>CM036566.1:28037988-30437988 GCA_020745775.1 Theristicus caerulescens | reverse complement strand
AAACAAAGCAGGCTGCCAGTGCACCAATCTCAGAAAAGGTCAGAGCCTATTCAGATCTTCTTCCCGAACTTAAGGGTAATAGCCACTAAAATGAGAACCTTCAACCTATAGTCCTTTTTCAAAAGTATTTGCTAGCAGCAGAGTTCACACTGTTTGGTCCCCATGTAGATTCATAATGAGTAGATTCATAATGTCCATCAATTAAGATAACACGTATTCCCTTTTATTTTGCTGTTTCACACCCTTCCTCCCTGCTGTATTGGCTCTGGCTGAGATGAAGTTAATTTTCCCTATAGCAGCCCTCATAGTGCTGTGCTTTGTATTGATAGCTGGAAAGGTGTTGATAAAACACCAGTGTTTTGGCTGCTGCTGAGCGGTGCTCATGCAGCATCAAGGTTGTCCCTTTGGAGGGACATAGCCAGGACAGCTGACCCAGACTGACCAAAGGCATATTGCATATCATATGACATCTGCTCAGTAATAAAAGATAGGAGAAAGGGGGGCCATTCGTTGTACAGTGTTTGTCCTCTGGAGCAACTGCCACGCATGCTGGGGCCCTGCTTCCCAAGGGAGTGGCTGGACATCACTGCTGATGGGAAGTAGAGAATAATATATTTTTGTTTTCCTTTTGCTTTTTTGCATGTGGCCTTTGCTTCTGCTTTCATTAAACTGTCCTTATCTTGGCCCACAAGCCTTTCATTATATTTCCTCTCCCCTGTCCAGCTGAGGAGGGGGAGTGATAGAGTGGCTTTGGTGGGCACCTGGTGTCCAGGCAGGGTCAACCCACCACAGCTGCCTAACATGCTGGATGGTTCCTAATACACTAATTGCCTTTGAGTGGAGGGAGAGCTGCTGGATACAGAACAGAAGGTTGCCTATTCTTTTCTTCTGGGACTGTAAGGCAGGCACAGGTTAGGAAGTCGCTTTGGGATTTGCAGAGAGGTCTCTCTAAGTCTGGTGGGTCACATTATTGCAGTGGAATTGAGATGCCAGCACAGTTTTGGAGATCTGTGAATGTGTACTGGAAATGGGGCTGGCCAAACACCACAGTGCAGGCAAGTCTAAATCCTGTGCTGGAGAAAAAACAATTCACTGTGAGCAAGAGCAGGGGAGCAAAACATGAGATAACAGCTTTCCACCCTTTTATAGACACAATGAAAGATATTGCTGCATCTCTACTGTGTTGCAAAAGGGAAACAGGATAAGGATTGGGTGGGCTATACTAGGATTTTGCCTGTAACAGGTAAATGCTGGGTTACCTTCAAATTCCTAGCAAAACTCTAAAAATACATAAATTCAGACAGCAAGCAGACTATTTGAGGCTTGCTTCAGATATTTGCTTCCAAGCAGGGATTATACTATCTGTAGTTGCTCCCTGACAGTAAAAATGGCAGTGTTGAAAGGGTAAGTCAGACCTGCAGCAACACTATTGATGGCAAATTACAGAATCATGTTTTAAATCAGGTAAACTCAGGTGTCGCTTTGGTCCCTTTTGATCTTGCAGACAAGTAGGTGGTGGCTTTTGAGACATCCGTGCATTTCTGAGAGGCCAGGCCACCGTCAGAGTTCAAACAGAAATACGTGCTATAACCAGGGCATGTTGAAAGCCATGACTTCATTTCTTAGAACTTTAACAGCTGTATAGCTCAAAGACAAATAACTCATCCCTGGCTGGTCCCTGTAATAACACAGACATCCAGAAAATGCCTAGCATTTTTTGGTTCACTACTTGTGATCAAATTCCTCTGATTTTGTTTCCCTCTGGACTAAGAACAGACTATTCTTAATGTTGCAGCCCTAAGGAGAAGTCTTGTATCCTGCTGTAGCTTTGTTTCCACACATGTTATATGGTCCCTAGAAAATTCTACTGCATTAGCGGTATTTGTCCAGTCTCATGTCCAGCCCCTTCCATCGGCAGTGAGTTCCTGTTGTTTCATTTGGATTTTCAAAAAAAAAAGACATCTGTTTGCTCAAAACCCACTTGGCAGCTCTTCAGCCTAACTGCTTCCACAGAGCCTCAGGGGGCTCTGTAAAGAAGCTAGTTCCCGCAGAACTAATTCTAGGTGCCAGTTCTGAATGCCCTGATGACTTTTTTTTTCCCTACAGGAACTCTTCTGTGATCAGAAATCTCAAGCTGTCAAAGTACAGCATTTCAAAGGGCAGAAATTCTGAAATCAAAAGGAGAGGAGAGTCTGTCCTGGGAGCCAAAGGGAGAAGTGTTCTGTTTAAGCTTAAGAGTCTGGCAGCAGATATGGCTGCCCTGCATAAAAAACAGCAAGAAGGTTAAGTGCAGATTTGGGAGATAGGGAGCTATTTAAATTCACAACACTGTTGACATAAGAGGAATTGATATGTATTGGTCCTGAATTAGTTTAGGTAGGAAGGGAATTCTGGACTAGTCTTTAAGTATGGCTAGAGGGGAGTAGAAATCAACCCGCTTTTGACATCAAGAATGAGAAACAGGCTTGTACAGTCACAGTACAGGGTTTGGCCTCAGGGCCCTTCTGTCTCTGTCCCTTACAAAGTCTTACTGAACTTTGCGATGGGAACCCAGTGCTAGGGTTACAGGTTAATCAGCCTGAACCATTTAATCTAAACAATTGCCCAGATTACTGCAGTCTGTGGAAACTGATCTGAGCTTTCTGGGAACAGTGTTCCAGCACAATGCTGTGTTTTCTCCAGTAGGACTGTGTTTCACTGTGACGTGCTTCTCAAGAATGCACCATGTGAGACATATTGTAAGGTCAGATGCAACTATGGCTCTACATGGCTAGAGTTAGTGTCTAAGCCGCTTCTGCTGGCTGCTGTACCTTAAAAGCACTCTCTCTAGTACAGACTTTAGGTCCCTGTTTGTGTCTGCAGTCAAGCCAACCCATGTACAAGTGTGTTAGTGCAGTTAATATCCCTGCTATTGCAAGTACTACCAATAGAGAACATTTTCCAGTGCTTTCATCCAATCTACCAGTTTTAATATACTTTCTAATGCTTTCCTGGAGATCACTGTAGACTATGCTGGGAGTCGTCTTTTCTTGTCAAGTCAAATGTAGTTGATTAAATCAAGAAGATGGAAATACGGTTATATAATATCTTACAGGATTCCTCTCACGCAGTCCTGGGTGTTTATAACCTGCCATTCACTGCCTCACAGTCAGATTTATGTTGAAATCTTTACCCTTCTCTCACAGCCTGGCCAACTCTTCAGAGCTTTTTTTCTCTTACTCCTTTACTCATGTTATTCACTGCCCAAAATCAAATACAGAGTCTTGATGTTGAGGACTGGGTAGAAAGGAAGGGCATTTGAGTGACTGAGCCTGCAGACAGTGTGGTTGCAGCAGAGAGTCTGTTTCTCGCAGGGGCCACTTTCCAGCAGAGCCTGAACTGCTGTTGAAAGCTGCATTTCCTGCTACACAGAGCTCTCAACCAAAGCAGAAATCAAAACAAGAGCAAACCCACTGTGGGCTCTGGCAAAGATCACCCTCTCTTCATATATAAAAGGGAAGCATTTAGCCTGACCTCATAAAAGAGAGAACTTAAAGGACCATTCTACACTTTGAAATCTTACCCTTGATGGCATGGAAACAAAACGCTGACTTGGGAATTTCAGCAGCTCATTTCACATTCTGCTCAGCCCGCTGTACTTCCTGAGCATGAATCGGCCATTGCATCATCCCAGGAAAATGAAGGTTATTGGGTCACTGGCTGCCCTTATAATCTGCTCAGTAAGGAATTTCTCAGGGGTATAGATCAGTGCCCAGAATAACATTTAACAAGGTCTGGAAAATTATGCCTGCTACAAGCAGAGACCTCTTAAAAGTGTGCAGGAGGCCTACTGTTTGGATGAGTTAGCAGCACACCCCCCTCCATAAACATCACTTAAAACAGCTGCTTCCAGGAACCATGGAGAGATATGGCCGAGGGAGAGTCCAGATGACTTTGCTACTAGCTTATCTTTGCTGCTTACCTTTCTTAACATATGGGCCTGTGCTAAATGGAGAAAAATCTGTGTCAAGATTTCCTTGATCCTATTTGCCTCTAGAATACGTCAGGCAAACTTCTCTTACATGGCCACTCACTCTACATGCAAACTGCACTCCAGAGTGCAGGTATGGCTGAAACTTCATGCAAAACTTCCCTTGCAAGTGCTGTATATTCTCTGTATGTGCTGTGTGTGAGTCCTTTCCCTTGAGGGACAGAACAGTATCTGCTTCCTCTGGATTGTGTACCAGACCATAAAGGACAAGTCAATGGCTTTGTGGTCCAATTGGATTGCACCATTTCACCAGGAACAGATCCTGGGATTTAAAGAAACCTCCCACCTACTGAGCAAATGCTGTGACAGACAAGATTCAACTTACTGATAGCAGAAAAGTGCTGTCACTGTAGAAACCCAAATATGTCGTGCTGTGCAATCTCAGGCTCTCTCTCCACTTGCTCAGGTGATGTTATGACTGTGAGCTTGGAGGCTCTCCCCAGGCTCTTCTACAGAGCTTCTCTTCACCCAGCTGTGCCTACTAGTGGTGACAGTTCCTGTATGCCTGCATGAATGATGCACTTCTGCTGTCTTTGCACTTGATCACTGTGGGAGTGTTTGACCAGAAAGTATTTCCTGTTCACATTCATCTCTTCATAGTCTCTCTTTGCCCACAGGAGACAGGTGAGTTGATGAGGAAGCGGTTGTTTCAGGAAGTGATTTTGGGTGAAGCTTCGCCTTTTTGATTTTCCATTTGTTCCTTGCCTGTGGACTGAACGTAAGAGAAAAGCTCTATCAATCCTAACTGGTGTTTCTGGCATACTGGTGCTTAGGACGACTTAACTTGGCTTTGCTTGAAAGTTGTTGAGAGACTGAAGGGAAGACGGAAGGAAGAAAGTAGGAAAACTTCATCATCATATGATGGATTTCTGGAGGGTTTTTCTCCCAGCTGCTGCTCACAGTCCAGCTCAGCTTCACAAGCCAAATGAGCTTTGTTAATGTTGCTCCAGGCTTCTTGCCTCCTCTCAAAGCTGTTTTGATCTGTTAGCACCTCTCTGGCATGAAGGTGGTCTGGAACCTGCAGAGTCTTCATCCTAGACAGGGAGCGCAGAGATGTACGATGTTCCTGCATAGCTAACTCACAGCCACAGATGCTGTTTGCACTGTCCAGCTGTAGGGATATGCAGTGGAAAGCCGTAAGAGTGGTGTTCTCCAGGAAGTGTTTGTGATTTCTCCCATTAGTGTCTTGTGATGTCAGCTGGTCCAATGCCTAGAAAAGCTGCTGCTTGTACTCCATCACCTGATCCCACACCACAACTACTGTTCACCTCTTCTTCAGCAAGCAATGCTGAACTGTATCACAGTTTTTCTTCAGGCAAAGTGTGAAACTGCAAATATACTAGTGACCACAATTCCACACAGCATCCTTGTACTACAGAGATAGATGAAATGTCTGTAGACAGACAGAATGATCAAAGCTTGAAAATATTTGTGGAATAATTTCTGGTTAACAAGCCCTTTTTTTTATAATGGGTAACATATGAGAACAAAAGGTGCAGGGGAACATAGACTTTGGAAAATAGAGCTTAACATAAAATTATATATTGAGTATTGTTTTTAAAAAAACAATGTAAGTAGTGCTTAACTGTGATTAGAAGACATCTAAAACATCTGCAAGAGCTCTTAAATAAACCATGGAAAGTGGGAAGAATTCAACAAATGTTGGGAAACAAAAGAATGAAGAGCTGGGTGGAATTTATGCATCTGCCTTAATATGCCAAGCTTTCCCTCATACTTGTTGTCACTACTGCTAAACAGAAATTGTACTTTCACTATTTCATTGTGCAAAACTTCCATTAATGGTCTATAGCCCTCAACCCTGAGAGCTGAATATCTTTTACCATTGAGCTACATGTCTCTTGGCAATTTTCTTTCCATTTTCTTACTGAGTGTAGATAATGGCATTCATTTTTCTCAGGAGAGAGAGATATTTAGGGTTAACTTGGGCAAAAAGTTAATTTGGCATCACTTCTAAACTGTTCTTAAATAAAAATGATGACATAATAATCTGAAAAATGGGATAAACATCAATGCTAATTTCACCTCTTGTCAGATAATCTTTTAACTTATTTTGCTTCCTCTTTATTTATATCCCCTAAAGACATTTGGGTGAAGTAGATCAACCAATGAACATCGCATTCTTTAAACATAACTTGGAATAGTCCACAATTCAGATCCAGCACACCACCTACCCAAACTTATCAGCAGCGCAGCTAGGCACTATTCCTGCCCCCTTTTTGTGGAAAGACTTCTACCCACATCTCTAAAATCCACAGAAGTACAAGAAGTAGAACTAGTACCCATGAGGCATGGGGACATAGGAAAATAAATTATTTCACATACTTGTGGAGAACTTTTCTTATAACCTGGGAAAAAGTTGGTTGGTTGGTTTGTTTTAAATTAGAGAAGCATCCTTCTTCAGGAGTCTAAGGTAAGTAGGATTTGGGGGAAAACACCTGTTTTGGCACAAAACACTGAACTGCATTGTAGGAATGGTCAACAAAATAATTTCTCTTCATTTATTTTTCAAATTGTTGCAGACAGCTCTGTTTAAAGTTTTTGAAATAAAATCTATTCAGAACAGTATTGCGCAGAGGCATGAGACCCAGGAAGTGAAATGATAGAAAGCTTCTTTCCTTTTCCCCTCCCCCAGGTTCAAACTAAGCTGTTATAGTTTTTCTTATTCTTGCTATGTTTGGCTCAGAATCAACATCTCTCATCATGAAAAGGAAACAAAATAGGGGAAATATCTGTTTCAGTAACCTGCAGCATTAGCTGTAACAAAGAGAAGGGAAGAGCTTCCTCAGAAGTATTTTATTTTTCATATGACTGCTTCTGGTGTCCAGTCTCTCATTTAGGACTAATTGGAGTACCTCTATGCTACGTTGCTCTGAGAAATCCAGCTCTACAAATGGAAGAAGCTAACACCAAGTCTATGTACTCCTTCTTGTCAGGATAATTCTTCTTTGAGGTACAAATCACTGTTGTGATAAGGCAGGCAGAGATCCACTTTGTACACAAAAATGAAATTTTTAACCCTTTTCTCCACTGTCAGAATCATCAGGGCTGCAATCCCACACAACACACCTCCTCCGTCCTTATTTAACTTATCTGCTGTGCCCACAGTGAACCACTGATGACTCCAAATGGCCTTTAACTGCTAACTTGGATGTCAGCAATTGTCATCTTGCAGCACCAGGGAGCTCTGCACAAGGTGTGAAACCTTTACAAAAGCAGGGCTGTGTAGACTTGCTCCTTCACATGTGCCAACAGACGGAGCCTCTGGCAGGGGTTCAGTTGCGCTAGTGCTGAAGGAGCCTCCTCTGGCTATCACACTGGGACTTTCCAAGCCACTATCTTAATTTAAAAAAAAAAAAAAAAAAGGGTGCAGGGGAGGGCAACTACTTGTAGTTTTTGCAGTAAAAATGCAGCATCAAAAAGGTTCTCTGTTATACTCCAGTTCTTGTGTGTGGTTATGAAAACTTGCTGCTACTCAGGCACATGTATCTGTGAAGGCATTTTGGGATGCTGAAGCAGTACCATATTTGGCTACTTCTCTTCATAGTCCCTGTCTGGTTGTAGAGAAGGCTTTTGCATCCTGCTAGCATTCCCAGACTGCTGCTAAACGTGCATTAGAAAGCTCTGCTTTCAATCTTCAGAGTTGTCAAACAGCTTTAAAGAGATGCTGACTGTTTTGAAAAAGAAACAGAAAAAAAGACTTTCAAAACAACTGAGGTCAGTCTTGATGCACTTCTCTCCCACCCAGGTAGTAAGTATGTTCTCTCAG
The DNA here is from genome assembly GCA_020745775.1 of Theristicus caerulescens. Classification (NCBI taxonomy): domain Eukaryota; kingdom Metazoa; phylum Chordata; class Aves; order Pelecaniformes; family Threskiornithidae; genus Theristicus; species Theristicus caerulescens. Next base: position 30,430,171 of record CM036566.1, on the reverse strand, counting down.
TTTTCAGCTTTGAACTTGTTTGTATCATATTTCCTTGCATACATAACATTTTTAGGGGCTGTTCCAAATGACAGTAGTGCATAGTAATCTCTGAATTATCTGAGCCCTGAGATACTTTGCAGTTTGTGCAGCTAAAATATTCTTAAGCGTTGTAATTTTTTCCATCATTGATTTGTGCGTTTAGACTTCCTCCCAGGTAAATTTGGTCTGTAAAGAAAAGAGGGCGTCTTTCAACAAGAGCAGCTTGTCATAGGGGAAGGCCTGGAGCAGCAGTATGTCATGTTGAACCGTTTTGAGGATACATTTCTAGCAACTCATTGGGACCACCAAATCCCTGAGGAAATTAAGGTGTATGCTAGGAAACAGAGCATCATATTGTGGGCCTAAAGTGCTCAATAAAGAAAGGAGAAAATTAAGAATTTAACTACAGCAGTCTTAAAGCTTTCCATGTTAAAAAGGGTAGAGTAATGGAGACAGGGCAGAGAAAAGAAGTAGCAAGTGTATATGAATCTGATCATCTGCCCCTGAAATCTAATGGAAAACAAAGCTAGAGACTAAGAAAATCTCGTCGATTTTTTGTGCTTAATAGACCAAGTAATTTCCCTCAGTAATTTCATGAGATGTCTCTTTAAAAGTCACGCTCAGCTTTAGAAATAAATATCTACTTGCCAATATTCATACCAGCCACATTTCTAGTGGCTGTAGTTCCCAGGGGCCCCAGTTGGATTTTTCTAAGTGGATAAAAGTCCAGTGTTTTCCTGAAAGAATGGGAGATTTTGACCATGAAGAGTTATGTCTCAATTCTCTTGCTCCAGGGTACAGCACTGGGAAAGGAGTCCCTGTCTGGGACTATACTCCCATTAGGATGCAAACCCTTCTCAGTCCTCTGGAACTGCACACCTCAATCAAGCCTGGTGTCTCCTCAATGCAGGCTGGTGTCACACCTCAGGCAGCAGCCAATTCCATATGTTTCAGAAGAAGGACAAAGAAATCTTTTGGTGATTTCTCCATGAGCTAAACATTGTAATTAAGCATGTTTGACTCCTTTCCTTCTTTTGGGGTGGGTTCTGTGCTGTCATTTGTGATTCACAAGGAAGGAGAACAGCAATTTAACATTGTTCCCATCTGCACTGCTAACCTTTTGCAACAGGAGTTCCCTTGGCTGAGTCAAAACAACAAGGCAGCACTGGTAGCTTCAGTGTTACACCTGAAGAGTTTTGGCCCTCATAGGAACTGTGCAGTTGAAAAGGTTAATGTCTTTCTTTGCCTTTCTACCCCAGAGCAGTTTTGAAACGCTCCTGCTTCCAAGAGTAGACGACGTAGTCTGATGCTAGGGAGTAGCTTTCCAAGAAGATTCTGCACCCTTAAAGACCAGATAAAGAGATGCACTGGGCCTATAAAAGCACTGTTTGAAGGGCTGGGGTTTCTCATTTGGTTTGGTTTTCTTTAAACTAAACAAAAACTACACAGAGTGGTCTCTTCAGGCACAGGGTAAGGCTGACTGCAGAAAAAGGAATTCTTATTTCACCATAGAAAAGGTGACACATGTTATCCTGTCATCTCATAGCAATATTCAGTTTTGTGGCCACCTGTAAGTTTTAACCTGCCACTTTGATGAAAGACATCTGTAAGATTGCCTTGTTATTTAGATAGATATATGGATAGATCTGAAACCAGGTTATGCTTCTTTACATAGAAATGCCTGCAGGGTTGGGAAATTTCCAGTAACATGCTGCACCAGTGCAGAAGTCTTCAATTTCTAACAGTCAGTTCCCAGACTGAAGGCACAGTTGGTGACAGAGCTGCAAGCAGTCTGGTCTGGCCCTGCACTACCCAGTCTGATACAGACGCTCCAGGATGTGCTCCACAGCTCCATGCAGCTCTGCCGCAAGACTCTGACATGCCTACAGGCTTTGAATGGGAAGAGGACAGAAACAGAGTGCCTGTCACAAGTAAGACTTGGATACTCTTCTGCCTTTGCAAGAAACAAAGGGGTGGTGTCTCTGACTGAGGGATACGCTGTATCTTGGCCTAGAGGTGTCATAGGGTAGCACTTCTGAAAGTACGACAATAAATTTGAATGAGTCTTGATAATAGCTATTGCGTTCTCAGAAAATTCCCAGTCCTTGCCTTGAAGCATGAAAAGCTTATTGTGTTAAGGTTTTTTAATCTTTCCATATTTTGTAACTAAAGATCTAATGAGTTTCTTTTTTGTAAGAAGCTGGGTGTTGTTCTTTGTATTCTGGCAAAATTCCAAGCTGAATAATTGCATTCTTAATTCTCACCACATTTCCTCCCCTCAGCAACAGTGGCGTGGCGTGCCGCTCTGCATGGAGCTCTTCAAGTGTTGGCATGTCAGAAGTATTACTTCTAGCACAGCAGTTCTAGCATGCAAAGTGTGTTAGAATCAAAGGCATTGAAAAAGCATCAGCTATTATTTTTAATCAATAAATATCCTTCAGCTTGAACAAAGATTTTTCATTCAAAGGGGTTTCAGAGCCCCCCATGGCAGGGAGACGAGCTGCATTCTTTTTAGGTTTCCCAAAGAGACTTGCTTTTCTCTATTAACATCTTATCACAGTACCATAAACAAACTGATCAAAGCTGTAAACCCTCCCATACAATTCCCTTCATTCCTTCCCTTTATGGGTTCACGAAGATGCATTCACTGTCAGCAGGGACTCTCCTTGTCTCCTTTCAGAGTCTGCTGCAGTGATAAAGGCAAACCTATGGTGCCACACTGGAGATGGTGTCTCACCCAGGAGATGGTGTTAGCCAGTTCCATACCTCATCCTCCCACAGACTTCCTGTATGACCTTAGTCAAGTCTTTTAGCCTCTACACTTTCTACCCCATCTGTAAAATGGGATAATTGCACATAAACCTCAGAGAGATAGATGGCAAGACTAAATGCACTAAAGACTGAGAGGTGCTTTGATCTTACACTGTTCTAGTTCCTAGAGAGCTTTGCAGGGATGTGAATGTGAAGCTAACTTGGAATAATACCAACAAATTCTCCTGCAGAAGAGGAATCCCAGTGGACCATGCTGGACAGTCGACTTGCCTTTTTGTTTAATGTTTGTCCATATTTTCTGAAGGAGTTCAAAGCAGCCTCTAATTTGTACTCATGTTTTTATCTCAACAGATAAATAGGATTGAAAACTGCTACTGCAAGTAGCAGGTAAACAGGATTGAAAAGGACATCCCAGCTCAGTGCCACTCTAGCTAGGCAACTATGCTGGAAGCATTTCTACAGCACGCTAGATGTCTACCAGGTCAGTGTGAGGGAACAGATTGCTGTATAACTCAGAAGCGTCCCTATTTCTACTTCCCAAGATTTAAAAACTTAACCTGGAGGCAACAGTAACAAACTGAAGCTTGCTCCCTACCAGACAACACTGTTAAGCATATCTTTATAGAGGGAAGATACAACACTGGTAGGATCACAATAAAAATAATGCCAGGTTATCTAAACTAATCCTTTGTGAAATTCCCTAGATCCTTTAGGCAATGTGTGTGCATTTAAGATGCTAATTGGTATGGGAATGTGTTGGGTAAGTTACAGCAGTTATTGCTGTTGAAGATATGCTTATCATCCACAGCTCAGTAACACTTTGTCTGGCACTCACTGGTGTCAAGTGCTTCAAATGTGTTACTGGGGACAGCAGCTACCTAATATGCTAGTTGTAAATGTTACAGGCTACTGATTGTCTGCATGTTTCCTCTGCTGAGATATATGTGCCTTCGGCAGGACTAGAGGATCTACGTAGCCCAGTATCAATAAGCAAGAAGCCATGACATTCCTGGTTCCCCGATTTTTAATTTTTAGACAATACGTTCTGGACCACAAGACTAAGAATCCAAAGCGAGGAAAATTCCCCATCCCTGCAAGAATGGATGATTTGGAAACATAAATAAGTTAGGAATGTCTAGTTTTGAATGCAAGTAGCCAGATGGCTTTTCTTCCTTTCCCTGACTCCTCACATGAACATTAGTCATCTGGAGGAGCACAGGAGTGTGAATGTGCGAAAATGGAATAATAGCCATTTTGGGGTAAGATTTTTGGCGAGACGTTCAATCAGTGCAAACTGAAATGGCTTCCTTAGAATCACCTTAACACAGGTCATGCTAGTTTATGCCATCCTGGAGATCTGACCCACTGAATCAATCCTTTAGTACCTGCTCTTGGAAGAGAAAAGGAAAATGTAAACCAGATTTTGGAAAATATAAAGATGAAATCTGCTCAAGTCCCCATGTTGTTAGTGGGGTCAGAGCAAAAGTGCAGGGCAACTGGCCAAATTTGGTAACTCCTGCTTATTTGACAGGCAGAAGCAGTTTCAACAACAGAGAAAATATAGCCATGAAAACTTGTGATACAGCACAACATTCAAACCTCAGGCCCTCCTGCACTGACCAAAAGTACCCCTCCCTTAGCACAGCTGATGCCTTCAGAAATGCATTGAAAGCTACCGAGAGTTTCCTCCCAAGCAGCTGGTTTGCTCTGACACTGTTTAATAAGTTATGCTTATCACCATCTTAGAATCATAGAATCGTTTAGGTTGGAAAAGACCTTTAAGATCCTAAGTCCAACCGTTAACCTAGCACTGCCAAGTCCACCACTAAACCATGTCCCTAATCTTCTTCCAGTTCCCCCACTCCTTCTCATACATTGTCATTTGCCAGGTTGGGACTCTTTCTTTGTGGTTAGCAACTACTTTGACATTGCAAGGTTACAATTAAATGATACAGTCAACAGCACTGCATGTAGAGCAGTCAGTTCAGATGTGGGAGACATTGCTTCAAATTCCTGGCTGATTCCAATAGTGCAGGGACTTGAAACTGAGTTTCCAGTGTCAGAAGTCAGTGGCTATTTCTGGATAAGTATGGATGTCTGATCTCAGGAACAAGCATGTAAATATAAACCATGAGCTCAGCCACACAGTATTATCCTGCAAGAAATGTCAAATAATCTGCAAAACCATCTTTTTCCTTGTTCAGGTCCATACGCCAGACAGAGCTTGGGGCTACTTAATCATCCAATCTGCACCACCATCTGTTGCTATACAAGTTCCTGTAACGTTTGGCTTCTATCCTGCATGGGAATCCAATATCCTTAAACTCCACTGGAACTGATGTGAACAAAGACAGGAGGCAACTTCTCAGTGGGTAAAATTCCTATAGCCAGTAAGCACAAGGTTGGGTGAAATCAAGTGTCTGATGTGGAAAGTTAAATATGTGTTAAAAGCTACTGTTCAGCTTTACTAGCAATGCAGCCAGAATTCTCATTTTAAGTAATGGGGCCTGTATATCTTAAAACCATAGTTCGGAGAACTAAATTCTTCCAGATTCAGGAATATCTTGGAATTCTATAAATCAGATAATCTTTTTTTGATAGCTCAAAGAGCATACACCCAAAGATTGTCTTTCATTAATACCTCCACAGCTAGCATTCTAGTTGTGCTCTTGCCTCAGCAGAAATCCAACAGTGATAGTTATCATTATAATTTTGTGCTCACACTCAGTGCACAGTAGGATATGTTTTGCAATAATAAGGCATGTGTGTAAGGCTGTTGCCAGGTGAGTTGTCGAGGCAGCTTTAAAATATCTCCAGACTAGTGGCTTTTGATTAAAGCTCCTGTCTCTAGCTCATTCCAGTGGCCAGAAAGAAGCACTCCAAAACTTACATCATCTTGCTGTCTGCCAGATCCTGCTTACTGTTACCGCTTGCTTTTTGAACAGCCAAACCTCAGTCCTCTTCAGTAGCTGGTGGTAGCCACCAAATAACTACATGGAGGGCTGGGAAAGAGGCATTTGAAAAAAGAGCTACTTAGATTGCCTAAAAATTCTTTGCCTTTCCTGGAAAACTCTGTCAGCTGAAGGTTTTGTCAATGCCTGTGTTGTGCTTGGGAAGCTTGGATAGTTGAATTTAAACCACAGCCTCAGTTCTATCTGCATCTGAAGCAGAGTGGTAATAAGAGGGAGAAGTGTTTGCCAAATGGAGAAAAAAAACCCCTTAATTCCGAGTGGCTATGTACAGCTGGAATAATCTGTTCTTTGATACATATCTTTATCTTTGATACATATCTTTAGCTATCTTTAGGTGATTGAATCAGTTATTTTTTCACTTTATTTTTTTTTTTTTTAAATATTCCCAGGAACTATTGCAGTAATAAACAGGGGTTTATAGCATTCTGACATACACCAGGCATTCTGGTGTATGAAGTTTACCTAAGTAGTACATGGCATTAGGATGCTCAGTAGTAATGCTGACAAGACTAAACCATTACGTTTGTGGTGTCCTGAGCTTACAGGGTAAGTAACTTCAGATGATCCCTCTCTTCCCACTCCTGACTGCTGTGGATCCTGACTGTTGTAGCATTCAGGCAGTTTTGACATCTGGGATTTTATTGTTCTTTTCTAAATAATCAGGCCAGCCTTGGGCATCAGAATTTATCCTACTGACATTGATGGAGCAAGGTATTTGCTGTGATGGATCAGAAATGTCTACATATATATACTTCCTCTTGGGAAGAGGCAGAGCATCTGTATTCATAGGTAATATATTATTTTGCAGTTGATTCCTTTATGACAGCCTGCCCATGATGGAAAAATTCTTCTGGTGGGATACTTAAACACAGATTTTTTTTTTTTTTTTTTTGATGGAAGTTAACTGAGGCTGTGATTCCACAGGCCCACAAACACTGTGTGTAATGAAACTTTGGCAAAGGCAGATTATACGACTCTGGCACAGAGAAGCTTGCATCTATAAAAGGCAAGATCTGTCCTTTGTTTATTCCCTAGTAAATCAGCGAAGTATGTCATGGTATTTTAGCCTCAACTTAGCATATTTTATTTTCCCTTCTAATTTACAGGCCAGTGGAAAATAGAGACTGATCAAGTTGACTAACGACTTAGAGACTGTTCATAAAAAAGACTGGAAAGCAAACAACTTCTCAGCTCTACAGACAATGGGCAGCACAGTGCATTTATGGTGTGGTATTACAAGATCAGGTGGCACAAGAAAGCTAAACACAATTTAAAGCTGTGCTAGCAAGCAATAAACTTGAAATGGCATTTAAGCACAAGGGAAAAGTCAGGCTGCATGTAAGAGAAATTACTGATATAGACAAGATATCACTGACATCTAATCGTACTGAAGGTTTCTCTGCAAACAGTTACCAGAAGAATGGTACAGTGCTGACTGCATCACCCATTTGCACTATGCACTGCTAGTGGGACATAACACATATCTTCATTAGCATTTTAATTTAGATCAGGATCGTAGTTTTGATGTGAATCTCTCTGTTAAACTCACTTCCTGTGCTTTTGTTTGTATTGTTGTGTGGCCTTGAGGCACACAAACTGAGTACCTTTTAGATGAAAGCAGAAGATGTGGTCAGACCACAAATAGGCATCCAGTTGACACAAGACTACAGAAAGTCTGAAATAAAACTCCCTAAAGTGTATATAGGGCAAACTCTGGACCTTAGTACCAAATGATTTGCTCTACAAATCTGTTACTTTTACACCACTCTACTTGCTAATGTAATACAATTGTACTTGACTATCAGTACACACACACACACACACATATATATACATGTATATGTACATATAAATAGCTTCCCTCAGTCATGCTTTTAGATTTTTTGGGTTGGGTATCTAGCTAGCACAAGTCAGTGTCATTTCACTGAAACCTGTCCCTATCAGTAAACAGTATTTCCTAAATATTACAGGAGCTTTATAGTCAGCTAAGTTTGCCAGCTACTGTCCCATGTTTTTTAAAATACGAGCTGCAGCAAGCCCAAGGATAGATAGTTGGAGCTGTTCTAAGTAGCAGGATTCCCAGTCCCAAAGGTGAGGAAACCTAAATTCAAAGAATGTGGTTGGCAGAGAAATATGTGTTCTGATTGCTTCTTTGCACTCCACCTTGACATGATCAGCAAATTGTGTAGATGTCCACCTCTTCATGTGGACTGACATGGGTAGCTCAGTATAATGTTTCTTCAATCTCTCATAAAAATACTCATTAAATTGATTAATTGCATGCAAAAATGAATGCCAAGATTAAACCTTGTTACAGGAATACCAGATGAACCTTCAGAAGGAATAAAAGTATTTCCGTATTAAGGGACATATTAAATATAAAGCTCATGAAATGGGATGTTAGAAATAAATGAGTTAATATTTGTCATTAGTGCCTAGTTACATGAACGAGAGCACATTCACTGTCCTTTAAAAGGGAAGTTAACATTGGAAAAGAAAATGTGGGAAGGTGTGAGACTGCAATTTATAAATGGGGTTAATGACAAAAGACCTCAGTCTTGCTTTCCCTGTTTTCCACAACAGCAGGTTTTGAGGATACCTGTTTAACTTCAGATATAATCTAACTTGCTCTGATATTTACAGCTTTTCCTCTCAGACTACTAGGGATAAATAGCTTCAAAAAAGTAATTTCAGATAGGAAGAGAAAGAAAGTGGTCAAAATGAAAATTTCCATCACAATATTTTGCTACAGTTTTGACTTGTCCTGTCATTGTCTAGGATGAGATTTCAAATACTCCCAATATGAGAAGGGCAATGCGAGGCAGTGTTCACTCACACTTCCTTATTCAGCTTGAGAGAGCAGCCAGAACCTTGACCCAGTGTGAAATCCCAAGTATGGCTATGAAATCGTATCTGCCAGGAGTGACTGCAGCTGTGAGCTCAGTCTGATGTTTTTGCCTCTCTTCAGAAGCTGCCTGCCAAGACCTATCACTCACACTGGTATCCTAAAGGCGAGACGGAGGGCCGTGCGACTCTTGGCTGTCTCATTAAGACTGAATTCCATCAAAGGATGCTGTTCCCTTATGTGCGCATGTTTGCCATTGGCTCACTTTGATGATCGTGTGAGTTGCCATTTGTGGTAACCGTTTCACTTGTGTTAAAATAAACACTGGATTATGCATGCAGCCAACAGTAGCTTTAACGTAGGCAGGCACCCTTTTAGCATTCAGAGAGCAGAGAACGCACAGGTGGAATGAACCATGGCTGTCTGTAGACTCTTTTTCTACCACAGCAATTGTTTTGAAGTGGGAATGATCTCCAGGGATGCTCCAAATTCTGCACATGTCTGTGTCAATAATAAAAACCCTGCATCTTCAGGATCCCAGAGAAGTGTGAAGTCATGGACACCCTGGGCCTAATTCTAAGGTCATTTACCCAAGCATAATTGGAAGTAATTCCGCTGAAGTCTATGAAGTCATCCTGGCATGAAATGGCTTGTGAGATCAGAATGAAGACTTTCCCCTTGTCATTAAGGTATTTTAACTGGAGCTACTTCTGATCAGAAGGGAAGTAAAATAAAAACAAGGGCAAAACTCTGCCTCAAGCAAACATCCTGAAAGACCTGGATTTCTTTTTCTACCTTAGGAAAGAATGAGCTTATTTCAAATTTAGACCAGGGAGAGTCAGCTTCTGAATCAAGTGTTGGACCCCTCTTCTCCACTACAAGTTCCAGTCAAGCTACCATTTGCCTTAAGTGACATTTTGGCTAAATGCTTAAAGATCAATCCATAGTCAGTGATTATTGACTATGCATGGGAATTGCATTTGGGAAAACGTGCATACAGTTATCTTGCAGGTCTCCTTTCCTGCTAGTGTAGAACTTGCATCCCATTTCTATGTATTGTTTCTCTTCTACAGAATCCAATATGACTTACAAAACCTTTTGCTCTGTTTCAGCAAGCTTTTGCTGAACTTCTATGCTCTTTCTCAGAATGATGCTTTTATTCCTTTAATAGCAACAATCATGGTTGTTACACATTCTGAGAGATGGTCGCCCTTTCAGGAGCAGCATCCAGTCCTCTCTGTTTGCTTTCTATTGCTGCAGCTTTACTCTCCATGCCTCTTAATTGGCCTAGTTGGTATCTCTAGTTGTGCTGGTTGTATCTCATGCCAGCCCTTCTTTTGTCTGGTCTTTTCTCAGACTACATGACAGCCCTGAAGTGTTAACCTTCAACCCTAACCTTAAATGCTTCTGATTTTTAGTATAGATACATTCTCCACTTGAGTCCTGTAAGCTCTCACTGCTGTCCTAAAACTCCATTCTTATGGCCAGAGTATATCTATGTTTCAATGTCTGTCTAATATTTCCTCAGTCTTCACCTGTCAAGTGAGATTCCACTCTTTTCTGGCTTTTTCTTTACTTCCCCACTCCATTTTCTATTTCACCTACTGGCTTTGCTTCAACCAAGCCCCTCACTGTAAGAGAAAAATTAGGTCAAGACTGCAGAAGTAGCGGAGACAAAACTAACTGAACATTACCAAGACCCCAAACTTCCTTTTGAATGTCTCTGTGCGACACTGAATCAAAACTGGTGTTAGCATTCCAGTGGTCCTAGAGGTTCCACAGGGATCAGCTGTCTCCAAGAGAGGTCAAGTCTTCAGGACAGAGGCTGTTTCAATTCTCAATCTGACTGTAAGGGCCTTGGAGCCACACATCACGGGCCATAATGCATAATGCAAGCATATATACTGCACAAACCAATGTTAAGGGAAGAGTTTAAAAACTTTTTGAATACCCCTAGTAAATCCATTTGGTTTAACCAGAACTACCAGCCAAAACTGAGATGGGGAAAAGAAAACTCAGAACACCAGGACTTGCTAAAAGTCAGAAGGTAAGCAGAAAGCTGGATTTGGAGTTGAATCTCAGTGCACATGTTTCCAGGCCACTATCTTACCTATTAGCCTAAGTATAATTGTAGATGTGTCATTCTCAACTATGTATTTTTATTTTCTGTTAATTAGTTCAGTCCCTTTTTTTGAACAACTGTTCCCTCAATCAAGACAGCTCCACAGTTTGGATGAAAAGCCACCCACAAGTGTATCCCAACTGGAGCTGTGGTAATTAAACCCAAATAATTAAGACATTCATGAGTGGCACGTGAAATCTCTGGAAAGTAGCAACAAATTTTTTTGTGCAGGTTCACATCACAGTGGGCTGGAAGCCAGAGCTGCTGCGTGTTTGCGTGCATGTGTAGAGAGCTCACTTCTCTGGCTTTCTCAGGGAGGAACAGATCAGTATGCAAATGTCAGCTTCCTAATTAAGCCCTACTTTCATGGGTTATTAAACAAACAAAAACCCCACAAAATAAACCACAAAAATATTTTGAAATGGCATTACCAATTTAAATCATTTTTTGAGACCAAACGAATACTGTCATGTTAACTTGTATACCAAGCTTTCAGCAGACACAATTTAAATGTTATTAACCACTGTACAACTGTATTTATACTGGAAATTGCATTTGACCCTTTCAAAGAGCTTCAGATGCATGCCACACTCAGTCCCATGCTGCTATGGATACACTTGAAACTGCAGAAATGTTGTTTAATTCTTCCATTTAGCTTATGAAACTTCTGTGGATTCGGTGCGCTGGACTTTAGCCCAGACTTTAATATTCAGTCTGAAGCCTTACAGGGAGAGTTCTGGAAAATGCTTTTGGCATTGACAGACTTCTTTTCTTACCTGCCCATATTAGACCAAAGAAATGCTGGCAAAAAGTATGACTCAGGCACTCTGAAAACTCCAGAGTATAAGAATGTTGGATATATTCAACCCAGTCATGGTGTAAAAAGGAAGGGAAAAACCCCTCTTAATTCCCCGGAGTCCAGGTATAAATCATAGAAGAAAGTTCTTGTCAGCAAACTGAGAGGCTAACTTCATGAATTATGGAGTAACAAGACTCCCTTCCTTACTTAAAAGTCTCTCTTAAGATGTAACTTTATCCTCCATATCAACTGAAGTCTTTAGCTCCTGCAAGCAGAAGGTTAGCTGGTAGAGCTGAGGAGGGTTAATCTCAGCAACATAAACAGGCAGAGCCTGATTTTTCCTTCCAAGCATTTCCTAGATTCCAATAGTAAAATTCTAGTGGATGGGGCCTATCTAGTGTTGTTAATTAAAATCAAGCTATAGAAGATGATTGACTCATTTCCTGAGACCAATAGGAGTAAGCTACTGCAGTGATCTCAGTAAATAATAGTAGACTAGAGACCAAAGCTTTCCTTTAAAAAAAAACTCTTAACCTGTAACTGTTCAAGTTCCATTTCCTTAACCCAGCTGCCAGGACCCAAGGAAGAGGCAAGAAAACAAAAAGAAAGGAAAAAAAAAAAAAAAGACAAGAAGTGGTTCTGCTTATCAGTAATGCAGCAAAAAAACCTTGGCCCTAATCTAAAGCCAGAAAGAGGCTATTTTATAGAATGCTTCGGTCACATGCAGGACACATGAAAGATTTCTTAAACTGGAGACAGGAATTTAGGTCCTTGATGAAAGATGTGAAACACTGAAAGCACTTACTTTTTACTTTGCATGAGTTCAGTCTAGAAACATGCTGGGCTTGTTAGAGCCTGCATGCAAGTACTTCATAGTGCATCACAAAACCAGCGGGGTTGCAGCTCGATGAGCCTAGGAGTGCTGCTCACATTCTTGAGTGCCATCTGCTGGCACCTTGTCTGTTATCTCTGCCATATACATAACCTGTGATCCTCCCAGAGCTTGTTCAGCATCTCGGTGAATCTGCCCCTTTGCTTCTGTGAGACAGGCGGCTATCCAAGGGTTTTTAAAAGCGGAGCTGACCTGTCTCCCCATGCAAACTTTGGCCCAGAGGCTCTGAGTGGCCGTGCCATGGTGATGGAAAAGTAGTACATGTAGCACTGGACTATGGTTTGCACAAAGCAAGGTTGAACAGGTTGTGTGGTGCTGTTTTTGAGACTACTAAAAGAGAGAACGTGGAAGCTTGATAGGCCCTTATCTAGTTAGAGATGTTTGCTTGCTTCACTTGACAAATATGTGAGTGTATTGCTATTTTCAGATAATACTCTAACAACTTCATTTTTTTAAGATGCTGTAAGTCACACTACCTCTCTTACTTCAGTCAGTAAATTGTTTGTGGGCATGCTGGGGCACAACTGTTTGTAAAACTGTACTCGAAAAAAAAATAATTTCTGTAATTCTACAGATACTAGAAAGCAATTCTCTTCTGCACAGATACTCGTTTTAGTCACCCTAATATACTATAGAAAAGCTTTATTTTTTGTTGGTCCTGACATTAGACAAGTCTTTACTCAGATTTGCACAGTGGGCAGCAGATAAATACCTCATATTTTTTCAGTGACTATTCTACCAACTCTGAGGAGCCGTTGCTGTTCTTTCTAAGCTAGCCAACTGGGTGAATATAAACTTGTGGGTCATTATATTGCTGTGATATGAGCAGGTGATTTAAGTACAACTTTTTGAACTGCCACACATGATCAAAACTCTCTGAAAGTTCAGGACCCTTAAAGTGAGATTTATCCTACCTCACAGGAAACAGACACAGTCAAGTAAGTTACTCCAGAGCAGAGAAAGGGAAGAAAGCTAGGCTGATAGCCACCATCTCAAGTTTATACAGAACAAATCATGGGCTTTCTATGTCTGGTATTCAAAATCTTACCTCAGCTGTTAGTTCCCTGAGAGTTAAGTGTCTCAGAGGTGACTCCAGGTGAGCTGGGTTCTGGCTCTGCTCCTTGCAAGACCTGGCATATTTTACTTGACTGGGGGCTTGGACAGGCAAGCATTGACTCATCTCACTAAAGCAAGGTAAGGACACACCTCACTAAAGCCTCATAAGCCATGATTGTTCCTGCTGTCCACTCTGCCCATCTGTCAAAGCTTACTGCCCTCATGACAGAGCCGTTAGAAAGCAACAGGCTGTGCTTGAGCCCTTCCCTTGCACAGGCTGGTGTCTTTGCTCCATCAACTTTCATTTTTGAGGTAAACTAAGCTGGATTACATACTGGAGCTGCTGAGGTGCCAGGACATCTCTCCTCTTCTGCTCTCGATGTCGTGGGGGATGCCAGTGCTGACATGGAGGCAGGGCACTTGGGTGGCACTGATCACATTTCAAACCTCTGTGGCAAGTGTCTGGAGTGCAGTCAAAGCCTGCGGGGCCATTTCATCATCTCCCTGTGCCACTGAGCTCCGATCTTTACAATAGCACAATAGTCTGCTTTATCTGTACACATTAGCAAGATTTTGTGGCTGATACTGTATAATACAACCCACATGTTGCTGAGCAAAACGGCACTTTCACTGCCCTTTCCTTTGTGGGTTTTGGCACGCAAGCCTTTCTGTGTAAATGTCGTTGCATCCCCCACTATGCAGGCAGGCATGTAAACGCCTTGGTGTTTACTCACAGCCCATGTAGGCCAAGCTGAGCACATATGCCCAGTGCCGCCTCTGGTAGGCTCCGGCTGGGGCATGAGGGCAGGGCAGCGAGGCCTGGCTGCCCACAGGCATGGTGCACCCGGCCTCCCGGGGCTGCTCGGTCAAATGGACAGTTACTTCTGCTGGTGCGAGGAAGGGAATTTGGCAGCAGTTACCTTCCTCTAACCTCTTTTCGAGCTTTAATCAAAAGAAGTCCGACACCTCTTCGCCTCCCAGACGTTTTCTCCCTTTTGTGAGGTGAAAGACAGTCTTCACTGAGCCATAATTTCCTCCCACCTTTTGTATCCCTGCTTGACTGGATTCGGTGCTTTTCCCTCCCTTTTCGGGGTGGGGGCGGAGCAGAAACCACAGGAGAAAAAGGAGGACGCACCGCGAGGGGATCAGGGGTCGCCTCAGCCGCTGGTGCCCCTCCACGCCACAGCCCTCGGCGTGGCTGCCAACAGTGGGAGGAGGGGACACAGAGGCCGGACCCGCGGGCTGCCGGGCCTGGAGGCCACCGCGCCTCTCTCCCGCCTCCGCGCTGTGCGTCGGCCGCCTCCACCTGTGCAGCCTCTCCGCGGCACGCCGGCGCCGAGGGGCTGGCGTGTGGCGAGGCCCGGAGGCGGCGGGGCTGGCTCCTTGCCCGCCGACCGGCCTTCTCTGCACTTTCCAGCTCTTGAGGGAGCCCTTCAAGCTGGCAGACCTGTCTCCTCTTCCTCCTCCTCCACCCCTGGCATCTGGGGTGCCCCTGTGAAGAGATGGGAGAAAGTTCTTCCAGCTCGCTTCACGGAGGCCGGACATCTAAAATGGCTGCCGTTGAGCAGGGCTGGTTTTGGCCCAACAGCCCAGATGCATCAGCCTGATGTATCAGGGTAGGTTTCTGATTTATATAACGCTACGCTGGGATTTTTTACATGGTGGCAGGTGCTGTTAACACTTTTATGGGGTACTGGGGCAGAGATGACTTACTAAGTTAGTGCATGCTGGAGTCTTTCCTAAGCCCAGACCTGTCTCTAGGCAGATCCCTATTCTATGAACTGGGCACCAGTTGAACTGTGGGCATTATGAAGGTATCCCATACGTGACTTACTTTATTTTTTATGTAATTTAACAGGACAAAGAGCATGAAGGAACAGCAGTACACTGCTTAGTAAAGCTACTACAGGAGGCTGCTGTAAGAGGGAAAAGCTGCTGTTCTCCTGCCTGGCTCAGTGTCTGTTATTCACAGTAGAGCCAATGCAGGCCCCTAAGGAAGGAGCTTAGCAGACACTGGACTGGCAAAATACAGAAGGTAAGAATAAAAGGAAAATGTGAGATTGTCTCTCAGATGCAGAGCTGTTTACTGCTGCCTAGTTTACCATGTGAAAATGGGATATTTATTGCTCTTTTCTGTCACAATTCCCTACTTAGTGCACCAGCAGAGTAGTTCTAGTCTCTGCTTGGAATTGCTGTGGGGAAGACTTTTTTTCCTTGCTCTATGACTTGTTCTGTTACTTCTAGGCCAGAGCAATTTCTTGCACACTTGCTCCAAATGCTGGAGGGGCGCTGACCTGCGCTGTCCCTAGACTTCCAGAGTACAAGCATACTTCAGGAGTGAGCAGTGCAGGATTTGTACCATAGCAGAAATTGTCACAGAAAGAAACTCATTGCTCTTTGACTGTGGTCCCTGTACCGGGAGATAACAAGCTGTAACAGTCTGGCTATGGCTACCAGAAGTTCTCCACCCTCTTAACAGGTGTTGATCTAGTTGAGGAAGGAATAGTTCAGTTAATTTTGCAGACTCCTACTGAGGCAGGTGTCTCTTTAATTATTACACATTAGTTACATAGGGAAAAAAGGAGTGGCTATCTGAAGGCAGAAGATACATAGTTTCCTGAAAGAGAAAGCCTAGAAGAGAAAAACTCAAGACACCTTTTGTTTTCTTACTATCTTCCTTTGCTACCATATCAAAGCTGTAGGAATATAGAGTTTTAATGGAAGAAAATACATATTGTTTAACTTACAGCATTTTAGTGAAGAGCATTAACTGTATTTGAAGCATGTGCCCTTTCCATTTGGTAAGGGCTGGTTTTGGAGAACAGTTCCAGTACTGATCTAACACCTTCTCTCCATTAAGGAATTCATACTGTTAATATCGTATGATTCACCAAATGTCATACTCCAAATAAAATGACGTTGTATGAAAGAATTAAAGCAACCTCAGCAGTGACTTCATGGGAAATAAACAGTGTCTCTGATTTGGATTCAGAGCAGCAGCTTGCACTGGCAGCCTTTGTGGGTAGAAATGTCATTTTCACTATGTATTGTTAAGTGGAAGCACCTCCAGTATTATACTTAAACTGTGATTTTTGTCAGAAGTGCCACCCTGGCTTCGATACATTAATTTACTTTTTTGAGGGGGGAATAGAAAAGTGCTGAAACCAGGAGTGTACCTAAACCAAGCCCAAATCTTAGCCAAGCACAAGCCACCTTTTCTTCATCTCTTTTTTCCTTTGCCAAACATGTTCTGACCCAAACAGACCCCAAGCAAATACCCCAATTTTTAATGTTTCCCAGCACTGATTTTTTTCTAAAAATTAGATTTGAGTTCTGGAGCTTACTTTCAGCTTCCATTTCTGTTAAGAAATTTCTAATACAAGATTCCTGGGAAGCTTTGAAATGTTGAAGAAATCTTCAAAGCCACAGCAAAAACTGGCAGATTTCAGTAGGCATTGGAACAGGCCTTTTGTAAGGAGGAGATGAGAGGTAATTTAGCTGGGTGGAGCAAGTTTTAGGCTGGATATCTGTCTCATGATTTTACTTGGCTTAACAGTGCTGATGCTAACACCACTAATACTGTGATTCTGAATGTGTGTACTAACAAATTCAAAATTACAATTTTAGAATCACAAAAATAAAACATTGATACTATCATGATGGTGTTCTGCCTGTGATGTTAGAGCTCAGTGCAACCAGCCTCCCATTAGAGCTGTGGTGTGTAAGAGGCTGGAGGCTTGCTGTGTTTCCTTCTCCCCAGCCAGCCGAGGTTTTCTGTGCTTAGCCACTTTGCTGTGCTATGGATGTTCTTGGGCCTGGAGATCCTATCCTGCAGAGAGCTAGGGAAGTGGGATTTGCAGTTCCACATCCTCTGCTTTGCAGCATAGTCCTGAAGAACAAGATAGCAAGCTTCCCTGGTGAGATCAGATTGACTGAACAACAAAGGCTTCTGACGGGAGAAGCATGCATTGTGAGCTGACCTCCTAACAGAAGTGCCCCCCACAAACCATATTGATCTTTTTGTCTGAGGATTTAGAAGTCTGAAAATCTGTGCGATTACAGTATCTTTTGAGGGATAGTGTCAGAATCTTTGGAGTACTCAAATTTTTTTTTTTTTTCTGGCCCATCCCTACCCTAGATATAGTGCACTTTTTTTTCTGGTTTATTTGCCTGCTTCCTTCTTGTGTTATATAGTGTTCTGGAGCTCTGCCTGCCGCTGATGAGGTAGTTCAAGCTGTTTCACTGCTTTGGGTCTTCTGTGGATGGTGGGCTTTGACAGGATAGAAATTTAATATTACACAGAGCTCACAGGAGAGCATTTCTGCACACCCTCTGTTACTGAACTCTCTCCAAATGATTCATACTGATTAGGATCTTCTAGTTTGCATTGACCCTCTTGTTCAGGGTGCCTTCACTTATCTTGGAATGTGACAAGGGGAGAGAAAAACCATTCCTGAGTCACTAAGTACCTTTCTACACTGGGTCTTGTTTTTTACAAAGTGTTTGTTTTGGAAGAGCCTTGAAATCAAATTCTGTTAAGCTTCTACTTTCCTTTCCTGTATGAGTGGCCCCCTAAGTATAAGCCAGAGCTCTAAAAGCCTATGCCTGTTTAACAAGAGGCAGGCAGAACCAAAGAACTGGTCTGCAGTGCCAGAAAACCTGGACTTCGTTCCTTCTATCCGCTGTTTGAGCAGCCTTTCCCTATCAGATATCTACCTGGAGGGCAAACAGTTGCACAAAGAGGTGAAGTTTTTTCTTCCATCTCCAAAACAACTTCGGGCTTTAGAGAAGTATCTGAAATAAGCGTGTCCAGCCTCCTCAGTAAAATGACTTCTTCCCTCTCCCACAGACCTGCCAAGCATGCTGCATTTTGCTACATACCAATGACTGAAGGTGGTGAAAAGCAGGGCAATGTCTCGTAGGCAGGCTGTCAAAGTGCAAAGATTTTCAAGTTGAAAGACTAATTGTGAGAAAGAGCTGAAAAGGGGAGGCTTTAGGTGGATGTTTTTCTCACAAGTTTGTAAAGACTTCTCCCATGCCTCCTTTCAGTTTTAGAAGTTTTGTATCTACAGATCAAGCACACATATCCTTTAACAGTCATGCAAGGCAGTGCATCTCTTGCTCTGGAACATAAATGCATAGGGCTTTTTATCTCCAGCTTCATCCTATTTTGATGTGGATGTTTTAATCTGGCAACTAAGGTTTGAGTGTTTGTACTTCTAGTTTGCTTATGAATGTGCAGTCCAAATAAGCCCTGCTGTGAGATGCCCTTCTGAAAAGACTCAGTATTTAGTTTAAATCAGGGTTGCTTACCCCACACCTTCCTTCTGTCAGTGAAGTTGAGGCAGAAGTTGTTCTGGGTGAACGTAGGATCACTTAAGATTGTCTGTGTGAATGCATTGATGAATCCAGCTCTGAAAGGTAACTTTGTTGCAAAAGCTATCTCTGATATAAGGGAGAAAAAAAAAAAAAGAAAAGAAATTGTTTGGTTGAGCTTTTTGTAGTCAAAACTATTTTAATGTCTGGGTAGAATGTTGGCTGCCCTAACTTATTTTTGGAGTGTGCTCATACAGCTGGGCTGTCACGGGTCTTATTGCAAAGACCAGTGAAATGGGATCCCCTTCCCTGGCAACAGACAGTACTTGGCCCTGCCAAGTCCTTCTGCTGGGCCCAACGAGCCTGCAGCCAGCTCCTGCACTTAGATTGCCTGTTTTCTGGATAGCCCCCACAGTTGTCAAAGGTGAACCCAAAAAGTGTAGTCTGCTGATGACCCCATTTGTTAGCAGAATGAATCCCATGGTCAGGGATTTCCTGGGGTAGTCCCTGGAGTGAGCAGCCCCGTGATCTTGCTGCTGTGAGATTCAGCATGCAAGAGCCATGTGCTGCATCAGGCTGTGTAGGAAGCCTACAATCTATTTCCCAGAAACAGATTAACCCAGTGATGTTCAAGATCATCTTCTTTGTACTGCGAAAACTTAGACCATGAAACTTCATTGTACTGGACCCCTGATTAAAATTGTCGTGTCCTTTTAATATTTCAAAGCATGTTTTATTTAGCACTGTAAAAATTACACTTTTGGAAAAATTCCTAGACAGTAGAACTAAATTTTCCCTTCTTAGTTACAAACCAGGCTGTAGCTTGAGCTTGAAATTCCTGCATTTCTTAAAGGATCTCTAGCATCAGCCTGCTAAGCACTTAAAGAACAGTTGCCTCAAACAGAGAAGGGGCAAGAGGTTTACTGCATTCTTTGTGAGCTGTTTAAATTCCATATAAGGTTGAGGTCAGTTTGCTAAAGGCAAGTGAAGGATTTTATTACTGACTGAAGGTGTGTGGAGTCAGAGTAGAAAATAGCATTCTTAACAAATGGTTAATTAAAAAGCAAATGTCTGATGACCTGAACAGAAAGCTGTCCCATCCCACTCATCACTTTGCACTATACCATGGTCACAGATATGTGCTCTGTATTCAGAGAAGCTGTGCCTGGTTGAAGCTCTTCCCTTGCCCCTTATTTAAAAACAAACAAACAAAAACAAAACCCCGAAGCTGTGGCATCAGGGAACTGAATCCTCGTTGCTGTTGTACACTTCATACTACTCTCCTTAGTCAGTGGCCGTCTGAACAGGCACTTTTCACTTGTGCTGGGAGGTGAGGATCTAGATGATAGCTTTAAGTATAGTGCTGATAACAGCAGGCTGTTGGCTGCATGTTGGCTCAGCCCCATAATATCCTTCCCAATGTATTGTCCCAAGCAAGACAAGAATGAGTTAGCAGAGTGGGCTACATGCAACCCTGTATCCAGTGTGCTTGTGAGCTTGGGAGTACTTTTGTAGAGGAAGGGCAGCATAGAATCTGCTGTCAGGCAAGTCACTTGATTTATTCTTTAGGAACGAAGCCCTTTCTTTGAGGTCTGACATACCTCAAATTCAAAGAAAATACTAAGATAATGAGATGTCCTTTTTCTCCATTGTCAGTTGTTGAGATTTGGTGCTGTGCACAGCTCACTGGTGTATCTTGTTCTATGCTAAGCAACATCTTCAAAAATTGCCAGTAGGGAGCAGTGATTTAGGATCTGTTTTCCTCAGCCTGTAGGGAGTGTGGATTACTTCCAAGCAATGGCGGAGGATAAACATCCCAAGGGAAGGGGAGTGGATAATATTGGCATAAGGTTACCAGCTGGAGGCAGGCCTTACTGATAGCAGAAAAATTACCAAGATAGGCAGCATTGTTGCCGGACTAGGAATTGAACCACCCTACTAAAAGCGAATGGGCTGGTTAAAAGGATGTGGCTCTGCAGTAAGGTATGAGTGGTGTTGGTCTCTCTTCTTGGTGTGGTGACCTGCCTGCTGTACATGTAGAGCCCTAGCTTCAGAGGTCTCTCACTGAGAGACATCTCACTGAAAGAGGGGAACCTAGAATGACATACCTAATATCTGTGACACATCTGAAAAGTAAGACGTGTGCAGAGATGGACCTAAAATGGATCAAAATTTCTGAAATATTTCTTTTCAGAGCCTTGATTTAGCTTATAGTTAGAAGACCAGTTTTTAACAATTTATTAAAATATTAAAGAAGTGAAGAAAGGCAGTGCACATTTGCTGAGCACAGTGGTGCCTTTAAATCCTGACAGGCATATGCTTTAGTTTACTGTTTACTAGTTCAATTACTCCATGCATAGATCAAAACTCCAATAAACAAATGGATGAATCAAAAATGCAATTATGCTGCTTAGAGAAATTACAAGATGTCTTTCAAATATAATCAGCAAGACATGCTCTGCATCAAAGAGAACTTTAAATGCTATCAGGAAGGTCTAATTCAAACCACATTAATACTGTGTTGTGGAAGTTGAGAAGGATAAATAGGGAGGCTTTCAGAAATCACGCAAGCAACTTGAATTGCTGACACTTACAGAGGAGGTAAGGTATGTATATTCTGATTTCCTGGGAAAAAGAATCTGAAGTGAAAACTGTTGGGTGAAATTACACAGCAAAAAATTATTAGCCCCCTTGCCACCAATTCTTCGTGCTTGGTAAGCCTCTTCTAAGTCTTCCTTGGACTGATATTCTTCCTGTCTTTCAAATCCTAGGATAAGATAATTGAGTTATTTTAATGTCTATGTAGGGTACTGCTCTTTTCAAATATTCCAGTTTATTTCCTTGGATAGACAAGACAAAATTCTTGTAAATCCTAGAAAGCCTATTGTAGATAGAGCATCATCTGAAAGAGCCTGTTCTTGGGCCCTGAGGCTGTTCCAAGACTACCATTATAAACCACGGTGAATTGAAAAAATAACAGTGGAGCAAGATACTAGACTTTCTTTTTGTGCAGTATACCTGAGACTGTCAGTATGAATTGGGAGGAGAGCAGCTGGGGTTGCATCATAGTTCAGCTGTGAATCACAGAACAGATTTTTCTTAAGGTGTGTCAGTACTAAATTAGCTGCTTCTGTTTGTGCATAGTTCATGACAAGTCTCTATTTGAATGATTACTAATCTGCTATACTTCTAAATCCTATCACTAGGGGTGTAACAGGTCTATCCTCTTTTCAGGAGGCGTATGCAGTAATTCATAGCATGGTAATAGACTCGTAAATTAAACCTCAAATTCCAGAGACACTTCTATACTTTGGCTGTAAGAACTTGAGTTGTTTTCAGGGTCTTTTGCTTGGAATATTTTTTGTTTGGTTATTCATGGTTTGTTTTGGATCATACCTTGAGATATATCTGTAAATTAAGATAGTAATGATACTGGAATTTCTTCAGGGCTATGTAACAGGATAAATCAACTCTTTCATCCTGTCCTGTAATTAAGCAGTTCCCTCACTTCTTCCCTTTTTTCTTCAGGTAGAGCTTCAGTTTCTTCTCAAATGCATTATTTTATATGAAATGTAAACAAAGCAGAGGGCATGCTAGCTGTCTGAAACTGGGGCCAGCAAAGCAGATCTCCTGAGTTCGCTTCCAGAGCTTTCTTGTTTAGTTTGGGAAAGTTGATTTAAAAAAAAACCCCAAAACCCACAGCACAACCCCCCCCACCAAAACCCCACAGTTTGTAACATGCCTGTGTTGTCTTTAAGTATTTTCAAATTCATTAGTCAAAATTTGCAAAATGCTATTTCATCCTTGTGTTAGAATTGCAAAGTATTGTTATGATATGTACATAGTGAATCAAATTGACCTGCTTTATGGATCACCACTGATTCCTCACAGGCTATTTCTGTCCTGGAGAATCTCTCTTTTGATCTAGCCTTTGCTTTGTAAAAAGTTACTGGATTATGTTTCACATTTTTCCTAACTTTATATGGATTAGGTTTCCTTTCAAAGCTATAGGTTAACCACACAAATATATTTAAAAAGTAAAAATTACTATATGAAGTTCCGGTTTGAGGCAAGAATGTTCATTATTCTAGAGGAAACATCTCTAGTTGTGTTTTTAGGAAAGAAGAGTATTAAGCCTTCTCTTTCTCCTCTGTCCAGAATGGTTTGCTTGTAAGGATACTGTGTCTACATAGCTAAATGATTAAGCAAAAATTTCTAGGTATTATTGATGCATTTGTTTTCCTGCTCAGGACTTGAGCCAGTGGCTTTAGAGCCAATAGTCGGTGTGCTCTGTATCATATTACAGCCAAGTTAAAGGTGTTCTGGCAAGTAAGCAGTTACCATTCCTGCTGATGGCCTGGCCTATCTGGGCTCAGCTGTGAGCCCAGAAGGGAAGCTGGGGCTGAGGTTATCAGGAGAAGGGTGTTCCCCTTTCCTTCCAGCTCCATAGGCAGGAAGGGCAGCCGAGGGAATTTGTTGCTCTGCCCTCTGAATTGGCTTGGTTTAGATCTGAATATGGGTTTGGAAGTAGACCCTGAGGAAAGGGTTGGGAAATTGTGTGTAGTTAGGATTTTTCTTTTTCCTGCCCTGGCTAGTGAACCTGTTGAATGGCCTCCTTGGTATATCTTTTCAAGTTATGGCTGAATGCAGAAGTAAGAGAGGGTTCTCTGAGCTCAGCTGTGTGGCCGTGAGGGAAAAGAGCTGTCAGCTTTGCTAGATCACTGCCATAGAATATGGTAGAGAATAGAATATTCTGTGCAGAGTATTAGAATAGAATATAGAATATATTCTATATCACTCATATACGATAGAATAAAGCTTCTGATTTCCATGACTAAACTGTAAGTTCAGTCAGATGATGATAGGTGCTATTCTGCTTTTCCTTTACTTCTGTGAAAGGAACCCTTGGTACAGCTAAATTAGTTCGGATAGCTTGTAACCAGAGGGATAATGTGGAGTGACTTCCAGCCTCACAGTCAGTCTTGACTCATACAGGGTTTTTTATTGTCTCTGTATATCTCTGAAGTGCAGTATAACATTGTTACCCGTTACAGTGTTGGTCATCAGAAAGGAAGCACGTGTAATTTATTTATGAGCACAAACAGCATCAAGACATTGACCTCTATAATATGCAGACAGTAAGCAATAATGGGAAACGAAACATAGGGAAGCAGTACGTGTTACTTGAATAAAGGCAATGTCCTGTAAGATGGTCTGTAAATGGTACCAGAATAATAATTTTTGGTGTCTTGTATGATTTTCTTTTTCTGGATCTCCATTGTGGGTCCATCTTAGAAATCGTTTTTTTTTTTTTTTCCCCTCCCTGAACCATTTTCTCTGGACCATCACAGATCTCCAGATATTCCCAGTTCACACCTGTTTCCTGGCCATTTTTTGAGTGCACAAGTTGCTATTGTTTTCTGGGCATCTTAGTTCAGTAGTTCAAGCAATTAGCCTGCTTTGGCCCAGGAAGAGCATAAATCTTCAGGGACTCACTGGGAGTTCCACTTTACTGCAGTGACAAACATAAAAGCAGACAAGCTCAGTGGCAAAGACATTTGTAACAGTTTTTTGTCAAATAGTTCTGCAAGATGTTTGAAAGGTGTAATTGCATAGCCCTTTCTTATTTTGCTCTCAGACCACTTGTTTGGGGATTCCTTTTTAGGCTGATCATGGATGATGTTATGAGATGCTGATTTTCCACAGTATCCCTGAAAGTACTGATAGAAGAAGCTACTGGGCTGATTTTTCTATCTGTTACACTGCTTTTTTGCTCTGTCTGTACTTCTCTTTTGAGGAGTTCATTTACAATTATACTGATGACGCAGAACATAGTCACAGATGCACAGAAAAATCCATGCCTGATAGAAACTTTCAACTGTTCTGTGACCTTCTGTTAGGTTTGCTGGGTAGATGCAGAAAACTTCATAAATACTATAGCTGTTTTCTGCCTAGAAACTGCATGGAATGTATCCTACATCTTTTTTAGTTCTCCCACAGTTCATTAATTTGCATGAAGGGGGTTAGAGAGAACCTCTGTGTAGTGCTAAATGCTGTACAAATCCAGACTGAAGAGATGGCTCCATAATTGTTCCAGCTTTCTGGGGATGGCCTTAGAGAAAATGTATTGCCTCATTTGTTGCTTCTGCGGGTTAAAGAGCATGCCCCTGTATTACACAGAAGCTACAGAACAGCTTTGCAGTGTTCAACCTTGGAGTAAAGCAGAACGTGAAAGGTGGGTATAAAAATAGAGGCATCTGTAGAAAATTTAGGAAATCTGTTAACATAGATGGGTAAACAAGTTTGAATTCCTTCGGTCCAATATCTGTCAGCACAGAAGATACATAGACCACTTTCAATGATGTACAAACCACATCTCTGCTCCACCTGTATATTTTGAAAACATCAAAAAGCACAAACTTACCACATGCCAGAGATACTTAGTGGACACAGAGTCAGCACAGTTGGCTCTATGTCTTGACATTTGCTGTCTGGGGAGAAATGTGAGAGAGGTAGATGGTATCTCCATTCTACCTCTGTGATTGCAACACTTGGGGAGTTAGCACCATCAGGCTGCCCTCAGGGCTGCTGAGACTGATGTAAAACTGGTCTTAGGATTAGGAATTTGTTTTTGGCTCCCTACCACCTCCATCCTATTGGCCTTCCCAATAAAGCAAGCGGAGACAGAACACAGCAATGAACATCAGCTTGTTGGGTTAACATCAGTTGTGCTAAACTACTTTTCTGTTTCTCAGGCTTCAGAAGCAGCAGTATGTCAAGCATATTTTTCCCTTTTGATTTACCTTCCTAATTACCTCTTTCAGTCTTGTTTCTGCTGCAGCACTTACTGATAGCAAAGCAAAAGTGAGGACTAGCATGAGAATGCTAGTGTTTGCATGCTACTATCACTAAACCTCTACTTGATTCTTTCATTTGTAACTAAAACAGTATTTGGAGCAGAAACTCACTCACATATGCTGAGGCAGCACCAGCCATAATGTGGGATTTTGATTTCTGAACTGGCACGTGTAGGCATCACTGTGCAACAAGCAACGGAGTATAATTATGAAATAAAAACTCTTCAGAAACCATATCTAAAACCTCAAGTCAGCCACATTCAGTTAGATTTCATCTTTCAGGACCTTTATTTCTGTGCGCTCCCAAGTTCTGACTGGGAGGTACAGAGCCATTACCAGCCATTGCTTGTCTGAAAGAAAACAGGAAGTAGGGGAAATGTGAGGAAGCAGCTCGAGGCCTTCTCTTGAAGTTTCAGCCTTTATACTGCTGACTACTGAACCTCTACCGGGGAGTTTGTTTCAGTAATGCATCAAGCAGGAGTAGCTCTATATGCCAGCTCTCAAGGGAGAAAGCAAAAATGTAGAACATGGATAGGAAGTTAACATTCTTCCTTTTAAAAGGGTATGAGTCTTGTCCTCTTATGTCCTCTAGGGAAGGCAAGTCACAAGAGGAGGTCATATTCAGGGATGTCATCAAAGCATTGCCAGCATTTTCCTTTCTCTCTGTGAATTTCACTGTGATTTAAAGAGCTGGTGATATCAGAGAGCTGGGATTCCAGACAGAATTGTTGATCTTACCTCACTGTGAGAAGCTGCATGGGTTAGCTTTTCCTTACAAGACACTGGCCAGCCTTTTTTACATGAAGGATTTCTCATATTTCATTTGGGCTAATTATGCTGCCTCCCTTTCCTGCTCTCATGAATTAATACCACTATGCCTGACTATCCATTCTGAAAATAGCTATCGATACAGCTCACAGCTATTTGTATCTGCTAGTGTCAACTTGAAGCAGGCACATGTTCCCAGAAGAAATTATGACTTTTTACAACTTCTGCATCAGCAAAGTTAAAAAGGGTCAAAATGCAGAGGTAGCTTGGACAAAGTTTGAAATGTTCTCTATTCTTGCCTTTCCCCTGAAGAAGATACAGACAGCTGCATGTCGTGATAGATTTTAAAGTGTTATAGAATCTGCCAGAATTTGCCCCCTTTTTTTTTTCAGCTTTGAAAACAGGTTTTTTTCAAGTCATGTTGTGTTTAATGTATCCCCAGCGTTCAGCAATGGATTAGCTTCATCTCCAGGAATGCAATAAGAAATGTTTATCATTCTGGTGTAGTAACTTCCTTCCCTAGAAGTAAGTCTTCCATATGCTTTGACATTTTGGTTCCTGAGCTGCTGTTGTAATCATGCTAAGAAAACCTTAACAGGATTGAGTAACTCGGAGAGCAATTTGTGCTCCAGAGTAGCTCACAATTTAGATGTCAGAGCATTACGAAGTAAAGAAACATATTTACGAAGCGGTTAGAAAATAAGCGTAATGTTCTGAGGAGGATGTCTGAAACACTGCTGAGCGGAAAATTGACATTGTATACATGCATCTGCTGACAGGTAGCTGAAGTGGCAATACATTTTTTTTCATATGTTTGTGACTGTTTATCATTTGAAGTATGAAGACACATTTATATCTAGGGATCTAGGCTTATGTTCAGTAGTGGTGTCCCCACAATGCTTTGTTGAGAAGCTAGAGAGAGAAGAGGATGAAGGATGCTTACAAATATATTGAAAAACTTGCTTCAGTCTCAATTTTTGTAGGTTGTGTGTTCTGTTAACCTCTAGTTCAGAATGCTAGTTTTGAAACGAAGTATCAAAGCATTTCATTTCAATAGTTCAATATTATTAACATTTCATCCAAAACAATTCAGTGCAATGCTGTTTATTTTGCTGTGTGCATTGGATTTTGACAGAATTTTTTACTGTGATGAAATGTGACTCACAGTGACTCTGCATTGGAGTGTCATGTAAAAGCAACACATCAGTTTTTTAAATACCTGCAAAAGAGTCGGTTTCAGGGCTGAAGGAACAAGGGAAGGAGCGAGAGAATCAATTCTTCTAACTGCCAGCTCCAGAAAAGCATGAAAGTCAGTGGGAGCAGAAGCCTCCACAGGGTCCTAGCAGCCTTAGCCAAATGTAAGAGACCACGTGGAGTAAGTGCTTCATGTCTTTCAGAGCAGTGCCATGTGAACAAGCTCTCTGAGATGGGGAACAAGAGAAGGGATCAATGAGAATCTCATCTTCCTGGGCTTAAGTGGCTTTTTGGGAGCTTCCCTTTCTTCAAAAGTTTCAGGAGGAAATTTCAATGCCTAGGTGCAAGTTAGAAGCAAGAACAACTTGACATGGGGCTTTTGGCATTTATGAATTGCAGACAGCAACAATCCTTAAACAAACAATGAAAAAGGAAATAAGTATTTCTAAATCTCATACTGTGGGGAACTAAACCCAGTTAGCACAGCTGCAGAGAAGGAGTGGTGAACAGGACCATGTTAAAGACTAAAGAGCTCTAGTACCACTTTTTTTTTCCTCTTGTTTTGTGATCATGCGTGCAGCTCTCTGACTAATCAAAAATAAGAGGGAGTTGCATTCGTTGTACTTAACAGGAAAAAAAGTTGTATGCATGCATGAAAACCAGCTAGAAGGTGTTCAGACAGGAATTTCTGAGTAACTGATGAGGTCAAAGGCGGGAGCCAGTTACAGCAGATCTGATGATCCTACAATATCAGAGATAGTTTTGAGACTCCCTTCAAAAACAGAAGATGAGCTGGGGCTATGAAATTTCTGTCACTTTGATTCTGTTGTGGTAGAAACAGTCCCTAAAGATCTTTAGAGACAAGCAAAATAAAGTATATAAAATGTTCTTTTCAGGCTGGAAACCAGATCCAGAAAGAATTTAAGGAGCTAGATGTGAATTTCCTTGTTGTCACCCTTCAAAAAATGCTGAAGGGATTGGGATCCTTGTTCTGTATGACAGGAAGAAGTATCTAACCTTCTTGTAGTATGTCTAGTATTTCTTCCTTCTGCTCTTCAAAAAAACAAACAAAAATCTCACAGAATCATCATTTATACATGAGAAAATTATGATGTGTAAGTATGGATGTAGTAAGTATACCTCTCTGTACGATATGTATGAGGTGAAAATCTGCCCACTCTCACTTTTCAGGTAATTTATGGAAGCTTTCAGTTCATGCTATGCAGTAGAGGAACTCTGCTGGAAATAATGAAACACCAGTAAACCACTAGCTGTAACTGTTCTTGTGATATTTTAATTACAAATTCTGAATGTAATGCTAGTCAGAGACAAAGGATTGCTGAGCAATTGTACAAGGACTGAAACACATGTGTAAAAGCTCCTGAGATCCCTCTGTGAACACCTTAATTGTATCTGTTTGGAAACTAGCCTGAAATCTCCATTGTGGCAGCCTATGGAGAGAGGAGCGTGTCTCTATGCTTCTACAGCCCCCTTCCACAGGGATTTGGAATGTAAATTTTATGCTGCTGGTACCCAGTGCCGCCATCTGTATCACGTCAGTCAGTTATAGGAGTTGCTTTTCTGAACACAGAGGTACAAGCAGCACGGATTAGATGCAGTAAGACAAACTTTGATTCAACATGATAGTTGTTAAAATAAATACGGCTTTTTCAGATGTTCTGACAAAGCTTTTTTGAGGTTTTTGTATTCGGGGGTTTGTGGGTTTTGGGTTTTGTGCTTTTGGGTTGTGTGTGTGTTTCCACATGAGGCAAGACACTAGAAACAATACATTTACAGTTTAAATACCATTCGCAAAAGTTCTTAAGGAGGCCAGAATGGTGGAGCAGCTGGCATTGAGCTAGTTTCCAGCTGAGTCTGGGTTTGTGAGTTCCAGAGCAGTAAGGGTACCTGGCAGAGAGTAAGAGAATGAACCTTGTGCTGGTGATGCTGGTAGTACCAATTGGAGGATAAAATGCTACAATCATAAGAAGCAGCGTCAGCACAATTCCATGGATACCTGGTTTAGTGAATTCTACTCTGCACTGGTTTTTATTAGTATTATTTTGTTACTATTATTAGAGCTGATTTAAGGCCCACTTCTACAGAGTTCAGAGTTGTTCTTGGGAGACTGATAACTCTCCCATCCCCAGTTGCTATGTAAGGCTTAGCTCTGCCATCAAGTTGCAGCAAGTTAACAAGTTGCCCTGCAGCTGTTGACTTTGTCAACATCAAACCCAGTCAATGTATGATGTTCAAGTTAAATTGTATAGTCGTGTACTGTAGGCTAAGACCAGATACTACAGGCAGTCACCATGGTTCAGCTGATGAGTAGAAAGTTATGAAGTTGATGTAGTTTGATCATGTATTTGAGTAAGGGCAGCAAAATACAGACTTAGTGAGGGAGGCCCTGACTTCCCTGATTCTCAACAGTTTTTTAATTTTTCCATCTAAGTCTAGAGGACTGCTTTTGCTGAGGTCTTTTTTTAAAATCTGTTGGGCAAATATTTTAGGTGCTGGTATTGATTTTTTTTTTTTTTTTTTTTCATGGAATGCCATTCATGGTGCTCTTTAAATGCTGAATAGAGCTAGTCACTGCAGTCAGGAAGGAAGACAGTAAGAATTGTGGAAAAAAGTTGTAATTCCTGCAGATGAATGAAGATAACCAGGAAAACATACCTGGTTTTATTAATCTCAACCAAATGGGGCACTGTATCCTGCAGTATGCTACAAAGCCACAATTGTTTCATGCAGTAGAAATTAAGACTGATTCAGACACTGCAGTTCAGGTTAAAAATTTAAACACTGAAGGCTGTAATTACAAAAATCACAGTCAGTAACACTCATAATTAGTTACTACTTAGACTCCAGAGTAATGGTGCAAGGACTGCAGAAAACGATGAATGTGGTGACAATAAGTTTTTGCAAGGAAAGGCAGCTACACCTACGCCCTGCAGAATAGGATGTTAAATAAGGATTCATAAAATTATTTAATGAAAATTTGGCCTTAATGCAGTTTGAGGATCTTGTTTATTTACACTGCTTCAAGCAAGGCTAATGCTTAGCAAAATGAGCTAATAGCACTGCTCAGAGATAAGAATAAATACGGATAAGGGGCTTTAAGCTTCCCTTTCACACCTTTGAAAGTTACCTTTTTTTTCCTTTTAGCAAGTAGGCTTCTGCTATTCCACACCTTCCACACCAGTTCCTGTTAGTACAAGAAGAGCTCAGTCAATAGCAAATCAGGCAGTTGTAAAGTTGAGTTAGCTAGTGATCATGTACTCACGTACTCATGATCACTGCTGTGACTTTAGTGGATAAGGTATTTAAGTAGGTTGCTTCTTGTCCTTCTGGCACATTATCTCTGCCCTGCTTGATTTCTTGTGTGTGTTGGGCAGTGGTAAGGCAAACTGTGTTTTGTTCAGAGTAGCAAAATGGCAAGAGTTCACACTCGCAGAGAAAATCGAAATTGCCCCATGTATTTCCAGACATGTTCAAAGGAAATAAACTCAATGCTGCTTTATTGCTTTTGAAGTCTAACCACAGTGTTTGTGTCTGTGACCTCAGTGAAGAGTGAGCAAACAGATGAAACCTCATAGCACCTTCTATTTAAGAAAAAAACAAAACAAACAAAAAAACCCCCGAAAAATAATTGCGCAACAAATGAAAACAATAAATATAACAAACTGAAACATTCCTATCAGATCTCTGTCCAAGACTTTTTAAAAGGTAATCTCCACTCCATTGGTGTTTCACCTGCAATGTTCTCAGTCAAATGTTTGTTGTTTCTGAGAGAGATAAGAACAGCAATATGTGGTTCTGATGTGATAAAGCATCCTGTACTTCTGAGCTCATTCAGCTGATTACTTTGGTTAATATCCTTCATGCCTGGAATGACAAACAGCACAATTCCTATGACTGAAAACTCCCAAAAAATTACAGTGCAGGAAATAAATTGAGATGTTGGATAATGCACTTGCATGCTGTGAATATGTCAGAGATCCCCTCTCTGACATGGAAATGTACAATCTGCTTGTTTCTGGGGTGCCAATTTTGTGTCTAGGTTCCATTCACAATCAGTGGGAATAGCAGTGCAACACTCTTATTTCTTCAATATGTAATAAACCGGTATTGAGAGATTCATAGTCTGTTGTGACTGGTAAGCAGTAAAGAACACAGTTGAAACATAGACTGTTTCCCCCTATTGTACCAGGTCTGCCAGCTTGCTCAGTTTGAGCATGGATCATGCATTACAGGATGATTTTCAGTGAGATCCAACCGCTGGAGTAATATAGGACCCGGCTCCTAGAGTAATGGGAGTGTGTGAGAATCTCAGATTTGGCAGGGGTAGGGTAAGGTTGTTTGTTTAAATTACTACGTATGGCAGAAATCTTGGAAGTGTCATGTAAATTCAAAATCTGGAAAGAAAACCAACATCAATTTATTTTTTCTATGAAATTGTAGAAATTAGGATATTGGAATATTCACCTCTTTGGGGGGAGTTTGATGATTTAGGAGGATCAGCAATATCCCCATAATCTCATGCAATTAATTCTTTTCCATATATCCAGCCAGCTCTTATTTAGGATGCATATAGCAAAGGTTCACACAAATAAAAACCCAGATAATGCAAAACATAGAAATTAAGTTAAACAAATCTATCATGAGTGTGATGTGGAAGGGAGAGGTGCATGTGCATAGCTAGTCCATAGTCTAGAAAATCAGAACTGGGTTCACTTTCTTCCATTCCTTGGAGAGCCTTAGAATGTATGTCCATCACTGAATCTGTCCTTCAGGTATGTGAAGTCATTCAAAAACAGATGAGAGGAGGAAATACTCTCTACAAGTCTTGCCTTGATCTATTTTTGCAAGGTCGCTAGTCATATGTTACTTTCTTTACAGTTATCTGCAGAGGAATCAATCACAAAGGAGAGAACCCTTTATTTCAGGGCTGTAGAAGCACAGAGTATAGAGGGTCTGCCTCAAGGAGCTTATGCAAACATCAGTAAATTTAATTTAATAGTCAAAAGAACTGATGTGATACAGTCTGTAAGCATGCAGTCAAGTAAGAAAGGGAGTCCAGGTCTTCAGCAGCCCAGTTCAGTGCCAGATACAATAGATGTCATATCATATACTTTGTCTTTCTCCATATACAGAAAGACTCAGGTGTTTTCTGACTTCATCACAAATGACTATTCGTTAAAAACACATAACAGGCTGTTATGTTAGCCTTCACTTAAGATTTTTGGGTGACAAACCTTTTAAATATATTGAGGACCAAGTAAACCATAGGCCACTTGTTAATGGGGAGACACTAATTACAAAACAGATTGCATTCATAACTCACAAATTATTTGTCTAGAACATGTATTTTCATTTGTTACGTGCATTGAAACAGGTACTTTCCTTTGAAATATTCAGGTATTCTTGGTATTTTGTAAGCTCATTACGGGAAATAGATTATGTTTGGATGGAGATTATATAACCCTTACAGAAGATTTTGGCAGATGAGTTTTAGGTTTGTGGAAGAAAGCTAAGAAGCTGAGTTGGCAAGTAAAATGACTGTCAGCCTTCTAGTTCACAAGCCTGTGTGAATGGTGTTTGCTAATGCCTAATTGTAGTGGTTTCATGTTGCACATCCCCTTTTTCCTATCTTGGTTCAGGCTGGCTCTGGATTTGAGGTTTAAAAAAGTACAGGTGCTTTGCAGAGGAAAATTTATTGCTCTCAACAGAGGAGTGCTATGGGATCCTCCTTGATTTCTAACAGCTACATTCTTTCAAGCTTGGTAATACATTTAGTCATAATTAAAGTAAGTAGCTCATTGTGTTGGTATGAGCCAGGTGTAATGTAAATAGGCATTGTGCAAACATATTCAGACTACCAAAGCAAATTATTTCGGGTTGATCCTGGCCTTCTGTAAGCACAGATTGATAAGCAAGGGGAAGATCCTTGTCTAAAAGTTTACTACTGTTATCTATAGCCCTGGCATCTGGAGATCTTCCCAGAGAGCAAAATACATGACTGCTTCCAGGGCAGGATCCCTGCCATACGGCTTTGACAGAGCCTATGGAAATACTAATTAATTGATGAAACTCTTGAAAACAATTGTGTTTAGAATTAAGCTCATCAGGCTGAAGATCTAGCAAACCATTAGAGAAGAGCAGTTTTCTAATGATGCACATACAGTGTCTCCTTCCTAGACCTAGAGTTCTTCAGCAGTATGGAAAAAGCATCAGAGGAGATCAAAACACTGCCTGTCGATTAATGCATTTGTGACCAGCAGGCACACTGTAGAAGAGCTTTCTGGAGGGGAATCACTAGCATGCTGGTACCTATGTGTTAGTTAGCTGAAAGCCATACTGTTTAAAAACATGATTGAATTGATACGAAGTCTTTAGAATTAATGTTAGCCCCAAGCAGAAAAGCATGTTGGAATACTTGCTTCCACTTCCTTTTGGTCTCATCACTAACCCATCCTCTTGTTATCAGGGCCTGGATGTGTGGAATCCCTGGAGCTGTAATAATAAAGAGCTGATGAGCATGTAAAACTGGGTGAAGGGGAATTACTGGAAATCTGAGACCCCTCCCTGTGTTTGCAGAGCAAACACCTCTTATGATTGATATGTGTATTTATTTAGTGTTACTAGTTACAAATCTTTAGTAAATAATGCCTCAACAGGTCAAACATTTAAGGCACAATGAGTCATTCCCCAGCATTAAATGAGAAGCCTTGATCCCAAAATTTTTGATTGAGGCAAATAAGTTTTTTAAATGTGTATCTCAAGCTGCTTGTTAAAATAAATGCCTGTGGTATAACTGGGCTGGAAGGATGAAAGAGAAAATTCACAGGGCTTTCAGAATGGAACATACATTGCCTGCTCCAACTTCAGGTTTTATTGCAAGGGCTCTGCAAAAAAAAAGGCCTATCAAACAGAGTGGCTTCCTGCCTCTGAAGAAAAGGTGGATGTGTCCAGGGAAAGAAGGACACAATAGACTTATACCTGTCTTTTCCTCATTGTGTCTGCCCTCTAGCTTTTATCAAGATAACTTGGATACCACCTCAGTGGAGAACCTGTTAGGTGCTTCTTTTAATTCATGATATGTCTGCTACCACAACATTTTAAGCTCCATATTTCAGCATAGAATCATAGAATGCTTTGGGTTGGAAGGGACCTTTAAAGGTCATCTAGTCCACTCTCCCCTGCAATGAGCAGGGACATTTTCAACTAGATCAGGTTGCTCAGAGCCCCATCCAACCTGGCCATGAACATTTCCAGGGATGGGGCACCTATCACCTCTCTGGGCAACCCGCTCCAGTGTTTCACCATCCTCATTGTAAAAAATTTCTTCCTTATGCCTAGTCTAAATCTACCTTCTTTTAGTTTAAAACCATTACCCCTTGTCCTGTTGCTACTGGCCCTGCTAAAAAGTCTGTCCCCATCTTTTTTTATAAGCCCCTTTAAGTACTGAAAGGCTGCAATAAGGTCTCCCCGCAGCCTTCTCTTCTCCAGGCTGAACAACCCCAGCTCTTTCAGCCTTTCCTCATAGCAGAGGTGTTCCATCCCCCTGATCATTTTTGTGGCCCTCCTCTGGACCCGCTCCAACAGGGCCACGTCCTTCCTGTGCTGAGGACCCCAGAGCTGGACGCAGTGCTCCAGGTGGGGTCTCACCAGAGCAGAGTAGAGGGGCAGAATCACCTCCCTCGACCTGCTGGCCATGCTTCTTTTGATGCAGCCCAAGATACGGTTGGCTTTCTGGGCTGCGAGAGCATGTTGCCAGCTCATGTCTAGCTTTTCATCCATCAGTACCCCCAAGTCCTTCTCCTCAGGGTTGCTCTCAATCCTTTCATCCCCCAGCCTGTATTGATACCAGGGATTGCCCCAACCCAGGTGCAGGACCTTGCACTTGGCCTTGTTGAGCTTCATGAGGTTCACATGGGCCCACTTCTTGAGCTTGTTCAGGTCCCTCTGGATGGGTAGCATGTCCCTAAGAAATTAAGTCCACTTTCTGGAATGATCAATATTACTAGAGCAAAAGTAGCTTGATAAATTTAGCAGATTGTATTACACAAAAGACTTCTTTACAGGTATTTGCTTACAATGGGGACTGGCTGTTGATTAAGAGGTAACATAATCAAAAATTTAGTTGTTTAATAGCTCTGAAATAGGAAGCCTTCTGTGCAACTGTGCATACATGAAATTTTTGAGTGAAAAATTAATCTTCTCAACTGCTTCAGATATGACATGCATAATATTTTTTGCAAATGTCAATGTTCTTGAAAGAAAGGAACTTGGGACATGAGTTCTTAAAAAGCCCTGCTTTGCTGTAATTGAAAGCCACTTTGGCTGCAACTCAGCAGATGTCTGTTGGCTGACACTGTCTTTCTCTTTTTTGTCCCCTAGGACAGGTTTCCCCCCACACACACACTTTGTCACTCTTTGGCAGTGTGTTGGTCACCTAAGGAGTATTTGGTTCCTTGCCACATACATGGTGTCCACAGAGGGGATTAAAAGTTTAAGCTCTTGCTGGACAGTTTGATGGAAAACTGCACACACAGTTCTAATGGCCTCCTTTGTGGGTATATGGATGGTTACACGGTCGTAGGGGTTTCGGTCTCCAGGGCTAAAAGCCTCCCTGCATTTCATATCCAGAGGTGATAGACTTGCAGATTATTGTTCACTGTGGACGAAAGGAAATGCTTTTAACACTACACAGTGTTTCGTAAAACCTAGACTATGTTTGCGTGTTAGTGACTTCTCAGTGCTGCTCACAAAAGTAATTTCACACGCCAGGTGGAGTCCTGTGATGTGTATATGTGCCATATAAATTGAGGTTGCTTACGCTATCCACCCTTCAGGTTAGCAAATGGAGACTCCATTAAATTTTGCGAAGACTGGAAAGATGGTAGTATTATATCCAGCCAGAGCAGCGGAAGAGGCAGAATATCATTACATGTAAGGGATCTTTTCTTTGTGCAGGCATTGTAGTTTAGATCTGCAATAGCCAGAAGTGCTTGGAATGATTATGAAGTGGTAGGAAAAAGCTTTCATCAGCATCACCTAAATTGCTGCTGTGTCTGCAAATTCTAAAATTTATTGATGCATGCTACCGAATCCTGTAATCCCCCTTGCCATCTGCTGGTATCTGTGTCTATATTGCTCTCTAACAGTGACCAGATGGATGTTCAGCCAGAAAACTATCCAATTATTTCACCTGTGAGTAAGAAGCTAACTATACACATGTGACTAAGCTGCCTGTGTCCTTTCCTTTCAAACCTGTTAGTGTGGAATTTACAGCTGTTTCCAGGCACCTAGCTTTTATTCTTGTGGCTGCCTGTATTAGAGAGCCTAAAGCACCGTGAACATAGATACTGCCAACAAATATAAACAGTTCTCTTTTCTCTCTTTGACTTTGACATCTCCAAGTACCATGTTGGTAGTGTCTTTGTGTGAAGACTGAGTTAGATACATTAGTGAAAAAGCAGTAGATTTCATCTAGAAAGATAAAGGTAATAATGTTGGAAGAAGAAGTTAAAAAGAACCACCACCAAACATTATTGCCCAGACACTAAAGCACCAGGATATCTTTACAGAGCTCAGTAAAACACCTATCAAAGGATAGTAGAAGTCACAGTGTAGTTTCTTTGTAGTTTAGTTCCACAGTTGTTTCTTTGAGATCCAGAATAACTTCTGAGCTATGTTGCGCTGGAGACCCAAGAACTTTCTTGCAGAATAGATTAAGGAATGGGCTGGATCTGGCAGAATCTTCAGCCACATATTTTTTTTTTTTTTTATTACTAACTGGGCAACCATGCAACCATTTGTATTGATCATTGATCAACTGTTAGAGAGTTTGGGGGATAAGCATCAGTCTTAGTTGATCATTAGCTCAACATGATTCTTTCTGTTTCCTGGGTTTATGAAGGGAACTACAAGTAAACAGCCTAGGAAGTAGCCCTGTGTAAAAGGGGTTGGGTAGGAGATAAAGGGATAGTGGATTATAAACAGTGGTGTTTTGTTTTTAAATCAACAGTTTTTTTAGAAGCACAATGAAAATGTTTAATAAAAAAAAAAATCAGTTTTTTTTGCAAGAAACATTGCCCTGACACACTAGTGCATGGCAATTGAGATAGAAGTGCTCTGGGGTAGAGAAGTCTGCTTTCTTTTTTCAGCTACAGGAAATATAAAAAGAAAGCACAGTTGCCAGTGCAAGAACTAACTCCAGATTTGAAAATCTTCCTGTTGAGAAATACTAGTTTCATAAGCAAGGAAATGTGTTCTTCATAATTATGATCAATTGTTCCACCTAACTCTTTCTTACTAAAGTTTAGAAGATCTAAACAACCTTCTACATAAACAGTAACATCAGATGCTGCTATTTTTTATACTATGTGTGACATGAGCTATTTTTCCATTTTTTCAAAATCGATCTTTACAATTTCTGTACAATTCCCATACATTGTCTCTCAAGCTAGAGAGTATACAGATGCGCATGTTTCCAGTACTTCTGCTCTGCAAGTTGTACAGTTTTAATGCATCTATTAGTGTAGAATCCAGAAATAATATTTTGCTAAGCCAGCTCCTGTTCATCTTTTCTTTTTTTATCCCTCTTCCCCCCTGCCCCCCCCCAAGCAGTGTGCCATTCAGCACTGGGGGAATTGCCTGAAGGCAGAGCAACATTATATCCCAAGTCTTCCCCATGTTCTGTAGTACATGAAAAAGTTGTGCTGTCAAAAACCAAGTTTCCACCTGTTGCCTTTGAAAATGCTGTCTTGTTTTGCCTGGGAAAGGAGGCAGGGCCCCTACTTGATGTTTCTTATGAAAATAGCAATTTGCATAGTGTGCACAGCCCATGCCTCTGAATTCCCATGTTTGTTGACTTCTTCTGAGTTTCATATTGTAACTGTTGGCATTCAGCTTTGAAGTGATGAAAGACTGAGAAAGCATACAGAGGTGTGATAGAAACGGGAACAGAGAGCTTGCCAAACCCTGCAGAATTTTGTACAGTTAAGAAGCCAATAGCATCCTTTTGCTCTTGGCTATGGTACTTAACTTCAGCTGCCCAATGGGTGTAAGAATGAACTTGTTTGCACTGAAAACATGTTTGAATTGAATTAAGAGTCTTCTCTGCTCTTATTTTTGTAGCAGTCCTTACAAGATGCCTTGCAGGGATCATAGCATACCCTCAGTCAGCATGAACATGAAGAGAAATTTGAGTGTAAGACACATGTGTACAGCAAGATGGATATACTTGTGCTACTTTTAGAACTGGATTTCTGAAGAGTCAGACTAAAATTTTCTCTGGTCCCTTAGTTAAAGAATGTGTATATTAAAATGTTCCAGGCCTCCTCTTTTTCTCTCCTGTTAGTTTGAATGGAAGCAATGTGCTTGTTTCGATGCAAAGATGAGCGGGTAACACATTTCCTGCCATGTGTCCCACTGCACTGTCTAAACACTGAAATATGAATGTCATTCATCTATGAATTACCCTTATGCTATTGATTTGTAGTCACAGTATGGTTTTGACCATGCTAGTCAGATCCTGAGATTTGGACTTCAGAGACTGAAGTGGTTGGAGTGATGTGATCTTTCCCTGAGTTGTACAGTGCCCCTGTCACTAGATGTAATAGAAGTACCCTTCCGTGGTAGGTGTGACGTGTTCTGAAAAATCAGTGTCAGGAAAGGAGTTGAAAAAGTTAAATGACACCTACTCAGTGTCTTAGTGGCCAAGATCACTCAGTATTCCTGATACCATATATATAGTTTCTGTTCTTGTTGATCATAAGTACTTTTCAGGATATTGAGAAGCAGATTTTTTTGCATGTGCTTGATCATATGTACAATATCGTGAAGTCCGTATCTTCAGACCAGCAGTAAGGTTATGTCTGTACTTCATCGTTGATTACAGGGTTAAGAATATTGCAACAGCCCCACCAAAGACCAGAACAAGCACATTTTTCCTGAGGGAGTAGACTTCTCAAAGCAGCAGTCAGATTCTTCAGGACATAACTTCTACCCCTGAAGAGGTACAGGCTGCTTTCCTGTCTCTAATACAAAACATAATTATGCATTATTGTCCTTAATTATGCATTACTGTATTGGGCAGGGAAGGTATTACGTTCTTTACCATGAAGCATAACAAAGTTTATGTTGACTAGCATTGCCATTATTTTGAGCCAAGTAAGGGAGTAATCTCACTCGTTTCCAGATTGATGCTGTGGTATCTGAAATCAGATTCTGAATCTGTGTTATTAATCGCTTAATGTTCTAATCTCTTTTTGTTTGTTGATACACTTTGGCTTTACTTAAGTAAGCACTGTGATTTTGAGTCCATGCTTAGGTAGTGCCTGAAGCGATGTAGGCCTTATTTCCTGTTCTGTCTTCTTTTTTTGAAACGAAGATTAACCCATGACTGAAGCATTAGAGGAGAAGGCAAGAGGTAACATAAGATTGTTTGTGGTACAGAGTGCCTGTGTTTGCCGACGATGTGTTATGTAGGGCAGAACAGTCATATAATGATGGAATTCAGACCTCAATTACAGCCTATGTGAGGCAGTGGTTGATGGTTCAACATTCTTAGCTGTGCACAGGTGCAACAGGGCACCTGCCCATCAGCATGGATGTAAGAGCTCTTGCAAGGGAAAGGGACAGGTTAGAGAGAGTCCTACAGGCTGCTAGCTGGAGCACCCTTACCTATGGGAAAGTCTTCAGTGCTCTCCTTCTCTCTTAGATTACCATGGCTATAATCAGGCTTAAAATGCCAAAGAAAAATGTTTGTACTGATTGTCCAAAATTTCTACCAATAACATTACAGTAATAGAAAAAAATGCAGAACAAAATACTGCTTCTCTGGCACCTCTCACCATGTGTCTCTGAGTTGTATCTAAGGTGTAGGTATCTTCTACTGAGAATTGGAGGACCAATTGTAGGATCATCACTGTGTCCAAGAGGCTCCAGCAATATGTGAAAGTGCAGGAGTGAATGACAGAACTACCAAACGCTTAACTTCCTCATGCTGCCTCTTGGCTGTTATGCCCTACAAATCTCCATCTTTTAGCAGTGTGCAATCCTCAGCCACACAGATTTTATTTCTTTGCAAAACCAGACTTAAAAATAGCAAGATGGTTCTCATAGTTCATAATCAAGTGGGTTAGCACTGCATGAAAGGAATCCTGTCTGTATAGAGCAGATTATTGGCCCTTGCTATTATAATAATTGTTCTTATCTTCCTCATGTTGCCTGCTTTCAGCTCAGGAGGCCTCCTGTGAAAATACCTCAGTTCTGCTACCTTATTCATAGGCAAGGCTTCCTGTGTGTCAGCAATTACAGATTTTTTTTTAAATATATGAATATGTTGGAATCTGTGACTTATGCAACAGCTATAACAAAACGCAGGGTAAAGAATAATTTACACTCGTTCAATCTACCGCTTTCTCACTCTTGATCTTTTGGTGCTTCTCAAGCCAGAAATCCCCTAGCACCTAATTATGAATCTTCAAGGGGAAGTTCATGTTATTTTACTGACAGTAGGCCAAAGTGATGTCTGCGTTATCCTCTTACACCAACTGTGAGTCTGACCCACGGTTAAGCAATTTTGTTACTCAGTGTAAAAAGAGGAGACTTTAGTCTCATGTTCCCAGTGCTCACTTGAAGTTGTCAAATTTATCCTGCCCTGTCATCTTAAATTCTTTCCAATGAAGTGTGACAACATAGCTTAAAAATGTCAAAGGTTGTGGCTTTTCTAAGAGTATATGTTTCCATCTCTTAGGAGGTTATTAAAAAATTAATAACAACCTTTAAAATAGATAGAAAGGGAACACCTGTGCAACGAAAAGTAATCTCTCTTAAAAAAAAAAAAATAGCACCAACATTTGTGTGATCCAGGATAGGGTGGGAGGGGAAGTTAAAGATGCAAATTCTCCTTCTCTCTCGGTTTTTCCTACTTTTTTGTAACAGAGAGATTTATGTATTTGCTGCCATGGCCACAAAGGGAAAAAATGGATTAGAGCTAGATATCACATTGCAGAAAATTAGTGTTCTTGCTGCAGTTACCCCTGTACACAGACAGAACCTTGGGCTAGAGTCATGCCAAGTCTGGCTTCTCACCCAATGGATTATGTATCACTGCAGCAGCACATGTCCATGCCAGTCTTTAACACACTTGGCAGTTAAATCTAGGGATTTGATTCCCACACATTACCAAGAAGCTTAAACCCATGCCATTCGTGACTACAAATACATTTAGGAACTTTCTGCTGTCAGGAACACTTGGGGAGGAATATCTGTCTTGTTGTCTGGTGGGTTTTACAATAACCAATTCTGCTAATAATGGATACTGTCTATTATTGGGCTTCAAGCAGTGAACTGAAAGCATGCCCTATAATGAATAAAAACGTAGTTGGAAAGAATTCTTTTGTTCTTACATGGGTTGCTGTCATCTCCTGAAACGTTACTAATTTCCTTTTGGAAATGGCTACAACAATCAAAGCTTGATATCCTTGCCAGCCATTCGGTTTAAACAAACAGCTGTATTGATTTACAGAGATGCTGGGCCTTGTGCCAGTTTTTTCTTTGTGCTGCTGCTAGAGTATGAAAGGATCCCTGACACAGTGTGCCCTTGACTAAGCTGTATCTTGTCTGCTACATCCTACTGTATTCAGTTTCTTTCTACATGTGAAAGCCGGCTGGCCATTAAGGAATGTAACGATTTATGGTGTGAAAGCTGGAAGTAGCCAGCTAGCTCTTGGCTTGGTTCTTTTCATCCCAAACCCACATGTTTCCCAGCCCCTCTGGGGATCCCAGCATTTCCTTCGAAGCTGTTTTAAGCATGATTCTGCTTCTCCATCTCTGCTTTTTATATTTTGAAAAGAAAATGCCTAGAAAATGGCTTTCTTGGAGATATTTCCTTCCAGAAACTAGACTAGAGCAGAAAATTAGAATGGAAGGCACTGACTGAAGGTTTAATACCTCTGTCCTTAAACAGGCTATTTTGCCGCTGGGAGTAGTATAGCTAAGGCAAAATAGGCTGTAAAATCTATTTAAGAAGCTGGTTAAATACATAAGCTGTGGTCTTCAGCTAGCTTTGTACCACCATGGCAGCAGTGCTACCAAGCTAGCTCAGATGTGTTTCTGGGAACTGATGCCATAGGAATGATGGCAGCATAGCCCAGAGGCTTCCTCCCTGCCAGAGAAGCAGTGTCCATTTCAGTGCAGCAAACAAGACATCCCAAGAAATGGCCTGATAATTTCTGAGGCCCCTTAGCACTTTAAAACACAGTTGGTGAGTGAATAAGCCAGCTGGTTTTGGACTTACATGGACATCAGAAAGGTCTGGCATGTGGCAGCTGCTGAGGAAGACCTAGATTTTAATTTCTTCTGTTTGTTGCGAGTCAGGATGACTAAGGGCAGAAAGTAGCATCTGTTGAGTCTAGTGGCAGCTGCTTCTTTAAGAAAAAGTAACCTTACTTGAGATAAATGCTGTGATGCAAATGTGATCTTAAAGTAGGACTTCCAGTAAATTCAGACTGGCATATATTCAGGTAGGAAAGAGCAACATAGGCATCTTTATTCTAGCAGCTTATGATTAGCAGTCAGGATTGACTTATCTTAATCTTATCAAACACTTCAGGTATGCAGGCCCGGCCTGTCTGCAGAACCTTGCAGCATCTCCAGATGCAACAGCGTCTAAAGCAGCAGCTCCCTTTGGCCTTCTGTCAGCTGATCCGGAAGTTGATTTTTGGAGGTAGACTGTGCTATTTGCTACTCTGCCAATGGAAACCCTAAGTCCAGTGGACATGGTGACCTGTTTTCAAATTCCTTCTGACACCAGACTGTGATAGAAAAGAGAATTGCTCTGGAAGCCTTGAAAGTTTTCCAGGGTCTGGGTTAATATTCCTTGACCTCTGGTTCTTGGGTCATTGCAAATGTATCCATACTTGGAAGAGAGCAGGATGTGCCAGAGCAGTGACACAAACCTCATGCTACCCTTGGTTTTATATATAGTTCATATATATAGTTCATCTCTGCTAGTTTTATGCTAGGATAAACAGGATAGGGATAGTAAGAACATGGAACAAGTCCTAGGCTGTAGGCTTTGCTAGAGCCTTTGTGATTGGCTTCTTTTGCTAGAAACCCCAATGGAAGAGCAATAAAATCCTACAGGCAGAAACTT
This sequence comes from Theristicus caerulescens, assembly GCA_020745775.1. Lineage (NCBI taxonomy): Eukaryota > Metazoa > Chordata > Aves > Pelecaniformes > Threskiornithidae > Theristicus > Theristicus caerulescens. The sequence goes on along the minus strand of CM036566.1, from coordinate 30,386,389 downwards.
CCTCTTGATCCCTTTGTCTTTTAGTGGTGAACCTCACAGCTATAGGTCTCCAATATAGCTTGTCTGCCCTTTCTGCTATGTGAATCTCCTGTCCTTTGAATAGAGATCAAGAGATCCAAACATTTTGTACTGAGAAGATTTTGTGTATTGCTTAGCTGCTAGTGAACTGAGCTGGAGAGAAAGAAAAGCTTGCAGGTTTTTTGATTTGTTCATTCAATCAATCTGTAGCATAATGATATATTGTACATTATTGTTCCTTATGGACTAGAATCAGAATTGTCCACCTCATCCCATTTCCTGAGACAGTTAAAAAATTATTCTCCTTCAACTTAACAGAACTGGAGTCTTAAGCATTCTCTCCCAGTATTAGCAGGAAGGCTGGGGTACCCTTTTTTTGTGCAGTAATGTAATATTTGACCATGTTCATAGAGCTGTTGCAGCATTTTGGTCTTTATCTGATGCTGAAGTTTGCATCTAGCAATGCTCATGCTGTGTTACATCATCATTGGTTATTTGTAGAAACAGTTTATAAAGCACCATCACGTCAAAATGAAGTGTTCGGTTCCTCCTCTAATCTGGATAAGAGCGATGCCCAGGGACTGGCCAAGGACAAGACTCTCCTGTACCAGGCTACATAACAGCTCTTCCTCAAAGGTTTATTGGAACAGTGGCCAAAGATGCAGACAGGATAAATAATAGAATGGTGGCTCTCCAGGGTGAATTTTGGGATGATTAGTATTGTAGTTTAGAATGATGTCTTTTTTTTTTCCCACTTTGATCTTTCATGAATATTGGGTTTATGGCAGACAATTAGATGCCAAGCTGCTTTGGGCTTCCATTCTTTATTGCCAGCTCATATTCTGGATTTCATCTGAAATAATCTTCTCTAGCTGATTTAAGTATTTTATTTCCAAGGTAGGTTCTATGACTATTTGCTCATTGTGCTTATAAAGCCCCCTTCCATTTTGAAGAGGCTCTGTACTTGTTTTAATAAAGGCATAAAAATGTCCCAGCAGGATTGCAATCCACTAACAGCTTGCTTTTATCCTTAGTCTTTGTACAAGCTGAAAAGGAAATTCCTTTTGAAAGATACTGACATTCCTTGCTTTCCCTAGACTCCAGCAGGGTTGTCCTTTGCCTATAAATGCTTTTCTGGTCAGCAATTGCAGGTTTCTGTAATAATGGTGAAAGAGTGGCCACACTCTTCCAACCTTGAGCCTAAGGTCCTCTCCGTCGTAGTGGATGCCTAGGAGAAAATGGAAGAACAAGGTACAATTGTAGAGATCCCTCCCCAGGTATTTCCCCAGTCTCTATTAATCTGTGGTGTAAGGGTCACCTTAATCACAGCACTTTTGTGTTCAGTAACAATGGATATTTTTTTTTTTTCCTTATGAGTTTGTCTAGTTGCTTTTGAACCCTTAAAGGTTTGCTCTCCGGACTGTGTGGAAATGAGTTCCACACTGTGTCTCTGTGTTTCCTGAATCTGTAAGCCATGAACAATATACAAGACTCCTCCATGATCTTCTGTCTCCAAAGCTTTAGTTTGCATCATGGTGAATTTGCTTTAATCTCCTTGGTTACACCGAGACACTGTTGCTGGGGAAAGAAATACCACAGCCTGTCTGTCCTCTGGCAAACAGCAGACAGATCCAGGCAGCAATTGTTGCCTTTTGTGTGTAAGGCTTGAGTAAAGACTGATATCAAGCAGGTAGATGACTGACACCTCTGCAGGGATGCAGCAGAGTCACAGCATGGCTCTGTGCTCCCTTGAACTGACAAAGCAAGCTATGTGCTGTGGCATCACATACATTATGTACTAAGAGTACATGGTACGCTCAGCTGGATCTGCCCAGCATGCTGGCAAATCCTGGGATGTAACAGTGCTCTACGGCAGGTTTTTCTGTTTGTCCAAGGACCGCCAAGTTTGGAAAACAACAGTAAGATCATCTCACACACCACACACATTGTCACTGTGATAAAAATCAGGCTAAATTTGAACTGTTCTTCTGTAAGTTATAGTGTTCTTCATTTTGTTTGGTGCCTCCCTCAAGTAAATGCATGCCAATGTGCATATGCATGTTCTGTTTTGTGGGGGGTTTTTTCTTCCAGTTATTTTGCAGACTTTCTTCTCCTGTCTACTCCAGACTGCCAGTGGTCTGGGGAGTATGGGTTAAAAAACACTGCTGTAAAAGTGTGCTTCTGTACTAACATGATAAGCGATAGAAAAGTGATATGCTCCTGAGATTTTTTTTTTCAGTGATGTTATTTTCATTCCTCTTCTTTTTTTCAGAATTAACTTCTGCTTCTGTCCATCCTCTGATGCTGTCATCCCTGAGTCCCTCTATCCACCTACAAATTCCATTTGTGACAAATTCCACGAGAGGAATCCATTCCACATTTTGGAATGGAATTTGAATACTGAGGAGTTCTGCCATGTGCAGGTATGGGATTTTTTTAGTGCAGTAATTGCTCGTTTACCTGAGCTTTGTCACAGGCTCTGTATGCTATAAACTATCTGAAACAGATCAATATCTTGATAACTGGTTCAAAAGATCCAGGTTTTCTAGTTTATGTCTTCAGCAAAAAAAAAAATATCTCTTGTTGAGGAAAGTAGATAGCTAGGGAATCCCGACAGCCTAAGAGAAAATTAAGCCAAAAGATAAGTGATTATCCTCAAAGCTTGTAAGTTAAGTTAAATACCTCAAAGGGAGTAAGTAAAGTGTTTTTTGCCACCACATTCATGTGCCTTTGTTGTTGTCACTGAATTTAGAGAGAGACATAATTAATGGGATAATTAATCAAGCAGCCACTTCATAGTTTTCCTAAAAGTGAATCAACTTTGTTTAGCTTCAAGACAACCAAGTTGAACAGAGGCTTCTGTCAGAGCTATTTTAATTATATTTACAAAACTGCTTAAATTCTCTCCCTCTCTTCTGACCCCGTGCATGAAGGAATAGGAGGAAATCTGCATCGCTCTCTGTGGTCTTGTGTCCTCTGCACTTGTGCACTAGGCCTTATTCCATGCTTCTAAGGCTTAAAAATCGAGAACAGTACATTTAAGCAGTCTGCTGCTGCTGCAAACTTTAGATGTTTTATTTTTTCAACTCTGGATTCATGCAGTTACTGTTTCAGTGTCTTCTGCTACATTTTGGGAAATTGAGAAATTATAGAAATTATTTGGAGAATGAAATTTAGACAGTAAGCATTGAAAAAATGTGGCCTTGGTAAGTTGATTGTATGCATGTAATTTTTCCTTCTGCTTTGCATGTAGATCTCATAAGGAAGATGACCAGTGGTGCTCATGAATGTGTTACATATTTCTAAAGGAGCTTTTGTGTTTATCTGACAAAGAGCACATTCCTTCGAGAACAGCAAGGGCCTGCAGGGAGCTATTTGACATCTCTGACCCTTGGTTAGGTGTTACAGAGCAAGCTAAGGTCATTCCAGAGGTTATGTTTTGATCGTCTGTTCCTTTAGGTCAGCACTTGAGTGGAGGGGATTAAGGGATTGTTTTTAGCAGTCTGTAGGAGGGGTCCACTGCTGGGGATAGCCTTGAAAAGAATGTTTGTCATTCCCACTGCCTGCTGTGGGAAATTCATAGGATCACTGCATAAGTGCTGGGATTGCTAGAGAGTCTTAAGCCAGAAAGAGCCTCAGGCAAGATATATCTTTCTTATCTAGCTGTGACATTTCTACAGGAGATGCTGTTTTACAGCTTTTTGATTTAAGATACCTGATTCATAGAGAATTGGCACATTTGCTGTGCTTTTTTCAAGTGATTTCTCCTATGATCTTAACTTTAGACTGGGGGGGGGGGAAGTGAAGCATTTTGTCGCAAGTCTTCCTCTCACTGTTCTTCTTACTCACGTGAAACTTCATTTATGGCTATCTGGATCACAATTTAGAGGAACAGTAGCTTACCTTATAATTTGCTATCTGTCCGATAGCCTGCATTAATTAACCAGCTACCGCATTCATGTGCTTAAAGTTCATTTTATTCAACCTACTGGTGTTAAAAAGCGATATCAAAGTGTGGGTTTGGCTTGAGGGAAATCAATGTAGTGGAACCAGGAGATTCTCCTGGGGCACAGCTCTGAGTTCCAGCTCTGGCATTGTTCGCTTTGTACTGTCAGCTGGCTGCGAAGCCTCCTGTTGTCTCTTTCGTAAGTTCAGCCTGTCCAGTGCAAAGGATGCACCCACACAGCATGATGCAATATAACCACAAGAAGGCTGCACTCCTCCAGGTATATTAGCTGTGGTGAGAAACACAGTTTATTAGCTGGTGTGGTTCAGGACAATGCAAGTTTTTCCACTTCCAAGATCTGAACTGGCTTATGTTTTGATAGAACACTGTATCACACAGTCTGTATTCAGAAGACACTAGGGGTAAAACCTTAACAGTTCTAGCAGGATTTTAAATACATACATTTTTGTAGTTTCTGCTTTGAATGTAATATCCTGTTGTTTTATACAGAGACCTCTGTGCCTGAAGGTCTCCAAGTCCTTTCAGATAACTAGCAAAATTCTCCACTGTTACCTCCTTTGTCTTTCTGCTTGACTTACCTGTTAGGCATCCCAGTGGCCAACAGTACTGCAGTCAATGTCAAAGCAAAGAACTTCTCATTGTATTTGCTCTGCACTATCCTTATATAGCCTAAGGATAATGAGAAATCTTCTGAATTAATTCTGCCTACTAAATTATGTGATTAAGGACAACAACAGTATGGCATAAAAATCTCTGAATCCTAAAAGAGAATTTTGCATTTGAATATTTGATGAAGAGGAATGTTCTGATTAGGTCTTCAGTATATTGTGGCTTCCTAATTTTGTATCTTGTATTGCTCAAGCCACCAGTTACTAAAAGCTATTTGGCACAAAATCCCATTGATATTTCAAGAAATTAATTGTATTGCTTGAAAACATGGTATCACCCTCAGAACAGCCAAAAGGAAAGAGTTTTGTGTTTGGAAGACAAATTCAGTGGAACCTGTCTAGTTCACAGGTGGGAGGATCATTCTTGTCTTTTCATTGCTAATTGTGTTACAGAACTGGTTTCTTTCAACAGGAACTTATCATGAGATAATCTAACTATGAATAATTTTGTTTACCAGACAGTTTTTCTTTGGGAATAATGTAATTGAAGTCTCTCAAAAATTTATCACCTGAAATATATCCTATTGTTTGTTTCCTAGCCCTTCTTCATTAGTGCTCCTTTCATGGATTTCTCTCTCTTAACCCTTGATGATTGTTCCAGAAGAATAATCTCTTATTATTTTAATCTGTCTTCCCATTGTGAAGACCTATCAGTTTAAAGATATAATTCTATTATTCTGTCCTTATGCTTTCCAGAAGCACAAGTATTTGAAGGAATACCTGTATTCTAAAAAATATGTTTGTAAGAATGAAGGCTGGAAGGTGTTAAAAAAGATTAAGTTATTAGAGGTCTATCCCAGCACTTATGCCCATCACCGCAGAATGTGAACATATTCCATGTAAAATAGCACGGCCATTGTGGAGTATCTGTGATCTTCAGGGTGTGTTCCATCTCATCCTTTCACATAATTATAAATGGGAAATAAAATTCATGTAATAAACTGGTAATTTATGCAGTTGAATTACTGTATTGGACTCATGCCTTTCAAAAAAACAGCATTGCATCTACTGGCATGCCGTAGTCCAAGAATACTGTTCCGTAACTGTTGTCTCTTTCCACATCTCCAACTAAACTGCTACTCTGCAGTTTGTTATTGCAGAAAACATAGCCCTTACTGCTGTCAATTGTCACATTAGCTCTAGCATTGCAGGAGTGAAAGTGTAAAGTATGGGATCAAGTCACTCTACATTCTACTTACATCTTGAATGGATGGATGGCACCACCTCCACAGCCTAGCCTTCCTTTTTTTCTTTCTTTTTTTTTTTTTTTTAATTTCCCTTTCTCTCATTATTTCAAAATTAAGCCACATGAAACCTACCCCAAATATCTGTCTGCTGACCAGAGCTGTTAAATGCTGGTGCCAGAGAAATGAGCCTGGCCTGACTGGACTAATTAAGTTGGCCAAGGCACTTGAGAATAGCTCAAAGACAAGTCGCAGTGGGAAAGGGAGGGAGTAACACCAATTTCTTATATATGCACATATTAAAGGAAACCAGCTGCTCCAAAATACCCTTGGTTACTGAATGGCTCCACAGGCAGTCTGCTAAGGGAGCAACGTCTGGAGTTTAGTAAAACTGACTTTTTAAAAAGCAGTACTTGAAAAACGGAAGGTTTGATTTTAGTTTATTTTTTCCCTGTCTCCACTCTTTATAATCAAAGTTGCTTTCACCCTAGCTTCTAACAAATGATACTTTTGGCTTCTGCAACCTTTTTTTCAAGACTGTTAAAGGGAATATGGGACCAGCCTAGCAGGAGAGCCCTACACAGATTTTACCCTCAGGGTAAGATTTATGTGCTAAAGCCCTCTTCTATTTTCAAGCAATTGAACTAGACTGCTTCCGCTCCAGAGTTTTTACTATTGCTGCTAATTTTGTGTGCTTCATTGATTATGCTCCACCACTTCTAATGTTTTCCTGTTTTTATAGAAACAAAGACAGTAATAGCAATGGTTGGAAAAATGGAGCCTACAGCAAATGCAAAGCTAAAATTGCTACATCTTCCTTCTTTGGCATTGTCCTGGTTTCAGCTGGGATAGAGTTAATTTTCTTCTTAGTAGCTAGTAGAGTGCTGTGTTTTGGATTTAGGATGAGAATAATGTTGATAACACACTGATGTTTTGGTTCTTGCTAAGTAGTGCTTACACTAGTCAAGGACTTTTTCAGCTTCCCATGCTCTGCCAGGTGCACAAGAAGCTGGGAGGGGGCACAGCCAGGACAGCTGACCCAGACTGGCCAACGGGCTATTCCATACCATATGACATCATGCTCAGTATATAAGCTGGGGGAAGAAGAAGGAAGGGGGGGGACATTCGGCATGATGGCGTTTGGCTTCCCAAGTAACCGTTACGCGTGATGGAGCCCTGCTTTCCTGGAGATGGCTGAACACCTGCCTGCCGATGGGAAGTAGTGAATGAATTCCTTGCTTTGCTTTGCTTGTGCGCGCGGCTTTTGCTTTCCCTATTAAACTGTCTTTATCTCAACCCATGAGTTTTCTCACTTTTACTCCTCCGATTCTCTTCCCCATCCCACCGTGGGGGGAGTGCGCGAGCGGCTGCGTGGTGCTTAGTTGCCGACTGGGGTTAAACCACGACAGGCATGTCATTACTGAAGGCTCTAAGAGACTTCTGTTTCATGTCGCATCCAATATCTCTTGTAGTATAAGCTACCTACTCCTTTTTGCAAGTGCTGATAACTCCTGTCTTCTAGCTGAAGTCCAGTGTAACTATATTCTTCCTACCTAAAATTCCTCTACAGTTTCAGCTGAACATGTTCTTCACTTTCTGAGTTAAATTGTGCAGCCCATGAACTGCCAAATGGCAAGTGCCAACTCTTTGCTCTGTTTTGGGTAAGCAAATCTCTCTCAGAGAGAGAGAAGGAATCATAGAATCATAGAATTGTTTGGGTTGGAAGGACCTTAAAGATCATCTAGTTCCAAAGTCCCTGCCGTGGGCAGGGACACCTTCCACTAGACCAGATTGCTCAAAGCCCCATCCAACCTGGCCAATGTTTGTCCCTATAAATTTAGTTTGTAGCGCTGTTCCCTACGGCTCTTTATAGAGTCCAATACACATCTTCATTGCAATGAGAAAGAAATACAGTGGGCAGCATCTAGTTGAGATTTGTTATGTGATCAACTGTCATAAGGAAAGAAAGATGCTGGACTCATGGTCTCATCAGAATTTGTCCTACAGCAGTTCTCTGCTGAGCTTTGTATTGTCAAGTCTTTACAAAGAAAAATGGCTTCTCTCTTTTTTCTTTTTTTTTTCTTTCCCACTACCTAAAAAAAAAGTACAAAGGAAAGAGGAGTGATTATTTTTTTTCAATATTACATGGTGTTTTTCTGTATCTGGCTGGAGCCTTCAGCTAAATAAAGAACTCATGAAAGCAACGTAGGGAGTGAATACAAGTTCCAGGAAGAGATGTTCCAGCAACTGGATCACTATTTTCATATTTAGGAGAACCAAGTATAAGTCCCTTCTCAAGGGAATTTCTACAGTAGGTAAGTGGTTTTGCTTTTCTGTGCCTCAGCTCCTCAGTTCTACAGTAAGGCTAACAGCATTGCCTTGCTAGAGCTTGCTGTAGTGAATACCAGCTCACTCTGGTTTTGAGGGGATATCCACTGGGTGGGAATCATTGCAGCACCGGTGCTCCTCTTTTTTTGCTGAGGATGTTGGACTGTGGTTCTAGCAAATGCTATTCCAGACTTCACTCAATTCTCACTTCTCTGGTCAGAGAGTATAAGAAAGGGAGAGAACCAAACTGGTGTGGTGGTTCTTTTTCAAAGGACTGGTGAAAGAGTTAGTGAGTATTTTGGGCAGAGTGGGAGGGTGTTTGGGTTTTTGCTTGCTATTTCTCCTTCGCCACAGAAAATGCTGAAGATTATTTTCATGTGTGTGCACAGTGGGAGAAGATGCCCAACTGAGATCCAAACACAAATGAAACAGGACTTGCAAAGTTCAAAGCTGACACAATCCGAGTTCTTGCTACTATGAAAAAAAAAGTTCCTCTATTCTTCCTTTATTTAAAAAACACTGCTACTCATCTTCCTTTTAAAAAATGCATGCATTTAAATCGACACACTGATCTTGGGGAAGGAAGAGAGAGACATTTCTGTTCCCAAAGCCTGGCTTTAATCATCAGATGAATTTTGAGACAACCTCTGAAAATTCAGCAGTTGTGGTCAGTTTTCCCCACCCAAAAAACTAGTGGTTTTTTGCAGACATTCCATAAACACAGGAAGCTTTGACTGTGTCTCTAAAAGATAGGGAGGCAGAAAAGCAAAATACACACAATATAAAGGCAAAAGCTAAACTTGCCATGCTAGCTCAGAGGAATGTAGTCCAGAAGTCTGTCTCTATAGCCAGAGCCAGATGTTTCAAAGAATATACCCAAAATCTGTAAAGTAGAATTCTGACATAACCTGCCTATGTTTTAGATTTCTTTTTAATTACTGGTTTTCCTCCGTGAAGCACGGGACTTCATTGTCTGTTTGAGTCTTTGGTTTGCTTTTGTTTCTTTGGAGGGGGGAAAGGGGCAGCATAGAGGGCTAAAAAAATATGCTGTGCAGAATTCCCACGGTGTTTGGATTCCTGATGATCTCATAACTGGTCCTAATTTGTATCTGCTGAAGTATTAGCCTCAATTTTATCTGCAGCAGTAAGTTTCATGGATTAACCATGTTTCGTCCAAGTTTTCTTTTCATCCATTTTAAAATTTCTGTCTTCCAGCTCCTTACTGAGTGTCTCATTTTTCTTGTAACATGAGAGTATCCAAAAAGAAATTCCTATCTTTTTTTTTCCTGCACCATTTATTATTTTTATATAGCCTAATTGTTGTTAGTCTCCTTTCTAAAATAAACGGTTATGTTCCTTTCATCCATGCTTTTTTCCAAAGAGAAGTCTCTCCTTTCCTTCATCTTGTTCCCTCACCAGTCTCTCTCCTCAGCTTTGCTTTTGTCCACTTGCTCACCAGAACTGAAGCCACTAATACAGGTGAAGGTACCCCTTTCACTTTCAAATAGCCTTTTAATATTGTAATTATTTTCTTTTCCACTTGAGTGTTAACCTTTCTAACCTTGGCCCAATGAATAGGGATTTTAACAGAACTGTCACAACTAGCCCCCATGAGCAGTTATATTTGGTTATTAATAGGTGAAATTCAGAACATTTTTTCCAAAGTACATTACTTCTCTCTGAAAAGTAAAAAATTTGCCTGATGTTAGCCTGTCTACTTTTCTCATTTCTACCCAGTAAAAATTACAGGTGAGAACCTTTAACTGGGAAATCTTTAACAATTTCTGATGATTCCTGTGAATAAGTTGTCATTGTTGAAGTACCTGAATCTAAGGGCTTTTAATCATTCTGAATTTAGGATTATGAATCAGAATACTTTCATATTTTTAGAATCAGTATTCTTTGATGATGAACTTCCTCATTTTTTAATCTGTTTTCTAAAATTCTGTTTTAATGTTTTCTCCCTTCACAGTCAAACTGGAACACGTTGTCATTGTTAGCCTGTTTGTCAACAGAAGCCCCGTTCCAGAATTTTTTGTTCTGTAGAAAAGTTTCAAAGTAAAAAAAGTTAATCAAATTGGACAAAAAAATACAGATTTTGAAATTTCCAGCAGAGTGGGAAAAAATAGTAAGGATCTTTCATAATATTGTAGAATATTGGTGATAGTAAAATAACAATGGAAAACAGGAAGAAAACAGTTTTACTTTGTAGTAACACATATATTCCTGCAGACCTTTCAGATTTCAGTTGCACTATCCTGCGGTGAACACCTCTGCAAAAAGTTTAGTTACAATTCTACCAGAGAGGGCTGCTTAATTTTTGGTTTGGTTTTGTTTTACCCTAACTGCTCTGTGTTAACAAAGATAAGTTAAAATAGCATATATTCTATTGTACTCTATAATTAGGAATTATAACATCTAAGGTATTGAATCTGTAACCCTCACTGCATTGTCTATAGCTTGTGTTCAGAAAAAAATTAGCTTACCATTACTGGTTTTCTGCTGGAAGCTGTTTAATTTGGTTTGGTAAAACTATCCATTAACATCCGAGACAGTTTCCAGTTAAAATCTGCCTTTGGTGTATCACTACCCCATCCTGCTCCTGCTTTCTCATATCAGCTCAGCCTGAAATCTGGAAATTCCTATCCCCATAACTAATGGACACTGATGCAGTTCCTCCCTGCAAGCTCTGCATCCCGTGCTCCTTTGGGTGTGCTTTGAAACTAGTTAATAATAAAGAACAAAAGACTCCTGGCCCTCCACATTGTTTTATTAAACTTGCTTGCATGATAGCTTTAACATTGTATGCTCATTTTCCTGTTTCCAACCTTAAGCCACATACGATAAGTAAAGAAATATCTTGCTTTACCAGTCAGCGTAGTTAAATGGCAACATAGTAGATAAGTCGCATATGTTAAAGCAGTTCTAGTGATGTACACCAAAACCTCATCTAAAAAGAACCGCATCAGCTATTCTCAAGGGAACTGTCATGTTCTCATTGGAGAACTCTCTGCTGATAATCAAATGTCATCTGGCCCCACCAGCTACAAGTTAAAATTTACTTACATTGGGTTTTTCAAATTAAAAACTTGCAGTGTCTTAGAGTCCTTTATTCTGCTGAAGCATTGTTTTCAGCAGTATTTTTGGCTAATTCATATACCACAAGCTTCTGTGGCAGATGTAGTCAACACCTGTAAACGCAGTATGCTGAATTAGGTCATGTGCAGATTTTCAAAGGCAGAAATAGAGCAGCGAGGCCCCTTTTCTACTGGGAGCAGCTGGCTCCCAGTGGAACAAGATGTCTCTGTGCCACCAGCATCTCTGAACCCAAAAGGGTTTCACCCAGTCCTTCGTTTTTGCATTGTACTGATGAAGAGCTTGGGGGTTTGTGGCCAAAGATCGCCCATGCTGGTGTTACAGACAGGTACTGGATCTTTTTCTTGAAAAATAATGGAGTGGGTATTTACTTATCTATTTATTTATTTAAATTTTGGCATGATAATTAGGTGTGGATAATTAAATACAAGATTTTAGCACCTTTGTGGAAGTAAAGGACCAGTATGAATAACTATTACAGCTGTCAACATTTCTATGCTGTTTTTAGAGGATTAATACGCAACCGCAAAAATTTGTTCCAGGCAGAAACTTGGCATTAAAAGATGCAGTCCAGGATTTTTTTTTTCCCCTTAAATTTGAATTTAATCCATTTGGCCATTTTTAAGTAGGAAAAAGACTTTGTGTTTTTGAAGGTAGAGATTCCTAACATGGTTCTGGTTTCAAAGGGAATATTTAGGAAACTAACAGGGGCCACAGGACTCTGCCTCCTACCTTGCCCCTATTCTGCCTCTCTTCAGCAAACCTATTTCATGTTGTTATGTTTTTGCACTTTATCACAGCCTATGATAGGGACAGATAAAAGTGTAGTTGTAGGTTTATTCTTCCTTGGTTTTCTTTCATTCAATTAGGTATTTGCAAAAGCCTGTAACTGGTTATGCCTATTAACTTTTGATAGCAGTTGAGGGTTTCTTTGGGAACTTCTGGAAAATTACATCTTGGTTATATATTCTGTCCTCAGTGAGTGCTTTCTATGCCCATGTGTAATATAAATTAAGCACCCCATGATGTCCTGAAAGTCGTCGCCTTTCCCCAGTCATCATAACTGTCTTCCAACAGGTTTTCAGCTATTTCTGGAGTAAATGACCTATTGTGAAGACAGTAGCAGCAGAAATTCGTCTAGTCCCAGTGCTCTTGCAGCCATGTTTCTACTGCCAAATTTCTGCTAGTCTGGGGAAGAAAAATTTAGGTTTTACACAGCAAATACTTCATGACTTAATTTAAAATAATAAGGGAACTCAGAAGAGGAAGAGAGAGAATGTTTAGAATGTTAGGAAAATATCTTCTTAATTTATAGAGAGATTAAGTAAAAGAAAATTAGGGAATTTTCTTAATTATAAATTAAGAAACCCCTAATGGAGGGTTCACTCAAGATTTTGTCAGCTGCAAAACACTCGGCTGGCAGAGAAAATCACTCAATGACTTGTTCATTTTTCTTTTTATCTTGAGTGTCTAGTTTTGCTTTAAAAACAAGCAGTGCAGGTTCTATGCTGAATTCCAGTACTGAGTAACATAAACCCTGAGATTTTTTGTAAGTTCAAACAAAAAATGTGCCATGAGGTAACAAAGAATCTGCTATTCTGCATCTGAGTTTTGCTTCATACATTGCCTGTGAACTTACAGTATTACTTATTACTGTTATGCTGTCTGTGGTGCAAAATGCAGTTCTGTTGCCCTAAGATATGAGAAAACAAATGCACTGAGGGATGAATGCTCATATTTGAATCATAAAAGAGGAGGAGCGGTACTGTAAATCCCTGTTTTACCAAGACACAGAGTGAGCAGGTTTGCTTTGTCAGAGATGCTCAGACAGTCTGTGGCAAAGCTGACCAGAGTGTGGCCTGGTAGTCTAATGCCTTGTTAGTCTAAGCCTTGTGTCACCAGCTGTATTATCTTGAAGACAATTCTGTTAAAGGAACTGGTGTGATTCCATATGGTTTCTAGTTCCAGTGATTTTAATGATACTTCATGTTGATGTTTTTAATTTTTTAGTAATTTTTTTTCCTTTTTCCCTTGATACTGATGCTAAGATGTGCTGTATAGATTGCTAGAAATAATTAGGATATATCCTTAATAACAAGCAGTGTAGTGGAAGATGGCAATATACTTAGTGTCTCTACAGTTCTCACAGTGCTTCACAAATAGCAGTTTTTTAACCAGTTTCAAACTTTTTCACAGTATATAGGCTCAGAACCAGAGGCACAAGGCAGGGAAGTGACATGGCAAAGGCACCAACTGGGAATCAGTGACAAGCTCTGACTTAGAATAGGGTTCCTTCCTTCTTTCTGAGCCCTGCAACGTCACATCAGCTTTTATAAAACTTCTCTTTTAATTAAGAAAATTATGTAATATTTTTAGAATCCAATCCATCAAAAGAGTTACATTTGTCCTTAGTTTACCATATTTAAATTTGAAGAACAAGATTCAAAGCTCTTATGAAGCTTGGCATTGTCACTTATTGAATAAATTATTGGGGGGGGGGGGCGGATGGGTGACATTCTACCCCAACCATTTTGTCAGAATTCTTTAGAGCTTAAGGTCTTCATGCTTTGAAAACCAGTTCTTAAACAAAATAAACTGCGTGCAGGAAGGAGTGAAATTTAAAGTCATACAAGTTCAAGAAGGATAAAAAGAAATACAAAGAACTTATTCTCAACACCAAGCTCCTACACTAATACTGAGAATTAACTTACCTCAAGATTGGAGGCAGAAGGATCCCACTGATTTTGTTTTAAAATATATTTTTCACTAAAATGAAATATCCCATACATAACATTTCAGACCAAGTTATCTTTTATTATTTCTATTTTTAACGTATGGTGCAGGAGTATATTATCTTCCCTGTTTGTAGAGCACTCAACAGCCAGAACTAGGTATTTTTCCTATACATCCATCCTGCGGTTGTATTTTGCAGAACAGAGGAGGTCCTGCAGATACCCTGTTTAATTGGAGAAAACAATGGTCAGGTCTACTCTGCAGAGAAGAGCCCCATATTAGCAATCCCAGCTTTAGCTCCAAGCAAGCTGCCGATTCTACATTGAGCAGCATAATATCATGCAGAGATACTAAGCAGAGTTTGGTCCTGGCGGTGCTCTAAGTGCTAATTAGCCTGTATACCTTTGCGTACTAATGCAGCTAGATTTCTTTCAGTTCTGACACTAACTTGTTTAACACTTGCTTGGAGATTTTTACAGGGTGCTCATTATGTGATACGTACATGCCCAAAGGATCTGCAAAGTGAACCTGGTAATAAGTGATGCTGTGGGAAGGGAAAAAACAAATAATAACAATACCAGTAAGTTTTAAATGTATCATTGCCTTGAGTACAGGAAATGCATTTACTCCCTGGAGTATTATAGAAACAGGCACTTATATCTTGCTTTACAGCAAAGTAATTTGGAAAGCACTTGGTGTGAACAAGAAGGGCTCATGCGTGATGTGTACGATGTACTTTTCTGATTTGAGGGGTCGTGGAGAACAACAGAATGAAATTAATGCTCTGCCTTTGCAAGGAAAATAATGTGTGAAACAATTCTGTTTTGTGCAACAGCCCTGACAAAAGCATGGCAGATTGCTTTTCTAATGCAAGTTAAGGTTTAGCTGCTCAGCATGAACCCCAACTTCTGACATGATTTATTTCAGCAAACCAACAGATCTTAAAATACAACTTACCAGTTATACGCTCAAATTCAAATATATTAGTAAAATGTTTAAAAACTCACCCTTTTTTCCTTAGTGTTTACTTGGCATCAGTGTGCACATGTTATATATCTGCTGAACGTTACCAGTTTTATTAATACAAGTGGGAGGAGGTGAGCAAATGCTGGCCAGATCTTGCCTTGAAAACCATTCAGGCTATCAGGGGCAATAGCAAAAACTAAAAGCTGCTTATACAAAAGTTGAACTGGCAACTTGTCAGGGACCCAAAAACTGCCTCTGTTTTACACAGCTTAGACTTGTAGCAGTTGTCAGTTTTCAACAAGGTCTTTAGAAGGAGTAGCTGTTGGCATGCAGAACCTCATTCCATCAGTGATTAAATGAGTCAGAATGTGCAGTCCCACTCATCTCTATAGCCCTGGATGAATGAGTCCAGAATATCTGACTCTCACTACTTGCAGCAGTTGTATTTTTGTAAGCCTTTACTCTAGAGCTGCATGCTAAAGAAGAAAAGCTGTGAGCAGCCTTCAGCTTCATCAGGATTTGTGTTTGATATGCTGGTGTCAGAAGTAGAACATAAAGTCATGCAGCTTCTATTAGAAATTATCATCCTTTCTCATAAACAGCTGAAGTGAAGTTGTAATGAACAAAGTAATACTTTTGCAAAAAGGCCACTGGGGAATTGTGCCTCTGGTTAAGCTCACTGTTGGCTGCACTGGAAAAGTGTGCAGTTGATTCTTTGTAAAATGTTAACTTCAGCCATGAACTTTCAGGAGTCACTCTGGCAGAGGGCTCTAGTAGAAGTCCAATTGTTTGCTAAGGTTATTGTCCCTGTGGACAAATGAATGTTAAAATAGCTTCTAATGAAACTTTAGCTTCTGGCTGGCTCCTAGCCTGTTATCCAGCTGTAGCAGCTATGCCATTTGAGTGCCAGGTTTCAATTCTCCTTGATTAACAATTCATGCAGACCATGGGATGGTTGACATGGATGTTAAACTCATTGACATGCAGAGGATTACCGCTTCAAACAGTTTTATTGTTGGCACCTGCAAGCTGCTGTTTTGCTAACTGTTGTTACAGTGCCAGTGATGAGCTGGGAGATGTGTGACACCAGGTTCTAGACAGGTTTCAAAGCAATGTGTTGCTCAGTAAAATTGATCTGGAAATTTGAAATATAATGGCCATTTTACCTTCAGAATGAAAAGGAGCTGCGAGTTCTAATGATCTGCATTGATCTTAATGCTTGAAACTGCCATCTGCATGCTGAAATACGCATGTTGTGATATACTGCATTAACTGTTACAGTACCTTTGCAATGGGCGCGCAGAGGCTGTTCTCTCTGCTATTACCCAAGGGCTGTTGTATGGTAATCCCATGGCAGTCTTGTATCCAACATTCTTGTATAGCTTTCCCAAGCAAATGGAAAACCGTTCATTTTGGCATCATGGCATGTGCGATAATTTTAACTAACTCAAAAATAATTTTTCCCTGAAGAAAAATGGTATTCTTTCTCAAATTTGACAACTTGTTATTTTGGATCCTCCCTTTGCATCTGGTAATTTGTTTCTTACATTGGGACATAAAAGTATGTCTTCTGAGGGCTCAGGAAGTACATTCAAATCAGGATTAATTCCAGGAAAATGATCTGGGAATTTATTTTTTCTATTTCATTGAGGCAGGGAGGAGTGTGTAAATAAATGTAAATTATACAGACCCGTGAATTCTGTCCAAACAGCTTCCCATAGCAAAAATAGCATGAAGACTAATGGGAACATCAAGTAAATTCTTTAACTAGAAAAGCATTAACTGCCAAGTAATTAGTGAAAGGTTTCAGAGTTACAAAGAAAAAGGATAAGGAACTAATGAGAGGACAGATTAATATGTATTTGTTATTCCAGTGGATTGGACTTACTGTGTTTAGTATTGCTGAATCTCATCTGTCACGTTAATAACATGACAAGTTGCCAGCTCAAAGATCTCAGTGATACGAAATGCATGTTTGCTATCAGGGAGGATAGGAAAGAACAAGCTAAGGTTATGGAGATAGATGTTGGAAGGATAGAGTTAGCACCTGGGCTACACTCTTATTTTCTGAACTGAGACTAAACACTTTCACAGTTGTCTTGCTGTGGCAGCAAGTTTCAGGCTGTAAAAATATAAGGCCTGAAGTGAAGGGGATAAAGTATTATTTGTTCTGCTACATGATGAATGATTGTTTATAAAATAAGGCTGAATGTATTTTTCTTCCCTTTCTCTGTCCCAGAAAAAAAGACTCAGAACAGATCAGAGAAAAAAACTTCTCTAGGTTTCAGTAGAGAATTTTTCTTTTTTTTTTAATTTTTTTTTGTTCCCCAGTGGGTGTAGTCTTGATGGCAATAAGAAAACTTCAGCTAGACCTGATAGGGTTAGTCATGGACAAAAATTTACACTATTTAAAGGCACAGTCAGTTAGGTTCTCAGGATCTTCCCAGCAGGTAGGTTGAATTTAGGCTGCATGAACGTAGACATATTTTCCTACATCCTGTCCAAATTCAGATTGATGCCTTGTTGTGTGACAACTGAGAGCCTCCGCAAAACAAAAACTAATTCCTGGCAGGAAGGGAGCACCCAGAAGCTCCTGCTGATTCACTTTCTGGAGCAGCTTTTTCTTTTTTAGCTTTCTGTGCTGCAGGAGTTGCTGCTGCTGTACATTCCCTGCTATGAACTCTGCTGTATGATTTCAGGACATTCCTAACACACTTTCAGTTTTCTCAGTTGCAGCCAAGAGAAGGGAAATAGCTGTCTGCCCTGATATATCTCTACAACATCTCCCTCTGTACTGTTGTGTGAAGGGGTGGACATCAGAAATATTATTAGGTTTCTTGTCTCCTTTTTTCCATTCCTGCTCTGTTCCACTATTTACTGTCATCATATGTTGCTGTACCAATAACATCAGTAACATAATCGTTAAGGATATGTAATGGTAACTGTTCTTTGTTCTGCCAGGAAAAAAAAAAAGAATCCCCAACAAAACTGCAAAGCTATACTTCAGTACAGCTTGTAATCGTGTAGATGTGGCAGTAGATGTTACAACGATAGTGTATTTGTCTATATATAGCTCAAAGCATTGGCACATGAACTGCTTAGCAAGGATAGAACTGTATCTTTTGAAGGTATAGGCCTTCTTGTTGTCCAGGACAGTGGGTCTTTCTACAACTTTTTTCTCACCTTGCATTCAGTAGAACTGGGTCTGATATCATTTGGCATAGTGTAAATCAGAGGAGAGCCAGAAAAGTTAATGCAATTTCTGCAGCAGTGTAAAGTTCTGACTGGGCTCTTTCATCAGGAGAGAGTCACTTTCTTTTGGATTTGTTGATTCTTTGCAGTTTGGTGTTTGGGTACACTTGATTTTAGTCTTTCTTTTTTCTTTCCCCCACATTACATATTACTTGCCTTTTTCTGTACTTGTCCTCTTCAGCATTCTTTTCTCTTTCACAATAGCATGCTTTAAATCAAAGTGGACTGGGTGGTTTTTTGCAAGACTATTTTTTTAAACACCAGATTACTGTAGTCAAATTCAAGTAAGTTACTTCGATAGAGACTTCACTGAGTGGAACATAAATCCAACAATGTATAAATACAAGCAAACAGTTTAAAATGATCTATTTATCTTTTTTGGCCTAAAACTCTCTGAAGCTATAAAAAAAAAAAGGATGTGGGAAAGCATCTTGCCAAAAGTGATCTTTTTTTTTTGTCTTTCCATTACTTGTTTTCTCTTTATTTTTTCAGAGAATTACATTAGTAATTTATAACTACCAGCTAAAGCAAATCTGATTTAAAAAGGAAACACAATACAAAACCTTGGGAGACATGTTTGCTCAGCTGAAAAGTAGTGAATAATAGTAGTGTAATTAAGGTGAAAGGAGTTTTGCAAAAAAAAAAAAAAAAAAGGACCTTCTCAGAGTTATTTTAAGATCTTAGGTCATAAGTTAGGTCATGAGCTTCTTAGCATTTGGTGTGGTATCTGAGTAGACCCTTGGATTATAGATCAGGGCAGGTGCAGAAGACTGTACTATAAATACTTTTACCCTTAAGGAGTTCACAGATTTCTTGAATGACAAACCGGACAGAAACATACTAGTTCTGAAGAGGAAAACTATTAAAATCATTTTAGAAGAATTTGAAGTTTTATTTTCCAAGAAGTCATCCCATAGTTCTTAATTATAAAAGCTAAAATGCTCTTCACCATTACCTTAGAAAAGTTTCAGAAAACCTTTTACAGAGTTACAGCATGTATTTATTAAGCATGACTGGCATGTTCAAGGGTATTTCTGTACTCATTTGCTGCCTACTGAGCTGTGCAGAGAACTGACTGTCAGGATTCCTACCTTCTATTTTAGGGCCTTCTCTTGCCTTATGGCTGGAGCATATATGACCAGTTCCCTCCAGGGAAGTTTTGCCAGTTATATGTTTCTCTTAGAAATATTGTCCCTCAGCTCCCTTAGTGCAAAGCTGTCAGAGATCCTTACAGGATAAAATACACTAACTGTAGTGGTAAAGCCTGCCTAATTTCATCAGTATCTATTGTTTTATTTGTTTTCCAAGTGAATATGGATGTTTTCCATTTCCTGTTTTTTGATGATATGCCACACTCATCATGTTGCTCCCTTTGTCCAAAATGAACCTTCCAGTTTTACAAGGGCTGCAGAGGTTTCAGAGACCTTTGAGAAATTAGTTTGTATTTTATTTTTATTTGCCTCCCTATGAGGGAAGACTCCACTTTTCAAATTACACATACAGGCCTATGAGTTCACTCTGACTGACCTAATTTGAATCCTTAATCATCTTTTAAGAGGCATGTTTTCATAGAACTGGCAGAACCAGTTGTAGTATAAAGTTAGGTGTCATTTCCTGCATATTCCTTAAAAAAAAAAAAGAAAAAAGAGAAGAAGAAAAAAGAAAAGGAAAAAAACTCCGAGGGCATGTTTGAAGTTTTTCCAGATGAATATATCCACCTACCCTTTTGTCTGTTACCAGAATCAACAGGGTGAACTCCCTTTGACCAGCCCAATACATGCACAAAAAAGCAGGTCTTTCTCAAGGCAAATTTCTGTCTATGTCAAGGGATATATGACATGACAGAAACATCATGATATAAACAGGTTCCAGCCTTGCTCTGGGAAACTATACCATATTGTCAGTAAGCCTGAAGTGCAACATCACCTACTCGTAGGAGGAGCAGTGAATTTCAAAACCAGTATATCCTTCTCTGTTTTTTTTGTGTTGGCTGTCTTGATTTTCTAGAGAGCCTGATGAAACTAACAGAATTCAAAACGACTGCAATAGGTACTCCCTAGAAGCAAGTAAAACTGCTGCCAGGGAGTTCCTGCACCACTTGTCAATGAGAGCGATGAGATAGCCGCTGTGGTGAAAACAAAAAAAAAAATAACAATTACAGAATTGGTATTATGTCAGAAAAGCAAAGTTCGTGCTGCCTTCTTTTTTCAGTATGCAAAAATACTTTGGATACAGTCTTTCTTCACATATCAATTAAAGAGGGAGGGACTATACAAGCTATTTGATTTCCAAGCCTATCTTTCTTAGCCAGCTGGAACAGAAATTTCCAAGCAATTGAAATCGTTAATGAAAGGTAGAGCAAGCATGTTTACACGTCTTTACTTTTCATATTCTCTCTATGAGGAAAAAAAAATTCAATCACCATCAGCCAGTTCAGCCCCATGGATACAGGGTCATCTTGATATAAACAAAGCTTATTAATTGGACATTTTCATGTAAGTGGAACCTCAAGATTTTGTTTTTCTGTGGGGGTGATAGCATCCTCCAGGTATTTTTTTAAAAAGCTTAGAGTTCCTTTCCTTCTCCCCATATCTCCTACTTTCTCACATATCCCAGAGGCTCCCATGTCATGGCTAACATTCTTTTAGAAAAATGGAGCTGCACAGGAATTCTTTAAGAGCCTATCAGCACCACTCCCAAATTAGCCAGACAGGACACTGTTTGTTTAATTTCGCAAGACATTTGCTTTCCCCAAAGCCAGAAGAGCTGCCTCAGTGAATTCCCAGCCATGATTCTCTACACTTTTTAAGGATTTTTTTGTGGCGGAGGAGTAAGTGCTCCTAAACTAGGAACAAAACAGACTGATACATTTCATAATGCAGTCGGGTTTTTGTATGTAACTAGGTGTCTTAAATATTCACTGTACTTACCTCAGAAAGGCCCTAACCTGTTCTAATTTGCTATATTGTAAAAGCAAGATAAGTGCAAAGAGAAAAACACTTGAGAGTTGGCCGTGACTAAATCTGCAGACTTTTTCAATACTCTCTTGTCTGGTGTTTTTAAACATTCTGTGACAGTGCAATGCTGTTTATATTTTGATGGGTTTAAATAGTACCTTTTTGGAACTGATAGGGATGAATGAACGATATTGTATAGAAAAGAGAAAACTTCACCCTCTAGAAATATTTTCCTTCATAATTTTTACTATTATTACTATTATTTTACTATTATAGGAGCTTGGTTATCAAACCAATGCAGGGATAAACGAACGCAGTGAGAAATCATCTTTTCTTTAAGTAGGCATAAGGAAAGCTGCTACTTTCCCAGTGGTTTTCTGTGCTCTCTAGTAGCAATGCCCATGAATCCCTGCGCCTAGTTGCAAGCCTCTCTGAACTTTGTATAGTTGATAGCTGAATTCAGAGTATGGCCTTTCTCAGGAGTAGGGGAAGATAACTGTTGGTCTGAACCCTGATCAGGGGCTTCGCTGTCTCGTAGAGCTGAAGCCTTATGGTGCAGCTTGTTTAAGCTCCCCAGGAGCTGGCCTCCAAGGCCTGCTTTGCAAATCCAGCCCTTACTGCCCTGGCCAGGACGGTGGGCCGGAAGCCGTAGGACATTCCCTCCTGCTGTAAAGTAACATCACTTCAGCTGATCCAGTGACAGCACCTGGGAGGAATTTTCTGCTGCAAGTACTGAGCACAGACAAAGAGGCTGCTTAATTTTCTCTTTGTGCAGCCCAAATCCTGCGGGTCTCATGCACGTCTGTGTACTTTCTGCGCTGTACAAGGGAGCGTACGTTGTGGGGAGGGAGCGTGTGGTGTCTTGCTCACTGTGCTGATGAGACTGTGAGAGACCCGCCAGAAGTGAAAATAGGTCTCAACTTAATTATATGTTTTAATTGTCTCTCTCTGCTGCCTATTTCTCGCTGGTGTTGCAGGCGGAGAGTGCAAGCTGCCTCTCCAGCAAGTTTCTCCGTCCCAGCTTCTCCTGGGCTCCATCCCTCGCCGCTCTGGCTACCCCCAGGAGGGAAGCCGACCCACCACTCTCCCAGTTGAGGGGCGTTGTAACTCTCCTCTGCCTTTTCAGTTCAGTGTTTGCACCCCTTGCATGTGCAGCAACGAGGCACGTCTCCCTGCAGAGCCCCAAGTCCCAGCGAGGTACTGCAGCGCAGGGCGGTAGACGTGGGAAGCGTCGGCAGCCGCCGGTAGCTCTGGCCTGCCCCGGCACCGCCTGGGGAGGAGTGGCGAGCCCTCCGGTGCCCCCGATGGTCACCTGCCCCGGGGGTCTGGGTCGCACCTCAGCCCCTTCCCCCTCAGTGTGGGTCCCGGCGGAGGACCTGCTCTGCCCTGCCCGCAGCCCTGCCCGCCCGGCCAAAGTCTGGTCTGGTCTGGTCTTCGTGCTCGGCGCTACACGGGCCGGCCCAGCACCCCGCCGCCCGCACTTGCTGCAGCCCGACTATTCGGCAGAGATGCCGCCGCCCCCTCCTCCTTCTCCCCCGCCTTCCCTGCTTCTGGCTGCCGGGGGGAAGGTCTCAAAACGCATTCATTCCGTACGTGCATGCAGTTAACCCCTTACTGCCCCTCCAGCTGCCCCCAGCAGCCCCGCGTGTTCCCCTGCCGCCTAGCGCGGCCGGCTCCGCCACCCTCCTGCTTTAAAATAGATCGATTTCCACGGGTGGGGACGGCTCCGGCGCGGGGCCGGTGTCACCCCCACGCCCTGCCCGCCCCGAGCAGCCTGCGCGGCCGTCTCCTCCGCTCCCCGGGCTCCGGCTTGCTGCCCCTTTTCTTTTTTTTTCCTTCTTCTTCCCAGGAGTAGCAGCGAAACGTCCCGTCCTGCCTATTTGGAAATGGGAACAAATTGCTTCCCCGCCTTACCTCGCCCATCGCATCCCATATATAGTCATATCTACGGTCAAATGGCAGGCAGCAGCGAATGGGAGCGCTGAGCCTCCGAAAAAAGCCGGGGGGGAGTGAGAGAGGGAAAGGGGTAGGGACGAACGGAGGAAGGAGGGAAAAAAAAAAGCCCTTTCCAAAAAAGTATTGGATGTCTTGAGGAATGCAGTCAGCCCCCTGGGAAAGTACATATCTGTGAGGCGCTCCCTGCCCGCCGCTTGCACTCCGCCGGCGCCCCGTCCCGCACGGATCAGCCCCGCCGCCCGGCAGCTCCCCGCCGCTCCGCGCCGCTCCCTCGGGGGCCGCGGCTGGTCTCGGACTCGGGGCTGTCCCGCAGCTTTTCAAGTTTTGCTTTCGGGTGCAATTCGCGCGGGGACGCGCCCTAGCCCACCGCCGCCATGGATGCCATCAAGAAGAAGATGCAGATGCTGAAGCTGGACAAGGAGAACGCCTTGGACAGAGCCGAGCAAGCCGAAGCAGACAAGAAGGCAGCGGAGGAGAGAAGCAAGCAGGTCTGCACCGAGGGCCCGGGCGCGGCCAGCGCCGGGGCGCGAGTCTTTCCAGACGACTCCTCTCTCTCTCCCCCCCCCCCCCACCCGCAATGTACCTTGTTGTATTCCCGCTCCCTCCCGCCTCCCCCTCCCAGCAGAACTGGTTGAACTTTTCCTAAGTCAGAGCTTCACCCTGGCAGCCCCTGGCTGGAGGTTTCCGGGCGCCCGGCAGGAGGTCGTTCCCCCCCCACCCCCAGCACCCCCGCTGGGGCGCAGGGCCCTGGGACAGCCGCATGGCCTCTGTGCCTTTGTCATAGGGGCCCGGCTGGGAGAGGCTGCTTCGAGCACCTGGTTAGCAATGGACGGACATGCTGTGATTTGGCAAAGGACACTTAAAGCTGTGTTTGCCCCCTCCAGCACCACCCAGCAGACTTGTCCGATTCCAGCTGCCACCTTCCAGATGTGTGTCCCATTTTATCCCTGGCCTTCTCCACTCCCTCTCCTTTATACCTGGGGCTTGCTTTGTTTGGGAGAGGGGGCACATTAGTTGCATGTTTCTGGGAGATCCTGAAGGAGGAGGGAGGAAGGGAGAGGGATTTAAAAATTAATTTCCCACTTTTCTAAGCCTAGGGAGAAACATATTTGTGCATTGTATTTCCTCTTGTGCACCTAGTTAGAGGATGACATTGTGCAATTGGAAAAGCAATTGCATGTGACGGAGGATGCAAGGGACCAAGTGCTGGAAGAGCTACACAAGTCTGAGGATAGCCTCCTCTCCGCAGAGGAGAATGCTGCCAAGGTATCGTGCCCTTGTCGCAAGCAAAGAGAATCTAACTGTCTCTCCTTCTCTCTCTCTCTGTCCGTCTGTCCTTTTCTGTCTCTTCTGCACTCGCACTTCTCCCTTTGCACGATCACGTTGCCTGCTGCACCTTTTCCTGCCCGCCCTCCCCTCTCCACCACTTTCCACCCGTATCACAGCTGGAGGACGAGCTGGTGGCTCTACAAAAGAAGCTGAAGGGCACTGAGGATGAGCTGGACAAATACTCCGAGTCCCTTAAAGATGCACAGGAAAAGTTGGAACTGGCTGACAAAAAGGCCACAGATGTAAGTTACCCCCATCCCTTTCACCACCACCCCAGTACAGAAACCACACACTCCCTCTGCACAGGACAGCCAGGACTCCTACCAAGCAGCCCTCCAAGGCTTTGCTGAGGGCAGGGTCCAGGCACCTCCTGGGCAGGGAGGTGGGAAACACAGCACTGCCTCCTTGCATGAGGTTTGCACACTATCAGAGGTATTTGATTGGGTTTCTGCTCACTTGACACGTGCTTTTCATGTGTACTTGCCGCTGTAGACGTGAAAGTAAAGAAAGGGTGGATTGTCCATTCAGGGGATGGGGAAAAGGGCTTAAGCTGGAACACCACTATCTTGATAGTGAAGCAGAATCAGTTGAGCAGAGAGTTATTAGCAAGTAGGTCCAAGAGAGGGAGATCCAGAAGAGCAAGGGCTGCTAGTTCTGTCTTCAAGAGAGCTGTTCCTAGGCACGCATGCGTTAGAACTGCTGCTAGATACTAGTTTGGCTCACTTACTGGTCCCTGAGATAAAAGACCCTCTCCTAGGTTTTTTTTACTGGAATTCACTGGAACTGTTTCACTTGTCAAAGAAAAGTTCAGTCTTGTGTAAGAGAAAATTGTCCGGAAGATGATACTTGCTAGGTTTGCAGTTCCGAGGACAGGGATCCTGGGAGCAAGCTGCACGATATATATAGCTCAGCACTTTATATGGTAATAATGCAAGAGCTTGTGCCTCTCCCAGGCCCTCATCCCACCCACCTGTCTGCCCCTGACATGCATTTAACGTATTGCATGCATGGAACCATGCAAGTTTACTGTCTCTGCAGTTAAGGTCCAGATCTTTATGGCTGCTGCTGTACAATCCAATTCTCTCTGAGTAAATCTCAGGTCTGAATTACAGGATTAGGTGAAACCACGGTATTTCCAAAGTGATGACTGTCCTTTTCCTATAACTCAGCTTTAAAAATTAACCTCAAAGCCATAATAAAAAGAGGAGTTGCCGCAGATGAAGCAAGCAAAGTATTTCAAGGAGAGGAAGGATACTTTTAGAAGGGGAAATGTTACAAAAACCAACTTTGCATGACAGACAACATGCTTTTATCATATTTTACTTCTAAAATGAACAAAGGATAAAAAAGGTTTAACTTCAGTACTGCAATTAAGTTGTATAGCTTTGAAAGAGAACTCAAGAACTTAACAAACATAAGCATGCATAGGAACGGGAGAGAGGGGTTCTGTGTATAATGTGGATCAGATGTCTGTCGTCTTCTGTGTATGGCTGCATAGATGAGAGGCAGCTTCCTAGCAGGACGTTTATTTAACTTGTTCAAAGGAACCGCATATAGATCCAGGGGAGATATTCCTTATAAGGAAAAGTATGCAGACTATTTGGAAATGGCTCGCCTAGGATGAAGGCTGGAGAAATGCGACTAGATTCCCTTTTTGAAAGATCTTCCTAACCAATCCCAATGCCATTTCCCTTTGCTTGGAAGACAGTGTTTGGAAGCTAGTTGAGGGCCATTTTATTTGCAGTCATCCCTCAGGCGGAGGGTAGGCAAGTGTCTGGCTTGCTTTCGTCAAGGTAAATGCTGTATTTAATGGTATGCATGGAATATGTCTGACATTTTAAGGATGTCTTTCTGTTTTGGCGATGCGGAGTATCTTTGGGGCATTGCAGTTGACCCAGTATTTGCCCTACTAGTTTGGATAGTTCCAAGCCTTAGGAGAAAGACACGGGCAGGGGTGGGAGCGCCGGCTCCCTGGGCTGGACTCGCCTCACACAGGGGGATGAGGAAACCTCCCCTCGCCGGTATTACTCACCTCGCAAAAGCCGGGCACAACCCCGGAGCCCTGCAGCCACCTCACCTGGGAGGGGGCAGCCGGAGCTCGCTCTCCCCTCCCCGTGTCTCAGGAGCTAGGCCCGGTCAGCAGCAGCCGGCGGGGGCGGGTGGCTCGGTGTCCGTTCATCACGCTCGTACTGGGGCGGTTTAGGGGGGGAAGGCGGCTCCCGGCCCCGGCCCCGGCCCCGGCCCCGGCCCCGGCCCCGGCCCCGGCCCCGGCCCCGGCCCCGGCCCCGGCCCCGGCCCCGGCCCCGGCCGTCTTCGCGCGCTGCGCCGCCAGGGGGCGCTGCCGCCCCAGCGCGCCCACCTGGCGACGGCCGCCGGTCCCCACGGCCCGGCCCCGCCCGGCCCCGCCGCAGAGCCCTCTCCTGGCTGGGGACGGCCGGCGTCTCCCGGGGCCTGCCTCCGCGCCCGCCCCGGCGGTGCGCCGCGCCGCTCCCAGCTCGGTGCCGGCAGCCCCGCCCCGGTGCGCGGTGCGTTGCGGCGCGGGGGGACTTCCGGGGCTGGGGCGGGCGGAGGGAGGCAGTGCAGACCGGGGGAGGCGCGGGTATGGCGGCGATGAGCTCGCTGGAGGCCGTGCGGAGGAAGATCCGGAGCCTGCAGGAGCAGGCGGATGCCGCCGAGGAGCGCGCAGGCCGGCTGCAGCGGGAGGTGGACCAGGAGCGGAGCCTGCGGGAGGAGGTAGGGCCGCTCGGCCCGGCCCGGCCCGGCCCGGCTCGGGGGCTGCGGCCCGGTGGGAGCGGGCGGGGGTGCCGGACGTGGGCTCCGGGGCGCGGCTGACCCTCGCCGCTCCCCGGCTGGCGGGTCAGGCGGCCGCTTCCTTCGCCGCCGTCCCCGACAAAATGGTTACCTGCCGGCTGCGGCGGCGCCGCCCTCCCCGCGCCGCGGGTGAAGGCCGCTGTTGCCGGCGGGCAGGCCCAGGGCCGCAGGTGAAGAGTGGGTCACAGCGGCCTTCGGCCTGGGGTGCTGTACTCTCTGCTCAGTAACCTGAGTGGTGCGTGGGGCAGGCGAAGCTGCGGTGCCTAAGTAGACCGCACTAGGTCTGCTGGCCAACAGCAAAACGCTGAGCTGCGATGAGGTTGAACTTGGACGAGATGTTTGAGATTTGTATTGGGTGCTTTGTATTAGGTTCTGAGCAAGCTTTTATGATTTTTTTTTTTTTTTTTTGCAAGTGCTAGTTTTCTGCTTATCGATCCAAATGAGTTCAGCTTTGGGAAGTCAGCATGCTGACTGTTAAGAGATTATGTATTTGGGACTGAACCTGGGATGGCTATGTCTGAGTACTTACCCACAGTACCCAAAAACACCACAACAATGTGATCATACAGCCTCTGTCACTATACATCTGTAGTATGTTTAGCTTGTCGAAACCCCTAGCTAAGATGGGAAAGGAACAGTAGGCAGAGACAAGATCAGGTGTGAGCAGCACAGACTCACATAGCAGAGAGATGTAGTTACGGGTAGTATTTACAGCAAAATAGCGATAGCGCCGTTGTTTGCCTTGCCACTGACCTTGGGGAATTCTAGCAGCTGTAACTTAATGTTTCCTGCTATAAAATGTACAGCGTCCTTTGCAGCGGTTTTAGTGTCTTCAGTGGTTGCGTAAAAGTTACACAAAAGAACAAATTCCTTATTTGTGTAGTTTATTACAATAGAAAAAATGGTGATTATTGGATTTTCTTATAATATGGGGCTTTCTGCATATTCTGGCCAGCAAGTTCAAAGGAAGAGCCTTCTGATGACTTGCAGGTGATCTTCCCAAGGACCAAAATATGGCTCCTTACGCTTGTGTAACTACTGTATTCTTGCAAATCACTTCACATATCCATTTTTTCCAGTGAGGGATCATGTCACAGTCATTAACTTGTTTCATAAGGGTTTCTGTCTTAAAAAAATGCTGTACTTGTTTTCTAGGCTTTGTGCAATAAAGGACACCAATTTTCCTACTTTCAGTAACATAGATTGTTTTAAACAACATATTAAGGGATTCCCATTAAAATGGGAAGCTTTGTTGTTACCTTTTGTGGCAGAAGGAATAGCACTGGAGGAGTGATTACAGCGTGCTGGTGAAGTCTTCCCATTGGAGCTCAGCCACATTGCTATAGGTCTTAGGATCCTAAAAGTTAGTGTTTGTGCCTTCCCTGGAGTTGGTTTATGGGGATGATGTGGAATTCTGCTGAGTACATTTACATGGTATTTAGGTTTTTGTTTGGAGGGGTCAGTGCTGTTTTTTTTTTTTTTGTTGCAGCTGTAGTTCTGCATGCTTGAGGAGAGAGGCTTTGAGAACGTTGCAGCAAGCAAGCTGAGGTGTGAATCTGACCCTTCCCTTAGTGTAATGCCTTACGTGTATGGCATGTGATCAGCTAGGGTTGCTTTGGTTTTTTTTTTTCTTCCTGTGCAAGGTGCAGATACGCAAACAATGAAAAACCTAAAGCTGTGGCCAAAACATAACACAGCTTACCGCTTTTGATTGTTAAACCAGATTTTTAAAAGTTTCAAAACTGTGATTAGCAGCTATTGCCTTAAAAAAGAATCTCTTCTGTTTTCAGTGCACGCATCTCAAGGGTCTGTTGGTAATCACATTTTCAGAATGCATTTTTCTTCCTTCTTCTGCAAAATAGAATCTCTCTTACAACAGTAATAATTAACACCCAATGGTAACTTATCCATGTCATTGCTCATTGTAAAAATATGTGGTGTATAAGTGCTGTGGCAAAAATGCAGAAGGTTGTGTTCATCTGTTAGCTGTGGGAGTGCCCCTTAATGTCACTGGGGTTTTTTCCTTCCTTACCATATAAGGAGAGAAGTCCTGCTCTGCAGTAGAATAACTTGGGCCATATAAGGCTGGTTGGTAAACCCTTATTGAGTTACTGGAGCAGGAAGTAAAAACTTGAACTTTAGTCACCCTGTGTTTTCTAAGCATATTGTATGCTCTTATCATGATGAGGAGTCTTGACATGATAATGATTAACTTGTAACATTACAAATTTCCCAAGGGTAACATTTATGAAAGGTGGTTTTCTTTCTCAAATCAGAATGTTCAGCTTCTTACTGTTTAAAGCCAGAAATCTGAAAATACAGGTTTGAAGTACTACTGCTTGATTATGTAGCTAAAGATTTTATATTTGGGTTAATGTTGGATCTCTAAGGATGAAGTCTCTTCTTCTCCTGGTACTACATGTTCACTGCTAATACTCATTGATGTTCAAATATATATTTGTTTCCTTGTTTATGTGTTACATCCAATCATTCTAGTGGGGCAATGTTACTGTTACGTCAAAGGTTGTTTTACTTGTCTGGTGTGTAAGTTATTCTTACTTGTGTTATGTACAACAAAATTTTAGCTGTGGCAAACTGTATCCAGCTGCCTCTGGTTAGTAAAAGCAACAAATAACAGTTCCTTAAATTTTTAATTAAAGAAAAAGTACCCAA
This sequence comes from Theristicus caerulescens, assembly GCA_020745775.1. Taxonomy (NCBI): domain Eukaryota; kingdom Metazoa; phylum Chordata; class Aves; order Pelecaniformes; family Threskiornithidae; genus Theristicus; species Theristicus caerulescens. Next base: position 30,356,451 of record CM036566.1, on the reverse strand, counting down.
CTGGTACTTTTGGTATATACTTTTGATAGAGGGTTGGTTTCCCACTTCCCCCCGCCCCCAACATCATAGGAAATTCAATGTGTCCTTCCTCATGTATAGCAAGATCATGTTCAGTACTAATTAAGAGTAGCTGTTATTCTTGGAAGTAATTAACTTTTTAGAATAATGACCTCTTTATATATATTTTGCGCTTAATATCTTTTTGAAAGAAATAAAGCTTCATAGTGAGGTTACTATGAGAAGGCTGTTATAGAACTTACTCTGCAACTTAAGCAGGCGTAGGTTTGAGAATGTCAGAAATAAAAGCTTGTAATGATAAGAGGCAGGTGAGTTGCAAGTGTTACACAGAAGATTAAGTGAACAGGTAATGCAAGAGAGGCAAATCTGGGGGAAGTGTGAGGATGGCGGTATGGGGGGGGGGGGGAGATATTTTAAGCCATCGTTGCCTGTACCAGGGCCCTTCTGACATGTAGCCTCTGCTGGTGTCTTCTTTGTCAGCTCTTGCATAGCTTATCTGTAAACAAAACTTGTGAGTATTCAGGCATTTCTTAAATGTTCTCATGCTCTCTCTGTGTCAGCTGTCTTATTGCAAATTCTGATCTAGGTGTATTTTTGCATGTTTACACTGAACCCTTCTTATGGAACTCAAGGAAATATTGGGACAATTCTTATCAAAATATGGCAAAGGGTCATAAATAAATGATTTGGGATAACAGAAGAATCGGGTAATTAGTTTGCGTTGATTTGATTAAGGGGGGGGAGAGACTATAATTGGTTAATGTCCGCAAATACAATAACAGAAAATATTTGGGAAATGATGCATAATTCTTCCAGTGCAGTTCTTTCTCGTACAAATTGTACAGTCCTTAATGTGCTTCATTTAAAGGAAGCATTAATCACTTTCCTCTGTAAGCAATAACTTCACAATTCAATGAGGGCATGTACATCTCTGTGTATGGGCTATTTAGTGGATGAAGTCAGAAATTACTGAAGTGCTGTTAAATGGCACTATCAGGTATGCGCGGTAATCTTTTACAAGAGGTGATGTGTGCCTTATTATGAGTTAATTTCTGTTCTTCCTGTGCTTAGGCTGAGAGCGAAGTAGCTTCTCTGAACAGACGCATCCAGCTGGTTGAAGAAGAGTTGGATCGGGCTCAGGAGCGCTTGGCTACTGCTCTGCAGAAGCTGGAGGAGGCGGAGAAGGCCGCAGATGAGAGTGAAAGGTGGGTGAGGTCACTCAAATGGATCGCTACCCTTATGACAAAGATGATAATTGCCAGGGTGTGGGTTAGGGAAATAAGTTAAGCCACTCCTATGTCTCTGAACATGTGTAATCCACTCTTTCTTTGCCTACATGGACTTCAGTTACAGCTTGTCTGTAGGGATGTCCAAAATGTGTAGGCTTGAATTCTTTTTCATGTCTCAGTTATAAAGATAAGATTTAAGTGGGGTAGGGCTTTTGATGTATCATGCCACATCCTGGGAAAACTGCTTGGCCAAGCCCAGACTTCTCTATTTGGATGACAACTTTTTCAGGTTGATGTGTATTCTTGTGCTGTCGGGTGATTCTTGATTTCATTGTGGGTAGAAAATCTCACCTGGAGAATAGCAAAGTGCTGGAAGAGGCTTTGATTCTCCAGTTGGTGAGATTGGTACATGAAGGTGAGCAAAGGAGAGAGAGCAGGATAATTCCTTTAGATTTAGGCTGTGATTTCCAGAAGTGCTTAATATAAGTTAGGCGCTCTAGATTTGTAGCTTTGGAAGATCTTCTCTTTTACTTCTACAAATTGTATTTTATATCTGTGATAATACCTTTTATTGGGAAAAAATCCTATGTATTCTGCGTATGTATTTCTACCTCAGTAACGATACAGCCTGTTGAAAAGTGCCCGAGACTCACAGTGCATTGTGAAATAGTTACAGAGAATTTTGGTCAAACATGCATGGAAGGGGCAATACACAATGTTTCCTGTTATGAAGGAGTTAAATTTTGCTTATGCAGAGCACAGGGAGCTTCGGTGCTCTAGGGCTCTGACATAGCAAAGCTCACGGGTATTTGTTTGGCCCATAAACATAATGCCTGTCAGTCCTGCAGGGGTTGTAATGTGCTGTTTCACGATGAGTGTAAAAGCACAGATGTCTTTAGTCATCTTACTTGGTCTTCAGAAGCAAGACCCTTTATTTACCTTTACATAAGATCAGTTTTCCTTCAACTTAATATGAAAAAGAATAGTACAGCTGAACCGTGGTAAGAGCTAAACAAATTAAATTTTCTTTCTTCCTAAGACATGCTTCTTTTCTTTGAACTTCTGAAATGTGAATACACAGGACTAGATCTACGATATGAAGAATCAAGTATCTGACATGCTTCGTTCACCTTAATACACCTGTCTGAAAGTTGCACTCCAGTAGCAGTAGAGTTGGAGATAAACTGGCAAGCTCTGAACCTTGCATTTCCTGTTTTTCACGTCTTTCAGAGGAATGAAGGTCATTGAAAATAGAGCCCAGAAGGATGAAGAGAAGATGGAAATCCAAGAGATCCAGCTTAAAGAAGCTAAGCACATTGCTGAAGAGGCTGACCGCAAGTATGAAGAGGTGAATTCTTGAGTGCAGGTCATCTGTTTCTAAAGCCCTTTAGGCTGTGCCTATAATTCTTTGTTGTTTGGGGTTTTTTTCCCTTTGCCTTTTAAGTTCAAAAGATCACAGACACTGCTCTTCGTGGCTGTGGAAGGAAAAATGGGCACCCAGATACCTCAGGGAACAAGGTGGCAGGAGATCTGTGCTCAGATCTTTGCACTAAAATGGTTGCGAGTAATCCCTGGTCTCTTAGAGAGAAAAATATTATATTGTATTATATTATATTAAGTTGCCTTTTGGTGAATGAAAGAGAGGTCTTGAAAAATGTCGGATGACAAAGACTCAAATGTATAATGAAGATGTCACATAATCAAAACTCACATGTTGACCAAAAAAATGGAAAGAGGACCAACTCCCTGCTTTGTATGTTCTAGAAACAGGTGACGTGTGCTGCAGCAATGTAATATCCCTGACTGTCATTTGCCTTTTCTTGTAGGTGGCTCGTAAGCTTGTGATCATTGAGAGTGACCTGGAGCGGGCTGAGGAACGTGCTGAACTCTCAGAAAGGTAAGTGTTGAACTGCCCCGAGGTGTGTGTGAGGTGCTACAAGACAACTGTAACAGCATGAAACATTGGCAGTACACTGTGTGTTCAGCTCAAAGCTGTGTTTTGCTCATTTACTCTAATGGTTGAAATAAATGGTCACCGCCAAAGTAAGTGTGTTCATATGTGTGTGCGCGTGTGTTTTGTCACTGCATGCTGTACCTGCACACTGATTTTGTGAATGGCTTTTGTGCATTTCATGTGTTCACTAACAGCCAAGTCCGACAGCTGGAAGAACAGTTAAGAATAATGGATCAAACCTTGAAAGCATTAATGGCTGCAGAGGATAAGGTACTGATACTAATAAAGAGTTTTTAGGTTTAACTGCAACCCAAGTCTTTCAGCTTCCATAGCCAGTTAGCTCACTCAGTAGTAACAAATAAGTCCTCACTATGCTCTTTACTCTCTTTGCATCTTGCTTTGGTGGTTTTCTTTGGTCTCTTTTTTGTTTATTTATTCATTTTTACCTTTAAAACTGATCTTTTGTGCAGCCAAAAAGAAGCTGAACTGTCTCACGTGTAAAGGCTATGTAAATATTTCTGTGTACGCCAAGGGCTGTAGATAGTTTCTGCCTGGTCGTCGTCTTAATGTACACTTGAAATGGAATTTGGCATCATAAAAAGTTGCTTTCAATCTCTGATGGATTCAGCTGCTTTTGAGGCCGTTCTTTTGCTCTGTAATTATTTTCATTTTTCTCTATCTTTTCCCCCTATTTTCTCCTGTTTCTTTTGCTTGACTGAATCTTCCATCCGCCCCTTTCCCGCCTTCCTTCCGAAATAACAGCAAATGTGCTGAGCTTGAAGAGGAGTTGAAAACTGTGACCAACAACCTGAAGTCACTGGAGGCTCAGGCTGAGAAGGTAGGCTAGAGACTTATGTGAGAATGTGTCCCTTACGTTGTCATCTGGATTGGTCTGTGGGGTTTTCTTTACATGCTGGTCACTTTGCAGCATTTCAGCAAGGCTATTGGATCTTAGTACTCAATTCATATCTGGCTCTTACTGGAACCTAGCATTCTTTCTAGTTCCAAATAGGTCTACTATTTGACCACATCTTCTGTTAAGTAGTCTGACAGGATCAAATATTATTTATGGAATGTCCCTCAAAGTGACACTTGTGTGCTACCATGAAATTTCTCCAAATGCCACTCCTCTTTAAAACTGTAGTACGAATTTCTACTGAAAGTTCCCACCATATAGCACTGCAATATAACTCAAGGGAAGTTTGGCTCTTGTCATAAGCTGTGTATTAAGTGGAACTAGTTTAGTTATACCCACGTTTCTTGTATACAGTTGATCTATTAGAAGAGAGTCTCAAATGTGGTATTTTTTGGTATATTTAGAATACCTGGTCTAATATCAATGATCCTCTTTCTAATTACAGTACTCGCAGAAAGAAGACAAATATGAAGAGGAGATTAAAGTCCTGACTGACAAACTGAAGGAGGTAAAATTAGAGCTGTTCTTTACAACGGATCTTCCAATGCAACTTTGATTCTTTTAATATAAACACTACTTTGATGCTTTAAGGATGAACACATCATTTTGGAGACAGTTTAGTGTTAACTGTTTCTCCTAAAAATTAGTATCACCTTATTATTTGCCTCCTTTCATTATACTTTTTTCCTCATTTGAATTGTTGCTCCTCCATTCGTAAGTACGATGTGTGCATTTCCTAAAGTAGTCTGTATTTGTTTCGACTTCAGGCTGAGACCCGTGCTGAATTTGCTGAGAGGTCAGTAACCAAGCTGGAGAAGAGCATTGATGACCTAGAAGGTATGGGGCTTTGTTTTTCTCACTTACTATAGAAATACAGATCTTTTATTCTCCTGTTGTGTGGTTGTTTTTTTTTTTTCAAGTACCCAATTCTACTCACCTAACTTGTCCTGCTTATATAAGTGGGTCTGCCTAAAGAGTAAAATAGGCAAAATGTTTTCCGATTTAAATGTATTGATAACTTAAATGCTTCAGGCGAACAGTGTTTTGCTCTTGCCTGTTCCTTTTTCTCTCATGTTCTCAAGACTCCTTTCATTTTTTTGCTTTATACTCTTCCTACTTGGAGGTATATAAATGTATAGGGTAAATGATTAGATGATAAGTATCATTATCTTACTAAAAAGCTGATGAAGAGCTGTGTTATGTTTGTAATAATTAGGAATGTAGCAAGCTAACCTAATTTATTACTGCGATAAGCGTGGGTCAGGGTAGGCATTTTGTGACATAGACCAGTTGCCGTTTTTCAGTAAGACTAATGGATTGTATACATAATCAGAAGGACAGCTTATTTAACTTCAGAGAGTTTGTTTTAAGGTTTTGATAAATCTTTCAGAACTGCAATAGAATAGTAGAATGTGCTTTCTCCCTCCAGAGAAAATAATTCAATAGTGCTTTGTAATTAGAAGTTATATGGAGTTTACTCTTTAGACGCGTTACACTAAGTCTAGGATTTTAAGGCGCTTGATTGCTTGGCATAGCAGGCTAACTTCTGCATAAAGGGTATGAAATACCTAGGTAGCTGCTGAAAATTTTTGATCACTGACTCAGGAAGGAAGCAGAGAAGAAAGATAAATGTTTAGAAGGAACAGAAAGCGCTGTAAGAAACTGAGTTTATGACATCACACAAACCAGAGTGGTTTTAAAAAACAAAAAAGTGGCAGAAAATAAATGGTAGCATCCTTCTTGAGCCCCATTTCTGGATCTTTTCTCCCTAGCTCCTGTGTGCCCTCCTAATGTGTGTTAAAACAAAAATCCAGGGCAGCAAAACATGGATTTTGCTTCCCTTGTACACTTTCTTTCCTTCATTTTCTCCGTATCACAGGTTGCCCCGCTGGCAGTGCAGTTAATGATCTTGTTGCATAAAACTATTCACTGTTGATTTTCTTTTTTTATTGTTCTCTAATTTTGAAATTTTTGTTTTGTCTGTCGCAACACCTCTTTCTGTGCGCTCTTCCCCTTTCCTTTGGCTTCTGGCTGGTATCCCATGCCACCACCTTCACGTTCCATCCCGTGATCACACTCCATTTCCTTGCACACCTCTGCCTTGCCTTGGGGGAATGTTAGATGAGTTATATGCTCAGAAACTGAAGTACAAAGCCATCAGTGAGGAGCTGGACCACGCTCTCAATGATATGACTTCCATGTAAATGTCTTCCCAGCTTGTGCCTGCACCTGCTTCCCTGCCCTCATTGATTGCGCGTTTCCGGCCTTGTGAAATTATACTCCCTCTATAGTGGGAGATGCATTCCTTTAGTGAGACTAGGTGTACAAAATACCATGAACAATTTCTTTACCGTGGCAGAGTGTGGGTGAGTGTTGTGCCTAGCCTGGTAAATACTCATGGTGATTTTGTAAGCTGCCTAATAAGCTTGTGTTTACTCTTCATTCTGTATCTGCAATCCTTGTGTCTTGTGGTTGCCCTTGGTTTGTAGCTCTGTGTTTATCCTTTCAGTTCACCTCTGTTCAAGCATTGTCTACCAGGCACATCATGTTCAGTTTACCAAAGAAAATTGCCTTGGTATGTCGTGCATTCAGAACGTATTCTTCTGCTGTCACAGTTTTTCTCTGGCAAAGTTCCTGTAAAAGGTTCAAAGAAATTTAGATTTAGCTCTATTCTCTATTAATGACAGTGGAAAGTGTTTATCTAAATTCCCTTAACTGCTCTGAAAATTTCAGCTGTTATCACTAAATTACAAGTGTGGCAATTGATTTAAATTCTTTGTCATTTAAACCCATAAAAGTGACAATTGAATTGTAGGTTGCTTCTGCATATTTTGTGGAGGGTAGTATTAATTTAATTTGCATATATCAAAAATGTGGTAATATCAACTTAGTCATAAAGAGAAAACTAAAGAGTGTATTAGGTGGCAGGAAAGCAGGAGAGTGATCAGTTGTAAGGTGTGACTAGTCCGTGCAGTGTTTGATAGAAACTTACTCTTCTTCCATCAACTTAAACCTCTGAACAGAGGTCAGCTGTGCTAAATCCACCTTCCCATGCTCATACCCTTCACTTGCATGTACCCTCTACAGTTGGCATGGGAAAGAGGAAGAGTTGTGGCTCTCAAGTGCTTGTGAGGTGTGATGTTTAGTCCTGGCATTTCTTTTTGGAAGCTATCATGCTTCTGGAAAGGCATAAGCTTTGCTCAGAGCTTGAAATGTATTTTGCATGCACCCATATTAATTTTTTTTTGCTTTTTTTTCATCCCTATATCTGTTCATTACTTCCCTCCCTCTCCCAAGTTTTAAGCAGGGCCATTAGATCTAATGTTGTCTCTTTGTATGCTTTGATTTTTTTATTTATTTAATTTTTATATTTTCCCCACCCCCCAACATATGCTTTTGCTCAGTGGCTTATCAAGCAAATGGATTACTTTTTTCCTCCTCTGTGTACAGAGGTTACAGTATTTCTTCAATCTGGGATATTTCTAAATGGAAAGCAGACTTTAAAATGTACTCTGCTGGTACATGAGGACGTTACTGTAGCATTCCAGTCCCAGCATGGTGTGGTGTTTCTCTAGCAGTCGTCCTGGCATGCTGGGCTCTGCTGTGCTGTTGCTGCTTTTTTGGAAGTCTTTACTGCACCTTTTTTATTTCCTACCTTATCTCACTTTTTCTTTTCATGCAGATAATTTTCTTTGCTTCACTTCTCCAAAGACATCTTCATCGGGTTGGATAAAACATCTTTCCAAGCTTTGGATGTTTCATGGGTTCATTGTCCTGTCTTCTAGCTTAGTTGACTCTATTTCTCTAGCACCTGTCTCAGAACATGCTCTGTTTGTGCTCTGCTGTACAGAAACTCTACATCTTTCAATGTAAAATAAACATCCCAGCTGTATCCCTTTTGCTATTCCCTTGCCTTTTATTTATTTAAATAACTATTTCAGTTATTAATAAAAACTGCTTCTTTTGCCATTAGGGATTTAAATTTTTTTTGTGTTTCCATTTTTTTCTGTACTTTTGCCTGAATGTTGACAATGCAAAGCCAGTGATAACAGTCTATGGGGTGAGAGTACTACTCTTGGTATTTTGGGGCCAAAACTGACCAGTTACGATCTTAGTCTTTCTCAAAATCTGATGCAGATAAAATTACAAATAGATGTGATGGGAACTTTTTCAGTTGTTATTGTTAGGCCAAAATCTGCAAGGACACTGCTCCCTTGGGGTCACTTGGTCGTGGGAGCATGGCTGAGAGAGCAGTTAAGTCCTTGACACCAGATTTTTCACTTTTAAAGTCTGAAATTTTCCCTAGCTTGATGCTGAAGACTTCCTGTCTTTATATAAATGTGTTTGTTCATTAACTCAAATATTTGAGACAGATTTAAAGGGGCAATATCAAAAAAACTTTGAATTATTTTTTTCACCCAAAAATAGTCTTTTAAATGTCTTGCAAAAATGTTTTCCCCTCTTTCACACCTCAGTTACTCAGTGAAGAATAAGCAAAAGCTTGCTCTTTTTTTTTGTTTTTTAACAATATACTTCTCTTGAGTGGCATGATAGGATTGGAAGTTCAGCAGGGAGATTTCAGTAGCTTTCCACTCTCATGCTTAGCTCAGACTTGTGCGTTTGAATTGCAGACTCATGAGAAATGTTTCAGAACTGGAGTGGGAAAACTCATCGTTACACTAATAATGAAATGATTCTGCTGCAAAGTGGAACATGCAGATTTCAGGTTTGAAAGCCTAAACATTGGCTTTCAACTGATTTGGCAGTGTCTGAGTAAGGATGAGGCATTAAATCCTGACACCTTGCTTTACTGTTATTTGCAACTAGAGAGTTTATTGCATTATTTTAACTTGATTTTCTTCACAATGAAAGAAGTTATTTTCCAGTTCACATTAAACTGAATCCAGTTTAAACTGGATTGGTTTCTGATTATGCCTGTCACTGTATATATTGCTAAAGTTCCTAAGTCACCACAGCTAAATAAACTTACCATAGCATAGCTGAGTTTTAGTTTTTAGCTTGTAGAATAATGTAAATGTGGCTTTCTTGTTCAACTTTATTAAGTTGATTATTCAGCAGTGCAGTCTAGGCTAGATTTCCTTCCCTCCCCAAAACCTATGGCTTGCAAATGGATGCATCGTCTTCTCCCCTGACATCCTCTGATAACTTTGTCTCATTCCAGTTTTTTATTCCATGACACACATCCTAATGTTACTGGATATGGGGAGAAGCCCAAGTACAGGATATGTATCAGCAGTCACAGGTAGTCCAGAGAATCAGGTTCAATAACTTACTATTCATCAATTGAGATACAGTAAGTGGGTTTATACACTGTATGTATTGCAACTGAAAAGTAAAATATTTAGTGTGAAGGTTAACCAAATATAATGGGATGACCATTTGTAGAAAGCTCATGTGGTTAACTTCACAAATGCAAGAGTTACGGGGAATGCGGTCAGCTGTCACTTATCAACTGAGCCACAGTAACTTACGCTACAGCAACTCCAACCCGTAATCTATTGTGTGTTTTGGTTTACTGTGTCAGTAGTGTTGTTTTTCCCCTCAATTTTTTGCAATACTGTTGTTTCTTAAGGGAAGTAAAAAAGGCAAAATCCAATGTAGGAACCTGGTAATTTTTAACACAGTAATTTTGAACATCAGTATTTAAATCTTCCCTTTTCCTTCAAACCCACATTATCAGCTCTCTGCACTGTAGGATGATGAATTGCTGGACAAAGTACTGGAAATGGGCAATGTAATGCAGATACCCAGGTATCTGCGTACAGAATTCCTACCTGGCCCTGCTGCACTGATCTTGACTCCACAAAGCTGTTGTGGTTTCTCACTGCAGCATATTTCAGCAGCCTTGTCACCATTGGACCTGAGCTGTGCATTATGTTGTACATCCCACAAGGTCTGGCCATGTGTGGCTGGTCATGTACATGAGGCTTGTTGACAGGAGTGCAAGGCTGGCTCTGACATCTCATTTGCCTGGGCTCTCTCCTGTGTTGAGGCTGAGCCTCACTGGGTCTGCACCAGAGCTTGAACTCCCTGCTTGGCCTAAGGTGACTGCCTACAGAGCCAGCCCTTGGCTCTACCTCTGTGGTAAATCGCAACCTAGACAGACTGCCTGTGGGTAATCAAGGGCTCACTGTACACTCGGTAAATGCTTTCCATGCTTTACCTGGGGATTTTAGTCTCATTTTGGATGTTGAGTAATACTGTAAATCTCTGCCTCAATTAAAGAGAGTTTTCTATGATGAAGGTAAGCATCAAGTTCTTAGTTCAAATTATGTTTTCATGTTTGAATAACAACTAAATACACTTTACCAAACAAAGTGAAAGTTTAGTTACTCTGAGGTTTCGATGTTTTTTCCATGTATATGTGATAAAAGAGACAAGACCCAGTTGTTACTGGTCCAGGATCAGTTCTGAAATGTGCCCTGATTTTACTGAGCTGGCTGTTGGAGTTTAGGCTGGGGAGGAAGCTGTGAGGAGTTGCCGCTCACCACACAAGTAGGTCCTACAGACCAGCTGACTGCACAGCTTTGTCATTGCTGTGTCCAGAGCCTGCAGGGGAAGAGGATTTCTGTGGAAGCTGTTAGGAAGCTTGTGGAAAAGAATCAAAACAGTCATTTCCTGTAGGAGAATAATCTGGGATCAAGAGGTCAGGAGTGCAATTTGGATCTAGACTATTGAGAAGAATACGGATAATTTGAGAAAACAAGACAGTCAAAAACCATCACGGAACGTTCTTTCACTCTGCAGAACAACTCTCACTAAGTGCACTGCGACAACATAGCTGTGGCTGTTCTCTTTGACTGTGAACGTGAACCGTCCTTTCTGTTTGCTGTATTTGAGCAACACAGGTTTTCATGCTTCCATTTCATTTTCGCCAAATGTTTGGGTTTGTTTACTTCTGAAGTACAACTGGACAGTTTAAAGATATGGAAGTGTGTTGATACCAGTAACAGAAGTATGTTTCCCTACCAAAGCATTTCAGCTGTCAGATTCCTCAGGAAAGGAGTACCGGCTGAGTCAGACCTAGTGGTAGTTGGCTACCAGCATATCTCCTGTTACCCTGGTTGTGATGCAGTTGCTTTCCCTCCACTGACAGATGAGGTTCCACCACATCTTAAATAGTTTACAAATTAAAATGACACTCATAAAACAAATCTTCCACACATTGTACATAAAGATTAAAGCAGGACTTGGTTCTTCTAGGAATATAGCTGCAGTTCTTCCATTTCTGTTCCCACTTACCTGTCTCACAGCTGTTCCCCACAACAGGAGTCTTGGCCAGTTCTTCATAGGTTATAATAGCTGTTTCTTGGAGTAGCTATTTAATTACTAGAGTTCTAGAAACAAAGGTAAAATGTTTCTCTGTATGTTACTTAACTGTCTGTGTGTGACCAGTTTCTTTATTAACTCTTACCTAACTGTTTTCTGTGTCTAATCTGTCTTCATTCTGCCTCTTTTTTTCCCTTCTAACCTGCTTGCTGCCTGTACAGACCAACTCTACCAGCAACTTGAGCAAAACAGTCGCCTAACTAATGAACTAAAGCTGGCATTGAATGAGGATTAAACTTTAGTGTGATTATATTGTTAACTTGTTTAAAAACTGCTTCTTGCAAATCTCCTTAAGAATGAATCAGTAAATGTAGAAGTAAGCAAGAAACCTAGAAATTGATTTTTTCAGGCTGTCGATTCTGTGATAAATTAATGGATGAAATTCTCAGTTTCTGTTGGAAAAATATGAAAATGCTTCTTGATGGGGCTTTTCATTATCTGTATGCACACCTACTTTGGAGGAGCAGTAAGCTCTTTGGCTATGCAGTAGCTCCTTTCCTCTTCAGTAAACAGCTACAGCATTTAGCTAACAGTGTCCAAAAAGTAACAGCCTGCCTTGTAGAGAGATGCTCGGTTCACCTGACATCATGAATTGGCCCTGAGATTTTTACTAAAACATGGACAAGAGAAAAATATTCACCGGGATTCATATTTCCATATTTCAAAACCAACATAAAAGGATACTTATAGCTGTTTTGTTATCTGGAGACTTTAATGCATTAATTTTGCATTACTATGAATTGGGCTTGTATTTGACATTAAAAAACCCAACCAAACAAACAAAAAAACTAGGACCGGGAGCTCCATCTGAAAATACCTGGTCAGTTTAAAGGTATGCTTGCATTAGTATGAAGTTGCTATTACTGGATTCTGGTAGGATGCAGCTCTAGAACATTGTGCTCATTTATTGTATCAAATAAATGTGTTAAATGACTGTCCTATAAAAGTGTGCATGCAACATAAAGCTACTAACTTCGATTTTATTTATTTTCTAGAAGAAATACATTTCTTAAAGGTCACTTCACTGAAGAAGGGATTGGTTGCAATTTTTTTGTTCTTTGCAAGTTCTGAATTACATGAAACTTAAAGTATGGATCTGCAAAGAACTTAATTATTTTCTTTATTGCCCTACTTTGGGGAAAAAAAAACAAACCCAAACCATTCACCATCCCACATTCCTATAAGCAAAGAGCTTCCAGAACATGCAAGAATTGCGTCTCTGTTGACAGTGCATTTTCTTAACAAATGCAGCTGTAAACAGTTCTAAATTTGTGTTACTTGCCGTTTGTTTTATTAATTTGGAATTCTCTCTAGTTGTGTTGTCTGGGGACATCAGTATTTATGAGCATGCACATTTCTTAACTTTCTAAACTCTCCAATAGAAATGATGATTGCATGCCTTCATGTTCTGAGAATCAGTGCTTCCAAAGAACTGCTATTCATGTTTTAATTTTCTAATCCCACAACAGAGAAAGTGGCGCATGCCAAAGAAGAAAACCTTAGTATGCATCAGATGCTGGATCAAACTTTACTGGAGTTAAACAACATGTGAAAACCTTCTTAGCAGCAACCACATTATTTGTTTTATTATTTTTACACCTGCTTGCCGTGAAACCCCATAAACGTGTCTTTATTTTAGTTTCACCACATTCACAAGAACATCTGCTAAATTATCAGGCAGGGGTCAGGGAAACACCAAAATGGGCAAGCCATATGCGGGTTAAGCTATATTACATTATGGTTTAAATGTGCCATTTCCCAGCAAAAATGTTACCTACACTTTGTAGAGAGTTCAGCAATTCAGTATGCTTAGTCTTTTGAAGAATCCTGGCTGTGGCAGAAAGTGTCCCACCTCAAGTGCCAACTACAATTTTTAACAAGAAGAATGATTCATGTTCAAGAGAGATCAGGTGGAAATGGTGCTATTTTGAACAAAAGGTTCTACTGAAGTCTTGTTTGATATCAGACAAGTCAGGAGTTGTCCAGCACAGTAATTTATTTTTATCAGAATTCTGTTGATCTGTGAGGATTTGGACTTTCTGTGCCTTCTAATTCAATAAAACGAAGGTATGTAAGCAACAGAGAAAAGTGAAGGCTTCTGGAGGTTTTAAATTGTGTTCTGCAACTCAATACAGAAGTGTAGGTCAGCATTTCACCTTGAGTATTCATTTGATTGTATTTTTCATGTTAAAATGAAAGTCAATAAATTCAGGAGAAAAAATAAATTTGGAAGAGATTGTTTTAAAATGTATTTTATTTGTGTGGATTTGGGGAGGGGGAGGAATTTATAAACCGATGTTCGCCTCACTTTCTTTCACACTTTCTTTGAGCAGTTTTAAAAGTATACCTGTATGTAAACATTGTATAATGATATGGAATAAAATGCACATTTTAGGACATTTTTTAAATTTTGCTCTCCTGTGATTTGTTTTTCATCACATTAGCTTTCTGTGTATCGCTGTGTAAAGTGTGCGCATGTGCATCGTCTCTTATTGGGATACGCTGTTAACATATTGGCTTTCAGTCTCTTCTGTGCTGTTAGGCTAATCTATAAAAATGCAGTGGTTTGGACTGATGTGGATCTGCAGCTGCTAAGAGGGGCCCTTTGGTGGCCATATTGCAGGAACCTGTGCCCATCACTTGATTGTATTCCCAGATGGGTGCAAAATGCAACTATTCCCTAATGGATGATAGAGCTTTCCAAAATTATTCATTGTTGACCATAACTGTTTTCAGTAAGATCATGGCAGAACTCCCACAGGTTTCTGTAGGAAATGAGCCCTAAAGGCCATGCTCTTGGAAATGCTACCATGTATTTGTATATCTTACCTGTCAATATGTGTTACTTTACTTCAATACAGTGATAAACCTTCCAAAATGATGTGTCAAGTTCATGAGAGATCCTTTCACCCAACTTTTCACTACTGGTTGCTCATTTCTATATGTGTAGGTATCTTATTTGAATTATGAGGTCTGTCAATGAGCAACTTCAGAGCTTCAGAAATAATTCTTATTCCTTCTTTTTCTGTAGTATATTGCTGAAAGTTGATGCTGTCCATCCTTCTAGCAGCAAGGAGCTCAGTAGGAGACAGGTATAGATAACCTTGCAGATCATCAAAGAATCTCCGTTAGAGGACCCTTAGCAAGCAACTGAAAGCAAGTGACTTTCTCAGCAGCTGGTGTAGTGGTAAAAGGGTAATGTGTAATAATTTCAGGTTAAATGGGAGTCCGAAGATGTACTGGTGTGAGTCTCTGGCTTTTTTTGATTGTGTTAGAAAGGGCAGAACTTAGTAACATTACAAGCTTTTGAATGATTCATTGGCTGCTACCAAGTCATCCTGAATGGAAAGGATGAGATCCCTGGCTTCGTGTTTCCCTTTAAGTGTTTTTGGGAAGCAAAATATATGTTACAAGGCTCCTGCAGTGCCTCAAGCTTGTACTGGAGGCTGACAGTCTAAAGCTCCAAATAACAGTTGTGCAGAGGTAAGTTATTTTAATCTCTTTCTCCTTCCTTAGTACAAGGATGAAATGCCAGGTAATTGAGCTGCAAGAGTTCAAGCCTCCATGCACTCGTGGCCTTGAGTGGTGCTGCTGGAGTCAGTAGGGCTGCTTCCAGTAGGAAGTGCTGTGCTGGGTGGTAGTTTGCAGGGTAGGGCCCAAGGCCACCCAGAGACTCAGAGGCCATGCTGGGAGCTGAACAGAGGAGTTCCTGGCACTTGGCCATGAGTTCTATACAGCTGAGTGTGCTGCCTGCTTCACTGGATTGCTTTTATGGTCCCATGGTCTGTGCTTGAGTCCTAAACAATGTGTCTGAGTGAGGTCAGACTCTTTGTTTGCTGCTTAAAATTGCTTGCTTTCCAGGAGACCACAAACTGCTTTGTGGTTTGGGGAATCTGAATTCACCTCTTACTGTGTGTAAGGGTAAAGAGGAGGCTGTGGTTTTAATGTCTCTTCATAAGATCATGTCACCATTAATAGGGCAAGCATGTGCAAGCAAGGAGATAGGAAGTAATCTGGAAAAAATGTGTTTGTAGAGTAGACTTCCCAGAAGTACGCTGTTGCAGATGAATCCATAAAGCTTTATAATAGGTAAATAAAAGCTTTCCAGTTCCAAGGAGAGCTGAAGGGAGCAGTGAACATAATGGTAAATCATGCCAAGTGGCTTTTTTTGCTGACTAGCAACAGACACATGAATAGGCATATGGATGTATTTGCCGGAGCAGGAAAATCTGTTTCTACTGTATATCATAAGCCACTAACCATTATGGATTCTTTGCATGCAGTGCCTAATCAGACAAAACTCAGTAAAGCTAGAAAGCATTGGCTTGTAAAAATGCGTAAATTGGGCTCTGATTTAACCCCATTCCAAACAAATGGGAGTTTCTCCCTCTTGCAGCTACTTTTCCCAAAATGTTAACTCTAAAAATTTGTTAAATTACAGAACCCTGCATCATTCAGCATTCCTCAAGATGTGTGTCTTGGTTTGGAGAGCTACTCACCCTTTTCTTCAATGCAAAAACACATTTGGCAATTTGAAATATACCATTATTGTGCAGCCGTGCTATGTAATTGTCTTGGTTGTTTTGTGAGTTGTCCTCTCAATGAAATGAGTAGTGCTGAGAACACCAGAACTGGCAAAACCTGCCTTGCAGATTCTTGTCTCATGGTTGGTTGTAAACTTCCAATGAATTTTTTCCAGATACTGAGGCATTTGTGTTGTCTCTTGCTCCCTCATGGGATTTCTCTGATGTCTAATAATATGCAAGGCATGCTGCAGGGTGTGCCTTTCCTTCCATCAGGATGCTCATAGGCATGCTTGTTCTATCTTAATGGTTCCTTATGTTGACAAAACTTGCAGAAACGTAATGTTCCTTTTAGGGTTCTATGTGGCCAAAACCAATCAGTTCAAGAATTGTTGAATGGGATGAGAGACAGAGATAAGAATAACATATAAGTCCCTTTTCCTTAAGAAACAAGGCTAAAGCACTAGCCTGCACCGATAGAGCACTGCCTCTCAGAGCTCTAGCATCTGAGTGAGAAATCCGAATCTGTAAGCTGTTACGCACATTAACCAATTTCTGCTGTCATTGGTGCTACTCAAAATCTGGGTTAAGTTGGCAAACTTAGCTATACTGTTAATATTGTAGGAATATCTGTTACACTGGGCTGTCTATGACTGCCGTAGTCTGTTAGTGGCAGCAGCAGAAGAAAGTGATGAGCCAACTAAAACATTTAAAAACAAGGAGGGGGAAAATACTTTTTACATGGCTCAGCACTTGGGAAAATAGAGTATTTTTTCCTCAGGTGTTCATTTTGGTGTTGTGTTGTTGTTTTTTTAATTTCTGAGTTTTTAAATAATAAAACTGGAGCATCAGTGAAAGATTAAGTGGGAATTGCAGCAAAAAGGTCAAGTCAGTAAAGAAAATAAGGATAATGCTTTTTATCCTCATGGAGGTTTTTTTTTTGAAAATGCAGACAGGAATAGTTCCTTTTAATAGAGGGGAGCTGTGTAACTTAGTTTCTTCAGTGTGTGTTGTATTCTTTCCAAGGTATGGAAAATCTGTACAAGTTTGCATAATCTGCTTGGCTTCAGTTGCGAACCTATCTAGTTTTCTTAAGTCATAGCCTTGCCAATTTGTAAGCTGTTGCTGAGAATTGCATAAATGCAGGATACCCCTCACAATGACAGCAGCTTAGTGAGCAATCTAGATATCCCAGTTAGATAATTTATATGAGAGCAGAAACAAGAGGAAACAGAAACAGATAGAAGTCTTACAGACACACAAAAAACTATTCCTTCCCATTTGTTATTTCTTGACTCATAATGTGCTGAAATGAAAGGACCTTACGTAGTATTTTGGATTTGAATATTAGGGCCTTTAAGGGCACCTCAGCATTGGTTTCTTCCTGTCTCTTTGCTCATTTGAGGAATGGCTGGATAAAGATTAAACAGCATCTTTTTCATAAAAAAAAAAATAGAGCCAAAACAAAAAAGTCCTGCAGACCTAGCTGCAACTGACAGTACCACATGTCATAACATATTGGCATGCATGGTTGTGGGAACATTTCTCTCATTTGTGTACAGCAAGCATATATGGATCATGGGTATAAAGGGATGAAATATGTTTGGTGCCATGGTCCTGCAAAGTATTTTGAATGCCTTCTGTTCCAGGGCCTGACCATGATCTGCTTCTCGGGGTTGTTCCTTTCATTGGTGTTTTCATTTTTTGCCCTGAGATTCAAGCAGAAATGTTCAGGAAGTGTCTGTGTGATCTGTCTCAGCCAAAGCTCATGGCAAACAGTGTTTCTTTGGATAAAACCTGCAAAGGCCTAACACCTAGTGATAGTTGTCCATGCCACTGAGGAAAACGATGCAGGTCTGACGTCTCTACAGTAGAATTTGTGAAAGAATAACTAGGAAGGTGCAACTGCAAAGCTCTGGTAAGTTGTTTTAACTTGCTTAGGACACACTGGTATTGATGCTAACATGGAGATCTCTGTGAGTTTCCAGTTTAAAAATAGAGCATTTATTTGCAGGTCCACCAATAGTTTGCATGTTTGTCTTGACAACAGTACTAGTTGGAGAAATAGCCTGGGAAAATGCTTCAAAATCTTTCCTGGATTATGGTTTTCTACAGCCAGCAAGGAGGAGCCTGCCAGACTTCTTTCCACTTCATCTGGATTGCTGTACTACTTCCTTATTGGTTTATTGTGCACACGTAGACTATAAAATAGGCTAAAGGTATGATGTAATTTGTGCAGGAAAAAAAATGTATCTAGAAGAAGAACTAGGCAAGAAAGCAGCTAAAAGGGGAGCGATAAGATATAATTGCGCACAAGGGCTAAAGGCCAGTCAGGAGGGTATAGACAGCATGAAGGTGATCTACAGAAGTATGAATCCTCCCCCTCTAAATGCTACCATGTAGTTATGCCTTGTCTGGCTCCTGTAGCCTCCGCTTGTGTTCCTGCAGCCACCACGTTCCTCTGCCACAGAGGAAGGTGGCTGGCAAAGTCCAGATAGCAGCAAAATCTTTGTCACCCCTCATCTGGGTTTAAAGTACAATATGCAGGAGCTTTTCCCGTAAGAATCAATAAAAATCCTTTATCTCAGTGGTTCTCACCACATCGACAGAATCTGGGTTAAATTTCTCTATACTAGGACTTTATTATCAATTACCTTAACCAGGAAATCATGACACTTTAAAAAAAAAAAAAAAAAAAAAAGACAAACCCAGCATTTTTTGCTGCTTTTCAGCAGTTAGCAAACATGTAGCAAATATATGTGTGCTTTTATTACGTTCACATGCAGCCATGTCTGAGTGCAAGTTATTTCCTGGAGATTAACAACTGGGTGGGAAGGATTGTGGATACAAGAGGCAGCCCAAGGGACCCAAACTGGTTGTTAATCCATGGGAGGTGCTCTGTGCTGAGACTTACTGTTGTAAATTGGAATAAAAAACACACGGGCCTATATGTCTCTGTCTGGAGGAGAAGCAGAGATTATTGCCATTTTGGGCAATTAAGTTATTGACTCCTCCCTCTGCTTCCCCATCAGTGTATGTGCTGCTAGCATTAGGAACACTACAGCTAGCAAAAGAGCTGATAGGAAGGGTTTACTCTGGATCCATTGGTTTTGTGATTCACTTGCTATTAACAGTTTGGGTTTAATTAAGGAAAATCAATAAAATCCAAGTTTAAATTGAGTGCAGATTGTATAAGGGTTTGTGTCACTTTAGCTAAGTTGTTTTAAAGGTCATTTTACCAAACCACGCAAGTGCATATACAACTTTGGGCATACACGTATATAGAGTATATACAACTAAGGCCTGCCTGTTTGACTACTCCTTAGTCAAGCAAACAGTTCCATTAGAGCAAAGCCTCAGTGTTGTAGAATCGAGCTTTATAGAGTCATTGCACAATGAGAAGTTCTCTCTTGCGTCAAAGCTGCTGAGTCTTCAGCTGCTGTGACATTTGGTATGTAAGTTTGAAAAACAAATGGCTGTCCCCAGTGAGGATTGCAATGCTGTATTTCAGTATTTTCACTTCCTAAAGAAAGAGACTGATGTTCAAAGGCGCTGAACAGTTCTTTTTGATCTGCATACTGTATTAAAGGTGGGAGATTGCAGAATCCCTATTTAAACTACAGTAAAACCAGAAAGGTCTGAAATCTGTTTTCCCAGTTCCTCTTTTCCCCATGTCTGTTTTGCCTTTGAAACAGTAATGAAAAAATTACTCTCTCTGCTGCAGTGTGAACAGCAAAGCTAAGTGTGTCACTTTGTTTCAGTTATAGATACATTTTTCAGACAACATGGGGATTTCTCTTTGTTTCTATTTTTTTCCCTGTGTGAGAATTTACAAGAACACCAGCTGTCCATAGAAGAAATGCTTTTTACTCACACCTGTTGTTTAAATTTGACAGGCACCAAGTCGAGTAGCAACTTGTTAGTTTTCATTACACCACTTGGAAAAAATGTCATCATCCATTAAATGGAGCACAGCTTCCCCTTCAGCATCAGCACACCTTGAGCTTGATTCTCTTCTGAGGCATGTATCAATAACTTGCTTACCATCTCCCTACAAGATGATTGGTTTTATTGGAGATGAAGGGATTAAAAGAATCCAAGCTGAGTGGCAGACATTAAGATGAGTATGCAGGTAGTAAAACTGTTCTACTGAGTAATGTTGATCACGCTAAAGTATAACTGTAAGTGTGTGTATGTGTACCTGACATACACTGCTATGTACCAGAAAGTATATCTAGCATCTAAAACATGGAAATTGGTTTGGTTTGGTTCAAGGTCAAAGAGATAAATGATAGTATTACCAACTCAAGCAGATGATGGGTTATTCCAAGTGGCAGAAGGGACAAACTGTCCCATACTTAGTGCTTACTGCAGAAGTCAGTCATCCCAGGCAGTCCTCTTCCCTCACTAGTGAAGTTTTTCAAATTTTCTTAGTTGTTTCCCATAGCTCTGCATGCAAAGGTACAAAAGAAAGACCTATTTTGGTTTTTGTAATGATCCTGTTGCAGCACAAATCTGTGTAAATGCCATTAACTTGATTTATTCTTATTTTCCATGTGTGGAAAGAGGATAGAGTAAAATCCCTTTTTACCGATATATATAGCATATAGTAGTTGTGCACTTACACATCTTTAGAGAAGCTCTTTTGAAACATGCCTCGACTTGGGAACAATAATATGAAGCAAAGGAATGGAGTTTGTAGTATGCATGGATTCACTCCTGTAAGAATACGCAAGCCCAGTGCCAAATGCCTCCACCCAAACATCCGAGATGTTACTAATTTGATAAGAGGCCTTTTCCTGTTTTTTACTAGCCTGTGCAGTTTCTCAAGCTATCTGCGCTCAGTTCTCACGAAGAGCATTTTTAGTGGCACAGAATGTGTCTGCAGAGCAAAATGAAGGTGTAATTGCAGTACAGGTAGGTGAAACCACGCTAGAACGGATAGTCATAGCAGTGAGTGTGTGGAAAATGGGCTGGCAACCACCACGCACATACAGCTGGATGAGTATTTGGTGTGAACGGCAGAGAAGCATTTGCTTATGACAATAGTTATCAGTAAAAACACATGCTGGAGCTTCAAATAATGTTGAATGGTTTGGGAAAATCACTAGAAGAATAGATACTGAGAAGGATCTAGGGTCTTCTTTCTAGAAGAACAGATAAAGACAGTAAATGCAAATCAGGACTGTATTCTTCACACAGGGGTGTTCCTCCTGCTGCTGTATGTGTCTGTCAAAGCAAACGTTGTTTGCTTTGTTGTTTTTCTTCCTGACTTGTAGACACCTGCTGTGGAGGTGGCACTCGACCCTGGCACTTCAGGATGACTGAATGCAGTTGTCTGGTCCGCTTCTCTGCCAAGTAAGTCAGTCAGTGTCAGGCAGTCAGAGTTCTCACTGCCACATTTCTTCATGCATAGTTGTGTGGGACGTGTTCATTTTCTTGAGCTTTATATTTTGGGGAGAAAGGGTGGAAAGAGAGGTTAACCTCTGTGCTTCGTAATTGTATCTTTGGGCATATGAGTTTCAGAATGATACTTTATGGGTAATATGTTTAATCTTTTACGTGTTTTACACCTGTGATTTGTTACTTTGTTTTGAAGCAACATGCTTCTGTCTGAAAAGATGTACTTGGAAAAGTCAGACACTGATGCTATCTGGTACCTATTGCATTGTGTGAGTAGTGGTTACGCAAGCCGTCATTTCCCATGGTATATTGTACCTCTACCCACCGAGTGGGGAGAAAAGCTGGAGAGGGTAAAAAGGTTATACACAGCAACTGAATTCTAATGATAGATGTGAAGCCATTCTCAGGGACAAAATTGTTCAGTCCTCTCTGTGCTCAGTTTTCTACCAGAAGAGATTGTTGCCTGGAGAATAAGTTCAAGAAAAACAGGAAATAATTCTGTATGGGGTTTTTTGGTTTTGTTTGGTTTGGTGGTTTTTTTTGTTTTTTGTGGGGGTGGTGGTTTTCTTTTTTACACTGATGTATTTCACAAATGTTCCTTCATTACTTACTTTCAGCTGGTGACAATTATTTTTTCTCTGAGTCTCAAGAGGCTTAAAGTAGGCCCTGAATTAAAACTATGAGGAAATCACCACTGAGAAACTTGAGTTTCAAAACTAATGTTTTTGCAAAGAAGAAAAAGAAACGTGTGCACCCTTTGGCTGGTCTGTAACCACAGCATGGTCTTTTCAGCATTCCTTTCCCTGACATGGAAAATATTTCCCAAACTCCCGTCCTGTTGTTTCTAGGAACTGTGTCAGACTGCGTGCAACTTGTAAAACTAAGGCAGTAACAATGTGGCACTATAAAACTCTTTCATATTCTATTTTATCGAAAGTAAACAATCCCCAGGTGACACGTCCTGAGTACACAGGAAAAAGCAGTAAATTAGGGAGAGTTATGTTCCTTTTATGGTGTGTGTGTCAGGGAAAAAAAAATATAAAGTTGCCAGCCTGTGGTGCTGCACAAGTCTCCAGGTATGAGCTGCTGCTTGGAGGGCAGGGCCAGCCCTGCTGGGCTCCTAGTTGAGCTCGAGGACCACCACTGCTGCCCTGACTGTTAACTTGTGATGGGGACATGGACATGGCATGACCGTGCTGCTGGTGTGACCACAACAGGAGCGGTGTTCCTGTGTGGTAGAAAAAGTATATCATGTTTAACTAAACTCCTCAAGAAGCTAAGATTAACAAATATCTGATTCATAGTTCAAGCAGAGCTGGTGATAGACATGTTGATCTCAGTGTCTAAAGACCCACTGGTTTTAATGCTGCTTTTTCTCCTGATCCAGACATCTTACATGTTTAAATATTTGTTCCTGATTAATGTTTCTCAGCTAAGTTGTTGGAGAATTCACCCACCCGTGACCTTAGTTTAAGAACAAAAAAACCAAACAAACCAACTCAGGGAAGATTTTAATCTTAAAATAAAGCTGTGAGTATGCACCTATTTGTGCTATTTGTGTAACTTTTGGGGAAGGGATGCCTGGTTTTTGGCTGGGTCTAACTGTCCTAGATAAAACGTTATTGGTGCACATTGGTAGGGTTAGCGCTGTTACTGAAATGGTACATACACTGTGATCATGCAGGTGTTACCTTATTTGATAAGCAAATAATAATACTCTGAGAACTGCTATACTGACCAAGACCAAATAAAAAATGTATGTGGGTGAGGAATCTGTGACAACAACTCAGTTCAGTCCGACTGTGACAACCAAGAGAGATCCCACTGCAGTGGAACCACCACCCCTTTTGCTAACAACGGGTTAAACTGGTAAGGTTTCTTACTGCCATCTACTGTACAAATGCGTCAAGCCAGAGGGGAATAAAAATTCTGTCTCTCGGTTCTTAAATAAGTGAAATTGCTTCTGAAAAGAGAGAGAGAAAGCAGAGCTTGATTTCTCTCTACACCTAACATTCCCTTTATTTGTCTTCCTTTCAAATTCAAAAGAATTTGGTTTTTTAAAAATCTTTCCTGTACTGAGGTAGAAACATCAGGTGTGATCAAGGGAATCATTATCCCTTTACTCTTTGCATTTTCCATCATCAGTTTCCCCTATATCTATCCATACAAGCATAGATAATATTTTTAATTGCTGCTTTCCTAATTTTCTTCATTATATCTAGCACAAATATAAATTGCAGTCCTTTTTGACAATTTTAGCTTTTGTCTGTTAATTATTTTCCATTAGATTCAACATTTTTAGATCCAGAAGTCTTTACAGTTACAATCTTTAATTATTGGAATCCAGTTGGAATAATTGGAATCCATTGGGTTAATGGAACACTTCATTGTTTCACAATAAATCCAAACAAAGAAAACAAAGGAGTTTCCTTACACTGCTACTTCCTAAATTTTTAAAAGACCCTTCCTACAAACTTAACCTGCAAGCTTCAATTTCAGTCTGTGGCAGTTATAAATGGTATTTAATAGGATGGAAGAGCAGAGCTGGGCTCATGATTTCAGAACTGACCAGCCCTTTATCAGGGGAATACTAATAGACATCACCTGTTTCCTATCATTCAAACCTTAGATGATGTTTGTTAAAAACATAACCCATCTTTTCAATGTCAATGGAAATGTTAAATTTAGGGGCATGTCACTGTAGAATTTTGCCACATCGGTGAGCTAGAAAAGCAAATGAGGTCATCATAGCAAAAATACTGAGATCAAAGTCCAGACCTACAAGCAGGAGCAGCCATAATAACATCTGTTAAACATTGCTGAGACATCAGGATCCACAAAAGCACTTGCAGAAATGGAGGAGGACTGACAGAAGTGATGAAGTTGTTTTCGAAATGCCTGTAGATTTTTTTTTTTTTTAAAGAGTCGTGTTTCAGGAAATACTGATGAAGCCTCATGATTTGCAAATACCTGATGTTCCCACATACTGCTGACCACTGGCAGCAGAATGAGCATATTACATTTTGATGGTGGGCTCCATCACTGCAGAACAGTGTGAAAACTACTGCCCACCTTGTTGTTGTTCCCTAGCTCACACAGTAACAGTATTATGAAAAAGCCAGTGAACGCAGTAGCGTACAACTACAAGAGCGAGATGACTAGGAAGATACATAATCACTTTGTTTTAAGGTCTGGTGTTATTGAGCCTTTGTTGTTTGTCTTACTCAAAGGCTATAAAGCCTTAAAGGATTCTTGATGGTGAGACGCTAAAGCTGGCCCACGTTGAGGTGAGTGAGCACAGCCCTGCTTTGCTGAGAGACCCGTTGTGTCGCACCATTCCTTATCATCTGAATAAGGCATGCCTCTTCACGCAGGCTTTTCAAATCTGGTAAGTACAACTTGGCAAGGAGGCAGAGCAGAGGAAAAGTCAGCTGGTTTAGTGCTAAACCATGGGGAGTTTTTCCACCATGCCAGAGGGGTCTCCAGATGGACTTTTCTGGCTGTGTTACATAAGGAAGATGGATTACAGCTGAAAGCCTGTGCCTATACTTCTAAGTGACCGATGGATGAGGATGGAAGAAAAACATTGGGGTTTTTTGTTAAATTTAGAATTGGATTAGCCTAGCGCTTGCTGTCCTCATTTTCTCTTGCTATCAGTGAGAGTAGAAAATTCTCAAAACGTTATAAGCCTGATATCTCGACTCAAAGTTAACAAAACCAGCAGCTTAGGGGAAGATACAACAGATAATAGCAGCCCATGTTGTGCTCTTCATTAAGGCAATCAGAGAAAAATGGCAAGATCTGTTTCTAGCTTAGGCCCGTTCAAAAGTGTGATGCTAAAGGGTGTTCCTACTGAGCAGGTTAATGTAAGAACGCAGAGAATCCTGCTGCAAAATCCTTCCAGAGACAGTTTAACACAGTGAAAATGAGTTACGAGAAAGTAAATACAGCATCTTGTACCAGTTGGGTATGAAGTTGTACTGTGATAAGCAACGGAGTTTTATTGAGAAAATACTAATGAGCAATAAATGCCTGCAGTGAAAAGTGTAGCATCTGGTCTGCATTTGACTTCACGCATGAAAGTTATTTGGCCTGACTTTCTGCCAAATCCTACATTTTTTGAGATCATCGGACATGAAGGAGATTGAACTCCCTAGGTTAGCATCTCAAAATTTTCTCCAAGCAGAGCATATGTGAGAGTTCTAAAAGCACAGACTCCTCACTTTTGCTTACAAGTATGGCGCTTTTTTTTTTTCATTTTTTAAGCTGTTGTATTCTCTGTCAACATCTATAACGTTTATGGAGTCACCATTATTAAAGGTGGTTAGCTGTTGTCCAAGAATCCTTCAACATGTATACATCGGTTTTTAAGTCATTGTCTAAATACCCCAGAAAATCTCCAAGAAATGGCAGACCCCTGCACAATCCATCACACTGGACACTGTGGGCTTTCTGCACAAGGAGATTTCTGCATTGCTAAGTAATGATACATCCCGGTCAATCTATTTGTGATTTGCAGGGATTAAGGTCCTTAGTCCAGTCTAAGGCATTCGCTTGAGAGGACTGACTTTGAACAGTTAAAAAAAAGGCTACTAGGAACCTTTCTCAACTGTTTGGACACTATGCATTCTCCATAGGATGCCAAGGGCTCTGCTGCTTTTGGTATTGCCTCTAGGATTTTCTACTCATCTTGGACCATGGCATGCTTGGTTCATATAAACTAGTCCCTCCCTGCCCTCCCCTCTTGCACTTGGACTATTGGACTGGGTAGTCTGAAATCCAAAAGAAGAGCAGTAAGAGTGCTAAAAAAAAGACTGAAATGAACTGTTAATGAGGGCTTTTTTTAACCTTCTTTGGACCTAACATCATCTGCTCTAGCATCATTGCAATTAGTAATTTCACAGTAGTGACATACAGAAAGAGGATGACTGAGTATCTTCATACTAATGAAGATATTTTGATGCTCCAGTTAGACATGTGGACTAACAATTCTGCTGACAGCACTGAGTGGCTCTGGATTTGCCTTTGTGTTAGGCACATACAATCTCTTTAATTGTCACAAAAGGCTGATGTGAGGATCCCAAATCTGCAGGCTCATCCGCTTGGCAAAGCTCACAAGAGTCCTGGTTATTGGATGTATCCTTGGATGGGACTTGGATCTAGCTGACACGCTGCCTACCTGCCAATCTGAATCTGCCGATGCACCGAAAATCCTTCTTTCCTTCTGCCTTCTTCAGTAATATTATCACTATTTGGTCACTCTCCAGTCTCTTTAGCTTGCTGTTCAGTCAACATTCAAATCATTAAAGACAGCTACTAAAAGTTTATTGGAAACCAAATATGTGGAGGGTTTTGAGATAGTTTAAAAGCATCAGTTGGAGGGCATTGTCGTCTCTCTGTAGGCTCTGTCTAAGGAGAGCAACTACAGGGAAAAATTATTTCTGTGAGCAAATGCTTGCTGTGCCACCGGCACTGCTCTAGGCTGTGACTTGACTCTAAAACCAGCGTTGGGAAATTCAACGTTTGTAAGTAATTCCTCACTGATGTAGATGAAATATGCTCATCTCGCCGCTGAAAGGTTTTATCTCGGCGTTCGCCTGGCTTGCCCTGCTTCACTTCGGCCTGGCACACACTGAGCCGCAGGCTTTTTTCATTTGATCCTGCAATCGTTTGCTGCGGAGTGCAGAGTTCAGGGCCGGGGCGCGGGCGCCGGCAGGCGGCTGGCCGCATCGAGCCCGTGTTTCCCCCGCAGTTAATGCGGTCTGCGGAGGAGCGGGCTGCGCCGTGTCCCTCGCCGCCGAGCCGGGAGCGTCCCGCCGCCGCCCCTCAGGAGGGGCCCTGCGGGGCGCCGGGAGGCGCAGCCGGTGCGGCCTGCCCGGCCCTGCCGGGGCTCCGCTCGCCCCGAGCGGCGCCGGGGCCGCCCCTGCCTCGCCCGCTCCGGCTCCGGCCCCGCCGCCGCCGGGCCACGCTGCGCCGTGAGGCGAGCGGCTGCCCTCGCTCGATTGGCTCGGGGCTCGGCCGAGCGAGCGCTCGGGAGCGGCTGGAGCTGCCTGGCGGGCACTCGGTGAGGCGGTGCCGAGGCGGCCCGGCGCAGCCATGCACGGCCTGGCGCGGGCCCTGCGGCGGGCGGCGGCCCCCGGGCGGCCCGGGCGGCTGTCGGCGCCCCGGCGAGGGGGCGGCGGTGCCGGGGCGCGGCCCTGGGGCTGGGGGCTGGCGCTGGGGCTGGCGCTGGGGGTGAAGGTGCCGACGCCGGCGGGCTCGGAGGCTGACGGCGGGCAGGAGGCGGAGGCGAGTCCGCTGCCGCCCCCTCGGGGCTTCGGCGCGGCCATCGAGAGGAGCAGGGACCTGCTGCGGAGGATTAAGGTGCTGAGCGAGCGGGGCTGAAGGGGAGCCGGGGGTCTTACCCCGTGTCTGGCGCTGTGCGAGCCGGCCCTCACCTCCGTGAGGGGGGAGGTGGGCTCGTATCTCCTTCCCGTGGACTTCGCGATCGCTGCAAGAGGCTTCGGCCAAGCGTTGTTGGGGGGGGAGCGTTTTTTGGGCGCCGTGCTGTGAGGAGCCGCCCCGCGCCTGGAGGAGGAGGAGGAGGAGGGCGAGGAGGGCGAACCCCGCCGAGCTGCCGGGGCTCACCCCGAGCCGCCGGCTCTCCGGTGAGGAGCCGCTGCCGCCCGCCCCGCCGCGGGCGCCCAGGGCCTGCGCCCCGCCCGCAGCTGCTGCGGGGGCTCGGGGACTCCCGCTCAGCGATCGCAGGTGAATCGCTGAACGTCGCGGTGCCGTCTCACGGAACAGGCCGTTGTTTTTCTTCTGAGTGTCGCGTCAGGGAAGGCTGTCGGTCCTTGGGAAGCTCAGGCCAGGCCAGGCAGAGCTCGATGCGGGGAGCTGGTGGATGTATGGTACGGGGTGGGGTGTCTGGGAACAAGGGAAGGCCTTGAAGGCTGTAGGAAGGAGAGAGGCGGGCCGGGGGGCGTTTAAAAAGCACGTTGTAGTTACTTTGAAAATCTGACTGAAGCTCCTTTGAAATTCTGCTTGCTAATAGATGATGCAGTTTATGTGTTGCATATTAACTCTGTAATGTTTTGTTTCTATTCAGTTTTTCTTGCATGTCCTGATTGCTACTTTAATTAAATTATTAAATAAATTATTTAAATTATTATTATTGGTTTTAGGTATATTTTTCCCAGTTGCTGGATTAAAATGTCAGCTTTTCGAAAGCAGTTTATACCAGTTCAGCGCAACTAGTATTTAACAAAATTTCAACTGTAATGTGACACCAATATGCAGGTGTATTTGTAGGATTGCTTTTGCATTTTTAGGGTTTGGGAGAAGGCATTTTTTAACTGTAAAGATCCTTCTTAATGTCTTCTGTCCATTTTTTTGACAGGATGAAGCGGGAATCCCAGGTATACTAGTTGGAGTTTCTGTAGATGGAAAGGAAGTCTGGTCAGAAGGTTAGTACATGGGAGTAGTAGTTGTGCATGCTGTTGGGTAGCAATGAACGTTTTAAAAACAAACAATTTGGACACACTGATCAGTCTGGGATTTCATCCACTTGATGTCCCATCTCTGGACAGTGGCCAGAAACAGGCACCTAGGGAGTATGAAGTGATACTTTCCTAGGTGAACTTCAGTAATCTCTGGGAATTGATAATTTGTTAACTTCCTGAATGTGCTAGTATATCTCAACAGTTATGTTTAAGAACCTTTCTTCCATTAATTTGTCAGATCGGTCTTTGAATTTTCTTATACCCTAGGCATACAGCTGTACAGTGGTCTGGTAGAATTGTATATAGGAGGTAAAGAACTGTTCTCCCCACAGGAACATATGTAATAGTCAAAGTAAGAATGGCTCACATTTGGTGATCTGTCTCCCATTTGTGGGCTGAGGTGTAGATTTTTACTGGGAAGGTACTGAGATTTAACAGGTGTCATCCTTCCAGAAATTGCAAGTGATTTTTCTGGTTACACAGTTTAGTTTTAAATAGAGTCTGTTAGTACTGCTCATACCATGTAGACTTTTGATGTTTATTTAAAAAAAAAAAAGCCAAACTGTGTGTGTCTCTCCAGAAATATTTTCATAATGTGTTTTGGGTTTTTTGGACAACTTAAATGGTAGTAGTGAATGGCAACATATTTCATTAATGTGTTATAGAATTTGGAAAAAAAAAATCTTTGTAAGATTGTTACTAACTTTTTTCTGACAGTCTGTTGTTGCATTAACTTTTATATATGTATAAAGGTGATTATAGGTTTTCATTTCTCTTTCATCATGACAGAAGTGAGTTGGAGAGCCTCTGGTACCTTTTGTAATGTGGCCTAATAAGAAAATTGTGCTAGAAACTTAATCACAGACTATCTCAAATCGGATAGCTTTTTCTGGTCTCAAATTACCTAGCAATCAAAGCAGAAGTCTTATAAAGACTTCGGCAGAATCACTTCCTTGACAAGCAGGAAAGAGCCTGAGGGAACTAGTGCCAGGGTGGTGGTTTATCACCAGGACTGCCAGATCCAGTAGCAGGACAACTACATGTGGGAGCATAAACCACGGCAGAGCTTTCTGTACCCTGCTGCATATGGATATAGAGAACAACACTGCCTTGAGTAAGGCAGCTGGGAGGTGGGTAGTGTTGCTCTAGCAGACATCTGGCTCATTTTGTTGTCCTCCTCCCTTCTTCATGGGGGGGAAAAATAGGAACAGGTGTAAGTCGCCTGCATTCTGTGACCATGGTACTAAACCTGCTTTCTTGCTAAACTGATGGGAGTGACTTGAGATTTGGAAGATATTTTCACTGAGGGGTACAGCATCTATGTTCACAAGCACTTTGAGTAGCAACTTTACATAAAAGAAAGGGTCTTGGGCAACTGGCATGTCATCTGTTTTATTTCTTGTATTTTGGCAAAGGTTTTTTTTTTCTGCATAGTTCATTCTTAGACTACAGTTTTATATAGACAGACATGCATTGCTTGCAGGCCTTGCTTGTACTGAAAACTGCAAATATGTCATTACTGCATTTCATTGCTTTTTATGCTGCCACATCACTTGCACAGTTCCTTCAAACCTAGCTCAAACTGAAGACTAGTATGGGAGCTTGATAATGCTTTATTAATTCTAGTTCTTGCTGCTAGACTTGTGGGTTGGTTACATAGGAAAACACTGGTATAGAGATTATTAAGCTGTCTTTAATTAAAAGTCATGCTGAGTGATGTTGAAACATAACTGCTTTGTGGAGTTTTACAGCTTAGGTAATTGCTATGAGTTTGTAAGTGATTTCCTTTCTCAATTTCTGTATTGGTAAAATAAGACCCTTTACTGTTTCAACCATTAATTCAGAACAATAAAATTTGTGACTGTTGGTCAGTTATTTTACAATCTAGATTTTTGTCTCTTTAGTTTTTCTGCATTGAATATTTGACCTCAGGAGTGTAAATTTTGGCTTAATTTTCAAGCTCATTTATCATTAGGTTTGTTTTGTAGTTTTAATCAGTAGCTTGGGATGCCATTGGCCATATAATGGGCTTTGATTAACTGTTCCTACTACATTAAAATGTTATTAACTGAAGCAGGAGCAGGGATAGTCCCAGTTTAGCTAGAGGAAAAACATTTTAAAGAGCCAGTAAATCTAGTTCATTGCGAATAATTAATTCAGCATGTCTCTATGCAAAATATTTACCACAGTGTTTTTGTTTTCTTAAAGGTTTGGGTTATGCTGACGTAGAGAATCGTGTAGCATGTAAGCCAGAGACGATCATGCGAATTGCTAGTATTAGCAAGTGTCTTACAATGATGGCTGTTGCTAAATTGTGGGAAGAGGGGAAACTGGATTTAGATGCTCCAGTGCAGAAATATGTCCCTGAATTTCCAGAAAAAGTCTACGAGGGTGAAAAGGTATGTAATTGTTTATTGGTAACACTTTTTTGGATTTTCATTCCTGTCATTGCACAGCTGTATGTGTACAGGTGCCTGTATCTGGACCTATTCCTGTAAAACACCGAAAATCTTTTAGACAAATACTGATGTTTGCTGCTCAAAAAAGCAATGCTGGAAATTTGGATCTTCAGTTTTATGTCAAGTGTGTAGTGTGCACATATGTATGTATATATTTTAACTGGGTTTAATACATGATATTTAAAAGGTCTTATATCTTTGTCTCTTCATCGTTATGTTGAATTTTACTTTTCTGGTGATTTAGTGTGCATCATATCTTTAATGAAGAGAGCTCACATTTAAATATTGTCCTTGCGACCTAGGTCACTATTACTACAAGACTGTTAGTTTCACACTTGAGTGGGATTCGTCACTATGAAAAAGATATTACAAAAGTAAAGGAAGAAAAGGAAAAGGCAAACAGAGCACTTAAACTAACAAAACCCTATCAGGATAAAGAACAAAAAGAAAAAGAAGGCAAAGGGATTGAAAAGAGTGATTCTGTCAAACCAAGGAAAGAACACGAAGGTGAGGTAAAAAGCCGAAATTCAAAACCTGGCAGGAGAGACAAGGAATTTGAGCAAGAGGAGTATTATTTGAAGGAAAAATTTGAAAGTGTGATTGAATCACTGAAGATATTTAAAAATGATCCTTTATTCTTTAAACCAGGTGAGTTTCTACTCATTTAGACCAAAATGTGCTCTTCTGGTGACGTTTTTGTTTCAGATTGTTTTACATGCAGTGAGGATGGTAGAGTCCAGTAAAGAGTGGTTGGGGGGGGGGGGGTGTGTTTTATTCTACCCCCCCCCCTTTTTTTTTTTATTCTTGTGCCCCCTTAAAAGCTCAGCAGAGAAGTATTTGGGCTGTTCTGCACAAACCATCTGGTCATGTAATTGTCTTAAAACTGACGTACCTTTTGAAGATTGAACTGATCAGGATTTTATCAGTTCAATTTTGGTAAAGGTATCTATACAAGACTGTTACCTAATCTACTGACTTAAAGAATTGTGCTTATATAGGTACCTTCTAATGGTGTATCTGCACCATAATCCAGGAAGTTCAAAATGTGATGTAGCCAAGACTTAAAAGGTAATACAAAGAGTCCCAGATAATGCAGGGGAGAAGAAAAGGTGGGACCTCAGGTAGAAATAGGACTTTTCTCCCAGGAGCTCTAAATAATGCAGTAAGTGCTATGAAACATACCAGTTTCTGAGTTTATAAATGCTAAAGCAGATTATAGTTTTGGTAACAAATTTGTACCTACAAAGTTTTTTATAAGTGGATACCAACTTGCTGTATTCATGCTCTGGGCCTTCTAGATATGAACCAAAAGCAAAAAGTTTTAGTGAGGCACTAAACCAGAGCTAAAAAATTCTACAGAAAGACCATAGAATCACAGAATTGTTGAGGTTATTTATTGTTGGAATTATTTAAGTTAATTCTAGAGAGGGCTTTGAGGAACTTCAGGTGTAAGTTCTAGATGAGTTAGGTTAACAGGCAAATGATAAGCATTGCTGATAAACAGTAAATAATGTGCATTTAAGGGGAGAGGGGTAAGAAGGGGGACAAGTTAACCACTTACTATCTTGGAGAGTTCTAGGAACCATTTCAAGCAAGAGATCTGTCTTGACTGTAGGCAGTTTGGCAGTTGCTTGATAGGTAGATGTTTCATAAAAGGCATTAGTGCAAGGAGAGTTAAAAAAATGAAATGTTTGTAAATAAATTATATTGTCTTAAATAATATGCATGTTAGTGTTCGTATAATCTTTCAGGATATTCTAGAACTAGAAAACTAGAACTAGAAACACCACGATAAAAGTAATCAAGTCCTTTGAAAACCTTGAGCAATATCCTGATTTTGGCTGGGATAGAGTTAATTTTCTTCCTAGTAGCTGGTATAGTGCTGTGTTTTGGATTTAGGATGAGAATAATGTTGATAAGACACTGGTGTTTTAGTCGTTGCTGAGTAGTGCTTACACTGGTCAAGGACTTTTCAGCTTCCCATGCTCTGCCAGGTGCACAAGAAGCTGGGAGGGGGCACAGCCAGGACAGGTGACCCAGACTGGCCAAAGGGCTATGCCACACCGTATGGCATCATGCTCAGTATAGAAACTGGGGGAGTTGGCTGGGGGCAGCGATCGCTGCTCGGGGATGGGATGGGCATCGGTCGGCGGGTGGCGAGCAATTGCATTGTGCATCACTTGTTTTGTATATTCTTTTATCATCATCATTATTATTATTATTGATTTTATCTTCCTCTGCTGTCCCATTAAACTGTCTTTATCTCAACCCATGGGTTTTACTCCACCCCACCCCCTGATTCTCTCCCCCATCCCACTGCTGAGGGGTGGGGGTGAGCAAGCGGCTGTGTGGTGCTTAGTTGCTGACCGGGGTTAAACCACAACAAGTGAGTACTGCCCTTGTCTTTCCATCTCTAGGGTATAGACACACAAGTCACAGTAGGTGAGCATCTCTTAAGAAGTAATTTTATGGTTTGCTTCAGCTTTCCAAATCCAGACATCCTTTTTAGAAATGGTATGGAAAATCCCAGGGAAAGGATGTTAAATGTCAGTCTTCGCATCTTGGCATGAAACCTGGCTGTACATGCAGATCCTTGAAATTTTTTTAGCACTGTTCTCAGAGCTACCTGCACGTAGCAAGCATCTGTGTCTGCTGCCATACAGAAATTCCTAGGGTCCAGTGTTATAAGCCTGTGATTCACATCATATTAAAATGGAGAGGGGTGTGTCTTCTAATTGATTATTCATTGCTATATATAGTTTTATTTGTATATGTGATTACTTAAATTTTATCCTTTAGATTCCATTTAAGCATCATGAGGCTAACTTCTTTTTTTCCCCTTTCTCATTGTGTTTCTTCAAGGTAGTCAGTTCTTGTATTCAACATATGGCTTTACTCTCTTAAGCGCTGTTGTGGAGAGAGTTTCAGGACAAAAATTTACAGATTATATGCTAAAAATGTTTCGTGATTTGGATATGCTATCAACAGTACTAGATGACAATGAAGCAATGATATATAACAGAGCAAGGTAAACTCCCCTGCCCCCAACAATTGTTGCTCTTTCTATCTTTATTAAGCCAACTTAATTAAGAATGTGTGAATTTTTTTTTTCCCCCAGGGTTTTAAATGAAATGGCTTATGTTATATAAAAGTTAGTCGTGTAACTGACTTT
Source organism: Theristicus caerulescens (assembly GCA_020745775.1). Classification (NCBI taxonomy): domain Eukaryota; kingdom Metazoa; phylum Chordata; class Aves; order Pelecaniformes; family Threskiornithidae; genus Theristicus; species Theristicus caerulescens. Next base: position 30,321,946 of record CM036566.1, on the reverse strand, counting down.
ATGTCAACGTTATGGTATTGGTTCTGTAATTAGCATGTAAAATTACAGAACAGGAAATAATTATTTCCTGTTATAAGAGTATATATGGGAGGGAGTGGCAGGGGTGACTTTGTAGTTTGCATTTATTTTGGATACAGATAAGCAGTGTAAATAGAGTAAAATAAAGGAGTAACTAGGAGATTATGTTAGAATATATAGTTACCTCGGTTTGCTTAATATACTGACTTTTTAAGAGTTCCGTGGAATTGTAATAGTCTCATGATAGCACAAGGTTGTAATAAATTAAATTGTAGTATCAATTTTAACCAGAATTAAAATTCTGTTTAACACAGAACATGCTTTACCAATTGATTTATTTTTATTAACTTAAAAAAAACCCAAACAACACAAAACAAAAAAAAAGAAAACAGAAATTTATGGATAATCCATTCCAATATAGTGGATAAGTTAATTCTTGTCTTTCTCTTCAGTCTTTATTTTATTGACCTCCCTGTCTGGGCTCTGAAATTGATTCATTGACTCACCTGTTAAATTTTGGTGCAAGAGAAGATTTCTAACTGAATCACAAAAGCAGGTTATGGAAAAAGTCTCATGAAAATGAGACTCAAACTTATTAAAAATTTGGCTTCTAAAATGCTCTCAAAGAATGAAAATGGTGATGAATATGTTGAATTCAAGGTTTATAGTACTTACATATAAGCGCGTGCACGTGTGTGTGTTTTGTGTGTGTACGTACACACACCCACCCACAAAGCAGTTTGTAATGTTTTGGGGGTAGCTTTACTGCTGTATTCTAAGATACTTTGTGCTGGTATTTATTTTGCTTCCAAATTTTCAGAGGCTCTTCTGGCTGTAGATCTGGATACTAGTGATGTTCTTATAAATTATCAACTTGTACAGTCAAGTTCTTGGAAATATATATGTGCATATTAAACCTTTTATAAACTGAAATATGGTAGGGATGAAAGAATTGGGACAGATGCTGTTTTGGAGGGTTTTTTTATGGGCTACTTATTATTAAGCAAAACTGAGATGCTAATGTGATGGTTTTGCTTCCACAAATAGCTAGCTTGGTGCCTCAAACTAGAACATATCGATGTGTTGTGATTTGTTTAATGGTTTGGTTATACTATATTTCACTGACATTAAAATGTTTAAAAATTCACGTTCTAGATCTTTTAGAGGTGTAAGCCAAGCATTTCAGCATCTTTGTAACAGGTTTTATTGTGATCAAAAAGCTGACTATAGGGACACTGAGATAATCAAGTCACTGGCAGAGTTAATGGTAGTCTTGGACCATTTGTCTCTCTTCCTTTGCTTCAACCTCTTGTTTTCAGTATTATGGCTTTCAGAAGTTCCCTAAAAGTTTTCCAATTTAAGTGCAGACTAGATAGGGAATGTATCTGTACTGTTTGATAGTAGGCTTGCCCTGCCTACCCACCCCACTTTTTTTTTTGTGGTTCCTTTTCACAACCCCAAGTAGTACATGGACCTCTTGTGGTTGTTAATCCGATTATATAGTTATTCAATATTCCTTTTCATATGTTGTATGAGATTAATCCAGTCATGATCGGACTGTTTCTTTCAAAAGCATAATTCAGTCTGCACTCCTGTTGTGTTGTTCCTGATAGTTTGTTCTGCAATTCTGGTTGGTAGTTTCCAATTTGTATTTTAATGGTGGGTTTTGCAAGACTCATTCATGCTTCTCACTTTTCTTAGTAGTTACAGAATATTCAGTTGTCATAGTATACGGCAACTGTAATGGGGCGGTGGAGGGAAGTAAATCATAAATGGAAACTACTGTCTCAGAGCGGTCACCTAAGACTTCAGTGGAATTTCAGCTCAGTGTCTGATAATCATGGGGTAGTTGTAGGATTCCTCTTTCTTAAACACTTTAAATCTAGTGCAGGGATTTAAGAAAAATCCTGTGCTGGCTGATCTATAGATTTCTGTCACATCTCTTATTTGTATATTGCCTTTACTCTTTGTATATCCTAAGAGTAAGTAGAAGGATTAGTACTTTTATTGATACTAAGCTTCTAACTTAAGAAGTCACTCTAATTTTTGTTTTCCTGTCTGAATTTCTTGTTGATTTTTCTGCAAGAAATATATTTAAGAAAAAAATATTTTTTTGAATTTTAACGTTTTGTGAGAACAAGCTAACACATGTTCAGTTTGCCCTTTTAAGGTAGGGCAGCTTAAAATAGTTGTGCATAGTATCTGAGAATGACAGGTTGAATTTTCTTGAATTCTAGGTGTTATGTTTACAACAAAAAGGGACGGCTGGTAAATGCACCGTATGTGGACAACTCTTACAAGTGGGCTGGTGGTGGCTTTCTGTCGTCAGTAGGTGACCTTCTGAAATTTGGAAATGCCTTGTTATACAGTTATCAAGCTGGACAATTTAAAAACACAAATGGCAAACTTCTTCCTGGGTACCTCAAACCAGACACAGTTGCAATGATGTGGACCCCAGTGCCAAAAACAGAAGTATCATGGGACAGGGATGGTAAATATGCAATGGCTTGGGCTGTGGTAGAGAAAAAACAACAATATGGCTGTTGCAGACAGCAGAGACACTATGCATCTCATACCGGTGGTGCAGTGGGGGCAAGTAGTGTCCTCCTAATTCTTCCTGAAGAGCTGGACTCTGAAGCTATAGCTACTGGGCTAGTGGCACCACCTAGAGGAGTAATTGTTAGTATTATCTGTAATATGCAATCAGTTTCACTCAACAGCACTGCCTTAAAGATTGCAAGGGAGTTTGATAAAGAAAAATGGGCACAATATATAGATTAAAAAAAGAGATACGTGTAACTGAATTCACTGTACTGAAACATGAAAAACAAATGGAGAAGGTTGTAATTGGACTTTGAGATCACTAAGAATATGTGAAGAAAAAGCATCAAAAATCACTTAATTCTGCTAGTGGTGCTAAACTTATGTGTAACTGGAATTCATCTCTCAGGGAAGTTCCTAACTTACAGAAAAGGAGAATGTAAAGTCAAATTTGACTTCCTGTAGTACCTGTGTAAATTATTATATTAGCAGGTTGTTTTTCTCATCCAGTCAAGCACTTGTCCAATACTAAAAAAAACTAGCATTGGTTTCTTGCACTGAGAAATACAACAACAAATTATCTATCTTGAATGTTAAAATTTTCCAAAATTTCATATCTTGATTTGAGCACACAAAGACGTAATTCATTATTCTCACAGTTCCAGTCTGCCAAAACTGTTCAGTGTTACTTTTTTAAAGAAAAATGGTTTTACTGATGAATTTGATATTTTCACATAGCGCTTTTCTTCTTTGCTTAAAAAGCAAAAATACCCAGCAAAACCCAAATCTTGAAGCTACCTCCAGAATGCAGATTTATACCAGAAATATGCTTTTGTCAGAGCTGTGGATTGTTAAGAAATAGAAAAGAATGAAGCTAGCGTAATGTAAGTAAAAGTCTTTTTGTTATTTAGATGTCCTCTCTTCCATTTTTATTGGGACACAGAGAATGTGCGAAACTAGTTTACTGTGAAATAAGGGTATTATTTCCACAGTCAAATATGCTCGAATAGCACAACATGGTGAGCTGTCGAACTGTCTCATTGTTTTTGAATGCTAACTTTGGTAGCCAGAAATGGCACTGATTTCTGTAACATAGCTATTCCTTTAGATATAGGAATTAGGAACTGAAATAACTCAATAAAATTTAAAACCCATTCTTGAAGCCAGTAGGAGAAGTCTCAGAGACTTTGAAAGTTGTGGTTTTTTTTTTTTTAAACCATCCTTTTTTCCATTTGGAGACCTGCCTCAAGGAGTTACTTTTGCACAGGGTTGAGCAAGACATTGTGATAGAGTTCCACAGAAGCATTTTCTAATCTTCCATTTTACTGTAGAAATACAATAACATCTGAATATGTTAATTTTATGTATTCCATAATGACATGGAAGATCTCCATGATCTCCAAGATTTACCCCTATGCCACTTCCCCTGCAGTTACATCAGAGAGTATTTCCAGGCTAAGACAAAACAAAATATCCTTCAGGAAAGGTTTGAATACTTACATCCCTGCACTGTTTAGCAGCTCTGCTACTCTGAGTTTAAGGAGCAAGATATCTTGGATAACACCTAGCAGAAGATATCCTTACCTGCCTCTTTCCCAAGACAGTGCTTTTAGTGTTAACTTCATAGTTGTTACCTGCCCTGTGATGAAACAACATGCTGTCATCTCTGTTACCAGAAAGCCTATGATAACACTTATTACTTAAGACTGACAAACCAGGAAATACAATATTTTGAGGTGTCAGTGTTTTACCTACATTTTTAATTGAAGCTAGTAGGACTGGTTTAGTACTTTTCATAATTATAATTATACTTGTGCCTTAAAACAGTAAAAGCTTACACCTAAACTATTTGCTTGGGTTTTCTGGCCCACTCACCAAAACTTCACTTTTTTATTCATTAATAATAGGTTGTCTGTCTTTATCTCAAGAATATCAAATCAGTAGAGACAAGAGAGAGAACCTTTCTGAAGAAACTTTCATTTGGTCAGGCAATAAATTATCTACTCTTCCACTCAAGTCTCTGATATTGTTTGACAGTTCCAATACAGAAGTACTGGAGATGAGCATCTTCTAAAATAGCAACTTTTTTTTTTTTTTTTTTTTTTTCAGTCTTGAGCACCTGCTAGGTGGGTAAACATGCAGGAGCAGAAGTCATTGCCTGCTTTACATAGGGAACAAGAGTAAGTAGTTCTGAGTTGTTTTCATGTTGAAGAATACACGAATAGAAATAGACCAAATACAATGTTTTAAATACAGAAGATCTGAAAAGTAACACTGTTATTTTAGGATTTATAACATACTTCTCTTGTGTGATGCATCTGTTTTGCAAATGGTATTTATTGTCCTTGAAAACCATTTTGCATACTTAAGAGAACAAGTTTCACTCACCATTGTGTTTGGGTTTAGACAAAGACTCAGAATGTAGCAGGTGAAGGTTTACCATTATGCTTGTCTGCATATGATCAAACACTAATAAATGTCAATAGTCAAAGTAAGTATGAAGGTGAATAACAGTAAGAAGTGTCTAAGGCATTTCTAACACCAAGATATTAATGACAGTGTCTCACTCCCCTCACAGACTATGTTTAGCCACCAACTTTTTATATGCATACCATGTTTTTTATACTGTATCTCCTGTAACTTAAGGCTTTTAAAAAAACCCTCTGTTGTCACAGGTACGGTATTGGAGATGCTATGATGTCTAAATTTCATCTTCCAGTACCTGAAACAAAGTGGGTCACTGTCTCTGATTTGGTATTTACTTAATCATGAGTTCTTACCTTTTGGGTGGAGGAAGAGAAGGCAGAGATATGGGAGGCTAGTAATCACCCTGGCCTCAGCACATGTATTCAGGTCACAAGTGAATTAATATTGCTACTTTGATCTTTGTTCTGAAACCAGTTATTTGATGGACTGGCATTAAGTGTGGGAAACTGGTCAAATAAGAGCAGCTTTCATGATAAACTTGCTCTTAAATTAACCTTTATTGTGAAAACACAGTATGGCACTGACATAAAATTGTACTTTTCTTAAAAGGCATGTATACTAAATTGGTGCATCTATTTCTGTATCAAACACCTACTTTTTGTATCTGGTAATTATAAGTGTTCACTGTTTGAATTAACTGAAATAAAACTTAGCTTGCAAATGCAATGAATTGTAATATCAGTTTGGTTTTTTTTTTTTTAATTGACTTAGAAACATACAAGTTTCAAAGTCATAAAAAGAATACAGATTAAATAGAAATTCCCAACAATAATTAGCTCACCAAGACATCTGATACTTTGAAAGAGATGTTGATACATAACTTGAGATATTATTTAGTAAAATAAGGTACATGTAAGACTTTGTTTGAATGTTTTTGTATGGTTTAAAAAAAAAAATCCACTTTTAACAGCCATTTAGAAAGGGATGGCTTTTAAAAACTAACTAAACCCCTGTTTCCTCATTGCAAAAAGGTAATTATTTAATGTCAGTATTTAATACTGAAAATATGCATGGTTTTGCTCTACTAGGTTTTTTTAATGACTGGATACCATTCACAGCTGTTAGTGTAGTTTGCTGACTTAGGGTTGCTTATATACCCTATGCCTTCTCTACACTGAATGCTTTTAATGTTTTGCAAAAGGCTCCTTTCCTTTTTTTTTTTTTTTCGGTATAGAAATCTCAGTATAGAATACCAAATGCAGTTTCGAGACCAGATTAGAGGGAGGGAAAAACCATGCATTCCAGAAAAACACCTGAACATAAGTAACTTTATATTTTTATTTATCGCCACGTTAACATGGTAAAGGGACTTAAAGCAATTTTGAAAGCAAATGAGCCATTTTAAATCTATGTAGCCTTTGCAACTCTTGCAGTTAGGGTAGCTGCAGTAATAAAGCATACAAAATTCATTCTTACAGCAGTTTCTGTCACCCTATGCCTTACACTGCTGTAGCTGATGATTAATGAGGGGAAGGATGCAGCAAGTCCAAGGTTTTTATGTTAAATGACACCACTGAATTAACAATACACTGTTTAAAAGCAAAATTATAAAAATACAGCTCAGTTGTCTGCAAACTTGCAGGAAAAACTTGCACTTCATTTATTGAAAAAGAGATTCCAGCTCATTAGTCACCAGTAGCATGTAATTTTTTACAAAATCAACCGTAATTACATTGTTGTATTAACAGGCATTTTTAAACTGGTAAGGCTTTCAGGAACACAAATCCAAAATGACATGCTGAAGCGTTCAGTGTTGCTTTCTTCTAAATGAACAGCCTGTAAAGAAATCACATGAGAATAGATATGAATAGTCCTTAAAGTGTTAGACTGCCTTGGAAAATTGCCCACTCAACCTAAGTAGGAAAAGTCATGCAATAAATTTAAATTTCATGTACCACAAGACGTGAAGATTTAGCACTTCGAGTCTTCTCTAACTCAACCAGAACAACATGGCTGTCATATAACTCAAAATAAGGCTAAGGTGTACTATTTCTTTTCTTCCAGATGCCTTTTAAAATTTCAGTTTACTGTTCTATCCCTTAGTGATACAAACCCCAAACTGACAGCTGCTAGGAGCATTGATACCTTTTCAACTGCTCAACAGCCTTACTTCAGGTATTCTGTCCTCATATAAACTACATCCATATAGTAGCACATGCTATAAGCACTACTATATGGAATTGGCATATATATTTACCTTTTGTCCTTTAGAGGAAACATGAATAAAATCTGGATTTGTTCTTTAATTTTTTTTAAACCCTCAAGTGGTTCCAGTGTTTTTCATATACCCTAGACACCGGGTTGCATTTCAAAATACTGGTGCTATACCAGTTATCTGTATATAATTATCAGTGGTTATTTGTTCCCTTATAATTTACACAAAACAAATTTTGATTAGGTAACATGAGTCAGAGAACTGCCTTACAGTACTACCGTTTAAAAACAAACACGCAAGCCACCTGTTTGTGGTGGCACAGAATCACTTTAGCCTGGTAAAAGTACCCTAATCCTTCAGTGGTGCTTTTTAATGGTCTAAACTTAGCTCAGAATTAAATAGGCTAAAGGAAACAAGTCAAAGCATCTAAAATCAGGTGTGTTTGATCACACTGTAGCTGCTTAGCTGCCTGGCATATCTGTATACCCATTTAAAAACAAGAATCTGAAGAAAAAATTGCAGTTTGGGGCCCATTAACAATGTTTTTACTAGCCAACTCTAAGCAATTTGCAAAATAAGCGTTCCAGTATCAGTTCCAAAATCAAAGCTAAAATATTTACAGGCTATAAATACATAAATGTATTTATGTAAGTGGAATGTTTAGGCTGCTAAACATTGCCCCTTACCTTCTGTGAGCCTGGCTTTCCCCCCAGTAGGCTGACACAGGACAGTTGAGCATCCTACACAGAGAACTACTGTCTGGGCATGGCTGAATACAGTTGTGATCTTGTAGCATCCTGGAAAACAGCATTATTACACTTCCCATTGAGTACTTCTAGCATGATTTTTTTTTATTGTATGTGTAATCAAATCAGATACTCAAAACACATCTGTCCAAAAATGGATCTGTATTTCATTACACAGCACACCAAGTAAAACAAAGCAAAACATTGTTATTGTGGTCTGAAATACTTGCTTGTACTAACATGCATATGAAAGCAAGTTAGTTAACTGAAACTGTTATGACTCCCCATATGAAAATCAGCACAGCCTGATGGCTGACAAGCCCTGTAGCATGTCTCCTGCAAAGAAGTCCAGGAGTTCTGAACTAGCATTCTCTGCTGAACAGAAGAACCCATCTAGCTAGAGAAATATTTAACTTGTAATAGTAGAACATTGCTGTTGACAAAGTCTGGCAGCTGTGAATGTAAACACTGCTGTTCAATTCTGTGTTTGCTTTCTGTTTAATAATTAGTACACGTAAGGCATGTGCTTGGTTGCATTCTACAAGCTAGCATCGTATTTAAATGAGAAGACTTGCACAGAACAACTGCACTAATTCCAGATACAAGAAGAGGCATTAGCAACACTTTGTCTACAACTTCTAAATTCTATGACTTAAGAAAGAATGAAATCACTCTCATACGTGAGCCCTTAGACAAAGGGCTTCTCACTGCTTTCATTCTTTTCCTTGAAAAGTATTTTTAACTAGCCAAGAGGAATTTTCGGAGAGAGAAAACTTGTAAAGCATTTAATCTAGATGTGGATATAGAAAATAGACAAATAGATAAAGGTGAGCATAGATTCTGTTTTCAGCACGTGTGGACCAGAAAGACAAGACAGAATATATGTTGTGAGGAAGGTCCTCAGAAAGCGCTCTGACAAGAGAACCAGTTGGTAGAGAGAAGTACTCCTGTTAGACAGAATAACAGATTCTTGCTTTGTTTAAATCACAAATAGTAACTGCACAAATCTTTGTTTGCAAAAAACTGCTAGCAGCTAAAATTTAACCATAGCAAATGTTGTTTTCCCCCCCATGAATGTGAACTTCCATGCTGATGAGTTTTTAACTTCGTGGATTTTGCAGGGAAAGGAGCCCAATCCATTTCAGTAACTAGGCGGCAACTTCCAACACCACTGAAATGATGCGTAAGGCCATCTGATATTTTCAGTGCCTCGTGCTTAGGACTCTCTCACAATTGAAGCTCTCCTGGCTTCCTCTGTATATCCCTCAAACTCAATAACCAATTAATCCAACAATAACAAAGATAACCAATGACCTATGGGCCTATGTTGACTTTAACTGTATCTTAGTATATGCATGCAGGCACACTGGTTTGAAGAAAGTTTAACAAAAAAAGAAATCAGTGGCTTAGCCTTCAACCATGTATTTTTTACAAGTAACCACACTTTATTTTCAAACAGTTTTAATGAAGTTACCTCACTTTTAGATGGAAAACAATGTCTTGGAGCTTCTTAGAAATCTAAGCTACTAAGAAAGAATACAATAATAAGAAAATCTGAATACAGCAACAATTCCCTGCTTCTAGTCAGGATGATCACTATTGTAAGTAAGTCTATGCATTTTCTTACTGCTATAATCCTCTTGTAATGCAGTAGTTTCTAGGAGATAAGTTACCACACTTGACAATTTCTGTGCCTTGATATGGATGTAGCCGTGCTGATCAAAGCAGCTCTTCACTGGTAGAGCATATTCCTGTAATTGTGTTAGAAAATCCCATGGTTTAGTTTATAAAAGAGGAGTTGGTTATACAGATGTTTCTGAGCCAAAGTAATGAAAATCTGTGAAAAGCAGACATGGGCAACACCTTAAATATAACCCCTGTATATGTGATCTAGATGTCAGCTTATGTATTAACAGCAACATGCGAAAAAGGCAGTTGTATGTGTTTTACTATGTCAAGTCCCAGTATGCATGCGTATATACTTGTGACTGGCTGCTCTTCCAGAATCAACCAACTTACTTAAAAAGGGAGGAAACCAATGTTGTCTTCTATTTGAGACTTGTGACATGAATGCTTTAAAGCATCCATTTCATCCCATTTCTTATACATGCAAAGCTGGGGGTTTGGTTTTTTCCCTACTTGCCAGGATTTCATAAAGGAAAAAACAACAACAACAAAAAATCTCATGCCAGACCTCCAGAAAAGAAAATAGAAAGCTGTTTGTTTAAACTAACTTTTGAAAAAGGTTGAAAACACTATTGTTAAAAAAAACCCAAAGCAATATACAGACTTCTTTTTTTCTCTGGAGAACAGATAAACCACATTTAGATTAAAAAAAAAAATCAGACCTCTTATAAAGATGAACTGCATACAAAATTCGTTTTATTACTTCTGTATGAAATAAACGTTTTAAATATTTACCTGGACATTTTACATCCATAAAGTAGGAGTTTGGGCTCTGCACAAGCCGTTTCTTTTTGTGCTTTCTCTTCTCGTCCTCTAAGGAGGGATGCACTAGGTCTTTAGCCAGCTGGGTGGGACAAGAGGAAAGAGGCACCGCACGTTAAACGGCGCTCGGGCTCCTTGCGCAGACTGGATGCCGCGAAGCCGCCTTCAGTCTGCTCCCGAGCACGGCCGCAGCGCTGCGCCGCCCTGCCCGGCAGGGCTGCGGGTGACGGGGATATAGCGAGACCCCTCTCGGGCCTTCGCAGCCGCCCGCGGGGAACCGGCGGGGTACTGGCGTTCGCCGGAGAGGCGGGAGCGGCGGGAAGACCGAGCGACCGCAGCCGCTTCCCGCTCGCTGGCCCTGGCCCGCCCGTCGCCGCCGGCCACGGGCGCGGCGCCGCCGGTCCCTCACGGGGCGGCGGCCGGGGACGGGCGCGTCCGCTCCGTCCCGCCCCGAGGGCCGCCGCGCGCGGTAGCGGGGTGGCTCCCGTCAGGCGGCGCCCACGCGCGCGCCCCGTCCCGTCCCGAGGAGGCCCGAGGGCAGGCGCCAGCCGGGAGCGGCCCCCCGGGACGGGCCCTCGGCCGCCGGCCCGGTCTGCGCCCCGCCGAACGGCCCGGCCGGCGCTGGTAAACAACTCACAGGCATGTCTGCCGCGGAGCCGCCCCGCGCCGCCGCCGCCGGCCCGCCCCTTCCCGCGCGCTTCCGGCGGGCGCGCAGCTGCAGCTGCTCTGGGCGCCCGGCGGACTCGGGTCTATGGTGCGTTCCGGCGGGGCGCCGGCTGCCGGCGGGCTCCCACAGGCCGGGCAGGGGGCCGTCCTCCGGGGGGCGCTGTCTGCAGTACCTGCAGACGCGCCGTCCTCTCAGTTCCCCCCACGTAACCTGAGCTGTTTTCCGTCAATCGATGAGGAAATTCGTGCAGAGGGCACGTGCACGTTCAGGTAACTCCTGTAGAGGATTTTTGTGCGAGCTCACGGTACGGCGCCTGCGGCTTTCTCACGGGCAAAATGGCACGCACAGGAGAAAGCAGCGTGAGACCTCTTATAGCGGCCATTGCAGGGTTATGGTGGGGCAGTGCCACAGTGCTCGCTCTCCCTGCCCTTCAAAAACGGATCAAGCACAGAGAAAGACGGAGTCTTAGTATGACTGCAGTTCTCTCTTCAAAAAATCTGCTCGGGTTTCCCTCTAACAGATTAATGCATGACACAGGTATTCTCAGGTAACAAATGGAATCTAGAAGTCCCATCTGCTTGTATATTAGATGCTGACTAAATTGTTGCTCATATGTCATTTCATACTGAATGACACATGGCGTGAAGTTGTACCTATGTGCATATTCTTTTGCAGTTTCCTACCCCGGTCAAAAAGAAAAATGCAGAAGAATTTCTGTTAGTTATCGTTTATGTGTTTAAACCGATTTAGAGAACCTATGAGAAATAAAAATATTGCAGATAGTGGGAATGAAAAAAAAAACATTTTTCATTAATTTTTTTAGTAAAAGTGGTTTTTTCCGTAAGCCAATAAAAATAATCACAAATATAATCTGTAAAGACTCTTGGAGTTAATTTAATCAAGCCCGGCACAAGTGTAATTCACTAGAAATCCAGTAAGTGGCACAAATAGACCTTACGAAAATGGCTTAGTATGAAAAGTCTTCCAAAACGTACAGTGGGCAGCCTGTTGAGCCACATCCTTTTTGAAGCGGGAACTGATGCATTTAGCAAACATTATTTTTAAAGCTTGCCATGAACACAAGTGAAGATGTAAGTTTTATAGAGGCATATCTTTCCGACAACAATATTCTCAAAGCTGGGATGGCCTCTCCAGTGCTGACGCTGTACACAACTTTCAAAATACTTTCCTCCCACCCCAAAACCCTACGTTATTCTGCAAGAATAGACCCATGTGTTGTAGTGCTCCAAGCCATTGTATTGGTTTTGCTCTCCTCGCCATCACAACCACTGTCTTGTAACATTGTAATGCTACGTTAGCATTTGTTCCTTAAGCGCTGGAGTGGTGATGACACACAGACAGGGGTATTTTGGAAGTATTTCTTGTTATATCATGGGGAATTTAATGTGCAAGGCTCTGACTCATACTTTCCTCTGCATGCTGGTCCTGAGAAGCTAGGAACATAAACCAGTTATCAACACAGAGTCAGTTCTTGAGTCTTAGCTGTTTCTACTACCTTTCAGTCTTTTTCAAATGTATGTTATTTATCTGCAAGCAGAAGGGAAAGGGGAGACTCTATTAAGCCTGTTCATTCAGAATCTGAAGAAGAATGATGTTTGTTTAAGAAAATACCTTCACAATGTATAAAGAACCACCAACAAAAAAACGGAACTTCTAAAGTGCCACCCTCCTTCACCCCTTCCTTCTAGTGTTCCCTGCTTAAATGTCTTTCCTGCAAGGAGCCTCTAGTGCTTGAGGATGACTTTAGAGTCACAGTTTACATTAAAAATTGGTTTCTGTAGAAGGAGGGGCACACAGGATGATCTGAAAACAGGATGTGTTTTGGACATTCCTCTGTTTAGTTCTCTATTTTGGTTTTACTTGGAGATTCATTTCCTTTTCATAACTGCTTGTAGTTCAGTGACCTGCTGAATGAGTCAGTTCTAATGCATTACCTTCAATCTTATGATTGAAGCTAAAAAAAGCTCGCTTTAAAGTATACTATTTAGAAAACAGAAACGCAGCACTGAGTTTAAGTTGCGAGTTAACGAGGAGAGAAATGCAGTCCGTACCACAGCGGCGTGGCCTACAGAGACAGAGATAGATTCAGGTCTAAGAGAATGACTTCCCGTTTCCAGACTTCTCCCAGCAAACAACGACTTTGATCTCATTTTAGAGAAAAGAACAAGAAACATTATCTGTCTGCTAGAATGACAACAGAAAATTTCCAAAAGCTGATCTGGAGATGTTTAAAAACAACATAATGACAGTTGGGGTTTTTTTCTGCATTGCAGCAGCAGCAGTCTCTTGCTGTTTAAAAGCTGAATCTGTGTCTCTGATGACAGGCATTGTGGTGGTCTCCTGCTGGGCTGGTACAGCCAGCAAGCCCTCCCTGCCAGGAGCCCGCTGACACCCAGTGCTGCTCTCTTCTGCTCCACTTGTGGCCTTCTGCAGCTGTGTTTGGGTGGGTCCTTAGATTTGCTATCTGATGTTGCGAGACTACAGGCTTTTTGGGGGGGGTTACTGCAAAACCTTGTTTAAACTGCCTGTGGTCACTGAGGAAGTATTGACTGATCTTAAAAAAACAAATTCACCCTAATAATGCTTATAGTGGTTTGTCTAGAACGCTAAGATGTGGATGCGTGTCTCATTAAGACTGTTTAGATTTCAATACACTAACAAGCTCTAAGCTGCACTCAAAATAAGTAGGTTCACTTCAAGTGGTATGTTTGATCTGGAATGCAGTCTTCCTGTGGTGTTGCCCGTACTGCAGAATTAAGTATTATAATTTTAATTGATTATAAATTAATGTTGTAAAGCATGGCATGTAGTCATTTGGTTTAAATATGCTTATGCTGAGATAGTTTAGATTAGCACTGACACTTGAAGAACGTCCACTTTTAGCACTACCGTAATAGCAAACCTTGAAATTAATGGAACTTACAGATAAGAGTCTTACAGTGCTTTTCTGTTCTGGAATTGAACTGTACGTATTTTAAGTCTTTTTTTTCCAATAATGACTTGATTTAACCTCTTCTATATAAAGTTTTGCAGCATATACATATGGAAAATTCATACATTTAGATCACTAGAGTAAAGGAGAGTACTGTTCTTTGTAAAGACCAAAAAAATTAAACCTATGCATTGATCTTCTTAAAACTAGGACTTAAGAGTAGGACATATCAACATATCAAATGCAGTAAGACAAAGTGTAGAATGAGCATAGAAGTATCTACCTGCAGTGAAAGACATATTTACTGGAACTGGGAAATAAGTGACTTTTTCTTAAAGGAGCATCACATGATGGTCATCAAACAGTAATAAATTGCAGAGGCATCTGCCAAAACCAGAGTTGTTAAAGATATACATCCAAAATATTATCATATTAGCTAGCAGAGTCCAAAAGCTGAGGAGCAAAGCTCATGTTCATGATTTGCGGTTAGGTGGCATTCGGGGCAAGACTGCCTCATAAGAATATCTTTTGTAGGACTTGGACCTGTGGATTCCAATTAGTGCCAAAATAACAGGATCCTGGTTCAACCAACATGTTTTAAACTCTATTGGTTTTTTTGAAACCTTGTACTTAATCAATTAAGATGTAGAATTTTCTACAATTTCGTATGCATTGAACAGAAGAGCTTGATTAAAGACAGACTTTCACATAGTCCTCTTTTTACTTAGCCAGTCTCACCTTTGAACTGAGGGGAAAAAAGGATTTTTGAAAGCTAGAAGTAATGATGTCTATCATTTGAGAGAGTAAAAATGAGTGGGAATGAAGTAGCAATGTAATCTGTTTTAGTCTTTAAAATGCAGATGTTGGTAAACTAGTCACAAGTATTTTCTGGGGTTTTTAATGTGTATGTAAAGATCGTTGAATTTATTGCATATGAATAGAGGCACTAATTGCATTTTGCTGTTCATATTAGTGCCTTTCTTAAACTGAGTGCTTTAACAGATGCACTTTACATACACCTCAGTGACTAATGGAATTTTGCCGTATCTTGGTTGGGACTCAACATCTGCTTATTGGATGAGCTTCAACCATGGTATTCAGGCAAAACTGTTAGGGCAGTCATTTAGGGGTTGCAAAGGGTTTTAAAATTCTACTTTTTTGAAATGAACAAATCCGCATCAGACTGTTACGTTGCTATCTGCTTTTATATAGTGACAAAAGGTAAACCATAGTTATCAAACATTTTCTATTTTCTACATGTTCAGTGTTCCCCTCAGTAGTTCTCCCATGTCAGAAAAAATTAAATGTTTGATTGTAGTTGATCTATTTGACTGTAATGCAATATAAAACAAATGTTGCCTTTTCCAATTTAGTGCAATAACAAAGACTGCGCTTCAAAGTAGTTTCATGGAACAGGTATCGTAGCGGCTTGGTTATTGAGCCTTAACAGCTTTGATAGTACTCCTCAAAGTTTTACTAACATATTGGAAGGTATACAATTGTACAAGTACAGTTTTTCCATATTGTAGAAAATCGAAAAATGTAACTCAATTTTTATATCTTGTTTTTAAAGTTCATGGTTAAGTAAACATCTGTCCCTTGAATCTGGCAAACTGGCATTTTTCCAAATCAGAACAGAACGCAATATTGCAAAGCACCAGTGTAATTAAAGAGGGAAGTAATTTGCATTATTTTTCTATAAAAATGCTCTTGAGTAACAGATGGCAATCGCAAACATATTGCTCCAGAGACATATGGAAGCCTGTTTGTTCCATAAAACTCAAGAGTGAATATTAACCCCAGAATTACTCTCTTCAATGCTGAAATACGATTGTGTAGTAATCTTCAGTATGGCCATAATTACAGTACATAGCAACTCACATCTCTGAAAATACAGATACAGGGAAATGCTTCAGAGATTAGTTTTTCATTTGCAGTTTCCTATAATCTGATTATTCATGCTAGTCTGAAATAATTAACCAATTTGGTTTGACTGCTTCAATGCCATTGAAGGTTGCCATTATCATTTATAAACTTAAATCTTGTAATAATTATTGTAACATCTTAACAACTAAACAGCTCAACTGCTAATTATACAGTACAAAAATGAACCAAGCAGCCATGTTTCCAAGTTCCACCCTGAACTGGGCAGAGAACTCCCAAGTGTGTGGAAAAAAAAAAAAAAGAACCAGCAATTCCCTCCATCCTTGTTTTGCTGCCTTGATTCTGCTCTATCAGGTGATATCCTGGTCTCCCAGAGGTCTCAGTCAAACAAACAATTAAATTTGTATTTGAATCATGACACAGCATCTATGATATAAAATTACATTTTGATATAATTAACTGGAAGTTAGATTAGCATTCATGACAAGCTCTTACTGAATTCACCTTGTACAGAGATTTACATGAGATCTGTCATTGGATTTTTGATGGTTTGTTATCACAAACATATATTGGCCAGGAACACCACCAAACTGAGGCCCTTAACAAGGAAGATTTGGAATAATTAATAACTAGGAGCAGAGTAGCTTTCGCTTTTTCAAGGTTTATAATGGCTGAAGGTATTTGTTTGGAGTGATTCCTCAGAACACTTTGCACAAACACAGCAGTAGCCAGGCCTTAGACTAGTTTAGCCCTATTTCACCCCATCAAGTTGTAGGTTAATGTCATGGAGTCATTTTTGTGTGCTTGGAATATGGAGGCTAACCACGTATGACAGAGCTTTAACATTCAAAACTAATTTTGTTTGATTCTGTATAGAACTCAGCATATATATTTGCCAAATTAACACAAAAAAAAAGTGAGAAAGGAGCTTTTACAGTTGTAGGCTGGGTTATAACTAATAGATCTGGCTGCAGGTGTGAGATGCTTGTGAGCAGGTGTCCCTGGACTGCTGTTGGGGCGGTTGAATCACGTCTGCACCCCCCAATCCCATCTAGAGGGTGCTTGAAACGCAGCTAAGGAGAAATCACAGGGGCCCTGAGGGCCTCCTGGCACTGCACCTCGCTCCTGCCTTACTCCAGGCAGCTGGAGCACGACGGCGCATGGGTGCCTGGCAGGAGTGGTGCCCTGGTCAGTGGGTGCCAAGGGGCTGCTCCTGCACGGAGCCAGGGGGAAGCCTGGAGGGAGCTGAAAAAGAAGCTGGTGGCTCAGGCCTTGCAGGATGACAATCCCTGAATGAACGATTTGGGGAAAACGGCTCTTTTTCCTTTGTTTTCCTAAGAGGGAAGTGAGAACTGTTGAAGTGATTTATAGTGTTAGAGATTTCTGTTTATAGCTCGTCTAAAGGCTACAATTTTTAAATTAAATTAAAGCAATAGCTCTTTGCTGTCATTTTAAAGTGTTTCAGTAATGCTATTTATTTTTATAGTGCCTTGTGACACCCTGTGAGGAACACAGCATAATGAATACATAATGAGGCTGCCTTACATCCTCAGATAATCATCAGTGGAAAAAGATGAGGAAAAGTGTTTATCGAAGTGCTCTAGAATAGCCACATTGTTCTAGAATACCCACGGTTCTAGTGCTACTGGAGACTGTGTGAAAATATTTTTTCTGTTGTGTGAACAAGTTTCTTCCTTGCTTGACACTCCTAAAGCCACACGTAAACATTTGAGACCACATACGCACTCACACTTCACCCGTGCTTATTGGTCACGTGCGGGATTATGCCATTACTTATTGTGTCACTTGAGCAGATAAATACATGACTATTTACAAATCTAGCGCATTTCCAAAGAGAAGTTAGCCCAGGCCCTTGTAGAATGAGGCCACCTGATTGCTCAGTGATAGCAGTTCTCCCAGTGTCATTAAACTCGGGATGCGTGTGGTTCTATGTAGAGAACTCGCGCACCTACTGCCATTTGAGCACCAAGAATGCAAGCTCGCAGACCTAACGGCGTGAGCTAACCTACTTGGCGTCACTGCCTGTAGGTTGTTAAAACGCAAAGATTACATGTGTGTTCGCATGGGAGTACCCAGGGAGGTGTCTGGCAGCCCGCTCGGCTCGCTGGGGGCAGGCGCTGCCTGCTGGGTGCCCCGGCACGGCAGGGAAGGGGACGGCAGACGCGGGCCGGGGCCGGGCGCTCTCGCCGCTGCGGGCCGGCCGCTGCACAGCACGCGGCTTCCGCGCACGACGGCCGCGCCCGCCAGAGCCTGCGCGTTAACGGCTCCCGACTGGAAGAGGCTCAGGGGCGCAGAGGCGGCGGCCGTGCGGGCGGCGGCAGCGCCCCGCGCTCCCCGGGGCGGCTCCGGGCGGCGCCCCGCGGACTGCATCTCCCGTCGGGCCCGCGGCGCTTCCGGCGCGCCGTGACGCGGGGCGGTGCCGCCGCCCGCGAGTGGGCGCCGGGCGGGGCGGCGCTTCGCTCCCTCCCTCCCTCCCTCCCTCCCTCGGTCGCCCCCTCCTGCTGCGGCGGCGAGCCCGAGCCCGAGGGAAGATGGCGAAGACCTACGACTACCTGTTCAAGCTGCTGCTGATCGGGGACTCGGGCGTGGGCAAGACCTGCCTGCTCTTCCGCTTCAGCGAGGACGCCTTCAACACCACCTTCATCTCCACCATCGGTGAGGGGTCGGGGCCGGCCGCCGCCGCCATCCCGGGGGCGACGCGGGTCCTGGCCGGGGCCCTCCCGCCGGGAGAGGAGCCGCCGGGCGGGAGGGAGGGACGGGGGGCGCCGCCCGTCTCGCCGCTCGGGGCTGGGGCCGCGCTCGGCGGCCTGTGCGCGGCCGCTGCGCGGGAGCGGGCGGGAGCCCCGCGGCCGTTACGGGCCCCGTGTGGGAGGAAGCGCCGGGGCGCCGCCGCCGTGCCCCGGCCGCCGCGGGGGGAGCGGGAGCCCAGCCCACCCGCGCTCGGGAGCGCCGCTCCCGCCGGCCCCGAGAGGCGGCGGGGGCCCGCGGGGGCCCGGTGCGGGCAGGCCGCGCGGGGGAAGGGCCGGTCCCCGGCGCGGAGGGCCGGAGCGCGGCGGGGTGGCGCGGCCCCTGCCGGGGAGCCGCAGGATGCGAGCGGTCCTCCGGCGGCAGCAACAGTTGGCTGGGCCCCGGCTGCGGGCAGCCTTGGGGCCGCTCGTCTCCTGCTTCTGCTGGTAGTGGCAGTGATGTTCCTGCGGGGCTGTCCAGGCAATGGCGCGTACGGGACTGCATCGGTAACGAGCCCTACGCGAAACGCAGAACGGTGCACTGGATGAGTTACAGGGTGATCTTTCCGTCGGTTTTTCTCGCTCTTTCATTATTGGCCGTTTCGTCTTTAGATGTACATTTTCAGAAAGTGGAAGAGGGCTTGGACTGCTTAAGCTAACTGGCTCCTGCTGAGCTGCATAGTGACAGTGACTAAACTGCTCTTGGCAGACAGTTTACCTCTCTCTTCTCACCCTTTCCAAATGCATGTGTGCCTTCCTATACATGTAGCTCACGTTTTTGAGGTTTGGAGTAGTTCTGTTCAAGCTCCTTAGTCGACTAGAGTTAGAAACTCCTTAGTGACTAGATAGAGGAACCTCCTTGACAAAAGTTGAGTTTGCTTGTAAATTTGGTGGTGAAAAGGGGTTTCTAAAGCTCAGCTAACCTCTGTAAGCGACAATGAGATGCAATATATCAAAACAGATTGCTGTGGCATATATTTCTGTAAGATTTGTCAGTCTTAAAATACTTCCTGCTGAACTAAACATACATGAAGTTTTCAAGTTCTTCACGGAGATATTGCTGAATTGAAATCTCAGTCTGACAAGACTTGAGATTTATGGTTAGCTACTCATAGTTGGGGTGACTTTAAAATGAAGTACACTGTTTTCAGGATGAAGGGGTAAACTGCAGTGGAGGTTGCTAGTATTTAGGAGGGCAAAACTAATGCTGGCTTTGAAAAATAGCACTAAGAGAATGAGTAGACTCCTTATTGGAAGGAAATTGATTTAAAGATGAAGTGGAATAATGTGTGACTTGTTTTATGTTACCCAAATGCTTTATCCTCTTCAGAAATTTTATTGTGTTGAACTTGGTGCACAGGAAAGAAACACAATTTTATTTAGGCAGATGCGGTTGACTGAATGAGGTATGGCTGGCATTTCTAACGCTTTAGAAACAGATTTTCTGCATTTCAAAAAAACGTTTCTGAAGAATTAAAATAGCACATTCTTTTTCTCTCTGCAACCGTTTTCAAAACGCTGTATCAGTAACACCAGCTAATCAAGGTCTGAGTAGCGTTTTACCTAAAAAGGTATTTTTTCTGTATCTGTGGTAGAATAAAAGGCTTAATAAACATTAATAAATGCTGTATAGGTGTTTTTTTTTTAAAAGCTTACATTGGTACTGTGCTAAATATAAAATACCTTTTTATATTTTTAAAGAGATAGCTAACATAAATGGGTGCGTCTGTCTTCCAACCATTTTCTTGATGTTTCTTGAACTGCTTAGCCCCTTGATATTTCTTTTTCTCATTGATTGACTTTGAAGTCTTGAGGATTGTGAATGTGATGCTGTTTTTTCTTACTTTATTCAGTAAATACAGGATTTGCTTTCATTTCCTTCCTTTATATTTGCTTTCACAAGGGTCTTAGTTTCAGCACTATTCAACTTGAAGAAACTTACTAATAATTGAGGCATACTTCCGATTCCATAGGTAATATTTGTGATTTCACAGTTACATTTTCCGTCTTATAATTTGTTTCTTCCAATCCCTTTTATTTTTTAGCAAAGGACCTACAAACAGGAAAGTTGACAATGCAGGAAATAGTGAAACTGTTCATAAAGTGCTGACGTATGCTTAAGTAAAAATACTAGTTTTTTTTTCCTGTCATCCTCATGTATTGCTTGTATTACTTTTAGGTCAATTATGTAGATCTGTTTGTTCTTGAAGACGCACTCGTGCACGCTCTCTGTGAGTGCATGCTGGCTGCTCAATACTAGTTGGTTTTACAATCATAACTAATACATCTGATGAGCTTAGGAGCATTCCACTTTTAACAATTCTGATTTTTTTTCCTTGATCAATAAAGCACAGCCAACCATGGTGTGGAGGGAGATGCAGGGATGCAAGGCTTTTCCCAAACAGCCCCCTTGTCAGTTGGAGTTTTAAGGTCTCCAGATGAGCATTCCTAATTGAGTACACTGAGTCTTCCTGAAGTATAAGATGACAAGCTGTTTTGTTTCTGTGTTCTCCAAGAAGTGGATTCTGCAATATGATGGTACTACTGTTACGATGTGTGTTCAATTCAGAATGATTTTAATTAGCATGCACAATATTATGTGCCCTTAGTGGTGCCCTAGTTCTCCTCTGGTCTGTGTCTCTGCTAACAAGATCAGAGTCAGTTTAACTGTAGAAGTCTGAGAAGGCATATGCTTGAGATCTGTTGATGTCAAATTTTATTGTTTAATCTTATGTATGTGAATGCTACTCATGAGTGAGGTAAGTCTTTTAGAGGTTTTTCTTAACTACATGGGGTTAAACTTTTAACTGTTCCAACTTTTTTTTCTTAGCTTCTACACCCAGAAATTAAAGCAAACATTGTTGCCATGATGAAAGGGCCCACATCATGTCTAATCACCAAATATCTCTCTTATAATTTCCCACTCCTATTGTTGGTTAGTAGTTTAACCGGGGTTAAACCACTTCAGTCTTGTCATTACCAGATCAATGGAAACAATTTCCAAAAGGAAAAAAGGAAAGTAGGAAGGGGATATGGAAATATTGCTTTATTATAGAATTTTTTTTACTTAGCCTCAGTGTTCATATTACAGAAGTGAGTCAATAACAAATAGTAGTTACTTTGTCATCTTGCATGATATACTTGTGTCATACTTTGCAGATTCCCTTCTCTTCTGCTGTCATGCAAAACATGCCTGTAAGGCTACAACCTTGTAGATTGCTTGAAGGTTTGCAAATGGTCCCTTGACTTTTCTCCTCAAGACTTTGGTCATGCTATAATGATGGCTGTACTGATTCAGACAGTAAGGTCTTCTAGCCTGGTGTCCTGTGGCCAATGGTTGCATAAGAAGTAGGATAAACGTGCAGTGCATGTATATTTATAATTTATCAGACTTTTTTATTCTTTTTTGAGTGACTATTGGCACAAGAGTCTTTCTGTCTTTGTCTTGACTGCCTGGCATAACTAATACCTTCAGCAAACTTTGCTACCCATTATGAGAAGTGAACCAGCAATCTGTCTCTCGGATGATCCTTCTGGTTATTCTAAGTGATATGTTTTCAATCTGTGAAAACACAGATTGGCCTTCAGCAACTTCAGACAAGGCAGGTCCTTGGCCTTCAGCAACTTTAAATTTTTTTATATAGGGCTCTGTAGCTCTGTAGCTCTGTTTTGAAAATCTCTGAAAGGGTTGACAAGTCATAATACTGCTGTGGTCCCTAGTGAGGATCAGCTTTTCACTGTTAACATGGGATAAAACTTTTTTTACAACAGGAATGTGTTATGTAAGGTTATGTTGTTTAGTTTGCTTCCTGAGTGGAAACTTCTGCTTTTGCACAGTTCTACATGGAAAGTAAAATGCAGTTGAGTCAGCTCGTTTTCACACTTCAACAGCTCCTAAAGCAAAACTTATCTTGGAGTCTCTCGTGTGCATTTTGCTAGTAGTTTCAGTGCGGCGTACAAGAATAAGAAGCATTAGTTTAGCAGTCTCTAAGTATCTTAACTTGCTGTTCAAGTAGTGCTGTCTGGTAAAACTGGACTGGGTTTATCATTCCAAATAATAAGGTTTATTCTTTGCATTCCTTTCAACTTTTTGTTTAAACTGGTTTCTATGAGAGTAAAGTCGTATCTTTTAGCTGATAGCATTTCTGACTTAGTACAAAGGCTTGCTGACTCTGAAACAAAATTTGTCATATTTATTTTTTTAATCCACGATGATATCAGCATTTGGCAGGAAGTTGCCCACACGAGATAGCACTGTATCTGAGAGTTGAAACAATTTGTTGATTTTACAGAAGTAACTTTTCCTTCGCCTACATCTTGCAAAATAGCATACCACTCCAGCAATCGAGCACGTGTATGCTGACCTTTGAACACTTTGATGAAAATCCTTTGACAAGCAAAACTATCAACTTCCCTTTTGCAGTGAAATTTCCATGTCTAATGTGTAATGGAAATTGTTTTAGTGTACTCAAGTCAAATTATGCCTCACTGAATATTTCTACTCTTCTTCCCCACTGTTACTTGTATGATAGACAAAAGATTGGTTATTGGTTTGTTGTTTTTTTTTCCACCCTCCCATTAAGCTTCAGCATTCCCTATCCTCATTCAGTCTATTTCTTTTGGGCTTCTCCAGATAGTAGGAGCTGTAGACGAAAACACACATCGGTGACAGATGAGCAAAGGGAGGGAAGAGTCAGGAAGGCGTTGTCAGTAGTGCTTTATTAATGGTCGTTGTAATAAACAAATTGTAAGTAAGACTTTGAAATGACTGAGACTAGTTTAAGTGTCTCAGGTGGCATCATTATTCTTATGCACAGAATGGAAGCGCATGTTCAAGGTTTGTAGGATCTGGGACTTGGGTATCTATTCAGTACAGTGTGAGAAGGTCAAGGCTTTACATGGGAATAGGGCAGACAGCATTATGGAGGTAAATGTGAAACTGGAAGAATGATTCCGTTTTTGAGGTATGTGATGAGTGGTCAGCAAGACGTTACCCTGATGTTGATCAGAAAGCGTTGTAGTTGGAGACATCGTAGGTTAAAAGCATTTAAGGGCACAAGAGACAAACTTTAATTTGATACTAACACCTAGCTGGTAACAAAAGACATCTTAGACTTTGGTTTTCATCTGCTGATGAGATTGCGTTACCCGGCTGTATTCTGCAACAGGCCAACAATGTAAGTGAAATTGTTTGGCTTTTATTAAAAAATGCTGTTGCAGCTTTCTTGCTGCATGTTACTCTGAAACAGCATGACAGATGTCTAACTGTTTTATGCCTACTCCTAATTGACAGATGGAGGTCTATCTTGGTTATGTGTTATCTGGTTATTTGAGTGACAGGAGGGCAGCTTAGAGCTGCTTTTGTGACTTGGTTTGATTGCAAAGTTAAGAACACAAACTTAACATTGAATAAATGTAGGAACAAATGTATTGATTGATTGATACAGACTTTGAGAGAGGTATTGAAGACATATAGCTTTTGTTTGGGAATTTTTTATTTACTTTATTGGAAGGATTTCCTAGTCCTTCTGCAGTAGGGCATCCTTTTAGTAGAAATACATCTTGAACTGACTTATTTTAGCATTTAACTGAAATTTGTAACAGGTGACGAAGAATACATGCAATCTTTATAGTGATGCTTTATTTCATGTTTTATGATAGAAATTAGGTGTTTGTTTGTAATTTAAAGGATATTATATTGCTTTTTATCTTTAATCAGATGTTATGGTAGCTTAAGTGCCCAGTCCATCAAGCTGACTGTAGATATATAAAATAGATCTGATCCTTTTCTAATGTGAATCAACTATCAATAACAGTAACTTCAACGGAGTTGCACAGTGTAAGACTCTTGTACAAGCAGAGTTGATCCAGAGGCTTTTAGTTGCCAGACTTGCAACTCAAAACTTAAGTCAGCAACTTCCTGTCCCAGCAGGGGTTGCAGTTGGATGTAAGTTAGTGCCTCTTAAAGGGTTTTTGACCAATAATCGCATGTAATATCAGTTTATTCTTGTTTATAGTAAGCTTTCCTCTTAAATGTAAGCTATGACACTTTTGATTAGATTGTATGTAGTTTTAAAGGCAACTAAAGTACTGCATGTTTCAAAAGACTTCTCTTCTGCTAGGGAGAACAAAGTTGACCAAGTTTAATATGATCTGTATTAGTTTGGCTGCTGCTGTGCAGACTCTACTGCTTTGGGCACCAGAGAAAAAAAACTCATGCTGAATGTCAGTGGCATTCTCTTATGTGTATGGCAAAATCTAAGAACGCATAAAGCAGAGTGGTCACTAATAGGACTCTGGCACCAAATCTGGAACTCGGAAAGAACAGGTTGAGTTTAAGAAATTGGGCAAAGCTAAAGTGGCTGCCAGCCAGGGAACACATACACTGCCCCCCTGCCCCACCCCAATCCTCCTTTCTTTCATCTGCCAGCAAGAAATAGCTTTCCTTTACTGAAATAAAATATCTTGTCTGTATGGTGTGACTTCTGATGGGATTGAAGATGAAGTAAGGTATCTGTGTCAACCCAAGTGTGGAAGGACGGAGGAAGATACAGCTCAGTCAGAGTAACTGCTGGCTGGGAGAACTTCTCTGGCTTAGCAGAAGTGACTAGAGAGGAGTACTAAGAATATGCAATGCAGGAAAAGGAGATGAAGTGGCCATTAAAAGAACCTTGCATAATGTACGAAAACTGTTATGTGCCAAAAACACAAGTATGGCCTTCATTAATAAGTTACATGGTTTTGCCTGCTAGTTAGGTAGTAAAAATCTTTCAAAAAAAGGCCTATTTCGTCATTCACATAAGAAGTTAAATAAAGCAGCCCTTCTTTCCTCATGTCCTTTGCTTCCCAAACAAAAAAACTCCCACATACTTACCCCCATGTAAAAACATGAGTTTAAAAAAGCCTCCGATAAAAATTACGTTCCCAGAGTCTGTTGAGTGTGCCATCTTTAAAAATAACTTCAGTAACTTTAAACCTTCTGCTTTGATTTTTGGCCTGATTTTGCTACCTCACTGGGTACTTTGCACACTTGCTTCTAAAACACAACCATATTTCACACTCTAACTGAAATTCCTAGATTACATGATTTATTTTAACAAAGATAATGCTTACTGGATGAGACATTTTGATCTTCATAGATAACCAAGATCCTTTTGGCCAGAGTATCAGTTACAAAGCTACGAACTGTCTTACTACCATTGTTGATGTGCTTTTTTTCCCTTGCGGTTTTATCTCTGTTTATGTTGCTAGTGATACCCATATTCTATGTACTTTTCCTTCCAGTTTTAGTAGGTCTGTACCCTCTGAATTCTCATCTGTTTAATGAGTGGGGTGTTCCTGCATTCCTGTAAAACTTTCAAAAATTTCATCACTGCTCATCTTTTTTAATCACTTCTATCTTTATACTGGTCATACATAATTTATACCTGCTCTGTCTGACATTATCCAATTCAAGTGTTTTTTTCCTCTGCCTCTGACCCTATCTTGATATCCCTGAATCTCGCAAGGAGGTGCTTGGCAGTCCAAGTTGTTGGGCTATAACAGTGTTTAACTGTACATAGTAACTGTTCCCATCAAGCCTTCCATACCTGTCTTAAATCTGCAGCTGATGGCATATGTATGCAGTACCTATTGTAGGTACTGCTGGAACAGAAGATACAAAGTGCATTGTTTGTACCGGGCAGGGATTTTTTTTATCTCTAAGTGATCAATCACTTACCAATTCTTCCTTTGCTTTGTGAATTCTGGGACACTCTGTATGCTTGCTTTCCATGTAGCAGCTCTTCTGTTGTAAACAGACAATGGTATGGCCCCCAAAGTCTTTATTTCTTCACTCTGAATAACCAGTTCAGTATAGACATCCAGATCAAGTGGGAGCCCTAAAAATTTTAAGAGGCTTTTTTAAAAAGAAGTGGCATCTCCATTTCTCACTGGACAGTCATATAGGTTCATCTGGACCAAAAATTACTAAACAAAAACAAACCTAACCATTTTGGCCTGTTCTCATCATTACAACTGAAGCGTAGTATATGAATAGTGTACAATGAACTTTAAATCGTGGTGGCAAGGTAGTATTGGTTACATAGGACTTTTTTAAGAAGGCATTTTTTTCAACCTCTTGGATGCTTAAGATGCTAACTTTTGGATGAAGTGAGCTTTTTTCTTCTTTTTTTTTTTTTTTTCTTTTCTGACAGCAATATTCAGTTAGAGTTATCTTGGTTAAAGACAGCATTTTCTGTTTTCTACATCTACAAACATACCTGATTTACAGGCAGGAGATTCAGGATCATCTTTTCCTGTTCTGGGGGGGTTCCACTTCCAATTTTTTTTGGTCTTACCTATTAAATGATGCTTTTGATAAGGACTAATCACATGTCATCTCATATTAAGCACTGGGCTTCGGAAAGAATAATCAAATATTTGTATTCCTAAACCACCTTCTAAATGGGAAAAATCTGGTATTCTTACACATTAAAACATGTGGCAAAGTTTTTTTTTTCTTGTGCAGTAGAAAGCCATATGCTGCACATCCCAGAGACCTGAGGGAAAGAGCTTCAAAGTAGATGACAGATGCGCAAATCTCTCGTTGCTGCATTACAGGTTAAGTGGGTATGGGGCTGGATCCTTGGGAGATCACTGCAGCCGTTTCTGTTCCATATCCAGCCATAGTTGGAGCATGAAATACAGAGCAATTCCTGTACTAGCATGGAGCTGCAGCTGGTCAGGTGATGTCCTGGTGTAGGAACCACACTGGAGCTGCTTGCAAGCTACTTGTGGCCACCTTTTGGTCTGTATTAACTAGGGCTTTAATTTAATGATTGGTTCAACGGGGTCTGTGGTCTGCTACTCAGAGGAGGAGGGCTGTGACTGTGTGTACCTGTTCTCTAAGTTATGCCATCAGTTGTCATTACAGATGATGGTAAGCTGAATTATGGAACTCACCCAGATGGAAAACTAACCTGATCAAAAGAGAAAAGGATTTGGTCATGACTCTTCAGTGGCAGCGCCTACCCTGGTTTCAGCTAGCTGTGAAACTGCAGTCTCAACTCAAGTCTGTTGGCTGATTTTAACCTTTGCTGCTCACCAGTTGCATGTTGGCTTGAAAGGAATATGTTCTTAAAGCAGCTAAGTTAGTGCATTCCTCTTGGAGACAGTCAGTCTATAAATAATCCTTAAAATAAACACACTTTGCTGTCTGTATCAGTAGTGCAATTTTAATCTGCTTCAAAATTATTTTAGATGAAACTGAGTTACCAAGTGTAGCTTATTTTACATTCAAAATAGAATGAGAGGTAGACATAGATTAATTTCTGTGCGCTTTCATAGAGCTGTAGTCCCTAAATTGTAAACTCTAAAAGACACTCTGCAGGGACCCAGCCCTTTTAAAGTTGGGCTGTTGTGACACATGGTAATTCTACTCATGTCAAGCAGTAATAAGTTTATACTATTGTGTTGTTTTATAGTCTTTAAATTTGGATCAAGTATTTTTGGTGTTCCAAGTAATGCAATTGAAAGGCTGCTCAAAGCAATCTGTAAATTCTGAATTCAAAATGCTGAAAAGAGAATTTCACTCTGCAGGATCTTCTGGTGTTCACACTGAAGCACTGCAATGCACGGTTGTGGTGGCAGAACTCACAGGAGCACTGTTACAAACAAGTGGCTGAAGAGCACTGGATTCAAATCTTAGTATGATAATCAGAGTACACTATAGGTTATTGAGCAGTCAAAAACCTGAATGTTTCAAAGTGTAGGTTGGTCTAATTCTGATGATCATAAGTTGTATTCTGAATCCCTTGTTCTCTTTTAAATAGAAACTAGTTTATCTTAAGAAAGGAAGCTTAGAGTGGTAGGTGTACTGTAGCTGAGGAGACACATGCTGAAGGAAGTGGCAGTTTGCTTAGCGTTATGAGCATTGATCTGATCTTGGTAGTAAGTTTCAAGGTCTTATGAGCAGGAAACTGCCTTATGTTATATATACACATGGCACCCACATTCTTTATTGCCTTACCTACTTAGCCATTTGTATGTATTTATTTTGCCAGTGTAGCATGTTTAAACTTTAAGAACCTTACTGTATTCATAGAATCATCATAGAATGCTTTGGGATGGAAGGGACCTTTAAAGGTCATCTAGTCCAACCCCCCTGCAATTGGCAGGGACATCTACAACTAGATCAGGTTGCTCAGAGCCCCGTCCAACCTGGCCTTGAATGTTTCCAAGGATGGGGAATCTACCACCTCTCTGGGCAACCCGCTCCAGTGTTTCACCACCCTCATTGTAAAAAATGTCTTCCTTATATCTACTGTGAATCTACCCTCTTTTAGTTTAAAACCATTACCCCTTGTCCTGTTGCTACTGGCTCTGCTAAAAAGTCTCTCCCCATCTTTCTTATAAGCCCCCTTTAAGTACTGAAAGGCCACAATAAGGTCTCCCTGCAGCCTTCTCTTCTCCAGGCTGAACAACCCCAGCTCTTTCAGCCTTTCCTCATAGGAGAGGTGTTCCATCCCTCTGATCATTTTTGTGGCCCTCCTCTGGACCCGCTCCAACAGGGCCACGTCCTTCCTGTGCTGAGGACCCCAGAGCTGGTCGCAGTGCTCCAGGTGCGGTCTCACCAGAGCAGAGTAGTGGGGCAGAATCACCTCCCTCGACCTGCTGGCCACGCTTCTTTTGATGCAGCCCAGGATACGGTTGGCCGCCTGGGCTGCGAGAGCACATTGCCGGCTCATGTCCAGCTTTTTGTCTATCAGTACCCCCAAGTCCTTCTCCTCAGGGCTGCTCTCAATCCCTTCATCTCCCAGCCTGTATTGATACCAGGGATTGCCCTGACCTGAGTGCAGGACCTTGCACTTGGCCTTGTTGAACCTCATGAGGTTCACACAGGCTCAGGTATTAATATCTTTTGAGGTGCAAGACACTGCTCTGGGTATCATTGTGTAGGACACTGGTATTAGATTCTTTGTATGAGGGAATAGTAAGATAAAGAAAGGGCAGTTAACCTGAAGGAGTCTATTCAGCCCAGTCTGAATTTAGTAATGTTTTGTGGATTCTTATGGGCTGTCCAGAAGGAATAGAATACAGCTTTGTCCCTTTAAGTTGTGAGAGGATGAATAAAACTCGTTGCATGTGTGTATAATTCTAAAATAAATTCATCTTACAACTTTTAAAAAATGTTGACCTTCACCCTGGTGTGTTGCTTCATGTTAATCTGCTGTATCTTTGAATTATGGCAATAAAAGGCTACTGCATCTTTAATTTACATAGCGATATAAGACATTGCTGAGGTCATCTGAAAATGCCTTGCAGATGTTACTAGGGACTAAAGCCAAACGTTCAAGTTCAAAATGATTAGACTTTGCTCTTTTACATGAGGCTGTATGACACACTGGTGTGTTGCAAGTGTTCCCCACCCTGCCTTTTACACTGATCTAATATAAAAGCAAATTTCTGAGGCTTCATTTATCTACCTTTACAGATTGAGACAGTATACCGATATAGCTCAAGAAAATATTCCCTTAAAAACACCATTAAAAAAAACCCAGTTGTGTATTTAATCCAAACCCTGCAATACGTACTACTGAGAAAAAAAAATAGTAATCTCTGGGTAAGCTTGTGGGGAAAATATACGGGAACAAATTGGTGTCCCTCAGCTGTTGGATGCATATGGAAAAGAAAAAGTTTCGGGAAGAGTGTTGTCCTATAGGTCTGTCCGTGCTTGGAATCTGCCTGGAAGATGTTGAAACTCTTCAGCTCTGTTCTTGTGTGTCCACACGAAGCTCGTGTGTGTGATCAGTGCGGATATCTGCATGTCTGTCATCTTGTGGTAAGCAAGGTGTATAAATGAGTGCTTCAGTGTCCTTCAGTACCGGTTGCTTGCAACTCTTCAAAGTGTAATGAAAAGCAAATGCACTGGCAGCAGTTGATTCTGAAACACGTACTGCTGCAGTATCTTGGAGATTACAGGCTTGTGACAGCTCTCTCCAATTCAAACCCATCCTTTGGAGAATAAGCAGAACAATACCAGCTGTTACAGCTATGCTATAGAAGTACTACTGCTTACTAGTTCTGATGTTCATCTATGCAGCTTAGTCGCTTCCTGTTCACAAGAAGCAAAGCCTATAGGGAGAAGTATTTTCCAAGTAATTCTCTCCCAGAATTCAACAAACTGAAGGTGAAGCATATTGATTTTCAGTCATGTGCCTCTTCTCACTTCCTTTTTTTGAAGGTAGGTTACAAATCTGCTTGCTCACTTCTAAGATGCTTTTAGTTCAGCCTTAACTCCGAGTGACTGCAGGAAAATGTTTTCCTTTCCCTTTGTAGATCTTGAAGACTCTTGCGTGTTGTGTCTTGCAGTAAAGAAGTTGCAAAATTTTCTCCCTCTCTAGCTCTGCCCACTGAAAAAATCAAAACCCCTGCAACCCCACATATAAACACAGTAGGATAGGAAGGACCAATGCTGTGAAGTTGGAGCAAGCCCAGCTTGAAAGTTGATGCATAAATTCCAGTTGTTCTGATGCTATATTGCTCAAAAGGGTAATAAGACTTTGTACCTTGACTCCTTTCCCTGTCTTGTAATGAATTCCTTTTTATTGTGACCTATGTCCAATGGTGATAAGTGCCACAAAGTTTCTGTTTATCAGGGAATCCTATTGGAAAAATCCTTTATTTCTATTTAATTTTACTTCTTCCATTCTTACTTCAAAAGAGTAACGTAAGATTTAGATAAGTAGAAAGATAACCTCTTTAAGAGGGTGGGGGGTTTATTATGTGCAGGTCACGCAAAACAGATCTCTTTAATTTTTAGTTTGATAAACAAGATCTGATACTGTGGTGCATTTTTTACATTCTTTGATAGATGGGACTCTTTCTAGCAAGCAAATCAGGTATTCATTTTTTCATAGCTTCTTTGCCAATTTTTTGTTCTTAATCACTTTTTTAAATTCCCTTGGCTTTTATGTTGAAAAAACCAACCAAACGAAAACCATCTAAACCATTTAAAATGCTAGTACATTGAGTACTTTTTTTTTTTTTTAAAATAACGTATTGCTTTGCCAGAGATGGAGAAATACTCTACTGGGGTAGATATACAGGCTAGTGTACACTATCAGAGATTGACATTTATTTGCATCTTGAAAGGGGTCTATTTCCTGGCTGATTTCTTGCTACACCTGCACCAGAGAAATGTTATTAAATATACAGACTCTATGAACTTAGTGAAATGGGAAACCTATTAAATCAACTTGAGTTCAAATCAACAGGAATTATCATCTGATCATACAGCTTTCTTGCATGTAAGGTCCAGCTGCTGTGAACTGATGTTGAGCCACATGAAAAATTAACTTAAAATACTAGTTAACTGTGTAATACAGGTAAATATTAAGAATTCTAATATTTGCTGGCCAGTGGCTACTAAGGGATTTTTTTTTTTTTTACATTAATTTGTATGTGTTTGTCTTTCACTACTTGTATTATTCAAGAACATGGCCCTTCTAGTATGTTCTTGCTAAGCAGACTGAAGACCAGAGAAACCTTTACCTTCAGGAAGTATTTGCTGGTACTGTTCTAACAGTTTACTTGCTCCAGCCAGAATACTTTGGCTTGATTTCTTTGGTTTCTCTGTGCTGTAGCATTTTCTGCAACAGAAATTTTGTTTAAAAGAAGAAACAAGACAACCTGTAAGTCCAAACAGTGGTGGTGTGTAGGGAAAAGTTGTAGTGGAGACCTAGCTGGAACTGATTCCATAGCACTGAAAAACCTGAGATACTAGCTTTGATCACTACAGGGTTAAAATCACAGATGAGGGGAGAACAAAAGAGTAACAGTGATGCCTTGAGAGTCAGCTACTGTTCTAAAAACTAAAGTAGCAAAATGAACTGTTTCTGCATCTCTGCTCAGCTTGTCCTTACATTCCTGTAAGAATTGGGTCAGACTGATTTTGTTAAGGTTCATAGTAGAAAACCATTGGTACTAAAGCTGGAAAAGGAACCTTTCAATATGTCCTGCTGGGCAGTCCTGTATATTTAGTATTGTAATGCAGCTCTTCAGAACATTTCCCAATGTCTCTTTAAAATGATTGCATTACAGCTTAATTATGGGTAAAATCTGCCTAGGTTGGCTGGAATAAGAAGGAACATGTAACTAGGGAGCAGAGTGCTGGAAGAAGAAGTAGTAGTGGCAGAAGAGCTTTCAGAGTATGGGATGAACATGGCTTCTTGGCTTAAACCAAAACAGGCCTAGGTGAGGCCAGTCTCCCTGGCCTCTGATATTTGGCTGCATGGTATTGGACAATAGTATACTCTAGCTGGTGAATTTTATTAGGTTTGCATAGCGATACAAGGTAAATATGGCAACATGCAGCTCTCCTGTTTTTTTTCTGTAAGTATTTGTGTGGCACTAATGACACTGACTTTTTCTTAGCGTGCAGCTTTCTCTGCTCAGTGTATTCTTTGACAGAGTTTTGTTGGAAGCTATGGAAGAAAATACCCTCAGTAAAGTGAGGAGAGAGGATGCATCCCTGGCCTATAGTTAGCAAGGATCTGAAAAGGATTTTGAAGAGCAGTAAGCCCTCAGCTACTTTTACACTATGCTGCAAGGGACATGCAAGCAATTACAGTCCTAACCAATGCACAGTTGGGGTCTCAACTTGGACTTCATCCTTGCAGACTGCAGGTTTGTGATTCCTGCAACAGATGCTCTTGTATCCCTATTTAATATGTACTGACTTGCTAGGTAGATACCAGTGTGTCAGACTTTCATGTGGCAGCTCTGCTTTAGCAATTAAAAATAATTATCCTGTTAGCCTTTGCATTCTAAGAATTAATCTGGGTCTGTGTTTTCTAAAAGCTTCTAAAACTTAGCTTCAGATGGACATCCAAATGTTTCTGGGCTTTTTCTCCCTACTGGAGAGAACAGCATTGCACATTGCATTTTAAAATTGTGAAAGCTGCATGATCCTTTGCAGTCAAACTTTGATTTGCAAATTACTCTTCTTTATTAGACCCGAGTATCTTTTCAGACTTTTGTATCCCAGTGTGTAACTGTGCAAAATAAGAATTCATTGATAAAGGAAACTTTCTGTCAATAATTACTTTTGAAATGCTGTAGTCATAGGAGGGTTTTACATGGCATAATTTAAATTTAACTGTAACCAAAACGTTGCTCGTACTTAGCCATGCAAGGGTGCTTGGCAGGAAGTGGTAGCACATGTCACCAGGCTTGCTCTACGAACGTGTGCAGCTCACCACTTCCTGTTACTGAAGTGAAAGAACAGAAGAAACACCAGTTTCTAGTTCATTTTAGCCTCTAAAAAGTTGCAGTTGCATTTGTTAAACCTCTTAGTACCATAACAGAGGTGTTTATGGCCTTCCCCTTTATATTCTTCTTTTAGCTTTGGAATTCATCTTTGAGAATTTTGGTGAAGTTATTGTTATCTTGTGGAGAAGATTTTTTTTTTTTTTTTTTTTGTGCAGATCCTGAGTTTTAGAAGTGATCAAAGGAATGGTTGTATAAATCATTTTGGTGCTGCAAGGGAAATGACTAACCACAAGAAACCAGTCTGTGCAAGGCATGGATTGGTGCACGTAGATACCTAACTGCAGCGTAAGCTTGCTTTGTCAGAAAGCCATCCCCACAGGAGTCTTTCACTGTTGATGCTGATGCGTCTTAGCTTCGGTAGTTGACAGTACATACAGAATTATCTTTAAACCACAGTAGTCTCTGAACCTAGTTTTCCCAATAGTTGTTATACTTAATTCTAGGACTTCAGGCCTAGACACAAAGGAGCTTTTAAAACTGGTTTTATTTGCTGATGTCCGTGATACAATACCATTTCCAGAAGAATCTGTATTTGTGCTTCATAACCTTTGAGGCCAAAAGAAAATCTATTTGGAGCAAAGGTCATTTGTTTTCAGACCTGAATACAGTTACCTGTGATTTCAGCAGGTGTTGCACCTAGTTAGGAGAAAAATCTTTACCACAGGGGAGACACAAAATCCTATCAAATGTAAAATGGAAACACTTGCCAAACTTCTGTTACATGTAATAGGGATTTTTTTAAAGTAGACATCATTCTTATATCATTTTTAGAAGAATGCAAATTAATGAGAGCATCTTTTTGCCTGTAAATCTACTAGTGAATCTTGGGAAATTGGAATTGTAGCAGTAGTCATAGCATTTTAAATTAATGTAATTAATTTCATATGCTGTTAAAAGTGCTGATGTGATATTTCTGCTCATAATTTGTATTCTAACTAATGGGCTAAACTATGTATCCATAGCACATCAAGATTAAGGGGCTGAAACTTGGTATTTTCAGTATATTAAAGTATTAATATCGCATGTGAGAAGAATGAAAGTCAAGTAGTTAATGAATGTCCATATTTCATATTCAAATGCTACTTTAGTATATTAAAAAATCCTGTAGCTTCCTGTTTAAGTGATGGATGAATTCTTAAAGCTAGAAACAGCATTTTCCCAATTAAGATACTCTTGATAATTGTCACTTAAATTACATCTGAGAAAAGACAAAATTAAATAAATAAAATAACCTACACCCCCCACCATCTTTTACAAACTATGACTAAATATCAAGTAACTATTTAAGATTCAGTGAAGAAAAAATGGGCCATTAGTTTCAAAACAGATTAATTGGGGGGTAAACAGGGGTAGCTGTCCTGGGATTCAAAATTCTGGCAGTCACGTAGTGGGACTTGAGCAGTCTTAATTTGAGCTATGTTATACTATAGGTTTAGAGACATGAAAGTTAAAATAGTCCAGGGTAAAGGCCAGTCAGTTTGGAAATCTTGGCTTTGATTCATAGATTCGATCCATTTGATCCCTCTAAACCTTAAAAGACATTATTAAGCCCTTCTGAATTAATTCAGGGTTTTTTTACCCATGGCTTAAAATCTGTCTTCAAAATCAGTCACAGAACTGATGGGTACCATGTGGAATTGTAAGGGGGGGAAAGAAGAGAAGTGTTTTCTTGGTACCTTTTGGAGCTTCCTAGAAAATCTAAGTTACTCCTAAACTGGTGTTCTTGAAAAAATCCCATGCGTGATCTACTTCAGCCACCTTCAGTAACTATCTGTATAGCTTTTATTTCCTGTGATGCTTTACCATTTACTGTGATGTCTGATTAGATTGCATTAAACATCAGTTTTCAAAAGTAGATGCCAGTTTTGAAAAGGAACTAAGGGGTCATAGTATGTATTTTTTCCTCAGTGCCAGCAAAGGTCCTAGGGAATTGACTTGAACTGCAGGGGCTTGCCAAAAGTTGAGAAAAACATACATTCAAACTAGTGATCTTATTGGTGTAAAATGGAAGAATTTTGAGATTAATTCTTCCTCTCATAGTCTTGACTAACTCTAGTAGTGAGTCTGAGTTTGGTTTATTTTCATTGTGCAGAATAATTTATCCTTGACATGTTGGATGCAGCTGAAAACCTTGTGCATTCTCAGGACTTTCTAGTGTTTGGAAGAAATGACAACCTCAGAATAATTCTTTTGCTTAAGTTTGCTCTTACCAAATTGTCAGAAGGAAACACTTTTCATTTATTGCAAAACTTAGAGTATCTCTTTCTCTGGCAGGAATCGACTTTAAGATCAGAACAATAGAATTAGATGGAAAGAAAATCAAGCTACAAATATGGTAAGTATTCCAAAGTAATTTAAGTTTTCAGCGAGTATTGAATTAATCTTTGAGCAGGAATACTTCATAGCTTTTGAGCCTGGGTGTACCAGAAGTTTCATATCTTTTATTCATTACTGTCCATAAAGTTTATGCTTTCTTCTAGCTTGCTCTTGGAGTGATTCTGCTTCAGTAGCACAAGAAATAGCCTGTTCACATTGCGAGCATTACAGCAACTTCCCATTTTATCAAAAGCTGTCCTCTTAAATGTGCTTTTAGCTCTTCCGTGTGGAAAAGAAGTATTAACTCCATAGCTGTAAACTAAAATGTGTGACCTACTAAAATGTAATCTCCTCTGATACTTTGATGCCTAGTTGTACTCACAGAGGCACAGGTGAGTGGTAATGCTCCCATTCCTTGCATGGTGGGTTAGTAGAGCCTGAGCCTCCTGATAGCAGCAGATGAGCGGTTTTGGAGTAGCGTTATTACACATGCCAAACTTTAAATGCTACTGGTGAATGTAGGGCTCTTGCTCATTTCTCAAGTTCTAGAAAAGATAGTTGTGATACTTGCATCCGAGCCAGAATTCTTTTGACTAAGGAAGTGAAGTGCCAGAAGTGGTTGGTACAAATTTTCTGTCTGTAATGTAAGTCAGAAAGCTGTTTTTTGTCAGACCTTTGGGGTTCAGGTCCCCCTAGGTGTGACTAGTAGCCAAACACTTTGGTCATCTTGTTCACTCACAGACAGATACTGCTTTGAAGTAATCTAGGGTAAAATATCAGCACACTAAGGTGTAGTGCTGATTTTAATAGCTAGCTGTATGTGAAAATGCACTATCCTAAAATATTTTACTGCTGCATGTTTTAATTTTTGTTTAATGGAGGACTCTGTTGCATCAGAGCTGCCTTTTAAAATTATTCTAGGGAAGGCTGTGTAGTGCTTAGTTCTATTGCTTGCATGAAAATTTAAATACTTTTGTGCCATATTTATGGTGCTGCTATAGCCACTGATGTAAGCAGGATAGCTTGAGAGCAAGGAAGATGTTGGAGGCTGAAGAAACTTGTGCAAACAGCTTCTAAATGGTATCTTTTCATAATGAGTGAGTATCTATACATTGTTACTCTGTTTAAAAAGACATCTCTAAGTACAGAAGAGTGTAAAGATCACCTCCAACAAATACTTGTTTTCACTGAATTTTAGGGATACAGCAGGCCAGGAGAGATTCCGCACAATCACAACAGCTTACTACAGAGGAGCCATGGTGAGTGCTCTCACTGCAAAAAAAAATTAGGCACAACTAGTGTAACTGGTTTGCTGTTCTTAAGGTTATATCATGTAAGTCTTCAGCTGGAGGATTGGATAATTGTGGCTTGAGAGGCGGGGAGTATAGTTTGTGGTTTGGTTGGGGGTTTTTTTTGTTTGGGGTTTTTTGGGGTTTTTTTTGACCTGTTGGTACTTTGTCTAGTCCTGTTTTTGTGATGAAACTTCAAGCCCTATTGTCATCTTTAATATAATTAAAATTTCTACAGATTATAATAAGCTAAGTTGCCAAGCTTTAATCAAACAGGTTTTTTAATGCAATCAACCCCTTTAAAAATTTGAAATATTTGAAAAATAGGTAACGAATTATTTTAATATTAAAAGTGTATTTCACTGAATTGCTTTTCCTTCAGTGAGTAGAGAATTCAAAATCTGGGCTAGAAATACAGTCACCTACAAAAGCTACTGTTACTTTTTCCTCCATTAAGAATGACTTGAAGTCAAATAACTGCCTTAGAGCCTGCACTCTTTGTGGTACAACTGCTTGTAATGGTTCTTAATGCTATGATTTGAGATACTTTATATTGGGACACTGTTAATTTCAACTTGCTGATTACTAGCTATGCTGCTACTACATGTTCGTATTGCTTTGTATGAACAGATCTGTTCCATTCATAGGCTGGCTGTGGGTCCAGATAACTCTGCTGTTAGGGAATACTGATGGGGAGAAATAGTAATGGTTGTGGCTATGTGTTAGAGCTTTTTAGTACTTTAAAAAGGTTTTGACAGTGATGTGGTCTTCTCCCCACCTCCCAGTCCATGGCCAAGGACTTTTCTTTGTCCTACGAGGAATGATTGGAAAGGCAATAAGGAATGGAGGTGAACCTGGCAATCTGTCCTTAATGCAGCTGTTGTGTGGTTTCCCATGCTTTGCTAATTGTTGAGAGCCCACGCTAGTATACGTACGTAACCGTCTGAAAGAGCTAAAGCTTCCGGGAGAGCACTTAGTGTTAGCTTTGCTCTAAGTATCTACTGGCCCCAGCAGACTGGATCTCGCAGGTTTGTCATCTTTGACTGCTTAAAGCTGCTGCTTCTAAACTTGACTTTAACAATAGAGTCCTGGTTGCTGTTGTAGTAGAATTTCTAAACTTTTCCTGACTATAGGCTAATAATTTAAGAACTTCATATAGATGGTATCTTTGACCTCTAACAGTGGCAAAATATGTTAAATTAGTAATATTTTGGGTAAATTCTCAGCAATGGCATAATGCTTTGAGAAAGGATTATAGGTACATAAGTCATATGTTGAATTTCTTACAAGTATAATCAAACCAACATCATACATGAAAAGTCAACCAATAGTGCTAGCTCATCTAACTAGACTTTCTTAATTTTCTTTAGGGAATTATGCTGGTGTATGACATCACAAATGAAAAGTCTTTTGACAACATAAAAAACTGGATAAGAAACATAGAGGAGGTAGGTGCTTTGGAAAGTACTTCTTACTCATTCCATCTTATGATTTCGCTGGGACAAGTAATAATCAAGCAATTATTTACTTTCATTATAGTAGCCAACATATATGGCCAAGTTAGACTGTACAGTGAATGCAACAGTGGTTATTAACGGGGAGAATATTATCTTGTTCATCTAGGGATAGAAAGTAGAAAACTTAAGTTTAAAAAGTAAGCATGAAGTAAACACTTCTGCTCTTACTATGTGACTTTTATTGTTCTTTTTTGCTTTTGGGTGTGTCTAAGGAATGGGAAGGAGCAAGATCTTAGGGTGTCTGCCTTTCACTGAGATGATAATAGATCTGTCTAATTTCAGTTGTTACTGTGTTGTGTGTTTGTTCGACTAGAGATTTTTGACCTTTTCATTTGGTCTTGGGTAAACTTCCTTCCTGCTAACTTATTATAAATTATTTAATGGGACATGCTGTCAAATACGGATAGGTCATTATGAAGTTAGAGGAGAAGTCTTAATTTTAGTGAAGCTGTAGTTAGGTAACAGAATCTTATGGGGTTTTTTTACTTAGACATAAAATCCATGGGCTTTTCTTTAGTATTGTTCTTTGGCTTTTAAGCAAAATTCCTGTATTAGTGAACAATTTGATCCAATAGTGACTGGGCTAGAAAAGTTCTCTTGTTGAAGTTCTCTTGCTGAAGTGATTATTACTTAAAGTTAATTACTTAAGTCTTTTATTAATAATCTATTTTAAAATGCAAATGTATTGCATAATGATACTCCAACCAAGTACTCCAGATGTCCATTCACCACTTTGAAGTAAAGTGTGTACCGTTCTATTTCCAGAATAGACAAATGCCGGTGCATGTGTGCAACCTGGTACAGAGCTCATGGTACTGTATTCGATCTGTAATAATACTCAGGCAAATTTAATCTAGGAGTATTTATTCCAACCTGTTTTAATATTTAAATATTAAATTGCCTGTTTCAAAAGTCAGTCTCTTTCTCAGTAATGCCTTCACATTAGATAACTTTTTAAAAATAAAATATTCATTCGTGGATGAGTTTGACACATAAGTTTCTTTTAAATAATGGTGCACTTTGTTACTGAGAGATTACTTTTCCTTCTTTCAGCATGCCTCTTCAGATGTAGAAAGAATGATCCTGGGTAACAAATGTGATATGAATGAAAAAAGACAAGTCTCAAAAGAAAAAGGGGAGAAGGTAAGCTTTGGTGACTTGCCTTATTTAGAAGCCTGCTTTTTCTTAGCATTTTGGCTGCTGGATATTTGGTATGTTCTAGGCATATGAGAGATAATGGGCCTTAACCCTCTTGTTTCAGAAACTGTTACATATTATAGGATGCCAGGTTTGGGTTTTTTGTTTTTAAATAGCACTTGGCTGTCTTCAAGTTTGAATAAACTTAATGGTCCTGTTGTCTTGGGGGGAAGATCCTGTAAAGAATGTTGACCTTTGCTATAGCATGAAGTATTCTAGACCTCAATGTAAGGCTTTGTATATAGTTTGAGCATGTTGTACTTGATTCACCATGGTGGTTACTAACTCTTGTCATAAGTACTGTTATTAAAGCTTAAGTAATCAGTTGTTCTGCAGAACAAACAAGCAAGTAAGAATACTATATAAACTATCACGTACACAGCTAAAGTAGTGTAGTTGCTAGTAACACAACTTACGGGATGATTGCATGTAGTTATCTGGTCCATAAATCTGTATCAATGAAGATTCTATCTTAATGTTCTTTTAGGTCCTAAATAAGTCTTTTTGTGAGCAGTTAATCTCTTTATTGGTTTTGAATTTACATGAGGGTATGGCCTGTTCTAATATTTTGTCTAATTGTCCAGTAACTTTAATGCTTTTGCAAGAGAAAAGCAGAAATGAAGCTTGTTTGGTTTTGTTTTTAAAGCTTGTTACAGCATACAGCATCTATTCTATTATGAACCTATGTGAAACATTCCCTTACGAAGGAACTTAAAAAAACACTGAAAAACTTTAACCTCTCTTCCAGTTAGCAATTGATTATGGAATCAAATTTTTGGAGACAAGTGCAAAATCCAGCATAAATGTGGAA
The DNA here is from genome assembly GCA_020745775.1 of Theristicus caerulescens. Classification (NCBI taxonomy): domain Eukaryota; kingdom Metazoa; phylum Chordata; class Aves; order Pelecaniformes; family Threskiornithidae; genus Theristicus; species Theristicus caerulescens. Next base: position 30,280,858 of record CM036566.1, on the reverse strand, counting down.
GAGGTAAGAGATGGGTGTTAGGCTTAGGTGTGTTTCTTGAACTACCACTAGGGAGGCATGTTTCATGATCTACTGGGCTTTCTGACCTGATCTGGGACCTGAAGTCCCAACTGTGCTCCCGGGTCACCAATCTTGTTCTATGTAGAGACCTACTGTAAAATCCAGCATCTCTTGTTTTCTGGTAATGTCTGGAATTGTTCTTTAACTGGGTGTTAACAGAGTGGTTTACTATTATTGTAGCAAACAGTTGCTTTAGACTTCTGTGCCTTGCTACTTAAATTGCAAGTGCTTTTGGAGAGGGAATAGGTGTAATTTTAGAACAATGCTTTGTGTGGGAAATTGGATTCAAGATTCTTTACTTTCAGAATAACATGCTATTGTGTCAAGGAGCCTTCAGGTTACTACTAAATATGTGCTGTGCAGATGAGACTGAAGATTTGTATGTTAACCTGGAACATCAGCATAGACTGTCATAAGCTGATGTTAAAGCAGGAAGAAGGCTTATAATACTCTATAGATAAACTTGCAATCTGTTTTTCCTGCAAATAAATTTTATGCTAAAAACGCAAGATCCCTATTTATGAGAGCGTAAGGAAATAGAATCGGAAGGAAGAGTGGCTCAACTCCAGTCTGTCTTACCATGAATCACTCTTGTCATCTCAGGGAGGGTGGGGGGAGGATCTTAACTCTATGAAAAGCATGGAGAAGAAAATAATATGATATCAAAAGGCAGTTACATTAAGATTCGTTCATTCAGATAAGGCAGACTTGTTCTTGAATGTTGTTCCTGTACCTAATAATCTAAAAGGCTTTCCATATGTATTGATGGGATACCTTTAAAAAGTCCTTCAAACATGTACTTAATTCAGATCACGCAGCTAACAAATTAACTAGAAACTAAAGAGATTGTTACTTTAAAATAACATGACTGACGCTGTGCCAGACAAGTGTTTTTTTTCTGATTGCAGGATGATCGTTACACAATATAGTTAGAATGGACTTATTTGCATTGTGCTACATCTGGGATAGTGCTTGACGTGATTTTCACAGTGTCGTCATGATTCTCAGAGCAGACAATGGAAGTGTGAACATTAGCGGCTAATACCAATGGTGGATAGCAATAGTGTCCTAATAAAAAGTACCGATCTTCTTCATTAGTTCCTCCAGATGGTTGACTTGCTCTTTCATAACATGCCCTGCAATTTCATTTTAACTCCTGTAGGTCACTAAACGTACAACATTAGGTTGTGCTTACTCCAATCGACTTGGCTATCTGAATATTTTTTTAAATTGTCACATGAATAGTGAAGAAAGCATTAAAAATGCAGCTGGTATAGGCATTCAGCAAGTAACAATTTAGTCTTCTTTCCACCAAATGCTTAACTTGTGGGAAGTGAGACAATTGTGATATTCTAGTGATCAGAAGTGAATTTACTTTATTTGCTGTGATTTATTTGCATTAAATGAGGGTCTGTCTTTGGGTATATTCCAAACACAATGAGAGGGGAAATGTTTACAGTTTTTTACATTCTGGAATTATCCTTGGATTGTTGATATCTCCAGATAACCTAAAATCTTGCTTTTCCCTGCTTCTGGAGAATTGCACAATTTTTCTGCTACAGAAGTTTCTTTGATGCTTCATACATTGAAGTCTCAGATGCTGAGATTTGCCAGAGTGATATTTTTTTTTTTTAATAGGGATGTTGAAAGCATATATAACATTATGGGTAGTCCAGGAACAAAAATTTTTGAGGACAGAAAGCAAGCTAACCTTGATATGAATTCCCAGGGGTTCCATCCTCAAACCTCTCTGTGGGTTTCTAGTTGCGATGCACAGTACAGTTTGGCAAAAAAGAAAAAAAGTATTAGTGTATGCAGCCTTCCCTTCAGCAGGTTTTGGTTTTGGGTTTTTTTGGTTTTGTTTGGTTTTTTTTTCCCCAAGAGGTATGCAATGGGAAAGTCTGTTTATTTGCTTCAAAGACTGGAGGGATGGAGACTAAAAATAAATAGGTTTTTCTTCTAAAGCATGCTTATTGCAGTTTTAAGTAAACGGCTATTCTACATAGAGCGCAACTCGAAGTGCTAGGAGTGGCCTACAGAATACTGTATTGTTAATGTGTCCGGCTGCTCCAAATCTATCTTGTCTTTAATGTGTCTTGTGACTAACTTTTTTTTTCTCCCCCCCTGCTCCTCACCAGGCATTTTTCACACTTGCACGGGATATCATGACAAAGCTCAACAGAAAAATGGTTTGTATTTCCAGTTGGCATACAAACTAGATACATTGAAATGACTGTTATAATAATTGGCTGAGTGGTAGCCCTACCAAAAAACTCCTGGGGATTACAGTGGATGGTAGATCAAATTTGAGCAAACAGTGCTTTATCACACTTTATTACACATCAGTGTGTAATTATTCTTTATTTTGCATGAACATTAACATTGAGCAGCCTGAAACTGGTGTGTTCTTCTGAAATGTAACAGTGTGATCCTTGCTTTATTAAATGTCAAATTATGTAGTCACTCCTTCAGCTAATACTTGAGATCTGGATTGTTGGATAAATGTTTCTTTTTAAAATAGGCAGTTTTCTTGACTGATTAACAGGGTCTGGATAATTGAGAAGCTCAAGTTGCAGCAGACCTCTGCTCTGGTTATTGCTTTGCAAGGGAGGGAAGTGGGGAGGGAAACGAGGAAAGCTAGACTTATTTTTTTCTACCTTTTATGATGTTGATACTCTTTTCTCTTTCAGAATGACAGCAGTTCATCAGGGGCAGGTGGGCCAGTAAAAATAACAGAAAATCGATCTAAGAAGAGCAGCTTCTTTCGATGCACGCTACTTTGATGAACTTCTAATGATAGACTGCAGCACACTTAGAACCTTTTCTGCTTCTTTGAAAGCACAGGGTCACAAAGCCTCAGAATAATACCACCAAGCTGCTGCTGAGAGCTCCATTGAACGTAGACTGCGATACACAAAATACCAAGTGGATTTTGCTCACTAAGCCTATTGACCTGTCAGGCTCTTCTTGCTCAGATATGGAAGCTATGAAGTGGAGACACAAATGCAAGAGTTAACTTGTTTTCCTTTTTTACTTTCTGTTTTATTGCCTGTTGCTGCTATGTTTCTTTTAACTTTGCACATCCATATTGGCCTCTTACTGCCTGTTACAGCACAATCTTACATTTGTATTTGCACAGTTTGACTTGTAAGTAAGATTCTTAACAGATTTGTGCAGGTTTTTCTTTCTCTTTTTAAACAAATTTATTTTCAAGCAGAAGAGCCAGGGGAAAAAATTAAGTCTCACTTCCATTATTTTCTATGCTGTATACTTGTGGCCATGACTGCAGTATGGATGTTGATGCTCTAGTGATGCGAATTACTGTAACAATTGGCATTTAATGATTTGTATGGGTTTTGTCTCTCAGATGCACAAATCTGTTCATGCAGAAGCTATGGCTTCTATTCTGAATGTAGTATGTTGCTTTTCTTTCTTTACCAGACTTAGCAAAGTTGTGTTCTGAATTGCCAGTCACTGTCTGATTCACAGATGCACCTTTCAGTTATTTGAATAAACACAGTGTCTGTCCTCACTTAACTTCCCTTTGTTAGCTCAAACTGTCTGCACCTTTTTTGTTTCTGATGAGGAAGTACCCTCTGGAGTTGAAATCATCATCACAAATTGGCCTCATCACTATCACTTAAGTGGCTTGTGGAAGCTGAATGCATGAGTTTTGAGTAACCTCTTTGTGGATTCATTTGTTCAGAAATGACTGCTTCTAAAGGTGACTTCCATTTCTACTGTAATTCTAAGGATGGTTCATTAATGTCTGTAAGCATCGACCCTTGACAACAGAGGCGTCCAAATACTAGCTTCCTGTGCAGTTGCTAACGTTTATCAAGTTCTGGCACTAAGGAAACGGTCACATTAGAGCTATAATGTGCTATTAATTATGCAGTTAATGCTGAATGTGTGAAGCCCTCTTTGGTCTGCTCAAGCAGTTAAGTTATTTTTTTCATCAAAAACTGGTACAGTGACCTAGACTGTTAGAAGCAGAGTTGAAACGTAGTTGCCTTTTTTACTCAACTGAGCATTGTATAACCTAGTCTTTGTTCTACTACTTTTTTTATTGTCTTCTGAAAAATTTCCTCAATGAGCAATTAAAACAGGTGCTTTAGTTCTGTTGATGTGCCAAACTTGGACCATTGTAAGCTTTAACTACAAGTTTGTGTCCAGCACGTTTGTTATTAGGGGATAGGTGCATTCTGTCATTGTCAAAGTTAACATCAGACGTGCTTGCTTTTGCTTTGCTGCATTGTCTAGAGTTGTAAACAGTGAGTTGGTTGTTACCACAGATAACCGCTTCGTTTTGTGGTGTCGGGTACTGAATTTGTCATCTCTGGGTCTGTTGTAAATGTTTTGAAAGTGAACGGGCCAATAGCATTAGATTTAAAGACGTTTGATTTTAAAAGGTTTAACATGAGTAGCTGGTTCCATAAAGTTTTAAGTGGTTATCAACCTGTCCCCACATGTAGTTTAATAGAAATAGTTATTGTAACTAGATGGTGAATCTCATAAACTGCTGTTGCTGCACTAAAACAAATATCTTCATGGCAACAAGGTTTAGTGAAAAAACAAAGCAACCCTAACTGCTCTGTCGTCTACCCTTGATGTTTTTCTTGGACAGGCTAAAGCAGTTATGTTTTCTGTATGGTTAAAAAAAAAGTGCTTCTATACAGAAAGTGTTGTGACACCAATTATGAATGTTGTTTATTTTCAGTAATTTACCTCTGACTTATTTGGTGTCGTAATACTTTGGTTCTTTATCTCAGGGGTTGTCTGCAAACCAAAACTGACATGTTCTGTGTTTGGCACCGTTTACAGAATGCTTTGTATTGTTTTTCCTGTCTTCGCTGTGTGGTTAAATGTTCATTCAATATTAGTCTCCATGAACTTCCCTTTGAAAGAGCCTGTAAGTAGTAGAGTCTATGAAGTGCTTCTTGAAGCAGCAGCGAATTGGGGTATCTGCTCTGTATGGGGGGGGAGAAAAAAAAACTTGCTATTTTCTTACATTTTAGCTGTGCTAAACTGTACATAAATGTGAGGTAAGACCATAGGAAATTCACTTTATGCATGATAAAATAATGCAGTAAATATTTCACTTTGCTTAATGTTCATGTAAAGTTCATCTTTTTCTATTTGTAGAAGAATTTAATGCAATTTTGTTGTCCCCTGCTGAAACTGAAGAATTCTAATTTCATGTGGTCTTATGGATAAGGTAAACTGCAGATTTCTCTCTCTTTCTTTGTTGTTTTGCCCCCACCCCTCTTCTCCAGCAGTATTAAATGGCTGAGTGGCTGCACTTTATCGGTGTGCTAACTTTTGGTCAATATAGACCTCTTTCTGTGTACAGTCTGCCTTGTCAGACGTTGAAAAATGTGCTGTATCTTAGTGTGCAAATCAGCTGTATGTTTTACTGGGAATTTTTTTAGCTATATTTTCCTTTAGACAAGCGGGTGATGATAAATGGTATGTTCTGCCTACGCATCAGATGCTGGGTACTACAGGCTTTTCTAGTATCACTATGATTGTTTTGTGCAGTCTCTGTTGCTACTTTGCTCAAGACTATATAATCTAAATTTTGAAGGACTCTTATACCTCAGTCAACTAGTTAGTATTCTAATGTCCATTATAATGAAAGTCATATAATTATTATTCATTAAGCAGCAAATGTATTTCTGTTTTGTTCCAGAAATTGCCATTAACCTTTCAAGAAAGGCAGACATTTTTTGGTGGATTTCGATAAAACAAAAACACTGCTTATGCTGTTGAGTTTTATGAAATCTTTCCCTCAGCCCCATGTCTGAGGACTATATCTTGACCAATATTTTTCTAAATGGTTTAAAAATTTTAAAAAAGCGAAACAAAAACTAAACTGGTCTCAGTGCTTTGCAATTTTAGCTTTCAGTCTGTGCTCAGCAAAACATGCACAAGAAGTTTTTGTTGAGTGTGTACAGAATATTTGACTTACTGTCTGGAAGTTCTATTATTACTAAAACTTAAACCACTCATGAAACAGCACAGCTCACTTTTCTATTTGGGGGACAGTTTCAAAAATGCTAATTGACTTTTCAGACCTGTAGTTCTTTTTACAGAAAGTATTTCCCATTGTAAGTACCTTTCCCATACTAGTCTGCTGAAGTCAAGTGAATTAAGTGGATCATTTTCACAAGTGAATAAAGGAGTCTTGAATATACATATCACATTAAAATATTGTGAATGGATAATAAATTGAAAGTACATGAAGAATATGTAAAATGCATAAAAGTGTTATTTGTGAAAATGCATCTATTTGGTTATCTATTAATGTAACTGAAATTTTGCAATGTTAAACTTCATAAGGATTGGTCTGTAGGTGATAATAGGTCTTTTTTCTCCCCCGTTCACTGAACTGCTTATGCCATTCTCATAAATAAAACTTGTATTTCTTTCTTCCACAAAAGTAGGATTTCCATGGATTTTTCTTCTTTCTGGTGAATCTAAGTATTTTAGTGCATTCCTATGGCCTTAACGAACATTTTTGCAAATAAACCTGCAATTACAGTTATTTTAATGCTATATAGCTACTAAATTCAGAATAAAAAGTATAGTCCTTGAGAAAATGCTTAATTTTGAAATAGAAGTGTTCTACTGTGTGTGTTTAAGCACATTTTCTCTCTGGTATAAAGGTGTAATGTGAAAAGCTCCTGCAGATAAAAGTGAACTTGTCCTGTGATTAACTTGTAAACCTAATCATTGTGTTTTGATGTGTATAGACAAAAAACCCAAACCCAACCCCTAAAAAACCAACTTCACACTTCAATGGTTTTATTATTCCATGTGAACTTTTTTACAACAATGTGTGTCTCAAATAAAAGTTACATAATGAAAAGCATTTGGAGTATTTTGTATGAAATATTCCACGTAGTTTTTATACAGTTGGCATTTCCACTCTATTTTCGATACACCTGTTGTGGAAAGGTGTCCAGCTGAGTTGCATATGTAAAGCTTTGCCTAACTTCAGTGGCAAACTACAAGGGTTTTTGTATGGCTTTGCTTGTTCCTAAACTTGACTGTTCTTTAGATTTCTCCTGAAATATCCTCTATTCCTGTAGTGATTGCTTAAATCTAAGTACATATTTCAGTGACCTTCAGCTTCATAAGGAACCATTTTTCCAGACATTTAGTGTCATGAAATACCCTTCCAAAGTAACTTCTGAGCAATGCCAGTAAAGATAACATGAGACACAATCGCCAATTTGATTAAGAATTATCTACTCAAATATTTAAGCCGTTAACATTTTCTTTTTTGTTGTTGTTCTAAATCAGCGTTATGTGAAAGATATGACTATTAAGTAACCTGAGGCACAAATATCATGAATTAATATAGCAAAATACTGTTTGTCCAGCTTCCTTCAACACTGAATATTGAGGGATTTGACAGAAATATTTGTTGGCTATTACATTAGCAATAGTTCTTGACTTTCAAATTATTGTGGTTTGGCAGTAACTCACAATTGGTATGAAACTTAGGGAACCTAAGGAAAGAATGGCTTTGTCTACCCAAGACAAAAGCAGATTAATGGTTGATACACCCAAGTAGGCACCCTAAGGAATAAACAGGAAACACATGGATGACAAGTAGCTTCTAAAGTTTGTGCTTTTTACATGTTCATCTAACAAGCTGTATTTAGCTGAAAGGATGTATTGTCTCTTTACCTTAAGCAACAGAAAGCTGGGGTACATTCTTGTTACACCTTATTATTTGTTGGTTTTGGTTTTTGTTGTTGTGTAGTGTTTTTTGTTTGTGTGGGTTTTTTTTTTTTTCCCCAGACTGCTTCTGGCGACAAGTTTGCTGCTTTAGGACCAGCTGTTTAAACATTATCTTGCAGATCCCCTTGATCTGAACTGGTTCTAGATGCTCAGCAGTCCTAAAATCACTTCTGCGAGTCCTTCAGTTCTCACAGAAGTTAGTGGCATGCATCTGCATCCCAATAACATTTTAAAATACATTTGCATTCTCCATCTGTTAAAAGGAAATAGCAAGCATACTTCTACTGCTTAAAAATGGTGATTTATTACAGTTCCTGGATCTATTTTTGGTTGCAGAGTAGCAATTACTATACAAGTAGTGCACACTTGTAGACCAGAGGCAAGTTATTGGTACAGATGTAGAATGTATCCAGCTTTTATAATCTGGTAAAATTGCCTTTTTCCTAAATTATTCTTTTTCCAACTTGGTTGACTAGCGGCTCTTTAGAATTCTTGAACTATACCGAAGTCGTCAGTATAATGTAAGATTTCAAAATAATTTTTCTTTAGAAAGATTCTAATCCTCAAGGGATACATAAATGAAGCTTTTATGTTATTCTTGCCACCTAGAGGTTTAAAGAAAGGGCATGGAATGGAATGCAAAACATACTGATGAGAATTTTTAGTGCTCTAGGATGTTTTCTAGTTGCTTCAAAAATTTTTTACTGTCTTCAGCAGAGCACATCAGCACTAAGCTTCTGGTGTGAACAAACATTACATAAATTCCTCTGAGCGCATATTCAGTACATACTGTTTGTTCAGTTTGTGAAATAAAGTTGTAAGTTTTGAGCAGGATACGAGCATTTTCCTCATCTGAGGAATTAACATGCTTAATGAATTGTGGAAAGCATGTATAGCTTGAACTGTACTACTGAATACATTGTACTGACTTAAAAGTGAACAATAGTTCTGTAAACTTTCACTGTGTTGAGAATTTCATCCTATTTAGTCTTAAATACCTTCCCTGAGTAGATGATTGAGATGACTTACTGCAGTTGTGACTTTTTCTGCTTATGCCACCACTCCAAAGGAGTGTCCATGATACACAGCTATGACTGGTATCCCAAGGCCTTGTGTTAGGCAGTGGTGTCTCAGATTGATGGACTTGTTTCAAAATGGTTTTTGATTTCTCAAGAGAAACGTTATCATTGTGCTCACTAACCTTTCTGACTTGGTTTAACACCTTTGTGGAACAGCGTAAAGAGATGCTGCTACTGTGAACATACTTATCTTGGGACAGAAAATGGCAGGCTCCAGCACTGCCGAGCTGGCACCTTTCTGAACCACCTACATTCACAATTGGTGACACTTTCAGCACTATTTCATCCACGTACATACTTCTGTTGGACCACTGGCAATGTGCTCATCTCTAAAGAAAACTGCAGTCTTTACTTACCTAATTAACTACAAGTGCGAATTATTATGTCAATAATGCCTTTTTTAAAAAGAAAAGTTGAATGTTTAATTTTCAAGGCTGTTTGCAAATCCTTAGTGTTACTTTACTTTTTCTTTCCTTTTTTTTTTTCCAGGCAACATAGCAACTAACTAGCTCTGGTATGTATTCTAGATGAAGGACGGAATTTTTCCAAGAAGCCTGAGCAAGTTCTGTCCGTGAGATTGTCTAACACTGCCAAATACTGCTTCTGAGCTTCCTCACCTGAAGTGCAATGACTTTGTAAAACTCACATTTATGCTCTGAACCAATAAAATACAGGGAAAAGGTAACCATGTGTCTCTTAAATACTGTTTGTAAGTCATTTTCCAGAATAGCACTGGTAAGTGTACTTGAAATTAGGAAATGGCTAACCAACTCCCTGTGCCAAGCGTGGGGATGGGCAATCCTTTAAAAATAGTATTCAATTCATTAGCTGTTCTTTGAGTGCCATGTGCTATTTAGCACACACTGCTACGTTACTCTGCAGCTATTGTATCTGTTGCACGGGAGGGGAGGAAAAAAGCCAGTGAGGCACAATGTAGAACTGAAGCCGTTTCCCCTCCCCGCCTCCCCCAGTAGCTGCGGCGAGACCCCGCTTCCCGCCCAGCGCCGCCTGAGGGGAGCCGAGCCTCAGGGCGTCTGCGCCTCCGCCTCACAGCCTGGAGGCGGCCGAGGCGGGGCCGGCCGCGGCGGCCGGTTGGTGCCGGCGGGCAACCGCACACCGGGGTGCCGGGAACCCCCCCGGGCTGTGGGGATACCGGCAGACGCGGCGGGAAGCGGCGGCCCCGCCTTCAGGGGCAGAGGGGAGAGCGCGCCGCAGGGTGCGGGGTCCAGGCGCCACGGCCCCGGCAGCGCCGGCGGGGCCGTTACCGCACGCCCGCCTTTCCGGCACGAAGCCCGGTGGTTTCCGTGCGCACGCACGGTGTCGGTGTCCGAGCACGGCTTCCTGCCGAGCGGGGTCGCGGCAGGAGGGCCGGCGGGTCCTGGCGTCGGGCACCGACAGCCTCACGGCGCTGCCGGGGGCGGGGACGGCGCCGGGCACCCTCCCCGGGGCCGGGCCGAGCCTCCGGCGGCTGCCGGGGTCAGGGCCGGCGTTCCGCCGTGACAGGGGCCGCCTTCCCCGGGCGCAGGCTCGGCGCCCTCGGGCCGGCGCGCTGCGGCCGTGCGCCGCCTCCCTCCTCGCCGGCTGGGCGCGGCGCGGCTGCAGGGTCGCCCCGGGGGCGGCGGGCCCGCCCCGCCCGCAGGCGGCCGTGCCCCACTGCCGAGGGGTGAGAGGGCCGCCGGCTCCAGACCCCACCGGGCCGGAGCTCCGCTCCGCTCCCCTGAGCCCGGGCCGCCGCACCCCCGCGGTCTCCATTTCTCCCAGCCAGCCCCTCCCTGCGGGTAGGGCGCTTTTCTGAGATGGCGACGGCAGCTTACCCCCGCCTCGGTCTCTCCTCAGATGTTTCTGTGGGGCCGCCCCTCAGGGCTCCCCACGCCCACCGGCCTGCGTGCCAGTGAGAGCCGCCGGCCGCTCGGGGTGGCTCCGGGCACGTGTGCCCCAGAAAACCAGCCCTCGCGTGGTCCTGGAGCACGGCCTCGGAGGCCCGGGCGGCCGCGGAGGTCCTTCGCCCAGGCTCCCCGCAGGGACCCTCACCTGTTAGCCACAACCGTCCCCAGCCCCGTCTCCCATGACCTCAGTCACCCTTCTGGGGCAGAGTGCTGGGGATGCCAGGTACAGGCCGTGCCCTGTGGACACCTCGCTGCTGTGCTGTAGCGTTTGGGGGTAGAAAACCAGAGGGCAGAAAACCACCGCCAACTTGGTGGTGACTGAAGTTTGGTTACTCCTGGGGCATCATGAGGAAGCTCCCAATGCTGTGTTACAGTAAGTGGGCACGGGTGGGTGAGCACCCTGGGTGCAGGGGTGCACAGCTTCTGTCCTGCTCCGGCTGCCCCGGAGGGCCAGCGTGCCCTGCAGAGGTGCCCAGGGTGTCCCACCCGGGGAAGGCCCGGCCCCCAGCCCCCACTGCACGCAGCCCCGTGCTCGCCACCTTGGGCCTGTTCCAGCTCCAGTGTTTAGGCAGGCCCTCCATTTTTCATATGTGCTTTTAAATTCATTTCAAGTCACTGTTGTTTCATTTTCGGTGCCTAGCAGATGTTCCCGAGAACCATAGCTACAGTAGGAAACAGACTTTACCAAAAGTGTTTTTAGAAGCTGGTCCTGCTTTTCTGTATTTTCTCACGCAGTGTAATTAGGTTAGTCCTTCCTCTTTCAGTAATAATGTAGTTTGCATAAATGGGTAGAGTTATTTAACTGTTTTTTAACCACCCTGTCCACATCAGAGATGAAATTGCTAGTTTATTTTTTCTTAAAATTAAAAAACAGTTTCTTGTCATGGGAAATGCACTCTTCTTTAGAATGTATTTCTTTTGTGGTATTTACACTGCAACTCTCTAACCAATTTATTTGCCTCACAGAGATCCTTATTAGACATTTCAGATGCTAGTGGAAAATGCAATATGAATAACACTTCTTTGGGTTTTTTCTACTCTCTTTGATTCAAGGGCTTTCGTCTGGCTGGCCTGCCTGCTGCTTTCTTCCCTTGAGTGGTTTGTTACTGTGCAAATTGGTGGTAGCCATTAAGCATCAGTATGGAAAAATGTGCTCATCTTTGGAGTGGTGTTTTCTGTTCTGCTCCAGGAACTATTCTGATTTACCTACAACAGACTTTTGAAGTAAGTCATATGATATTTCCCATTCACTGGAGAATCCTTAAGTGTGGAATCATATTGGACAAGTAGCTAACAGTATTCAATATCAGCAGTTCTTTTGTGGCAACATACTTTCTCAAGAGTTAGGTTTAATAACAGAAAATAAAATTATTTGCAGTCTTAAAGCAAATAATAAAACTTAGGAACATTAATTTTTAAATTTGAGTCTATGATGCAAATTGGAGATCAAACACAGCTAATAGGGTTAACCCTATGTCGTGGTTTAACCCCAGCCAGCAACTAAGCACCACGCAGCCGCTCGCTCACCCCCCACCGGTGGGATGGGGAAGAGGATCGGAAGGGCAAAAGGGGAAAAAAAACTCGTGGGTTGAGACAAAAACAGTTTAGTAACTAAAGTAAAATAAAATAAAAAAAAAAATAGAACAGTAGTAATACAAAGCAAGCGGTACACTGTACAATTGCTCACCACCCACCGACTGATGCCCAGCACATCCCCCAAGCAGCGACCGAACCCCTCCCCGGCCACCTCCCCTGCTTATATACTGAGCATGACGTCACGTGGTATGGAATAGCCCCCGCCCAGTCTGAGTCAGCTGCCCCGGCTGTGCCCCCTCCCAGCCTCCCGTGCCCCTGGCAGAGCATGGGAAGCTGAAAGGTCCTTGACCGGTGTGAGCACCACTTAGCAAGTACTTAGCACTACTTAACAAGAACCAAAACATCAGTGTATCATCGACATTGTTCTCAACCTAGACCCAAAACACAGCCCCATACCGGCTACCAGGAAGAAAACCAACTCCATCCCAGCCAAAACCAGGACACCCTATTAATTAACCCTTGAACTTTCTTCCATAGTAAGGGCCACCTCTTGGAAAGAAAGAGAATGTAAAACAAAGTAGCTTCTATTTCACTTGTCACGGCTCTTCGTTAAAAGTCCCTTTCAACCATGTATTTGGAAGTCTTCATGAGTTATTACTGCCTGCCAATTTTCTTCAACTTATGACACTAGCTCCTTCTGTAAAGATCAAAGTGACTAAACGATAATAAACTTTCCAAACTCCGTTTTGCTTAAGGATATAGAATGAAATATTTAATTCTACCTTTAAAAGTGTTTTTCCCTTTATTTAAATTCCATCTAAATGAGAACACAGAGTCAGGTAAGTTTTCTGAGAAGTGGGTTGCAGAGTCATATGGTAGCCTTTGATATCATGATATGTTTTCTTGTGACTGCTGTATAAAATGTCAGATGAGTGACTATGGTTGCGTGCAAAAGCAACAGCTTGCTTCACTGACCTGGAATTGCATGCATAGCATTCTGTGATACTTACCCTGTAATTACTATTTTATGACAGAAATGTAATCTTTAATAACTCAAACAGTAAATGTCATTTATGGGTTGCCTCTTATAATTCAGATAATATGTGCAAAACAATAATGAGTTTGTTTTTGCCAGTTATCTTTCAAGAGATTTATTTCCAATGTGAAACCAAGAGAAGAAGATATTTTAATTTTTATTTTCAGTTTCCAAATAACAAGTGAAAACTTTGATGTGTATTCCAAAAATCTTTCCAAAATCATCTTGCTTTGGGGAAAAGGTGACCAACACTGATTTTGATTAGTGTATATTTCTCCCTACCAATGAATTAGATACCTGATTCCACTGGACTTGTGACAGCTTTTTGACAGACACATGTGCATGTCTTGTGTGGAGACATGATTGTGTCTATAGCATGCAAAGAAGTATGAAGTCAGTCAGAGTGCCCTAAGCATTTCCTGTGCGACCAAGACGACGACTGTGTTATGATAACTATGCTAGTTATTAGATTACATTAATAATCAAAGATTCAGCTATAGAAGTGGCTGACATGCTAACACCTGTATGTTGACCATCTTTTCACATTCACCATAGTTTATTTCAAGTGATACCATCTATTAATAAAATTGCTCTGTGCTTTTGATTTTCAGCGGGTCACCAAAGAACCCCCCCATACCCTGATCATATACTACCACACTCACTAGTTTCACTAATTCAAGATGTAAAGGTTCATGCTCCTTCTGTTTTTAAAGGAGATGTCAGATGCTTAAGTGCCTCTTGAAAGACTCCACAGCAAGTCTGTCAATCTAGAGCAATGGTTTCCAACAAGTGAGCTCAGCTTCCCCTGCAGAGGTTTACCTACATCAAAAGCAAGGTTTAGAGTGCAAGCAAGTTTTCCCATGAAATTTTCTGCTACTTTTATTTCAAGACGTGCAGGGTCCTAACATATAAATGTTAGTGGAGTCCCTTGTTATTAGGCTTTAAGTAGTAGTAATTATCTTTTTTCCTTTTAATTTTAGGGAGCAGTTTAATGTATCTCTTTTTAATTATGTAACTAATTCAGTGGGTGAACATTAGCTTATCAGAAGTTCAGTGCAACCAACTTAAAGACAAAATACAGTAACAGCTAGTCCTAAAAAGGCATATTTGTTCACGTATTCTCTTTGAATTATTTGCATGCCTTTTCCTTCAGGGTATTCATACAAAATTTTAGAATCAGAAGGTACTCTAACATGTCTTTTCCTTATTTTACTGCTTTTTATGACCAGAAACATTTGCTGGTTTAGTCCCATGACTGTATCTGTAGCTGAGATTGGAGAAGTCATCTTTTCAAATGGGAGTCTGTGGACTTCCACTATGTTTGTCTCTGTGATGGTTAAAACAAGTGACAATTAATTTTTATAAATTATATGCCCCAATATATTTGCAAATAAAGTTTTTTTAAAAAATGACATTTTGAAAATCATACAGGTTTTTGTAAAAGCTAAAGTGAGTTCTGTGGTGTTCTCAAAAGACTGATTACAAGAGTCCCATTTTTACTGTGTGTCAGCTGAAAACCATTCTTGCAGGCAGAAATTTCAGCTTGAACTGAAATCAGTTTTGAAAGAGGAAGGGCAGACTGTTCAAATACATGTTTCTGTACTCTGCTAAAGCTAAAATAGGTATCTGTGTGGTGAAGTGGTTCATAGAAATAGAGAAATAATTTGATCTGGGCCAGCTGCATACGTTGAAGTTAGTGGATAAAATAAAAATTGTTTGACCCAGTGCGTTCTAACCGGAACGGCTTTTATCCATATGTTCTTGGAATATGGTCCATACCTGTAGTGGCTTGTAGTAACTTGCTCTTCTGTGATTTCCCTGACGGAGTTTGTTTTTACTTGTTCTTGCTGAAAATTGCAGCAGTATGGAGCAATGCCAGCTGTCCTGTCTGTTGCTATTCTTAACGGCTTTTGACCCTGTTACAATAAACAGTTAACCTTATTTATCTTGTTTTTATTAGGAATAGGTAGTGTTCTTTGCTCTGCCATAGAGCTATGGATAAGCGAGAAGCCAGCAGAGCTACAGATCACTGTAATGTTCTTCACAAAGTATTTTCAGTCTCAGTGTGTAAAAAAAGATAATTCTCTGATTCTATAATTCCAGCCTGTCCCACTTTTTAGGGTGGAACACCATAAAAGTTTAGAGTGGTGGGTTTTTGTGGGTTTTTTTTGAGTTGCTAGAGACTTAACTTTTCTAGCAAAGCAAGAAACTGTTCTTTGTATTTATTAAATACACATAGAAAACAAAGAACAAAAGAGGAAACTGGTGAAAAATGCCTGCAGAGTATAGAATCTCCGCTGCACAACCTCCTTCACTCTTTCACTTTTTGTATAGCAATTCCTAAAGGAAAAGCCCTCCTTGATAGTCCTCCAGAGGGCATATGACTTTTGTTGAGAAAACTGTAAGTTTTTCTTCAATATATTCCTTTAAGAAAGCACAGAGGAAAAAACATAAAAAGTAGCAAACATTCTGGTTTTGCCTATATTTTTCTAGTGGATGAATTCCTAGAAGAATTTATAAAGATTTTAGAAGATTTTATAAAATCAATGCAATCTGTACAGAAGCAGTTAAAGTTTAGTTCTGTAAAAATAGCTTAGAAATGCTCTATGGTGGAAGCTTTTAGGCAATCTGCTGGAAATGTGAATTAGTGAACACCTACATGTGCGATCATGGTGCCTGTGCTAATATGATGTCTTGTTATTAATTGAAGAGAAGGGGCCGCTGCCTTACTTGATTTTTATCAGTGAAGAGTTAGATGTGTCCAAAGTTACTCGATTTTTATTAATAAATCTTGACAGCTATGTGTGTTATCATTAATTAATAGAAAACTCCTTAATAAGCTGTTGTTGCTATTGCTTAAAAGGTATTTCGCTTTCCTGGGAAGATATTTGGGTCAGTAGTATGTGACTATTAAATTTATATTGTACGTGCCCCCAAAAACATTTTAATATACTAAAGACTATAGGTAACTAGTTTGGTAGAAAAATAATCCTTGAGTAATAACACTTGACTTTCAATTCCTTATTCCACAGTAAGTGTTCCAGCATTCATGTTTATTTTTACATTTCCTTTTGCTATTGTTTCCAAACTTGAATGTATGGTGTTGTGAGGAAGTGACAACTTTCCTGACTTGATTTTCTCACTAGATGGTGCCATTTCACTTCTCTGGAATCAGAAACTTTGTCTTACTATTTTTAGTAACAGTTGTTACAGTTATGTTTTTAAAAGAAAATGAAATATTGGACTTTTGAGTTCTTTTTTGGAACTATTGTTTTTTTTCTGAGACTATGCAATATATATATTTTGCTCAAATAAAACTAATGTATTAATGAAAATGTACAAAATTTCTGAGTTCTGTTCTTTCAAATTGTCATAAACTTTCAGTTTTACATTCTTTACATATATTTCAGTGACTTTGATAATGAGACCTGATTTGATAAAAACGCACATTTAAAAGTAGAATTCTTTGAGAGTCTTTTTTCCTTTTCTTCCTGAGGTCTCGGTAAGTACTTGCAGCTAATTTGAGTTATGATACAGATTGCTTCAGTTGAGGTATAGCAGTTTTCATCCACGGACAATTGCTCTATATTTCTTTATGATTGTACTAAGAATTGAAAAGAAGAGAGTTAACAGTGGCTCATTTATGTATCTTACTGTAGTCCTAGGATACCACAGAAACAACTTTGTGCAGTTTCATGTAACAGGCTAAAAGTTGTCTGGGGAACTTTTGTTTCATAGTTTCACAATAAAAGGCTACGTGGTAATTTAGTGTATTGTCACAACTCCTGTGCTGATTAAGAGTTAGGTACAAGTGGAAACCACTTACTTTTCTGTTTAGCTGGTCAGAAATAGGAAAGCTTGGAAAACCATCTTTGCAAAATGGCTTTGACACTTTTTTGTAATAGCTCAAATTGAGAGAATGGCAAAGTAGAACTTAACATTCACAGGAATGCTTTTTATTAATAAAATTACTTATTTTGAATGATCTCATATCAGATGTTGATTTGCTGGCCAGCAGTCTTTTCTTGGTGAGGAACAATGTTCTAAAACTGTAGCTGCCATATTGTGGTAGAAAGTCTTTTTATGAGTGGACAAGGTGCAATGAGTTAGGTTAGTTACAGAACAACTTTATAAGTTTCAGAAAAAGTAGTGAATACATAAGTTGTCTAAAGCTATGCAGTAAGTGGGTTACAGTTCTAGGTTAGAACGTGGGCAGAGCCTCCAGGATGGTCAAGAAAGGCTTTTAATGTAATCAAATGATCTAAAACCAGTACCACCAAAACATTTAACTAGTTGTGTGAGCTGCTTGGTTCCCTGAGGCTTCCAAGCCACCATCTCTTTGTTACTTCTTAATTATTTTGTGAAGAGCCAAGCACGTACTAAACATTCATGTTAAAGAGATGGAGGCTTCAGCATATCCTGGTGCTGGATACTTAGTCGTGTCAGCCTGCACTGTTTTTGGCAGTTGGGTGCATCCACTCCAAGTGTTGTACAGCTGTGTAAAGCCATCCAGCAGTCACTGGTGTTTTTTCATCGACTCTGAAGGATGAAGGTGGTGGGAAATCTTGTATATGTGTTACAAAGTCTTCTGTTTGCTTTTCTGGGCTTAATTAAAGTACAGGAAATTTGAAATCTGTCTGTAAACATTTACTTGTTGAATAAACAGCCAAAACTGAAACAAGGTGTCAGATTTTACTTTTCTGTAATGTTCTTGATTATCTGGCATTTTTGAAATGTAGAACATATAAATATTGCCTTCTTTTAAAGAGGTCTGTGGGGTAGGTTAAGCTCCAGTTTACATTTTCTAGTGGTGAAGAAAAATGTTTGTCTTTTTTTTTAAGTAGAAGGAAAAACAAGGAAAATAAAATAAAGTGAAAGTGTTAATAAGGGTTAAATATTCCTTGCAAGGTAACAATAGAAACTTCACAGTGTCTTTTTGAATTTTTATGTCCCAAGCTGTATTTGTGGTTAAAAAAACCCACACCACAATTAAGTCATAAACTTTATTTTTCAAAATATACTCAATGCATAATAACTATTTACAGTTTTCTTTTAGAATATCAGAAAATTTGATTACTTGGAAATAATAAAAAAGCAATGGTTGGCAGTGGTGCTGGTTGTTCTGAGCCACTTGATGGCATTGGGTCTTGTGAATTCACCAGTCAGTTTCATTTCCTTAAGGTCTCGACAGTAGGAGGAGTGGAAAGTGGGGCAGATTATCAGGCCACTATAAAATGAGCAGAGGTACAAACTGATGATTTATTTGTAGTGTGAAGGTTGAGGGGAATATTCCACCCAGCAGTTGTCCAGTTCTGGGTATCCAGCTACCGAGCCACAGGATATAATTAATTTTCCCATGTGTCTTTGTAGTTTGCTGTGTTCCTTCAGTTTGGGGTTACTGAGTCTGCTGATCCTGAGCACTGAAATGGATGAAACTCTGGGACAGACAGCTGCAGCTAACACACTGCAAATTACAGGACTCTGGGTTTTTGAAAAGCTCTAATTTCTTTAAAGTGACACCTTTTCATTTCACCTCCCCAGCTGTTTGACACTAAACATCTCTTCTCATGTGAAGAACTCCGGATGTTATTTACATTCCTGCTACATGGTTGAACTATTTTTATTTTTATTTTTATCTTTATTTTTGCAGACTTCCCTGCATCCTCACTATGAAGGTAGCATAGCACCATCCTTTATTACCCTGATCCTCATGGGAACTTAGGCTTTATTCACTGCAGGTGGCTCCGTGCAAAATCTGAAATGCTGCTTGTTATGCAAGGACAGTGACTTCCTTTTAGCTCATCAGCATCCCAGATAGTGTCTAATATCCTCTATAATTTCTCTACACATTTTGGCAACTGATGCCTTGAATTTAGGGGGAGGAAAAAATCAATATTTGTTTACTTCATAATTAGGCTTTTGTCAGGCAGCTGTTTGAAATGCACAATTCAAACCTCTTCATGGATACCACACATCTGAGAACTTAATAGTTCAGTTGTAGCTTTTTGCAATAATAAGACCAGTGATTCGATATTAAGTTTATATGTTTAACTATGGGTAGCAAATTCAAAGTTGAGGACTAGGTCTTAAACGTAGATGAGAATTAATGTATTGATCTTGCTACAGAATTAATGAAAATAACACTTTAATTCAACACAGTAACCTTTGCAATAGCAAAACCATTCAATTTTCTTCCACCATTTTAGCTGAAGTCAAGAAGCCTTTTTTTTTTTTAAAGCTTCTATATTTAATACACTTTTTCAGAAGTTAAAATTTGCTTTTGTTGGGCATTAACTTTTAGGTGTATGTATTAAAAGTAATCCTTTGGGGTTTGTTTTTGTACATTAGATATGACACATGCAGAACTTTTTGTGACTCAATACTTCCTGAGCAAATTTTGAAATGCATTTAGTTGTGCAAGATGTGTTGTACCCCTACACTGTTCACAGTGGAGAAAATGTAAAAATAAGATATTTATCGTGATCCCACTGTACACACCTTTTAGCATAATAGTCTTGTGACTGGTCAACCAGTTCGGGCAAAGTTGTGCCAAGTTGACTTCAAACTTCATTATATATACTATGATAGGATGTCCTGAAGTAAAAGTTCTCCTTTTTGAAGAAAAAAAGTAAACCTGGTAGCTGCTATTTTGATAACCTCTTCCTGAGAGGATAAATTCTTGACTAAACCAGGAAGTAAGGCAGTCAGTAAAGCACCTCTGTGAGGATATTCATACTTGCTTACAGGAAGCGAATACTCTTGAGTTTGGACCTGAGATTATATAGTCATGCTGTAGGTGCATTGTAACACAAAGGAATGGCTTTCCTTATATCACAAGGAAGGGGAAGGAGAGCTCTACACCGCTTGTGGCATCACTTCTTTTCTGGCTTAAGTTATTCAGGCTTCATTTCTGCTATTTGAGCCTCAAAAATGGGTCATTCCATTTAAAAAGGAGTGAATTGTGATTTTTGTAACTTGATTTAATTTATTATGGTAGCATGTTAACTACATCTGTCTTTCTGATCATGCTTGATTTTTCCGCACATCTGAAATGTTGTGCATGTTAAGAATGACAAGAGAAATGTCCTGGAAAGTATTAAAAAAAAAGATACTTCAATAGGTTTATTAAATGATAGTGGCTAAAGAGCCCGGAAAACATATGGGTTTAGATTCTTTCAGCTCAGGGACTGCTGGCAGTGCAAACTGGAAATAGAGTATTAAGGAAAACCAAAAATTCCCATGTGCTTGTGTTTTCAAAGGCAGAATGGATTTCATAGGAGGATTCCACACAATTAGAGAGTCTAACAAGTGGGAGTAGCAGGAATATGATTTGCGTGAATCCCTCTTCAGTTTGTTCTTTTGCTTAAGAAATAGTTCTGAAGGAGACATTTTTTGCCTAATGGGTAATATGTTTTCTTTGCTGGTAATGTGAGACTTTTCCTCACAGTAAGCATATAGTACTTGGCTGAGGTTTTAATGCTTCTTTTTACAGATGCCAAGGGTGCTGCATGCAAAAGAGAGTGATTGATCGATGTTTCTAATCAGCTGAGCTGAAGATTAAAATACTAATTAAAATGTTACCCTTCTAGAAGAAATAACAGAAACTGAAGAAACATCATGAAAAATTATTATCTATTCTTGTCTTTAAACACCTGTATTCAAAGAGTAAGTAGTGTTCCCCATAGTACACAAATGCTGCTTTTTTAAGTAATTCCAAACCTTTCAACAAGATGATCTTTATGTGCTTGTTTATGTGAGATAAAAATGCTAGCACATGCAATATACTTAGGTGTAAGATTATGCTCCTAAATTTCATGTACAATAAGTATTAATAAGTTATTTCTCCTTTAACTCAAAAGCTTGCTTTTGACATCAAACAATTTTCTTGGGGGTGGAAGGGGAAGAATCTAAAACATAAGTATGCATCTGCTATCTCTAAAGGAGAAAGCACAATAACAATTTATTTAAAATCACAAATGTGGTGCTGGTGCTACTGAATGTAAAACAGATCTAAGTGTAAAGTTCAGATTGGAATTTCCCCAGTAGTGTTTAGCAGCATTCAGATCTGAAGTTATTTTAGGTATAAGCCTGTGCTCAGTCACTTTCTGTCTGTATACTGAAGTACAAGCATTTCAGACCCTCACTTTAGATGTCAAATTCAAGAGGAATTCTGTATGCATCTGGGGCTAGGCTGGCTAAACCCTGTTCTACCTGAAATCAATGACGTTTCACGTTGTCTTCAGTGGAAAGAGTTAGGTTTATGCTTCTGACTTTCAAAAATGCATAATGACACTCAAGAGTATCTAGCTTATGAGATTTGAAAAGATAATTTTGATTACTTTCTAATAATTAAATTACTAAGTTCAGAGAACTAAATCAGCAAAACCATCTACTGTATAATTGCAGTTATAATATATACTGTAAAATCAATCGAGATTTCATGATTGAATGGCAAGTCTGCTTAAAACCAGCAGCAACTGCATTATCTCCACATCATTCATACACACATTATAAATAAGAGCAGGATAATATGGCAAGATGCTTCTCTAATTCCAATGTCAGACAGAGGCTGACCTCCATAACAGATTTGTGAGGCTGTGTAATAACCAGAAAGTGAGCTGTTCCTGTAGCAGAAGTGTTTTTTCAGCACTGGGTTCCTGGGTTTGAACCCTGTTAACAGTCCATGTAGCTCTCATTGCATTTACACTTGTCTTTTCCTCTAATATTTCTGTTATAAAGCCACTGGTGAATGTACTAGCATCATTTGCTGTGATTTTAAAAACTGTATCCACTGAACAACCTAGTTCAAATTCTGATCTCAAATACATATTGCCCTTTTTCTTGTTTATATTCATGATGCTAAAACCAGTACCTTGATTTAGCAGAGAAGAGTGCTTGTAGCTTGATGAACGTCTTCAGATTTGAATACCTGTGGGAAAATCTGTGCTAAACAAACCATAAAATTGGAGTTTAGGATTAACTGTAAAATCAATTAAAAGACCCAGACTCAGTAAGCAGCAAACATGAAAAGAATGTGGTGAGGAATTTAGCTCAGGAGTATCGCATCTGATCGCATCTCCCTGGAAAACAAGAGAACAAGGGCTACAGAAAGCTTTTGGCTGGTACACACTCTTGAGGCTTATCATTAGCCAAGAGCAAGAGACGTGTTCCACCAATGCAAAATAAAACAGTGCTATGAATGAAAAAGGGCTTTTGTGACAGAGCAGGGCATCAAAGTTTGGAGATGTCTTCTTCCTCCTTGTACATGCCTGGTTTGTAGATGACTCCTCTGTTGTCTTCGCCTCCCTTTTTGCAGCTAAAATAAAACAAATGTCTTAAATAATTGTAATTCCAATGAAGGAAAAGCACCATTGGTTACTTAAAATAGTCCATTATGCATGCGTGAGATTATTTTTCTCTATATCAGTGCAAATGTCACAGTAGCTTATTGTTAGAAATATTTCAGGAGAACGCATTCTGTGTGGCAGTCAATGCTGATCACAAAGGGATCAGGCTGTAAGAAAGTTTGTAATCTTAGTCTTTTTTCCAGAATTTAGCGTTGGTGGCAAACAGTCTAGCTAAATGATCTCTTGTCAGTACAGATTTCTTCTCCTTAAATGATGTGACCTTTGGGAGAGGTTTTTTCTAAAACTCCATTCCCCTCTTGTTTCACTTACTGTTCTAGGAAAAAATGAAGGGATTCAAAAAGCAATTAGGAGCAGCAATGCTAGCAAAAAGAACAAGGAAAAGAACAAATAGCAATTGAGAAACAGAAAAACTGGGTAAGTCTGTTATCGACCCAGCCTGCTTGTCCCGCTTAGTCCGGAAAGGGAGTCTCCTTTCCTAACTGCTTGTGGGAGCAGTCAGTACCTAGACTGGAAGGTGGTTTTGTGTTCTCCCCAGTACTCACATACAATTCCCTATTTCCTGTCCTTGTATCTTTTAAGGGTTTACATGAGCGCTGTTCCAGTAATTATTATTTTGTGGAAAAACAACCTTTTCACAAAAACAAAGCTTTTCACAAAAAACAACCATTCCTACAATGGCAGAATGGTGGCCACTGTGGCACAAAGGTCACAGCAAGTAGAGACTGTTTAGCCATATAAATATATTTTGCTGGCAATAAAACAGAATTACTTTGGAGTATATGATAGAGGAGAAATAATGTCTACAGTGATAAAAACCTATCAAAGCTTGTAGAAAAAGATCGTATCTTATAAAAGATCAAACATTACCACTATAAAAAATGTGCAAGGTTTTGGACACATGAGCACTTCTTTGTGTCAGAAGAAAAATTTGGTTTGACTTCTCTTCCTGTGGTGTGACAGCCCGACATCTTACCTTTTCCTCTTCAATAGGCAGAAGGCTACTGCAAGAATTATGAGAACTCCCAGAATGCAGGCTATCACAACAGAAACAACAAAACCTAGGAAAAGAGAAAAAGCATACAGAACAGTTAATTTCATTTACTTGAGAGAAGGTTAGTCACTAATCTGTCATAACATTTGCATTCTGCATCTGCAACTTTCCTACAGCCTGTTCATACCACATTGCAATTATGGAATGTATAACTGCATAGGTGTATCCTGGAAGGTCCTAATCCCACACCTGGATCCACAGTTCACAATGCTGTGAATTTAGACACTCGCTGAAGTCACAAAGCCAACATGCAGGCACAGGCATTGCAGATCAGAAACTCTTTGGATTTCAATGCTATAATGTGTAAGAGAGCATAAGCAAAACTGAAGAACTAAGCCCAGGCAACCAGGGATGTTAAATTTGATGCCTTCTGTTTTTTCAAGGCAGATCAACATCGTTGAATGTGGACAGCTGAAGAGTGATATGCTTTGCTGTTGAGAACATTGCTGAAAGGCATCTGGGAAGGTAAAAATGAATTCAGGATATTAGTATGAAGAACTGAGTGATCTCAGGTTTGCATTGAGATGTTAAGCATTATCATTATAATGCTGTCTTTGATAATGACCTTCATATATATTTTTGGCAATGAAGGTATTTTTATTTATTTTGGCCTTCCCAAAGATCCTGAAGGTGAGCACTCTTTTCTTAACTGCATTTTCATAATTCATTTACACATTGGTTTTTATATTTTATCAAATGGCTGTTTCTCTCTAAGCAACATCAGAACCCTTTCAGAGTGAAGTTGACAGGTTTCATGTATTCCATCTAAATATTTTCTCTTATTAAATCAGCCGTTGAGAGAACGGAAATGTAAAACCTGGAGTTTAACCTTATCCCATTTAACCCATTAGATGCTTTATTAATTTTAAATCCAACTGAATAGAAGCAGCTTGCAATCCATGGAGCTGAAGAAAAACTGTATTTTAAAAAAGGGGAGTTTTGTTATAGTAAAGATGCATCAAATGGACAACAAAATATAACACTAAATAGATAATTGTAGAAAAAGAGCTTGTTGTTTGAAGAGGAAGGGTAGGGGGCATTTCTATTTGATGAGAAGACCTTCTTGCAAAATTTAGTTAGATAGTATTTCAGCATGGTGCTATAATCAAAACTAGACACCAATTCCCATTGAACGTGTGGGCAGTGGAAGGTTTGAACATCGTAATAAATTTCAGCTGCATGTAGGTGAAGCTGATTTTATTGAAATAGCTTGCTGACAGGCAAAATACATTGTAAACATGTTTGAGTTTTGCTGAATAATCCTTTAAGATTAGAGACATTTTGAAATGTAGTACTTGTTAATAGTGAGCATGAATTTAGATTTTAATTATTGGCATCAAAATGTGGATGACCGAACACTTCAGTCATTTGCATTTTTGATACCAAACACAGCTCAATGGCCTCATCTTGTGGGCTGTGTGCTCAGGTGAAGATGGCAGCCCTCTCTCTTGACACTGAAAAGGCAGAAAAGTTGCTCTGGAAACCTGCTTTAGTAGGGGTCTAGGGTGTGCACAACAGCAGGATTTCTTTCACAGATTTCTGTGGTTGCCTGGCCCAAGCCATGATTCTGTGTATGGCCTCTTCTTCCCTTCTTAATAAGTGTGCTCTCTTCCTACCGGTGGTACAGCTTACTGCATCAGGCTGGGTGCTTGCAGCCAGCAACCAGGTGCACTTTAATTGTGCTTTGACAGGAAATTTTTTTTCCCCTCTTTTTTTCTTTTTTTTTTTTCCCTTGAAGTGAGGGGCTGCACCTGTGAGGGAGCCTTTGTGGTCGCAGTAGGTGGAATGTGAGATTACAGGGGTGATGAATACCTTTTTTGAAATAGGTAGAACTTTTCTATGGTTCACTGATAGAGTCAACGACCTTTTGTAATTAAATGTACTTAGACTGAATGGGGTTTCTATTAAAGTAGCACTGAGCAATGCCTTTTGTAGCCATAGAGACCAGTTCTTGGGTGAGAACAGCAGCATGGGCAATAACCCATACAATTCAACTCTGGTAAGTCATGCCAACTTTAAAGATACATTGAAAATGCTTTTATAGCTGGTGTCACTTCTGCATGGGAGCCAAATAATGTGGCTTAGCAGAGGGAGAGCCAAATGTTATTCTTGGGTTTGGCACTGGTTCATAGCAACAATTTTGAGAAAGTCAAATCTGGGTCAAATTTTCCCCCATAGATAGAAATAATAATGTTTATGCTATTTCTGTGAAATGTTTAGAGATTCCTGGATGAAAAGCATAGTATCTGATTTTCAGTTACTGGGATCATGGATTATAACTCTCTACCTTTTACTTTGTAGTATTGAGTGTGATTTACAGAGAGAAGGTAGTCATGTGCTGAAAGGTCAGCTTAAGAAACAGACGGAAAACTGCATTTCTCATTTCTGACTGACCAGTCTGACTCAGAAAATCACTGGCTCATAGATGCAGTTAGCAGTCAGCAACACACCCTTGCCAAGTCCACCAGGTATTGAGTCTTGACAAATTGAGAGGGTAGAAAAAGTAAAAGTCGGATCTCCATGATTCCACAGTGAACCGGTCTTAGACATAAGGTAGCTGCTCGGTCCAGAACTTCTGTTACTTCAGTAGGTGTTTCTGCAGTGGCATTGCTATAGTAGATTGTTTGTGCGTGGATTTAAGAGAGACCCTGCAGAGGAAGCCTTACAGTCTCAGAAACTTGGCAGCTGTATTGCAAATACTGATTCTGCTGTTTAAAATTATTGTGACTTGAGCAGAGATTTAAAGGGAATAAAAATAAAAAAAACCATTAAAATAAATTAAAAAATAAATGGCTAAAAATAGCCATTCTGGACGCAACTAGTTCTCTAGGTGGCAGCCAGTGTTTGAGATTGGAGGTTTGGGAAGAAAGTTTTAACCTTCTTCCTGGTCATATAAGAATGTCATGGGGGAGAGGGATATTTCTAGCTGGCCAGTCCTCAAAAGCAGAAAAAGGACTGACGTACTGTAGTTCTTCCCCTTTTTCACTATTTAGCCATCTTTTACTTAACTCAAAATATTGTTTGTGCAACTAATACCAGTTTGTATATTCATCATGGGGCTATTAAGGATTGTTGATGATTTGGTAAACTTGTAATTTTCTTATATATTTTGGTTAGACTGTAGCAACAAGAGAACTACTAGTGTAATTCTCATTTTAAAATGAGATTAGATTTGAGGCATTGTTCTATAACCATTACACTCTGCAAGTGGTGGCATAGGGACTTGATAAGAGGCATGAAGATAGAATATTATGACTATGGCTTTATATAGTGTACGAGAAATCAAGGAACAAAACCAGCAAAATCCCAAGCATGGCTTGTGTATGCCCTGTATGTGATTTGTATATAGTCACAGAAATAACTTTTGTCTAGTGCAGAGTCATGTTACAGGCAAGAAACAAGGTTTCCACTTGTTACCGACATAATACAAACAAATTGGTTTTCTTAGCTAATAAATTGATAGGGAGGTTGTTCCGTTACTTATTCTTGACTCTGAAGCAGTAAGATTAAGGTTATTGCTTACTGCAGAGAACTACACATGAGCAGAGATCGCAGACACTCTTCATCATGCATAGCAGAAAGGTATTAATGATTTTTCAGAAAGGGAAAAATCTTATTTTTTGTTAACATGAGCTGATGCAAAATTTTGGTAGCCAGTGGTACTCTGTATTTTGTTTTAGTCAAACCTTGGAACTGGGCTCCAAACTATAAACAAACTAAAATGAGAAAAGAGACAATTGATCAGAGTAACTTCTCTCAGCAGTAGTTCAAGAGCAGAAATGGTAGCTTTAAATAGAAGAAAGATATAACTAAACTAAACTAGTTTAGACTTAAATATTTAGCTATCTGCTGCTAGTAATAGGAAAGATTATAAGATACCTTTGGCAGCAAATAAGCAAGGAGGCAAATGGAGAAGTGACAATGAAAGCAGAAAAATGCTTTAGCTGCTTGACTGGAAAGAACTAGTGTTTTGCACTGTAGCCTCAACAGGCTTGGGGACCTTTTTTTGAGGTATCTGGAATGAATGCATTCCTAGCTTCCAGAATGAGGATGGGAGATGAAAACTACTCAGCTATTTTTGGGGAAAGTCACTTTTCTAGGCCTTTAGTTACAAACTGAAAGCTGTGTACAAACAGGAGCGTCCTTGAGAACCTGAGCAGCTTTCAAGAAACTCAGTAAAAAGTACAAAGTCATATGATGCCTTTACTCATCGGGTGTAACATCTTCAGCTCCTTAATCATATGTTAAACAAAAGGATATGTTATGCTGTTTCTCTGCACCTCAAAATTGGGAAGTATCCCATCTCTTCTTAAATCACTGCCCCTGCTTCTGTGCTGCAAGTTAACATAGTTGTTTTTCTAGTCAGTAGCTTTCTGCTGAGTGTACAGAAATGAGAACCTGAAGTAGTTTGGATCCCCGAATGGCACCGAAAACTGCGTATTGCCTTTAGCACTGTAGCCTGCCCTTCTTTATATACCTGGTCCATAAGGCTTCTCCTGAGGATCCACTATGTTAACTGCAGATAGAATGGCTAATAAAATAAAAGTCAGGAGACGCAGCAGTTAAGGAGATGTAGCCTTTGTCACTGGAGCTCTGGAGATTATGAAATGTAGAAATTTAATGCAGAGCTGGAGAATGGGAAGTCATGGCTTGTGGTTCAAGCCATATAGTCAGTCAGCTCAGAACTGTTAAGTATTTTTTACTCCAGTAAAAATACAGAGAAATGAAGATCTAAATCATTAGAACTCAATGAGAGAAATGTGCTTAAGTAGCAAGGACACTAGCATCAACATACTTATTTAAATAATTACTAAGTTATGTGCAATAATTTCAGAGAAGGCACTCAAAAGAAACTTTGTGGTAGAATTATGTTCCTCTTATGGGAAGCTTTAGAAAGATTTTTAAATGTTTCCATGAGAACTAAAACAGTCCCCAGCCACACAATAACTTCTGAAATTGTCTCTGGGTTTTATCTCAAAGATGGAGATTTGCTTCAAATAAGGCGCAAATGCTGCTGATGCCCCACACTGCTCTGGTTGGGAATTTTGATGGAGCTAATCTGACAAAGAGACCAGCCAACTTTTAGTGACAAATCTAAATCATCTCTGATTTCAGAGAAATGTTTTGTCTGGGATTTGTTTTGGCTGATCTCTAATGTTCACTTTTCTCCTTTATAGCTTTGTATTAGAAAAGATATATCATGAAAGGGGCTGTCTGCAGAGGGGAATGGCAAGAACAGCTACTTCAGTATGCCTGCAGGGAGAACTGTTCCCTGCAGTGGCTATCGTGTGAAATTTCCAAATATAGACAACTCCTGTGTTTTCCCTTCTTTTATCTAAACAGTGAAGAAACTAGCAGGCAAAGTTGAAATCATGTGCTAACACATTTTATTAATTTGAAAGTTTACTGCTTGGCTAATCTTTTTTGTGAAGTCTGCTTTTTCTTTTAAAAATCTTTTACTCTCAATTTCAAATAGTATAGTGGCTTGCCTAGATTCATCTGCCTTCAATGTATGTAAGCTTCACAACTGCTTAAGAGTATTTGTTTACAAGACAACACAGAAATTGGAACAATACATTTTGCACAAACTATATACTCAAATGCCTTATTGTGGGGCACAGCTAAGCTTCTCACCACAGATGCAGGTTTTTGTGCACCTCCTCCCCCCCCCAAACCTATGCATTGTCATTGTGTAACACTGCATAAATAAGCTTTTAAATCAGTTCTTCTTTGTAAGATGGCATTTTTTTTTTTTCATTTGTAACACTGGATCATACAATCCAGTGTTACGAATTATTTTTGTTTGTCAAGTTTGAATTCCTCAAGGACCTCTTCTGATTCTATGTGATTTCCTAAAAACAGTCTCCCTGAAAGGCAAAGTTGTGATTCCCTTTAAATGTGTGGTCTGCTAAAAACAACCCTGATATTGCTGAGAACCAGCAAATGTCACTGGTGAGACAAGGCCAGCTCAAGCACTCTAATGCTGACTGAAACAGCTCAGCTGTAGAGAAGTGTTTAGTGTTTGGAGTGACAGTAAATATTTCTGCTAAGCATGACAAGGCCAAACATGTCTTCCTTCTTTTATCTCCTTGCCTTTGATCAGAAGGGTTGCGGGGCTTGCCTGATACCCGTTGTGGAAAAAAAAGTCTTGTATGCTCTTTGAATACCTTATCTCATACAGTTGCTCATGCAACAATGCAGTAAGAGAAGAAAAGGGAACAAAGTGAACTGTGGGAAAATGAGATGATTGCTATATTTTTGTAGTGGTACAGTGCAACAGGACTGCCACTGCAATATTTTGAGTTTACACAAATCACTGGGCACTGTTTTTTTGCATAGAAGCATTCATACAACTTACCTTCACGGAAGGAGATAAAAACCAGTCTTTCATGAAATTCCTGAACATTTCGGAAGTTATCGACCATTTCCAGGGGTTCTGGGTCATCACTCTCTGTGCAGTACATGGCTGTTTCCAGTGCCAGTAACTATAAAGGGAAGCACCCTGTTCAGCTCCCAGAATACAGAAAAAGCAATGCCAGTGTATGATCACTGAGAGTGTGTGTTTGAAATCAAAGGGGTAGTCAAAGGGAAGAGGATACATTAAGTAATACTGAAGTCTTGCGTGGCCTGTGAGCCCAAATACAGAATAATGTGTAAACAGTGTGACATCTCCAAACCCGTACCTGTATTTTGTTTACATCCTAATAAAATTAATCTTGCTTAGTAATTATCCACCAGGAAGACTGGATGGGAGGAAACGTGGTGGCCCTTTGCAGCATGTTCTCCCTGGCACAGTCAACTCCTAAGCAGTACTAAAAGCTACTTTATGAAAGAACTCTCTACTTCAGTAAAGACATGATCTGGCAGAGTGGACAAAGCTAAGAACGGACTTTCATAACAACGAGCATGCAGTAATTTGATCAGAGATTTTGATAATAACATTTTTCCTCTGTGTTTATAATTAGGTGAATCAGAAGATAGTGACTGGGAGTTTATAGTCTATGTAAGTGGCCACCTAAGAGCAAAAAAAGTTAATTAGGTGAGCACAAAAAATATAAGTTGGAGAAAAGCCAGGGGATTCAATATTGACAAATAACACATCACATGCTTTTTAGAAACTTAACATCTACCCAGTCTATCATACCTAAGTCAGTCAGGATCCAAGTAGCACTAAAATACTTAGTGAATAGGGTTCAGACATGAAGCCTGAACAAAAATGATCTGGAAGTGACTCATGGAAAGACTCAAAGCAGGGAGTAAGTACATAGTGAAAACAGAAATTATTCTCACTTGACCGTGATTTTTCAAGCTGATACTATACCAATTGCTATGCAGTTGTCTGTCCTTTATTTATTCTGGTCAACTGAAAACACGCTAACTACAAACAGAATAGGATATTGATTTATGTCAGTTCTGTGCTGTTCTTTCCACTTAAAGGATTTTAGCAATGGTCATCTTTCAGTTTTACAGGAACGTAAGAGAAATCCAGGAAATGAAAATATGCGTTTACTGTTCTTTAGCAGACACCAATCAGGAAAACACATGCTGTATTTAAACTTGCCTGGTCTTGAGAAATTTTAACGGGGTGTCGGAAAACTGTCCAGAGAACGCTAGGGTAGCAGGGAGGAGTTGTCAGGGATCCTTCATAGCGATAATACTCATCCAGTCTGTCAGGAAGCAGTTCTCGAATATTGAAGCCAGGGACTTGGACCATCTGATCTAAAACATGGGATTCGTGTTAAATGCTGCGTCATTACTACACAGGTAGTGCACCTGTGAAGTGAATTTGCTTTTCAGTAAGTAGGATGCTTTCAGTCATATCACTAGGAAGAGAGAAATACAGTTTAACAGAGATCATCCCAGTTTAATAAGGAATACAGCTTTTTAGGTTTCCTACGTACAAATCTTGTCTTAGATACCAAATCAGAATTCTGTAAGATAAACCGTGGCCATATAAACCAAAAACACCACGTGCAAGAAATAAGGCCCAGTCAGAAACACGTGGTGCATGCTAGCCATACACTCTTCACAGAAATGCACTGCATTTGTAAGTCTGTCACAGTTTGTGACAGGTTTGCCTGGGATTTGTGTACTGTTTCTTCAGGCGGTTCAATCCCTCTCAGGGTGACATACGATACTCTCAGCCATTCACAATCCAGTGCAGGCTTATAGCCACTCACCCTTGTATTTCACATTCCGGAAGTGCCTGAAGATCTTTTCATAGGTTGGGTTGAAGGGCCCAATCTGTAATAAGCAGACTATTAACAGCTGTGCAAATCACTGCAGTCTGAATATGAGTCTTTGCTTCTGCACACAGCAGACAGCAGTATTTGATGGCCCCTGTCATAAGGCAAGTGTCTCCACTGTCTGGATATTCATATACTAGAATGGCATAAGTACTCTTTTTACTTAAAACATGACCACTATCCTCAGAACCCCAATAATGCTCTTACTCACTCCAGAGCTGTTAGAGCTGCTTTGTCATAATGCTGTCTCAACAACTGCAGTGTACACATCTTACGTGCACTTGAAAGACCCTATTGCCCTTGCCTGTTCAGCATGCTGTGCAAATGAAGAGAAACCATTTCCTCTGAGCACATTGCAGGCATAAGTTCTCAACTGACAGGCTTCTCAGATCATCTACTGGTTTCTAGTCAAAGCCACATTTTTCCACCCACAAACATTTTTTCGTCTGCTGCTCCTCACAGTCCAGGAAGATAAAGAATGACACTATTGGGTACCACAGGGCTGCTGGCAAGGGCTATAACTCAACTACCAAACAAGACCACGTTTTCCAACTGCTACCAGCAGCTTTTCAGTCTAATAGTCAATGCCTTTTTTTATGAATTCTTTAGAGTTGGTGCTTAGCAACTCCTCTGACAACCAGACATAGTAAACTGGTGTCCTTAGATCAACTGTAATAGCCACCAGCTGTCTGAAAGTTTTTCAAAGACCTAATCTCCATTGTTCCCTTATTTGATTTTTAAACACCATTGCTCAGAAATAACCAGAATTCCAGTATTATTCCCTAGCATAATATACAATAGTCTGACACTTTTCACAGCTGCAACTTCCAAATGGACTGAAATTTAACACAAAATTATTGTCAAAGTCTTAGAGCTGCTAGGAAGTGAGCTTGGATAATATTAATGAGAATTAGAGCTTTGTCTGCTAACTAGAATGTTTTCACTTTTTTGATGGAAATGTGAAAACCTGGGTGTTTTCACATTTCTTTATGCTGCAGAAAATCCTCACATTTAAAAATAATCTTTCTAGTTATCTTATAGAAGAGTTTTAATCCTCAAGAAAAAGGAGAATTATATATGTACAAGCTTCTAAAAATTTTTCATTCAGATCATTTTTATCTTTAATTGCTTGTAAGTGGGGCTTTAGAGGGGAAAATTGGAAAGCTGCCCTTCTGTCATCTTAAGAAGGGTGCTGAATTTACTTGTTTACTGTAATCTGTGATTCAAAGAATCTGGGAGGTTTGTGACCTGAAGACTATGGTCAAATCCTAATTGCATATAGTGGCCAAAGCCAGGGTTGTGTCTGCCTATGCCTCTCTGCTGTGTTAAAACTGCTTCATGCTATGATAGGCAGTTTTTAGTAAGTGAGCTTGAAATTCACTGTTGTCTGTTGTTTGATAAACTCTACCAATCCTTAGTCTGTAAATGAATGCAAAAATGGATTTAACATAGCTGACATGAATTTACTGAAAAACATGAGGAAATATTCAGAATTCCTCTTTTCTTAAAATTTATTCCTGTTTATGTATGTGCTGCTGGAATCTCGCCCTTTTTTGTGAAAGAGAAAAGGAAGAACCTTTATTCAGCCACAGCATCCTTAAATAATCTAGGTAATTTTATATGTTAAAGGTCTCTGATGACTTAATGATTGAAAGCATATTCTAAAAAAAAAAAAAAAGGTTCCTGCATCCTACCTCAAGAAGAACAGCCAAAACCGCCAGTCCATCCGCTTTGTCCATTGCTGCTGTTATATCTGGATATTTCTCAGAGTTATAATGTACGATATGCAGCTACAAAGAAGGAGATACTATGTTATGGTAATGTCTGGGGCACACTCACATTTCTGGTTCACAGATAAAAAGGACCGGCGCAGCCACCTCAGGCTAAGACAATACAATGGGTTCCTTCAGTGATTTCTGGGTGTAGTGGTAAGATCTTGTTAGAGAAAAGCAAAAGGTCCTGGAACTCCCACTCCCAGCCCCGCTGTAGCTGAGTTACTCCCCCCACCCCTACATAATGCAGGGGGAAAGAGGATCAGTCACTTCAGCTTCAAGGCATCTTGACTGTAGTACTGGTAAATTTTTCTGAAGAAGTAACATCTTAGCACTCTTGGGGCTCTCTGACGTTTAGAATGCAAAACCCGGTATTAAATGTAACTAGAGAAGAAAAGGATTCCTAAAGTGGTGTTATGCAAGCAAATTATTCTGACTGATTTCTCTTCTAATCATTTTGGGGTAAATATCCGATTGGTATTGCTTTTCAAAATCTATTCCCAAATCCATAATTTAGGATTAGAAAAAATAAAAAATAGTTCTCCACTGGATAGAAGAAGGTGAGTAAAGGTAGACAGAGGAGCAATGTTGTGCAGCTAGAAGATACACCTGGTTTACAGAGAAGAACCAAGGTGTCAAATATCTAGCAATTTGCTTGAAATTACTCAACTGACCCAGTGCCATCCCTGAGTTTAGAACCTAAATTCTAGGTCCGTGACTTGTGGTGTATTCATGAAAGTACATCGGAGTCCATCCTTTTTGCAGTGCGCAATGCATTTTTTTAGTGTATCATAAATATTTGGATTAGAACCTTGCAGTCTTTTACAGTCATATACCCAAGATAAAGATCCCGCTTTGAAACAAAGGGATCTGCCCAGCCTTCTTTGTTTCTTTCCTTGATCTGAGCTTGTCTTACCTCTGCTGCAAAATGCTTCCCACTGACTGTGTGCTCTGAGCCTTCTGACTTGTTTCTGTTTCCCCAGTGTAGGTGAAGTTGAGATGCAGTGTATTCAAACGGGAGGTTTCTGATGTACATAGTAGGCAACAGATACATTTTCACTGTAAGCAGACCAAAACCAGATGGGAGGAAATGATACCACAGCTTTCAAGCACAGAGCAAATAAAAATACTGTATGTGAGTATATTCCGTATGGAGCATGAACAAAGCAGATTCCTAACTCAAATCCAGCTCAGTCTGTGGTAGGAGGTAAACACTTTAGTTGTCTTTAACCCTTTCTAGGCAATTCAGGAAAATTTAGAATATACCCTTATTCTATTTTCTTGAACTAAAGGAATTGAATGTGAGAATCGTTGCTAATGGGAATCTTTCTTGTCCCTGAAGAATGGAAAATTATCTCAGTTTTATTGAAGAGACAGTTATTGACATGTTGAAGCTTGTGTGCCTTCTTTCAGTTCCCTTATAATGGTTGAAAATGGCTTAATAAATTAATATTTCTCATGGTATTTTTAATCTCTTGTTGTATTGAACTCCTCTGCCTCTTAATCTGCTTTTAGGAGTATATGGGAAAACCAAATAAACTTCTTCCTTTTCTCACTCCCCCTGAAACCCAGAGCATTGATGTCACGGGCTTAAGAACTAGCATTTCCTCTCATGACATGCTGGAGGGAGACCTTTGTATGCATTACGCTCCCTTCTGCTCACTAATGCTCTCCAGTGTGGAAGGCAGGCTGTGTTATTTTTTTTGTGTAGAAATTACAATAGTAATTCTCAACTCAGCAGAAATTGAGTTGTTCACTTGAGAAGTTTGGTACTTCATAAAGCAACAGTTTATTTAAAGAACAGATCAATTTCTTTGCAATTTATCTTTATTATTTTCTGGTGTGAATACAGTTTGTTTCTGGAGTGTCCCAGACATGTTTTGCAGGAGAAACAAGGCTCAAAACCTTAATGAAGGAACAGCTGCAAACCTATGTGTTTTTATGCTAGTGCTAAAAAGCTTTTTTTGAGCTCTACTGTTTTCAGTCTAGCTGAAGTAGGTAATTGTATCTGGATTAGCTGGCCAGGGAAGCACATTAATTATATGTAGGAACGACTGATACCACAATACTAAGCATCCTACTGATTTCCTCTCTAGCCATAAGAGAAGACAGCAGCAGATGGTATAATGATCGCTCTAACGGAAGCTAATTTTTCATTACTCAGAGCAATTAAGGTTTCTATCTGAGTGAGGTTTCTAGAGTGTGTCTCATGTCCCCTGCTTTCTAGGAGGGCACTGACCTTAAAGGTGAATTCCCTTTTTTACCAAGGGGGGGATATATTTTTGTCTTGGCTTTCATTAGGAAGTAGTTGAACTTCTTGTTTTAGGGGCAAGATCTGACAATGTTAGTGACGTAGACTCTACCAGGAATTTGCTTTTACCTGTGTGACTGTTATGTGAGGGGCAGGCTCTCAGTGTTGTTCTTTTGTCTCCACCTCCTCTCTGGCACTGTAAAAGTCCACAGTGACAGTGTTTCCTTCTCTGCCAATTGCCTGGCGTTTACATCAGCCTAATACATTCAACTGTGACAGTACAATCTTTCACTCAGGACCAAGAAAGGCTCTTAGGAAAAGAATGTTCACAAGGAAAGGGTGTTCTAGCCATTCCTAGTCTAAAGCAACCTGGTTTTGGAGAAATTGATCAAGAGGAAAACCAGGAACCATGCCCTAAGGGGCTGGCCCTTACTGAAGAATGGGCTTATGATGTTCTACAGAGCAGGTTTACGCCACTGAACGAGTGAGAAAAAAAGAGATGTTTGCATGTTGGGCATCTTTTAACCAAGCATGCCAGAGAAGAGCAGAGGCAGAGGCCATTTTATAACACAGGTTCTTTTGATCCTTATGCAATAGCAGAGGATACAAAGAAGGAGGGCCTTATAACTGTTCTTATTTCTATGTCTTCAAATGTTTCAGGAAGGAACAAAAAATGGTGGGACTAGCTTACTGGTATTGTATATTGTGTCAATATAGTAGACCTTTATGAGACTGCATCTTCTCTGCTTTTACTTACTGTACTGACACTTTGATTTAGTACTACAGTGGAGGGCATGTTTGTATGCTATCTCTAATTATTTTTTTGTCTTTTTATCTATCTTATCTTACACTAAAGAGGTTTCTATCTCGAGTCAAAGAAACAGAATGGTGCTCCTAGGTTTTTTTTCCTTCCCCCCTGCCACGTAATTTAGCTGAGCTACTTTGATTAGACTGCAATGTCAGAGATGCATTGCACCTATATTTTATCAGTTTATCTCTTTTTAACAGAATCACAAAGTCCGTTCCTGTTTCAGAGCACTCCAACCAAAGTAATAAGAAAAGCTCAGGAATTAATTCTGACATGCCTAGAGTTTATTTAAAAAACAGTCAATTCGGCTTACTGCGAATCCATTTGTACTTAGTACATTCCCAAGTTTCCCTAGCCTGTTCTCTAGATGTAGGTGTGCTGATGTGAAGGCTTCATCATCACAGCTTAATTTCATCTGATAATCAAAGTAGTTCACCCATGAAATAAAAAATCACGAGCTCCAGCAACTCTTTCCTTCACAATCCCTTGCTGTCATTGAGCTCCCTTACCTGAGTGACCATTATTGGTCAATGTAAACTGGTCAGTGGAGGGCACATTATAGCCTATGAATTCTAAAGGCAAGAGATTAGAATCATACTGGAGAATATCTTTGTGGAAATCTATTGGCGATTGGAATACTCCTCCACAAAATGGGTATTTCTTTGGCCAGGCCTTCTCTCCGTCAGGACCTGTGTAAATTAACAGACACACACATTTGTCAAGCCTTAACTATGCAATTAACTTCCCTGTTTCAGCGTTCACCCAAAATTTGGAAAAGGAGCCTTTTCTGAATTTTTAAGACTTTTTTTTAACTTCATTTCATCTTTCCAGTGTGCCATTAGATAGAAAAAGGCCAAATGCCAACAAAAATCTGACAGACACTTTACTGCCCCTCGATTTTTTTGCTAATCTCAACTGCTGTTGATATTATACTCTTGGGGAACTGCAGGCCTGGTAGCTCACCAGGTTAGGCCTGCAGGCAGCAGCACCAGAGCCAGCCACAGTGCCTCTGACCCTCTTGTGATGGTATTGTCTCTCTTCAGAGCTCACAAGTGTGACGAGTAGGGTTTGGATCTGTGACAGTATTTGGATTATTTACTGACATGAATTACTTTTCCCTATGGGAGTAACAGGCATATGCACAGTAATGCAGCTATTCCAGCCTTCTGAAGAGAACTGCTGAAAGAAGTGAGTTCATGTTGGCAGAGGAAAGTTTCGATACTTTTCAGTACACAGAAAGCCAGACCCTTATAAACTTTTTCTTATCGTACAAACTATCTGGCTCTATCTAGCAATATTGCATAACCCACAGTGAAAAGCTAACTTGCAAAAATTGAAGATGTTACGATAATTTGACCTGCAATAACTTGCTCAAACTCTGGTGAAACTTTTCTTCATCACAGTCTTTTGCCCTAGGTAGGATCTACAAAGAATAGATAATATCAAGAGATTTTAAGTTGTGCCTTTGATTTAATTACACATTAATAGCTAGCAGCTGTTCACAAGCTGTAAGCTGAGACCATTCGGATTTAAATACCAAAAGAGGTCCTTGCAACTTGTGTTTCTCCTTGACTCTGAAGATTCATCACAATTCTTCCTAAGGCAGGAAGGCCTTTTGGGATCACCCAGCCTGATCTGTATAACACAGACCATTGGACCTCCCTGGATTAATTTCTACTTCAATGAGGCCTATCTTTCAGAAGGGAAAAAACATCTACTCTTCCCTTAAGCATTGCAGGTAAAAGATACTTCATTAGTGCCTAATGGATAATTACTCTCCTTGGCAGCTAGCTTTTCACTGTCAGTTTGTCTAGCTTTGACTTTGTTTAGATAGTGATTGCTTTTAATCATTTGCTTAGAAATTGAAGACCCTCCTGTTAGCATACGTTTGTTTCTCATTGAAGTACTTATAACGTAGAGGACATAGTTTCTCACTTCTCAAACTAAATAGATTGAGTTCCTTGAGTCTTTGGTTAGAAGGCTTCTTTTCCAAACCTATAATATTCTTTGTGGCTTCTTTGAAGTCTCTCCAGTATGTTAACATCTTCCATGAATCATGAATGCCAGAATCTAATGTTAGATCGGGTCATCTGTGGCAAAGCAAGTTCAGATCTTTTCTGAAGGAAAATTAACAGTCAGGAAAATATTATTAGAGGCTCACTTTTTAACATGAAAGACAGTTTCCAAGGATATGGATAGGAGGTGAATCTGACTTAAACCTAGTGCATGTGACAGAACTGGCAAGTTCAATTCTGGTGCTCAAAGACAGACTTACTTCCTTGTTAAAGCTCTTTAAGATTATTCAAGACATAGGTTTGCACATGACGTTGTTTGCAGTGTGGATACTCAGATTCAATCAGTGCTTTTCAGTATAAACAGGCCTTGATGCTGTAACTTACATCATTGACTCCAGTTTGCTGCCAATCACAATAATTTCTCTCCTCTTAGATCTTCATGGTACTATCTCAAAGTTATTGAAATTCTTTTTAAAAGCTAATAAATGTTATGCTGACATTATAGAAGACTGTATAGTATCCTCTACATATTTTTTGGCAAATAACAGATCCATCCAGAAGAGCATAAATTCCATACTATGGGATATACATACTCAAGAATATTTCCCAGGAAAATATATATCAGGATATACCAGGAAATGATAGTTTCTTGAGGTTGAAACTTGATGTGCAAGACAATGAGACTGAAATGTAACACTTTCCAGGGAGCTAAGACTACAGCAGTGTCAGAAAAATTGGTGAGAAGCCTTTATTTTAAAAAGACTTCAGTAATTTTAAAAGGTTTGGCGTTTCTGTGCACTGATAAGATAGTGAGTTTGCAAGAAGACTTTTAATATGTTACATATCATAGGTTTGGAGACTTGATAATTAAATAGGTAATTTTTAATTGATGCATAAAATAGAAGTCTAGTCCCAGCCAGTGGAAACCATGTCATGAAGTACCACTCACTTTTTCAGTACTATGTTTGGATGAATTGAATGCCCTTAAGAGTTGGCAACAGTATGGGAACTTCCACACCAACATCAGTGGTTCAGAAGGGAAACTTTTGTCTTTTCTATAAAATGCTGTAGTTATTGCAGTCTTTATGTACCTTGATCTTTACTAGCCATTATCCTTTCCTTGACATAAATCTGCAACTCCACTCACAGGTCTCTAAGCTACAGCAGTTTTTCCTTGTTTCTCACTCCTACTCAATTACAACCCCACCAAACCAAACAGAAAACCTTTTTTGGTACAAAACCAGTTTTTCTAGAAATTCTGCCATGTAGTCTTCCTAATTTCAGTGCCTCAAAACTCCTGTCTCAAAGAGCTGAGCTCACTGCAGCTTGGGTTTGCATATGTGAAATTGAGATTTCCATGGTAGATAAACTACACAGCTGGAAGGCATTTCTCAGCTAGTTCTGTTGAAAATGAATGATTGATTGTGAACCAGATTTTCCCTTTTGTGTGCCAGCACATTCAGATAAATTCAGTGGAAATCACATTGTGTTTACAAAGGCTATGCCTGATCACTACTGAATAAAGAATAGCATGTGGATGTATTAAGATTGGCCTGTACTACAAGTCCCAAAAGGTATTAACATAAGTAGTATTGCAAAAATATCTTAGGAGTTAATTTCCTCCTTTTGTGACAACATTTGTGACAAAGGGAAAGACCCAGGCATCTCAGATGATGTTTGCTGCTATGAGGATCCTGTCAGGACTGTGTCAGCAGAGCAACAGTTGTGCCATGGGCCTGTCCTACCCACCCGACACTACTATTCAGCTATTGGAGTGAGCAAATTAAGGTACGGAACTGTTGGTATGGGAG
The DNA here is from genome assembly GCA_020745775.1 of Theristicus caerulescens. NCBI lineage: Eukaryota > Metazoa > Chordata > Aves > Pelecaniformes > Threskiornithidae > Theristicus > Theristicus caerulescens. The sequence goes on along the minus strand of CM036566.1, from coordinate 30,240,187 downwards.
GAAGTAGGACCCCTCCTGCTACCACCGCTCCCAATGCAGCCATGAACACTCGCTGCTGTACGGGGTGCAAATTCAGTGTCTTGGTTTCAGCTGGGATAGAGTTCATTTTCTTCCTAGTAGCTGGTATAGTGCTGTGTTCTGGATTTAGTATGAGAATAATGTTGATAACACACTGGTGTTTTAGTTGTTGCTAAGTAGCGCTTACCCTAGTCAAGGACTTTTCAGCTTCCCCTGCCCTGCCAGCGAGAAGCTGGGAGGGGGCACAGCCAGGACAGCTGACCCAGACTGGCCAAAGGGCTATTCTGTACAATAAGATGTCATGCTCAGTATAGAAACTGGGGGGAGTTGGTGTGGGGGCAGCGATCGCTGCTCGGGGATGGGATGGGCATCAGTTGGCGGGTGGTGAGCAGTTGCATCACTTGTTTTTTCCTGGGTTTTGTTCCTCTCCCTGCCCGGCCCCTTTTCATTATTATTATTATATTTCAATTATTAAACTGTTCTTATCTCAACCCACGAGTTTTCTTACTTTTGCCCTTCCAATTCTCTCCTCCATCCCACTGCAGGGAGGAGGGTGAGTGAGCGACTACATGGTGCTTAGTTGTTGGCTTGGGTTAAACCACAACACTCAGGTTGCTCAAATCCAGCTGGCAGGCTGCCTTCTTTTACATGCGTTTCCAGGACCATGTTCTCCTACCACACTGTAAATAACCCTGAGCCTGGCTGTGCCCTCATGGCTATTTTATAAAAGATGTCTGTAAATAAAGTAGTAATAATTCTTTGGATAGTCTTGCTGCCCAGCTGCACAGTGAGCTGAGCAAAATATCCTCAGCACCATGGCTGCATGCCTCCATTGTATCAGCTCCTTTGACAGCTTTTAGCTTTCCATGGACAGATGTTCCTTTAGGAATAACAGTGGTGTCTGCTCCCAGGATGTGTACATTGGCTGACTTAAAAAAAAGAAGAAAACAAGCCTCTAAGGCACCAGTGTTACCAACAGACTTTTGCTCTGATGACCAATTAATATTCATGTTGCTCACGCTTCTCACGGGGTATTCAAGTTCTCTTGATCTGAAGTAAACTAATGTAGTAAAATGTATTAGGTCAGTAACACAGGGAATGTCTGGTATTTTTGCAGCCAGGCAGAGCACTCGGCCCTGTTTTGAGCCAGCTGGAAGCTGTATAGCTGCCGTTAGCCCAGGGCTGAGTTAGTAGTGAAGGCTGAGAGTCCAGGCTCCCTGCCACAGTAACATGACCACATGCTTTCCATTTTGCTCAGAGCACAGGCAGAGCTCAGCCATACAATTCTGTGTATACATATCCAATATGTGTATATCTTCCATATACGTGTCCAGAGGGAAGCTTGTGAGATAGAGGAATTGCCAAGGGCTGTAACTGTCCCTGCTATTCCATTCAACAACAGTAAAACTAAAGAGTTTGCAAGTTCAATTAGCCTGATGTCTGTTAACAACAGTTCTTGTGTCTACGTTGTAGCATGAAGTTGTCTCCTCACATGCTAAAGCATGTTAATAATTCCATTGGCACTATTACTTTAAACTTGGCTGTAAAGCTAGTTTTCTCCATTGTAGCTGCTTGTCCACTCTCAAGGAGTGATTCTGGTTCTTTGATTTAATTCCAGCCCTCTTACATTACAGAAACAGATAGCCAGAATCCAAAGAATTGAGGCCCAGCTCTCCCATTCTACCAATTCTCTTCTGGGGTAGAGGACTTCAGGCCTCCACCTTCCAGCCACACACCAACATTGCCAAAAGCTGCATGCACATGCTGTGCTGAGCTATGGGGCATCGGAACCATTCTTTTAGTTCTTTAACTGAAAACATTTTTCTCACGATACACTTCATCTACTTTGTCCATTTTACAGAAGGTGAAGCAGCCCATCAGAGGACACAAAGCAAGCCTGCGTCAGAGGGGCCTGAGGGCTCGTGCCCCAGCTCACTGGCCTGTGCTGTTTTTTCCAGGCACTTTTTCTTGGCTATGTACAAGAGCAGTGAAATCAAGAAGAACAAATAGCATTGCTGCAGTTTGCCTAAGGAAGAGGGAAATACAGGAGAGGTTTAGCCTTTCTATTTATTGTATCATCTAATGCAGTTTCCATTATAGCCAAGCCAAATGCTCATTTGTTTGGAAAGCTTGCGCTGAAAAGATAAGGCCTGATCACATGCAGTGTCATCTTGCTTTGCCACCATGCCCCGAACTGCTAGTGCTATATCAACATTCAGTCTTACACATTGTTGTACTGAACAAATAGAACATTGACAATCAGCACCTGGATTTCTCCTCCACCCTTAATCTTGTACCTGACCCTCATCTTGACATCAGTCTGCACTGTGATTATAATGGTTTGACTTCCTTTCCCTTCCTGTTGATTTAATTTTAGTGGGAGGCATTGCAAAGTGTTGCAGGGATAAAGGTAAATGGTGGAAGGTGTAGGTTGCCATAAGGAACCAGGATCAGTAGGAGAGTACAGAGAGGCTCTTTTCTGGCTGACTGCAGTCTCTCTAAAGACATTTTATTCTGTGCAGACCAATGTTCTACCTCTGCTTTTTTCCAGGTATATGAAAAGAACTATTCTGTACAAGTTCAGTTGCCACTTTAATTTTTTGAAGTTGCTTTTGTATGTTTTTCTAGATATATTTGAAAATCAGTAGTTGAAGGAAAAAAATAAGAATCCTTTTTGTGAACCTTCCCTCTATCCTCCAGTACATGTTAGAAATCAGACTGCAGCATGGAAGCGCGTAACAGGAATTGATGAAGTTGGGCACTGAGAATAACATACTCTGAAATAAGCACTGGTACCCAAATTCCCAGAAAGGGAGAAGTAACTAATTGAAACAAGTATTACCCTGGGAAGGAGGGCAAAACTTCTACTTTGATGGTAGTAAAAGAAGTCTTGCTTTCCTTACTACCCAGCAGGGTTAGGTTCATCTGATGGCTGCTGTCAAGGTAGAAAACCCAGGCTTTTGCTATTCAAACTGTGTCAAGCTTTTTTTTTCCTAATGAGAATGTGAAGTATATGTACGCATACTGGCAGTTAGATTAATACCTATAGGCATGCAGCTGACAGTTTTTTTTGCTTAGGTGAAGTGAGTCAGGTAAACCGGAGCACAGCCACAGGAAGTAGTTATTAGCAGCAAGTTCAATCTCAGAGGTTCTTTGTGTTGTCTTGGAGCAGCACCAAAGGCTTAAGAACAAGCATTTTTTACTGAGATTCTCAGTACTGCCTACTTCTCTGTGGGCGTGTGGCATGTAAAACACTACTCTGAATAAGGAAATAACTGGCCCGAGGATTTGATCAATTAAAAGAAAATCTCCAGATAATTACTCTTCCTGAGCAGCCATCAGATCGTTCTGGGTTAGTAGCTGACTTAAAGGACTAGTGTACAAAATAATACTGCTTTCCTGAATATGATTTATTCTACTTTGTCAGTGCTGGGATTTTCAGGGAGCTGAGTCTCCAGTAACACGATACAGGTGACTTCCTGAACTCTGACTCTACTTAAAAATGAAGACCCATGTGGGTAGGGAGAAGTATGCTCTTTGCAGAACTAGGCTGAAATGTGCTGCTGGTCTGTGACTGGTGGGGAAACAGAGGGCTTTGGGGAACCTCCGCACTTGCAGGGACGATCTTATTCTGCTGAAGTTCTGTCATTCTACAAGGTTATTTAGAACCCAATAACTGACTCTCAATCACACAGATGCAAAACCTGATGGATGAATAACAGATTTCAAGACAACGGGCCAGATCCAAACCTGGGTAAAGATAGTGAACCCAATAGGTTCTCACCAGAATACATTTGGCATGCTGTCCTTAAAACACAGAACAAAGCCACAACTTAGTATGTACAAATTAGTTAGTACTTACCAATATAAGACCATTTTGACCCTGTTTAAAGACAAAGGAAATATTACTGTGAATATTTGAAATTCATCTTACTCTGTAAAGAAACAAATTGCCATTTAAACCTGTGTACTGTATTTTGCAATACTTCTATCTGTCTTTCTAGCCCCAGATGCTGAGCAAAACATAGATGCTTTCAAAGATTATAAACCCTTCTCACCCAAATTGTAACTGTAATTTTATCCCTGTGATCCTGCCCATAGGACTTGACTTTCTTGTGGTCACTTAAATCCTGGAGCAAAACTTTTGTCAGTCTTTTTTTTTTTTTTTTTTTTGTGGAATAGCCACGGACTCTATATGTAGGTACATCCCTGATTTTTTTCTGGTTAGGAAACTAAGGAATATAAATGGGGTGTAGCTATAATGAACCCCCTCATGCCTAGTTGAGGAGTTTGAAAAACATCAGTGGATTGCCAGTTGCTACACTGAGAAATGATGGACAGTCATTTCTTTACAGCAGCTCTGGGATTTGCCAACTGAAACAGATAGGAATAGATGGACTTTGAAAAAAACGGAGTATGATACACAAACCCACATAATTCAGAGAATGCTGGGGGGTTGAGTGAGTGTTGAAATGATCAATATTCATCCATTGCTTAAGGAACTGAACTTAGGACCGTGTCTTTGCATGTCTTTGGAAATGTCTTGACTTACTGAATGCTGGTTTTAATTTTTTTTTTTTTTTGTCCTGAAACCTACTTACAGTCATTCAGCTTGCTGTGTAATTATAGGTGCTTGTCCTGACAGACCTGAACAGTATTGGTTCTCAGGCTAATGGAGATCTTTACTCTCCGCAAATTTAATTTTACTTTTGCTTAGAAGGCAGTCCTGAATTACAAGTCTTGCAAACACTCGGTGTGCCTGGGTGCGCATGCGTGCATGCAGGCAAATATTTATCCTTACATGCACGTCTGCTCAGTACATGATTCTTGGCTGCATTTCTTGTACTCTGAAGTGTGGTCACAGATACAGCTCTTCTCCAAAGAATGTCGTGAGAAATGTTTGGGATTTATTTGTAGGGATGTGCAAACAGCTGCACTTAGCTCTTTTGTATTGATATGTGCTGGGAACACTAAGCTCTCTGCTTCCAGTTCGTTAGGACCAGTGTGCCTTGTTCTTCTACACTGGAATTTTCAAAAGAGGTCTGTGTAATCATCCTGGCTGAAGTCCCCAGGTTCCTCACATAGAAGAATTCATGTACTGTCTTAGATTTCAAGATGAGAAACCTCATTCTCCTCTCCCCTTCTCTCTGCAGGCGATTATCTCTTACTGAGTTTTTTGGGGGTGCTTGTGTCCTCTGGTCAGCACATTCTGTAGGTAAAACTTGCATGAAGATAGCAACTGACTGTCAACAGGTTTTAGAAATCGCCACATCCTCATCTGAGCAGGGTTTGAAGAAATATTGGCTTAACTACAATAGCTACTCTCTGCTCATGCTCTTACTGCCCATTAAAATGTGTATGAAGTGTCAAAACTATGATTTTTATAATCTAGACCAACCTTAAAAGAGTCAGTTTCAAAGATGTTCAATATTTTTGGCATTTATGCCACTTGAAACAAAAATAAATGAAAGCTTAAAGTCTTTTGCCAAGTGAAATTTTCCTTAGCCTATGAGCATTTTGATGATCTACAGTTCACTACCATTATGACTTTACTGATGAGCACAATAATAGCAACTAGTGTAGGTAGGGCTGAGGCACATTTAACGCTTATTTCATCTAACTTAGATCAGGAGATGAATAGATGACCAGATGGCAGAGTCTTCTTGATTTTGTCTGAATGAACACGTAGAGCTGCAAAAGTGATTTGCTGCCATCCTCAAACTGTGAGCAAGGTTGCTATTACCCTTATTCTTCTTGATATGAAATGAGGATGAGGGAGACTGTCACACAGTCTCCCAAAATTGGAGGAGAGTCAACAGAGTGTCTGATTCACATCTAGAAGGGAACTATCAACAGCTCCATACCTGTGAGCACTCTCATGCCTCTCTGGTCGTGTTGGGGTGAGTGCTGATGAGTATCACGGTTACATGCCTATGCATGGCAGAAGAGGTTCCTAGAGCCAATGTATCTGTTTCATTGATCAATATCGAGGGAACGAATACGTTTCCAGTGTCACTTGGGAGCTGGGAAAGTGGGAATGGTTTTAGTTGTGATAATGTACATTAGTTGTGTTTCTGACTTGGGAAGATGTCAGAGACAGGCAGATGCTGTAGCTCTTGCCATTTCTTGGTACTGGGTGTCTAATTCTAAGATAGGAATTCTCCAGCATTCCTTTCAGGACGTATCATAAGACATATCTTTTGGACACATCCTTTCAATTCCAAACCTTCTGTGTTGTCAGAGAAAGCACCTGGAAAGCACCAAGCTTTATTCTGTTATTCTGGAAAGCAGCAAGCTCTAGGAACCTCTGCCCTACAGGTGAGAGATTCTGCTAGAGAATATAGCCATTTTTCAGAGGATATATGCCAGAAATAAGAAGGTGACCTTAAAAGTTGGAATTCCACCCCTTATGTAGCTCATGCGAAAAACCCAGTAAAATGCTTCTCTTGGCAGAGCTCTGTATGAAGCTGACTGCTCTGGATTATGCTTGAGCCTTCAGGATTTTCGTCCCATGAATATACATGCTGAGTAAGTCCTGTCACACAACCCTTTACGACGATTCTCCCTCATATCCTATAATCACACTAGATGGATTATAATTAGCTTGAATTGATGAAAATTGATTATAATCAGCTTGAATAGATGAACATTAACTCCTAAAAAGAGAGTAAGGAGTGCTGACCTCCTGAAAGTAGTCCTGTTTAAATATAAGAGAATGAGGTCTAGTATATGAGGCGCTTCACAGGGATTACATTCTTTTCCTCTGGTTTAAAAATAAACAGGGCAGAGGGAAAGGTGTGATGCTTCCACTAACTCTGAGAAGGGCCAGTCTCTGCTTCATTCTGTGAGAAACAAAAAGATCCCAAAGCAAGGTATACTGAGCATGCAAGAAGTCTGTAATGCAAACTAAATCAGAGGACAAATTTCTTTTTCCTGTATATATCAGAATACCTATTCTGAGAAATTGAGATAAGGATACTAACTCCAAACAACTGCAGACTACAACAATATACAACTTTGAGCATGCTATTGAAACAGTAATAATTAAAAGATGCCAGTTTTCTGCATACATTAGCTGCCCTAAGTTACAAGTGAAAATAAAATAAAAAGCTGAAAGACTTTACCATTCAACGGCGCTTGCATTGAGAGTTGTATCTTTAGGAAGAAAATAAGCACAGTAGCGACTGTGGCTATACTGAAGCTCTTGGCTGACATCTCAAGGAAAGACTTAGAATATTCCAATGGTTCACAGGTTTCTCTGCACTCTGAAGAAACTCCCTTGTAGATATGTAGCAAATAGCAGATTGCACACATACAGAGCTTCTGCTAATGAATTATTGCCCTTCTCTCCCCTTGTCTCTCTCCTTCCTTTTAGGACTGCTTTTTATAAAGCTCCTGAGACTCAACCCAAAACAAATGATGTAATCAGACCTGCCTCTAGGTCACAGCACCCTCAGAAAACTGATCATATCCTTCATTACCTCAGTTTTAGTGAGATCCTCACAGGGCAGACTCCAGCACTTAGAGAGAGAATTGAAATGTGGAACTTCAGAAATTATTTAGCAGAGACACAAATGCTTAAAAAAGCTGTCCTCTTATGGGCCATACCACAGCAGAGATTCTCTAGCCTATTTCAGAGTGTCTCCCTCAACTCCCATTTTTGGATCAGGGTAATTTAGCATAATGGGCTACTGTGAGGACTGGAGGGAGGGGAAGAGAAGTGAGGCTGTGTGTGGGACTGTTCGTAACTCAGAGGGACCATGGACACTTGCCACAAAAACCATCCAACTTGTCAGGAAGGGATTTTTTTTTAAGCTGAAAGCTCTTGGAACCGGGAGAACACATGAAGCAGGGAAGAGTGAAAATTCATGAGAAACAACCCCACAGTCTAATGTTACATTCAGGACATGTATGGAGAGGGGTAAAGAGGAGCACAGGGAATAAGTTAATGTCCTTCTAAAGGTGATTAAGGAATCACTTCTTAAACTGGGTGTACCATGGATAGCTGAGGAGTGGAAGGTGATATTGGAGAGGCTATTGGTTTTAGCTGAGTACATTATTATTTATAATTGTTACTAACTGCTTACATCTCAGTAACAGCTTTGTAGCATGTATTAGTTTTGATGGTCAAACTTTATTTTCAGCATCTTTATTTATCAGCTGCTGTTTAATTGCTCAATGTTATTAGACTTGCTTATTTTTTCCTACTGTCATTTATGAGGCTGATAAAGGGAAAGGAAGGTTGACTGGAGCATGGCTCACTTCTGTCTAGATCCCAGGGGATCCCAGGGACCTGCTGTAGAGCATGATTCTGGCCTATTGCTGCTGTTCATCTGTAGCCCTATCCTCCCAAGGTAGGCAGAGGCAAGCTGCAGAGAACAGCAGCAACTAATAAATGTCTTGCAGCCTTTTAGAAAGCAGCTGTTGTTGAGTACGGTTCCTCTCTCATACTTGTCCTTAGTATTTTGTAAACCTAGATTGTAATTCCGCTTGTTTTGCTTCAGCCAGATGTAATTTAGAGGGAGAGGGCATGAGCTATAGTGAAAATGTTTTTAACATGGCTTTTTAAGTGCCATTGCCCAAAAAAGAGGGATGCTGTCTACCATGTTCGTACAGAGGGGCTTGCTGAGTCCATTGAAGCATGCGGGCTGTCAGCACACAGTTGTTGCTGCATGCAGGACCTTCCCTAACCTGCCGGAAGTTTGGAAATATAATTTTGTAGGTTTCTGTAGAAGAAATTGTTTTGTCATCGGCCTTTACATAATTGGCAACCTGTCTGACAAGCTGCTAAGGCTGGTATCAATTACCATTGAAAATTACCTCCTCTACAAAAAGACCCTGTTGTGTAGGAGGGTGTGGACTGAGCTATCTGCCAAAATGTGTTTTCAAATCTCCTTCCTTCCTCTTTTCTGCCAGTGTTCTTGAAAAGTTCAGCATGCTGAAATAGGCTCTGATTCTTAGAATCTCCCTCAGCACTTTTTTGCATTTTCACAATCTACAGCTCTCCTTCTCAAGTGTCTGCTATAGTTTGGCTTCACATCCTCGGGAGGAATTCCAGGCAGTGCTTGTGCTTTCAAGGCTAGCTGGATAGAAAATTCTTTGCTTGCAAAATACAAGCCATAGAAAAAGAAAAAAAAAAAAAAAGCTCCCTGACACAGTTACCTGCCTGTATTCTGCACAAACCACACAGGGCTTGCCATTTTATTCTATCTATCTAAGAAATTTTAGGTTGCTAGCAGTTGGTTTTCATCTGATGCAGGGTCTCGAGCACAAGTCTTATGAGGAGCAGCTGAGGGAGCTGGGTTGTTTACCCTGGAGAAAAGGAGGCTGAGGGGAGACCTTATCGCTCTCTACAACTACCTGAAAGGAGGTTGTAGTGAGGTGGGGGTTGGTCTCTTCTCCCAAGTAACAAGGGATAGGACAAGAGGAAACAGCCTCAAGTTGTGCCAGGAGAGGTTTAGATTGGATATTAGGAAAAATTTCTTCACCGAAAGGGTTGTCAAGCACTGGAACAGGCTGCCCAGGGAAGTGGTTGAGTCCCCATCCCTGGACCTATTTAGAAGATGTGTAGATGTGGTGCTTGAGGACATGGTTTAGTGGTGGACTTGGCAGTGCTAGGTTATCAGTTGGACTTGATGATCTTAAAGGTCTTTTCCAACCTAAATGATTCTATGTTTCTAATTTGTCCTTCATTTTTTGATTAATAAATACTCTGTATTTGTTATTCTAAGAATTACTTCATTATGGCAATGCCCTTTACTGTGATCACAGTCGGTATGAGAACGAGACACAGGAAAAAGAAATGAAAATGTAGCTAACAAGTGATGCTGTCACCATTTGCAATAAGTCAGTAGACCTTTAATGACTACACAATATATGAAATAGGTTGTGTAGGTCTTTTTATGAAAGCTGTTCATATTATAAATGAGCCAGAATAGCCATTTTTCCAAACTATATGGAAAAAATTAAATTAGCTCTGCAGTTGAGATTTAAGGCTGCCAGGAACAGCTGTATTTCTGACATGCAAATTGCCAAATTTATTTACTAAATCAAACTCTGCCATTGTCAAACAGACACATTTCAAAATGGCGGACTCAAGAATTTTGGAAAAAGGAAATGAAGCTGATACACTTTCAGCAATTCCAGATTGCAAGAAATTAGAAATACTCCCTGTATCTTTATGATTGCTTTGGCCTTGCTTTCACAGTTTTGACAGCATCATCCAACATATGCTCAGACAAAATTTCTTTTGTTTTTTTTCCTGTCTTCACTGTGCTTTGCCCTATTGTGTTTTTCCCATGGAATAGATGTTGTACAGCCATTACTGTATATACCTTGTTATATCTTGTGGATTTTTTTTTTTGCAAATTAATTCCTAAAGTGCTTCCCATGCTAGAGCATGGGAAAGGGTCATATAATTCCAGATATGCAGGAATCAAATGAAGAGTCATCTATTCTAGCAGGAAATCAAATTGGGAATGTGGGCTTTCAGATGTTCTTCAAGGAGTGTCAACACATGAGTTGATGAGCAGGTATACAAGAGTTAACTTTTAGTGCCTATTAGAGCTCTCTGCAAAGTTAATGGGAATGTTTTTTGTTTATCTTATTGCAAGCTGGTTAGCTTGGATGCTGATCAGTCGATATGCACAAGTAACACTATTGAATATTTGATACTTCCTGCCCATTAAATGGATGAGATGAGGCCTTCTCATAAGAGAGTACATTTGGAGTTTTCACTTGCAAATTTTGTGATGATTTGACTGACCACCCTTACTCCCTCTTCCTGCTGTGTTTAGCTTCAAAGATGAAGCTGAAATAAAATGGAAAAGGTGGCTTTGATGTGAGCAGCGTCAAAGGTCAGGGGAGATGCTAACACTGCATGGGTACTTTTCTTTAAAAAACGTTTTAGCAAACATATGGATAAGTGGCCATAACAAACAGACTCTGTGTGGAGTACTGTGCATACCATAAACAGAAAGCCAACAAGAAGGTCAGTTGGATCCAAAATAAGAAATTAACTCAATGTCTGCAATAACTAAAATCAGTCTGGGTCGTAGTGCCATCTAGTGGGGTCTCACCTGTCCGACCCCAGGTTTGTGAGGCTGGCGGGTGTTGGGGTGACTGCTGGCAACGAGGCCCAGTGAGAGTGGGTGAGTGCAAGGCTTCGTTGCAGCCTGCTGTGGCACAAATGATACAAACCCATGCTGGTTTACTGGTAACCTGCTGTGTGTAAGCAAAAGGTCTAATCCCAGGACAGTCTGAGGAATTTTGGAGACCAAGGGCACAGCATTGACAGACAGATGCAGTCTAGTTGTCTCAAATACCCTAACAATGCTTGAGGAGTCTTGGGTGTCTGGCAGTTTGCATCAGTGACCCAAGACAGCAGTCTTTAAACTGAGTCCTGTTTTCATGTTTGAGCTATGCTGGAGTATAACCTTGATGCCTATGTTTGAAATGTTAGTGCACACTGCCATTAAGTCCATCCTCTCAGAGTCTCTAGTTGTGTAGATAAAACAGGTTGTTCAGAGTTTCAATATTTGTTGTCTTCTTTTTGACACTGGCTCCCCTAGAAAGGTCACTCTGTTGTTAAACCGGCCAGTTCCAGGTTATGGGATTTTATGAGTGGTATTTTTATGTCAGGTAAGTTCCTTATTTCCTTGACATGATCTTCCTTTGAGCCTTTCAGTCTCTCAAAACTGCATTTCTTAATTGCTATGCAATGCAGGAAATTGTTCAGTGTATCTGCTTATATCATATCTACCCTACTGAAAGATCACATACTTTCAGTTTGTTGTGTAACAAGCAGATGAAGCTGAGAATAGTTAACCCTACTAGGTATTGCCTGTCTGCCTTTCACAGCCAAACCTTAGTGCTAGGAATGCCTTCTTGCAATGTGCACGGGCAAGGTGAAAACCATAGGACAATCCTGCACCAGTTGGCTCCAGTCTCAGGGCTGGTTACAAGTGCTTCCTACAGGTGATCCAAGACTGGCAGAAGCAATTCGTGATAGCCAAGTTCTTCATTATGAAAACACAGACAGCTGCTGAACCACTTGTTACTCTTTAATGAGCAGTTTAGATGTACAAAATAAGGTGCTGAGGGGTACCAAGGAGTGAGGGAAGGAGGGAGAGCAGCAGAATTGGTAGATGCAATAATAGATGGAAATCATAGAATCATTTAGGTTGGAAAAGACCTTTAAGATCATCAAGTCCAAGCGTTAACATAGCACTGCCAAGTCCACCACTAAAGGTATGACAGTATGCTGGACTGCATACTGTTAATTGTCACGTATGGCCACGTCAAGTTCTGCTTTCCTTCCTAGTGTGAAGGCCTGAACCTCACTTATATTTGGCCATAGGAACATATCTAAGAGAGCTGGAGGGGTTTGTGGTCCTTTAAATTCAGGAGAGACTAACCCAAAACCCTGGATCTACATATCTTGACTTCAGGAACTGAATTCTGGTCTTGGTGTAGCACAACCAGCCAGGCAGGAAGGAGCTGGAGACACAGGAGCAGCCATGGGATAGCTCTTCTGGAAATCCACAGCTTACTCAGATCAGATCATAGGTCTGTTTTCTGCCTTCCAAGCTTAAGTGCCATAGTTTCTACTGTTTCACTGTTGTGGCTTGAATCCTATTGCTCAGTGTTGCACAGGCATGCGTATGTCTGTATGCAGTTCAGTGGGACTCTTACTTAAAAATGAAACCCAGAATCACTCCAGTGGGGACAAAAAGGAATTTTAGTGGAAGTCCCAGGAATTAATTTTGAATCTTGCATTTGTTTTCTGGTGACAAAACATTAGCCTGCAGAAACAGCAGATGTTTTGCTCTGTTCCAAAACTTAGGTCTTGCTGGCATCCGATGACTCTTCAAAAGGCATTTGGAAAGTGGGAACTAGGGATAGCTGTAATTTCATCCCTGGAAATTAGTCTTTAATCTTCTTGACTGTAGAGCTAGGACTTGCACTTTAGGAATCACTAGATGAGGATGGAGAGATCCCAGAAAATGCGTATATGAGAGGAAACCTTTAAAAAAACAACTTGTTAATAATATTTTGGGTGTGTCAGAATAAGAATATGTAATAAATATGTAATAAAACAACTAGGAGGAGATGGATGTATCCATTTAATTTTTTTGAAGGGATACATCAAGATACAAAATCATTCCTAGGTAGCTAGCTATTAAATGCATATTAACTCCTTATTGGCAGAGATCAGGCTTTGAAGTGAACCTTGCATTATCAGATAAACTGTGGGGACAGTAGATAACCTTCTCTTTCTTGGCAAAGGCACTGGATGTGCATCCCGAGGCACAATACATAATGGTAGATTTTTTTCTGCTGTGTTTTCATTTTGTTCTTGCCTCATTTTCATTACATTGGCAAGTCTGGAAGGCAAGAACTACTTTTTAAAAAAATCCTTCATATGGGGGATGATGCACAAAACCAAGATACTGATCACTGCATTACAAGCCACAGAGTTAGAGCAGGAATTCATAAATCCAATGCCCTGCCCTCTAAATTATATTCTACCTCTCTGAAATTCCCTGTATGTTAGTGATTATCCATCTGCCCTCCCAAAAATATTATGCCTTTATGGAATACATTTCTGCTATGGCAGAATAGCCCAGTGAAGTCAAATTCAAGGGTTCTTGCGTGTTCTGAAGTACATGCTGGAACTGGCAGACTGAGCAGAGCAGCACTCCAGGATTTCCTGAATGAGAAGGCCTGGCATTACTGTGTGTGGCCACTTGCACAAATTCAAATCAATTTCCCCAACCTTTTTTTCTGTTCAAAGTAGTAGTCAGATTTAGAGTCTTCCCTGAAGTCAGCTCTCAAACAGATTTACAGGAGCATGTAAGATCACATCAGGCACAGAACTAAAACTCTCTCTGAGTGTATATATTGGTTTGTTCAGTGTATGTTTTCAGAAGGATTCATTTATCTTGAATTGCTGGGTTGAATTTAACATGTTATGGTAAAACATGACTGCAAAGCAGCTTGGCCTCAGGTCCCAGCTGTTGGGAAAACTCAACTTGTGTTTAAAGAGTAGACTAAACTGTGATGCTTAGAATAGGTTAAGCAGCACCCATAAAAGAAACAGACTGAATGCTGTATTTACAGTGGCTGTAACTATAACGAGTTAGAAATATTTCTGATCTTGGCATGCATGTGAGTCAAAAGTCCAAATATATTGCCAGTTAATTTCAAGACACTATATTTGGTTTCTGAGAAAAAGACCTGTCAAGTATCTACTTAGTTGTATGTAGGGAATATATGCAATGAATAACAGACTGAAGTATATACAAAGCTAAACATTAACCTTTTTGGTGCTGATAGATAATACGACTTAACAGAGGTTCTTAGTCACAGGGATGAAGTAAATACGCTGCTTTATAATGAACTGTAGGTGTAGGGACTGGCCATGGTTGCTGCATGCTCTGCAAGGGCATGGCTTATTCTATATAACTTTTAGGACATGAGGATCACCTCGTATGTGAGTGGGTTCCCAGAGCTCATTCAGGGGAGTGACAGAGGCTGGTCCTAGGTGCGTCGTTCCCTAGGACAGCAGCATGCTGCAGTGGGGCCGTGGAAAGTTTCCCAAAGACTGGAAAACTGCCGGCTGTCTATCTGCAGTATACAATATTTGGGACTGTTTTTTGCTTGAAAATAGGAAATCATTACAATAGCCTCTCTAGCCTTTTGTAGTCAAAGTATTCCTTTTTGAATACGCTGTTGGTTCCTAAACCTGTTCAGCCTTCTAGGAACTGTGAACTGCAGGGGTGGAGGGAGCTGGCAGGAGGAAAATGAGCTCTGTAGACTGGCCATTAAGCCTGAGTCATTACTATTGAAATCTGTGTTTTAATACTGTGCTACATCCCTGCAATGTTGCAATGTTTGCCTTTCTAGGGTTTGGCAAAGAAAGCAGGAAGATGCGAGATTTGCTGAAGGCCTAGATGTAGATGGGGAACACTGAGGACAGAATTGGTCAACTTAAACCAAATGCAGCCCATCCCTAATAGGGCAGCCAGCCTGGTGAGGATCCTGGGCTTTGAAGACATGGCCAAGGAATCAGCACTCTGCACAGCAGAGTGCTTCCCTGCCTCTCTGCCAGTAATTCAACAGGAAGCTCCTTTAATAAGCTTGAGCCAGTCATTACAATGCCAACTGTTGGTAACTCAAGGGCTGCGGTGCCATGTGCCCACCTTCCTGCTTCCCATTTTATGCATCAGTGCATTCTCCAGGCTCCCCTTTCCCCCTCTTTAGTACACCTCAGTAGGACACCAGATTCTTCGCAGAATTTCCAGAAAATAATATGAAAATTTTGCGAGGAGTGCTGGGCATGACCATTTAGTTCCCCTTTTTTGAAAAAAAAAGCAGAGATGTTCTTTTTACGTTATGTAACTCATCTTTACCTCGTGGCTGGGGGCAGAAGGGAGGAGAGCTCACTCAACAGTACCTCTCCACTTTTCCAGCCTGATGTGTGGAGATGCATGAATTTGCAGAGCCCGCTGTAAAGCAGAGGCATCTTGCTTTGGTCTTTGGCTCAGAGCACTCTCTCTTCTGAGATGCTGTATTGTGGTACTGACTGAGCAGTAATGATGGAGCATAAAGTTGAGCTTATTTCACTGTGATTGTGTTCTGAAGTATATTAACATGGGGTTTGTAGGCAAATAGAGGAGAAGCATTAAATGTTAGCTCTCTTCATCTGTTGCATTTATCTGAATAATGGCATTACCCCTCTAGAGAAAGATCCCTCACTTTTTTTCATTACAATCTTTGATTTGTCAGCCTGTCCTAGGTTCCACTTTTATCAGGGACTCAGATCTTTCCCCATCATTAGGGTGGAGCTGAGGACCTAAGTAACTGAATGGGGGAATGGAGGACAAGTGATGACTGTATGAACGATGTGCAGCAAGAATTGATATCTAAAATAGGCTCCAACAAATTTCCTTGTCACCTGCCAGGATGGTGACCCCTGCCACCACATGAAAAGCACAAATAGTATCCTATGTAATGAAAGGTTACCTAGTTAAGCTGTATGAAATAATAAAGGGACCTCAAAGGCAAAACCTTTTCTGTGGTCACTGCTGTGACTAACAGGGTTTCTCTGTACTCATTTAAAAACACGTTGAGGATTTGCTTGTGCGTGTGGGGATGAGAAAAGACCTCTGCAAGGTGGCAACAGACCAGAACAAATTTCCAGCAAAAGTTTCCAGCAAACCTAAAATGTGAATTCATGGTACTCTCAGGTGGGCTTTATATAACAACTAAATAATAGGTATACGCTTGTGAGTCACTATATTTGTCCTGTCTGCACACACTGGAAAGCCCAAAAGTGCAGTTAAAAAAAGGCTCAAGCAAACAAGTCATGAAGCAGAGTACAGTAAAATGAGGCATTCTGCTAAAGATGGAACACAGGTTTCTCCTCATTGCTTTGCACTCCTGGATCCTGCCAGAAATACTCTTCAGAATAACAGGATCGTTTTTGTTACTGGCCTCTACTCTGTCTGCTTCATTCACCACACATGGTCATGGTATTGGCTCAAGAACTTAAATGTGAGACACTGAAGGAGTAGCCAGACAAAAGTCTTGCTATAGGGAAGACAGAGGCATTCAGATACTTACATCGTCAGTTCTGGCCTTGTCTAGGTTCTAAGCTGGCAGAGTAGAAGGGAGTGATCTGGACAGGGTACTACGATTCCCCATGCTGGATTTCAGTTTCTGACTGTGTGACTGACTAATTTCTGCCTCTACACCTTTGTAAATATCTGTAGATGCTGCATACTTTCCCCGTTGCAGCCAGCCAGACCCATAAAGCAGTATGAACTGGGGAAGTTTGGAAAAATGGCCTCACTGCTCTGTTTCCTCCTTCCACCGGTGCAATTGTGCTCTTTGCTCTGAGCATAGAGGTTCACTGCAGTTAATGCTGCTGCACAGGGGATGAATGCAAAGCCTCCTTGTCACTGCTCCACTAGCTTCATCAACGCAGGATGACTGGCTAGAATCAGACCAGAAGTCCTTTCGTTTCTCTTGGAGTGTCTGCATGGCTGAGGGATGTTATGTGCTCATTCACTTCTATGGAACTCTAGTTCTCCTTCTATTACAAAACAAAACCAAACAACTAAGCCAAGTCTGCTTGTGACTGGGGGGGGGGGGGGGGGGGGGGGAAGAAAAACAAACACAAAAACTCACTTTACAGCTTTTTCCAAAATATCTTTAAGCTGTCTGGAGTGACTCACTGATGTCTGCTACACAGCAAGAGAGCTAAAGGTGTATTTTAAAATAAAACTAGAGAGATGAATATTAACTCTTCTTCAACCTCAGCTCCAGATGTATTTATGGCTTAGTGTTCTGGGTTGAGACTGTTCTAAATCAACAGGAGAACCTATGCTTAAGCAACTACAGGATGATTAAAATAGCCGTCTCCTCATGTTGGGCTTGCAGAATGAGCTCTGCTTGTGCAGAAACTCAAGGCCAGCTGTGCTCCAAGCAGTATTTTATTAGCTTTGGTGACATAAAAAGCTTGCTTGGTTTGTCTTGCTGGTAAACACTTTGCCAGTCATATGTTGGCTTTAAAAGCCAATGTGAAAAAAGTCAGTGTTGTAGTTTTCCAGAAATGTAAATCTCTTAATAGTGACTGCAAAAGCCAGGGAGTTAGGGGTGGGGGAAGAAAAAGAGGGAAATGGGGGACAGTTCTTTGCATGAAGGAATGAAAAATGGGTGTGTGTTAAATGAAAAGTATTCTGCTTATATTTTAATAATATGTTCCAAAAATCTTTAAAGAAATTAACTGTCATCCAGGAATGCAGGAATATACCACATCTTCTGGCCCGTACTCCCTTTGGGAAGGCAGTGCACCAGTGGTGCAGCTGCTGGTTTGAACCTCCCCACAAGGGCGTTTTTCATGCAGCCCCTGGAACATGGGGCTGTTGGAGTTCTCCCACCAGCTTGTTTACTGCAGCAGTCTTGTGTCCAGAGCTGCAATGTGATATTTCATACATAGCGATAACCACATTATCATAGCCAATAGGGTAAAAGGGGACCAGCATAACCCAGCACTGTAGATGGTAAGCATTCCTGAATAGCCTCTCTTATTACAGAACCGTGAACTGCTGCAAACCGTTTGCTTACAGAGGTGCTGCTGGGAATGGGCATGACTTCTTCACTGACAGGCAATGCATGAAGAGTTTTTCCACATTAGCTGCACAAATCTGTCCAGGTGATGGTAAGTCAGATGGATTTTTAATTTCACTTTTAATTTCATCCCTTAATTTCAGCCCTTAGTGATGCATCTTCAAAATCCCTGACGACTTGCATCCAGCTAAGTAAATATCATGTCAAACTGCTAAAACTCTGAAATGTTTGTAGGTCTCTCTGAGAACAGAATAATTTGCAAACTATATAAGCAGCATGTGCCAACAACAACATAGAAAAAGTACACAATGCACATACTTGCAGGAAGAAGTAAAGTCTGCAGGTAGTCCTAAGTCTTACCTTCCTTGTACATAGATACACTGTGGTTTCATATGGCTAATGGTTTTACAGCACCATCAACAATATCTGCTCATTTTCCCACATGACAAGGTACCCATTCTCCTTCTGTAGTTAACGGCCAGGGTTGACTCTAGACATTAGCAAAATAGCTGCCTGGAATAGCAGCCTGCTGGCAGCAGAAATGCCCGTGCCACAACCCTAGACAATCAGTCTGGTTGTGGCTATGGTTGGTGTTCAGGCAGAAGGAGACAGGATGGGTATGGCAAAGTTTGGAGTCAGACTCATCAGCAGCCCAGCAACTGAAGTTGCTGTTTTCAGTTTTTTTTTCTTTCCTTCCTGTCTTCATGGACAGAGTGGCTTTGTCCCAGCCTTTTATCCTAGGAGTGGCAAAATGCAGTGTTGTCTATGCGGATGAGAAGCTGTAATGAGAAGTCAGGCTTGTTAACCTGTTTCCTTAGAGAAAGACTGTAATGAGAAGCTTTACTTTCATGCAGAAATACTGATGACAATGGTGTAAAGCTTAAACCCTGAATCTAGAAGCAAGATTCATGATGACATGCCATGCTTATGAGTACCTAAATGCTCTGGCTATTTAGATCAGCCTTTTGATCTACTGCAGCTGTTACATTTACCCATCAAAAGAAAATTATGCTACGTTCGGCAAGCATGTCTTGGTTAACCTATACTTCAAAGTTTTGGCCCTTATGTGCCTGAAAGCCTGCCATTTTCCCTTGGCCTTGCATGAAGTGGCATTAAGTGAGGCAAAGGAGAACTGGGTGTCCTGAATTAAAAGCCCTTTTTTTAAACTACACTACACACCACACAAGTTTAATAATTTCTTGGGCTTGGATA
Organism: Theristicus caerulescens; assembly: GCA_020745775.1. Lineage (NCBI taxonomy): Eukaryota > Metazoa > Chordata > Aves > Pelecaniformes > Threskiornithidae > Theristicus > Theristicus caerulescens. Next base: position 30,220,822 of record CM036566.1, on the reverse strand, counting down.
CTCAGTCATGTTTACAAGAGTAAAATCTCATTATGCTCTAAATGCAGGCCTGGCAGTCTCTACCTACGTTAAATACCATGCTTAGGATAGAGACAGCACAGCAATGAAGTCTCGCATTGCTTAGGCTTCAGTAATTTTTAGGACACGATGGAACATTCAAAGTGATCTTCTACTGAAACAATAATAATTTAATGAAAGGGTCACTATGATGAGATCCCTGCATAGTTTTTCCAGTTGTTTGCTGCTTTACAAAACTGTGCTAACATGCAGTAGGGATAGATGGTGATTAGTCATCTGGTTCTAGCCTATTTTACATTGCTTGTATGTTTGAACCATGGGAAGCGGTTCAAATGAAATATGGAATCATGTTGATAGGGATATGTGAATCAGTGAAGACATCAGAATGTAGTTATGCAGCTGCTGCTTAACTATCTTCAACTGGCTAGTGATGGGGCAAGGAGGGACTGCAAAATGCCGCAGGTCTTACCAAGCTTACTCATTTACTGACTGGAACATCTATTCTGGTCCCTGCTATTAAAGCACACTTTTAACAAAAGGGAATCATAGTAATGAAAGGTTTTACTGCAGTTGTGTGTCACCTTAGACTGTTTTAGACACACAGATCTCAGAACATATGGAAATGCATGTTAACGTGGTACAGTGTGACAGTGAATTGGGGATGGTCGCTTTATGTGAGCGCAGATGAGTTACTAAGCACTTCCCGATGGAGTGCCAATAAATCATTTTTCATGGTGCGCCATAAATGTGTGGCCACACAGGTGTGTGAGAAATCATCCTGGGTGAATTCGAGAGTCTAGCAGGTAGAGAAGTAATAATGTAGACCTGTAAATATTTTAAAATAGTTGCCTTACTTATATTGAGCCTAATTGTATAAGGCTCTGAGTGAAAAAAATAATAGGCATTGCAGATTTAAAATTCCATAAAAGGTCTTCAGATAGTTTTCTTGAATGGGAATTGTATCATGCTACGTACTAACTTCCTGATCCTCCCCATCTACAAAATGCCGTGCATTTAAATGATTAAAAATATATTTGAGCGTTGACCTTTAGTGTGAAGCAAGTCAAAATCCCAGAAAGCTCAGCTACATCTCTGTTCTTCAAAATTCAGGGCTGTCTGTGTCAGCAGTTCATAGAAGCTCTTTGATTACAGCACCGAATAGCTGTTGGCACATTCACCTTTTGCTATAATGAGTATATCAGTTTGGTGTTGGAGCTTAGCAAGACTACTTTGAAAGATCTAGTACTGCTCATAGGGCGTCCCGGTGGCTTTTTATTTCATAACAAGCTGAATATCTCCCTCTCACTGTATTTTACCATCTCGGTTCAAGTTCCAGCTAGAGCGGAAAAATTTCAGAAGGCCTTGTTCAGTCCTTGAATTAGCCGATGTTAAGTGAAGGGAGTGAGGAAAGGAGATCTGAACCAATGGACTCCTCTTTCACAATTCACATTGCTACTCAACATTGTGAATAACTGAGCCTGAAGAATAACACAATAGCAAATAATATAATCCTAGTGATGTGGCAAGAAAATTCCTATTTCCCTGGTAATGAGCTGATCTCCAAATGCTGCTATTTGGGAGCTAACACAAGTCTCATTGAACTCAGTTATCAGTGAAGTGTATATACTGTCTTTGTGTACAATGGCAAGTTTTTCCCAGGGATACTTTGTTTTGGAGTGAAAACACTTCAGAATCAAAATGCTCTGAGACATTGGCACCTTTTGTGTTAATATTTACCGTTCTTTGTGGTCAATAAAGTAGAAGATAGAGTATGTGCGCAGTACAGTACAAAATTCTTTGTACAAAACTAGAAACAAGTACATGCAGCAGAGAGACAGGTGGGATGCCTTTGTAGCTTACAGCAAACAAAGAAGCAAAAATAACTTGTAGAGTATTTTGGCTATCAACATTCTTGTTTAATGTAGAGGGAAAAGTGATATTGTTTGTGTACAGTTACAGTTCACAGATACATATGATACTTTTACTGTAGTAATATTCTACATGGAAATAACAGATGTTAGAGGTGAAAAATGTCATATTAGTTTACCCAGTTCATCCTGACACTTTCCCATCATACCATTTTTAAGTGTTTGGAATGGGACTTTAGAAATTAATTTAAATATTTCTTTTACAATATTTTCTTTACAAGTTCTTTTCACAGGCAAATAGATTTCACATTCTGATTCCTGAGCTTTATCTGAAATAGTATCATTCTGTACCATCACATTCTCTTCCCAGTCCTCCCAGATTATCATCAGAGTAATGCTTTTAATTTTTGTGACTGGATTATTGTCAATTTTCCTTAGATTTGTTAAGAAGCTAATGATAGTGGTGAAATTGAAAACCTGCGTGTCATTTAAACATGCAGTGTTTGTGGCTTAGAAACGTCCATGGTTTTGTCCCGTGTGACATAACAAATAGTACTAGTGAGTTTTAGGTTCTGGAATTACTCAAGTGCTTTTGAACAGTTTCCCCTTCCTTGATCGAACAGATAGGTGGATGGGCTGGGCCCAGCTATCACATTTTCAGGCAGATGGGTAGTACTAGGTTTTCTTTCAACAGGATGCTTGGGAGTTCTCCGTGCTCTGACACAGTATGTAAACTGAGCTGCCTATTATTTTTTTTTTAAATATGCCTGTAGTTCTCTTGTTTGCCAAAAATTAGTGAGTAAGCCTTGTTCAGTTGTAATGAAGAGAAATTAGTTATGTTGGCTATAAAATGTTCTATTTTGATTAAGATAAGATGAAATAAAGCCTGCTGATCTTAAAAGTAGCTTAAGCACAAGTACAGAATCATTACTATATTTTCAAGACTGCATTTGGAAATAATATAATATAAAATTTACATAACTGATTACAGTAAAAGCTAAATGCTAGTGACATGAAATAATACTGCTTGATGTCACCCTGATGCACTTGCATTATTGACCAGCCTCTGGAGGACAGTATAACAATTGATGAAGCTGGTGTTGAAAGCTGCCAGACATGTGAGAACTTTCAGGCATTTGTTTAAAGCATGAATTAAAAATAACCCTTTGTCTGTACAAATAACACCTTAAGAAAACAGTGTGGAGAATTTAAAAAAATATTCATTTTATTTGTATGATTTATTTTTCACATCTCCCTTGGTTTGTTCAAAAAAACCCACCACACAGAATAGTCACATTCACCTTTATTTATACCTTGCATTGTGACCAAGCTGTGATAGTGCAGACAAGGCAAAGTTTGGACCAGAGTTAAAGCGTTGCCTTTGTTCAATAAGATGTTTCTGGAATCCTTGGAGAAGTGATGTGAAATTAGCATAGGCTCTCAGAAATCAAAGCACTAGAAGATCATATGAGTATGTGTTATTTTTGTTGAAAATGGGAATGCTGGTAAAAAGACTACAGCTCTTTGCTTGCCTGTTGCAGTATTCTCTTCCTTCTACTACTGCTCTCTTTTCCCCAGCTACAGCTCTCAGAATACAATGAACTAGAGCCATGTCCTCAGGATTTCAACCTGCCCATCTGGGAGATGAGGCTGCAGCAGCTTTCCCAGTTTTTGCATTCCCACTGAGCATTCTTCACACTGTGTTGCAAACGACAAGATTATTTTGGAGAGCTTTTAATACTAAGATACTGTTTGCTTCCTGCAGAGGAGTATCCAGTCTAGAGGACTGCATCACCTCAGAGTACTCTTTCCAAAATGTCCACTTCTAGGAACTGGATTTTGCAGGCATGCTCAGCAATGGGAAAATCAAATCTGTTACAACAGACTTCATGGAATACCAAGTTGTTGTCAAGGCCCAGAAAATGCTCGATCTCTTTGGGCAAACAAACTGTGGAAAAGGACATGTTTTTTTCTGACTGTAGCACATTAACAAATTGTGCCTTCGGACCACTCTGACTCATGGGCTTAACGGAAACAACCTCTTGATTTCATTTGAAAGAAACACACAAAAGCAGCTTCTCAGGTAGTCTGAACTCAAGTTAATAGAACAACTCCAGTGTATACCACCTGGGGAATCTGACCCATAGTTCTGATGGTGTCAAGGAGCATCCTTCTAGAGAAACATATATATATATATACACACACATACAGAGGGCAATATACAAAGAAAAAAACCCCATATATATGTGTGTGTGCGTGTTTGTACACAATCCAGCCCACATGGATCCAGTTGATAGCATGCAATTTCTTTGGCCAGTTTCCTTCTTTCTGTGTTTTTTCGGGAACACAGCTGCTCTGTAGACCTCGGATACATACTTGAATTAGGCTTAAAAAAAGTAATCTTCTGTTCTAACGGAATCTGTATCAGCCCAATACAATTGTACTGCTATAGTCAATGTTAGAAAGAACACGGAAGCAACACACTAAGAAATGAGGGATCCCTCCTTAGCACTGGAGAGAACCATTAATCCTATGGAAGTAGAAGTTCAGGTAATTTCTTACAGTAACGGTGAAAGCAGGGGGGAATGAAGAATACTTCGATCTTTTGGCTCTACCTGGTACCTTTGCACAATACTTTGTGTCACACCGCCCCCTGAAGGTATGTGTACAGAAGTGTCCTGGGCATGCTTTGAAGGGAGTCATGCCTATTTACACACTTTAATCTTACGTTCTAAATACTGTCACAGATGCTTGCTCTGGGCATTTGCCTAGTTTTAAATTTTTGTCCTTCATCTTGGGCATCTTGCCTTTTAGGGAAGAATCTTGAGCCTTGTAAAGGGAGTTGCTTGTGGTGTTATGATCAAACGCTGAAAGTGTTTGACCTTTATTTTCAGAGAACGCGCAGGAAATGGAAATAGGTTTGTTAATGAGACAGCATGCTGCCGGAAATGTGCTTGTGGTGTTTAATGTGCTGTAGCCTACTTCCGTACACAGATGCATGCAGCTAAGCTTCTGTCCGCTGCAGAGATGGCATATAATTCACACAGCTGCTAGGGCAGTCTCTAGTAAAGGTTTTATGAAGCTGAGACCCTGTGTTAGAACTTACGTGTATTCTGATGCTTTCTGTTGATATTTTCCATGTCAGTTGTCTGCCTCAGAGTTGCATCCACACTGATTAAAGAATTCATTTTCTTGTGGTGGGTTTCTGTGTAGTCTCCATTGCTATCGCCATCATATCTGAATGTTTCACTTTTACCCCTTTGGAAAATCAGAGTTGAAGGCCCAACCTATCAAGTTTCTACTAGGTTTGGATGGGCATGTAGTGTTCTCAGAGTGTTTACTGCTTTATGTGTTCAGAGCAAAAGGCTTGCTGATATCCTTTTCAGTTGAGTGTTCGGGGCATCTGCCAATCTCATTCCACACATTCTGAGTTTGCCACTTAGAAAGGAAGAAACATGCCATGGGAGATGATATTCTTTCTATCTTTATGCATTTAATCTAGAACTTGAGGATGGATGTTTAACCATAGAGATAGGAAGACTCCAACATCTGTGCTCTGAACAGAGCTGGCCTCTTTTCCTCAGCTGTAGTTGAGAAGGAGGTTAGACTTCTAACTTAAGCAAACAGGTCTACTAAGTAAAAAAATTGGTTTAAATAACTTGCCAGGTGGCATGCAAGAATTGTCTGGCAAAGACTGAATTAGATTCTAGGTCTTCAGGTTAGCATTCATTCCACTCCTCCAGTGTCATCCCTTCATTCCACGTTCTCAATTTCTACAGCAAATGAGGAAGTCATCTAAGGCAACAATATCTGCTTCACTTGATCCACTGAGTGATGTTCATCTAGTGATTTTGAAGGAAGCCAAGATCGCATGGAAAATTCTGCTACTGCATCATTAGACCATAGCATAATACATACACAAAGGAGGCAAGTTAATGTTTTCAAATATTTAAGACCACAGATTTTATTCCTGAGAAATGCAGCAGAACTAAAGAACCCTCCAGGCAAACTTCCCCACTGGAAATTGTTAGTATATATGCAAGATACCAATTCAGGGCCAAATTCTAAGCTCAGATGCTCTCAGATGGAGCCTATAGCATAGATGGATGACTATATATATCTCACAAGAGGATGTTGTGTGGAATATTTCTGTTGTAGTAGAGACAATGATGTGCTATATTAAATAGAAATTTCTAATTTATAATGCTAATTCACAGGCTCCTGTTCTGCACTGATTGCATCCATTATGAGCATGCCTGTAGGATTTATCTTAGCTATCATCTAAATTACTCTGATCTGAGGAAGGATGGGAGCAAGAGATGGGACTCCAGTTCCAAATCAAGTGATTTGTACTCAAGAAATCTTACTGAAAAAGCAAACTGTAAAGGAAAATTATACCCAGAGCTTCTGCTCCAGTTTTCCTCTGGGTTTAACATGTATGCCTCACTGCAAGCCCCTTAAAACTACCCTTGTTGTAGTGGTGCTTTTGAGATCCGAGTGCTCACAGAGTTGCATTATTGATCAATTATTTTTCAGTAGGCAAAGAGGCTGCATTACAAACACTTATTGCTCTTCTAAATTGTCCTTATGCATCCTCACGTATGTGATAACTGCTATGCAATTGTGACTCCCTAGCAGATTGAATCATCCTTACTTAAGTAGTTATCTTGGCAACCAGAGATAAAAAATTTAAAGGCTACCACATTTGCTGTGGGCATGGCAACTAAAACGAAGAAACATGCAAATATTTGGGCAAAATTACACTGTTTAAAGAGTTTCACTGAATGGCTGTCAACCCACAAATGAAAGGAGGAATAAAACTCCATTATTATCTTGCAAAGGAACAAGGTGTCACAGTGTGGATGGTTTTGGCTCCTAAACATGAAACATCGGGGATGGAACATGAAAGGCCCATCTTGGTAAGCTGCCACCTTTTTATTTAGTAGTTTTTCACAGCTAAATGCTGCCCAGAGAAGTTTTAACTGGTGTCTGTCATTCTAGGAAGTGCTGTGCTTAGCAGAGCTATGCAGTCCCTCCCAACCTCCTTGCAATTCCAAGCACCTTTTGTTCTTTTGTTACAAGGATCTTAATAACTCCACATCAGGGGAGAAAGGACATTTTTCTTTGTGCATAATATTGCAAGTTGAATAGTTGCATCTTAAAATAAAGGTAATAGACGATGGTCAAAGGCCTCTTAAACCAAAGTAATGTTGTTTGTTGTTGTTTTTTTTTTTTTTTTTTTTCTTGAGAAGTCTGCAAGTTTGCAGCCTTCTGGACTAAAAAGAGGAAACTCCACGAGAAAGCACTACATAGGCCTTATATCTCTAGATATTTTTGAGGATGTCTTTCTTCCATAGTCTGCTATGTTCATTACAGTTTTGCTGCAATGGGTCATGCCTTTTCATTTTCAACTTCTCTTAAAGATATGTCGTGGTTTAACTACTAGCCCTCCATGCCCCCCGCCCAAAATAGTAACACTCATTTCTATCTGCTACCCCATTCAGACTGTTACTCTGTTAAGTCCAAGCTTGGGGGAACAAGATGGACATCTCCTGTTGACTCTTACGTCACACTTGGATCTATTAGTGTCTTGCCAGAAGATACTCTTCCAACATGGCTACGCTTATAAAAACTGTTCTAATATGAGGTATCATAGTTCTGCTGATTTCAATACGTTGCCTTTTGTAGAAATGTAATAGTTCATACTAGCAGGGATTCAACTCCAGCGACTGTGGAAGGCCATACTGTTCTTTTGAGACAGACCCTGGTTTTGTTTACTTAGGAAAAGAATTGGTTCTTCTCTCCAGGTATGTTATATCAACTGTAAAGTCATGAATGGAAGTGCTGAAATGAAAGTAGATAATTAGAAGTATTTAAACATGTTTATTTTACCATATTTAATCCTTATTAACCAGTTCTTTACTTCAGAAAGACTAAATGTACTGCTAACATCATCTACACAGGGAGATAAGAACTGTTTTGGTTAAACTCTGGTTGCAAAATACTACTGAGAGAAGGCCAAGTGATGCTGCTACAGAGGGGAAAATGAGAAGGGCAGATGCAATTGAGGTTTCTTTCTCACTGTTTGTGTGTAAGGATGGGTGGGGCATGACAAGAGAATTAAACGTATTCATTGGTTAGAAAAGACAGAAAGCAACTGCAGTTAAAGTGCTGCTTTAATTTAATGTATGTCTTCATTATATATCGTGGCAGGGGGTGGAAGGCAGAAGGTGGAGAAGAAACAAAAGGACCCCTTGGCTAATATAAACATGCTAACATGACCACCTTTTTGTTCCTTAAACTTGTACAAGAAATTCTTAGATGTATATCAAAGTTGTGTTGTATTAAACAATTTTTAAAATTCTGTCCTCCTAATTTATTTTTGCGCTATTTAAACAATATTTATTAAAAACTATACAAATACACGCTTTCTGTAGAACCTGTAAAATATACGTTGGGAATGTTACTTACCTAATTGATGAAATGTGACAATTTTGAAGGACGGAGGGTATGTGAGGAAGCTCCGTGGTTTTGTGTCAAGATAACATTTGCAGCCATTGAATTCACAGTTTGGTATCTATGAACTAATCCTGCTTCTAAGCACACAGCTAGAAATACAAACTAACTCCACTGAGTGTAGTCGAAGTAGTTTCTGATGCTGTGGAAAATTGGATCTTTCATGCTCTGAATTTTTCCCCTTTGTGTAATCAGGGTGAAAAAGAACAAACGGGGCAAAGAACCATGTTCTACCAAGGAGATTTGTGACCACCCAGGCATCTTTAATATGAGTATTTAAAGTATTTATGTTATCTGAAAAATCCATACAGAACTATCAGTTTCTAAAATCTATGAAATAGTGCTGTGCCATGTAAAATACATTGAGACAGATGCTTTTCATGTCTATATGCAGGTCACGCAACAGGCAAGACCAGTGGCAAAATGGTATTTCTCACATTAGTTATGGTAAAAGGTCTAAAACTCTTAATACGCAGTAGGAGTCACAGTTCCTTAGATTAAAAAAAATCCCCCCTTTTTCAGGTGTTACAGTGGTGGACTTTTGCTACTTTTGAAAAGGAACTGAGTATTTTCAACAGAACATTTGTATTGATCCAGCATAAGCATGCAAATTGCTGAGCCATAAAATTGTTGTTCTGTGTTGTCTGGAAAAGCTGTAATACAACATCTGTACTTTTATTACCGCTTAACTTAAAGGTTACATAGAGTGGGAAATTCAGTAACCAGCTAAATTTGAGGGCAGGTAACTCTTTAAAAAAAGTGTGAGGCGAAGATATTTGCAAATAACCGGCAGAGACACAAGTTTCTACGACTTCCTGTTGTCTCTAGGGAGAAGTTAAACCACGGAGCTTTTAAAGACAGAGCTCAGGAAGTAAGCGTACGCCGTAGCCCGTGCATCTTAGGGAACAGATTGCTTGAATACAGCATCTGCCCTACCACATACAAATTTCACGTGGTCGCCCTTCGCAGGCACAAAGCTACACTGTTTTTGCGAGCGGAGGGCACGGGGAGCCCTCGCGGCCGGCGGTGCTGCCCGCGGCGGGGGGGACGCGCCTGCTGCGGGCAGCCCCGGCGGTCCGCAGGCGGCCGCGCCCGCTGCGCTCGGGCCTGTGCCTCCCGCCCCAAGCAACCCGGACAGAGCGCGGGCCCGGCGCTGCGCCTCGGCGCGGAGACCTGCAGCGGAGCTGTGACACGCTGCGGGGTAGGAGAAGGAGATGGGAGGGAGGGACGGAGCCTTCGCCAGGAGCAGCCTCTGCCCGCCGGCAGCCTCTGCCCGCCGCCCCTCCCTGCCCGCGCGCCCCCTCAGCCACCCGGCGGCGGCACGCGGGCCGCGCGCGAGCAGGGCCCCTCTCCTCTCCCCTGCGGGGGTAGCCGAGCGCCCCCACGGCCCGCGCCCGGGGGAGGCGGGGCGCGGCACGGCACGCGGGGCTCCCCGCCCCGCGCGAGGGCAGCCGCCCGCAAGGCGCGGTGCCGCTCCGCCTAACCCGGACGGGAAACGGCGGCGGCGCGGAAAGCCCGGCGGGCGGAGCGGCGGACGGGAGGCCGGCTCCTCGGAAAGCCCGGCGGGAGGCGGGGTGAGGGAGCTGCTGGGCGCGGACGGGAGGGCGGCTGCCCGCAAAGCCCGGCGGGCGGATCGCGAGGTTGGCCCTAAGATGGCTGTTGTGCGCGGGGCGCCGTTGCTGTAGCGCCGCGAGGAGCCGCCCGCCGCGCCCCGCCGCCGCGCCCGCCATGGAGTGCCCGCACCTCGGCTCCAGCGTCTGCATCGCGCCCGACTCGGCCAAGTTCCCGCAGGGCTCGCCCTCCTCCTGGTGCTGCAGCGGTGAGTGCGCCCGGCGCGGCCTAGGCTGCGCCGGCGCTCCCGGCCCGGCCCGGTCGCCCCGCGGCCCTCGCGCGGCGGGAGGCCGCCTCTCGCCGCCGCCGGCCGCTCCTTTGTTCCCCGCGGCCGGCGCGGGCCTCGCGGGCGTCGCGGCCCCGCGGCGGGAGGGCGCCCCGCGGCCGGGAGAGGGCCTGGGGGCACGGGGGGAGGGAGGCAGGCTGCCCCGGATCCCACCCGCCGCGGCCGCCCCGCGGGACCCCTCTTCGGGGGGTTGAGGGACGGGGGGGTGCCGCGGCGCTGCGCCTTCCCCTCGTCCTGCTCCCCGCGAAGGAGCCGCGCAGCGGCCGCCACATGTCTCGGGGGCGCGGAGGGGGGCAGCCCCCGCTCCGGCCCCGGCCTTCCCTGCGCAGCTTTGTCCGGCCCGGGCGGGCAGCAGACTTTGTCTCCGCCGGGCGCCGGCGCCCCCAGCCCCGCCGGGCGCCGAGGAATGCGAGATCGCGGCTCCTCGCTCCTTTTGTCTGCTGGAGGAGCTGCGTGCTTAGCCCTGCCCAGGGGACGGCTGGCCGCGGGGACCGGGGCTGCGGGGAGAGGGGCCGGTGGCTGCTGCGGGGTCCGTGTGTTCTTTAAATCACTCTGAGATTACTTCGGGTTTTTTAGTAGACATTTTTGAAGGGACTTTAGAGAGTGTAGCTGTAATTGGACTCCTGAGGCTGAAGGTGACGCTGGGCCCCCCTTCAGTCCAAGGAGCGGCTCAGTGCACGGGTCTGGGGGGTCTGGGAGTCAGGCTCACCTGCTCTGCTGTGCGGGGCGTAGAGGTCATCTTTTTTTAGTACTTTGGTCGCTGATTTAATAATGCAAATTACCGTCTTTGAAATGTATCCTGTTTTCGCTACTGTCCATTGCATGATCTTGTTTGTTCAGGGGCTTTCCCTTTAAAGGTGCCGTTCCCAAGGTGTTTTAAATTTAACTTTCTAATGGATCATCACACTCTTCTACACAGATAACCTCCGATGACTGCTGTCATTTTTGGTGCATGTGTTTGTTTGCTGTGACTGTAATGTGTTTAGTTAGGCTCGGTATGAAAGTAGACGCAACCAAGTACGTTTAAGGTAGGAAGTAGGCCCCACTTAGAGCAGCAGCGTGACCTGTTGTGCCCGTGGGCACCCGAGAGAAAGCCTCATTCGGGAATGACTGATCAGGGAGCACTGAAATGCTAAGTATGTTTTAAAGTGTCCCTTTTTTTAAAGGAAAGAGGGTTGTTCTTTGTCTCACAGTATCGGTGCTTTCGTGTGGGAAGGTTGCTGCTTACTTGAGTCCTTCCCTGATTGCAGTTTCCTGGAGCCAAGGTGTGGTAGTACTGCTGCTTCCTTTGGCGAAACCAGTTATTTTACTCTTTAAAGCTTTTGATTTTAGAGGGAGTACACTTTACAGTGGAATAATATGGAGAATAATTAGAAGGAAGGGAGGAGTACAGGAAAATCTGTTGTCCCTAATGTTTCTTTACTGAAAAAAAATTCATGTCAAGAAGTCTAACTCTGTAGGTCCATCTGTTATCTTCAGAGTATCAAGAGTAAGCAAAGTTGTCAACCAGAAGCATATGGCAGTAGGGAACCACCCTTCAGAGAACTTTAAAAAGATAAAATTGCCAAAACTGAAAATATATGCTCAGGTATTAATATAACTTTTCAACTTCAAAACTCAGCCAATTTACAGCTACAGGACCCTGTTAGGCATGCTGCTTCTCAACGAAGTCGTTCAGCGATAGAACAAATTTTTCTTTGTTGTTCAGAAGTGTTTCTCCTAAACCAGCACTTACAGGGAGAGCCAGTTGCTGGGCAATCAACTGATTTATTACAGCTGGGAGGCAGGAAGAAGGTGCCGGACACTTTGGGGAACTGAATAGGTTGATGACAATACCATGTCTAGGGGAGTGTCTCTGTTTGCTATGCTTTTCAAGAAAATTAAGATAAGTCTATGCAGTACTCGCATAGATAACTATTGAATTCTTAGTAAGTGGCTAGAGAAAAAGGTAGGTACGTTGAATTTACAACATTCAATGAACAAACAGCAGGCTCTTGTTAGTTTAAAGCAAATGAAAATTGTTCCTTTTAAAAATTAATTTTTGATTCCTACTAGTATAGTAAAATGTAGTGCATCCCTTTTCAGTTCCAGCTAGTAATATGTGATTATTGTTACCTTGACTCCCTAATGGTATATAGAGTACTGTTTCTTGTTTGTGCTCATTTTAGTGAGATTAATTTTTCTAAAGATACGTAATACTGGTTTCTGTCAATTTACAATAAAGACCATTTCTTATTTGCTGGTTTTGCTGCAACTTGGTAATATAAAATTAAACAGAGAAAATGCCATGTATATGTTAATATCTTGTCAAAATTTAATGCATTTTCTATTGCTTTTGATGCTGTTTTCTAAGGTTCTGTGGGCTTAATTCTTTTTGTTGGTGGTGTTGCCTCAGTTGGAGAAAAATATTTAGAAGGTAATTTTCTGCACTCTGTAATAATAAGGCATCTCTCATTGAGCACATTGTCTTAAAATGACGCAGAACTCGTCGTCGATCCTGTTCTGAGTTGCTGCTGACCTTTCCAGAAAAGGAGAGTAAGTGAAGATACTGATACAGGAAGCTTTCTGGCAGCCACGTGACCTGCCAGCGATAGCAAAACATTGCAGAATAGGTTGGAGAGCGAGTTCTTAGTTCAGACTGCCAGTGGCTATTTTTATCATTATCTTGCATTTCTGCTGTTTGAGGAGCTGGAATTGTCATGCTGACTGAGTGATGCATATTGGTTAAGTACCTTTTCCTCGCCTCTCCATAAAAACTCTCCTGATTGCAACAATAACTTCACAAGGTAATATGGAGGCACTTTTGAACATTGTTATTTGATATTGAATATTGTGTCATTGTATAAGGGAGGGGTGTTGCATTTGACGCTGGTATTTGGAAGCTAGCTTTACTGAAGTTAGGGGATTGATTAGACGAGCATGTGCACCAGCCTGAATTGCTCTTTTGGCCTAAATCAGTTCCCCTTGAAGCTACCTGACAGAGTTGTTTTGGAGGTCTTGTGGTGAAGGAGAACTCTTAAAAAAGCAATAAGATGAAGGATTGACAACAAGTGTGTTGATCCAAGTATGAATGTTTTTGCTCCAAATTAAAGAGTGATGGCCTATGTTAATTTTTAAGCGTCTCTAGAATGTCTGTTATGTTACTGTTGTGTAGTTTGGAAGTCTTGAGAGTTTAAGCACTCCTGTTTAGAAAATGGCATGCTTTTCGCTGAGTCTTTAATCTGGTCAAGCATGCTCTGTACAGTAAACGATGCAGAAAGCAGCACGCATTTGCTTTGAGGAGCTTTAAGACTATCAAAGGAGAGCACAGAAGGCCTTTCTGCAGATCCAGAGGCAGTTTGTTGTTGTAATCGGGCATTTGAGAGGAGATGAATATATAAAGTAGAAATTGTACAGAAACTGAAAATGGCTTTTAATCAGTGCCGTCACGTGAAATACTGCATGCAGATGTCTGCTAATTCCAATTAGAGTGCAGTCATTCCATGCACTTTAATTTCTGAAACTTCTGCTGAAGTTGGAAGCAGGGTAGCTGGAGGCATTGGCAAGACTGCAGAGTGTCACAGACTGATTCATATGAATTTGTATGATGTGCCACACCTTCAGCACTGTTGTGCAAATCATGTAATTATGAAAAGTGCTGTGGAACAGCTCAGATGTGGTATTTCTCAACAACTTTTCATAGACTCATGAAACCACAGGGAGCCATGCCTTGCCTAAGTGAGACTGCAGTCTTCTAAGCACACCTGTGTAAGTCTGAAGAGTTTTTCCAACTTTTTCTTCTGTGTGGTTGAGGATTCATTAGTTCTCACTAAACTCACTGATTGTTCAATGTAGAATTTGAAGTTCTTTCTTTAGAAGAACAACTGGAGACAGATAGGATTGTGTCTGCCGAAATGGAGATTCAGTGATTTTTTTTTTTTTAAAGGAGAATTGTACTTCTGAAGTATGCTTAAAACTGTTGCTTTTCAGATCACTGTCAGTTGAATTTGTTTTTTTCTTAAATAACATAGTTTTGTTAGATATTGAAGAGCAATTCTGGCTGTAGACTGGTATTTCCTGCAAAAGCTAAATATATTCGCCTGGCATCTGTTTCTTGCATTCTAACTTCTGTTGAATAAGAGCTGTAATTTCACAGTTGGTCAGAAACATACATTGTGGCATTTGCAAATGACGCTGGGACCATAAGAAGTACAGAGGAGAGCTAGCATGAGGAAGCTGTTTGAGGCCTGGTGAACAAGTGATTATGGTGGAAATCCACATGCTGAATGAATAGCATTTTTTCTGTGTTTGAAGTAATTTGCTTAATTACTTAGTAAATTAAGTTAGTTCAGAATAACCCCAAATATCACTGAATGCTTTATTTATATGTGAGAGCAAATGGTTTGGGCTGAGTAGAACTTTCAAGAACATGACTCTACTGGGTCAGGCTGCTTTTGATGGTTTTTTGTTAACACCCCCCCCACCCCCCCCATCAGTTTTTCCTTTTGTTTGCTCAGTTAAATCAGTTACACTGTTCTCTTTTCATTGGGGTGGGTAACAACATTCTGCCACACTGTGGTTTTTGGCATTGGACTCTTGCAGTCAGTGCCAAAACAAATGTACTGTAAAAACTCAGGTACACAAATTTTAACCGTCTTGGCTTTCCTTTTCATCTCAGCTCCTTGTTAGTGTTTCTTTTCCATCTCCGTGAGTATTTGTCTCTCCTTTTGCTTTTTTGTTTTTATTACTAGAGATCCTCATTTCCCCTTTCCTTCAATTCTTGCTAGAATACAGGAGAAAGAGAGAGAACTCACTGAAACTGGAGAGGGGTAGGTAGGACCTTCTTCCTGTGAAAAACTCTGTTCAGTCAGCTGCACCTAGACTCAGGGTAAGCTCATGGACAGTGTGTGGACCTAATAGTCTGTATGTGTGAGGATTATTTGTCACCCTACATCTGGAAAATGAATTTGGCCTGGAACTTATCAGATTTATTCTGAAATTTAAACCACAAAATAAGTATGTAAAAAAAAAAAAAATTACCTTTTTTTATTCAGTCACTTAAATTTAGTTTCAAAATTGGGTAGTCTCTCATCTGGTTTTCTGGGTCACTGCAATGCAGGAATGTTTGTTAGTAACTCTACAGACTTTATAGGTTGTTACATCTCCTTAAATTCATTCCCTGGCTGTCTTTTTAAGTAAAGCTTGTTAGATTTGGGTTTTTTTAGACTCAGTCTTGTTTTTCTTAAAACTGTTAATTTTTTTTTTTCCATTTGAATAGGTTACTGATGTATGAGCTAACCATGGGGGCAGTAGTTACCTTTGCCTGTGTGATAGAGCATAGTGCTTTGGAACTGATTCTGTTAGAAGATGTACGTTCATTGAGGTGGGGTAGGGGTCTGTTTCAGTCTGATAAGCTAGACCTAATTTTCCTTTTTATTACAAAAAAGGGGAGTCTTTGTCTTCAAATACTTGGTGTCTTTTAAAAGTCAATAAACTTAAATTGATGGCGATAAATATTTTCTAGATTTTCTTTTCAAAAATTTGTTTATACTCTCTACTCAACAAAATCACAATCCGTCACAAGACTTGAATGTTAGCTGAGGAAAGAGACTGCTTCAGAGGAAAGAAGTAGTCAGACATTTAATCCATTGCTTTTGTTTAGAAACTAGATCTAATCTTCATGATGATTTTGAAGATAAATTTTGAAGGACAAATTTTACTACTGACTGTTCCAAAGTATTTCATGATGTAACTAAAAATCAATGTTTTGAAATGACTCTTTGAAGTGTACTATATGGTAAGGAGACAGGATAGTTTGAGGCATTGTGGAAGTGGGATATATAAGGCACACACAAGTGTGTAGGAGAGAGACTCACGTGTGCATGGCAGACTCTTGATTTATCCACAGATAGTGCAAATCTCATTACAGTTGGTTTAAATGTAAGCAGGATAATAATTTTCATCTGCCTTTCCCAAGCCCTTCAAGATGTGCAGGTGTTCAGCAAGATGAATGTCTTATTCTTACTCTGTTTTTCTGATTGTTGCAAGGTGCTAAGGTTGACAGAGTTAGACTAGTTAATTTTTTTTTTGTCACGTCTGTGTCTGAGGTTCCTGGAGTGAAAGTTTCAGACCCAATATTTGGAATGAAATTAAGCTTTGAGCCATTTCTCATTTGATCAGTGCCAGTCACTTCATTTAGTAACCCGTTCATGTTTTGCTTTCTGTTTTAACAAATATTCATTACCTAGGTGAAAAGTGGTTAAAGGTCATTAATTAAAATAATTCATGGAGGTTAGAAAGTGCAACTTAATCAGAAGTTTAGATCTGAAAACTAGGTAAGGCTTTTCTGATTTTTATTTTGAGATTATTGGAGGAAACAGTTTCTATTCTAGAGTGAATTGGAATAATATCTGATAAAATATTCATTGCTTTACGGTGTCCTTGTTATGGGACCAGTGTAAGATTTTGTGTCCTTAATGATTCCTTTCCTTGATTATAAGAGGGTGTTTTAAACGCTACATGACACAATGAATACACTTATCCTTCAGCAATCTTAACTGGTATGTCAAAGCAATCCTCTAGTGGTTGGGGTTTCCCCCCCACCTTTGGAATACTTGTGTAATTTTGGATCTTGTAAATGTAGTTATGAGATTTCTTTGACAGATTTTATTACCCATTTGAATCTAATCACAATAACCACAGGCAACCTGGCAAAATAAGGTGATTCTTCTGGAAGTTAAGCCCTCCCCCCCCCCCATTGCAAGCAGACAGCTTTTTAAGTTTAAAGCAACATAGTACTATCAGGCTTGGGAGTGGGGGTTGGAGGTCCTTATCAATACCAAACAGGCAGATACTGATTTTTGAAGGTAATTCATAGGTACATCATTTAGGATTCTGTGTAAATGTGAGCATCTGCTTGTCCATGTCAAAATACAGATGCATTTTCTCAAGATAGCCATGACCCTTTCTAAAACTTTTTTTTAACCTTCAGTTCATAAGTTTTTCATTTGGTAATGCTTTTGTCCACAGAGCATTTGATTTCTTTCTTTTTTGTTCACAGGGATGGTTAGTAATGTGTCTTTTGCTAGTATTGGGGAAGTAGGAATGAAATAGTGGGGACTACAAATAAGTAAATATATACAAATAAGTAAATATATAAAGAAAGCAAGAACCCTTCTTGCTGTCTTTCCCCTCTTTTTCCTCCTATTTCCAGCTTGAATGTTTTGACCTGAGATTGATTGCTAACTGACTCAAGAAGATTCCTTTCCTTAAGGGTGTAAAAATTACAGTACACTGTTGGCTTTGCTGTGCTTTTTCTGGCTGCTGTCTGAACATGAATATTTGTGTGTCTCGCTGTAACATAAAGATTGAATAACTCCCCCCCCCCCCCGGCATGCTACTACTATAATGAGGAACAATATCGGTGAGGGCTAGAAAGCATTTGATTTTAAAATATAAAAGTATATATGTGTGTGTATGTATGTATTTAAATTTGGATACTAATTCATTATCAAAGTAGCCAAACCACTAGAAATTGTCATTAGAATGTAAAGGAGAAATAGAGGCAATAATTTAAAAAAAAAAATGCTTTTGGCTGTGATTGTTCAGTAACATAAGCCTGCTACTGATGTGTTACTACTTTTTTTTTCTTTCTTTCTTTTTTTCTTTCTTTCCCCCCTTTTTTAAATAATGCATGTTTTCTCACTGTTGCTTTCAGGTAGGATGTGATTTGTGTGGTATATGCAGGAAGATCAACCGCTGACATTTCTTGACCTAAAGTTTGACTCGACATGTAGAAAGACTTAAATTACCAAAAAATATTGGCACTGCTGTAGCCTGAGAGCTAAGCATCTATGTGTGTGATTGGTAGTGCTAAGTGACCCTGTTTTTTTACCATAACAAAAGAAGCAGCACAGCATGCTCTATGTGTCTTTGTATATTGCTGCTATAGGTGATCTGACTTTGGTTTTGCACCTTTCTCCGCCCCCCCCCATTCGTTTAACCACTTCCTCAGGAACTTATGCTGTTACACTGGTTGAAAGAGGTTTTCCTTACCTCTCTGTCTCCTTTCCGCTACTGGATTAAGAATATAGGCAGATAAAAAAGCATGCATTTTTTTAACTTCCAAGTTTTTCAGTGTGGAATTCTGATTGCGTAATCAAAATACCGAACTGTAAGCCAATGTGGTTGAGCCTAACCGGGGAGGTGAATTACATGCAGATGAAGCTAATCACATTGTTCTCTGACATTCTTCAGTGTTAGGAATGTGTTGGGGACTTCAGTGACCTATTTATTCTATGAAAAATTGTTCACCTACCCATGTTTTATATTTACTCAGTTGTTTTTTAGTATGTCTGAATTATATATGGTTTTCCATTGTAATAGAGTGATGCACTGTAACCATCTGTGTCATTTTTTTATATGAGACTGATCAATGCTTTTATTTAGTGACAAAGAGGAGGAAACCATATGTACCCTTATGCATGAGCACAAATATTAGTTGATTTCATAAGTTCACTCACTATCACAAAATTACTTATTATTTGTTTTCTCACTAAAAACTTAATCTTTCTGGCTTTGGCTGAAAGATAATAGCAGAAGAAATAACTGTGTTTTTCCATAGCTGTAAGGTGAGGGTAGTTTGTTTGTTTCTTTCTTTCTTTCTTTAAATGTTCTTCAGTGTCTATTTGAATTCTCTTATATTTGAATGTGATTTGAGTCAGGCTAAGACTTGATACTTTTGAGACTTCTGTTCATTGTGCATCTCTTTGTTATGAGGGTATGAAACACTGAAAGAATGGTTAACATTTTTGTATTGTTAGTAATGCTTACCAGGAAACTTGCTTCCTTGTAAATTCTCTTGCTTTGATTTAAATGTAATTTAAATTTCATCTTTTCTTATCTTTTCCTCTAGTATGTGGGTATTAGCTGATTTTAAAACAAAGCATTTTAAATAGTATAATTAAAAACGATTTCCACTTCTGCCTGGTTTCATTTTGACTAGAATGCTGTTTCTCTGAAATAGGCAATAAAGATGTCTAACAAATGAAACTTATGTAAAATATTGTTAAATAGAATATTTATCTTTCTAATATCAAACAGTTTAGAATAAGTTCAGTCCATTTATGAACTTCTTGTAATGGGGCTGAGGGTAGGATGGAAAGGGCAGCTTTATGTGAAATGAAGTTTGAAAACAAATGGGAATACTCTTTAAAACCTAAAGAGTAAAACAGCTGGCTTGTAAGTAAGGTGTAGAACATGTCTCTAGTTTTCAAAGCCTATAACGTTCCTTTTTCCTGCTTTCTCTGTCTAGAATGGGGCCTTAGCCTACTCAAAGGTTTAAAAAATACTCTTGTAACATTTACTTCCTTTTTCAGTCACCTGGTTTTCATTACAGTTACTCATCTGGAATTGACTAGCCCTAAGTTCTTAAAATGTAGAGCAGATACTTTTACCAGATGTGTATACAGTTTAAACACACCACTCCCCGCCCCGCCTCCCCCCCCCCCCCCCCCCCCCCAAAAACCCAAAACACCAATCAACAACCATAGACATTTAACTCAGTATTTAAGTTGTGGAACCTACTCCTAGATTATAAAATAATGTTAGCATTCTCCTTGGACTTAGTGCGCTTCTGTATATGTTAATGCCTGCCCTGTCTTATGATTTTACCAACATGTTTAGTTGAGATACTCATTTCAGTATTTTTGATTCCTCCTGAATGTAAACAGACAATAGGGTCAGATAATAAAGTTTGCATGTATGCCTGTAGCAACTGCCTTTTTAAATACACAAAAGAATGCAAAGTCAAAAGCTGGGAACATGATCAGTTGTGTTAATACATGTGCACTTAGTACTAAGTAACTTATATTGCCTGTTATGAATTTTTACGTGCTGCCTGTAAAAATGCTGACTTAACCTTGGAGGACACCTATATTTTTTTTTAAGCTGCTTTGATTCTGCTAATAAAGTGTTTTTTCAGTGCGAGGTATCCAATTCTGCACATATCCAGATGTCCTGCAGTCTTGACTGATGTTCTGTGATGAGTAAGACTTCTAATTTTTGCCCTGAGACGCTGTTCTATTGTATATGCTGGTTTATAACCAAGTTTATGGGCCAGAAGGAAAGAGTTCACATGGTTCTGTAATGTGATTTGGACAGTTCATTGTAAGTGAAAAATCCTTGGTTCCAGTCTCAATTCTAAGGACGGAATGTTTCATCTGGTGGATTTTGAATATAGAATGCATGGATATTCATTGCTGCGGAGACTGCGGCCTAGGTAGAAGCTGTAAATGCTAGGCTTGGTGAAAGTGACACTCTCTCTCTTGCTTTGTCTCACTGTTCTTCTGAATAACTACTTATTCATGGGAAGTGCCATCTTTAACAGAAGGAATTGTCAGTCCTCCCTCAGCACTTAGGAGTAGTGTGGAAGGAAGGTCTTGCAAGGGTAGGAGGTGTGTACCTTAAACCTGAGGCATTTCACATCTTGAATAAATGGGTAATGTGTGGAGAAAACTCCTCAGCTGATTTTATTCACTGTTTGAAAAGACTTGTGCCTGCATCCAGAGGGAGTTCCAGAGCTGTAAATTCCAGTGGTGGGCAGAGCCTTTTTGCAACCCCAGCATGTAAGCCCAGAGGAGGGACAACATCCAACACGTTTGTCTCCTTGATATTTCTCATAGTCTAATAACTTGAGTAATTCCCTACTTAGAATACTGGCTTTCATAGATGACTCTCTCAGATGCCTGATACTTCTTGTGTATTGCATATGGGACGTTTTAGGTGCTTAATTCAGAACTGCTTTGGCAAGTCACCTTAAAAGTTTTTTGTAGAGTGCTGAGTTTTGGGATATCTTACCCTTGTCTGCAAGTAAAATGACATAAAGGACTAAGGTGTTAGGGCTAGTAGGCTCAGTTCTTATCTATGCTGATGAACTTAAAATTCTTTTGGTAAATTATTCAATCTCTCATTCTCCATTTTTCAGTCTGTAAAATGGAAGTGAGCTCTCTGAGAAATATTCTGAATCCTGTGACTGGAAAACTGTGCATTTGAGATGTTATTACTAAAGAGGTTTGCATAATTTTGGTTAAATGTTTGTGCAAAGTTTTGTATTCCCACCACTTGTGATCGTTTCCCAGAATTTTTTGCTTGCAAGTTTCTCTCACCTTTAGTTCCAGATCTTTGGAGGAGGCAGCTTTTAGTCTGATTCCTTAGGCCTGATGTGTTACAGACAGACGGATCATGTTTCACAAGGCAGGGGTTTCACATTTTGGTATGCAGATTGTTGCTGCTTTTTTCTTCACATGTTGTTAAGGGAGACTGCCCAGCTCTTTTTTGCTGCGTTTGTCAGGTTCTCCTAGGGGCAAAACGTAGAGTAATATTGTCCTGCTACGAAATCTTAGTTAAACAGGGCACTGAGGGATTGTTAGGCAAAATTAATTTAAAGGTGTGGGAAAGGAAAAGTAAGTCTGTTGCTGTAGAATACTTTTAACAGTATTTTTGCTTTTTTTTTTTAGGGACGCACATTTGTGTGCGTATACACACATACATACATATAGCATATGTATACATGCTACACATACAGCATGCTATACATATGTAGCATATATATGTGCCCGTTACCAAGTGCTTACGTTTGTGGGACAACTTGCTCAGCACAGTATCAGTATACCAGTGCAGCCACAACTATGTAAATATTGTTCCTTGCGCAGATGCTGAGTGGAGTAACAGTGGCCTTTTTCAGTTTAGCTTATATCAGTATAGCTGACCTACTATGTCAACATAAACTGAACTGAAAAAAGGCCACTTAGTCCACAGATGTTTCTGTGCAGGTCATTATGTTATTGTAGCTTAACCATATCATTATACATGTAAGATAGTGGTGTTGATACAGCTCCTTTTGAGAACAAAGTCCAGGCCGTTTTTTAAAGGCTGTGGAGACTATTGGAAATAGTTTAATGACACTAATCTTGCTTCCATTAAATATGCTCTTAACAGAAGGACCAAAGTATTGCTCTTGTTGTGCTGATATTTTGTGGCCTTTTCTTTAGTGATGTAATAAAGGACTATTTTAAAACTTGGCTGTAAGCACAGTTGTGTAGTAGCTTGCCCTCAGGTCATTCATGCTCCTGTGACTGGGGGAGACGCAGGTTTGCATTGATCACAACATGGCTGCGCTACTGCCAGATCTCTGGTGGACACTGCATCTTGCAGGTTTCTTAACTTGGCTGCCTTACAGAGACTGCTTCCTGTTTGTCTCCTCCTCTTCCTGCTGCTTTTTTCTTTTGCCAGTTTCTAAATTATGCAGTGTGCTATTTAAACAAAACTATTCATTTCAGGGGTTGTTTGTATACTTTTACATAGTTGTAACTTTCCTAGGGTGGAAATCTGCAGTTTTGTTCTGTAAGGAATACAGCGTTTGCCAGGAGTGTTCATGTTTCACAAGACTGCACTTGAAGTTGGTTTTCAATAAGAAAAAAAAAGTCAAGATGCAGAAGTACACATTTGAGTGATCATGAGGGTAAGATGGGGCGGGGGCCCTGTGATGAGAGTGCCAAACTGATTAGCCATATCTTACTCATTCTACTTGGCATAACTCGATGAACATTATTTATCAGGATGATTTACGGAAGGTGGAAGCTGGAGGGGGAGGGATGTCTCTGAATGTTGCCATAGTTATGTATGAGTCTGTATGTAGTGATGTTTGATTGTTTGCTCTCTTGGGGATGGATTGATACTCCTCTTCATTTACAGAGGGCTTTGTAGGCTGTAAAACAAACGAGTATTCAGATTTCACTTAGAGAACTTGTTCTGTAAAAGATTGTATTTCCCCTTCCTATTACATGATGAAAAATTATGTTTCTAAGCTTCTGAATAAGCTGATATTGATGTAAAATGGCAAATGACTTACTGCTTCAGACAACATTGTGGCACTGCAGATTTGCTTTCCCCTTTTCTTTTCACATGTTAGTATCATCTTTGCCTAGCCACTTGAAGCTATTCTAAAAATATAGCAAAATGAGGCAGTTGGTAACCATTGCAGTAGCCACTTTAGTTCAAGCTGAGAAAGCAGCCAGTGTTCCTTAGCCTGTATACCACTAAACAAGGTGTAACAAACATAGGTAAGTAAGGTTTTTTTTAAATGTGGTTAAGATGTTTGTTAAATATAACTTTATTCCAAAGTAGGGGTGCTATGTGGTGCACCCCTCGTCCTCTTTTTTTAAATAGCACTAAAAAGACCCAAATCCCAATTGGAATACTGATTATTGAGGGAAGACAGGTACATTTGTACCTGTACAAATGGGTTTGAGAGTCTTTCCTCATGATTCAGTGTAACTGTCTGACCTGGAAGTCCTGAACGCTTACGTCTGTTTTAAGGGCCTAGTTCCAGGGCTGTGTAATGTGCTTTGAATTGAGAAAGGATTTGCTATGTATCCGTCTCTCTTGTTTCTGGTCTATTTTTAAGCCTAGTGCCTTCATGTCAGTACCACATCTGAAAGGAATAACATGCACTTTCTTTACAGATTAAGCCAAATGGTCTACCTTGAATTTAGATTATAAGCAGGTCAGGGCAGTGACTGTGCTTTTGCTGTGCATTCCATGGTGCCTCTCGTGTTAGAGTCCTGACTAATGCGTGAAGCTTCTGGCCTAATCTAACTTATAAATAGTAAGTAACAGACGGTAACTGCTTCAAGATCTGAATTGAGGAATACCTAGATAGCTACGCTTTAATGCAGGTGTCTACTGAGCCAACCTCAGAAATACAGAACGCAATCTTCAGCAACCTTTAAAAAAAAAACAATTGTGTAATCTTCTCAGAATAGAGCAACTGTAGGTCACAAATTTAATACTGGTTTCTGTGTTTAATCTTAGTGGGAGTCACTTCCATGTTATTTGAGTTCTTTGTGGGAGGAGATGTTTGTGCAGAAGATAAACTACACATTTCTAATGTGATGCAATTGGAGCAAAGTTCTTCCTAAAAGTTAAAGCAAACAAATGAGCCATCTTTTCCTATTCCCCAATATGAAAGATGGAACATTTTAGTGGATGCTGTTTTTTTGGCATTGTGCAGAGTTGGTGGACTCGTTTGCTGGCTTTGTGCAGAACATTTAAACCTGGTGTGAACTCTGCAGAGGGAGCACTGCTTCAGTATAATTTAACACTTGACAAACAAGCAGTGCTGGTATTTAAAATAACTGAATGAGACATTGTAATTGTCTGGTACGTGGTGGAAAGTAAGAATAATCATTTGCATTGTAATATTTGACCTACTGGTTGAGAACCAGTTCTGTCCACAGATAATAACATAGTGAAAGCAAAAATGTTATTTCAAAGTGGGAGATTTCTGCTAGGATTTTAATGCTAGGAAGACCATTTCATGTTCCTGGCGAGGAAAGTGTAGGGTAGTGGTTCGTTCATGCAGCACTTAATCTGTGTTTAAGTGCATGAATGGTTCTGGTTTCTGTTTCCTTCTGGTTAATTTTTTACCTTTCAGTTTGTGTAATTCAGGAAAATAAAATTGTATCAGATTAGATCAGTGGTCCATTTAGCCCATTTTTAAGTGATGATGGCTATTTAAGGTCTTTCCCTTTCTCTTCTGTTTGCCACTGCCAAATGTTGGTTTTCTTGATAATATTTTGGTCAAATTAGACAAACTTCTTCCACTTTTCTAACTTGAAATGTAAGCCAAAACAGCTCTACCTGGCTGTCCTCTATCTATTGCAAGATTACCATCACAGTTGTGGGAACCCATCAAGTTTAGAAATAGGAAAATTTATTTTTGGAAAAGCAAAACCAGAAAACTGAGACATGTGAGAAAATGTGTTGCTCAAGTAAAGTAATAATTGCAGCAGTTGAAGAAAACAATTCTGGAGTCTTTACTAAAGAGTTTAAAGTAGTTACTTCAAATAATATTTCTGTGGAATATGCTTTTTTTTTTCCAGTGAACATAGTAAAATTCTTAGTTTTAAACGTTCCTTGGGTTGGGCCTGTGAATTGAAATACAACAACTATTTGTAATAATGAATTCAAATCCAGAAAACAATTCTTTAAGAAGCAGTGTTAGCTAGTTTATTTTTCCATGTGATTTAAATAAAAAAGGCAAAATCTAATGGTGGAGAAGTATATTAGCTCTTCTAAACAGCTAAGCTAGTCACTTTTCTCCCGATTAAAAATTGACACCCTCCTTGCTTTTGCTTTTTAATTAGGATTTAATTTGCTAAAGAAACTTCTTTCACTTTTGTTAGCTTAGTTTTCTCTGATAGTCTTTGATCTTAACAGTTTGATATGTACCATGGTTTGTAGCTTGGTGAATGTATTTTTGAGTTTTGCTAGATGCCCTGAATTAGCCTGCTCAGGTGATCCTGCCCTGGAGCAGCTTCTCCACATGCTTCAGTTTCTCCGGTTCCTTTCTCTAAGGTGTAACTCCAGACAGGGAATTTCTTAATATCTGATCTAAACCTCCCCTCGTGCAACTTGAGGCCATTTCATCTTGTCCCATCACTTGTTACTTGGGAGAAGAGATGGACCCCCACCTCGCTACAACCTCCTTTCAGGTAGTTGTAGAGAGCAATAAGGTCTCCCCTCAGCCTCCTTTTCTCCAGGCTAAACAACCCCAGCTCCCTCAGCCGCTCCTCGATAAGGCTTGTGCTCGAGACCCCTGCACCAGCTTCGTTGCCCTTCTTTAGACAGGCAATTGAAGGGATAATTGAAGTCGTCTTTTTATTGTTGTTTTCTGCCCTTGCAGAAGTGCAGTTAGCATTTCATTTTTCTTTTCTCATCATATTAGTTGGGTATTTGAAAGTGTAATGCTATTTCTGTAAATTCTGTGGTAATGGATAGTTGTTAACAACTTCATTCAAATCTAAGTGTTGTATATTGTAGCATCCCTCCTTCAATGACATGATCCAAATTAGAATTCCTCTCAAAATTTGAGGGTTTAATATTGACTTAGTTGTAGTTCCAAAATTGCTATTGTTTATTATAAAGATGCACATACTTTTTCTTGACTTGACTAATGGAAATTTTGCTCTGCTTGCCTGCTTTACTGTGTTCTGCCTACATGGGTTATTTATTGAGATTTTGTTTCTAATCTGAATTTGCAGACTTTGCTACTGGGTTGGGATAGGAGTTGGAATATCCTGTTTCTATGACTGTACCCTGGGATGGTGTTTCATCATTTTCTAGTATCTGCTGTTTTTTCCCTTTAAGCCCTTTAGCTTAAAAACATCCACATTTATTTAAGTTTTCTAGACTTAGAAGACAGCTAAAAAATTAGATAACATTATCTGGTGTCTTGACCAGATTGTGAAGCACAGCACAGCACTGTGTTACATTTTAACCTTTCAGCTTCTTGTGCGTGACTGAAAGGGTAAAATCTTTATGGCTAAAAAGCCTTGACCAGCCCTGTAGCATAGGAATACATATTGTATAAATGGTGCATACTACCATGCATTACACAGTAATTTATTCTGTGTGCTTCTTGCAAGATTGCCAGGCTTTCTTGCAATATCTTCTTTAAAATGGCTTCTTGTATAACTAGTTTTATGAAACAGAAGTGAAGTGCTGTGGCTTTTTTCCCTGTGTTCGGTGGACTGCCTTATTAAAAGTGAAAAGAAAGGTTTTTAAATTTTACCAGTGTTTTTGTTACTTGTGCTTCTGTTATTTCTGTATTGTATTTCAAAATCAAGTAAACCTCATGTGGATGCAATGCAAATGAAAAAATTGAAATTTTTCATGGAAAGTAAATGTGTAGCCTGCAACTAAAACCCAAGCCAGAAGGCGGCTAATGTGCTTTAGTGTCAATAGCTCTTCAGTCTGTTAGTTTAGTCCCTAATATAGGTTGATGAACATGACTGACTATTTTATATAACTGTGCTGCTACGGTGGAGTCAGCAGAGCTGACTCAGGATGTGTTACAGGCTCAGGATGTGTTACACAACTGTAATATCAGAGCCAATTCATTTGACGCCTTTTTTTTTTTTTTTTTTTTTAAATCTTTTATAGTGTGCCGGTCAAATAAAAGTCCGTGGGTCTGTCTGACGTGCTCAAGTGTCCATTGTGGAAGGTGGGTACAAAGTTTTAGTGTGCAAATCGTTTAATCAGACCTTTATCTTTTTCTTTTGTTACTAGACTCTGAGGCAGTTAATTCAAAATTTTCCTGAATGCCTTATAATTCCCTGGAATAAACCTTTCATGATCTCATTTAACATTGTATGTTTATACTGAACACACTTCTTTGCTACGTTATAAGAGTCCAGAGATTATACTCAACATCATTTTTTTTCCAAAAGAAGACTGTACGGTGAATGTGATTGCTCAGCTCAAAAAGTGCCTGAAGAACTGCTAATTCAGTGGATTATTGTAAAGTTCCATTCTGTAAAAGATGTTTCTGTTGTAATAAGATTAAGCCAATAAGAATTCTTGGAAAGCCACAAATCCAAAGTTGGCACAGCTTATTTTGAGAAAAACAGCAACCGTCCAGCTTAGACAGATAATACATTAAAGGTACTGTAGTGTAGTTTTGGAACAAAGTTATTGCCATAACATAGAAGGACTAACTACCATCGGAATTCCTTCAGAGTACACCTGTTTTTTGTCTGTATTAGTTGAAGTATACCAAAAGAATTTGTAGAGGAATGATACAATCAATGCTGTTATTTTTATGTCAGGATAATTGTAGAAAATTTGCTGCTACATAAATGTTTGAGATGCACGTATTAATGAGAATACAGTTAGTGTTGATATTTAGACTGAGATGTGAACATGTTTTCGTCTCTAGGGTAGCATCTGTGCTGGTGTGCTTTTATTCTGGAAAAGCATCATTAAACTTAGTGACTTTGTCTTTTAAAGTGGATTCAATAAACTCCAGGTTTTGTTTCTTTGATCTGGATAGCAGTAAGTGCCACAGTTTAATAATGTCTATTTTTCAGAGTTTTCAGCACAGCCCCCCTTTTTTTCTCTTTTTATTTATTCATTTATTTTATAAATTTATACTTGGTGAGAGCTAAGAGAGGGCGAGCTACTTCATGTTATGTGATGGTGTGAAATGAATAGTTTGGAATATTTTACTTGTTACCAATTTAAAAAAAATATTATTACTGTCCACATATGACCTTTCTTGTATGCAGTTAATAGACATCAAGTCAGTTATATATGCAGTTTGTTTTGACTTTTCAAACTGCTCCCACCCTTAGAATGGAAAAGAATTGAATGAGAAGAATGTTATATACCTTGTAATGGGAGTACTTTTGATCACGAAAGCACACAGCATATTCTTCTGTTCAGATAATGTTTGAAATTAAAGGAAGAGAAATAGAGCTTTTCAGATTTTCACTTGAAGTACATCCTCCAGGTTAGAGTTATTTGGAACATTACTGACCATGTTATAGCAGCAGAATATTTCTGGTGGGAGCATAGCTTTATAAACCTGTCATTTGCACTGTTAGGCAGAAAACCAACTCCTGCAAGCACAACTATCTCGTTCATGTTATGACATAATTGCTCTAGGATTCTGCCAGCACAGTAATGTCGGTAACCCTGTGGCTTCATTGCCTTAACTAGCACAGCTGCATTAGCAGCATTGTTTACACCTGCATGTGGGAACAAGTGTAGACTAGAAAGACCTTCAGGTGGAGCATGTGCAGAGTTCCTCTTGGTTACCATTACTGAGTTCAACAAGCACAAAACGGGGGAGGAGAGAATTCACCTGAGGTCTGGCCATGAACTTCTAAGTGTTAATTATTTTCAGCTGATACTTAGGGTGCTTGCATTTGTAATGACACTTTTTTTTTTTTTTAATTAAAGATGCTTGATTTTCTGGAACTCAGATTTTGAGTGTGAAAATACTCATTGTGTCAGCAGAAGAGCTGTAGGATTTTAGATTTCTTCTTCAGTTATGTGACCCCAAGCCCTAGAGCCTTTCAAATTAATGAAATTTATAAAACGTAGAATGCTCTAATATTAAATCACGCTGCAGAATGGGAAAGCTTAAAATGGATGTGCTTTCATATGGGGGTCAGCACACTGTTAAAGTAATCACAAACATGATGAGTGCTGCGTGGAGAAAAAAGTACAGCTGTAAAAAAAGTATATGGGAAAGCAGTATGGAGAACCAGCCACATTACAGGTATGGAAAAAGGGAGCTAATGATTTTCTCAGTTGTGGAGGTGGATCAGTCTGTTCAGGGCCCAGATCCTGGGGTTTGGTACAGGGATGCCAGCTTACAGTTGCTGTGAAGAAGACGGAGAGATTAATTTGGACAACATGGGAGAGTAAAGGGGTAAAAAGTTAGAAAATTTAACCAATGTTTTCACACAGGTGAATTGCCTATTTTAATGCCTGTGTAAATATTGGATGCTTATTAGGCTGCCTTTTTTCTTCTTATTTTCAATGAATGTTGGTTAAGTAACTGTTTAAAAGTGTAAGACTTTTTTGTTTTTCATTTATTTTAGATATGTGAATGGCCATGCAAAAAAGCATTATGAAGATGCACAGATTCCTATGACCAATCATAAGAAAACAGAAAAACAAGAGAAAGTTCAGCATACTGTGTGTATGGATTGCAGTAGTTACAGTACATACTGGTAAGGGTTTAAATGCTGTAATTTGATAACTTTTTACATACTAGAAGGTGAAAACTTTAGACTTGTGTGAAGCATTATATTACATACATTTCTGAGCACTTAACCTCTTGATTTCCAGACCTGGCTGTTTAAAAAGAGTTATGAAATAACCCTCTGCTTTTGCCTGTGTATTGTAGCACTGGTTGCAGCTAAACTCCCGCATTTCAAATGACTTAACAGAAACTTTTTGAAATAAATGCTATTTATGTGGTTTGGAGTTGCTTCTGTTTGCTCTGGGGTATGTTGAGAACTTAACCTTTTAATTGCAAAAGCTGCAGTTTGGTTGTAGTTAACTCCTTCCATCAAATTGGTGAGCCTTTCGCATCTCCTTTATTTGTCAGAATATCAGAAAGTGAAGTAATACACTATAGTTCCTGCCCAAGAGATGTAAACTCGAGGTGTGTATGTGTGTGTTTTGTTTGGGGTTTTTTACAATATTAATTTTTTTCTTCACACTGAAGGAAAGGCTTCTTTCTTTTGGAGATTTGGTGCAACCTGTATGAGTTTGGGAAAGTGATGGATCCTGTTGGGAAGCAGCATCAACTCTCTGGCAAGATTAAGCAGCAGAATCACAGAAGTGATTCTTTTAACAGACAAATGGCCTGGGCTGATTTATTCTATCAGTTTCTTAGAGTGAGATAGGAGCACTGTTTAGGGAGATTTAATAGTTACGCTGATTGTGTCGGGTTCCTGATCTTCCTTGTTCCACAGAGAGCAAAGACTGGAAGCCTATTGAAAGCAATGCTTTTGTGCATTCAGCATCTTCCATCTTCTTCACCCCTAAGCAAAACTGTTGACGGCTGCTTCCCCGTTTCCTGTTAGCTTCATGGTTTCCCATGTATGTCATCACTTGTGCTGCGTGGCAGTGATCTGAACAGTGCAAATCTCAGGAAAATCCGTGTTAGTCTTGTAAAATTACTGAGTATATAGCTCCACTGATGCGTATTTTGTTCAAATAATTGGGTATCTTTTGTGTACTTCATCAGGGAAAAATCTGTTTGCTGAAGTTTGGGTATCCAGTTTTATGAGGAGTGCTTCTGTAACAAATATTTTTATCCCCTGCATCTAAAATCACAGTTAAGTGGTCTCACCTGAAGAAATTTTGTTTGGAGCAACTCAAAAATTATTCAGATGGTGTGTGCAGCAATGACAAAAGCTGTACGGATGTTAAGCGTAGAAGAAAGGTTTGAGTAGCTTTGTGATGTATGAGGATTTTGCTTCTATTTACATTTTGTTTAAATGACCAGCATTTTTATCTGCTCCTATGTGAAAACATTAGAAAGCATAAAATTTTTGTAAGTGATACATATGCACAGGTTACCAGCATTGGAACAGCTGTGGGAAGCTAATTCCACTTTCCCGATTAATGCTGTTAATCGAGTTCTACATTGTGGTTTTCTGTTTCGTTTTGTTTGAAGTATGACTTGTCTTTTAGTCACTCTGAAGGTAATAATGTGCGGAGGAATTTTAGGAGGGTATTTGAATTCTTGATTGTATCTCCATTTAGTATGACGAATAGTATGCCCGACTTGCTGAGGCTTGATGAGTTATACTAGCAAGTCAGAGCACCCTGCTGACCTTATCCCAAACCCAGTGTGGGCATTGCAAAATGATGACAGCCAAACTGAGGAGTATGGGATCTGCTACTGAAACAAACTATGCTTGTGAGGAGCAGGTAGGCACACACTTGGGAAGCTCACTGGTGTTTCACAGCATATTTGTGGTAGGACAGATGAGAAGCAGTTTAGCATGTGATGTCTTTTCTGCTGTAATCGAAGTAGAAGGCTGAGTCATCTATGGCTGAACCGGAACTAATTGTAGAGGGCTTTGCCTTTGGGAGTTCCTGTTGCGTCTAATTCACTAGCAAATTATAACTCTCCTGTGCTAATGTGAAGCTGAACAAGTCTCAAAAGCAGTTTATCTTTGCTTTCATTTAGGGTGTTTCAGTTTTTTCCCATCTGATAACCAGAAAAAGATGCCTGGATTTGTTATTGCACCCAATTTTTTTCGGTGGAAATGAGCTTAGATGTGTAAAGATGAAGCAGAAAGCATTTAGATCAACTTCTGCCCCTTTATTTCAAACAGTACTGTAGGGGCTGCTATCAAATAGCACTTGCCAGTTAAAGCAAATAGTTGGGTGAATTCGAGTCATAACTAGCTACTGTGGATACTGAATTTTGAAATGTTATTTGTTAGCTTCTTCAGTGTAGACGTGAATCCAGTAGACAGTGCTATGCTTATGCAATGATGTTTCTTTTAAGTAAACTTTTATTTAAAGATTAATATTTTACGCCAGCAGTGTGGGCAACCTCAATAATTTGCAAGTCAAGAAAATACCATCTTAAGACTTAATTGAATTCTACTTCTACTGTAAAAATAATGGAGATATTTTGATGCAGTGCTGGCTTTTATATTTTTATTTGTGGCTTTGTTTACTGCACAGAGTTGAGTAGAATACGCTTGTTCCATTTTTATCCTATGGATCCCAATTTACCATGTTAGCTTGCATGTGAACAAGCCCATATGGGCTCTTTTCTAAGCAGAAGGCATTTAATCCTTTCCTTTTCTTTGGCCATGTCATAGACTTTCATGTAGTCATGAGAGCACAGTCCAGGGTTTGCCTTAGCTATTCTTGTCAGTCCAAGGGGAAGAAATACTATGTGACTGTTGAAGCTACCATGGTTTATTCAATTTTGTTTCTAGTTCACATGCAGTCTTGCTGTAAACCAAAACCAGATCGAGCAGTCTCCTGTAATTGCATTTCAGCGTGGAAGTCTAGCTGTGTGTGTTTTCTTTTAGGTTATCACAAGCTCTTAACAGAGCTTTGAAAGGAAAATGTTTCAGTTCTGGTGGAACACTGGTTAATTTTTATTTTTTTAATCTGAGATGAGGTTTTTATTGTATTTATGAATTTGGTAATGTTTTGAAAAACACAGGCATGCTTGAGATATCATTAAGTATTGGGCAACTAGGGATTTGATTTCCAGAGGGTTTTGATCTTCCTTCTATGTTGTCCTATTCGTCTGTTCAGTCTTCACACTGGAAAAGTTGAGAGAATATTTAATCTTTTATTTATTATGAGAGTACAACTCTCCTTTGATTCTTTGGTCACTTTTGAGACAGTAGGTGCAGTACTAAATCTTCAGACTGAATTATGTTTGAGACCCTAAGCACTGAGAAAAACAGACTCCTGAATTCCACTTTTTGGAGGTAGTCAACCTTTCAGTTAGTTCTGAAGTACTAAGCACAAAGAGTTTGCAAGAACTACAGATCTTTTTTCTCTTCAAGCTATCGTAGGATGCTTTCTCCTGCTGCGTTAGTGGTTGTTTTTCTGTGCAGGAGAAGTAAAATGTGTAAGAAGCTTGCGTTTCCTGAAAGAGAACTCTTGTAAATCTGTTTTCTCTGTGCTAGTGCACAGACAGTTGGTTAGCACAGAAGAAGAAAGGCTGCCCTGTTTATGTATTTGCATAATATGCTTCCCGTGTTCATTTCATCCCAGACACAACTTGCAGGTCAGATTTCTGACCCATTAGCCTCCTTGTTATCTCTTAAAGGGACGTGGTTGTGCTAATGTTCCGCGCTCCCTGCCTGGGCAGATGTGAAAGTAACTAAGTGCAAAGCACTTAACAAATGTCTTTGTTAGTCTTTCTTTTTATGATGGTGGTGCTATTTAAAAAACAGACTTACCGAGCTGGTGCATGAGCATCTGAAAATGAGATTGCTTAGGACCATTATTTTGCACTCTACAGTCAGTGGAAACTAAGGAAGGTAAAAGGCCTTTTATCAAGACAGTAAAACTTGTGTTCTTAGTTTACACATATAAGGTGTTAGCACAACTAAGGAAACTTGGATTTTCTTAATTTTGCTTGTCCTGTAATTCTTCAAATCCAATCAGGGCTTTTAAACATAGCATGAAGTTCTGTAACCTATCGAAACAGCCAGCACTAAGTGTAAGTGTTCCCCAGAGCAGTGCATACATTCACTGGCTTGCTGCCATTTTAGCAGCAAAGGAGGCCAGAAAAGACCAGGCCTTGGAGGTAGCAGAAGTGCTAAAAATAGAAAGTGCATAGAGGGGAAAACATTATGCTAATCCATATAAGGGACCCTCCCTGAAGTATAGAATTTGTTCTGTACAATTGCTGTTGAAAGCATATTGTAGAACTGCTGTATGCAAGAAGGTGTATTGTTAATTTGTGATAATCCTGAGGATCACAAATTAAACATCTGTTTTGAATGTCAGCTTCACATATAGGAAGTAATCTCTCAGCTGTTTACCTTTAAGGTGTGTGGGCTTAGCAAATTTTAAGCTATTAAAACATAATAGCTACATCCTATGCTGTTTACTTCATTTATCCAAAAAAGATTGGTAGTAGTGCTGAATCCTCAGCGTTGCAAGGGAGGTGGTTTAAAAAACCTGCCCATTACAAAGAGAAATAGAAGCAGCTTGTCATGTTTTTAAGTGACTCTTAAAATTACTTTTCCACTGTTGCGAGGACCCTGACTTTTAACGATGTATTTGGTTTTATTCCTCTGTCTTGGGGAAAGTGCTAACTTGCAATTTTATGTGAAGATGTGACTGGTATGTGAGATCAGACTAAAAATAAGGTTAACGTGATCTTTAGGGCATGGGAGTAAGTATTGAATCATCTTTAAGCAATAAGTTGGCTTAGAGGCTTTCAGTGAGCTTGCATCTGCCTTCATGCCCCATTTATAAGTGTTAGTAGCTGCACAACTAGGGTAGCAGTGAAACTGTGCTAGTATCCCTGGGGGTGTGGACACGCTTGGTATTAAGGAGGAGTTGGACTGTAAGGTATCCACCTGCACCATATTTACCTCTCACTAAAGCTGGCCTGGGTAGTTTGCTCTGATGGTTGTCCTTGAGGTGTGGTGTCCTGTGAGAGTGGCAAATGCAGGAACACTTCATTAGGTAATTGTAGGTGGCTGATAAAGCTGAATAGGACTATTTAAAACGTGGCTGGAAAAATAAGCATGTTTACAGGCTTCTTCCCCTCCCAAACTAACTAGGTCTGTGGCAATCTTTAAAAAAAAATTCGATTATTGGCAATAGCTATCTTATAATTTCTAGATCTTGCATAAGTATCCGTAACTGCTGTGTTCAGTGTCTGGAAATCTTGAGAGTTGTATTAATTTCTCTTCACAGAGGCAAAAATCAACAGAGATCTTGGACAGACTGGTCTTACAGACTGCTTTCGGTGGCAAGGGCCTTTAGTTTCTCAACTCTGTAGTCTCTTCAAGAATTCAATGTTTGAATTAACAATAGCAATATTATTGCCTTTGAACTACATAATAGATTTATGCAAAAAAGAATGTAAATTCCAGTTGTGCCTGAAGTCGATAGCTTCATTAACTTAGGAAACACAGATCTGTTCCAATGGAGGAGTAACCTGAGATGATGAGGATGTATTTCACATTTGAGTCAGTCCTGTGCCAAAGGGAGGAGAGAGAAATAGCTACGGTTCTGATATTAAACATATCCAAAGTAAGTTAGTTTTCTTCACAGGAAGCGTTCCGTTGCCTGCCAGAATCTGAAGCTGCAGTTTGATGCTTCACAGTAAGCACAGGGCTGACAGACACTGCTCAGAGCTGAGTTACCTTTGTGGGATGTGGGGGAAGGGAAGTTGTGACAAGCCTCTGCTCCCTTTTTGTCGAAGTGCTCTCAAAAGAACTGGTGCAAGTGGTGTTAAGTCTTTTCTTACCTTCCCGTTTCTCATGCCAGAATATGCGTTATCTAGTTCTTGAGCTAGCTCTTGGCTAAGCCTGCAAGAGTACAGCGAAACGTCATCTGCAGCTCCTGTGCGCAGCAGTAAGGCTGCTGCTCTGCTGACTGCCTCCTTTGAGAGAGACTTGAGGAGGCTGCTCAGAATTCTTGGTTTACCGATGTGCAGGTGTGGATTCTGCAGGGCTGGGCTTCCTTACTGTCTGCAGCATTTCTGTTTCTTGGTTTTAAAGGATTTTTGTCCTTCCTTGCCCTCCCCTTTCCACTACCCCGCCTGGGTATACAGGTGTCTTCTTTCCTTCACAGATGGAAGAAGGAGCATGGATAAGAGGGTCCACATCACCCTGGGACCTCTATTCCCCCTTTTTGCGAGGGCAAGAAATGCAAGGGATTTAAAATACAGCAAAGCAGCAGAAGTGATGCCATCTTGCAACAGTGTTCTCCTTATGACAGTTTTCTTTGCTACTATCTCCTTTCATTTCTTCAAATCAACATGTGCACTGTGGATTTACATGTACTCAGGAAAATAGTGAAATAAGGTGTGGGGTTTTTTCAGCATTCCCTAAAAGACCCTC
Organism: Theristicus caerulescens; assembly: GCA_020745775.1. Lineage (NCBI taxonomy): Eukaryota > Metazoa > Chordata > Aves > Pelecaniformes > Threskiornithidae > Theristicus > Theristicus caerulescens. The sequence continues at coordinate 30,184,610 of CM036566.1, read as the reverse complement.
CTCCCTCCCTTTAGAAATGGTCTGTAACCTTTGCCTTTGTGCACTGTATGAGGCGTTACAAGCCCACAGTTTGAATATTAAATTATAATGAACATCTTTGCTTCTTGGGAAATGTGAGATCTTTGTAGAACTTCATAGGATTGTAGACTTTTCTAACCCTTGCTTCTCCAGAGAGGCCATTTTCATTTGGCTTCACTGTTCGTTTGCTTTGAGGCAGTGGGGGGGATCAGCCTCTCTCCTTTTTTAGCTCAGTTCCTTAACTTTTGCACACTTACCCTGAAAAAGCTTAAAATACTAGCCTAAGTTTTGTAAGAGTTTCTGTATACATAAAAACTATATGAGAGAATGGGTGATATTTGTGGTGAAAGTGCGAGGTGTGAGTTGCCACAGACTTGTGGTGTGACTTTGGACAAATCACGTAATCTCTTAGTTCATATTCCCTGGTCTTTCTTCCATAGCAGAAACTTTTACATCATGTGGTTATCTGTTCAGCACCTCAGGTTTTAATGGTAGCTTTACAGTATTAAAATAAATTGATTTATGCTATACATAAAACAGACCCCTTTGTATTCTGTTTACTTGATGTCAGTTGATCTCTTCTGATAAATCTTCTATGGATTGTCTACTAATGCTGCTTTTGGTTACACCGTATGTTTGAATTTTTGTTGAACTGGAATTCTGCTTTGGGACAAGCAGTACATCATGCTTCTGATGTCTAATAAAGAACTGAGCTAGAAGAAAAAACATGTAATAAGACTGTGCCTGTACCTTCTCTTGCTGTAGGGTAGTTTTCAGAGGGAACTAAGCTCAGTATGTAGGTGTTGTGCTCCCCTCTTCCCCTCGTAATCTTCCACTGAATCACTTCAGTGCTTCCTGCACGCAGGCTTGCATCGCTGTTTTGGAGTACTTCGTTGAAATCCTTTGCACATTCTGAGAAATGTTTTTCTTGCAGTTATCGCTGTGATGATTTTGTAGTCAATGATACCAAGCTGGGCCTGGTACAGAAGGTCAGAGAGCACCTACAGAACTTGGAAAAGTAAGTAGTTTGTTTACATCCAGACTGCTTTGGGTGGACTTGTAATATTGCATCATTTAAGTGGTGTTTCTGTTTTATATGTATATAATATATTTTGCTCCTTCTATGTGTGTGATACCTGGGTATGTTTAAATATCCTTTTCATCACTGAGAAGCAGAGGTGCAGAATGAATGGATTTGGCTGATCTCGTGTGTTTTGTTTCTTATACATGAGTCCTGTAGAAGCAGCATATGGTGTTACAAGAATTTAGATATCGATTAACTTTCTTGCTACCTAGCCAATAATTACTGTCTTTTTCTATGTAAATGGGAGAGAATTTCCAGAACAGAATCACAGTTTTCTTAAAACCAGAGTGAGTTTCTGGAGCAGAGAAATTGAAGCGAAAATGCAGGTGGAAGTAGTCTTCATATTAATTGCATAGTTTGGTTTCCAAACAAAAAGATTAAGAAGGCTTATGAACTTGGAATTGCATAGAAGAGACATGTTTTTCCTCTGCCTTTATCTGGCGCTGTTCCACTGAAAAGTAGGTATTACAGTCTTTGTGACGCAGATGCTGTGGCCAGTGCTAGATAGCAAATAGTCTTGTCACAGTTTGCTTGGAAATCTTATATAATACTAAGTAGAAGTGCGTGTGCATCCAGTGCTTCCAAATACATTTGAATGAGTTCAAATAGGACCCATGCTAAGAATTTGCTGTGATTTTGGGAAGTCTCTGGATCCTCCCCGAGTTAAGTGTGTCACTTACTCTGTTGGTAATATTAACATTTTCATTATTTTTCCATTCTCTTTTTGATGGGCTTCTCAGGTATGCAATGAGATGTAAAGATGTTTAAGCATAACGAGAAGTGCACATTAGTATTTCGGAAGTGTCCGGGAGATCTAGCTCTTTGGGAGGGAAATGATACTGTGGAGGCTTCCGTTGTGTGGAATGACAGTTTTTGAATGTTTGGAGGGCTTTTTAATTAGAAAAAGGAAAAAAACCCACAAAAACTAAAATCTGGAAGAAGTTATGATTTTGCTATTAGATTAGCGACAGGTCATAAACTGGTAGAATGGAAGGGCCGGTAATTTCCAGTGAGGTGGAAAAGAATAACTAATTGTTCTCGTAACTTTGTATTTGTATTACACAAATGTAATAACCTCATGTGTTTTTATTTAAGTAAGAGAAGTCAGCTATAATACATAAGTGCTAGCGCTCGAGATATTTTTGATTTTTGGTAACTTCACTTTGTCCTGATTTTTTTTGAAGTTTTTTTTCTAAAGGCTTAGGTGATTCTTCCAACAGAAGTATTTTATGCAAAATTATTTATTAAGCATTCCTTTGATTAAGGAAAAAGATCACTATTTTAGATGAAAAGTAGCATCTAAGGCCACTCTTCAGGGTGCAGACTGCAGCATGCATAACTTAATGGAATTAACTCGGACATTAGTCGTGAAAATAGGATGGGCGCCTGTACTCTGAGGGAGATGCGGTCTGTTTTAAGACTATGCAAAGCATATGTTGCAGTCAGGAAGCTCTTTGCTGTCTTAATGACAACTGATGGCAGATGTAATCACCGTGTTAAACATTAGGATGATTATCTGTTGTCCATTTCACACAATATTTTGCTTTTATAGTAAGTAACTTCTTTTAATTACTTTCCAACAGTTCAGCCTTTACATCAGACAGACATAGGAAAAGAAAACTATTGGAAAACTCATCTCTGAACAGCAAGTTATTAAAAGTAAATGTAAGTACAACAGATCCGGTACAGGGGTTTTTCTGAACCTGTTGAGGCTTGAAATACTTAGAGTCAGTTACCCAGATTCTGCTTGGTGCACTTTGTCTTTCTCATCTCCTGACCGCACACCTAGAAGAGCCCCTTCTCACAAAAGAATGTGTGATATTCTGCTGCATTTCTGTTGACCTAGACTTTGAGCTTCCCTGTGCTTAAGAAGGGTTTTGTGTCAGGATGGAGCTTCAGGGCAGTGCGAGCTTGGTGGGATCAGAGAAATTGGAAGGAGCTAGTACCTATTGGGACTAAAACAGGGCTAGACATAAGACTTTTCTGAGCAGACAAGGTTGGTGGGTTTTTTTTGTTTGTTTTTTTACAGTGCAGAGGCAGAGAAGCAGGTGCACTGTCTTTTTCTAGGGGGATAAGAGAGTAATTGTTAGGAAAAAGTAAAAATATTTAACAGTTTTAAAAGAGCTTAGTAAAACTTGCTTTCAAAAGGAACTGTGGACTATTCTGAAAACTTTTCTCTCATCTTCCTGCTATTTTAACTTCCCATCTGCAGAATAGCACCCAGGAGAGGACGATCCAGCCCTTGCTAGATAGCTGAAGGGCTATGTAGTTTCTTCCAGACAAAGAATGCCCCAAAGCAAATGTCTCTTGTTTTCCACAGTTTGGGTTGAGGGAGTTTCTAATCTTCATAATTTCTCCCAGATTGTAGGGAGGGAGAGGGGAGATACTGACCCAGCTGTATGCAACTGCTTCATTTACACCCTCGGCCAGAAGGAGTGGTAGAGCAGAGCTATTCTTCCTTGGCCCTTGGGGCTGCAGGACAGCAGTGTAGTCAAAGGGAGCTGAAGTTATTCTTGAGAGGAGTATGAATGGAAATAAGAGGGGGGGGTGGGAGCAAAGCAGTCAGTTGCTATTTTGCAAAGTCTGTGCTTTAAAGTTACTTTAAAAATGCACTACCTACAGTCAGTTTAGGGTGCTCTGAATGTGCTGTGTGTATGCTTCCTGTACTGTCCTAATCTTGGGGTGATTGAGGAAGCCTGGGAGAAATAGTGGGGTGTTTTTGCTATGGCAACACATAACAGCATCATTGTCTGGAAAACTCAAAGCCAGTAAAAACCAGAAGGAAAATTCTAGGCAACATTTAGATATGGAGAAGACAGAATTAGAAAGCATGAACTTAATGCTGCTTTTATTCGTCTTAGTCTGTGCTGTTTTCTCAGTTTTATTAATACTTGAATATTGCCAGTGGCAACAGATGATCTTCTTATTGTTGGCACATTGGATCCTTATCTAGAAAAGACTGGGCACTGCTGTTTGCATTAATACCCTGCTGTCTCACCCTGGGCGAGAGTGAGAAAAGAATATGCTAAGGACACTGTGGTGTTTGTACTTAAAAGTTTTCTTCCTTTATTGGGAAACAGGTCTCTCTCTAAAGAATTCTTACCGAATTGGTAAATTACTTATGTAAATAATTTTTTTTTTTTAAACAGCATATACACAAATATCCTGCTGCCGTTAGTTCACCAGAGATTATGTTTGTGGTAGATTTGGGGAGGAAAAAAAGTTTTATTGGAACACTTTGAATACGTATTTGGTAACCTGGATTTGCATGTAGTCTTTGGTGTCAAGTAATATGTTCATTTTGAGATACTGCTACTAAAAGATAGTCTAGCTTTTAAATTCCGTTAGAACAATGAAGAATGCCCAAAAATTTGATGAACTTTCAGTGTGATATTTTGTAGACAATGGAATGTGTCCAAGTGTTGCGGATTCTAGAAATCATAAATGCAACACTGTCCACATTTCTCTTCCCTCTCCTCCCAGCCCACGCTGAAGATTATTTGGCAAAAAGCAAGCTCATCTGTGGGTAACGTTGCTCTAGCCTGTTGAAACTCCTAGACTGTAAATGGTGTATATTTTGCTTCTCTTCATGCAACATATTGCTTTTTCTTCGCACAGTCTAACTTGACTGTTTCTTTCCCAAATAAATGCTGTTGTCTGTCTTTCAAAAACCCTCCTGGCCACCACAAAACGCCACCAAGACAGCAGGCTAGTGCTGGTGACTTAAAAACAACCTGCAGGCTGCCACTCTGTGCATATTGGATATGGGACTACATGGATAACAATTGGCATTTTCATTTTTCAAAGGCACTTTAAGGAAATTGCTGTCCAGTTCTCACTGAACGTTACCGGAGTGTGAATATTTAACATACATACACACAAAAACTTTGCAATGAGAAGCCTGTGATTAACTCTGTGTTGTCCGATTCTAGATTTATTTGCAAAGGAAAATATGTAGTGTAGTTTTCTGTTGACAGGAATGAGTAAGAAACAGGTTCCATGTCAGGATGGAGCTTCAAGGCAGTTTGATCTGGTGAGGTGGTTGCTTTGGCTTTGAAACTGCACTTTTCAAACAGTGTAGTTTATTATTGTTTAAATCTATGCTGATACTACAGTAACAGCTCTGTGGGGAGAAAGTGGGGGAGCAATGGTAAGTGTTTCTTTAACTTAACCGTTCTCATTTCCAGGGAAGCACCACTGCCCTTTGTGCCACAGGCCTTCGGAACCTGGGGAATACGTGTTTCATGAATGCAATCCTTCAGTCGCTCAGGTACCTCCGAAGCTCTTCCCCATGTGAGAGTGGTTGTGCGCTGTAGCATTAGGCAAGGGAATTTGGTAAGGTACCACTGTGCAAAAGTGTACCTGGATTTGCAGGACGAGGTGTGTGCAGGTACCATGAAGTTGTGTTTCGCAGTGTGAGGGACTTCTGTGATGCAGAGTTCCAGAGGAAGCCTGCCATATCCTCAGCAGAAAAGGAGACTGCCCTTTCATTGCCGAGGATGCAGAAACATGTTGATGCTTAGGTTCCTGTGAAAGCAGAGACAGCGCTTTGAGGGATGGGGTCTCACGGAAGCGGGTAGGAGAACAGTTTCTGCAGTGCTGAGATGTTAGACCTCATTTCATTGCTGCCACGACCACCACTGCTTTTGCATTTCTGAATTTGCCTACTTCACTGGGAGACTATTGAGCTGGGCTATAGCAGGACTAAGCAGTCTCCATTTTCTTTTCCATCATTCAGGGTTCGCTGGCAGGAGTTGAGGCACATGCTTCTTATGTTCCACTACTGGACTGTGGTAGCAGAGGTTAGGACTGGTAGGTGGCAGTAGACATGGAGTTACCCTCCTCAGGAGATGCAGTCTGGTTTGTTAGGGAATGCCTTCTGATACCTCCGTCTGTCATGGTATCTCTTAGTCAAAGCAGAGCCAAAATGTAATTATTTCAGGTAGTTGGGATGATGATGATATTTACAGATCTGCTCAGGCGTTTACAGGAGATGAGTATTTGCTACAGTATTTCTTGTATCTTGAACTGTTTGTGATTGCCATCCTCTACTACTGCATGAAGTTGTGTTTATGCATTTCAAAGAACAGGCTCCAGAATACATAATATTCTCTTTGTTCTGTCCCTTTTAAGGATTTAATTCATTTTTCCTTTTTCCGTAGTAACATTCAACAGTTTTGCTGTTACTTCAAAGAGTTGCCTGCTGTGGAGCTGAGGAATGGGAAGACGGCAGGCAGGCGAACTTACCATACCAGGAGCCAGGGGGATAACAATGTGTAAGCTGCATGTTCCTTGTTAGCACTGAACTTTATGGAAAACAGCAAATGCTCGGGTGGCAGAGCCACTGTATGCTTTCAGTGTTGCAGAATCATAGAAAAATGATTCCTGGGGAAGACAGAGTCATAGAAAAATAGTTGGCTATACAAAAAAAGAAACTTGTATCACTTGCGGTTTGCTTACATCGGTCTGGTGCTGCAGGGGGAAGCAGTCAGGTACATCAGAAAGCACTGGAGTGTAACTGCATTTAAAGTAAGGTTAAGAAGTGCTAGTTATATGTACTCCAGCATTATGTTACTTAATTACAGCTAAAATGTGGTCAGGGGGATGTGTCTGCAAGTGAAGGTGTTAAAAAAAAAAAAAAAAAAAATCTAAGTGATTCATAACGTGTAGCTTGCTTGAGCAGGTGTTAAAGGGACGATGTTAGCAGAGTCTACAGTAAAATGGCGAAAGGTGGATAGATTTCCAGGCAAGTCCTCAACATCTGAAATCTAATTTTCCTAACCTCTGTCTCTCTCCAGCATTATAGGTAGGATTTTGGACATAAAAATCTTTGAATTACTGGAAAGGATATTTACCCGGTCGTTACAATCTTAACCAAAGTAGTGTCTGATATTTGTACCATTGAGCTAGTAAACATAGAAGGGTTATAACACAAACCCATATAAATCACCAGCTTTTATTTTCTTTCCAGTTCATTGGTGGAAGAATTCAGAAAGACACTCTGTGCTTTATGGCAAGGAAGCCAAACTGCTTTTAGTCCAGAGTCTTTATTTTATGTTGTTTGGAAAATCATGCCAAATTTTAGGTAAGTTTTGTAGAATAAGAACAATATTCTTGATTACAACCTTGTATTGCTCGTGTCCTACTCTAAAATTTGCTGAGTCCGCGGGATGCACTCTGTGCAGCTTTCCCATATGCCCACAAATAGGCTTTGAAAAGGATCTGCACTGTGATCGACAGTTTTGTGTTCATCGGTAGTGCTTTTTTCCCCCTGCCCTTCTACCACATGCCACATGTAGCAGTATTGGAGAGGACAGACATCTCACATACTAAAATAGTAGTAGTTACACCTTTGAGCCAGTGCTCCAAAGGGCAGAAGAATCAAGATAATGACTGGTAGGTAAGTGCCAAGTGCATGGTGTTGACAGAACCCAAGCTTGGCTGCAATAAGAAAGTGATGTAGGCAGAGAAAAAAGGTGCAGCACCTACAGGCCTAAATGCAAACATACTGGCTGAAACTTCCTTGATTCTCTCAAAATACTGTACTCACCAGCTGGACATGAGATAAGGGCTATAAGGAAAAGTCTTGTGCATAATAGGCATTTTGTGTCCATACTGGCAAAAAAGACAATAAAAAGAAAGGGAAAAAGAAGGTTACCCAAGTAAATCAAAGTATCGTTCCTCTCCAAGGTCTCCCTGTCCTGGCCCCTGAACCTCTTTCAAAGGAGCACTGAAACCTGTTAGGATATATTGTGATGAAGGTAAGTTGCTCCATGTTCTCAGGCAGTAGTTACCTGTAACATCTCCAGCAGTGCTGAAAAGATGCTGTGAACACATCTGCTCAACGAGTAACCCAAATAACACAAATCTATTTATTCTGTTCTTCACGCTGCCAAATATGTTTCAGTTGGCTTATGAGAATCAAGGAAGTTTAATACCAGTAGTTGCAAGCAGCGACCAAAACATTATAGGCAAATGAACATCATCTGCAATGTCCTTGACCAGTTGCTCTGTTACAATCTTCACTATAATTCTTGTTAGACTAAGTGAGAAACTAGTTCATTAAAGTTCCTCAAGCAAATTTTCAGCACTGTGGGTTCTATCACAGCTTTTAAAAGAAAAAGTGCTGTTTGTTGGGGTTCTCCCACTCCCCTTTTTATTCCCAGTTAGTGGGGAACATGTCCATGATTAACTGATAAGAGAACTCATTAAATCACATGGAGAATAGAGTCAGCTGCTCAGTAGGCACCCCACTCCCACACGATCCAGAGAGAAAATGTGAATTTGTTCAGTGCTTAATTGTACCTTGTAAAAGCTAATGGTGCTACAATTCTAGTTCTGCCTTGTGCGCTTCTTGTGAGATTGGGAGGAGAAGGTGGATGGATGTACATGTGAAAGCAAGCCGGAGCCAGCAGCGTGTTAACAGCAAACCAGCCACTTTGGCTTGTGCTTATGAAGCCTGAAGTGATGGGTGCAGGGGGAAGAAACGTGGTTTAATTGTTTTAGCCCAAAGAGATTTCAGTTGTTAAAGGCACATTGTGCCTGCCTCCAAGGACTCAAGTGCTATTCTTCTTACAGAAGGTTATAGGAAAAAACTGCTGCTGCTGCACTCCATGGCCCTCTGTCTCATATTGCATACAGGGAGCAGAGGATCTCATTTAGAGTTACTATAAGCACAACTGGAGTGCCTCTGAGCTCTAGTGCTGCTGTGGAAGTCCTGCTGCTTAACTGTCGGACAAAGTCTGCTGCATGCCGAGATAGTTCCGTAGCCTCATGCTGAGTTGCAAGATGCATATTTTGCTGATGTACTGCTGTATAAATAGTATGCTCTGTTTTCTGAGCAACTGTTCCTGTTTATATCCGATCTTGTTGTCGGTAGGAAAAGGAATGTCAGAGGTGGGCTTGAATTGAACTGCTTCAGGTGGATGGAGATCAGTTTTACTACACAAGCTGACCATCAGAGAAACTATGCTTTTTTGCTGATGGGCTTTTAGATCACAGTTTATTTTAAACTACGTATTTTAAACGAGTGTCTCATCCATATCATCATGTTCTTTTAAAGATCTGTATCTATACTTATGCTTTTTAACAAAGCCAAAGAACCTTTCATCTCTAATGAACATATTTGTATGCAAGTATAAACACATGCACCAGGAGCACAACCAACAATGTGGAATGATTCCAAAGGTTATTTCATCAAATTCGTTGCAGAGCAAGGCTGCCATATACTTCAGAGCTCTCATATGAGGAATTTAATGTTGAAAAGGGATATGAAGCAAAGACTTCCCATAAATTTCATCTTCAGCTGTCTATTATGATTGCCTATATCTTTATTAAACTGAAGATACCTGTATTGAGTAAACTAAGCAAATCCTGTGTTATGTCAGCAACTTCAAAATTATCTTGCAGTGTGCACAGTTAACATGGAGCTTTGATGCCGAGTTCTGGTTTTCTACCTTGTGTCATAGTAACATATAATTATTTTGCAACTTTGGGAGAATAAGTCTTATTTTGGACTGCACAGGATTTGGCCTGTTGAAGCACAGCAGTGTTTCTGTGTGCTAGTTTTGCTGTTGTAAAAGGTACGTAGTGCTGCTGATATATTTCAGAGTGCTGTAAGATCTACACACAAACTCAGTGATTTCATTTAAAGCTGCTAGTTTGGAAGAAAACATTACCGTAATTCTACAAGATGAAAAGGCTTTATTTGCTTTTTATTTTGTTTCCTCCTAGCAATACTTTGGTAGGACATACCTATGTTCGTCACTAAGCACATCAGCCTCACCTTGCATGCTTCTGTTGCACCGAGTCTGTTTTCTCTCCAGCTCTGGGTACTGTGCCATGAGTCTTACAGACATTTTCCCTCCCCTGAGTAGTAGCATAAAAAACATCTCTGTTGTCCCTTCCCAGACGTTCTTATGTGACGGAATAGTGAGGAGGAAAGGGGCAGGGGAGGCATGATTGAGCAGCTTAAAAGAATGGACAAGAGGAAGAAGGAAAGCCAGCTCCACTACGTAGGGATTTTTGTAACTAGGCCTACAAAGGCTTGCACGTAATTATGTCAGTGTCGCACAAAGCTTTCGCTGTTTCACTATGTATGCTTTTCCTTTCGGTATACATCTTGTGGCAAATGAATAGCAGTTGGTTGTTAAATGTGATGCATGATTTAGCTTAAATAACTGTAAAGGCATATTTTACCCTGATGGCTTCTGTTCCCTTCAATTAAGTTTGTTAGTGGTGAAATAATAATGGTGACTCTTTGGGCAGCATTGCTGCTGATGGCATGACACATGTGAGACTGGAGCCCTATCCTACCAAATCCAAATGCTCGAGGTGCTCCGGATACCCCACCATTACCTCCCTCTCCCAACAAATGGTGGTGGGTTATGCAGGGGAGGCGTGTGATTCTGAGCACGGCTATAGATCTCACCCTAGGAGAGGAAAGAAATCTCTCTTTCATCCTAATTATTTCAGACTCCATATTGTTGCTGAAAGATGCATGTGGAAAACAAACCCAAAGCTTAAATTCCTGGCCTTGGTGCGGAGGGGAACAAACAGGCAAGCAAACACCTGGAACTGCCAAAGTGGGTGGGATCAGTGGCTGAAGGAAAACCACTCAGAAATACAGGCTCTGAATCCCACATGAACAGAACATTTTGTGGTGTTTGTCTTTTGAATCCTACCAGGTTTGAGAAGTCAATATATTGACCATATTTATAGTAATTTCAAAGTAGGGATGAATAGTGTGCTGCCTGAACCTGATTCATAACAACTCTGTGGAGGTACTCATCAAATCTAGTCAATAACAAAGAAAAAAGAGAAATGCTTTGCCTGAGTGAGGGGAAGTCACTGCTGCCATTGTGCATTTGTAATTAACGGGTATGTGAGTCCTGGGATGTTACTAGCACAGACTGAGTTTGGTGAGGCCAACTAAAGTTAACCAAATAAGTGAGCAAATGTTGTGTGTCTGCTGCTCCCTGTTGTTTTCTAAAAGCTCTCTTCCTATCTAAAAATGTGTATTCTTAAATGTTTCCCCCATCCTCAAAAAGAGATGTGGAGAGCGAGCTGCAAAGGACCAGAATCACTTAGTTTGTCTAGACATAGCTGTAAGTTTCCAAAGGCTACTCAGAAAACTTTTTTGGTACAAAATATGTATGTCTGTCTCTGTAAAATCTGCTCAGTACTATTAAACAAGCAAAGGTTCTTTCCTGTGACCCTGGTGCTCTCTGTGTGTTGGCACTAAAGCAACCGGTATATTTGGTGATGTTGGTGCTGTTGTTTCCTTTTCTCTTAAGGGGATACCAGCAACAGGATGCCCACGAGTTCATGCGTTACCTTTTGGACCACCTACACCTGGAACTCCAGGGTGGCTTCAATGGCGTTTCACGTTCAGTAATTTTGCAAGAAAATTCTAGTCTGTCTGCAAGCAACAAATGTTGCATGTAAGAAGTGTTTTTTAATTTCTTCAAAACCTTAATGCCTTTGTATGGGTCTGTGTGTGGTGGATCTGACGTTTCAAATTCATGGTTCCTTGTTTAAGTTCTCTTTAGTGCCTCTGTAATGTTACGAATTACAAAGCTGCAGGTTATAAAGCATTAGCATCCTATAGGATGTGGTTCCTTTCAAAAGGATCAGCATTTTTCATAGGTGCGAGTGAGCATACAGCCTCAGTTGTAAAGACATTTTAATTCATTAGTATTTCAGAAATAAAAAGAAAGAACTTTGTATTTTCCATTCTATACCTATATAGAATTCTTTGTTCAGACAATCTCATTGTCTTAGGGTGACAGATGGCCTGAATGATACAGGACCAAAAAAGATGGCCAAGTATTTGTAGGTTTAAAGTGTCAGCAGACCTGCTGGATTAACAAGTGAGCAATGCAGTTACAGTCTGAAGTCAGTTTTCCTGCAGCTGATCTTGCTATATTTGCATATCACTTGACACAGTTGAAACTGTTGCATTTTTTTCCTGGTAATTTTGATTTTCATGTTACTGTGTGTCTTGAAACAGAGGTAATCCATGTGTTTCACTCCTCTTTCTGTACTTCTCAAAATACTGTTTCTGAATTCTGTCCCAGGTGTGTTTTCTCTCAGATCGAAACTGTCACAGAGAGAAAACATTTTAATTTTCTTCAGGAAGGAACATTAAGTCAGTTCAGCCTGCACATTTGGTACCTAAGTCCTTGCCTTGGATTCCCTACGTAAGAGTTGAGTGAGTTTTCCCTTCCTATACCGATTAGGACATAGTAAGCAGGTCTGAGAGGTGCAGGATTTTATAGATGCTTCATTAGGGAAAGCCTAGAGTTCGGACTGTGCTTTTCTTTACCACGTTTATGTTGCTTTGCTGATGCTTAAAAATCCTACAGAAGAATTGTTCTTAGAAATGAAGCGTATTTGAAAACTAAACCAATTTTGGTTTGTCAACATTTTGAATGTCAAAACCCGAGGAGAATTTAAACTTCGTTCATATATCTTCTGTAGATTTGTCTTGAGAATGGCTGTTCAAGTGCATGGTGAGGTGGAGTAAGCTGCCTTCTGTCAAGGGCAAATTAATTAAGGTCACATACACTTAAATGCCTACAGTAAAGTAATAAATATGCTGTGAATGCTCTCTTCTTGAGTGCCGCTGTATTTGGGTAGCCATTTCCTGCTGCTCAACAAGAAGCATTCAAATTAACTGTAAAGACATAGGTGGAGCGCAGATAAGGAACACAGGTTTCTGCAGGCTTGTGGTGTCAGATCTGCAAGCACAAGCTAGCAGGTTTAAAAGTTGTATAATAATATAAATTTTTTTTTATTGGACTATGAGAAGTAAAAGTCCATTACATAATCTGCTGAAAAGATTGAGAGAAATGAAAGCATAGAGAACAATGATGGTGATGATGCATATTGTTTATCATATCTTAATGCAACTTACTTAAACTGTCTTTGGAAGTGAAGTGCAGAAATATGATTGAAGAAGTCAAAGTTACTTGTAACAAAGGGTATAGAATTAAAACAAAAATATGCTTGACCTACCTAAGAGGGAAGAATTTCTGTTTCAGAAACAGCCTTAATTCCAGGATTAAAATACTATACCCCTGTGAGCACCAGCTCTCCCTTATAGAAATGCAATCAATCGGAATACTTTCAACACTGAAATGTTGAGCAGCTGCTTAGAGCATACATGGTTCACACTTACTTCAGGTACAAGATAAAGCAGAAGTATTCTCTCAGCTAAATACTCACACTGTACAGTTCTGGGGTGTATGAAATGCCCAGTGGATGAACTCAGTCACTGTTTGTTGTACACTGACAAAACCCACTCTGCCTAGTAGTGGTGAGTTGTAAACATGTAACAGGTATTGAAAATTAAGCTCAGACATTCTGACTGACTTCACCTCTCTGATGTGGTTTGTCTAGAAATGGAGCATCTACTGTTGTCACAGCGATTTTTGGAGGCATTCTTCAAAATGAAGTCAACTGCCTAATATGTGGGACTGAATCTAGAAAGTTTGACCCATTCCTAGGTAAGGTGCCTCTTGTTTTCAAAATACTGGGTGACTTAAGGCAGAAAAATAAACCTGAAGCTTGATATATTTAGATGTCACATGACTGAACCAGAGTTTTAGCCTGAAAAGATTAGGCATTGTTTTATTCAGCCCTAATTTTTTTTTAATCTTTGGTTTTTCTAGACCTTTCGCTAGATATTCCAAGTCAGTTCAGAAATAAACGTACTAAAAATCAAGAAAATGGACCAATGTGCACACTACGAGGTAAGAGTGCTTGGATAATGAAATCATTACCTGGACTAGGAGTATATACTCTCCAGAGTAGCTATTTCAGAGGAGCCAGGCTTTCACCTAGGGTGTGACTTGGTGCCACCTGCCATCTAATTTTATGAGATTCTGTGATAGAGGAAGGTGCCAAAACAATTTTCTATGCAGGTTTTACCCCAGTCACTGTGTATTGACATGCTACTGTGATAAACTGGGGCTGAGAAGTGCTTCAGGAGGTCAGCTAAATATCAGCGAGGATTCCAGCAGAAGTTATTCTTTGTGGTCAGAGTATTTCTAATGTATGCCAGGGTTTCCAGCCAATGCATTGGGGCCTATTGGCATTTGCTAAGGTGCTGTGCTTAGATGTATGTGCCCCTTGGGTGTTCTGCTTCTTAAACAACATATAAATACAATCCTGCTGAGTTAGGCAGTAGTGCTGTTATTGACCTTGTTTTAAAGGATGTTAATTTTTACAGATTTGTGCATACACTTGCTGCAAATTGTGAAATATTAATCAAAACCCCATTATTTTCTCTGTTCATTTTGTACCTAAAACGAAATCACCTTTAAAAGTTGAACATTTTTTGTTAGAAAGTCATTTAGTTTCCTTTGAAAACAGTTGTGCTGAATTTTGGACAAAATTTTGTTTGAAAAAGGGAGATTTCGTGAATGCCCTTTTTCCTCTTGTGAACTGCTTACAGCTGTGTTTTTCAGGAACAGGGAATGCTGCATGGTACAACATGTTATTGTATTAAAACACATTACTACACAGCTTTTTGCTGCACAAATGTATGTAATAACTCGAATGACTGCAGCAGATATGCACACCTCCTCTATATCGCTGTATTTGTTGTATTTCATGTTACAAAAATCACTTGATGTCATCTTGAATTGAGTTCCTTTGTGTGGGTGTTCTGTTTTTTGTATCTTGTTCTTTTTTAGATTGTCTTCGCAGTTTTACAGACCTGGAAGAACTTGATGAGACAGAGCTGTATATGTGTCACAAATGCAAAAAGAAACAGAAGTCCACCAAAAAATTCTGGATTCAGAAACTACCAAAGGTTTGTATAAGCATGAAAAGTAACAGTGTGACAATATGTCAAAGGAAATGGCGACTCCACCGTTAGTAGACCAAAACCTAACCCTTCCATAGGCTATTGCAGATGTCTAGCACAAAGTTCAACCTCTTCCTCTAATGCATCCATCTTTTTTTATTTTTTTAATCCTGTAGGTGCTATGCTTACACTTGAAACGATTTCACTGGACAGCATATCTGAGGAACAAGGTTGATACGTATGTTGAGTTTCCCTTACGAGGCCTAGACATGAAATGCTACTTGTTAGAGGTATGAAGACTCACCAATACTTTCTGTGGAAATTTGTTCCACGACATAGGTCTTTATTACAAATTATAGCAGGTGCTACTGCCATCTGAAGAGTTTTCGGTCTTTTTACCTACAGCCTGAAAACAGTGGCCCAGAAAGCTGCCTGTATGACCTTGCGGCTGTTGTTGTGCATCATGGTTCAGGGTGAGTACATGGAGTAAGCCTGTTTCTTGGCAGAGACCTCCTCCCCACTGAAGTACATGCAGAGTTAATTAAGGTTTTTCTGTCCCTAGTGACTGTATTTTTACTGGTGGAAATAAGCAGTAACTTACTTAGATGGAACTAAGCTGAATTAACTTCAGATAGATTTATAGAGTTATTCCTGTGGAACACTAGAAGTAACACTCGAATAACACTAGAAGTGCGAGACAGAATCAAGCTAGTCTAGTGCCTCTAGGAATGGAAAGCCCTAAACCAACAGAGTGAATCAAAGGGCCTTCCAGAAGGTTAATGCCTCATTTTGAAATTCTCAGTACAAAGCAGAAATATTTTTTCCTCTTTTAATTCACTTTGAAAGGCGAATGTGCATTTATGCCAAAAGAGTGTGTGCGTGCATGCTTGGAACAAATGTAGACTTAAGATCGGCACAGTGAAAGCAATTACCGTGTGTTTACCTTCTCTCCTACAGGAGTGAACTTCAAAGCAAATGCTAATAGGCATGCCACAAGGCTGGCTAGTCTTCATATTTTGAAGTAAAGTTGCTGGGTGTGTTTGTTTTGTTTTGTTTTTTCTCCTTTTCCCAGCCCTGGCTGGATCTGTTGAGAGTTAACAGCAGTAGGGACAAGACAACTGCTTCTCCTGAGAGAGACGTGTTCTTGTTCTTTAGGCAATCACTCTTTGGGTGTGAGCAGTGAAAGGAGTTTTCTTTAAAGAAACTAAACCCCATTAATCAAAACCTTTCTGATACCTGAATTGAATTCAAAGATATGAAACAACAAGTTCTGTCCAGAAAGCCTTTCCTTTTGCTTTCTCTAGAGGAATAGTCTGGACTCTTAGAAAGATTTGACAACTCAAGGCAGCCCGTGTAGCACCACAGTGCATCTGACCGGTGCTTCAGTCGTAGGAAAACTGTATGGACAGCAAAGGAAAGCTGGTCTTGATTAGAATGGAATGAGATGGTTGGAAATATTGAGCATGTGTTATAACACATAAGCAAGCAGAAGCAGGCCTTATCTTGGGGTGGCAGGGTAATGAAAATTGATGGGTTTGTAGTTCTGGTATGTTAGATTGAAGAAATACGGCTCCAAGATGTAAATCTGTTTAAGATGAACTGGAAAAATTTTCTTCTGCAGTGAGTTTTGCTGTGAGTGCTTTTGATTATATTAAGACTATGTGAGTCTCTCTAGACCTAAATGGGGAAGATTTCTGAAAATAGAGCATAGTGAAATTTTTATGGCTAATGATTAAATAGTAACAGATAATAGACTTCATTTTTATGTAAGCAAACATGGAAGTTCAGTGTTGCAAGAAGCCTTGCTTGCACAAAAACTACGGGATGCTAATAAGTTCATATAAAAAAAGCCTTTCAGCTCATCCCAGTAAGCAATTATTTTACCTAACATCAAACTTTGAGCCCCACAGATTAAGAAGGGAAGCATCTTACCAACTGTTGTGGAGGGCTGTCAGATCCTTTCTTCCTCTGGTTCCTGAAGTCTCTTAGTCCTAATAGAAAATGCATCAGAGAATGAGGTGGTCTGTCTCCTTCTGATTGTCCTTTCTTTCCCCGCCTCCCCTGCTGACAGCGTTGGCTCTGGACATTACACCGCATACGCAGCTCACGAAGGCCGTTGGTTCCATTTCAACGACAGTACTGTAACTTTGACCGACGAGGAGACTGTGGTAAAGGCCAAGGCCTACATCCTCTTCTACGTGGAACGGCAAGCCAAATCTGGATCAGATAAACTTTAATACCTCCTTTTAAGTCTCACTTATCAAGTTCACCGGACAAAACATTTCCATTTTTCCATAAATACTTGATCCAAGACTATTAATTTCATTGTGCACTTTTCAATTTCCTCTTGTGGGTTTTAGTTTTGTTGTGTCAATGGTAGCATTTGACTTACTGAACTTGGACACAAACTAACTTTTTTTTTTTTTTTTAGTTATACCAGAAAACCTCAGCAGATTTTGATTTGCTGCTTTAGTTGTGATAACTCAATTTTTATATATATAGTTTCATGAAATAGTTATTTGACTTTTTTATATTAATGTTTTCAGTTCTCACTTTCTAAAGGCACATTTACATCAGAGAAGCTTTCTGTCCTCCTTACAAGCAAGATAAATGTGCTTCTGATTATGAAGAGCAATACAACTTCATGCTGTTCTCACAGCTGTTAACGTAGATATGATTTAATCTCTTAAATCAAGGAATTGTTTGCACGTACTATTTTCCCTCGTGCAAGAAACTAAACAGTGACCTCTGAACAATCATTCTTTGTCTGCAGAAGAGAGGAGATACGGCATCATTAAATAGACCAGGTATTTGCTGCTATATTGGTGTGTATTCAGGCTGCTGACTTTCAGGAATCATTGTAAATAAACAGTTGGTTCAATTGTACCTATACTGCAGTTTAATAATTCAAGTATTCTGCACATATGCTCTGCCTTCCCCCCACTTCAAATTTAAAAAAAAAAAAAATCTTAAAATATATACATGTCTAAATTGTGTTGAGATTTATGGTTTTTTAACTGAACCTGAATTGCCTTAGACATCTCTTGTTTTAGACTGTCATCCTGAAATTCCATCATGAACACTTACTTGCTTGAAAACTTGGAGACTGCCTGGCGGTGGGACCCCAACCCTCCTTCCTGGTGGGAACGGGGAGTACAGCCCCAGCCTTTGGGGTTTGTGAGAACAGTCTTAGGTCTAAATATTGCTCCCGTCCACTAAATGCCTGCAGTTCACTTAAAACTGAAAGGAAGCGGGTGGTGTTCCAGATGCTCCATGTGACAATTGTTTTACAAGTTCAAATGCAAACTAAAGGAAGGTGCTCAGTTTCACAGCACAGCCTGCCTGATAGGAGCTGATGAGCCAAGACTGATTGTTGACTGGAGCAGATGCTGGGAGCTCTAGTACTCACATGTTGGCCCAGTTGTGGGATCTTTATTTACGGTCTCTAGACAAACACTGGAGGCACAATGCAATTTCTAAAACTTGGCTACGTAATGGAGAAAGACTTGTGTTAAAAAAAAATTGCATTTGAGCTGTACTGCCGCTCTGGAGAGTGGAAGTCAGCTAGTAAGATTTAAAAAAGGTGGACAGGAAAACCAGTACTGCAAAAGCCAGGAGGCCCAAAAAAATCTGAAATTTGACAAATGCTACATTTCAGTTCTCTTCCCCCAGCCCATCCTTTTAGCTAGCACCTGTGTGCCTAGCAAGGAACTGGACACTCATAAAATCTCGAAAGCGTGGTAGAGAGTAGAATTTACTTACAGTTGTGATAACAGCAAAATACAGGAGTCTGAAAACACACAAGAACTCAAGTAAAATGTGATTACCCTTTTCAGTTAATGCTTCTGAAAGACAGGGTAGTACACAGTAAAAATTTCCCTACAGATTGCACCATAGCTCAGCCTGCTGCACGTGGAGTACAGGTCAGTTTCCTTCCTGTGGGTTCCCTGCTACCTGCACCCTGACATGTATAAAGAAAGAGAAATCACCGTCAGCTGGTTTTTAAAATGTCATTCTTCATAGCTTTTTCACAGCATCTTAAACCAGGAAAGAGAGGAAATTGGTGTAATAAAAAAACTGCAGAAAGCATTCAGCATTGCTAATGGTGTATGAATAGGTAAACTGTACACTAGTTAAAACCTATTGTGATGATTATTTGATACATTGTGACATAAGTAAAAGACATCCTTATATAAGTTGAACAATAAGTAGAACTATTCATTGCTTTAAATTGTAGATAGTTTGTCACCTACCCTTTCTCCGTTTCCTGCAGCCAGAGCCCTTCTTCTAATCAGAATAGGTAGCTGTTATCATGTATACAGGCAGAAAAAGGTATTTGACAGACTTGATTGGTGTGCGGGGCAAGTGAAGTATCTCACCGCATTGTTACCCTGAAGAGCAGCCATACTGCTCACAGGTGGGGAGTTAGGTAGATTCCATCTATAGCTGTGTTTTGTCTGCATGTCACTTGGATTCGATTGCTTTAGAATTTTAGTTTTGTGACTACAAAGCTTGAAATACACAACTAGCTATGGGCCAGAAGCAGTTTAACTTACAGTAGTCAGGTGTACGCAGTGTTCGTGCAAACCAGTGATGTAAATGTGCCTTTTTGTATTTTTAAAAACTTAAATTTGTAATCTTCAGCATCATTCACTTACTTTAAGCAGCTTCTACTTCTCCAGTTAATTTTTTGGGTCAGAGTTATGTTCTCACTTCAGTATTTCCTTTCAGTAACATTTGCTCTGTAACATTAAGGTCTTGGGCAATGGTATCCAGCGTGGTCCATGTGAGACACGGCCATGGGAACACAATGCAATCATGTCAGTCTTGTCCTTGCAGCAGGTGGTGATAAGGACTCAGCCATATGCTTTGCTGGAACAAGAACATTGTAAATCCCTTCCTAATTTAACTTTCTCCCACTGCAAACCCAGATGGACAGTATGAACAGTTTGTTGTGGCAACACAAGTATTTCTCTTCCTGGTGGAGAACTTTGCTTATCCACTGTATTCTAGTCAGTGTGGTGTCAAAAAAAAAAAAAAAGTAACTGAGCACTGAACCAGTAACATATACTGCACCTGGCCTAGTATTACATTTTTAACCTTACTTGTATATCCTATATTTATCTACTAGCTTGGGGGGGGGGGGGGGGGGGATATCTCATTTCATTTAAGCCAAATGTTTCTTTTCTACTTACTGCTGATCATAGTACACACTAACTGGCAAGAATTTTTTTTCTTGCTTGTGACTGCTCTGCAAGCAACAACTGCTCTCTACAGTTCAGAGACTTGCATATTTTTCACCAAAATTTGTCTGATCAAAGGTTGTCCTTTTGTTAGTAATTGTTCAGCCACGTATACAACTGGAGATGAGATCTATGTAAAATAAACCTGCAAAATGTCCAGCTCTCAGAATACTTTTGCTTTAGTGTGTTGTATAGTGAGCTGTTAAGTGCAGCATTATGCAAAACTCTAAGGCATTTACAAAGAGAGCTCCTTCTCAGAAGGTGCTTGCCAGGTGGTAGCAGACATCAGCCCAACAGGAGAGTTAAAACTTTCGGACAGGCAGGGCCAGTGGACTTGTATCAAAAGCAGGTGGCCAGTTAGAAGGATTTTGCTCAATCAATGGAAAGCATAACACATGGTGTTCAAAAGTTTCCCCAGCGTTTCATTACTGATGTGTCTGTGTCTTACTGATGAGGTAATCAGCACCTTGAAAACTGATTCCAATGTGCTTTAGGATATCCTCAAGTACTGTAGTGCCATAGTTGTAATTGTTTACCATTAAAATCTAGTGTGTAATTTTCAGTGAGGATTACTGACTGTGCTCATCTTGTGTGTTTCTGGAGCATTTCCAGGTTGAATGTGAATTATATCTCATTCACGCAGTGTGTTTATGGAAAATGTGCCATTAAAGTGTCTCCTTTCCTTAGAAAATGAAACTCCTCTTGTCCTTCTGCAGGCTTACAGATCATTGTTACTGTAAATCCTTTGAACAGGGATGGCAGAGTACTCTTAACTTGTTCTGGGGAAAACAAAATAAAGCAAATTGAAATGTTCCCACTATTTAACACCTCTACTAAAACTTAGCATCTAAACCCAAAGAGGACCTGCTATTCAATTTTAAAGGGCCTTGTCACCCAAAAGCTGTTAATTTTTGTCAGACTGTGTGTCCTCTGTGTAGTTAAAGAGTCTGTCCTAGCAAGGGGAAGCTTGTCATTCATATTTTATAAATAATATTCCTGTGTTTATTACAACTCGGAGCAGTCTCAACTATTTAAACCTGCTCAAAAATGAAGGTAAATTCTGAAAAGGATACAGAGACAGAGTGAGAGCTGAAAATGCTAGTACAAGACTGAAGAACACCACCTGCTGGCACACTATTTAAGCTGCTCTTTTCCAGTGACTGGTTTACCTGGTATGTGAAATCATCTACTCTTCTTGTCCCTTTTGTGGCTTCATAAAGTACTTGTGCCACTGGCCATAGCCTGCTTCTGAGCATGGGTGGGGAGCAGGAATCTCCTTCTCATTTCAAGGAAAATATTAAATGACGAAGGATATGAAACCAGAAAGACTAGCAACTGTTAAACACAGCATACCGTATAGAATAGAAAATTACTAACTCTGAAGAATTAAACGGATCCACATTTGCTATTTTTTTGAGTCACTGTGGGTACACATACACATTACTCAAGCACAGATAAGCTAAAATAATTGTTGCAGACTGCAAACAAATTTCAGATCTTGTTTTTCAGAGTTGAATTTCAGACTGCTTTCTCAGGGTAAGAAGGAAAAGATGAACTGGTGCCACTCAACCCTGTCATATATTGAAACAAATGCCATTAAAATGCACAGGTACATAATGTGCAAGCCACTTCAGAAACTCCTGCAGGGCTGTTTTGCTATTAATATCTACTAATTAGTTAAATGTATTATTTTCCTGTATTAACACCAGACAGAAGATGGGCATAAACTACCTTAATCTCTAGCATTTTTATTTCACAAATGTGAAAGTTATAGGGCTGTTTGTTGTTGCTTTTAATTCCAACCTGCCATTTGAATCATAGAATTGTTAAGGTTGGAAAAGACCCTGAAGATCATGAGGTCCAACCGTTAACCTACCACCGCCAAGTCCACCACTAAACCATGTCCTCAAGCACCACGTCTACATGTCTTTTAAATACCTCCAGGGATGGGGACTCAACCACTTCCCTGGGCAGCCTGTTCCAGTGCCTGACTACTCTTTCAGTGAAGAAGTTTTTCCTAATATCCAACCTAAACTTTCCCTGGTGCAGCTTGAGGCCATTTCCTCTCGTCCTGTCACTTGTTACTGGGGAGAAGAGACTGACCCACTGGGGAGAAGAGACCGTATTTGCTGTAGCTTTATTTTTCTTCTGGGAGAGGCTTCCTGCTACAGTTTCTCTCATTACTAGAAAACAAACACTTCTATTCCTAAAACCAATTCTATTTATCCTTTTCCCACCAAAACTGCCAAGTCTACAGTAACAGAACTACACCTACAAAAACATAAACAACACAAGAAAACTTGGAAAACTCAAGCTAATGGAAGACATCTCTTTAAAAGCACAAGCCTACAAGCAGCTGAACACAGACTTGGTGCTCCCATGCATGTTTTCCTGCCTATCGTTACCTTCCTCATGCAGAAGGTGGGGAAACAGCTACCTTTGTTTATTCAAATAACAGTGTGCAGGAGGCTGCCCATAAGGCTGAGGCTTGTAAAGTGAAGCTGCAGACTGCGTGTGGGCGCTTTAAAGAACCCAGGGAATTCTTCAACTCATTTTACAAGCTGTTCGTGAAAGTTCATTATCCAGCATAACAGTCCTTGAACATGAAGCAAAAGCGCAACCTTAGAAAAATCAAAGGCTAAAATTGTTGTACACTGCAAAAACAAACTTCTCCTGGGAAAACCAAATCCTCCAAACTTGAGAGGCTGGCAAAGCTACTCCTTGCAGCTGTAGCTACACCCCCCACCCCCCCACCACCCCCCCCCCCCCAGTTCAGTAACTCGGCACAAGAACTTTGCTAAACTTCAGAAGTGCCTAAAAGGAAAGAAATCCCTTTTAAGGAAGCATTTTGTGAAAATCAAGTGCTGCTATTCTACATGCCCATTCCATTCCCTTGTAGAAACAGATCAAGAGAGTTTCATGGATGCATGTTTCTTTTCCTTTCCCTGTTCTTAGCTTCTGCACCAGTTGTTCGCCAAAAATAAACACCATTCCACAACCATATATGTGCAACAGCCTTCTGGTGATTGAGCCCCCTCCAGCACTGCCGTTACTTCACAAGGCCAGGCAACTGTCTTCTTTCTGACACGCTCTGACGGGCAATGCATATAACCGAGCTGAATCGGGAATGCCTTTTACATCTATTTTCTTTTCTGGACAAAAATAGTAGGAGAAGTTTAGCAAAAACATGTCACAAGTTGCTAGAAGTGTTTCAGGATCCTATACTGTGGTCTTTGTTGAACTTTCATTCTCCAGCGGAACTAAAGAAGGATAATTTTCTTCTGGGACCTGCTTTAAAATACTTATCCATCTGCTGGTATTCAGAGAGAGTCAAGGTGTGTAACATTGAGGACTGGATGAAAAACAATTTCCAGAAAGACTTCTGTAACAGGCATGAAAACACTGTCAATGATTTTTTACTAGAAGTTTGCAACAGGTACGTTCTTTGGGTGTGAAACTCTACATCTACTGGAAAGGTTAACTGCCTTGAAATGAGACAATTGAGAGCTATTTACTCTACTCCATACATCTTTCCTGAAATGGAGCATTAAATACGTGAGTGCTTTGACTTTGCAGTTTCAATATAGTGTTAAGTTGGTTTTATAGCGGTAATAGCGTATGCTTCATATTGACTTTCCTTAAGCCTATTTTTACCTTTTTTTTTTGAAGAATGAATAAGTAATATAGGAAAGTGCAATACTGCCTACTAAATTGCTGCTTAACTGAAGCATACCATTCTGGCAGTGCGAAGCATTGTCCTGGGGAGAGAGACTAGAGGAAAGACGTGATTTTAAATACTGACTATATGTCATAACAAAATCAAGTTCATTAAACATGTTACTAAACACCAAATTTGTTTCATTCTAAGAAATAAGTATTGCTTTTACACTGAAGTTTAGCTAAGCTTTTTATAAACTAAACTACAGTAAAGGAAAAGAAATACCACTATGGAAAAGCAGCTCTGGGTGCACACCATTTCTTATAACAGCTTTACTGCTACAAAGCAACTCTAAGAAAAAAGTTAAATTCCATTAGGTGGAGCAAATGGGGTAGAGCCAATCCTAGTGTTCAGTAACACCAAGGATGGCTGTGGTCCTAGATTAGGGCTGAAAGGGGCAGGTCAGTGCCTATCCTGAAGCGGCACGCCTTTGTGCCGCAGCCAGCCCTCAGCTTTGTGCCACAACACGGAAGGCAAGAAGTTCTCTTTGGAAATAACAATTTAAAAAAACCCCAGTAAATTACAGGATACTGGCAGGACACAGTGTCTTGGTGAGAACCAGCAACAGTGCAATCTCGGAACAAGGACCGAAATGTAGGTTCAAAGCAGAACATTAAGTTGCAAATCCAAAATTTCAGAACTGTTTCTAGAACAACTGATAAAAAATTTGGATTAATTACAAAAGTATCATTAGGAAGCACATCTGCCCTTACAAAGGAGGGCGTAGGAGGAAGTACTCTCTCATTTTGGCAATGGAATGTCTACCATGAGGCCACACTTCACTTAACTATTTCCATTTTTTTGCCATCACAAATTAGGATTCAGAAAGAGGATGCAAGACCACAGCTCTGCAGAAATGGTTTAACATTTAAGTGCCTTTCTC
Organism: Theristicus caerulescens; assembly: GCA_020745775.1. Classification (NCBI taxonomy): domain Eukaryota; kingdom Metazoa; phylum Chordata; class Aves; order Pelecaniformes; family Threskiornithidae; genus Theristicus; species Theristicus caerulescens. The sequence goes on along the minus strand of CM036566.1, from coordinate 30,159,851 downwards.
CTCTGCAGAATCCATAACCCCAGACTGGTTGCTGGACAAAATTCAAAGCAAAGCCTGGGCAGTTAGCACTCTCAAAGTCCATAAAAATTCAGCAAATGCCCTTCAGCCTTACATGGATTTGTTTCCACAAGTTAAACTGAACCCTTAAAAATTGACAGTTTATATTGCCACTCACCCCGCCTCCCACCTCATCCATTTTAGCCTTGCTAAGACAAGTTCCTGCCTTTTTTTGTGGCAACGCATTGAAAGCACTTCCATCCGAACAAAATTCCTAGCATTCTGTGCAAAATAAATTGCAAATTAAACAAATACACAGCTTTTCTCCCTGAGCTTGGAGTACTTTTATTTTGTTGCCAAAGTCACAAGAGATGGCAGGTCAGAGCCTTTCTTGACCTTGCCTGCTTTAAAACATTTGTTTTTCTAACTGTTCCTAAGTGTAAAGGAGAAGAGTAAAAAAAAAAAGATCATGCAGCTGACATGATCTCACTTTATTACCTCTGCTCAAAAGGCAAAGCCAAACAGCAGCAGGGGGATGAGGTGGGGTGTAGAAAAAGAGGAATCTACTATTTACCAGTTTTTAAGGACGAAAGAAAATGCTGCAGTGATGGCAGAGCCCCTCGTTTGCCCACACTGCTGTTGTACACCTAAAACCCTGATACAGGCTGTAAGCTCAAATCTTTATGTGGAAGTGCTGATGGACACCTTACAGTTCTTACAGGACGGAGGCAGGCTAATAGTTCTGTCCAAAGGTCTCACAAGGTCAACGTTAGCATTGCTGTAACCATTTTTCCTGACAACAACAGAGCCTAATGAAGTCCTGTGCTAATAGAGAAACATGAAGCTGCATTTAGCTAAATAGATGGATAGCTGAACAGCTCCCTGGAAAGAGGTGTAAGCCAGAAGCCACACACTTTGTACAGAAGGCTTTGCAGGTTGGTGCACAAGGGTCCTTGAAAACGTGCCTGGTCAGCACAACAGCTTAGTAATACTGGTTTGCTCCAGTTTTCTGCATAAGGACAGTTAGTGTAAGTCATCAACACACTGACTTGGAACAGGCCTTTTCTGTACTTTCCCAGGTCTACCCAAGCAACAAAAAAAAGAGCTTTTTTTAATTTGCTGCATCATTGTGTAACAGTAGAGTTCTTAGGAGTTTCAATGATTTGAAGGAAGGTTTAAGAGTTATGCAGGGTTCAAACATCAACACTCTGGGGTAGTAGCTGGCACTTATCCAGTAAATCCAAGGAGCTGAAATACACCCATTAATCCTCATAAAATCAAGAGTGGGAGTGTCTCACTTGCCCATGCTCAGCATGTCTACACACTCAGCTGACCTCAAATTAACCCTGACTTGAATCTCATTTCTACTGGGTCTTCATTTGCTGTGCTTGAAGAAGCGCAGCACTATGCAACTCCTTAGGAAAAAACAATGCAGCTGCAGCTTAAATAGGCAACCAGGTCCCCTTTTCCACTGTGCCACCTGAGCTAGAGATGTTGCTACCAACAGAAAAAGCAAAGGTAAGTTTTGTGATTAGTAAAACTCAGCATTAAGATCTACATATGGCCCCACCTACTCATGCTTTATACCCCTCCTGATGGAAGAGAAGCTATTTTTCTAACTTTCATATTTATTCTTGACAATACTAGCTTCTCCAAGCTCTTACTTATTTTTTCCCCTCCTCTCACCTGTAACGATCATGTTTTCAGATGTCCAAATCTGCTATCTCTGACCCTCTCTGGATGCGGCCATGTTACAGACGATTGCATCTTGCTGCTTCTCAAGAACTGCCCAAACCTCAAGACACTCAAACTGGAAAACTGTGTGCGGATCACTGACCAGACATTAGAAGCGGTGACCCTCTGTGGGGGATCACTGCAAACGCTCCACGTGGATTTCTGCCGGAACATAACACCAAGTGGTCTAGAGAGAGTCAGGGAAAAATGTCCTTCAATAATGCTGAGAGCAGAGAGAAGTGCTAACATGATTCCAGACAGTAAGCCAGAAAAAAAGTTGATGCTTGAAAAAGCATCAAGAAAATTGGTTCAGCTTTAAGTGCAACAAATTGTATAAACTCAGTCAATGTGGGTATTTTACTTCACTTCCACTCTCGTCTTGGGTAGCGTTGCTTCAATGAATCGTGGCTACTTTCCTGCATTCTGGTTTAAGTCCAAACAAATAGTTGATATGTTTTGTAAAGGCTGCACTGGGAAAAGGCATGCATCTCCACCAGGACAGTCTTAAGGAAAAAACCTGTTTGCTTTCTATTATTCCTTGAAACTGGAAAACTCTGCATTGCTGTCACAAAACGCTAGCTCTGATTGATTAAGGCTCAAAACTGCAATTTTGATACCCTCTTGTCACGGATGAGTGGAATGCACCTCACTCAGAAGAGAGAAGCAGCAACATGTTTTATTGAGGTAAAATAATAATTTGACAGAGTTCGATAAATTCGATGGAATTTAACAAAGCTTAACAGTCGTTTGACAAGGTTCGATAAGTTTGATGGCAAAGTTTACCTTATTAATTACTGCGTGGAAGAAACATAGAAAGGAAAATTGAGTTAGAATGGAGTTAGTTAGAACGATTCACACAGAGACTGGAGACGCAAACAGTAAGGAGGACCCTCCCCTTGAGTCAGGAGGTTCAGAGTGGACCCCCTCGCTTTCTAAACTCCTTATGTAATGGGAAAGGGCATATAGCTGCAGCAGATGGAGTCTGGGTAATTGTATGATTTACACACATTTCAGGGAAAGGGTGATTAACAAATTTCTGTTAAAAGGATATATCCATATGGTCATTTAATCCGCTAAGGGTGATAACCACGCCATGTAAGATCTTTCTAGCAAAAGCAGAGTACCTGACAGCCATCACTTCCTCAGTGATTAACATTTGTAGATGATTTGTCAGCTCATTTATTAAATGAGGGATGCATAGCAATGCGCACAAAACACGGTTTGACCCTTTGCATAACGTACTTTGACAATATACACCAAGTTATTTTTTTAAAGTCGACGTTAAAGGAAGCGCAATATGAACAAATGCTAGTTTACGTAACTAACCTACAGGAAAAGACACCTGTAGCTTTAAATGATAAATTAGGAACACACTACAGTACAGATCTCTATGAACACCTGTTTCCCACTGCAAAGTACAAATCAAATCACTATTTTGATCCCAAACCCCAAGGCTGTCACTTTCCTGCATGCTGTTCTGCTACATGGAAGTGAAGTTTGTTTTTTTTTTTTTTAATGAAGGGTTGCTATGGCATTGTCTACAAAATTTGACACCGAAGGTTGGCACAGTTTCATTCTGCTGTATGAGATCTGCCTTGATACAACGCACTGGGATTTGGTTGTGGTATTGAGTACTCGGGACTGGTAACACCACGTTCCAAGACTCTTTACGTACTTAGAGATTTTTGCCTGAGGAAAGGTAAACATTTCTGAGTGCCACCTTATTGTGTCAACTGTACTGCAGTTACCTGTGGAAAGTTTTACTTGTTGAGTCTGTCTCAGTATAACATTACAAAAAAATCATTGTGATCATCTGGTTTGAATTATTTAGGTTTTTGTTTGAACTACAGCATGCTTTTTTAAAAAGCACCCCGTCTCAAACCCTGTGTTTTACTCCATGTGGGAGCATGTCCTCAAATTCCGCTTTCCATTTTGTTCAGCAATTTTGACATGAATTCAGAATTCTGACTCCTAGAGAGCACACCATAATACATAATCCTGCCTATTCTTGCTGACTCTGCAGCTGAACTTGTACTTACCTTAAATCTCTCTCCCATTCAATACAATCCACTGAAGAATTTTATGCTTACAAAGAATGACAGATGGTTAAATCTGGCTATCGATAACTTAGTTTCCCCTAGAGGACCAGATGTCAGTTCAGCTTAGACGTCAAACAGAAGGCTGCATACAGACCAGTTTGACAAGCTATGGATCCTGAAATCCAGCTTAAATCACAATGAAGTCTACAGCAGTCAAGATTTCACTTTAACGTAAAACCTTACACAGAGTAGGAATACCTGAGTGTGTGTGTGTGTGTCCTTAAAATTAAAGCAAATTTAGAAATATTAGCTTTTGGAAATACTGTTCTGTCAACATTTCTGTTCCATTACATGACAATTATTCAAGACTTTGTCACTACAGCAATCTATGTGCATATACCATAGCAAGCTTGTTTCTCATTTACATGAGGGACTCTGCAATTGTTGATAATTAATCCTACTGCACTGGTAACAGAACACTGATGAAATTTTCTAGTTAAATACACATGAACTAGAACTTGCATCTCTGGAATTCAAGTATATCAAGACTATCATGGTTTAAAATAATCTGATAGCTTTGTTGCATTTTAACAGTTGTATCTACAGGTATAGCTCTGCAGACCTACTACTTGTCTGCATTTTAATCTTTTATATAACTGGAAGACTACAAGAGCTAGCTTGTGCTCTAAAGAACAGAATTTGTGACTTCTTAAATTGCTATTTAACATATTATTAAAGGTTGTCACAAATATCAAACATGATACATGTTTTTCTTTAAATTTAGAGAACAGTGTGACTGTAGTACCTCTCAAAGAAAACGAATGTGTGAAAAACTACTATTGAAGTAAAGCAGACCTTTTCCCCCTCTCATTGGCATCTAAACTGTAGGAAAAAAGTTCTCAAGTTAGGCCTCAATGACTTAGGAGTAACTGGTTTGATTTTCCAATTTCTGGCTGTGTTCTTTTTACAATACTGCTGCTCCTTTTATTAAAGCTGTGTGGAGAAAATGCTTGGGGGGACATAATGCAGAACTTGGCTCTGATGCCTCAGGTAGTCTTGAAAGAAAGATTTACTTCAACTGATACACTGTCTTTCATTCATGTTTGAACAGAAAGAAACGTGCTATCAAAATTCCACTTGAAGCCAATTTTTACTGCAAGAGTAGTACTGCAAAACTGAATTTCCAATTAGTTTCTTTAGGAAGGTAAGTTTCAAACAATCTCAGCAGAAATATTTTAATAGACTAGATTCCTAGGGCTTATTCTTTCCTCTGCGAGATCTGATGAGGTAGCTAAGAACTCCTGAAAACATCCTTTATGTGGTGCGTCAAAAATGGGAAGAGGACTTCACAGCTCTCAACATAAGTGAATATACTTACTCCTCCTTTCCATCCTGGTTAACTGATCCACAGATATCCTTTGGTACTCTCTTAATTTGGCTGAGGTAAGAAATAAATCACAGCATTACAGAAACTTAGTCAAACAGAGCTGAAATTCTAGAGAAATACTTGATCAGTATGAGTATCTGGAAGAAACACTCATCCAGAAGACAAATAAAGAAAATTTCATTATTGCATCTTCACAACTGAGAGATATTTAGTGGCATGACACTGTAATATTCTGGTATTTCATTAACTCATTCCTAAAATTTAAGTAGGACCCTTATGCACTATAAAGTAAGGAACAAAACTGGAAGCACAGACAGGAAGGACAAACAGCAATCCTAAAACAGCATTTACAACTTGGAAAGGAGATTGCTGGGCTGAACAAGCTTATTGTGATGTGGAAATTGGGATGTTGACACAATTCTTACCTTGGATACACAACTGGTGAAAACACACCAGTTTCACATATTGCTGACAAGCCAAAACAAGGCAGGAATTCTATAGTCACATTAGTAACCGACAGCCTTCTCTTGACGCCAGCTCTCTAAGCACTCTGTGATGAAAGATACACAGATGTAGATGTAACACCTAACAGATTTTCAAGTAGCTACAAGATACGAAAGCGGGTTTGCATCTGTCTAGATATTATTTATGCCTTTTTGCCAGTTTTCTATCAGGACTGTTTCAGGGGCAGGGAGGGGAGGGGCGGCAGTGGTGTGTTTTTTGTGGTTTTTTACTTTACGGAGCTAAAAAGGGCCTTGGAACACTCTCCCACTTGGTTTCTTTGCCTATTTATGTACAAATGCTCAAAGTCATATTACTTTGCTCTTCCGCTCCTTGAATGCAGATATTTATTCATGACATGGTAAAATTTGAACACAGTTGTGTTGATAATTTTTTTCAGCATCAATACTAAATTTTCTTACTTAGCAACTCAATTTGAAAATTGAGGGTATAATGATTACATTTTACTTCAGGTATTATGTAAGGATGGAAGCATGTTAACAGTTTTCTTTAGTTCCAAGCCATCTGAGTTCTGTCAAAGTTCTCTGAACATTAAATGAAACATTTTTCACTCTTCACAGACCCTAACTCTAACTTACCAGGTATGGAGGGAGGAAGGCTTGTTATCTATCATTTTATGAAAGTACTAAAAGAAAGGTGACATAAACCAGGATGCCTACTTGGAAGCTGCATCAGGTTATCAGATGCAAGTGGCAAACAAGACTTCATTATCAAAAGTTTATGCCTCTTCCTACACAATAGGGGAAAAGCAACATTGAGAAGACCCTTCAGATTTCCATTGTGATAACATAGCTCAGCTTGGCAATAAGGTAAAAGGGAATTAAACAAAGTCCTGCAGCACAGTAAAACTGCTCATTTACCAGCAGCGGTATTTTTTTGCCATTAAACTTCATCATCCAGTCAAAAGGGGCTAAATGGCAGATCTAAATCAAACTTCCAGGCCTGACCTGATCACTCGTTCACCTCTTCTCTGGAGAATACTACTGTTCAAGAACACATTCTGCTCTTACCAGTCCCCTCTAAGCATGACAGACACGCATTCCACCTACCGCTATATTCCAGCTCTGTCAGATAAACCAACACTAGTACTGCTAGCTCCAGAAAGGGTGAGGCATCACCCAGTTAAAGTAACTTGACTACCTCTAGTCTCGGGGACTGGCTGTTCATCTTCTCTCTGTGGTAGTGTGCCTACCTGTTTCAAAGGGCTGTCCAGCTGTCTGACAGCCTGATAGCCCAAAAGGCTACTTCCTAGGTGGGAAAGAAAGAAAAAAGAGGAGGAAAAAGTGATTGGAAATACTTGGAATTAGGTACTACTCATGTACAGCAAAAAATAAGCAGCAGCAAATAATAGTCATGTTCAACAAGAGACGCAGGCTTTTGGCATCTAAGTGCTTTCCTATGTAGTACCTACCCAGCACATTACTTCTGTTGCTAAAGCTTTTCAAGCTATTTTTCTCTAGTTATGTTTAGAATGTAACACTTCTAAGCTTACTGTGCCTCCATATCTCACATTAATTTGAAACGGGTCTAGATAAACACATTGTCACACACCTGTTCTTACCTCTGATATGCATTTGTTACCACTGATACTCCCTGCTTCAGTCATACCCATATGTCCCATCCAATGCTGAAAGGTGGAAAGGAAATGAGGTATGACATTTGGAAATCCCTGGCAGTCCACCTTGCTACAGCCAGCTCTGCCTAGTGCAACAACACTGCCACTGGAAGGTTTGTTACAAAACAGTTACATATTTTTTTTCTTTAAATAAGTGCACATATGACCTACTTATACTACAGAATGCAGACATACACTGGTAATATTTATTCCCCTTTCTATATAGGGAGAAGTTTGCATACATAAAACACCCTTAAACTGACATAAAGTTAGAACTTTCTCAGACAGTCTCCAGTAGTAGCACATGCAGCACATTCTTTATCTTTGTATGCAATTATGTATAAGAAGCATTATGCAAGGAACTTGAACATGATTCCAGTCTCACTCAGATGCCTGAGCAACAGAAAAATGTCAATCAGCACGTTAAAAGGAATGTATGCACAATATAATTATGGTGAAAACAAACAGTAGGATAAAATAAAAATAATTAAGCGCTTGACAGTTTTAATGATGCTAAGACAGAATATTCAAAGGACAAGCACGATCAATAAAAAAAAAGTCTCAATTAAAGCAATCAAGCACAATCTTTTAATCAACATCGGTATTTACCAATATCAACATCCTCTTTCACTTTACTGTAAACTGCCTCCAAAAATACCCTCATTATCCAAGAAGCCAACTGCATAGTCCATACAAAACTGTAATTTTTAGGCACAGTTCTCTTATTTTCTGCGCCTGATTGAAACAGACTGACAAATTAGTAGCACTAATTCAGACACATAAATGAAGTCTAGTAGGCAACACTACAGGACTTTATATAGCAGTTTCCCCTTTTATTTGTAACCTTATATTTTTTATGTATTACACCTACAAATTTAGACCAAGATGTGAATATACTTCCCCACAACATAGTGATGGGACACCAAAATCTCAGTCCAATCCGGAACCATAATACATAATGAGGCAGGAAACTAAGTCTGCATGATTTCAGAGCCCTGAGTCCCTCCTTCCCCAAAACTGCTGAAAGCCCCCCTCTAGCTGTTTCATGTTGCAGTCTCGTTCTTGGTCACACCTCAAGAACCTTTTGCCTTTTTCATGAGCCAACAACTAGTCCTAACTGAAAGAACTTCACCAGATAAAAGCCGGATCTGCAAATTTTTACAGCTTATCTATCAAGTCAGCCCTTTGACCCCTATTAGCTGGCAGCAATACACCAGTTCAGTCTTGGACAACTGGGAAGTTTCCCTAGCAATTCCTGCTAACATACAACGATCGCATGAGGGAAAACAACAGGAATTTCTATCCTCTTCTCCAGACTCAGATAGACCAGTCTTGTCCAAGGTGAGATTACGTTAATAAATGTTCTCACTAGCCCTCAGGCCCCACAGCATCCTTACCAAGGAGCTCAGTGAGAATGCGGGGGGAAATCAGGGCAGAGCAGCAGTGACTCACCTGGGGACAGACTCTACCCTTTTCCTCAGCCCAGTTAAATCCTGCTCCTGAACAGCAAGCAGCGTTTGTGGTTTGACACAAATCATGTTTTTGATAGAGACACTGGGGAATTATCTATTCTTCAGCACTTCCCTAAGACACAGAACAAAAATGTCTTTGTACAGTACATTACTGTCCTAACCAAATATGAGCATTACAGTGTAAGCCACACCCTGCTGATCATAATACAATTACAGCTGCAATGAAATGAGACCAAACATATGAAATTTACTAAAATCAAAGGCATAAACTAAGGACGTATATAAAATCCATAGCCTCAACTACCACCCTGTCACTTTCATTTTAATTTTTTTGTACTCTGATCAGGAATCAACTACATCAATCTGTATATTAGAAAGAATTTTTTTTTTGACAGAAGATTTAAAGGTTTCTGAGTCAAGGTGGCAGTATGTTATTATTGTCAACAACTACTACTCTGGAGGAGAAAAATGTTTAAATGAAAATCAAGAAGGAACCAAGTACAATGTTAACTTGTATTGAAGTACGAGGAATACTCGAAAAAGCCAGTACCTCAAAGACATTAAGAATGCAGAGCACAGTACTACACATCAGATTCATTGAAGATAAACATTTTAAGATGCTTCAAATGTCATGTCCTGTCTAAACACTGTAATACTATAATTTCCTGAGACAAAATATAAAAGTAAGAAGACTAAGTAAACCAATCACAGTTCACAAATGCATACAAGCAACCAATTCTTGAATTTGCTTTATTTTTCTCTGCATAAGGAACCCTGCACAGGCAATTCAAATTAAAACAAAATAAATATGTGAATATTCATGTAAAACTGTCCTTGCTAATGAACAATTATACACAATGTACAACTCTTCATGTTCACTGGGAGGGCTTACAAATGTACTATTCCCAACAAAAACGCACCAAAATGTCTCCATGCAAACTTATCAAAAGTGACCAAAAAAGGAGAAAAAACTTACTGATCATACTTTTTTTGTTTTCTTTTTCCTTTTTCTCTTTTTTACAATCACAAAAAAATAAAAACATCTAATTTTTTGTTACATTTAGAGTAACTAAAATGTGGCCACTGTCTATTATTAACATCTGTTTTTATGCTCCTAAAACATCTATGGTTACTGTAAAATTATGTCAACAATGAATTAGACTTAGGGCACTGTTCGTAGTAAAAGGAAGATGATTTTGTTCACAGAATGTTAATAATCTGTGTCTGAGCCCTCTGCATTGTCCACATTCCGTGAGAGCATATAATTGTCCATATCTATAGACCTGCAATTATTGATTGCATAGCGCAAACGCTCTGCCATGATTAGTTGACTGGAGTAAGGTGGGAGCCTCAGTTGAAAGAAACAAGTCTGTGAGGTAGGCAAGCTGTCGTAAGGCTGTGGAAATGGATAAAAGGTGGGACACTGTTAAGTTGTGATTGAAGCAAAAAATGCAACATATCCATATTTCATTGCTCCCTCCCTTCTCTGCCTCTATCGTTCAGCATTTTCACATTCTATCTCAAAATCCCTTTTAAGAAGCAGACTAGCCTCCCTTGTTTACATCACTTGTTTCATCCTTAAGTATGTGCAAAACTACTGCTGTATCATCTGCTCTGTAGATAATTCAACCCACTAATGAAACCCAACTATTTGAAAAATTGATCACACTACCATTTAGCAGCCCACTGGAGGATACCAAGCAACATTCAAACTACATACCATAGTGTGCCTTAACATGAGGCAATTTGAGACACACCTAACCAAAGATGACAGTCAAACCACTGTTATCTTAGGTTTTGCCAAGTTTTTGATTCATGTAGTTCACAGAAAATGTGCTTTCACTGCACAAAACCCAAAAGTAATGCCAAATGAATGCATCTTGTATGTAAAGTAATATACTGTAAACTCATTACAGTGGTTTTAAGACGTTAGAGTTCACTAGTGGTCACATGTTGCCACTTACTTACACAGATTTAAAACATTTTAAAAAAACCAGTAAAAATTATCAAATGAAAAAAGGGACTGGAACAGAAAACAACTGTGGACAAGTTAAAATAAAAGAAGGTTTGTTTCCTGTGCAAGAACTTGTCTTGACCTCCAATCATATAACTATAGTAAATGTATCAAATGATTTAAGATGCAATTCATGCAGTGTATGTACTTCTACACAATTAAAATGTTTGGTTTTAATAGCTCAGAGCATATCCCATCCCATACTTTCTCTGTAAATTTACAATTATGGAAACCCGTCTCCCGTTGCCAAAGGACAGATTATACTAGACAAGAATAAAATAACCCCCAAAAACCAAAACCAACATCTTACCCTATCAACCTTCATTATTTGGAATCGCTGAGAGATATCAGCTGTGTTGGCTGGCAATCGAGATCTTCCTGACACAAACCTCATGAAAAGGACTCTCTCCTCATTTGAAAATTCTTCAAGGGTATGCCAGAACCACTGTACTAGCTGATGCTGCTCATCAACTTCTCTGTATCGCACAACTTTCTTCAGAACTTCAACTGATATTTCTGGCATTCCACAGACCATTTGCTCCAACTGCTTGGCAGTCAGAAGAGACAACAAAGGAACTGGAACAATCCAAGACATTCCTTCTCTTACAGCAGCCACCTATTGCCCAAAAAAGAAGAGACACTTGAAGTGCAATTGTCTTACCTCTGCCACTTAACCATACCATCCAAACACAAAAGATAGATATCAGCTTAGAAATGGGATAAAGAGATAGAATTATAGAACATCTGCCAAATACAACCTCCCACACATGCATCCCCTGTAAGGGCTGTATCCTCTCTCAAAATCCTGGAGAATATTACAGGTATTTTTAATTGTAATTGCACATTAAAGAACATGTTTTGATACAAAACGGAAAGTAGGAGTTAGCAGCACAAATGATGATGGTTACACCAAAAAACTGTATATATACCATACATCTGAGCTGCAACAAAGTCATATTTGTAAGAAGTCCGTACTTGTTCTAGAAGACTTAGGATTTGGTACCTCTGATAAGAAACTTACTTCCCTGATGCAGATAATATCATGCATGCATCTATATCTTGAGAAAAAGGAAAAGAGTTTTCCTAGCATGTAATTAGTACACTGCTTTCACAAGCTTCACTGTACAAATGACAAAATATACAAAAGTATGCAAATAGGTAATTAACACATCTCAAAACATATAATGAAATATTTGTAGTTTCTGTGCTAAAGCAGAAGAGAAATAGTTTTAAGTTAAACAAATGTTTGCAATAATATTTACTTTAGCTCATCTCTATGTTGCTATAATGTCCAATTACAGCGCACAGCATGCACAATTGCAGGTTACTTTCTCAAGTGGGGCTGATAGTTGCAGTGGGGCTACTCTAATGAACGACAAGTTCTGATTTCTAATGCTCTTTTGTCAACTGAGCAATTACTAAGAAAAATAGGATTAATTTAAAACAAAATCCCAAAACAGTCTGTGGGGGAAAAAAGCCACAGGGATCCAGGTGAGATGCAGAAAGCCAAGCTTTTCTTATTCCCTAATAAATGGTAATGGAAACTCGCATACATCAAAAATACTGTTCGCATTAACAATGGGGATAGGGTCACAATGAGATTCTTACCTGACGGTCCATTTCATGGAGTCTGTACTCAATTGCCCTCTCCACATATTCTTTCCTGTTTGAAAAGGTAAGTGGGATACTGTTCCCTCCAGGGATTATGGGAACCATTTTACCATCAGCACTTTGGCCAACAAAAGAATCTAAAGGAATCATCTGTTGTGCAAAACAGGAAAAGTATGTTCAGCGTAGGTCACTCTCATGATCTGAGTTTAATATTTAACTATCAGTCACATAGAACTATAATAATATATATGAAGTGCTTGTTATCCCAATAACAGAGACATTGAATTATATAAATACTAAAGGTCAATCTGATAAAGTAACTGCTTTCAGAATAAACCTAAAAGCTCCAACTTCCATATCTTACCTCATGGAAATTTTCTTCAGTAATCCCACTGTCTTCAATGTGAAGAATGCTGTTGAGGGTCTGCACATAGAGCAGATCTACCTCCTCCAAATCCTCCAAGATGAGTGGGATACAACAAAGTTGCTTCCAGACCATTGGAGCCAAATGAAGATCTAATGGCTTTTTTGTACGAATAGCTACACCCATGAGAATGCCCAAGAACTTAAATTGCATCAGATGTTCATCTAAACATGCTGAAGGGTTAAAGAGAAACCTGAAAAAACAAAGAATCAGTGAAAATACTATCATTTCTACAGTACTTCATTAGAAGTAAAAGATAAAACATTTCTAAGCACAGCATAGTAACTGTCAACACAGTTATCAGCAAGGGGTGTCCAAATAAGATTATTGTTATCTATAGCTGTTAAAGTAATGGAGGCTGAGATAGGCAGAACCAATCCTGACCACAAAAGCTGGCATTCTTGATGTTACTCTGAATTCTGCCATCAGCAGCCCAGGAAGTTCATGTTAAAACCATGCCCTCTCCTCCACAATAAAGTAACATCACAACCTGAAGGAAAAAATATACTAGAGACCATCATGAAGTCTCATCACTTGGTATAAAATAGTTAACAGAAGATTTTAATTTTCACCCACTAACATCCACAATAAAAGCAAATCCTGGACAACTTACCTATCCCTATTGTAGCCTACTTCAGCTGTAGCATTTGGGGAAGGAATAAGCAGGTCTACTATTCCAGTTTCCAGCTCCTTAAAAATCAACAACAAAAAAGCCTTCTTAGACACAGGGATAACAAACCTATTACAGAAATATTATGACATTATAGCATTACAAGACAGAATATTCCATTATAGTAACGAATACTTCTTACAAATTAATGTGAAACATTTAAGGGAAAGTAAACAAGGTAGGGATGACTTTTAGTAATAAAAAACATGTTTATTTCAGGACCTGCCCTTACATCAGACTGTAATGGTTATTTTACTGACTGCGCTGTCATGCATTCCTGGTACCTGTTTCAGAAATAATCAGAAGCCATAAGCTATACACCCTACTGGTGCAGCTTTATCAAGAACCAAAAATGAAGCAAATTTTTCAATGAGTTCTGTTCTGAACCCTCATCACACCTCATATTTAATGTAAACTGTCTAGGAAAGAACCCAAAAATTATGCCTCAAGTCCTTACCTGAATCAACCCTACTCTAGTCTTACAGGCTTCAGAAATTCCATTAATAAAGGAGTTCTTCAGTTTCTTCCACCCTGTATCCTAACTCTAACTCCAATGCCAGCTCCAGCACTATCGATAGCTGTTGTCCTGTCCCAGACTAAGCAGATACACTCATTATCCTCACTAATCCTCATTCTTTGGGTTTTGAGGCTCCTGGAAAATTAAGGAACAACCAAACTTCTCCAGTCAGCACTGTCCTGAGTCCTTCTCCCAGCTACAATCATAGTTGTATCACAGGGCTGAGACACACCTTTAAAACTGTAAGCAGTACATGTTAGCGTTGACCAGCTTTATCTCAGTCCTGGTAGTGTGAAGCCTTCAGTTTCCAGGTGAATCTGACAAGACAGCTATGTTGACAATAGCAACAATATCCTGGTTACAGACAGGCAAAAATGTGCACTTTCTGCTACTGATCTCCTTTCCAGCACTGAACCTGAGAGGTGACACGTATGAGAAACACCTGCGTGAGGCGTTTCTGTATTGTATGCACGGAATGTACTGTAATCAAGGAATACAGTACAACTTCTCTTATAGAAGGTATTGACTGGACAGAATAAGGGGCTGCAAAACGCTCCCATAATGTGTAGGGGCCATCTCAGAATTCTAAGGGGCCTACTGTAATACTAGTTATAGTGTGGTCTTATGGCATCTCCTTGCCACAATCTAGGAAAATCTCTTTATCCTCAGAGACATCCCTAAGTAGGCAGCTCTAGTGCTGTGGCTCAGGACTGAAGAACAAGTATTTGCTAAGCTGCAAAAAGGAAATTTTTAAACTACTAAAAGACATCAGAGAGGACAAAAACTCTACTCACACATTTTGAATTAACAGACTTTTCATACCTGACACATTTCTGTAATAGTGTCATCAAACACTCCACCTGCATCATCAGCCCCTTCTCCAACCAGTTTCACTTTCCAGGCACGGGAAGGTAGGCGAAGGTCTGATGCATTCAGCTTTACCACTTGTCTTGCTATCTGCACAAAAATGGGCTTGCATTTCCGACCTCTTTCAAAAACAAAAAGAAAAAAAAAAAAAGAAAAAAGACACAGCCATTCAATGTAACTCATAAACACGTAAAGGCTACTGAAGTCACTTTATTAACAAAGTTGCACAGAAAGAGCTCAGTATGCCAGAAGTTACAGAAAACGTATGAATATGAGGTATTTGCTTGAGGTCTAATACAATGCCTGTGAAAACAATACTGACCTGGTTGATATCCTTTTCACAGTAATCTGTGGCCCATAGTTTTTCCCCTGAACCATAGTTTTTCCTATAGAGCGTACCATGGGGAGCGTGTATACTCGTGGTGCTAGCAAGGGCCTTAGCTGTCCTTGAACTATTCCCCATGTTCCAGCATTGTAATGAGATGTGCTGTTCTGCAGTAAAGCGGTATGAGAATAAACATATTAATAAAGGATATTAATTCCGTTCTTTACACAATGAAAACATTCATAATAATCACTAACACTTCAATGCTTCAGGAAACAGACAGATTACCACTTTTTGTTTTTAGCTTTGAGGCTAGTAAGCTTTTGGAAACTGAAACATTGACACATCAATGTTAGCATAAGCGAAAACACAGAACGATACTTGACAAACTTTGGTTTAATCTGATTTATATATTTTTTTTATTTATTACAAAAAACCTATAGAACCTATTACTAAGATCCACCTTGATCTGGTCAGAAACTCTCTAGCGACATGGCATAACACAACACAGCTAAGCTGTTTTTTTTGTTTTTTCAAATGGAATTTTACCTGGTTATTGGGACTGAGGTTAAGTAATCTCCATGAAGAGTACATGAGGTCAGAAAAATGGTACAGCAGTCTGAGCCTTGCTCTTACTGTATGAATGCTCACTTCTTTCAGTGCCCCATACTGTGGTGGAATGGCATCAGGTAAACCAAGCTGTAAAGGCACTGAAACACCTACCACAGAAAAAGAAAAAAGCGTTATTTCATAAAGGGCAGCTGTACTCCTTTTGGCTGGGATGGAGTTGACTTTCTTTGCAGTAGCTTATGCAGTGCTCAGCTGCCTACTGGAGTTAAACCACGACAGCAGCAAAATTAAGAGACTAAGATAATTCGAAAACCTGCATGGATATAAAACAAAACAAATTTTGTCCCAAATGTTCAGAAGTTTTGTTGCACTAATCCCCCAGGAAACACAAAAACTAAATTAAATGACCATACAAACAATCTCAGTTCTTTACCTGGAGCTCTTGGTGGAACAGGTGGAGCTGTCCAGGCAGCACTGTGGCAACGTCCTGCTGAAATCTGTCGAACATTCTTTCCTTGCAGGACTGTTATTAGGGTTGGTTCTCTGACATGGTTGGTATGGCCGAGTCCAAGCTGACAATTTATAACAGATGTAAAAGGTACAAAGAAGAATCAACAACTGTGATGGTACTTTTAAAACTCTCTAAGCAAAAATTCAGAGCAAAGAGTAAAAAATGGTATTCATCTACAGCTTATACTGGGATAAAAAATATTTACTGTATGTATCTTTTATTATGCTAGCATTTACCTTTTATTTGCAATAGAATATTTTATCCATACTCAATGGGAGTAGCAGATCTAGGTGTCAGAGAGACCTTAAAATAGCTAGAGATTTTTTGCAAGCTCTTTTGCAGACTGAGGAACTAATCTATGCTGCTAAGTCATCAATGTTGCACAGTCTTTCTCATGCATAGTCAGCATAGCTCATATGTCTCTTCTGTGCCATTTAAATACCTTTTTTGTTCTAGCACACAAACTCCTACGGTAGTTTATAAAAACACAATTTGTGTAAAGACAAAGTTTGCTGAAGCTGTTCTTTTTACTGACAGTTTCATATCATATTCTAATTTCATATTCTAAAAATGAAAATGTGGTATGAGTATAGGGTGGGTTTTTTACCACTTCATATAAAACAATTTTTTTGTACTGCAAGGAAAATCATATAAAACAGGCTGTCAGAATGACAATTCTCTGAATTTTTTACCCTAACAATTTTTTCTCTTCCAGAAACACAAAGTAAGCACCCTATAAAAAAACACCAAAAAACCAAAGAGGTTCCTCTCAGAAATTATTCTAAACAACTTGCTCAACAACCCTTCTCAAAAACTCAATCCTAAAATACCAGAGGATGAACTTTGCCCAAACTTCCTGAAACACCAACAGCCAATATATCAAGAGGCACTTGTAGCATGGAAAACTGTCAAAATGCTGAAGTCCTTTCAAAAATTTGAGTTATACACAGGGTGAGGGAGGAAAATGGACTTTTAAGGGCAGCAATAAAATTAGGGTCCCAAAGAAAAGAGAGAATTTATTATTTACTATTTTTTTTCCCTGACTTTAAAAAATTACTCCCTGAAAAATTAATTCATATTTTCTTTATGAAAAGCATCTAAAAAGTTCACAACTCTGACTGACACCAACCATAAATGTTATGATGTTGAAAAAATTGATGACAGCTCAAGAATTAGATAAAAATTTATAATTTTTTTTAAAAAGCTTTGATTAAAATAATTTAGGTAGAATGTTTTCACTGCTTTCCCAAACTACTACCATGTAAGAGCGTAGGAAATAAAAAAGAAAATATTGGAAATGCCTAAAATGTTATTATGGCTGAGAGGGGGAAGGAGAACAAAAATAAAAGCTTTCTTTTCCACCAAAATAAAGATATTCCAACCACATTTGTAAGGTGCTTTTATAGCCTTATAAAGGTTAGAAATAAAGAGGGAATACTACATACCTGCCCTTCAGAGTTGCTACCCCAAGCATATACATCCCCTGTAGATGATAAAGCTAGTGTATGCTCTGCTCCTACAGCTATGTCTTCAATGAAGATTCCTGACAGTACTGGAACTTGTTGGGGTCTGTTGTGATTTCGAGCTCGACCTTCTGGCAAACCTATCAGGCGATCTAAAATTGCAAACACATGTCTATATATGTAAAGAACATTAAAAAGTCAATTTTACTTGCAGGCAGAAGTCAGGGAGGGACAAAAAGCAATTCTACATACTCTTGGAGCTGGGACACAAGTGCAATTGGTTAGAGAGAATTCTAGTGTATGTCTCCTACAAAGCAGTGCTTCCTACAGTGCTCATTAATATTGCTGAAGCTGTTATTTTAAGTCTGAAACAAGATCAAATTCTATTAAAACAAGACTTCTAGATCTAAATGTAGGGTTTTATAATACATATGAATTAACTGACTTGAGAAGTTTAAACACGTTTAATTCAGTGCACTTGGAAATTCTCCTGTCCAGGTTTTTAAACAACTTGTGTAGGTATATGCTTTATTAGACAAAGTAAACTTGTAAGTAACCCAATGTTTTTGGACACGTGAAATTCAATGAAGTTTTAGGAAAACATTTCAAGAAGTAAGTTAGTAAATTGAAAGGCTATCCTGAGATCAAACTAGATAGAGCTACAAATCTGGATTTTAGGCCTATGTTAAAGTTGCACCGTTGAAGTTCCAAAATGCAGATTACGTCAGCACAAATCTAAAAAGTAGCATTAGGTCAGTCTTACGAATTTGTCTTAATATTCTTCCTTTTCACTTGCAATACACACAAACCTATAGATGGAAAGTTCGAAATACCAGATTGCCCTACCTTGTCCAAAAGTATACACATGACCATCTTTTGTCAGCGCAACAGAGAATTGGGTTCCACAGGCAACTTTTTTTATTCCAATTCCACAAAGAATGTCCACTTTCTAAGGGGTAAGTGAAAGGAAAAAGAGCTATGGTATTATGAGGATATAAACAGAAGGCAAACAAGAATTTTATCTGTAACTCCTGCTTCCAAAAAGAAATTTTGTAATTCCCACTTGCAATGCATACTTTGTAGGATTACTCTAATTAATGCTTGTAAATTAATACAGGAAACTAAGACACAGTTTTCTCTTTTTCTTTAATGGAACTAAACCTTATTCTATGTACAATGATTCAAAATACCTTTTATTTACTAGGAGTGAGCGGGGAGTGGCATGGGAGGAAGTAGATGAGTGTGTAAACAACCTTCCTCCCAAATTCCAAAATAAGAAAGCTCTCTTCTTTAAGCTAATCTTAGGATTTTCAGTATTTATATTGCCACTGAGATAAAGTCAGTGTTATTTACGTGAAATCCTTTGAAGTATCAGGCTCAGCATATCATCAGAAATATTTATGCTAAATTGTATCAGAACAGTATAGTGGATGGAATTAATAATTTAACTTCTGCAAATTACATTCTGAACACTGTGTAACACGTTTAACAACACTGGAAATTTATGCAAAGAATAATTGCTCTATGAATTCTAACCTGCGGTGAGGATTTTGCAGTGGAATTTCCCAAACCAAGTTTACCATAATCTCCATCTCCGAAAGCCCAAACCATTGAGCCATCTGTTGACACAGCTACAGTATGATTGAGTCCACAGGCCACCTGGTTGAGAGAAATATGTTATTACCACAGTTTTTGCTAATTTACTACTAACTCAAACACCCCAACTACCTTTAAGAAAAGAAAAATTTTGTTTTGAAAAATAAGTATCCTTTAAAACCATTAAAACCTCCATTGCTTATTACAGTGTTTTAAAGACAATTAGGACCACAGTAGTATTTTTTAGGTATTTGCTTCCTCTCAGCTCCTAGAACCAAAGGATAGTGTTATGCTACACATGCTCATTGTTTAAGAATACAAAATAGCTCATGAATTCATGCTTAAAAATACCTAAATCTTGAAATGTCAAAATGTTAAAACACATGGGTATTTTTGCAGAAAGAGGATCAAAAGAGTCAGGAAAGTAATTATTTAAAAAAATATGCATAGTCAAATTCTGCCATCATAATCAAAATAATAGCCAAGGTTAAAAAAAAAACAACACAGAACACTTAAATATGTTGAAAACATCAGCTTTAAACAAAGATACATTGCGAGTTTTAGATAAACCATGCCTGTCCAATCTGGTAACCTTCCAACGCCGTTACTCTTTCTGGAAGTTTCTTATTGGAAGTATTTCCAAGTCCTAATCGACCATAATCACCATTTCCAAACGTAAAAAGTTTGCCATCTGCTGTCACCACAGCCGAGTGTTTGAAGCCACATGACATCTGGAAGCAAAATAAACATAATTTTTACAAATATTTTAAATTTGGGGGGAAAATTATATTAGCTATTACATGTCAATATATAATATTTTTTCCTCCCCTAAACTATATTCACTTTATAAAGAGCTAAAATACAGATATTTTAGTATTAATGATTTCTCCAACAACCTGTTTCTTATTCTTCTCAAGGGTAACGTTGAGGAGGAGGAGGACAGGTGGGTATTTGCATGAAGAAAGGCTTTCAGGTGTTCTATTTATTTATGTATTTATTTTTACCAATTACTATTTTCTGCAAACAGATTGCTTTTGTTGTATGAATATTTTATATTTTTTATAAAGAAACCTCCAGTCAAAGCCAAATATGGTTTTGTGCATTGTTATAATGCGCACTTAGTAC
This sequence comes from Theristicus caerulescens, assembly GCA_020745775.1. Taxonomy (NCBI): domain Eukaryota; kingdom Metazoa; phylum Chordata; class Aves; order Pelecaniformes; family Threskiornithidae; genus Theristicus; species Theristicus caerulescens. The sequence continues at coordinate 30,139,392 of CM036566.1, read as the reverse complement.
TTAGGAGGAGGTCTTGGTGACTAGTTTTGTAGGTCAAAGACACCTGACAAGGACCAAGGGAAACTCCTAAACTGTGTCTGTATTTTGACAATCTTTTGATCATCCCTCTATTCCATGCTCTTTCTAATTTTTAGTCTCCTCCAGTAACAATTGTCAATTAACATCACACATCAGCAATGAGCTCTGTGATATTAATATCCTTCAACTGAAAATTATCACCTTGGTTCATAATGCACAGAGAAGTAAAAAGTTGTCTGTTTTCACTCAGTATATGAATTCAAACTGGCAAGACTGACAATGGTTCTGGAATGTTCCTAGCACTAGGTTACCATGCCTGCAGTTCATAAGAGACAAAAAATATTTTGGAACCTGCACCACTTCTTCTCCTTGCAGAGCTTCTATTTGTCTAGGCCTGCGCTGTCTGTCACTGTTCCCATGTCCCAGTTTGCCATAATCTCCATCTCCCCAGCTAAAGACTTCCCCACTTTCTGTTAAAGCCATGGAATGTCCATCAGATCCACAAGAGGTCACCAGCTGTGTTACAACAAAGCCTGTTAAAGAAAAATGAGAAAAAAGTTCAGAATAAACTATAATAAACTCTTAATGTATATTTATCGAAGTGCCCCTAGTGGTAGCCAATTAAATCTGGAGAAAAACCACAATAACAGCCTTCTTGTTATAGCAATTTATTTATTTTTATTTTGAAGAAAACCATTGTCTTCGTATGTACAACCTATGCTTCTGGCCTGCCATTAGTTTTGAAATGAAATATTCCTATCTTGAACAAACACTTTTACCTGAAGCCTTCTTAAAATTAAAGAATTTTAACATATTACTACTTAAATCTTAGGGAGAAATAAACATCTAGTTTATTTGTTCAATTTTTTAATTAAAGACTACGATATTTTAATGTGTAAATCTGGAAAAATAGCATCAACACAAATAATTATATTAACTACCAAAACACTTATTTGTGTTTTATCAATCGACTTATTTCAAACCCAACAATTTTACCTTGCAGTGCTGAAATGACTGTTAACACATGAAGATCATCAGAATTTCCTTGTCCCAGTCGCCCATAGCTCCCTTCTCCACAAGCCAAAACCGTACCATTAGCTTGAATGACAAAAGTACAATTCTGACCACAAACAACCTAGTTTAGAGAGACATAAAGGAGTTTCAATCATTTTCGTGTTAGATGCAGCAACATTGTAATACCTGCATTACAATGTACAATCTTCTTTTTTAATTTTTTTTCTTCACAATTATATCAAGACAACAGACTCTTTTGTCACACTGCAAATACCTGTGTGACGACCCTACTAACATAAGACTTCACTCACCCCGTGTTTAACGTAGTTTTGTTACCCAATCACATCGTAATAAAAATTACTTCACTGAAACTTGCTACTAGTTCTGGCAAACCTTCTTCCAGTGAGAGAAATCACAATATACTCCTACCTGAGATTTAGTTTTGATGTTTCCATACTGAATGACAATGTTATTTCAGAAAACAAAAACTGGCACATGCATTACGTTAAAGCTGTGCAGATATTTTCAAATCATGCTCATATCAAATAATTTTATTTTGTCAGATTTCAGTGGTTTCTTGGTTTGAATTTGTCACATAATTAAAGACTTCCTCTTTAATGAAAACACGTGTTTTGGGGGTACTTTATAGTAAATTCAAACAACAAATTGAAAAGACATTTAGAGAGAGATTTTGACAAACTATACAAACAATACATGCTAAATCATTAAAAATAGAAGCACACGACTGTTTTTAAATGTTCACCTGCTGAGCCTGAGAGAATGAAGGTGCTGCTACTGGTATCATGACATTTCTACCAGCTTCTGCTAACTGTCCATGTCTTCCTGCTCCCCACAGATACACATCACATTTGCCTCCCAAGTGCCAATCCTATGCAATAGCATGAAAGAATACTTTAGAACAAGAGTAGTTTCAATAGCTTATGATGTTTAAAAAAAAATTAAAACTAACAAACAAACAAAAAACCAAAACCCAACACCCCACCCCCCAAAGCCATCAATTTTACTAACCTCTGGCCTTGATGTTGCCCAAGACATTATCTGTTCATCCATACCATTAATCCATTTACTGTTATCCTGCACAACAAAAGCCACAGTTACCACTTTCAGTTCAAGAGATGCACATTATTTTGCTGTTATGTAATACATATTTTCCTTTCTAACTCAGAACAACATTGACATTCAAATTATTCTAAATAGTATAGCAGTAATAATGATTGTGTGCAGACTCAAATACTTTATTTTTGTCCATAGGCCAAGTTTGTTTCCTTACTACACCTATCTAGCAATGACACTGTTATCCATGACTTACAGTCAAAATAAAAAAATGAAAACAAACAAAATTCATGATGAAGTAATCTTTTCCTATTTACTGATGCTTAGGGCTTTTTAAAGTTTTAATTGCAAACACTGGCTTAAAATGTTATAAGCTTGCTGATAAAAAATTCTTAATCCAAAATTTCTATTTTGGTTTACACAAGTCATAAAGGCAATTGACACTAGCAAAATAATTCAGTGAGGAAAAGTGCCAAAATGTTACTCTAAAAATAGCATTGTAAAAATCTACATTTCTTGCTTCTATCACATAGGAAAACGACTGTCACAGTTTTGGGTTGTTTTGTTTTTTAATATGCAACTGACTTGCGCTCATGATTACACACACAGGGAGCAATCTTTACAGTATATTCTAACCAGTTCAGTAAAAAAATAAACTTACACTTATTGCTGGTGCTTATGTTAATGAATATAAATCTTTACGGTTCAGAGATGTTAACTGCATCATACCATACGCTCAATAACAACATGCTTTACTGTTGAAACAATATAGCACATTTTACCATTAGGAGAGTGAGCTCATCCTCTGGAACAGGCTCCAAGTCCGGAACAGTAAAGGATTCTGGGAACTGTGCTCCCTTGGCCAGGGCTTCGGCAGCTTTTATGGTAGTAGAGAAACACTCTAGCCAGGCCCATTCTGTGGGATTCCAGGCTGAAGGATCAGGGAGGCAGTTCTGGTGATGAGGCGGTACCGGGGGATTGCACAAGAGCTGATCTAGGTGAAGGCCCACAGCGAGTGATGCCAAGCACTGCATATAAGGACTATGAACAAGCTGGTCTCCACAAACAACATGGGGCTAAAGGTAAGGGGAGTGGGAGAGAGAAATTGAACATGCAAAGTTAGAAATATATATTAATCACGTCAGAAACAGAAGTCCTTCAAAGCTAGTCCTGTAGAAAAATACTTTCCTCCATACTTAATCAAAGTTTTTCTAATATTTTAAATATTCTCTGACTAGGACACTACTAGCTTTGAGAACACTGAAAGACATTTGCAAACAGGATTCTCTGTGGTGAAAGACTGAGACCAGCTGAGAGTCAAACACTGACCTCATGTCAGACATGAATTTTAAATGTTTGCATTAGCTCTTCTTACCTTTTCATAAGCATACTGTTCCTGAAGCATTATTGGCAAACGTTCCAAGAAAGCTCGCATGCAAGGAGCCATATTTAATCCCAGAACTCCTTGCTGTTTCAGTGCAGTCCTACATGTTGCAAGGACGTGATTGGAAGATATCCACTCTGATGTACAGTTCACTACCAACACATCCTGTTTGATAGCAGTCAGAAGACACATTAGAAATTAAAAATTCATAAAGCAGGATTATTCAGCTCTGTTGATTTATCACCAATTATCTTAGTTTCCATAGGGGCCAGAAAACACATACGCTTGAACATTTTGGCCTCTGTTGGTGAATAATTTGCTCACAAATGCTACAGAGTAGCCATCTCCCTTTGCCACTTCTTCACATTCCCATGGCAACACTACAATTATCACTCCAAGGAAGAATACAAACATGGTAATAAACAAAATTCATTTCAGTGAATGCTGTAACCTTAGTTTAGTATTTAGTTTAGATGTAACCTTAGTTTAGGATTTGCCTTGTAATACGACCTTCAATATTAGGTCTGAATTCAAAAAAGACTTTCAAAGAATCCCAAAATACTTAGAACCGCATGCAGTATGACTCTACTAACAGGAGTCTTAACTTGTGCCGTATTTATCTTCATTCACAAAAAAAATCATCTTTTGGAAGAACAACTGTTACGCAACTTCTGTTCAGATGCCAGCAGTTCCTGACATAGCAAACATTGAAGTAAATTCTGCTGCTCCTTAAAAATTTCTGAGGTCGAGGCTGCTTTAGATTAAGTTAGATCACTGAAGTATCTTATTTGCTGGGGGAAATGAAATATTTCTTCATGCTGCATAAAGGGGGGGAAATCTGTCTTCTGCCTATTTTCGTTGTCCATTTACGGCTGCTGCCATTGAACAGATAAGCTGATGTAACCAGTGTGCAGCATCCTTTATAACCACCGGCTCAGAAGGATTCCACCCTGCCCCTCCAAATTAAACATGCGATACTATTAAAAAAAAACCCAAGTCTTTTTAGGGTCAGGTGATAGTTGAAAGCCAAAACAACATGTCTTGAAAATATAACAGAGTTAGATATTTCTATCTGCAAATTGCTAGGGGGGGAAAAAAAAGAAAGGGAAAATAAAGACAGACAAATGGCATTTTCTTTTAGTGAAAAAATTGAAAGAATTACTTTAACACATAGTGTCACCTTTGATCTGTTAGAGCAGGCAGCTACTCCAACTTCAGGTATCCACACTGCAGTCTGTATAGCTCCAGAACCTATCACAACACTCTGCAATACTGAACCATCCTAAGGAAAGAAGTGTTTTGAGTCAGTGTGTATACACAGCTACTTTTCTGTTTAAATGCACACAAGCACATTCCTAAGGGATGATATTTTCCCAAGCTGTTCAATAAGTATTTAAAAACTGAAATGTTTATACTAAAAGCAAAAAAAAATCTAGCATTTTTATCATACTAAGGAGATTGCATAACTAAGGATTTAGAAGTGTTAATAATCCACATTATCTGACCCTTGGGAAAGTTCTCAAAGAGCATATTGTTCCCAAGTATAAAGAGAGTGTGGCTGGTTCTGCAAAGCCTAACTAACATGACCAAGCCTACAGAATGAATCAATAGTAGAGCTATAAAATACTTCAATATTAAGTACAATTTCAATGTATAGTTTATTATTTATTATTTTATACCATTATTTTATACCATGCTTTCTCTAATGTTTCTAACATGGGGGGCGGGGGGGAAGCTAGTCTGATGCCTTGGCCATTTTAGATACTCATACTAAAAAAAGAATCATGCCACATCAAAGATGATCTTACCCGTAAAGACCAAATATTCATGAGACCACCAAGTCCACCAGATACTAATGCCAGTCCATCAGGACTGAATGCAACAGTCCGAACAGGAGTAATATGTCCTCTCAGTTGAAATACACACTTGACTTCTACTGCTTTTCTGTATCCATCCTGCAAATTATTTCAGTTATGGAATACTGTGAACTATTTACAAAAACGGAATAGCATAACAGCTTCTGTATTCTGCAATAAATACTGATCATCCACAGAGATGGGGTAATTTCCATAAGATAATAAAAAGGACTCATACTATGATGATATTTTATAAATCTTCATTGCTTTATCTTTTCTCCCCTCACAAAATGCCATCAACATTAAAGACCACATTACAATTTACGTAGGTGAAATTAATCTTGACTTAATTTTATCTAGAAACAATTTTAAACTCTTATTAAATTTTAGTATAAATTTACCAACTTAAAAAAAAAAATGAAAACAGATCAAAATATAATCTTTAGCCAAATCAAATTCATTTAAACCTGTGATTTTTCATTTGCTGTTCTGAAAATACATACACATATACAAATGCAATATAAACTTTTTTTAGCGAATGTCTTCTCTCAGGAAACGTTGAGATTCAATAACTCACTCATACTCTTCTCCTCCCCCAATTTCAGAACGAGCAAAGAATTTCTTAAACACCAAGTTTACTCCTTTTACCTTGGCACTTGTTTCTTGGTCCCACCATCCTTCTGAGCAAGTTGAGCTGGACTGCAATGTGATTACTATGTCCTGGGGAACAGTCCAGACACACACCAAACCATTGTGGCATCCTCTAAAGGAAGACAGGATAAATCAGAAAAACAAAGTAAAGGTATTAACTAATAAAACATCAGTAGTCTGGTATTAACTTAAAATATCAGTAGTCTTCACCACCTTCTTACAAAACTATATCGAATCAATTAATCTAAAGTGGAAAGGCATGTTCCCAATGGATAAATGCATTTTTTTCGTATTCCCCCCCATCCCTTAGCTTTTCAATTTTTACTAACACCATATTCTCAGAGAAAATATCTGGATGAAGCAAAAAAATTTCAAGCAGGACCACCATACTCAAGTCTCATGGCATGGAGAAAACAGCTGGTAACATGACCAGAGCCACTCTTTCCATTTGAATTCTGAAGCCTTATGGATCTCATGACAATTGGCTTACTGAATTAATGTTGTTTAAAAAAAAGACAAAACTTTTCTTTCCTCTGAACACTGAAGACTGGTAGAAAAGACCTGCAAAGAAGCTATAAAAACAATTTTTAAAATTACATACGTAGCTAATAAAAGCTGCAATTTGGGTCCTTTCCCTGGAAGAGCACACCAGGCAATACCATTCACAAGAGCTGGGTGGGTCAGTGAATGCAGACGTCTCCAGCATCCTCCCATATATCCCCAGAGTTTCACTGTTTCTTCTTTGGCACATGTCAGGAGAATCTTACCCGTTGGATCCCACTTCATGCTAACAATCATATCCTAATGGATTTAAAAAAATTAAAAGTTAGTATGAAGTAACGCGCTAAGAACAGAGAAAATTTAACTCTCAGAGCTAATGTAGTATTTAATTATTAATAACAAAGAACATTTTATTCTCAAATAAATCATTACAGAGATAATGAGTTGCAATTATAAAATCATAATGATACTTTTCAGAACTATCAAATTAAAATAAAATCCTAGATTTCTGAGAGAAACTAAAGGGAAAGCACAGAAAAAAAAAAAGTTCTCTTTTCATTGCATGCCTTTCTTCATTTCCCCCCCCCCCCCAAAGAAGCAGACAATTTTTTCTTCTTTTTTTGTATTATGAAACTGTAGTGTGAATTACCTTAATGGTACATGGCTCATAAATATATTAGGCAATGGGCCAGATGTAGGTTTAAGTCTAACTCAGGTAGGAAAGGAGAATAGCCCATAGTGGAAAAGGCAAGTGTAGTTTTATTGTCACAGCATGCTCACTTCTGTGACTACCATGCTTCAAATACCAAGATCAGTTCATAGAAGCACTCAAGGTGCTTTTATTACACCTACACTTGAGGAATTCTCCTCTTAGTCTAACAGATCATTTATGAACTATTAATGACTTATTATTACATACTAGCCAAGCGAAGGATCTAAACCTTTGCAGCTGCATATTTAGAAAAACATCTTTTGCTTTGCACAGGAACTTAAGCTTTACAAAAACATGTGATGTAGCCAAAATTAAAATTTATTATGAGCACTTTTACAAAATAAAAGAACTACAGTCTTTTAAATCCAGACATGCATAGCTGTGTCCTTAACACACTTCTGTCGCTGTATGTACATACACTTCACAGTCTCTAACAGTAAAAAAGGCTATAAAATTTATTTTTCCTTTTTTTTAATTTAAAATTTGGTAGACTGTTCTTTTAAAATATATTGTGTTTAATATGTGTATCAGAAATAGATATGCGTTCTTACAATAATTTGCACTTGACTTTATAAGTAGCTTTCAAATACAGAAAACAGGTTAAACATATCTTTACCTACAAAAATTACACATTAGTTTTAAAAAGACTAACTCTACCTTATGTGCATCAACTAGAACAATTCCGCCTTTTTCAAGTGGCTCCTTTGTTCCTATTAGCAATTTTCCATCTGAATAGCCAACTGCAAATGGTCTGTCTTCACTGAACCAGGCAAGGCATGTGACATACACTATGTAAATAGAAAACACAAAAATTAAACTAAATTGAACTTCACTTGTGCCAAAGAGGTTTTTGCAGTGCGATTGTCTAAAAAAGGAAGTGCATAACAACTTCCCCCACCACAAAGGTTACTTAACATACTTTTGGTCCGAAAATTTTCTTCAATTGGTATGGTAAAGTGAAAACTGAGTGCCACTGTAATGACATCTGTTGAGATTATCTTGTAATAGTTTTTTCATTCTTCTTTTTATTAGAATACCTGAATTTATATTCCTGACATGGTGGAAAGAACTACGCTAGGGAAAAGAAAAAAAGTAGACTGAAATCGTATACATGTATCTGAGATAGAATCAGTACAGGCTGGGGGATGAAGGGATTGAGTGCAGCCCTGCCGAGAAGGACTTGGGGGTGCTGATAGACGAAAAGCTGGACATGAGCCGGCAATGTGCTCTCGCAGCCCAGAAAGCCAACCGTATCCTGGGCTGCATCAAAAGAAGCGTGGCCAGCAGGTCGAGGGAGGTCATTCTGCCCCACTACTCTGCTCTGGTGAGACCCCACCTGGAGCACTGTGTCCAGCTCTGGGGTCCTCAGCACAGGAAGGACATGGCCCTGTTGGAGTGGGTCCAGAGGAGGGCCACAAAAATGATCAGAGGGATGGAACACCTCTGCTATGAGGAAAGGCTGAAAGAGCTGGGGTTGTTCAGCCTGGAGAAGAGAAGGCTGCAGGGAGACCTTATTGTGGCCTTTCAGTACTTAAAGGGGGCTTATAAGAAAGAGGACAGACTTTTTAGCAGGGCCAATAGCAATAGGACAAGGGGTAATGGTTTTAAACTAAAAGAAGGCAGACTGAAGAAATTTTTTACGAGGGTAGTGAAACACTGGCACAGGTTGCCCAGAGATGAGTGGTAGATGCCCCATCCTTGGAAACATTCAAGGCCAGGCTGGATGGGGCTCTGAGCAACCTGATCTAGTTGTAGATGTCCCTGCCAATTGCAGGGTGGGTGGACTAGATGACCTTTAAAGATCCCTTCCATCCCAAAGCATTCTATGATTCTATGATAGAGATGCTGCTAAGAAAAGCCTTGAAAACAACTGCAGCCTTTCTTAGCATGTAGATATTGCCTCATTTGATTCTGCCAAAAAATCTGCACATTTTCTGAAGAAGCAATATGCAAAACCACACAATGCTACCAAAGATGTGCTACTTCATGTCCCCTTGGACTGGAACTACAAAGGAAAAACAGCAATAATTCAGTAATTCAAAGGACACTGACTACATGTTTTCTATAGACAGAGCAGACACTGCAGGGAATCTATACTGATTTTATACAATGGCAAAGAATGTCAGGATTTGATTAGGCTGCTACAAACTGTTTGCCTCTGCTGTAGGGGAATCAGGGTGCAGATGGAGACCCCACAGACTTTTCTCCTCCCATGAACGTAAATGAATGATGCTTGCAGGTAAAGTACCAGAAATCATATCCCATGAAGAGAAATAAAAAATTGAGATTATATACTTGCTTAATAAAAAAAGGCTGTGTGGGTGTCATAATTTTAATTTCTACTTAAATACTGATACAGTCACCTACCATCCTTTCTGTAGCAGTGTTCCAGTTCTAGCCGGTGCATGGTTGAAATATCTACAACTTCAATAAGACCCAGAGATCCATCCATACGACCAATTAACAACAATTCTGGAGCATCTCCTGTCCATGCTGCAGCTGGCCCTTCTTCTGGCCAAGCGAGAGCAGATACCCAGTGAGGCTGAAGATCTAATAATCCTTTTCCTCCTAGGAGCCCAAAAAGTCTTTTAAAACTACTTCATCTTCATAAAGAAAAGAAAACAACAAAAATAGTTTCCACAGGAAAACATCAAGAGATCTTATTTAGAGCTAGGACATACCACAAATTCATGTAAGTTACAAGCCTATGAAGCAATGGTCCACTAATCTACGCAGACACAAAATCTAGCTAACAAATCTCAATTAGCAGTCAAGTTACATAGTTTTGTCAAGGAAGGAAGCTAAATTCTTCAGTACTCAGTAAATTTATACTTTTCCTGTGGACTGTCTATTAACATGGGCAGTATAACCGGAGATTTTCATATGCGCAAAACAACAGAATGAAGTTTCAGAGATTACAAATGACAAAGTGATTAATAGTCTTCCTCTCACAGGAGTTCTAAAGATATTATGCTGGATTAGTCAACTGCAGCACAAATGACAGTAAAAATGTAAGAGAATCCACTTAAAGATGCTCACAAACTGAACCAAGGAATTGGAAAGGGCCTTTCTTGGATCAGGTTCAGTCCTCTCTTATCACAATGCAACCTTATAAATTTACCTAATTCATTCCATTCATTCTATAGTATTTCTTCCCCAGGTATCATTCCTCCTTATAGAAGATGAGATGACAATCTTTTGAAAATGAGAAACTTTCTTGAAGTTATTCATGGCCGATTTATTTACATTTCTTCTTGTGTCAACACAACATTTGCTTACAGAGCTGCTTTTTCTCCCTGGGCTTCTCCTAGAGTTTATCTTCCTAATGTATTTATTTATAAGCTTCCTTCTCGAAGACTCTTTTGTTCAAATAAATAAACCAAGCTCACTCAGTCTATGCTCATTAGAAGACACTCCATCTAGCTGATCACTCTAGCAATCCTCTCCACCAGTTTCAGCCAATTTTCACATTCACCCTGTTGCATGCAGAAAGGTAATTCTTGGAGACTATAGGAAGATAGTATTTACAGACAAAAATTGCTAAGAGTGATCAAGCCTTACACCTATACACTCTGATTCAACAAGGACTCATATGCTGCTCAGTTTTCTACTGAATTAATTGTAAATCACATGTCCATTTGTGGTTAGTGCCTTCTTCTAATTAAATAGGTTTACAAGATATTATGGAAGATGGTAGGCATTTAAACCGGACAGCACACACAGTTAAATACTTGGGTAAACAAATATTCAATAACTTAGCAGCTTCCCTAGAAATATGTTGTATCATAAAGTGTCACAGGCAGCTAAGAACATACCATTGACTTGCCATATGTTCACCATCTTTTCCGTAGCTCCAGCCAGATACTTGCCACTGATGCTCCAACAGACAAGAGACAAACTAAGGTCACTGGGTGATCCCAGACTTTCTTCAGAATCACCTTCCCTACAACAGAATAAAATAATACAATTTAAAAAGGGCATTTCCCTTAAGCAGACAGGAAAACATAGAACTAATGAAATATCTGAGTAAAAATCTGGAGTCCTCCTGCCATCACTGCAGATTTACACAATAAATTTTTTCTGCTCATAGTTCTATATTATATTTAAAACCACTTCAAATTACAAAATGAGATACCAGTTATTGCCACAGGAAGAAATCTGAAGTTAGGTTTCAATTAGAAAAATAAGTTTAACTAACTTTACCTATTTATATCTCAAATTTAATGAACTTAACATATTTGGCGAGGGCCAAACTTTCTAGGAAGTCATGAAATGAAACAGAATAGCTTGGACAAAAGAAATTAAAGAGGTACATCTTGCTCTCAGTTCTAGCTTAACCTCTTCCTCATGTTACAATGTTGTTACACTGTTCTAAAATTCTATTTTAAAGTTTGCTTTGGCTAACTCTAACGGGACCACCAGTATGTTTTATTGCCCTTAAGGTCATACACAACAGGCACAGTTTTTACTGATTTTAATAACAGGAAAATGAAGGCTATAATACTGCCAGGATGCATATCATAGGCCAAATACTGCATCACCCCTGTATTTTTGAAGATATGGTAGGCATAGCAGGAGACACTTAATTTGTGAATACAGCAGATAATGGGATGTTGTGACTATTATTAACAACAACATTAACTTACTATCATAACACATGTAACAATATTAACATAGAAAGTTAACGTAACAGGTAGTAATGCTGTATCAGGGAATAGTAATCTAGTAGCATTTAGCATTTAAATAACATTCCTCCGAACTCAGAAAAACAAAAAGTTCTCACAGAAAGAGAAGATAATTCTATCAAAAAGAAGGGATAATGCCTTTTCATCTGCTCATCTCTTAAGGGCTAAAAAAAGTAATTCTACCTTTAAAGATGAACTGGCACTTACCCACTGCAATAAAGAATACAAATAGAATTGTGTTGCATTTGTATTTAAAGTCATTATTGAGATTGTTAGCAATGAAGCCCATGAGAGTGCTGAATTCTGAATCTACTGTACAGGAAGCACACCTTTCTGCCAAATGAATAATCTGAGATCTCTGTTAAAGGAAGATGCTGCTCTCAGTACTAGCTTCTGAAGTCAAGTTACGTCATTCCATTTATTCCTTTTAAGGCAGCATCTAACAGTAGCATGCAAACAAGAACTAAAATGACCACTAAGAAATCATCACGAAACAACCTTCGGGTTCACTATTGTTTCTTCATTCTCCTGAGATAAACTCGCATAAGCTGTACTAAAGAATTAGATTTTAGTCTTTTCTTTTTCTTTCTACTTTTTTAGACACATCCAAATGAGACAAAAGTACTTCCCGGACACTCTCATGAAGAAGAATTACACTCAGTTCTTGAATCCCAGAAGTCACAGATTCTTTTTCACACTTGACTCAAACCACCACACTCGTAATTATCATGTTATATGTTGGAACTGTCCACTGGAACCCACTGAAGGGATATTCACACTTTTTCCATATGACAGTCCCTTACAGTTTTTATTTTACCTGTTCCTCGTTATATGAGTTAATTAAGAATATCTTTAAAGAGCTTTAACATGATCTCTTTATACTGGCTTTTATCAGTTTGATACTTAAGTTCCGGTTTCAGTTTTAAGGTATTTAATTTACTTGGTATGCCATAAACTTAGCAACAGTCCCAGAGAAAAAAATGAGAGAATGTCTATGCAGGAGATATTGCAGGGTTGGCTCTTTTCATTATTTTGCACAACTACACCTTAAATTAAATATCTGACTATTATAAAGAATCAACTTACAGCTTGTTGAGCACACACGTTTGTTGCAATGAATACTGCTTCTTTGTAACATTCCACACTCTTATGGTGCCATCATTTCCACTAGTCGCCAAAAGTCCCTTTTTATTACACCAAACACATGTAATGACCTACAAATACCAAAGTAATCATAGCAAAACTGGAATTTAAATCTAAAGCTCAGATATGTTTGTTCACCAATATTAAGCAAACATTAGCCAATGGGACAGAGTATTAGCTACATTATTGAAATACGCTGTAACAATCAAACAAGATATATTTTTCTAGTTTTACAGTATTGTGTACTGTAATTAAGCATGCTTCATAAGGATGCTACACTTTGTTCAGACCCACGCTCAACAGGCCGCTATGGCAGAGAATACTGGACAAAGACGTTAACTACTATGACAGAAAAATTAATGCAAATTAAGATCTAGTCTAAGAAAAGATTTAGGGTGATTCTGCTGACTTCATTTACTGTGAGAACACTTTCACATCCCCTTTAATTGAAGCTTCAAAGACGCTAAGAATTTTTCTGCATCAGAGGTACCCTCAAGCAATAACTTACTTTATTACCAAAAAATTACGTCTTGTGGGAAATAATTTCAGTCAGTATATTTCTAATATAATAGTATTTTACTTTTACTGTATTCTACAAAAGAGAGTATTAAAATGCATGCAATTTTGGGAGAAATCATACTTACCCTGTTCTGATGAGCCTCTAATTTTATGAAAGAACATTTTCGTAAGTCTCCCCCCATATCAGCGAGGGTCTGAGGAGTAGTTTGATTATCTCGATCATGTGCTGCAAGAGTTCGCACCAGCTGCTGAGCAGCCCACTGCCTATGTTGTGAAGATAACCTTGAAGAGAGGCAGCAAGCTGCTAGTGCATTAGCCAGCTCCAGAGGGCCTACAGCAGAAGGATCATAGGAAGGATGGGCATACAAATGGGCAATTAAACCTGCTTAAACAAAACAATGAGATGATGCCTAGATGAGTACCAAACAGAATTACACAAATGAACACAGCATTAGCCATCATTTCTAGAAAAATAGAAAGAGATTAACAAACATAAGAACATTGCAATCATGTTAACTATTAGAAAAAACACTCTTCTGATACTAAGACAAACATAACCCCCTTTAAAATTTCACAAAAACCCCTTAAGAATAGAATTACGAATAGTCTTATTCCCACCATATGGAAAACGGTTGTTCAAAGAGCAAGTGCTTTCTGAAGAGGAAAAGGCCGCCTCTGCCAGAGATAAGCTGCTGTCAGTGCTGTGTCCTTCCCTCCCTTTAACACAGCAACAGCCTGCTGTTGAGGCACAGCAGTTGCTTTTTGGCTCCCTGACCTCTCACAGCAGAGGCAGCAGAACTTTCTGCGTCAGAGACAGAACAGTACTTCGGTGGCCCTAATCAACTGTTATTCCCCTTAATTTCATTAGGTGGCACAACCGAGGCTGAATGTCTTAGCTATATGGCTTTGAATACACACACGTTCAGATTTTTTTTTTTAAAGTGGCAAAGATGCAACTATGTAATAAGATCGTATTTCTAGTAAAATTTGTGTACTAAACTATAAGATTACTTTGATTAAAATAAGTTTTGTACATTTTTGAGAGTATATTTATTTCTACATTATTCTAGGAAGTCTCTCCTTAAATATAAATGAGGAATTGAAGGTTTAATAATTAACATTTAAAAACAAAGCTAATCATACCTTTCTTTTCAATTTCTGCTTTATCATAATTTGGCCTCAGTTTGGCCCCTTTGTCTGCCAACAATGCCACAAGTGCTTGAGTAACCACAAAATTCGGAGATGTGACAAGTTTGTTTTCTTCTGCAATTCCTCTTAAAAAACTTGGCAAAAATTTTCGCTGAATTGGATCATCAACTGTTGTCAAGTTTACACCAGTTGCTGCAGAAATCAAATTCTAAAAATAAATAATTAAAGACCATAAATAACCAGAACAAACAGAAAAATCAATTTTGGAAAACATTTTTAGTTGAACAAATCATGCAGAGTTTTAAAGACTTTGAATTTTTTTTCAGAAATTCTCAGCTCCCAAACACTTTTATTTTAACAGGCACGGATCATGTACAATATGGAATTTAAGTCTTCTGCTCTGGGGAATACCTGGTCTTAATGGAACTAACTATCCAGATCCAGGGATTTAAAAAAAAAGAAAAAAAAAAAAGGATCAAGTAACCAATAATACCAGCAAGAACTAAGGAGCTTATAGAAGAACTTTTAAAAAAGTTATGCACCTGGTGGTAGAATAAAAAGCAATAACATAATAAAATCCATTATCCCATCCAGCATTCATATTTCTCCACAATTATATTTCAAACTCAGAACAAAACAATTACTCTGCTTAGAAGTTTCCTGATACATATGAAATCCTGCTACATGTCCACAGCTGTACATCATCTTTCTAAATATAAACAATCTGTGCTCCACATAGAGTTGACTCAATTAAAAAACCCCAAACTTTAACAGAAAAACCCTATCATTTCAAAAAGTGCATCCATTTTTCTGCACTTGAAAAGAGTACTCAGGAAAAAAAAAAAAGGTAAAGTTACTTGATTTTTACCAACAAAAAAACATGCTCTAGTGCGAAGCCATAAACAAGAACTCTAAGGAGATCCTCAAACTGAGGGCAGTCTCCTCACAATTCAGAAGATAAAAGCACAAATTATCAATATGTACAAAATGGGTTGCTTCATCTCATGTGTAAGTAATTATGTTGAAATAACAGTCCTACCTGTGTACATAACTGTACCAGCAGTTTTGCAGCACTAGGAGTGTTTGATGCCAAACAGCCTACTGCTGTACTCAGATAGGCAAGACAAGATATAGGCTTGCTTGTTTTGCTGTGTATTCCTCTAGATCGCTCTGTTGAACTTGACACAGTGGATGGACTGGTGGAGAGGCCTGCTCTCCCTGCTGCAGCGAGGCACATTAAACGAACCAAAGTTCTGATATCCGTTAATCCCAAGGATTCAAGACCAGCTGCCAGGCTACAACTGGAACCACTGTCAAAAATGAATATAAATGCTCTTGGTTTTGTTAGTACATTTTAAAAGAAAGTTATGTTTGGACAAAATTCTTCCCAAACCATTAGTGAACACTCCCTGTTTAATTAGCTGGACATTGTTACCATGCAGGGGGAACGGGAAGAAAGAGAAATGAAACTCCTTCCACTCCTTTTCTTTTAAGCTGAAGACAAAAACATATTCTAGACTTGCCCTAGCAAAAATCCATTAGTTTACCTGGAATCACTCATAAACACAGTTATATGGATAATTCATGTTTAGAGTTATGCTATGACAATATGCACATCTATGTGTCAGATCTCTGCGATGTCTTCATATTTGCATGGATATCTTGTACAAAGCCAGTTTTTAAATCCTCATATCCCATCAACTCCTTCACTTCATCTTCTTTCCTCTAATGTTTACCTCTAAGTTCTAATACTTGCCTTGAACAAAAACTCACTGACAAACACAGCATCTTTATGTTCTGAATTGCTGATACTACTGGAGTCCACTTTCCATATAAGATGTAGAAGTTTCTTCCATGAAGTTTGAAGATAGGGTTCAATAGAACAAAGTCAACAGAACTTTTTCTCTTAATAGTATGATGTAAGTACATAAAATTAGAATCACTTTCCCAAATAGCTTAAAACTGCATCCCTATCAAAATGGAAAGGTGGAAGTGTTGCCAAGGATGCCACAAACCTGACAGACAGAAGTGAGAGCGCTCTCATAACCATAGTTCTTGCAAGGAGGACTTGGGCGGCAGCTGTCACTCTTCTTAGAGCCATAACACGGTCATGTGGATTTACTAGGGCAGCTGCCTGTTCTCCTAAGGTTATTCTGCCAGACGAACTTTTTTCTATAGAGCCATGACAGCCTTGGAAATAATGATGATTTGCGTTAGCGTTTAAAGAAAAACAAAACATTATCATATAGTAATAAGTGCAGAAGCAAATTTGGCTTATGTTTGCAAATTACTCATTAATTTTTCAACATTTCATACATACAGAACTATAGTGATAATGACTGAGAGGAAAATACACTCCTGAAATACACTCCATAATTTAATTATTCCTTATTTTCAAAGACAGATGAGCACAACTTGACAATACTCAAGTTGATGTTAATTCCTCTGTTTTCCTCTTCCATTAGAGGGGCCTACAAACTTACATATTGATCCTGCATTTCAATAGGCTGGTCAGTAAGTCCCAACTTAAATCCATGAATCCATCTTTGAGTTCTGCAAAACATGCTACTGGCAGCCACTGTGGGACTATGGTCACAGTTTTATTAGTAAATCAAAGCTTCAAGCTTTCTGTCAATATAAATGCCTCACACTCCTCTCTAACTCCCCTATAATAAAAGGACAATTTAGAACCCTGTCTTCACTTCCTCATGGTGGGAGGCAGGAAAGACTGTCAAAATATTTTTGCTTTGCCCCTGTAAAATCACACCAAAGGGGAGGTATTTGTTCTTTGAATGAAACTAATTTCAAATTTACCTATTTGCATCAATGTTTCTTCCATACTGTTGGTGGCTGTCACCATTGCAACTGAAGCACCTAGAGGGTCACTGTCAGGGAACTGTACAGGTTCAGGCACAATACGTCGATCGTTTAACCCAAGAGGTCCAGCCAGTAATTCAAACTCCTCTTCTCCTGTCAGCTTTTCATCTTCGTCTACATCTAACATATCCCAGTCTTCTAGAATTGGAGAAATATAATTAGACTTGGTTACAAAAACTAAAATATTAAATTATTTTAATTAATTAAAAAAACAATACAGGGTATAAAATGTGGGTTGTAATCTGCAACATAGCAGTCTTAAAAACTCATCTTCTGATGTTGACATAGACACAAGATAGTAAATCCGAAAAATAAAATCCTGCTCTTGCCCCTCTCCATTAAATTTGATCTTTATTTCTACTGCAGAGAAGTTTTATGGAAGATTCTCTGAAGTATCAAACTAGCTGCTTTTTAAAAACACAGAAATGAGAGGTCATCACATCTAACACAAACACCTCCAAAACTTGGAACAGAGTGAAAAGCATAGACATACAGTTGTGCTTTAAATCACGATAACAGGTGCATATTCCAAAGGACTCAATAGTAAAGAGATACTAGAAATTTCTGGTCTTCATATTTATCAAAAAAGTATGCACAAGTTCTTAGGTCATAATTGTACACCCAGGCTTTTGCTTTTCCTTCCAAGGAAGAAGGAAGAAAAAAAAAAAGGCACCATAATTGCAATTCAGTTATGCATTCCATTCACTTCCCAACCATTTACACAGAAGTCAACTTATATTTACTGATCCCTCTCGCTCTGTCTTACTCCCCATACAGCAGAATCCGAACACCTTTTATCTATTGGAAGATGGACTTACTGTTAAATTCTGGAGCCCTCATCTATTCTTAAATAGACAAATGTGGTAAATCATACAATTGTGATCATACAAGCTATAGAAAGGCCCAGAATCAAAGAATCATCTGGGAAAGGTTTTCTACAATCACTAGAAATAATCTGTTTAAAGTGAAAGCCATCCTCAGGACACTCTCAGCTAGTACAAAGGTAGAAAAAGTAAGAATAAGCCTAATGGCAGACTTTTGAGACTCTGACTTATGCTAATTAACTTCTCCTACAAAGGCAGCTGAAGAAATGTATTTGAACATAAGGCTCTGTATGTACAGTTCTGGATATAACATGTACCCACAATACCTTAGCACCCAAAGTTAAGTATTTGCCATTTCAGCTACTTAGATGAAAAACACGGGAAAAAATGTCACTGATTTTTTTCCCATTTGAACTGAAAAAAAAAAAATTAAAATACTACGTCTACTCTGAAGAAGATTTTAAAGTATAATTTCGTGTACAGTTTCATGACAGGTTTAGTTGCATGGAAGCACCTTTATGGAAAAATAAAACACTGTGCAACTGCAAAGTATTTAATATCTTCAGCAACTTAATAACATACCTTCATAGACACTGTCTTGTTTACCTATTAAATCAGGAGCCTGGCCTTTGTACCTGTATGAAAAAATAACAAAGAAAATAACTGAATGGATCTAATAATTTACATATATGCATAATAATTGTAAACTTGGTTTACTATTAAGTTATTTTACTGTTAGGTCAATGTATATATGATTTCTAGAAATGGCTAGTAACAGAGAGATAAATAAAAGCACTTCTAAAAGTGTCTGTGGAGGGGGGAAGCATTTTGCAGTACTGATGTGAGAAAGGCCCATAAAAAATAATGGAATTGTCAAACAAAATTGAAAAAGGAAGTTTTCAAAAGTCGACAAGAGTAGGAAACATCCCAAGAAATAATTCCTTGTTTTTCATTTAAAAAATAGAAATATCAAGACCACCTTTTTTCTAAATATGCATTTGTTGAATACAGAAAATTATTTTAAGCCTCACTTAAATAAAGACAAATTCTGCTAGGAATTTTAATTTCTTCAGTCAAATTCTTAAAATGCTGATGCTAGTAAACATTTTTAAGTTGTTTCCTTTCTTTACACAGAGTATTCCACCATCTTGTACTTCTGTACCTTTCAGAAGTTGACGTTTTAGATTTACTCTTCAGGGCTAAGTATTTCTCTCTGCAGATGCCGCACAATAAATAGTAAGGATTTCCGCTTCCACATTCACCACCAAACCATCCATCTACATAAGAACCATTGCTACGATAGCCCTGGCGATTTGCACTACGACCACACCCTGGGTGGTTTCTTTTCATGTGTTGATTGAAGCTGACAACACTGGATTCACACAGTTCACAAACCACGACTTCTTCTCTGTCTTCAGATTCACAAACGTGCTGCATAGTAAGATTTTCACATGTTATTTGTACAGAATAAACATCTTCATATTAGATATAAAATAGGCCAATATTCTTAGGTGGATGTTCCTGCCCATTTTGGTTACACATACAGAGTGATATTTATATGGTTAACTTGCACAAAAGCAACGCAGAAATAGACAATTTATGACATAATGAAGAGCAGACCATGTCAGAACAGGAAAAACATTTGGAAGCAAAGTTTCAGAGGATGAGATTTTCCTATTTCATTTCAGATCTGACTCAAAATTCTTGACAGTATAACTTTTCACATATAACTCTGCTAGTTCACATTCAATGCTGTCTCTAAGTTATCTGGTTCTCCTCAGAACTTGACTAGACCAGATCCAAAAAAAGAAAAAAGAATCCTTTTTTTCAGACAATCAGACGTTACATTTACTGAGCAATAATAATTATCATTTGTGTCAATAAATTCTGAGGTTTTGTCTGAATACAAAGTTCATTTTTCTATAATTACATTTCTGTCCTAAGTCAGTAAATTCACTGTGATGTTCCAGTGAAACAAGCTCTCTGAAAAAGTCAATACACACGCTGAAACTTCCTTCCATATCAGAGTCAGGTAATCGTAATTAGAAGATGAAAGCTTAGTCTTGTGGGTTTCTTGTCTAATTTGACATGGATAATCCAAAGACTAACAAGCTGCTGTTATTATATTTCTTTTCTACCTCAAACATATTTTTAGTGGGCTATACAACAACTGAGTGAGGACTGTCACCATATCCTTCCCAGAGAATGAAATACATGACATGACTAAATTAAGAAAAACTGATTTAAGTGCAAATTATGTTGCTACAGATCAGATTTTTTTATTATTATTATTACTACTACTACTACTACTATTATTATTATTATAAATACAACAAACTGACAACTGTGTTTGTTATCCCACACAGCTAAGCAATCTGGAACACCTACTTGATTTCTAAGTGATATCATCAAAACAACAACTATACTAGTTCTGTTCTCATGTTTCAGGGGAGGGAGAAGAAAAACTATGTCCATGTTAGCAGTGCAGAGCAAGAAACACAAGAAAGCACTATTCTTAATCTAAAAGTGAAGCTACAGAATACAAGAAGATTTTAAGCATTGCTGGCATTTAGTAAGATATTTTCAAACATGCTATAAGCATATGCATGTTACTTTAAATTTAAAAATATGAACATGCAAAAAGCAGTAAGTTAAAGCAGCCCCCGCTGCAGTCACACACACCCAGGTAGGCCAATCCAATACCTCTGGGATCCACATTCCCAGAATATCATTATCACTAGCCAGGTCTTGCCCAAACATAGCTTCCATTGCTTCATCATCAAGGTCAATTTCCAACTCCTCATCCAAGTTGAAGTCATAAAGCGCCCCTGGATCTTGCTGCAAAGATATCCCTTCTCTTCGACTCTGATTCCTGTGGGCCTGTACAGAGCGGTATAATCCTGCTGAAGTAAAAAAAAAAAAAAGTACTTTTATTTTTCATGTAATAAAGGTGACTGGACTTTCAACTACCTTTTGCTTTGTTTTTAACTCTTCTGCTAAACATAATCTACTTATTACCACATAAAACACTGAAGTTAAACATACACTGAAACACCTATGTGAAGGAGAGTTTTGTAACTTTCATGCTAAGTGCCAATCCCCCTCCTCTTCATTTACTGGATAAGCAAAGACCTTGGACGTCTTTCAGTATACTTACCAGCACGTGCTAGCAATGTTCGGGCAGCTAAATCAAATTTGTGTCTTCTCGTTACAGCTGACCGACTTCTAGAAGGAGGTCCACTTGCAGAAGCTGCATTATCCACATGATCCATATTATCAGGGCTACAAGAATTTGTAATTACAGGTAAATCAAACCAAGTTTTAAGCAGCCACATACAGCAAGTAAGGAAAAATGATTATGTTTACTGGAATTTTTTTTTTTCTTTCACAGAAGGAAAAAAAGGGAATTTGGAATTCAGGAATTTTCAGTTCCACTGCAGCACATATTTACTGTCTTTTTGACTGTGAGGTTTACCTCAAATTAGATGCAGCCGTGTCAACACCTATGCAATGCTTCCATAGTGCCTAAGCATTGCATAAATTTTGAGAGCACTCATTTTATGCCACCAACGTTAACTACAGCTCAAACTAGGTTTCTTCTCCTTTTTAAAAGAAATGAAATCAACATTTCTCTGTTGCTGCCTCAGTCATTCCCTCTTTTGCCCAAAATCTTTTGCAAAGCATGAATTTAAGTTACTTAGTAAGACTTGTTGCTTAGTTTATTTCTCCCAACTGAAATCTGTGAGTTCTCCGTGAAATGACAGTTTACCTGGGACAAAGTAACTGAGGAAATTTAAAAAGGCATATCTCAGTAGGATCAAGGAATCTGAACAACAGTGTTCTCAAAATATATCTTGTAATTGCCATCCTCCCTATTAACAAAAAAGCTGGTATGATTCCTGTCCTGGTTTTGGCTGGGATGGAGTTGGTTTTCTTCCTGGTAGCCGCTATGGGGCTGTGTTTTGGGTCTAGGTTGAGAACAATGTCGATGATACACTGATGTTTTGGTTCTTGTTAAGTAGTGCTAAGTACTTGCTAAGTGGTGCTCACACTGGTCAAGGACCTTTCAGCTTCCCATGCTCTGCCAGGGGCACGGGAGGCTGGGAGGGGGCACAGCCGGGGCAGCTGACTCAGACTGGGTGGGGGCTATTCCATACCACGTGACGTCATGCTCAGTATATAAGCAGGGGAGTTGGCCGGGGAGGGGTTCAATCGCTGCTTGGGGGACGTGCTGGGCATTGGTCGGCGGGTGGTGAGCAATTGTACAGTGTACCGCTTGCTTTGTATTACTACTGTTCTATTTTTTATTTTACTTTAGTTATTAAACTGTTTTTATCTCAACCCACGAGTTTTTTTTCCCCTTTTGCCCTTCCGATCCTCTCCCCCATCCCGCCGGTGGGGGGGGTGAGCGAGCGGCTGCGTGGTGCTTAGCTGCTGGCTGGGGTTAAACCACGACAATTCCTAATAGGTGTCATTTAAAAATATAACCACTACTTTTAGGATTAAAAACAAAACAAAAGAAAAACAACCACCTTTCCTCCTTGTTTAATAAATAGTTTAGATCTAAGGTTGTGAAGGTGACTGAGAATGTAAACTTCAATTCAGTTTCATCCTCTCTGGACAAACCAAGAATTCATTTAAAAAGAAAAATGTAGAAAAATACCTGTTCGTGAATACACTGATGGAAAAAAAAATACTCCAGTGAAATTCTACTTTATTACTAGGTCTTTTAGGTAAAATGTAAACTATATGCCCCCATTTTTTTCATTCCTCCTTCCTCTTTTTTTTGAAGGAAGGATGATCAGTTACATTCTTCCCCAGTTCTGTGCACAAACAGTACTGGAAAATAAATGCACCATGTACACCTAATTTAATTGCATCTTTGCTTTTATTCATGTTGTAACAAAATTCAAAAGTGGCATTACAAAGTAATGTTCTGTCAGCAACAATGAACTTTTGAGATTTTCAGTTTCAGCAACAAATTACAAGCAATTAGAAGAAAAGTACATTTTACCTTTCACTAAAGCCTTCCTCCATTTCAGTGGCATCAGCAGAAGGGATATCACCTGGTGACTGCAAATAACAATGATCACCGGATTTTCCACCACTTCCAGAGACTATTGTTCCATGTCGTGAATCTGCAGTCCCTTCTGACTGAGGTTCTTCATCATCTTCATTTCCAGGGTGCTCTATCATCCACATGGCCAGCACTGTGATATTCTGTGCATCTGCTTCTCCTCTGGCACCTGAAAGCAGGAAAATCACACTTAGAATTGTAGTATGTCACTGATGGTGAAAAAATCAATCTTTACCCATAAATGGTTATAGAATTTAAAAATTAAGTATTCTACTGGAAAAAAGTGTTTCATATTTATGTAATTTTTCAGTTTAAACTGATGTTATAGATTACCTGTAGCTTCCATAGCTTTTGCAATTTGCCTGAGGGAGAACCCCATTTCTAACAATGGAACAGCAATGGCAGGAGGAGGAGGGGATGTTGAAAGTCGGCTGCTTGGATCAGACAAAGCTTAAAAGACAGAAACCATTAAATGTAAAGTGCATAAATCTTTCTTTAGTGTTACTTTACTAGACCTTACTTTGATATATTAGCTTCAAATAAGGGAATAATTGCCCTTAACAACTTTCCTCTCTACTACTTCCCACAAAATAAGATACTTTCTGTAATGAAACCAGACAGTATTCATACTTTTTGGTAACATATATATTATGTAAGCTTCTGTTTAATCAAGTAGGATACTGATGATATTGAAAGAACTATTTCTTTTAAGATATATGTAAGAAGTTTATTTCCATTTAAAACTGTATCAAATTATTTATGTGATTTATATTTATGTAGACTAGATAAAGTTATCCTTGTCTGAATTATCAAGATTCCCAAATGCTATGAGATCACACCAATACACATTCCTCTTAAGGTACAGAAAGAGACCTCAGCTAAGCTGGTGACATATCTGAAAAATCTCTTTGCAGGTGATGGCTATACTTCTGCGCAGAGAGTCTTTCAAGGGACTCTAAAAAGGTCAGTTACTGCCCAAAAAACTGTTTCCTATTTGCCTTAAAAGTGACGTCTGACCAACGAAGGCATCAACAATGTACTAACAAACAGGGTTGTAAAGACAGTATCATGACTAGAAGCAAGTAATCTTGTAAAAAAAAAAAAAAAAAGTGAAACTGAGCAGACAAGTTGCTATGTAACAAATAAAATAGCTAAAAGACCCAACTAATAGCATGGATCTAAGAGCAATAATAAGAAGTTGTATCAGTCAGGAATTTTAAAGCATGGACTTTGTTTCTCAGCACAAGTATGAAATCTGAAGAACATACTTTAACTCAGTCTCTTCTATTCATTTAATACAAAACACATACATATGGACTTGTATTTTTCTTTTTAGTATTATCTCCTTTACATCACAATACTCATTTGTGCTCTTCAGAAGCTCAAGATTCTCATGCAAAAATTTGCTCAGCCTCCTAGCTATTCCGTTCTGTATGTACGCTGGAACAGAGCAAGTTTCTGTTTTGAGTAGTACAGTGCAGGCAGTAATAAGACTTCTATGAACAGAAGCCTCCCATTACCTTCATATGATTCCAGACAGCAGCATGAGGAGACCATGAAGGTTGGACAGCCCTTTCTATCTCATTAAAAAAGATTAACTGGAAGAAGCTACGCTGGTGTACGTATCCAAAACCACACCAATTCTTGTTTTCTGTGTGGTATATGACCTACCAAAAGCTAGAAAATTAGTGCACTAAACAGTGGCACACAACCAAGGAAACAAGCCCAAATTGGATTAACATTTTGAAGTTATTACCAATTATACTGCATTCTCCGTTTACACATGTAGTTTGTAATCCATTCCACAGCTTTTAAAAACTAATTTCACTTGCTTGATAAAGTCTACAGCTAGACAATCTACAGCTTTTTGTACTAAGATAGTCATTAAAAGGTTTTCAACAACGCTTTGCATGTTAGATTGCATTAAAAAGAAACCCTGTTGTTTTCAATGTCTTAAAAAACTACACTGAACTTCTGCAAATTTACTAATTGGTCCACATTTCTATCTATATTGACTACAAGTTTACCTGTACGATTGGCAGGCCTCGCAGACTGGGAATCAGGAGAAGTCAAACTTTGTCTCCTTCCAACTTCATCTGAAGGAGATGTTGGTAAAGAAGATATTGGAGGAGTCTGAGCACGTCGCGCTGGAAGTACAGTTGTAGTGGGATAACTGGAGAACATTTGCCTTTAAAAAACAAAAATATACATTTATATTAAAAAGAGCTATGCTGAAAAAGGTCTGACACAAGAAAAATATCAAATTCGAGTGCACTTGGCAAGTCATACTTGACAGCAATTGAGTTTTGTAAGGGTAAGGCGCAACACATACATTGGGGTGCGCAGAAAAACCCTGTCGGAACAGCTCGTTCCTGCCACCCTTGCCTGGAAAGTTAAATTCTAAATATGCACCTAAAAAAAACCCTCATAGACCAAGAGCCATCCTAGGAGATAAAAGAGAAATAAACACTCTTCCCACTTCCTCACTTTCTTCAGACCTCAGCCTGACTAATAAATCAGGTGAGTATTTTACTTTCACTGTCCTGGTAAGAGGACATTGTTCTGTCTTTTGTCAAATTATATCTGCAAAACCTCTAAGGACAGAGGTCAGATCCATCAACAGAATTAATAAACTCAGAACAGGATTCAGTGTAAAGCAGATTTCCTTCTACATCACAAATAGCCTCTGCATATTAACTACCTTTATCTTACTTCCATTTCAGTATGTGAGGGTAGGATGAAATGAGGTCTTAGCTTGCACGATGTTACCTACAAACTAAGATCTACTCTAGTTTGAAAATAAACAACTGTTTGTTAAAAATACAGAATTTTGGAGATTTTTAATTTAAACTATACCAAATAAACATGAGAGCTGAAGGACAACATGAGGAAGGTATTTTCTCCTGTCTTGAGAATTCAGATGTTACATATATATACCATGTATACTGAAAGCTTAACAGCTTTTTATTTCTAGTAACACATGTCCTGCAAGGCAAAGTAACGAACTAAACTCTGTCCTCTGCAGAGGCAGTTCTTGACAGTAAACACAAATATAAACATTTTTAAAGGCTTAGACAGCTAAAGACATATATCGCATATAAACCACAGAACTGGTTCCCTACACCCACAAAATCACATATGCTGAGAATAAAGATATTTTACCTAAGAAGACTGAGAGGCATAACACCAGGTGATTCTGAAGCTGGAACTGTTTCAGTATCAGTTACTGGAGTAGTAGCAGTGGTAGTATCCTCCAGAGAGCTGCTCATGAAAGATGTTGTGCTAGAAGCAGAAGGGCTGGTTGTAACTGGTGTTTGGGCTTGCTGAGATGGATCACCTTCTTCTACTTGTTGATCTACTTCTGCCACACAAAAAAGGACATTACAGGAACATTAATATAGTTGTGTAGAGCAAAATAGTAGCTGTGGTTAAACTTTCAAAAATAACTATCATTATTTAAAATTCCCCCCAAAGAAAGGGGTGTGCAGAAATGCACACCATACAAATACTTCTGCCAATAACTTACGGACTTACGTAAAGAAATCAGTCTATTGGCTCTTGTTGTTGTCATACCAATACAAAGTAAATAGTAAACAAATCTTTCCAGATGATAACAGAGGCCATTTACTTAGTTAGATCTTCTGATATTTAGATTTAGATTTATGATTGTAACAGCTAGGATTATTCTCTTAGGCAAAAAGGGAAAGAATTCTCAGATATGAAAATAGAACTGATTAACTATAAAGCTATTTTAAACTCAGCTGTGTAAGTAACAGATTTTTGAATATTTTTTTTGGTTGGTTTAGAAGAAGTCCTTAAGACAGTAAAGAACCACATAGCGCAGTAATTAGCTTTAATATTTTAGATTTTTTTCTTTGTTTAAACTGATTTAAATGGTTTCCCTGAAGATGCAGACTGTAATACACCTATTTTTAAGAAGAAAAGGAGTGATATAATTTTCTCTTCAGCTTCTGTTGGTGCAGTGCCAAATATCTCAGGAAAAAAAAAACAAAAACAAAAAAAACCCAAAAAAAACCCCAAAACCCCACAAGTGATTTAGAGATTTTCACAGACAGAAACACAAGTTACTTACACCCTGAACATACACATGTTCAACATCATCTGTTAACATGACTGCATACAATCACATTTAACAACAGTGAACTTTGATATTTACGTCACATACAAATCCTTCTGACAAGTATATACAGAACTGCTCATTTTTAAGACAGTATTAAAGATAAATTAGAAACTCTTATATTTCTGATTTACTGATATGCATTCACATTTTATTAAAATAAAGAATTGGGGAAAAGGAAAAAAAGTCAGTATTATATCTACAAAACAGTAAAACATCTCTGTAAAATTTCTCTGTCCAATTAAGATTCCTCTGAAGTATAACCACTACAAAATTACAAGATTATGTTATTTGTATTATCATTGTTACTATAAATTTTAATAGAAATTAAAAAATAATTTAGCACTATACTTCCATAATTTTGAAAATGTACCTTGTTTAAGTCTGCCACCAAACTGATCCTCCAGGAGCCCATGAACCACTAATTTGTAGATCATGGCTTGTGCTCGTTCCAGATCTGCCAGTCCTAGAGCTCTTTTAATCGGTGAACGCATGACTGCCCGTTTCACCATGTGTCGCATCAGGAACTGCAAGGCAGCACGCATTTCAACATCTTCATGAACAACTGGAGAACTAGCACAATCAGAGTTGTGACCATTTTCTGCCAGGACTTTTGGTATTAACAGTAGTTCAGCATATTTACTACAACTAAGAAGAACACTCAGTGACTTCATAGCACCAAGATAAAGATAAGATAGCTGTACTGCTCTGATTTCTGACTGCACTATATCATGATTTCTTGGAGTATGTTCATGATTCTTTTTTCTTCCTTCAGCAGGTTGGTGTTGGGATTCCATACCTAGTGTTGATGGTTCTAAAGAAAAGGAAGCAATTTCATTTTCCAACTTAGAGCTTGTAGTGCTATGTCCTTTGTTATCATCAGCACTTTGTCCTAATCGTATATCTGATCCAACATCACCCTCCATTTTCTGGTCCATTTCCCCTTTATCTTCAGATTCATGTCTGTGTTTTTTCTCATGTCTCTTGGTGCTTTGCTTTCCCATGTCTTCATGAATACCAGTCAGATAGGTAAGGTCCAGCAACACAGTAGCTGTCAGCCCACGAAATCTTGCAACATCAAAAGGCAGTGGCTCACAGGGCTCCAGATTATACAATGGAGTATCACTAGGCGACCAAAAAGTTGGGAAGCTTTAATAAAGATCAGAATGACACAGGAAAAAGCAAGTGAGGGAGAGACAGGAGGAAAGTACAGGAAATAATGTAGGCAAAGTAAGATGCAAAATATATTTAATAAAATAAACAAACCAACTCTAAAAATCAAATGTAAACAGGGGAAAATGAGGTTATGATCAGAAAACAGGGAGATATGGTATCAGAGCAAAGGCAACAAAGCATGCACAGGTTTTCAACAAGCATTAAAACCCAGAAGCATCATAGAAGCTATCAATTTGGTGCTGACAGAGGTTTCTGCTGTATTACTTCGAAATAATGTAACAGACTTCTACTAAGAAAAACTACCTTAGGCCAAATTTTATCATCATACCTGAGCTGAATTTGTGAATAGGTATAAAAGCTTAGAAAGAAAACACTCCTAAACTTTTTTCACATTAAGGAAAAGCTTTGATTGACCTCACATTCCTGTTCAACTGTTCATCACAAGGAGCACACTACCAATAGCTTATGATAATTCTGTCTCTGGTTACATTAGGACAGATTACCTAGAGAGGACAGTGACTTTTTAAAAACACAGGTCAGAAAACCCAACAGACACATATGTCTATCTGTCCATCTATATTCAGTGATAATTTTTTGTAATATTTAGGACTATTATACTTGACTAATTTTCACTCCAAGCAGGACAAAAATTCACCAGCCTATATTTCCATACATCTTGTATTTTCCATACATCCAGCAGATAAAGGACTTTTAAATCTTCCTTTTATTATCCCAAAATGTTTTCCCATATTACAATGTAAACTTCTACCTAAAAATGAAAGCAAGCTTTAGCCTGGTTTAAATTAAGAAGGTACATTCTGAACTTAATTCAATGCATTACCAAGAGCTTGCCTATGTTCAAGCACTGTACCACTTCACTCAAATAATAATTTCAAACTATTTTAAGGGCACACTTACTTTAAGGTTATACTGTCACATGGGCACACTTGAAAGAATTTGTATCTAGAACTAAATTTGACCATCAATTGCACTTCAGTATATTTAGTTAAAGTGACAACAACCTTTGCATAAAGACA
The DNA here is from genome assembly GCA_020745775.1 of Theristicus caerulescens. Taxonomy (NCBI): domain Eukaryota; kingdom Metazoa; phylum Chordata; class Aves; order Pelecaniformes; family Threskiornithidae; genus Theristicus; species Theristicus caerulescens. The sequence goes on along the minus strand of CM036566.1, from coordinate 30,109,557 downwards.
AAATAGGCATAATGTTGCAACAGTTTTAAGAGGTCAACTGACCTCGGTTGGTTCAGAATGCAATTGCACCTGGTGGCAAAAAAAATAATTACTACTCAATTTCTCCAGAAGATTACGGTTCAACTATAGTCAGAAGGAGTTTAAGAAATTTAGTGAATCAAATCTTTTCCACACAAAAACACCTGCAATTCCTACGAGAGCACCAGAGAGCCCAGAGAAGCCATTAGCTTCATTTCAGAGTTTCCTTCCAAGTGCCTTCCCTTTGCAGGCACATCTGCAAGGTAGGTGGAAGAAGGAGTATCTCCTTCCAGCCTCCTCCCAGTTCTCACCATGATCTGCAGAACAGCTCCAGAATGTTAACATCTAATACAGGGGCATTCCTTTAGCTCTCTAAGACAGGTCAAAGAATGAACAAACACTACTTCAAGGCAGCATTAATTTGAATATCATCATCCAACCCATCATTAAGAAGAGAGAATCCTCCCGTCTCCTGACCTCCTTAACCACTCCTCAAGCCCCACAGAGCAATTTCCAGTCCCCTAAGAAGGGAATGACAATACAGCAAAGACACTTGTTCTCAACTCTGATAAACCAAATCAGATCTCTCTTCAGAACCAGGTTCACCATTTACAACAAAAGTCTGCACTAACCTCCAGTAAAAATCTGTGTTCTTTACAGACATAACCAAGTAGCTGTAGTAAATTAAGACAGCAATAATGTTTTGGTTAGCCAATACGTACCAATTCTAAAACAAGCAATGCTCGTGTCAAATAATGGCAAGCTGGTCACATCCCAACTCTGAAAGCTAGAGGCCAAATCTAAGAAGTGTAATGATGCTCATCAATTCGAAACTATCAAATTTATTTTTTATATACAAGGCATTTTATTACTAGATAGCGTAAAAATTTAACTCGTAATATTTGTTTGTTTTAAAAAGCCAAATTTTGAAGTCTAGGCTTAAAATAATCAACCAGTATGACTCTAATATAAAATGTATGTTACTCCTGAAGATTTCCAAGCACAAAACACCACTAGATTTTGAAAAGTGTAGGAAATGATCATACCTGATAGTAATTTCTGCTTCATCCCATTGGACCTTTGCGGATGTACTGCCTTCCTTCACTACTCCAAGCAAGGTGGCATGACGTCCAGTTTGCTTGTGTACACATCGACCTCCAACCCTAAGACCAGCATCAACTCCACCAATTACTGCTAGAACAGGCCACACTTCCACACAGAGCATCTTCAACTGCAGTTCTGAAAGGTCAGCCAGACCATGCCTACTATGTTTGCTTTTCTCCTCCTCTTTATTTTCTTTCTCCTCTCTCACCTCATTCTCTTCTCGACTTTGAATTGAGCGACTTTTCTTCAGCTTTTGGCCTGCTTCTTTGAGACATGTTTTGATTTTATTCAGTCTTTCCATCATTTTTTTATTGATGCAGTGTGTCCAACGGTCTGTGCGATGAAGGATACGAATGAGTTGGATAGCGGCTTCTGCCAGCACTGCGGCAACAGGACTACAGATGGGGTCACCAGGTAGCAAATCTCTTGGTGTACCACGCATCTGCATATCACAGATTTTCACCTAAGTGTTTAAAGAGAACAGTTTAAAAGTTATCTTCTCAACATACCTGAAGAAGGTAATTTTATAAATACAGGAATCTCCTGCTTAATAGAAAAAATTACTAGCATTGTCTTTTTTTGCTTGGACTCCCTAGGAAATCCACCTTAACACTGATCAAAACCTGCAACCCTTCAAATTCAAGGATGCTGAAATTACAACAGTTCATGGTTTCTCACATAAGACTGTCTGGAATTCCTAATACTGCACTCTCCCTGGCTTCTGGGAAATGTAATTTTGTGTGTAGAACATAAGTCTGTAAATCGATTCAAAAAAATAAAATACATTTTAAATTTACAATAGATTGCACAATATAGGAATTTATGAAAAGTCTAGCTAGTGAGCAAGTAATGTAGTGCTATGTATGTCATAAATCAAAATGAATAATCTGTGACATTCTCAGCTCTTGTTAGTGACCACCACCCCCCAAAAAAACCAACATCCATAACATTGACACAGAGGAGAACACAAGGGAAAGGATAAACTTATGACCTATTGTTGAGGGTTAACCCTGGTAAGGAAGCTAAGCCCCACACAGCCGCTCAATCACTCCCCCCAGCAGGATAGGGAAGAGAATCAGAAGGGCAAAAGTGAGAACAAAGAAAGTTTCATAAATAAAAGAGAGAAAAAAAAACAAACCAAAACAAAGAAAAACAAATGATGCAAAATGCAATCACTCACCACCAGCTGACCGATGCCCAGACACTCCCTGAGTAACAGAAACCCCTGGGAAACTTCCCTGCAGTTTTTTTGCTGCATGATGTTATACCGTATGGAATATCCCTTTGGTCACTTTAAGTGAGCTGACTGGCTGCACTCCCTCTTGCCTACCCCCAACATACTTGCTGGGAGGGACAGAGTGAGAATCCGAGAAAGCCTTGATGCTGTGTAAACACTGTTCATCAATAGCTAAAACAGTGTGCATTATCAACACTGTTTTGGTCATAAATCCAAAACATAGCACCATACGGGCTGTTATGAATAATATTGACTTTGTCCCAGCCAAAACCAGTACACCTATGCAGATGAACATTTAAGTTACCTTTTCTCCTGGATTACTGCTATAGAACATAACACAAGGGTATAACTCTGCTGCATCCACATCTTCAAAAGCTAGTTTTGGCTCCTAGTTAGAAAACAAAACAAAAACCCCCAAACTTAGAACACCTTAACAAGCAAAAATATGAAATGTGACAAAGTTATACATGTATTATAATCCTTGTAAATACTGAAACTGCCACATGTCTTAACTGCCATGCTTAGCTTTATATATAATATATCCATGCCAAATCACTGTTGCAAAAAATACCAAAAAACCAATTAATGTTAAATACCTCTCCATTTTTACCAAAGGAAATAGTTCTTGCTTCCATATCTAATACGCATGTGATGAAATCTCCTTGGGTAAAGCTGGACAGAGTCAAAGTTTGTTCTCCATTGTGATAAAGGTTACCACTATAGGCTCTATATAGCCACATATCTGAGGTAGTGCGATGATTAAAATCATGTACTGGCCAGCGAGAAACTCCTACACATGTGCCTTCATTGCCTCGATTCTCCTTCACAATGTAGAACTAGCAGGCAAAACAAAACAAAAAACAACAGGGGAAAAAAGTTAGGAATATGTATTTTAACACAATAAAGCAATGAAAACTTACCTTACGCATATTTATGCATACTTTTAACTGTTTTGCTCAGAAGCTTTTAATAAATAAAAAATAACAAGCTAATAAGATAAAATCATGCTCTACCTCTAAAATGACATCTTGGTGTATAAGGTCAGTCATTAACAAGTCATTTAAACTTGACTTAGTAGTAATTAAAAAAACTGTATGTAAACACACAAAGTTGGGTATTTTCCTAGACTCAAAACGTATACGACCACAAGCTGGGTTACAAGTGCTAAAAATAATATTAGAGAAATAAATAAGCTTTACTCCTCATATTTACAGTGAGTGATTTACACAGATTCAAGTAAAAAAAGAAGTGTTATGCTTAAAGATGGTACTAACAAGGACTACAACCGTGTACATATCTATATTCCTTAAAAAAAAAAAAACACACCAACATTTCAGATGATGTATTTTTAAAAGCTGGTCTTGTCAGACAGGCTGATGTGTCTTTTTGCAAGAAAACAAATATTTTGTGAAGTGTTTTTCTAAAGAAAATATTCAAAATCTACGTAGTTCAGCAGGTAACTTTTGCAAGACAATGCACCTTTGTCCTGACTATGGATCTTAGGGACAAGTACCATCACCTCTACAAATATGCAACACATTCACAGTCTCCAATCTGTGTACTGAAACATCCAAATGGCAGTGCTCAAAAGCAGCCACAAACTCTTCACTTTGGATTGAAAATCATAGAATCATTTAGGTTGGAAAAGAGCAAAGTAAGAGAAGTTAAGAAATACACTTTTATGCAACCTACCTTCCACTGGTAACACCCAGAAGTAACTCCAGTGGATGCTAAACCATATCCTTTACCTCCACTTCCATGAGTTAGAATCTGCCCATTCTCCACTATGCAGCACTGAGCTTTCTCAGGGTCAAAGGACACTTCCTGTATGGGAAGATTCTCATCTTCATCTTCAGACTCTCCTTGCTTCTATCAGAAATAGGACAAAATATTTGTGGTAAATGTAACTCAGTTAAGCATTCAGTCAAAAGAGAAAGTAAAAGCGTCATTACCTGTAGCTTCATTTCTTGTTCTTTCTCCTTTATTTGAATTGCATGTTTAGCCTGAGCTATTGGAGTCTCCCACATGCAGTCAGACAGAAGTGAGAATAATCGTTCAACAACCTGATGTATTAGAATATAATTCAGATCACTTTAAACCCAAGATGAGGACAACAAATAATATTATACTGTTTTACTTTGCTTTGTAGGTAATAAATGTCAAAATATTTAGTGCTCTTAGATAAGCAAATATCTACACTGAGCCTCACCTGATTTGGATTCTGAACAAACCTATGAAACATTTAAAAGTTTAATGAGACTTTTTGAAGAAATGGGTGTAAAAGCTTATAACAAAATATGAAGACCTGAGCCATTTGATCATCTTCAACGCCAGATTCACAAGCAGGTAATACAGCTTCTAGTACATGAAGTGCAAGAAGTCTAGTCCTCAAATTGCCAACCAAGGGAACTCCTAGAGATGGAACAATATGTTAATAACCTGAAAGTGACTTCTGCATCAGGCACGCACCTATGATGCCAGCTGCATGCCACCAGTGCACAATTTTCCAAAGTGCAACTTGTGTACACCTACTGAAGTTAGTTTTAGTTGTATGTATGTAACATGTTCTAACAGGACCTATTTTTAGGAACTGCACTACAGAAATGCAAGTAACCATTGAGTACATTTTGAAAAGGTCATACCTGAGCAACACTTCTGAGAAGCAATGTTAAGAAGTACTTCTGTCCACTTTGGAGATGCCATTTTTGACTGAATTGCTTTTGAAGACACAACTCTACGTAGGAAAACAAGAAAGTCTCCCAAGTGCAATTCTGCAGCATGTTGCTTTCGGAGGGCAGCTAGGAAGTTAAATTAAAAATTTTCATTTACAACTTTACTTCTACAGTATCTGCAAATAACAATTTTTAAAATCAGGGTCAAAGTAGAAAAAAAAATTAAGGCAGACATTCACAGCTGAGTTTTGGATGTTTCCATTTTTGAGAGTAGTGAGTCCAGAACAGAATACAGCCAGTTGATATTGCTAGGCTACACTATGCAGACTAGCATGCATTTGGAAAAACACAGCTACTCAAATAACACACAGTGCGTTATGAACCACAGGTACTTTGGTATGCTAAGATTTATAAACAACTGTACAGGAAATTACTGTATTTATCTTATCAAAAGTGTGGCTATAGAACCACACTTCAGTATTTCCAAGCTCTATATATTTAAAATATAGCCAAGCAACTCAGAGATAGAAGTAACCATTTGAAGTCTATCAGACTTGAATGGAAGATGACAGAAAATATTAGCAGTCCTTGTTACCGGCAACAAACTGTTCCGTAAGTAAAAATACAATGATCAGTTATTACATGATGGCTGGCTGTTAACCTTGGCTGGCTGATAGGTGCCCACCAAGCTGCTCTCTCGCTTCTGCTCCTCAGCAACATGGGGGGAGAAAATAAGAGGAAAAACTCATGGGTCAAGATAAGGGCAGTGAGATCACTCACCAGTTACCATCATGGGCAAAACAGATGCAGCTCGGGGAAGACTAATTTAATTTATTGCCAATGAAAAAGAGAGTAGGATAGTGAGAAACAAAGACAAAATTAAAACACCTTCACCCCCCGACCCCTTCTTCCCAAGCTCGACTTCACTCCTAACTCTTCTACCTTCCCATCCCCGAGGGGAGCGGGGGGATTGGCAATGTGAGGGGGTTGTGATCACTTCATAACACCACTTCTCTACTACTCCTGCTCCATAATGGGTCCTTCCCATGGGCTGCAGTTCTTCAAGAACTGCTCCACTGTGGATCCTTTTCCATGGGATACAGCCCTTCAGGAACAGACTGCTCCAGTGTGGGTCCCCCACAAGCCAGTTTCTGCTAGAATCGTGCTCCTCCACATGCTGCAGCTTCCTTCAGGGCATATCTAGCATGGGTCCTCCATGGGCTGCAGATGGACAACCTGCTTCATCATGGTCTTCTCCACCGGCTGCAGGGGAATTCCTGCTCCATCACCTGAAGCACCTCCTCTTCGTCCCCTTCCTTCTTCACTGACCCTGGTGTCTGCAAAGTTGTTTCTCTCCCATTTTTCCCACTGCTCTCTCACACAGCTGCTGTATAGTGTTTATTACCCTTTCTTAAATATGTTATCGCAGAGGCACCACCAGTGCTACTGACTGGCTCAGCCTTGGACAGCAGTGGGTCTGTTTTGGAGCCGGCTGAAACTGGTTTTGTTTGACATGGGGGTAAGCTCCTGATTTCTTTTCACGGAAGCCACCCCTGCAGCCCCCTCCCACTACCAAAACCTTGCCACGTAAATCCAATACACATGATTATTTATAAACATCCCTGTAATATAAAATGTAATAATTGGTTTCTAAGTATGTATTTTTTTTCATGGGGATTTTTGATGCAAAACACTATACGTCCTCACACCCCTGCTTCGTATCCCAAGGCAGTTTTAACAAGAAAATGTTTGTGGAAAGAGAATACCTTATATCCTAATTTCTAATTAATTATCTTATGAATTCATCAACCACTGCATTATTTATAAGTGAAGACAGTTATAAGCACAACCAAAACCATATGTACACCTAAAACCAAGCTACAATTAAAAATTTCTTCAAACACACAATTTTCACAGAAATTCAAAATGCTCATTAAGGTACTGCAAACTATGCGAAGATACTAATATTTCAGAAAATCTTTTGTAGCAGATTTTTTAATACGACAGGGTAGGATCAACCTCTTCCCATCCACTCAGACTGCAAAACTGTGTAATATAAAGCAAATGCAACAATTCCCTGAATTAAGCTATATTTATTTGCAGTTTGAAACTTAGATAATTAAATTCCTACAAGCGCATTTCTGAAAAACACTACTACCAATAACTCATTTTTCGAGGAAAACAATATTCTCTTCCTATTTCCAAACCAGATGGAGTAATTCTTATTCTCAACCTGCTCCTACCTTTAAATTGATTTATCTATCAAGTCTACATAAATCTGAACTGAACACAAAATTATTTGATGACTTTATTTAATCTAATTTACAGGGTTGTCCCGGTTTCAGCTGGAATAGAGTTGAGTTTTCTTCCTAGTAGCTGGTATAGTGCTGTGTTTTGGATTTAGGATGAGAATAATGTTGATAACACACTGGTGTTTTAGTCGTTGCTAAGTAGTGCTTATACTAGTCAATGACTTTTCAGCTTCCCATGCTCTGCCAGGTACATAAGAAGCTGGGAGGGGGCACAGCCAGGACAGCTGACCCAGACTGGCCAAAGGGCTATGCCACACCGTATGGCGTCATGCTCAGTATAGAAACTGGGGGGAGTTGGCTGGTGGGGAGCGATCGCTGCTCGGGGACGGGCTGGGCATCAGTCGGCAGGTGGTGAGCAATTGTATAGTGTATCACTTGCTTTGTATATTATTATTGTATTATTATATTATTATTATTACTACTATTCTATTTTATTTTATTTCAATTATTAAACTGTTCTTATCTCAACCCATGAGTTTTCTGACTTTCACCCTTCCAATTCTCTCCCCCATCCCACTGGGGTGGGGAGAGTGAGCAAGTGGCTGTGTGGTGCTTAGTTGCTGGCTGGGGTTAAACCATGACAAGGGTTAAGAATGACCCAACAATAATCAATACAGTAGAGTGGGTGAGGGCCTCAGCATTCAGTGGTTTCTTTTATTATGTTTTCTAGTATTTCAAAATTGTCACAGAAATTATGCAAGATAATTACCTCTGAAGTCTCTCTTCTCATTATCTCCATTTGAATCTGCCTTTTTTGATTCTACTTCATCTTCGTCATCTTCCCCTTCTCCAAAGGAAGCCATAAGCATCACACCAGCTTGTGATAACAAGTTCTTCAGCTGACTGCATAATAAATCCAGCAAAGACTGGACCACCTTTGGGCTCAGTTTGTCAGCATAGGTTCTATACACGCACACAAAAAAGTAAATATAAGAGTATTTGAGAGCCCATCCAAGGAACAGTAACATAAAGACACAACTATAAACTCAATGCAAGTGACAACTGGGCCTAACACAGGACTAATTTTAATGCATTCTATTGCAGCAGGTTACTTTTCCTCATGCTCCACCATATGCTTGGCAGATTATTCTTATTTGAACCCTATTTTTAAGACACTTTAAAACTGTCCAATCTTTGGAATCAAAGGATACCTTTCCAGTACTTCCTAGGGGAAAAAAGAACAACTTAGTTAATTAAACATAATCCCACTGCAACTTCCAAAGACTGGGTGTTGTTTTTGTGGGTTGGTTTGGTTTCTTTTTTGGTGTGGGCTTATTGGTTTTTTTTTTACATAATGGATTTGGCAGGTAAGTGCAATGTATTGTACGAACACTGAAATGAATATACATGTACTGAATATTAAACAATATTCTTGTTCTAAATCGAAAATACTTTCTCCACTGCTTTTTATTTTACTGAATTAAACTAAATATTTAAGTGTTGATAGGATTTTGGATGCTGTTCCCTGGTCTAGCAAAGGCCACTATTCCGCAGAAAATTACTTTATATTCAGAAAAAAAGCACAATGCACTGCGCTGAAGAACTCCTACCACATTATTCATATTGCTTTTACACAAATGACTTTTACACAACAACAGAAGACCTCCTCATATCAACTGAACAGATCTAGATACAAAGCCAAACTAGAAAAATAGCGAATACTAGAATGAAATGTTTACAGACGATAAAGTTCTAACTATTCTGGTCCAAACTCCTCACTTACAATTTAAAAATCTTTATCAGTCCTATGTGCATCTTTCTTATGAATAATGTGACTACTCTTTTTTTCCCCCCCTTCACTTATATGCTTCTGAATAACATTTATTGTCCTAAAGAAAGCTCACACAAAAGAAAAGTTATTTTTAAGGAGTGGTGAAAAGCTTAACAATTAAGTTTTCTGAAAGCAAGGAAGCATTCCATACTTACCCTGTGGTGATAGCGAGGATCTGAAGTAGTCTTGTACTGGCTACTTTCAAAGCTGTGCTGAGCTGAGAAATACCAGTTTTGGGGAGCAGCTGCAGTGGTTGTCCTAACATGGTGTCTGTGCCACACAACTGTGATAGCACATTTAGCAGACCAGTGGAAATGGCCAAGGAGACATCAACAGGCTGGTAGTGTACACTTAGAGCAAAGACTGTTACCAACAGAAGACGCTGTTGTGCTTCTAAGATTAAAATAAAGTTTTTAATTAATAAGCTGTTTAGAGTACTAAGACAGAAGAACAGCAGATTATTTTAAAATAAAATTTAATGAATTAAATTATCAAGTAAAAAGTTAGCCGCCTTTGTCAGATACTTTGAGGTAGTCTTTCTGATGTACCATTGTAACCCCCTCAATGCAACCTCTATGTCAAGGTTGTCCAAGGAAGAGTATCATGTAGATCTAGTTTGTGATGCAGATGCTCTGAGGCTAAATCTCAAACCAGAATCTTCTCTCTAGGGTAAGGATAACTGGGTGAAATATTTAATTTTCTACTTGTACTTCCAGTTGATTTGCAAAAAATGTCTTTCAATTCCATTTTAATTCTGAGTGACACAACAAAACAATTCAGGTAAGAATGCCTGTTAGGCTCTCCAAACAAACTGAATTATCTCTCTCTTCTGTATGGAAGCTCTCAGTCAGTGCATGTACAAAGGCACAAAGAGGTGCAGAGTTCCAGCTATCCCTGAAGGATAGAAGCACATAGCAATATCTGGGTATAGAAGGCCAGGAGAAAGGGCTCCCAAAACAGGCAAGATGCCCTGTTCTTAGGTTTTGGGTTTAAAGAAAGTTCACCTGAATGAAAGTAAAAAAGATTGTAGACTTTTCATCTCTTCAGAAAACTGATTATCCCTAAAAAAACCTAAAAATCACTTTGAAGAGCCAAAGACATGGGTGACTGTGGAAGACTGTGGTATGTGGAATAGAAAGGTTGGCAATACTTAAAAGTCTTAAAAATAAAAGGGCTAACACTTGAAGGAAATTAAGACAGAAAAAGGTTAAAAAGCTCCCCTCTCTTAGGAAAAGAAGTCAGACAGAGTGAATTCTGGTCACTAATACAGAAGTCTGCCTTGTTAAACATAAAAGCTGTTGCACTGTATATTAGAGGACATATTTTGCAAATCTGCTTTTCACTTACCTATGTGATGCTTATTAGCTTGCAGAGCTCTTTCTAACGTAGCAGATAATTGCTGGTAAATTTTGTGCACAGCCACTTGGATTTCAATTTGAATACTTCTCTTAGCTGCTCTGATACCATCCTGGGTCAAACAAATAAATATTATAAGGACTGATACATTTTTATCTCCCAGTTATTGAAACAGCAGAAACTACTAAAGTACATACCTGGTAGTGATGCAATCTTACACTCTCTCCTTTGGCTCCTGCATGTCCTACAGTGCCCAAACCAAAGCAGCCAGCAAGAAATTGTAGTCTAACAGAAGTAAGCAATGAAGAAGACTGAAATCCTGGTATTTGACGACTTCCCATTAATGGCACACTGCCTTTCTCCTCCATCCCTGATAGAAGCACTAAAATCTGATGAAGTGCTTCCAGACGAAGCTAAAAATAAAGGCAGGCAAAAGACAGTATTAAGTAAGTAGCAAGTATCCTTAGAAATTAGAATTAGATCATCTTCAACTGTAAGTGAGAACGAATGAGGTAGCTCTTCTCTCATTGACACTTTTTTTTTAAAAAAAGGGAATTCTTTACGTTTCGTTTTAGAGTTTATTTACATGAAGTTCCCAGTTCCAGTTAAGATATTTTAACAGAAAAGAGAGGAAAAATGTCCTTAATAGACAGAATTTGGACAGTGTTTTTAAAAAAATCCATAAAATGAGCATAATATATGAAGAATAAGAAAAGGTGTTAAAGTGAAACTTGCCTCAGCCCTCAGCTGCTGCTGCTCCATTGCAATTATTGACGCTTGTGGACTGGTGGACATACTTTCCTCTGGTTCCTTAAATCCTGGCGAGTTTCCCACATCTCCACTTACAAAGCTGACAACATTTTCAATCAGAGTATGAACACCAAGGGATCTTGAGAGATCAAAATCGGACTCAACAAATGAGTAGGACGAAGTGTATAACCAATCTCTGCTGTGTTTTAGTCGAGCCCATGAGTCACTTAAGGGTTCCACTTGACTGTGTATTGCTCCTAAAGATATACATAATGAAGTATCATAAATTCCAATTCACCAGATAACACATTTTGACAGTAGGTAAAGACTGAACTGCTGCTATTCATACAGGTGGAAAATGGATATTCATGTTAATTACACCATGCATTAAGCAACTTAGAGCAAACCACTTGATTTGAATTTACAGCAATTTCCCTAAAGGAAAGGCTGTATTTCTTTTAATCATGTTAAGCAGTATTGCAACACGCTGCCAAGTGAGAAAACAAAAAGATAGAAGCCACTCAAACTGCTCAGCTTTAAGCTAGAACACTGAATAAAAATGCTTTGCAGCTAAATGACAAAATAGTAAAGAAAAGATCTGCTACAACAGAAATTGTGCACTTTGAATATTTATTTTAAGGTCTAAGCATAAAACAAGAGTGTATTTTGGTTTTAATCAAGCCACTATATGTTTTATCATTTTGAAAAAGCACACTGTTATTTTGGGTGAAATATTTACAGAATTCATGATTGCAGAAGGGAACAGAAAATTTTTATTTTATACTAACAGAGCGCATTTACTTTTTTATGATTCAAGATAAATAGATACATGTATATTAAATACTATCTACAGCATGTATTAGATCTGCGTCTTCCTCATTTGGCAATTTCGCAAGTCTATTTTCAAGTATTTCTTATTACCTGAAACTTTACTATCAGTAATAAATGTACTTCTTCAAATGAGCACCAGTCAATCTGCAGCACTAGAACTTATCACCATATATTTGATCTCATTTCCAGAAGAGTTTTGCTAGAACTCTATCCCTTGCACAAATGAGTGCAATGTCACTGAAGTCATACCTTCATCAGCAGTTAACTGATAGGCATCAGTTAAATATACATATCAACACAGAAGTTGGTATTTTATTGTTTTTATAAATGCTGTCAGCCGACTTGGAGCTATGCAAGGTATTACAAAAAGGCAGACCCTGTACAGAAGAACTTTCCATCTGTATAGATACATAATGTCTGGAGACCTATGTAGAATGTATGTTTAAATTCATTTTGAAATTCTAGTTTGAATTATCTTAAATAATATACATAGAATTTTTAAATATTGTCTCTTGTACACTATGAGCTACAGATACAATTTGGAGAATCACAACCCATTCACAGTAGTTGTACAAATCTATGTTAACACTTCAGTTTTTAAAATCTGTCTGCAGGGTATTGGCCTCAAACATTATCAAACACAGCCATTTTCTGGAAAAAGTCACACAAATTCATAGAAATTCATCTGTTGAAAGCATTCTTTCATCAGTGAGGCTGAGTTCCAATGGTAACAGCTGGATACTAGTTTCAGGACCTCCTTTAAACACTGCCTACCTGCAGCAGCTCTGTAAACAGCTGCTCATAGAACAAAGAAATACACATCAGATTTGGAACTTATGTCAACTCTCCTAGCAACCATTCTGCACCATTCTTTTCCTGAGGTAAAGGCAAAATGCTATTATTCTGTCAACCAATCTGCACCTGCAGGTCACAATTTACACCTTCATACAACTTACAAATTCAAAATACTGCGAAATTTTGCTTTTGCTTTGTAAATTAGGTAGTTAAACTCCACTTAGTGGCCAAAAAATTTAATTGTCAGGGCTATGAATTATGAAAACCTGTTCACATTCCATTTCCTTTTTGGTAAATAGTGTTCATGTACATTTGCATGGTATTCCTTACACTTGCTACTGAACAGGTTGCAATGGCTTCAGAAAGAACCATCACAGTACTTAGGTCTTATTAGGTATTTGACAAAAATATATGCACACAAATTTATTTTGGATAATGCAAAGATTAAGTTTAAACACTACTTTTCAAAGTGTAATTTAATTTCCTAATTTCTGATGGTTTATGTAACGCAGTAATATTACCTGGTTTACAGACAACAATCTATTTTGTCATGTTTACTATGAAAGAATTTAAAGAAATTCTGTTACTCAATTACAATTTATACCTGGTGACAATATTTAAAACAAAAGTAAAGACAGATACCACCTTACCCTAATTTTAATATTAATTCTTATAACACTTGTTTTAAAGCTCTCTATTAAAAACTAAGTTATATGCTGAAGTGACAGGTGAGAAACATAGGATAAATAGGACAGAGTAGAATAAAAGGGTGTTAAAATACTCAGTTTCAGGTAGAAAGGAGTTTCCTAGCATATGCATGGTGAACAGAGCCCAAGGGAGAAGATAAATGAAGCCTCCGATTTCCTACAGGAAGCATAGCTAAACCATTACCAAGTCCACAAAATGTTGCCTAGATAGCAACAACTATTTCAAAAGCCTCCTTAAGCCCTACAGTCTTTCAATAGCAGGAGAGCTTAAAGCATCCCAAAGTGACATCAGTTTCCTATCCTCTACCTGTCCTACGCTACACTATGCCACTATGAAGCACAGCACAGAATCAAAGGATTTGTAAAGAAACAAAAAGCCATTCCAGTGTCTTAAATCACAAGCTTTAGGAGACCTTTCAAGGATTAACAGAACATCAGAATAAAATTTAGTTTTGGTAGTCAACAAATCTTATAAGAAAAAAACTCCACCATATATTAATAAAAACCTAAACCATTTCATATTTGAAAAAAGATGAGATCTTAGCTAATCATTTTAGTATTAAATGCAAGAATGTTTAAATGTAACAGCAATTTCAAATTGTGTCAAATTAGGAGAAAAGTCCAACAATTATGAGATACAGATTAAATGAAAACAAGAGAAGTTATAACTAAAGGTACAGAGTTTAAAAACAAAGATGTCAGAAGTCAAAGTAGTATACTTCAGAATTAAAAACATTTAAGAATTAGGGCACACAAATCTAAAACAAAGTAATTTTTTTTTCTTGAAGATGTTAAATATCAATAGAACAATCAAAAGTATGATTGTATATTAGAGCTTAGCTTGATTCTGTGTAATATTAATTACACAGAATTGATTGCAGCTTAGCACTTCCATAAGCCTCTACAATCACATGAATAGAGTTGCACATAAGAATAAACTTTAAGCTTACAGTAAAAAAAAAAAAAGTTTACTGTCCTTAAAAGCCAGCTTGTAAGAATGAGTTTTCTAAATGAATGTGGCACAGCTGCAATACACGCTTCATAAAACATAAAATATGTAGGGAAGCTATAGAGACAAAAAAATAAACATGCCATCAGTTACTTGCTTGAAGCTCTTCTTTTTTCTGGGGCTCAACTGGCCAAAAAGGAGTAAATACACTACACCACACAAGAATCAGAAGACAAAAGCAGACATTTGAAACAGAAAGTAACATATTCATACAATCTCTTCCTCATATTATTCTGACTTAGACTTAAGTGATCAGTCTCATCTCAATGAATACAACAATATATCAAGCAGCAAAGTTTGGGGAAAAGAATATTTACGCTTGTTTTGAATTAGTATAGCCTAGGTAACAGACTTTCTAAATTCTCCACCTTCTTTTCAGGGAAAGAAAAATATATCCCCTTTAACACAGTTATACGCATACATCAAGGCATGTTTACATCCCTTACTCAAACACGATCTTTCAATTTCAAAATGCAGAACTCATATTATTATAGGTACACAAAATTATTTCAATTTAATTTGGATTTCATTTAACTTGCTGTTTTTTTCAGAGTTGCCCGATTGTGTTAGTAAAGTACTACAGAACACACAAGCACACTGAAATTCACTGAATTAAGACTTATATGAAGTAGAAAACACAAGACTGGAGGACTCTCATTTATCTGTCTGTAACTATGATTATGATTCTACTGATAAATACACATTCTTTACTGTTAAGTATCTAATGCAGTGTACAGTATCCCATGGGTACTGTATAAGACAGGTACAAGATTTTGAGGCTTACTCTTGGGATCTGCAAAATTGAAAAAGATTAATCTAAGCAACAAAAAAATCCCAAAGGGCTCAGATATGAGGGGAAAATAATAACGTGCTCATCGCCCCTTATGACAAAAGTATTGAAAAAGACTTTTTCTGCAGGAATGGAAGGAGAAGTTTACTAATTCAGAAATAACTAAATAATAGCCAGGAACAAGATACTCAAAGAATCCTCAAGCTGAAGTAGGAATACCACAGTCATATTTCTGAACAGATACAATAAATAAAGAAGGTAATTAAAGATTGGACTGAGTGGCTACGACGTTAATTGAATAAAAAGAGAATGCTTTCCTTCCATACCCATCTGCAAGACCAGAGGAACAATTAATAGTATTAGTAGTTTTTCTACTGCTAGTTTTCTATATTGCAATTTATAAATAGGAACAGCTTTTGTACCGTAAAAATCAGACTATAACCAATAGTGAGATTCAATTATTAAGGAAATGTGATCTGAATTTTGAATAATGAGTTGCTGCATTCAATAAACGAAAGTTCTAAAATAAGCCAACCCACTCCAAAGGGAATTACTCTCTTGCCTGTTGCAAAAGAACAACTCACCGATACCCTATGTACACTACACTATTTTGACAACTTTGCAAGGATCAAATACTCTGTATGTAGTTGAGGATAAATTAACCCTACAAGACCTCAGCTGGAAACATCATGTGTGGCCACAGTTCTGTAACAAGTAGTGTGGTTAAATTCTAGTAAACTTGTTAAGAAGAGATGGGAGGAACCTCATGCCCATATATTAAGGATTTCTTTTTAGTGGAAATTCCCTTTTAAGTCTCCAAAATAGCACAGCCTACAGGAAAAAAACCAATGGTGATAGAAGGAAATTTCTTCAGGAAAACCCCTTGCTTTCCAATTAGATCTGCTTGTCAACTCCCTTCACACAGTTTATGGAGACACACTTAAAGAACAAATATTTTCAAGGGACTGCTGCAAACTGCAGTAAGATATTATTCTAAAAACCAAATGTAAAAGGAAACATGATTCAATTTTTTGAATAATAAACTTCAACTGAAAGAAATGATAAGTGGTTCCTGTGGTTCTTCTGTAAGACACACTTGTTCTTTTCCACTTAACCTGCCAACTCTACATTCAATCCAACAAAAATTTGAAAAGTTCATCTGTAAGTCCCTTAAAGCAACAATGGTTACTGCTGTTCTGTAGAAACAGAGACAAGAAAAACCAGGAGGCTTCACTTCATGTTAATTGCAATTTGAGAAGTGTTTCCCATGTATGCTTCTGTTGTAATGTACGACTATCCTCTGCACTCAAAACAGAGATCTTCTCTAGCATCTATACGGCATACATGTTTCCTTCCTCTCCTTCTTTAGAGAGACATAAAATCTTCCACTCAAAAGCAGATCATATGTGGGAGTCCTAGGAGCACAAGGTACAAACATGAATATGGAAAGAACGTCTCAAAAAAAACCCTAACAAATAAAAATACGCTGCTTGTTTCTCACTAAAATGTCTAATGGTTGCTTCAGGGGCATCTGACTTCAGTGGCACTTAAAAATCCCACTGAAGAACATCTTGAGGAACAATGCTGTAGTCTTCTGTAGGTCATCTCTTCTACAGCAGTTACTTGCCACAAACAGGAAACCAGGCTTTTTCTAATGCTTCACTTCTTAACAAATGTAGGAAATTCAAATGCAGATAGCTCATTCTGATGGAACTCCTTAATCTCTTTTACCAGCAACTCAAGATAGAGCACAGCATAATGCAAATATGCTGTAAGAATTTAGATTTCTCCTATTCTTCAAGCTGAGGTAACAGTGAACATAAATGTCCCCTTTATTAGTCACAGCATATCACAAGAATAAAGATGAAACTGAAGGGGTTTTATTAGTCAAAACATCCTTGATAGGCACTGCAGTATCTCTAGCACTTCAGTGTGCTGGCTATGTTACAAGGGGTGGACAATTCAAAATGGCCGCAGGTTACATCTTCACCAAACACTGGGGCATGCTTCAGTTCTAGAAGATAACTAGGATTCACAAAACCAGACATTTCATAAGAAATGAAAGACCTTAAATAGCACGGAGCTGAACAGCTCATCCACTCGATCACACAGACCTTTGTAGATCTTTTCCTGACCTTGGTATAAGTATCAGGAATGTTTCCCTGTAAATGCACCCTGCATTCACTGGATGAGCCTGGTATTGGGTATCAACCAAAACCATCATAAATATCATCCAGCATAAGTAGATAATTTTTCATTGTTGTATGTTAACTTCCAGTTGCCAAAACCAGACAAAAAAAATCTGTAAGTACCATGGGACAGCAAAGTAAGTCCTCCAGTACCAGAAAACAGGTATCAGTACATGCTGATAGTCACAGGGTTCAGTTTGCAAATGAGCTATTTGAGCTTCTTTAGGTTCTGGATAGATCAACTGCATTTACACCTGTTTCTCCTCAGTGTTGCACACTTGGTGCAGAATTTTCTTCTGTAATAAAAAGCTTCTGGTTGGTTGATAAAGTCTATTCTTGCATTTTTCCTTATTTCCTGGAGCCCATGACCAAAACAACTTCATCAGTCTAACCAACAGTTCAAGAATCAATCTATAAAGATATACCGTATCTCAGATCTAACCCAAGATGATTTCCTGGATTACTTGTAGGATATAGAGGAAAGCAAGTGCAGAGTTCTGCGTCAGATTAATGGCAAAGCTAAAAATGGTGGCTTCAGAGAATACACTGCAGATCAGAACACTGACAGAGGCTATCAGATCTTCTAACACTGAGAATGCCAACATACATCCTGCTGTCACAGTATGAACAGCTCTAGTAAATTTCTTTATTGCGCAGCTGGTTCAATTGGTTATCCATGTACAAGGAATTCCTTTCCACATCATTTACAAATTGAAGTGTAATGAGTGTTGCCACTGATAGTTTGCTTTAAAATTCCAAAAGACTTTAAAAAGCAAGCAACTTCTCAGTACTCTGCTTAATGATGAAGGCTACTAAACTAGAACTCTTACGTTACCTAACAGTATTAAGGCTTCTGTAATTAAAGCCTATCATAATCTAAGCTAATTCCTGTTAATCTCTTCCCAAGATTTTTACAGATACAACAGACATAAGTTGTAATTTTAGCAGAGACTCGGTATCATCCAGAGTGGTGGGACTTCCTGGTCTCTGTGTAAACAAACATTCTTTGCTCTCTCCACTACTTTCTGTGAAGAAGCTCATTGAGAGTCCCCAGAATGCAGCAGCAACAAAAAGCAGTACAAAAGCTAAAAATCTGATTTATATTGGAGTAATAGAAGAAGCGGTTGCTTGGTTCTGTAGGTGTGATGGTGTTGAGAGGATGCAAAAATTGAAGCGGTATTTTCTGGATACAAGTTCTCCATGTTCAAGCACATTTTATGGTAAAAGTTCATTGTTAGCACAAGAATAGGGTGTTTCACTTGATACTGAACTTCTCTGCCAATTTTTTCTTCCTGAAGTCATACGAGTGAAAACAGAATGAAAGTTCCTAATTCACTTGACCTCACATAAATCCTCACTTTCTTCAAAAGAGCATTGCAATTCTAGAAACTAGAATAAATAGTTATAACCTGGGAAATACCATAATCAAGCCACAGAGCAACAAAACTTAACACAACAAACAGTAGGTAATAATTATTTTAAATGTTATTTTTAAATACTCAGTTTTAACATCCTGATTGCCATTACGTACTGTATTTAATTGCAAAGACATTTTAACTTAGGAAGTACTAACATATTTATCAGGTCAATATTCACTAGGTAAACAATAAAACTTACCCCTCTTTCTGTGTGATGACGCCAAATCCAAATCAACATTTCGTCTTCCACTCTAGATTAAAAGATTAATAAAAGCCTTATTTCTTTAGGTGAACATATGTAGTGCATAATATTTGAGTATTAAAAATGCATCCCTCACCCATAAAAGTGATAAAATTAACAGCTACAATAATTTCAATTGGTTTTTTACCAGCATTACTTTTTCTTAACAATGGTGATTATTAGAAGAGATCTCTATACTGAAACACAGTACTAAACAAATGTTTAAGATGTACTTCCCACCTAAATATTTTGACAATCTCTAAATACATAATGCTAGTTTACTTACCAGTGAATAACCTTCCTCGTCTGATTCTGGTTGAGATAAATCAGATTCACTTCTTGACTTAATCAGTCTGTAGTTTGAGTTTGCATGGATTGAGCGACTTTCTGCAGTAAGACTTTCACTCCTGCGTCAGGTGCACACACATGCATGCACGCACACACACAGAGAAAGAAAATATTGATATTAGGCAAAAGTAAGATTTAATAGTCAAATTTAGCAGGTACCACAGTTTTGTCTGGGAGCAGACTATCGCAGAAACATGACAAGACCACACCAAAGAGAAAAATAGTGGTCTGATGGCTTCAATTATTATGCTTATAAAGGGTATTAGTAAACTTTGTTACTTCTAACACCCTTATTGGTCAACTAAACAAATGGCAACTCAAATGACTGATCATTCAAGTGCCTTGGTAAGTATTACATACAGTATAAAGAAACACTTCTGAGCTGAGAAGACAAGAAAACAGAGACAGAGTAAGTTGGTGAAAAAGCACCAAACTTTTTAAAAACCCACCCATAAAATGCATCCTAAAGTTGATATGCTGGAGATGAAAGCCACTTTGACAACGACAGAGGCAGCCACCCATGCTTTAGGGACTAGATTTCCAAAAAGAGGCAAAAAGAATAAAAGGGTACTGAATACATATAATCTCCTTCTGAACTCCCTGTCAATATCTTCATTTAAAATATCAGAGCAGATTTTCTGTATACTAGAAGCTTAAGCAGATTCAGGAGTTCACTAGTGGCACCAGCTACACAATTCCTGTGTTATATTCTAATACACACACAAAGATCTCTGGAATAAAAGTTTAAATGGGTCAAGTTTAGAATAAAACTGTGTTACCAAGAATATTTCAGGTTATGAAAATTAAAATACATCATGTAGAACTTATACTATTTAAATTATACCCTTCTCCAATTCAGTGAGCTGTCTGGCTTTATTTTGTTATTCTCCTATACCTAACAACAGTGTCTTACACATGCCAATATGTTAGGAATATTTGTAAAAATCAATCATGAATGACACTTTTTTCATAATAGGCTTTGAAACTTTTGCTTTTAAACGTATCCTACAAATTTTTTTTTGGACACTATATAGGACATTGGTAAAGTTCAAGAAAATCCAAACATGGTAATAAAAAATCCAAACATGTAAACATATCTTAGGAAAAATAAAGAATTTTTCCAATTACTTCAGACTATCTGTACACCTGATGATGTGGACTTCATTACTATTTATCACTAAGCCCAACTTTGAAAAGTAAATATGTCCCACACAGAATAAAACTTTTATTAAGGTTTAGTTAATGTGGACAAAGAAAATTGAGAAAAATCACTATTCTCAACAAAAACATTGCTCTAGGCAAAAAATCTTCTTTTTAAAAAAAATTCTAAGAATCCTCAGAGGAAAACTGAGGTTATTTAATCAATTATAAAGGAAGCAGAGAAGAGTTAACTATTCTAAGCAGTCAGCAAACCCCACCTTGTCATGAGTCCAATCCCTTCAGGAGCAGTAGAGGGAGGTTGCTGTAACTGTCCATCCTCCCTTCGTTTCTGGAGCTCCTCGATAACAGGGCTTACTCCTAAGATCAACAAGGCACATCTGTGGATCACAGAGTTGCATGCAGCAGTATACACATCTTGACCTTCTGTCAGATCAGTGCTGATTCTTCGTTCCTGCTGAGACTGAGGAGGTGGATCATCAAGTCTAGTCCCTGTCCCAGTGTTCATCCTATCTCGATCCCGACTGCGAGCTACTTCACGGGCTGATAGGAAACATTGAAATATTTCTGTAACATGCAACACAAAAAGAAGGTCTTAACTTCTAGACAAAGCTACATAGAATGAAATATTCATCTACGTCTTGGGCCAAAAACTGCCCCACTACAAAGAACAACAAATATTTTTCCAACAGTAAAAGAATACATTAATAATACAAAACTATAAAAGAAGTCATGCAAACGGGTTAAACAAAGCATTTACACAACGTTAAGTTTAAAATTCAGAAGACAATGCAAAACTAAACAGTCGTCTTTCAGTGTCTTACTGTAACCTACCTCCTGTATGCATAGCACCAAAGAAAAAGAGATTATTTCATGTTTGCCTTTTAGCAGACATATATAAAGTAATGTTTCTGTAAATCTCTATGCCAGACACCAGCATATCTGTAATTCAAGACTGAAACAGTTTCAGGCTTTTATTAGCTTTGGTCAGTACAATGAAGATCCTATCAAAATTCTTAGCCTTCACTTTACTTAATTCTGCTGTTGTCTTAGGTGCCAGATTCTTCTGAAGAAGCTGTGTGAGAGACCACATCATCTCTGTCCAAAGACCTAAAGCTCTCTTGACTTAATCACTTTAAAGATTCAGTTCCCCTTTGGAAAGGCAAAGGTAAACCCAAACACTTCCTTCATTGATATTAATAGTTAGAAGCAGCAAGGCATCAAGGACACAAACTGAACTCTGCATGTCAGGATCAGCTTCCCTTAGGATCTCCAGTAAAAAGGTCATCATCTTCCTACCTATTTGTGCATGCAGCAATACTGCCTGTCTCAGTATTTCTGGATACATTTCCTTCACGGTACCCAGAAATCCTGTCCAGGTAGAATTTGAGAAGACTGAGCATTTGCCCAGGATAACTGCATATCAAGCAGCAAAAGCACATTGCGTCTATTAAACAGGTAACACGTGTACACCTTCTAGAACTATAAATCATCTCATGAATGTGTACTTCACTCCATAGTACACTTTCGGGAAAGCCCACTGCATTGTGGATGTAATGACGCATCATATAGAAACTAAAGACTTATAAGACTACATAGATCTTATAGACTAACTATAAGTCTATAAGATCCCAAACAGGAATACAGGAGTCCTAATGGGGAATATAAACACTGTCAGCAAAATAGGCAATGACAGCAGAGGCTGGAAAAAGATAAACATTCTAACAGTATCTGGAAGAATGATATTTCGAAAAGAAAAAAATATTATATATCTGTGGAAAATATTTCAAGTCAGCCAATTTTATTTTTTACACTACATACATTCTACAGTAATTTTTGAAGGCTAACATGATTTTTGTCTTTGAGAACACTAGAGTTAACGACAGAAAAAACAACTGAGTGTGACTGTATGTTGCTTCACTAAAGTTGGAAAAATTAAGGATTAACTACCCCATTGAGCCTGATTACAAGCCCAAGTCAGTATAACAACAGTCTGTGAAGTTTACCTTTTTCAAGCTATCTTCTGAAGAATTAAACAAGTTTTTTAGAAATCCCATAAGAAAGTATTGCAAAAAGTGTTACAAATACCAAACTCTAAAACCTCCACGTTTTTAATAGATTCAAGAAGAGATATTCAAAGATACAAGTGAATTCTAATTCAGTCAGGCCACTGTTATCAACAGGAGTTTTGTTTCCAAACTTCAGAATAATATTACCCTTCAAAGCTTATTACATACAATAACACAAACACAGCAAAAATTCTATATATAAATACTGATGAAAACTCAGAAGTCTATTGAATAGAGGTTTAGATAAAACAGTATAAAACCCATTAGTCTTGTAGACAGTGCATATAAGAAGTGTGGGTATATGTCAGATGCCCTGAGAACTGCCCATAAAGGCAGTCCACTTGCCCAGTATTCACATTCCCTTGTTATCAAAAGACTTTTCTGACCCAATAAAAGCACTACACCATTTTATAAAAAATAAACTTCTTACAATGTTTATGCAGACAAATCTTTTGTAATCTTTTAAATAATTTCTCCGTTTTATCTTGCAGAGAAAAACATATTGTGCTTCCAAAGCACATTACATTATTGACACACATAACTAGTACTTACTACCAGCTGTCATAACTTCATGTTCTCTTTCCTCCTCTTCATCTTCTTGTTCTGGGTGTCCTTCTTCTCTGTCGCGTTCTGCCTGCTCCTCCATTTCCGCTTCTTCATCAATTGTACGAGTAAAAGAATGTTCCTGAGTATCAACATCAGCAGATTCTTGGTTATCTAACACCTTGATTAAAAAAAATATATATACAGTGAAATTAATTCTCACCAAAATGAAAGATGAACATGGAAGGACATAGGTATTTAATAAGCTTTTTTCCTGTCAAAAAGATACTTTTGATATTGTGTGAAATAAACAAAAAGACAGCTGTTTACATTCAAGGCTTTAAATACATAAGTTGGAAAATTTAACTTTCCTTTAATAACTGTTACTCAGATTATTTGCAGAAAAATGTCTCCTTGTAATGCTTGCTTAGACTCTATTGTCAAACTTTGACACTTCAGCATCAAAACCTTTAGAAACCACATGCCATTGTCTCATAAAATTTTCTCCCTTTAAAAAGGACATGAATATGATAAAACTTACTTCGATGGAGATGATGTTGTTACTTAAAGTGATACTCAATATGTTCCTATTTTTACTCTTAACAGTCCTGAATTTGCAGTTCTTGTCCTCCCTTTTATTTCAATGAAATTAAACAGACGCACACCCCAACATCAAAGATTAGCATTATGAGGTACACAAGAAGAATAGTAGTCTTAAAATTTGAATTTAAAAAATCTTTTTGATTAAGTGGATGTATTTGGGTTGATGCTTTCCTTCAATTTGAGGATATAAGTGCTGACCAGCAAAATACTTACTACCTAATAGACAATTTTCCAATGCAGGAAACAGCTTTACATAATCTTAAGAAGGCAAAGCTTTAAATATAAAACATACAGTTATATTAGAGGTTTTAGAATACTTTAGAAAGCAATTAAACCTACAAATCTTGGGACATACATGTCCCACCAGCACAATTCATCTGTCCTCTCCTGGCAGTTTTCCTTTCAAAAAAAAAAAAAAAAAAAGAAGGAGGTCTTGGTAGCAGCAGATCATGGTCACCATGATCATGCCTCTTATTTGCTCTCGTCATTCTATCATTAAGCCTGTGTATACTTTGCAAATGCAAACCAGCTATTTTTTTTTCCCAATAGTATTAAATCTGAGATCTCCCTGAAGCAACAAATCTACTGCATACATTTAGATTCGCGGTATTGCATCTGCACAATAAGCTCGAGGATTTCTGGAAGTAATGGAACTTATTGCAGTACCTGACGGTGAGCATGCGCAACAGCTATAATGTGAACATGAAGCAACAGATTTATTATGTGTTTAGAAGATGACCACCCCACGTATCCTTGATAAGCCAGAGAACCACCAAGCTTAACGTGTGCATACTGTCCTGCGTACACACACTACACCCAATGCTTTCAGAAGTGCTCAATCTCTTGCAGATATGTTAGACCATGAGAAAGGAAGGGGCAAAGACACATATCCCCTTAATATTAACTAAAAGGAGGAAACAGACCTACACAATTTTAAAAAGCATCACTAGTGCTTTACAATATAGCTAAGAAGCCTCAGAATCCTGATGTCACATGAGAATTTCCTTGATTAAAAATATCCCACTTGTAGATTGTAAGCAGCAATTAAAAATCCTATCAGAGAAACCCTAATCCTACTTTAAGGACTACCCTGTAATGCCTAACAGTCCCCAACCCTGAGTAATTCAATGAACACTTCCACCACCAATTCTGACCTGGCTTAATAAAATGATTCAGAAGCTGCCATCATGCTAGTTTCAGGCCCAGTCCTATCATGTCTAACATTCATGTAGGGCTGACAAGGACAAGTAGCCTTAAAGTAATGTTAGGACTAAGAAGAGAATCTGGCCGGGGAGGAAGGAAAAAGGGGTGAGTAAGGCAGGGAAGGGGAAGAGAGAGGTACAGAGAGGGACAGAGATCAGAGGCCCAGGTAACTCAGTTGGGTTCAGGAATGGCAGCCAGATGAAGCTGTGGCCTGGTCAACCTAGCTAAGCAATCTACATCTAAGTTGCGGGCTTCTATGGTAGAGCATAATAGTGCTATGTTTACAGGTAAAACTAGGCTTCAGGCTGTGCTTGAATCAAATATTGTCAATCAATTATTTGCTGCAATTGATTTAATACTACATGTACAAGATTAATGGACTCCTAATTATACATTGCCTATTTTCATTTAAAAACTCCTGAAAGTTTTTCAACAAGGTAGAACAAAAATACTGGCAACGTATATGAAACTAACATTATGTAATATTTTCTTAAGACACAGTAAAACCTGGAGAACTCAAAAGAGCTTTACAGTCTTACCCATCTGTCTCTTGAGGATGACCTAGTCTGAATAAGTTCCATGTTCTTGCAGGCAAGCAAGCGACTCCGAACTTTATATACGCAACGGTATACTTCTGCCAAGGCTTTGCCAGGTTGGTACCTACAAAAAGAGAGACCCAAAATGGAAAAAATCATACAAACTTTCTTTTAAAAATTGAAGTTGAACTTTTAAAAGCAGCTTTAAGTTACTTGCCTGCTCTCACCACAAGCTTGACTAAGTAAACTTGTATGTTTCAGAAGAGCTGCAAGAACAAATCTGGACACAGTATCTAGGAGTGATTCATTATTTAAGGTTGCAGTATCCCAATCTGAAAATAGAAAGAATTAATCAAAACTGGCTACTGTTTCCAACAAACATATTTTCAATGACATCATTAAAAAAAAAATCTTCACCCATTTAAATCTTTCAATTTAGAAGTAGTTTTAATACTTAAGAAATAAGTTTAGCATCAATAGCTCATAAATACACTGCTTCAGACAAATGTGTTTTGGTCTGCTCAAGGTACTTAAGTCTTACAGTCAGCCAAGGGCGTGCACACAAACTGCCACCAGAGAGTGAAAGAGCCGAACCTAGGGTGCAACCTCTCTTTCAAGCAAGGATACTGAGCTGGAGCTCTTCTCTTTACTGAGCCACTGACGTACATGGAACTTGTTTAGAAACACACCATATTTGAGACTTTCTGCTCTTTTACACATGGTTGAAACTACATTCAAGATTATTTCGCAGACTCACTTATGATGAAAAAGCCTTATCTCCAGTAGGAAAGCTAACTATTAACAGAAGCACAACCTTAAGCAGAAGCTTCACTGTTAATATTAACAAGAGAGATTTTCAGGTCTCAAAATTAAGGTTCGTCCAATATTTTCAGAAACTGACTTTTTAATTTCAAAAGTTTTTCCCCACTTTAAAAAGAACCGTTATAAAAATAATATTGTTCTACTATAAAATAACCAAACTGCCAAGCAAGTCTGCACAAGGCACCATAATTTTTCATGGGGGAAAAACATATTATTGTCCCACTTCATTACTTCATTACAAATAGCTTCATAATTTTTTTTTTCAATTAATTATTATCTATGAATTCTTGAAACTGCTGTAGAAATCACAAAAACTTACCTGGCCACATAATGTTTAGTCTAACACACTTGCTCCTCAGCAAGTTCCATTACTTTCCATTTGATGCTATGCTAACTGTCACCATACAACTTCCAGTCGGCTTGCATTATGAACAGAGCAGAACCACATCAACTTCTAAAACACCCAATTCCATAACCAAAATAATACATATTAGCCCATTCATCTCAGATTTTGCAAACAGACAACCTGCATTTTTTACTGGAATTGCTACTGCTGCAACAGAATTCTCTGTGTTGCTCTGAACAGGAATACAATACCATTTTCTGTCTTCTTGATTTGGCCTAGCTTGGCCAGAGCTACAGAAAATAATCTCTGGATCCAGTAGCGAGTTACAGTACAACCACAATGCTTAGTGGATCTCATTAAAAGGAGACCTAGGAAGCTTGTGCAAGAACCCAGATTTTAGGCAATAAGCATGAAGAACCATTAATACTGTAAGGCCAGCCTCCCAGAGACTTGAAAAACAAAAGATGACTTAGCCCTTTGTCCCATTCCTAACATATTTTGCAAGTTACTTTGCCTTCCCCCATCTACTGCCCATCAATTTTTCTTTTTAATTCCAAGTTTCATCCTGCTCTACTAGGAAAACAGAAACACCAACAACTGAGTAAGCAAACAAGAGTCTCCCTTTTCCAGTTTGGAGGGAAAAAGAACATTGAACCACATGTTTGCCAAACACTGGAATCAATTTCAAAAATAAGTAACAGAAAAGGCAAAAGAAAGACCGTGGAACATGACAATAAATTATTTTATCATGTTGCAGAATTAAAAGTCATTGCCAAGGAAAATATCAGATTCTGCTAGGTATGTAGTTGAAGCATGCAATATGCTTTTAACACACACACACACACACACACACACACACACATATATTTTCAACATCTTACCTTTACTAACAGCATAGTCTTGCATACTGATCCAGAGGCTCCTTGCTGGCTCTTTTGTACAACCCAAGGCCAAATCAACATAGACAGAAATCTCAGGTCTCAGCTTATAATCAAATGGCTTCTGTTCCTCATTTCCAGACAGGGCCACTTCTAATAAGGAGCTCATGCATTTGTCTAACAGAAGGGAAATACTTAAGAAGTTAAACTCTGCAAATTTTGAGGATTACATGCTTCTACCTAAAAGCATATAAAACAGCTTTCACTCTCAACTTCGTTTAAAAAAAAAAAAATCAAGACATCTCATTGTCCGACTACAAACTCACATTAGGTAAGGAATGAAGTGACTTAAAGTTACAATTTACGTAAAGCATACGAAGATTTAGAAGCATTATCCAACTCTGCTTCAATAGCATAATTCTGTGTCATTAATTCTACCTGAACTATATAGCCATACACTTGCAATTATTCCATCCTCAGACAGGGACCCATCTCAAAATACTACATCTTGTAAATAAGTCTTGAAGTAGGCTACTCAGAATCAGAGGAAGAAGATGTGAACTAACAGGAACAGGCCACAGAAAAGCAGAAACAAGTGCATTATTTAGATAGGAAAGGATGACTAGAAATACTGGTGCTCAGTCCTGTTAACACTTCTGGTAGATCAGAAGGATTGAAGTTTGTTGTTAATAGTATTATTTCTAATTAATAAAAATTCCACTTTGTAAGTAGAATACAATTTAAGATAATCTTTTTCAATAATAAATATGAACAATGGAGCCCCTGGTGTGTCTGTTAAATGCTGAGCATCTAAGAGTAAAACATTTAAAATTAACTCAGTGAAGTCTGTGTTACTTCTTTCTCTGAGAAACTGCAGATTTTTTTTCTTCTGTACGCATTTATAAGACCCTTTGTAAACTACAGCATATAATTAAATATCCGCTTTCCAACTTTTTGTATTACTACGTGAATAGACAAGAATGCTGAAAGACAAACCCTAAGTACACAGACGTATTAAAACATCATCAGAAATTTCAAAACTGAACACAAATATTTACAATGACAATTAGACACTTGCATTTAACAGCTTACCTAAATGAGGAATATCCATTTCCACTCCATCACTGAAAAGTGGAGTTTTCAACCAATAGGCTGTATCTTGTTCTTCAGGGGACACTGGAGGTCCTTGAAGCATGCCACCAAGACACCGCCCAATAAGCAAAGCTACAGTTCTCTCTAGATCAACAAGCCATACCCAAGACTGGGCAGGCTGTGGTAAGGGCACTCCAGCAGGATCAATCAATTCAGGTCCACCTAAAAGTATTAGCAATGAATTGTCAAATCAGTCACTGTTGCCCAGATGTTAAAAATAATTCCAAAATTAGTAAAATCAATGGCAGATCTTGTTAATATTTCCCAGTCAGCAGCAGATTTGCCTCTCAGTCAAGAACCCGTAAACTGAAGAAACAGCAGCTAGGACAAATAGATCGCTTAACATTATAACTTCAGCGGCAGCAGAGGCCATCACCATTCATGGTCCAACTGTTCATACTCAATGAAGTAAAGGCTCTCTTAAACTCTGCCCAAGCACCTATTTTGTGCAATCCGTATTTCTTTTTGTTCTGATAAACATGCATAGAGAAATGATACAACTGGAAACAGCACTTAATAAAAGCAGAAAACTTTGCCAAAAATACTAATGAAAAATTCAATGAATGGCAAATAAGTATAGCACCTCCTATCATAAATTTCGGTCGCTTTACCTCTGTTTTTATATTTCTATTTCACTGGCATCAGAAATATCTGGTGGCACGTGTTCAGGATTTTAGCAGGTAATTCATGATTTTAAGTTAAAATTCTAGTACACCATGAAATGGAAAGCGAAAGTAAAATTTGGACATGAAAGTAAACAGATCATGCCAAAATTATCTATTAGCTGCATCAGGGGAAGTTCAGATTGAACAGTAGGAAAAGGTTCTTCACAGAGAGGGTGGTTGGTCACTGGAACATGCTCCCCTGGAAACTGGTCATGGCACCAAGCCTGTCAGAGCCTCTGGACGATGCTCTTAGTCATATGGTTTAGTTTTAGGCAGTCCTGCAAGGAGCAGGGAGTTAGACTCCCATGATCCTTATGGGTTCTTTCCAACTTGAGATATTCTATGATTCTGTCATTCTAAAATCAGTGTTTCTTTTACAAGTAAAGAATGGTATTTTCATGTATTACAAACTTGGTATTTTCAGTTCAATATATATTTCCCATATCCCTCTTGGATTCCCACACAAGTCAATATACATTCTGGGCTGACAGAATAAAAAAAGGTGACATGCCATTCTTTATTTTTCAGATTAAAAGCGTGTTACCTATTACACTTACCATGAAGTGGCCACTGTAGTTCTTGATCTTCTAAAAGGGCCGCAGCAGGTAACAGTCTATTAAGACGATCTAAAGGTGGCAACAGATCTAGCAGGTAACTCAACAAAGGCCGAGCTACTGATACTGGCAGTAACAATAATGAGTTGACAATCTGAGAGAGCATACTACCAGCAGCCGATACATAAATTACATCTACAGAGGAAAAAAAAAGAAACTATAATTCAGAATATAATTATATTCCAAGGACAATTTAACAAGTCAGAAAGAACAGCATAAAAATATCTCAGCTGTCTCAAGTGTACATGTTGAATTCGGAGGTTTGTTTAATAATTATTAATCCATTCCGTATTTTACTTCCACACTTTTCAGTAATCTCAAAAAAAAGTACTTTTAAAAAGAGAAATCTAGAACTAATGAAACTGAAACAATAATGCACAGACACAATAACCTCTCTATTCTGTATTTTTCCTGTATGCAAAATGTTATATCAAAAACACAAGCCAGATGCTATCCTTGGGTAGACACTTAATCTCCTCCTTTGGGGGAGGCTTGGGATGTCTATTTTATGCAGATATAAGGAAAATAAGGTATTTTATTATTCAAATCTAAACAAACAAGAACTGCCTTAAGCTTATGGTGCCACCACTACTGATTTTTCCATGAACATTTACCTCTCAGTTTTTCCCCAACACTACCATTCCAAGAGCTTTCCTTAAGCAGTGTTGCAGAACGGGAATAGATATCTGTAGCATGAGGCAATAAAAGCTGAAGGTGTTTGTGAAGCAGGGCCACACTGCTGGAATTCTAGAAGGAAACAAACAACCAAACATTAGAATAATTCTGTAAATGTATTTAAGGGGTTCATTATTTAAATCAGTTTAGCCTTCACCTACTTAGAAGACTTTCAACAGGAATCTTAGAACATTCTGGTGCTCATGCATATTGAAGTAATTTTCCCCCCCTAAATGATAAAAATAAGGACACACACCTCACTAACACTGTTGATGTGGCAATAAGCCAGTAACTGTTTCTGCAGTGAACATAAAAGCTCATGAAGATGAGCAGGTTGGCTGTTTTCTGATGATGATGTACCCAATAAAAATTTATCACTGTTTTTTTCCAGTTCTCCAAAGGCTTGGTCCTATTAAGACAAAAAGGGAAAAAAAAAAAAAGAACAATTAACTCTGTCTTCAAATGCTAGAATACTTTAATAGCACCTTAAAAATAAGCTTTTTTACCTTTACCTTGTGCACCTGTGATTATCAAAAAAATTGGATCATGCCAAGTGGATCATGGGATAACCAAACTTGAAACTACAATCGTTTAGAATGTCATAGTAGTGATTGTGATAGCTGTCAAGCGAACATTTCTATTCTAAAAACAGTATTTTCAGATGCAGAAATATTTTTCGTTCAACCCACCAAGGATAAATGGATGAAAGAACTCACTTCCCACCCTGACCCCTGAATCACAATATGTTAAAATAAGCAATAACCCTTTAGAATTTATTGTGGGCTGGTACATAAAATGTTTCAGATTAGAATCCTTCCTTGCATTATCTAGGATGGCAATAAAAGGAGCAGAAGATAGATACCTGCTTGACTTCATTCTGAATTCTATTGAAAAAAATGAGTTAGTTTCAAGTAGAAAATTAAAAGTAGATAGCTCAATCTAGATGACCGGTGGAGGTCTGGAGAAAAGAACAAAAAAAACTACCAACCCTCACCCTCAGGAGACAGGGATACTATGCCAGAAAAGTAAAAATCTCTGATTTCTTTTTGCTGTTATATTTAACTGGCTAGTTGAATAAAAATGTGAGAGAGAGTCAGTTACTTGCTTTTATGCTCCCCTAAACTTCTCATCAGCCTGTAAGGCTACACTGCTAAGAACAACAATCTGTTTGACAGACTACATGTAATAAGATGGCTGACCTGTACTTGCTGAACTATTAAAAGGTAGTTACCCTAGTGAAGTTAAACAGATTCACGTTCCTGGTGTCTGCCTGTCTTTCTGTGGGGGCTGAGATTATACTGACAAAAAGAGTTCCATAAAATCTACTTACTTGATGAGTTACATTCTATCTTCCAAAAAATTTTGAAGCCAAAGTAAGAGCAATAAAATACTTTAGTCTGATATGAAACCATCTACATTAACATAAGCCAAGTTGAACAACAAATACCACTACAATAACATTAGAACCATAATGTCAGAGAAGATTTAACTGATTTTAGTCCACTGCAGGACAAATACATACAGCAATGCTACTTTAGATAAACAAAAAGAGCATCATTTTCTGAAAGCAGGGAAAAACTTTTAACCCTTCTAAGTATTCAGAATTCATTACCATTTAAAAAATAAATACATAAATACAAGGCCTATACATACTGTGTAAAATCCCAAATTTCTTAGAAGAGTCTTCATTAAGATTTCAGCTAGATGAGTATCTGGATGACTGCTCTGGACAGCATACGTTTGATCAGAGAGATTTCCATAGCTGATACATAACGAGGAAGTTTCTGTGGCATCAGATGGTGAGCTATAGCCAAGCAGGGAAGCTACATGGGTGTGATCCTGCAAGCTTGTCAGAATAATATCCAGTTGCATTCTCTAAAGAAAAATGTTCAGACACAAGAAACACTCTTTGTTAATGAAGATAAAATAATGAGCTAAGAAGAAAAAAGTACCAAGCACAGTTACACAATAAAAATATTCTAATGAGACATGAAAATAAGCTGGAGGACTTTACCAAAAAAATCCAAACAATTTTTTTCTGCAGATTTGTAGTATTAGAGAACAGATAAATACATCGAATTACATGACCATAGCTAGTAACAATCTGACATTAAGAGAGAGAGATTAGACATTGGACCAAATGCTTTCTCCAGTTTGTTCTAGTTGTCTGATTATTTGGGGAGGGCAAGGGGGGCAATTATTCTAATCTATACATATGAAAAAGGAAAAGCGTAAAAAGCAGGGCAAGCGTACATTAGACCAAGGGAGGTGACAGATGCAGAGTAATGACCTTCAGTTTCAGTATTGTTCCCCACTGTTGCTGGTTATGATTCCTGAAAAACCTAAACTTGCTCTACCCTAGTAATTGCCAGGGGGTTTAGTTTGTACCAGTACTAATCTTCAGAAATCTTTAGAACATTAGAAACAGAAGATTCTTCTTCATAGTTTCAGTATCAGGGTAAACCAGTCTATTGCATAGTTTATAAATAAAGGATTTAACCAGGATCCTATGTGTACAGAACGGAATAACAGTTTCTCTCATTTTCTAACCTGAGACTACTGCTGAAGCGTCAGTTCCTAATGCCCTCAAGGACAGGAACAGATGTTCCTTTAATTTTTTTTCCTTCCATTTGTAGAATACTGGGCAAGTCTCCTAACCTGCATTAATTCCTGTTCTTTACATTCAAGAAAGAAAAAGGAAAAAAGGAATATCCCAGTCATCTTTGCAAAGTAGGGTGAAATCCATGTAGGAAAAGCATTATACAGGTATTCTTCCCAGAAAACAGTTAATTTTCTGTTACCAAGACTTTTTACATCAGGCTAGTATTCAAAAATATCTAACCTTTAAACTTGTCTAGATACTCTAACACAGCAATGCCTAACCTTTCTGTAGTCAAGCTTCACTTGAGAAAATGTGGTGCTCCTTACCTCACTAGATTCTAATTTAGCCAGGCTACTGATTTTGTTAAGTTGGGCTTTGCACTGCATCTCACCAATAATGTGCTTGCACTCTGTAAATGAGGCTCACCTCACTGCTCAAAATGTTCTAGCAAAAAAAAAAAAAAAACAAACCCAAACCCACAACTGCTTTCAAAGCATGGCATATTTTTACTTGACCTTACCTGTCCTTTTGATAAGCTTTCCCATCTATCAGGACCTTGGGGTAGAAGAGAATGTAGCAATTCCATTCTCTCTCGCAATGGAGGAAGTAGCATAGTTGCTCCTACTGACAGTGTCTCAATTACTACCTAAAATTAGAGTAGCAGAAAATACTTTTCCAGTGGGGCGTAGGGAGCATACAATATATCCAAAACATCCACTTAATTTCATTTAACATCAGCATTCTATCACACAATAGCACATTAATCTTTTATTCTGTGATGCAAAGATATGCACACTGAAGGAGTGAAATGAGACCAACATATTGTGAAAACAATAAAAAACTCTTTCTAAGTTGCTATTTCCTGTAAGAGTGCCATCTTAGGAGAAGTTACTCAAGTAAATTAGCTACTCAGTCCACAACATTAACATTTCAGGCTCATTATTACAAGCAATAAAAATTAAAATGCTACAAAATAAAAGCAGCTTTTTAAAATTCTCATTCTCCTCTGCTTTCAGATCGTAAAACAGTGATGGTGATTAAATATTTTAACTTTAATGACTAAAACTGGTAAGTCAGAATCATGTTCATCAGAGTGCCACGTTTAGAAAGTCAGAGAACTCTCTAATTACACAGTCAAAGAAAGAAAGAAAAGAGAGTAGCAGAATTTTCACATGTAAACAAAAAAGCATTACTTACTTCCTGAATTTCATCAGGAACAGAAGAGTCCATCAGTCTAAACAACAAATTTCGAAGAGGACCAGCTTGCCGGCCAAGAATGCTAGTAGCTACACCTCCAGCGAGTGCAAGTGCAAGATGATTAGAAAGCAGCTTCAAACACAATTTAAGAAAATTGTGATGTTCCCTGTAAGAAGCAATACATGCCTGTTAATGTCTCCAATTATTGGCCTTACTCCCTTTCACTTACTTGTGCACGAAGCTTTTAACTCTCATTTGATTTTGCATAACAGAAAGATATAAGTAAATTACAGCTGGGACTTTAAAGAAATTCCTCTGAAAACCTACTGCCAATCTGCTTAAAAGAACAACAACCAAAATCAGAATAGAGAAAACTGTCTTTGTATACAATGGTTCCAAGAGGCATTCAGTTTAGAAAAGTAGTCCCATGAAGCAAAATCCCATGAGGCAAAATCATCCCAAAATACACAAGTAGACAGACAAATATATTCCTCACATAAAGCAAAAAATAAACCTTTTAAGAAGTAATAAATGTAACCTTCTCTCAGAAGATTTAGGAGTACAACAAATCAGATCAAAAATGAAAAGTCGGAATATTAATTTCTGGTCTTCTTAAAAAAGAAAACTTTTGAAAAACTTTGTAGCAAGGAAAAAAGATTCATAAGGATCTTTGATATTTATAGTGTTTTTTGCAAACGTCAGTGAGGAAACATTCATGCTTTTGTATTTTATAGCAATACATTTAAAACATCACCTTTGGTGAAAAGACTCAAATCTGGAAGCTGTAATAGCAGTTACTGATGATTTGTCAAGCAGCTGTTTTAGTCAACATGGCTCTATCAAGATAGGCTTAGTTTTGTTGCATTTCATTTTCTGGAGCACCTTCCAGAAAAGACAAATTTGTGGAAATGCATAAAGGCTCCCCAAATCCAAAGCAAGGAAAATGCTTCTTGCATATATATTTCAAACTTAAGTGACATTTCATGTCTATGAATCTCACATTTGTGAGAAGCAGCTTGCATTTTCAAAACGAATGGAATATCTTATCTTGAAAAACAAAACAAAACAAAAAAACCCCACATGGAACTGATCATGAAATATCCCAAATTGTCCACTACTAACCTCTGTCTGTATCAGAAGCAAACTGCTGTAACTGTAATACTACGCCTCATTACAAAGTTTCATAGACAAATCAGTTACTGAAAAAATTGAACTGCCTTTCTCCATTTTGTTCATTCAGATGGAAAACAGTTATGCTACTTGACATAACCTGAACAACAGAGTCATACATGACCTTTAAAAAAGTCTTCCATGCATTCTGAACAATTTCTGTCTCTCCAGAGGTGATCAGAGACCTTGAGCTGCAAGAAGGAAATAGCCAACCCTCACATGCTAAAAACGCTTGTAGAAAAATATCCTAATTCCTTAGAGAGAAACAGGGTTTTATCAGAGCATTGACCCCAACTCAAAACGCAATGGCAATTATGCATCTCCCCATCTGAGCATCATACATGCGTTGGTCAATAACTGAATGTATGGATTGATGGCTTATCACTTGAAGACGGTTTTTTTGCCTAAGCTTATCAGTAGATTAGAGTCAGTAAGCATCCACTCAAACTGGTTACAGGAGGAAGAACTTGCAAAGCAGAAATAATGTACAGAAATAGTAAAAGCATTTCAACTATATAGAAAAATGTGTTTTAAAGGATAACTCTGAAAGAAAATATTTAATTCAGTGCATAATTAAAATACATTCCAGACAAAATATCCTGCTACATTTGAGGCACTGAAGAGCTCCTGTGCTATACAAACAAAAGGCACCTGAAAGAGCAAATAAACCAGACTTATGCTTGTTAAAGAAAAGACTAACCAGAACTAAGCCATGCACCACTGCTGTAAAGAAAATAATTTATAAAAATCTCTAACATGCATATGCTGTATATACCTTGATGAAGGAAAAGGAAGAGGGGGAATTTCACTGTTAATTTTGTCGCAGTAGTGCTCAAGAAAACAACGAAGATGCGAAAAGGTACTTTCTTCAAGGTCTACGCAATAGGGTCTGTGCCATGCCACAACTTGCCTGGAATCAAACATCAAAATACATTAACTACTGAGAATATTCCAACTGCTTTAATAAATTAACAATTTAAAGTGGGTTGAGTAAACACTTGACCGAAACAATTTTTTTCTTACAACAAACTAATATGATTGAGGCAAACTAACTTCCTGAACCTTGAAGGTATTTTCTTCGCTCTTTTCTGTAAAGGTCTTTACAAATGAAACATTCTTCATTTATGAACAAAAACACCTACAATGCCATATATATAAAGCCATACGCATTTAATGTGATTCGTGCAAAAGCTGACCAGTACTTATAAAGCTGTTTTAGTACAAATGGCAGACTATAAAGAGACTTACGTAGAATGTAGGGAGAATTCAAAAGGGGTAGCAACACTTAATACTATTTGAGTCTCACTATTTCCTTAATTGATCTTTCTAAGATAGCTCCTTTTAAAACAGGGCGTTGAAATTTTTCCTGAATTATCTTCCAAATATTAAGTTTTTCTATTCCTTTGTGTTAGTCCATATATAAATCTCAAGTTTACCAGTTCACTTCAATCACTTGCTCACGTCTTTGGTGTAACAAAGTATTATTTCAGTTATTGTATATTAATAACTGAACTATTTATTTAGGTACCTATTTTTAGTTTAGCTTAACATGTAACCATCCAGAAATTTATTAAGGTGTTTAAATCCACGTCAGTAATTTGGCTAAACTTCCCCATTTCCTAAAGTCTTGTGCTTAGTTTACTCCTTGTAACACTAAAAGAAATTGCCTAAGCCACAAAAAATCCTGTCAGAAGCACAAAATAAAAAATACTGAGTTGTTTCTCCTCCCACTGCCTAACTTTTCGATTTTTATAAACAGAGATAATTTTTGTCAATATGTAATTTTGTAATTTGAAATTTGTAATTTTTGTATGCAAAGAACTAATATCCAAATGCTTGGTGCTGCTATATTTT
Organism: Theristicus caerulescens; assembly: GCA_020745775.1. Lineage (NCBI taxonomy): Eukaryota > Metazoa > Chordata > Aves > Pelecaniformes > Threskiornithidae > Theristicus > Theristicus caerulescens. Next base: position 30,071,922 of record CM036566.1, on the reverse strand, counting down.
CACTTGTAATCTTTAGCAGTTCAAAAAGAAGAAAGAATAGAAGAGGAGAAAAGAGAGGAAGAGAAAGAGAAGCGGAGAGAGGAAGAGAGAAGAAAGGACTCTCCAGTCCAAAACATTACAAGCAGAATACTTGAAACACATGACGTGGTTAACACCTTCAGGAAAGAGTTACATGTACCCAGAAGTGGACTTGTATAAAGAGAATTTATACCTGTCCCCCAATGTCATTGTTACCTGTCCCTTGGAAGAGCTGTCCAGGCAAGGCTATGGGATGTTCCTGCTGAAATTTGTTGAATTGCAACTCCATCTAAACCACTTACTTTCTTCGGTTTAGTAATGGGACCAGTAGAGTTTCCCTGACCACACTGTCCCATTGAATTGTTACCCCACGCATAAACTTCATTATCTATGAACATAAAGTAGAAAACAAAACCTGAGATACAATTGCTTTTGATCAAGAGGAGGGTTATATATTTTTACACCTTTTTCTTTTTACCATGAGAAAGTGCCAAACAGTGACTGTCACCAATCGAAATATCAACTATTCTTGTAGCAGCCAGTTCTTCAATAAGCTTGGGTCTGAGAGCGGTTGCCTCTGAAGAGCCACAGCCAAGACATGCACCACAGCCCCATGCATAAACCTAGAGCAAACAAACCACAAAATATCAATATGTCAAATTTGTATTATTGGTGACCACAAACAAACAAAATACCAGATAACCACTTGCACAATAATTGCAATTACGCTTTCAACAAAACATGCACAGTACTTTTATGACTCTAACGTACATTTCATATAATCTATATTTCTTCCCCTAACCACTAAGATCACTGGCCACAGAGCACATCAACAGGGAGGCTGTTGCAAGAAAAGAAACTGCTACAGTAAACTTCAACACTCCTAATCCATACTTTAAAAACCCATTGCCTTTGAATCACAGTGGGGTGAGGGTGGGGGGGGTCAGTTAGGTTACATGTGTAGAAATGCTTACTGTATTACATGTATATACATCATGCCAGTAAGGGCCTTCATTTACCACCTAAATATTTGTCTCCAAGCTCTCCTGAGACTTTTCAGATTAGAAATAAAACTTTCAGTTAGCATCTATATTCTAAAATACACATACATTTTAAAAAACTATTAAATCACTTAACCACCTGAGTTGGTTAATGCATTAAAAATTACAAGCATTTCACTTTTTGCTTCTAGAACCCACTTTGTTTCCTGAATCCAATTTGGTTTTGCACTGGTTACATTTATTAACCTAAAAATAATTCGTTTTCTGTGGCTAAGCAAGACTTTTGAAAAATATATTTTTACATGACTCTTCAGCACATTTTGAATTACTCTAACGCATTAGGATCTCGGTACTTTAGTCAATCTCTAATCAAGAACTTCACTGATATTTAAGTACTAGTTGAATATTTTCTCATCAGTCAAAATAATAGATGCTGAAATAATGAACCCACACCATCTTCACCAACCTTCATAACTTCAGTGAAAACTTGTTTTTGCCTACCTGCCCTGTTGATGTCAAGGCAAGTGAAGACTGGCTGCCAGCACAAACTTTTCGAATAAACATTCCTTGCAAGGCTTCTATAACCTTAGGTTTATATACTCTATTTGTATCACCATGACCAAGTTTGCCTACAAAAGGAGGAAACACAAGTGGAAGGTATTTTCAATACATATCCAAAAAGAATTCTTTTTGGATTTCCAAAAATGTTAGAGCATATGTTTAAAATTAAAACATATTACAATTTTTATAAAACGCATTCTCTTTCAATTGCAGTAATTACATAGTTCAGGAAATATGTATTTATTATATGGAATTAATATTTCAATTTTTAAATACACTATATCTACACTATTCATTGCCTGCTTTTAATTACTAAGGCCTTCCAAAGCACTAAACCTTTTAATATTTGGCAAAAAAAAGATTAAAAAATTTCTCTCTCCTATTTTATAAAGTGACTTGGAAAAAAACCCAACTTTTCTGCATTTTCTTCCTAACAGCTGTGTGCATTTGTGTAAACATTATTTTTATTCCCTCATTCCTCCTTTTAAGTTTCTCTTGAAAACAGCTATTTGTCTCCACAGCTTCACCATTTTCAAGCAATGACCTCAAAAACAAAGACTGTCACTAGACCATGTCAGTGTGTTGACAGAAAAGCATTCCTCATAAGGAAGGAGAAAAATAAAATCAAATGTGAAATATATTAGAAAGACTCATAATTTCTACAAAGGTTATGCTTTTATTCATGTTGGTTTAGCTTTCCTACAATATTTTAGCACCGCATTATTAATATCCAAAAGTCAAATTGTTTACAATTTACTGAAACAGAAGAGCAAACTCCAATACTTCGTGATGGTTAAGATGCCTATCCTGTTAAAAACTGATTTTTCAACTGAAATTACAGAAAGAGGGAGACAGAGGAGCGGGAACAATTCTATATGCACATGCACATATCCACATGCATATAGATTGCTAGCTTTCGAATGAAATTCAAATTCCTACCCAGTCCTATTAACCACCAATTTGATTATGAGATTTCTGTAGTCTGCATTTTCCTCTCTTCTAACACTAAGCTAGGAAGCAATAATACAGCAATTTTAATCTGAGTTTTAATTTTTATCTAGCAGCATAACCAAATTTAGCTAAATACAGTAATAGAAAATGAATGATTCTGTCTTTGACAAAGCATCTACTGGCAATGAAGCTTAGAAGCCTTTCATTTTCGAGATGGGAGATGTTCCTTCAAGAGGCAGTTTAAATGCAACAGTTTCTGGTACACGAATACAGTTATTGCCATATCGAATAAGTGAGTTTATTTCAAAGTTAGCAGCAAAGCATTTTTTCCAAAATTGTTTATGCATTCATTGAGCTTTTTGCTGTGTGAAACCTTTCTTCCTTCTGATAATCTGTTTTTAAAGTCTATAATCTTGCAGTTAAACGTCAAATATTTTATTTAGATTTTACTAAAATCCTCTTCTTGAACAGCTACCAAATGACACACAAAAAAAAAAAAAACAAAAACAACCCAACCCAAAAATCACCAACAAAACCTGCAAGGAGTACTGAGGCTATGTGGTAGATGGAATAAGACGAAAATTATTACCAAAATGTTAGTTTTACCTACCATTATCTCCTCCTCCAAATGACCATACTGTTCTCCCATCTTTGGACAGAGCTATTGTGTGTGAACTGCCACAGGAAACCTCTCCTACATTGCTAATATCTTTTACTAAGGTTGGAATGTTGCGGCTGTTGCTGTCACCATGACCTAAGGAAAAAAGAAAAATATATTTTCTTTTTGTAAAGATTTAAGTTCTATTTATGGTTTGTAATTTCAGTAAGATTTTGCAAAACCCATATACAATGTAATTATCACAAATGATAATTTCTGCCCACTTTTCCAAAAGATTGGTAGTAAGGTTTGGAAGAGATCTGTAATAAGGTTAACAAACATTTCATTTTTGTAAGACATACTCCAGAACACTTCTTCATACCTTCCTGCCACTAAATCATAGGACTATTTTCTACCTAGTTTAAAAGAAATAAAAAGAATTACTAGTACAACTGCCTTTAATACTAGTTGACTAGGCAGCCATACCACTTAACACCAGGCAGCAGGTAGCCTGAACAGCATGAGGAAGCTAAAATAAGGGCACACTCTTACTACTGTCAATACAAGCATACATACTGCACAGACAAATAAACCCAGCAAACTAGCTAGTTTTAGACAATCACAATTCTAACTGGTGCTTTCTGCAGAAGCCCAACACATTACAGTATCACCTACTTCATAATAAGCATGAGTTACATGTCTAATAAACTATGGAAATTCTGCAAATATGGAAGAAAAATGGGGCACAGAGGGAAAAGAATACTACATGGTATTCATAACTGATTAAATGCGAACAAGTTATTATGACCTAATTAAATGCTACCTTTTAGCTGCGCACTGGAACTCACTGTTGCCCGCGCCAAGCTCCCCAAAGCACATAAAAACCCCACATTAACCTAAAACTCAATAAGAACATTTCTACAATTCCCCCCAAAATTGTAGCTTAAACCTCTAACCCAGTGTTCTTAACAGCAGGGATAGGCTCAGCACTTCTATTGATTACCTTGAAAAACTGCGACAGCTTAAGTTGTAAAACACCGTCCTCATCTTCTGTCCCTGTCAGTTACTTTCTTTCACTCCTCTACTTGGCAATAATGACATTCAAAGCAAAGACAGCAGAAAGGAGCTAAAGCCCAATTTGAAACAATTTTCTACACAAAATGTTTGGTTCAACTGAGCCTGCTTGAGAAGGGTGTTTTTATACTAGGCATACCAGCTGTACAGCAAAGATGATGAAATAGACAAGTGAACTTTTAGCAAACAGAAATACTGTGGGGTTTGTTTCAGTTAAATTTAACTTTTTAGATGTATTAAGGTAAAATGACATTAAGCCACTCTGGCAAACTTAATTTCAAGTACCCTTATTAGTATCACATTAGAATCAGACCCTTGATATTATTAGCCAGTTATTCATGACTGTTCAAAGAACCATCCTACCATCACTAGATCATGTTTATCTAGAATTCCAGTTTATTTAAAATGTCTACTGTTTACTTTTAAGTGGCAGTGGCAATCATACACAGTCTTATGAATGAAGGCAACTTTTCCTGAAAAGAAAAATATAAAAAAATAGAATCTTTGTAAAATTAACTGCATTGAAACCTTTTAAGGGTCTCTGCACTAGTTTTAATACAGTCACCTATATACACACAGCTGTATACATGTGTGTATATGTGTGTGTATGTGTGCATATGTATGTGTATTTAGAAGGGACAATAAGAGAACGAGGCATATACATGTATAGTATCATTAGCAGACACAGGAATTCTTCCAAGAACATCTCATGAAATTTTAAAATTACCTAATCTTCCAAAGTCTCCCTCTCCCCATGTATATAGCTCTCCATCTTCTGTAACAGCAGCGCTATGTCTGTATCCAGCTGATACACATACAACCACCTACATTACATGCAAAAATAAAAATCAAGTTTTCATACAAATTGAATGGGAAGTTTGAAAGCTTATGAAAGTCAAGTTTAAGAAGCAGTCTACGTAAATTGACTTGTTGACTTGTGTGGAGCAAGTACACAAATTAATCTTTGCAATCTTTACTATTTAGTATTTGATAAGTGGAAATCAGTACACAAAGAGACAAGTTTATATATAAAAACGGTCATGATTTTTTTATCAAGCAAATCTAACATAATGATATCCTAGTCTTACATCAGTAGAAGAAAAGAAAGCATCAGTGGATATTTAAAACACCAGCCAAAACAGACAGATAGGGAAGAGAAGGCCTTGTAGGACAATACAAAGCCACTTTTCAAATGAAGCCACTAAAAAGTTGTACACAAAAAGCCCTAATGTTACAGCTAATAAAAGCAACCATCTCCTGGAATGTCACCACAGTTCAGCAAAAGCACATGAGAAAGTTTTACTCGTAAGACTATGAGAAGGTTTACTGACAATGCCATTGTCCAAATCACACGCCTGAAGACAACCATAAGTTTTAGTGCTTTGCTGAAAGCAGACGCAGCTTCAAAGAGAAGTTTAGATAAAACACAGAACTTTTTCTTAAGAGTTTATATACTTCAAATTTTACACAGTATCACAACTGAACAGAACAAAAATAGGTGTTCTACTATGCAAAACATACCTTTCCTTGCAGAGGACCCTGAATAAGTTTGGGATATTTCTGAGTTGAACTATTTCCATGTCCCAGTTTTCCATAGTCACCATCACCCCAGCTGAAGACTTCCCCTTCTGTTGTAAATGCCAAAGTGTGACCATCAGATCCTTTTGAAGATGACACTTTTTTAATAGACCTATGAGGCTCAAAAGTCAATTTTTTCAATGTGGACTGATTATTGGAGTCGCCCAGACCTAGTCTCCCATAGCTGCCTTTACCACAGGCTCTAACAGAACCATCCGTAGAAATAACAAAAGTACAATATTGTCCAGCTTCAATCTATAAAAAAAAAGATTAAAATAGTAAAAAAAATAATTTTAGAGAAATGTAAAATTCACATATAGGCCTAGAAGTCTGTATTTTTAAACAGAATGTCAGGTTTCTTTACATAACCTTTTCATATAACATGATGTAAAAATTAAGGAGAATTTGGATTTCAGAAGTAAAATTCAAATCCTTGAAAAATATTTTATGAGTAAATCTATTTTCTTGAGGTAAAGGATATAAATAGTGATTAATCCATTCTAGCTATTTGCGTATCTTCTACAGACTACAGAACTCAGGCTGCCTTCAGATCTCCAAGTCTGGAGATGGACAGTCTTTGAAGGTATCTTAATTTCTGAAGACTACAAAGTAACAGCTTGAAAAAGCACTGTAGGTTTTGCTTAATTTTAACCAGTACCAAGTGGCAACATTACAGAAATACATCAAACACTAAAAATCCACTACCATTTGAGACTATGCATTTTAATTACATAAACAGCAAAGAAATAAGACCAAAAGTTTTTAAGAAAGTAAGAACTTGCCTCTACCAGAAAGTCAGTGCACAGCTGAAGAACGACCTAATAGCAAACCAACTAACCCTGCAATAATTTCCTATAGGAATCTTGACACACCATAAGTGCAAAGCAGGTTCAAATCTGAAGCATAAAGACACTGCATGTCCACATCATAAGATGGCACAAAGCAGGTGGTGGATTGCATGGTGACAGCCCTGTTTACTGTGAATTAAGTTCTTCATATAGACAAATCCTACAAAGATCATCAATGAAGGTTGAAGAAAAAATTCTTTATCCCAGTGGAAAATCACATAAACACATTGTATGGGTGTATACAGTACTATTTAAAGAGTAACTCATTCATTCAGATTACTCGTTCCACTCTTGTGTGTTAGTGTTTTGTTTAAACAAAGTTTTTTGAATGCATAAACTTGCTTTATGATGCCTGGTGCTACAGTCCACTGGCATATAAAATATATCAGTGACATCAATAGAAATAATTTCAGAAAACGTACCTAAATTATCTAGTGACAAAAAAAAATGCTTTTATTTAAGTCAACATTGCAAAGCCAATATAGTAACAGAAAAGCAAACTATTCTATTCTGTGTCATGCATCTATAGAAGTGCTCAGTTGCAACTGCAGAATCTGTGACTGAGAGCAGAAAGAGCATACTGTACACTGATTTTCAGAAAGTTAATTAAGGTTGCTGTGCCAGCAGTTAGCCCAGTCTGGACTTCTAAACTAGGGAACCTTGGTGTGAAAACCACCAATGGGAAAAAAGATTGAGTAGTTAAGATACCTTTTAAACAACAGTAAAAAAACAACCAAACAAAAAAAAACAACTACAGGCAAGCAAATTTGTCCCTGCAAATGCATTTCATAACAAGTTAGATAATTCAATCGTTCTTGTTACATGGATATTGACCTATGTCATTAAAAAAGAAACAGAATGTTTTTTCCAGCCATCGATAAAAGTATTGAGATACTTTCAGTAAAATAACATGTGTGATTAGTTCTGAGCATCATACCTTCATTACAACTGACTCTCAGAAATGAAGTACTATTTTCCAATTTCATACTATAACTATGAAGCTGTTAAATGTTACATAATGTACCACTATAAGTGTCACTCACCGTCTGTGCATCAGAAAAACTTGGAGCAAGCTTGGGTTGAAGTATTTTCTCTTGAGTTCCTTCTACCAGTTGATGACTGCTGTTGCTACCCCAAACATACACTTCACAGGTTTCAGAAACAATGGGAGCATCACCCGTTTGAATGCTGTCAGGGCTGGCACATGTTCTTGAGTAGTCGGATGCCATTCGACAAACCTATTAAAATGAGAGATTTATTACACAGTAGCATTTTCATTTATTTCCATATAGTCACAATGGTTAATGCAACTTTAACTTCCCCTCAATATGATTCTCTGCCTAAAACACAAATCATCCATCACCATTATCATTAGCTTGCCCAAATCAGTTTGTTTCTCTACATCTTAGTTTTTCATCTTTTTCTTGCCTTCCTCTTCTGCTCCAGAACAACTCAGTAGAGACTGGACCAGACCCACATGCACACATCAATCAGATGTATGAGGGGGAAGTAAACTACAATTACCTTAAAGTCAAGGTTCGTTTCAAGACATACCTCTTCAAATAAACACAGAGCTGCCTCGTAAAGAGAACATAAGCCATCAGACGTTCTAGTTGGCTCTCTCCATTGACTTCGATCAGCAGATGATCCCTACAATTTTTAAATGTTGTTATTATGAGAAAAATACTTCCATACAGCAACAGTGCGCCTGTACAAAATACATTAGGGATTTGTTCTTATGGTTAAGCAAAAGTAAAAGCTCTTTCTATAAGCATAAGTAAACGACCTTTTTCTGCTGAGCTGTGATATCTGCATATACCTCAGGGTAACAAAAATGTGACAAGTGCTTGTTAAACATTCTTATTTATTCCTTTTTGTGAAAATATCTGGGTTTAGAGTTAATTTCTCCTAATACTATTTTGTTCTGAAATGTATGTCACTTGTGTTTAGTCTGAAGTGATTATTATTTAATTTAAAAATGACTAATCATCATTATTTTTGTGTTTACATATCTTCCACATTTTGGTCTCTAATTTTATATCTAGTCCAAAACCAACAACAAATAAAGTTGCCCATCAGGATATTCTACCCAGTTCAGATCCTGCCACTGCCATGCTCTTCTCATGGTCCCCATTCTTTAAATTTTTTAGTTTTTAAAATTTACATTTATTAGCAAGCATTACAAGCCTGAGAGGAGAGAAAAGAGTGACCAGTAACGGGAAAAGTCCTTCCCTGTTTCAGTCTGATTATATGAGGCAGAAGTCTGCCGCAGCTTCTGATTGCATATTGTGCAATAATTTCATAGCTTTAAAAAGAATATTCATCTAGGACCAGAAGTAAGCACTCAACATATAAAGCAGTGTGCCATACTTCCAACCAATTTAGCTCATTTTCTTACCGCATTAATTTCTGAGCAGTACCAAAATCACTAAACATCTCAAATCTTACTGATCCTCCAAAGGTGCATAAGCAGAAGTCCAGGTTAATTGGAGTGCAGGAATGTCTGATATAAATAACTTTGAACAGGAACAACGCATATTGCAAAACTTTGAATTCTAAGTAAATTCAGCAAAGCAAGCCTTAAAAACCGTTCCATACTTTCTTTTAAACGTAAAGTGCAAGTGGATCAAGTACGTCCTTGATTCTTTTCCTGAAGTTAGAGCATAATGCCAAAACTGACAAGAGGGATTGCTTTGCTGTTTCATCTCCTTTACCTACTAGAAAAGGGGTGGGCAGGGGGGAAGAGAAAGATACGGTGGGTAACAAAGGAAATACTGAAAAAAATATTTCACAAAAAAAACCCCAACTATTTTTAATTTATTAAGAAAACTATTCAGCAAACTGGCATTCAGTGTTGAGAAACTATTTAAAGTTAAGAATGCAACTACATTTGCAATGTAGAAAAATCAAAGCTGGTATACTTACCAAAGATCGTCGCATCTGTGTTAATATACTCATAAAGCAATCAAAGCTGATCATCCCTTCTGGACTTTGCAGCAACTTGGTTTTCTCCATGGTGTTTACTACAGCTGAAGCACCTAAAGCCATTTCTATCCATTCAAGAAGATAACGCAAGGAACCTCGCTGGGCAGCCAAACCAAGAAGCAATTCAGAAGCTAATCTACGACCTAAAGTGTCTGCCCCAGAGTTTGGAATTGTTACTCCTTTAAGAAATGTTGTTACTTGTGATAAACAGTCCAGCCCCATTGGTGGAATCTTGCTTTCATTTGCTAAAGATAAAGGTGGTAAAGAGCTCACGACTTCTATTGCAGTATGGATAACATCATTGCAAAGACTAAGGCCAGGTCCTGATGCAGGCATCATCCAACTTTGTCTTAGCAGTGCAAATAACAAGCTTAATCCAGTCCGAACTCCCATTTCTATGAGTGCATCTGTACTTGACCTAGGACGTTCACTGACAGAATGCACATCTGTTGATCCAGAACTGCTTTCTGGTGAATGCTGCTGTTGTTTCACCTTACCCTTATCATGATATTTATTAGAAAGTGCATAGAAGACACGCTGTAACACAAGGAGACGTTTTCGAAGCGCTCCAGCAAATGGAGAGTCTGAGCATACCATCTTCGCCAGTGCCAGCTGGCTGCTAAGAAGGGCATCCAAGTAGTGGTCCTGTTCATCACTAGATAGAGATTCCCGCTCAAAATCTGGTAACTGAGGTCCTTTGAGGCACAGAACCTGCTGGGGCAATGGCACTACTTCTTTATTGCTGACTAACTTAGCGTACAAGATAGAAACTCCCTCCCTTGTTGCAATAGATTCACTGTCTTCTGTGATCCAGGAGCTGTTTAGATGTTCAAGCCATTTCAGCTTCACAGGTGGGACCATAGCTGCCATGTTGGTTTACTCCTTTGCCATTCGTCCTGAAGATGAAAAAAACTGTAAATAGGCGTGCAATATTATCTACAGAATTTATTACTCACAGCAGGGCAAATCCTAATAATCCTTTACGAAAGCAAGTAGCAAAAGATTAATCCCCAAGAATTACCAAAGTTCCACCATTTTACCCATATAAGTGCTGCAACCTGGAATTCAGATCAAATACTAACAGTATAGGTTAAGATTAGTATAAAAAAGACATTTTGCAGATTAATTTTTATCTTCTTTTTAAACAAATAAGTGCATGCGTATGTGCAACTTCCTTAAGATGATGTAAAAATTTTAGTGTAAGTCTGCATTTTCCACACCCATATGCACAAAAATTCACACAAAGCAGATTTAATTCTGCTATGTTTCAATGAAAATACACTTTAATGTTCTCTAGAAAAAAACATTCTCTTTACAGACAGCAAAACTGACGACAAAGACTTCAAAAAATGCACAAGTTCATACACAACTGCGTACAAGTGAATGGAGCACCAGTGTAAACCTTCATTTTATAATAAATGAGACTACTAATTCAGGCCATGACTAAGGGCTCAACCTGTCAAACTCACTTTGAAGTCCTGCTGTCACAAGCCACTCTTTCCCCTCTCTAAGGTAAGCTAGAGATCCCCTTAAAATCCATGTCAGAATGTTAAAAGGAAACTAGGACAGATGGCTTGACTGGTAGGGAGGCACACTATGTAGATTCTACTAATTCAGTCAATAGACTCTTCGAGCCCAATACACATTACACCTATTCCAAGTAAATTTACAGTATCAAACATTATGTATTACATTATATTAACCTATTCATATTGTATAATGTACAACTTTGAAAGGATTCAAAGCTTTTAGGACAGATTTTTAAGGAAGGGATCACTAACAATATGGAAGTAAAGAGAAAACGCAACAACACTGCTTTACCAGGGAAGTTCAAATTGGTTGCCAAACCAACTTGACATCTTACAACATTCTTTCAAATCAAAGACATCAATTAATTTGAGAGATCTTTTTTTTTGCCAACAATTTCAGGAAAAAAGCCCAACACATTATGAATCATGACACTTTTACATGGATTCAAACTCAATGAAACCTTATGATGAAATTGCTACAAAATTCCTGGGAATCCTATGGTTAAAATGGATGTTAAACGTGGCCACATACCACAAAGCTTTACTTGGCTAGCACTAGCCCCTGGAATACATCTCTTTTCTGACTTTTGCACTGCCTGAACCCAAGCCAACTCACTTAGCTGAATGGAAAGGTCCCTTTTGCCCTTCTTATTCCCTTGAGAGATGCAGTAGGGTCTGAGTTCTACACAGGTGGCCTAAAACCTCAGTTACAAAATCCACGTGTGAGACTTGAATGCTTTGATATTAAACCACTATAACTTGGCTTAAATGAAGAGTAGTTTCAAGATTTACAATTAATTAGACAGGATTGCATTTTTTTGTTCACTGTTTTAAAATTCAAAATTTAAAATAAATCAACAGATAGAAAAGTTACATTTAGGTTACAGAATATCAGGCCTTTTTGAAATTTAATCTGAGTGCATCAACTTTCAAACTGAACATGGAAACAAGTCCTCTTTGATCACTTTCAGAAGGGAGAATATAGTGTTGGAAAAGCGTATTATTTTCTCTACATAGTGCTTCTTTAGGGACAACACACCACAGGTGTATGGCATGGACAGTACGGCAAATGTGCATATGGCCTTGTAGTTCCCCAATGCTCAGTCACCACAAACCTCTTAACCATACCACTCAAAATGAAAGTGTAAGCCATTTAAAAAAAAAAAAAAAAAAAAAATCGCCAGAAGGGCCTCTTGTATATTCAAAAGCATACAGTATTATTTAGGCAAATGATGCTGTAATAAACCACTCCCAAAAATTAAGGTGGTATAAGTTTATAGAAGAATTGTATGTTAGGAAGACAAAATTTGGAGGAAAACAGGGAAAAAAATCAAGTCAATTTTTAGTTAAGTTTCAAGATATCTTCTCTATCTTGAAACCAACAATGTAATATTTTGATTAATTGAGTTGGTAAAACAAGTACAACACAAAGTGCAGAGGTACCTCTACCACTGTAGATGAGTATGTCACAGGGGAAGAACGATACATAGGTGAGAAGTAGTAAGATTAATAGCTTGAAATTGAATAGTAAAACATGCAAGCTTATACAATTATGGAATAAAAAGTTCTCCCATAAGGAGAGAAATTATTATTTGGAGATTCAAAAGTAGAAGAGTCTAGTGAATCACAGGAGGATCATGAGTCAGCATGAAAGAAAATACAATCCTGAGTAGCATTCACAAGCATTTCCAGAATGGTTAGGGAAGGTTAGGTAAGGGAAGTATTTTTACACAATTTTATAAAATGCTAACCAATTGGATTAGCCAGATGGATTTCTGTCACCTATATCCTGAACTCATTAAAGATTGACACTGGATCATGCAGAGAAAAAGATTATTCCTCTGATCTACCCTAACAGAGAATCTAGCCCGAAGGTAAGACTAGGAGTGTGGCTTTTCAGCACAGCAAACCAAAATAAATAAATACATAATAAAAATGAAATAAAATGAAATCTGGTCTATAAATACTGCAAAGAAAAAAGGGGGCAGGAGTGGCTAAATAAGCAAAAGGAGAATATGGGCATAAGAACAAATGGGTATGAAACAATCACAAATTAATTTAAACTGAAAAACTCAGAAGTTTGTTCCCAGTTAAATTCTTCAATGAGTTTCTAATGGAAATAGCAAGCCTTTTTGAAATGGAATATAGTAAATTCTGATACACAACACAGAGAACTTTTCTAGTCTCATGTTGTCATTCTACTAGGAAAACATTTATTTCAGGCTAACAAAAAGATCTTCCTTGAAGAGATATCTATCACAAAAAGAAATCATAAGTAATCTGCAGCAAGAACACAAAGTGAAACTTGTTCCAATTTTGCAATATTTAGAATCACAGAGCAAATTAATTGGTTTTTAAATTTATTTATAAAGTGCCTAATGCTGTCTTATTGACTGCTCTCTCACAGACAGATGAGGATGTATGGGGGAAGACTGTTCCATACGAATGCAGCAATGTATGACATTTCTTCTTTATCATGATATACTTCTCACCATAATTCACTTCTTCCAAGTACTATAGAATTGTATTTTAATCTCAGTAACCACAGTTTTAGGTTATCCAGTTATTATTTTAAAAGTACACATGCACAGCATTTATTTAATAGACAAGGTAATTCAAGATTTAGATCTGAAGACCTAAAATGTTGCAGAATTCATAAGCATATCTCAGCATTATGATTATTTATGTCTGCATTGAATTATACAATGGGTGACCCTGCTCTCACATTCTGATATTTTATAAGGATAAAGGACGTTAGCCTAATGGGGTAGCTTTTCTGACAAAAATGTAAACTGAACAGTCCACATCTCATATAACAACGAGAAATTCCATAGACCAAAAAACAAGGAACTATAACTGACAGTACTCTCCCAAGAATAAAGCAATGACTAGAATTCCTATACTATACATATTGTTTAGAGCTCAAAAATGGAAGATGTTAGTACTCTTCGAAAAATTATTCTAACCAAAACCATTAATGTATGCCACTGGTACGCAAAGGCAAGGTGCTGCAGAGACCAGTGTTTACATGGTCTAGAAGTGTTGGCCTATGTGAGACTAAGTAGAGATACAAGCAAAGTTGTATTCGGATAGCTTCTTAGCAGGTCTTATTAGCTCAAGCACAGCACCATGTTGATACAACCATGCTGGTTACAGGATCCAAGTTAGTTCACATATCTTGCTGCAGCACGAATCATAAAACTTTTCAGTCTATTTCTTCTCATTTTTTTTCCTTTCATCTTGCAAATTCAGGCTGTTCTGTCAACACGTAAGACTAAAAAAAAGGAATGCAACATGGTTTTGGAATAACTATATTTTGGGACTTCCAGCTACTTAAAAACAAAGTGAGGGCTTCATTGCCAGATCCTGTTCATAGTTCTGGATCAGAACCCTGGCATGAGTAGGAGAAATCTATAGAAGAGTTTAAGTGCAATGTGCATTGAGCATTTCATATTTATACGTGTCCCATAGATTTCAAAGACTGCCTACTTTAATGTCCTACTATTTTTATTGTTCACTTGCAATCTAGTGGCATTTTAGTATTTCAGTGCTTTGCAACTGGATTTAGGATACTTTTTTACCAACTTCAATTTCTGTATTCCAATAAAATAATTTTTTTATTCTTTTTTTGCTTGCTCAATATTTTAACCCTCAAATATTTTAACCCTCATAAACGCAGTATTTTCAGTAGACAGCTTTTGAACTCAACAGCAAAAACATAAACCACAAGAACTACACGCATGCAAAGTAACAATGAAGTCACTAAAATCAACACCGTTTCTTAGTTATCATTTATACAACATTCAAGTACTGCAAAAGTAAAAGCATTGATAACATCACCAAAAGACCCTAATTCCCCAAAAAACCCACTAAGCTTGAAAAACTTCTCACATACAAGAATGCAGATTGATCACAACTAGTTGAGTCCAGGGTTCTTTTATGTCTAAGTCTGAGAAAATTTTTAAAAATTAATAAATAAAAAGAACACACTGCTCCCAAAGAGACACTTGAGTTATTAATTTTAATGCTACTAGCATTTAGAACTCCAGTTTCTTCAAGAGGATTCTTGATGTTAACTGTAAATTTTGTCAAGCTAACTTATAGCTTAATATGCAAGGAGGCTTTTTCAAAGGAAGAGTGTTTTCAAACTGCTCTTTTTAAAAGAAGCGTTGTTTAAAGTAACCCACAAATGCTTTACCTCCTATTGTACAAAACAGATTTGTTTGACTCCTGTTTTATAATCATTAACCATAGGTTACATAGGTTCTGAACGATCAGTTTCTGTTCTTTGACCCTTCAAGTTCTAATGCATTACAATTTCACCAAAAGGTAATATAATATTCTGAAGGAGAGGTTTGTGTTATTTGGTAGTCTGAGCCCTATTTGATCTTATTTAAAACTAAATCTCTGGGGGGTGGATGGAATCTCTCTGCCATCTAGTGAGACGATGTGCTCACTACAGCTGTAATGCTTGTAGTGCAACGGATAACATATAATATGACTTCATTCCCTCCCAGACTTGACATTTCACACTTAAAAAAAAAAAAAAAAACCAAACAGAGCACTATACTACAGCTCTTCTGCCAATATACCCGCCAAAAAGCACATTCTGTGCTATTAAACACCTGCTTTTATTCCAGCCAAATTTTCTCTAAAATAGATTAGCACCTTCATCAAAAGCCTTATTTGAGCCTCAGTGAGCCTTGCCGCAGTAACTTCAGTTGTATTACAGCAGACAAAGTCCTTACACATGTCTATCAGACAAAAACTGGAGCCACAACTGTTAACTACTATTCAGAGGCAGTAAGCATTCTTTGCATTTCATACTAGACACACCTTCTGTTTACTCACACAACAAAGCAAACTAATGGCATAGCCTCCAAGTGACACAGACAGGTATTATTACATCTAGGACCTTGTTCACAAAGAAAAGGCAACGTTTTCGCATTTGTCAGGAAGAAAGGATTTGCTAACTACCGTTTGATGTGAATTGCAACTGTAAGAACAATTAATGCAAACTTTCAAACTCTGGTCTTCAGTGACAAAGTTAGCGCCTTCTCAAGCGCCTTCTCAAGCGGCAATACATGGGGATCTAGCCACATTAAGAAGTCTCCTGAATAAAGACTCATTCATTTGCTTTATACTTACAGCAGCTATTCTTCATTCAGAAATTTCAAAACTTGCTCATGTGCCTCAAAGGTGCAAATACTGCTCCTTTTCCTGAAAACTGATAAGATTTTGTTCTCTTCCCCTTGTATGCATTTCTAAAAATACAGACTGAAGCTTCAATCTGAGCTCTTAGTAGTGACCTACTCTCCTACTGCAACTTTCAGAAGAAATATATTGGTCCATCTTGAAAATAACATTTGGTTTGATGTGACAGGTAGCAGTCTTTAACCGGATAAACTGATGGCAACAAGCTGATTTGATATAATCCTGAAAATGATCTCTGAATACAAATGTAAATTATCTCTGTCTCTGTGTGGAGTGCAAGCACAGCGACTATGTATCACTGTAGTTAACCAAAAACTAGGTAACAATAGTTAGCACAGTTTACAGGAAGGGTTTATTTCCTCCAGCTCATTGTCTGAGGACCACAAATATAAGGTTTATAATTGCTTCAGAGCCTTTTTAAGTGCAGACAAAAAGAAAATACATTTGACTTTGAAAGACCACAGGAATATATTCACTGATGTTTTACTACATCTAACCACTACAAGGTCAGCTGACAATGTGGAAGGTACCAATTTCACAGTGTGGGCCAGCGTGTAGTCCCACCAATTTTCTGAACAAGCTGATCATATGGCTGATCATACGGCCAAGCACAAAGGGAGAAGGCAGAAACATGTGACAAGAAGTGGAGAAAGGAAGTACTTCTCTTTCATCATCAGCAGCACAAACCTAAAACAGTCTAAATGTATCTCAACAGCTTTATAAAAGTATTTCAACACTGGAGCACTTAAAACACTTTGAATTCAAAGTTCCAAATTCAAGGTTCCCAAAACTTTCTGGGATTTCTATTTTAACAAAAGCAAACAAAAAAACCCAAAACCAAACCAAAAAAACACAAAAACAAACCGCAACCAAAAGATCTTTTTGAATTGCAACAACTGTTCCGCCTTAAAAACAGCCCTATCACATTTTGTTATGTGTTTATAGGTTCATATTTTGGGACTTGAATTAGAGAAAATATTCCTTTCAGCAATCTCAAAATAACTTATCCTACTGTCAAATCACTAGCCAACAGCTTACATGTAGTAAACCCCCACATCTTCCAAGTGAACAGCTCTCACTGGTTCAAAAAAGCTAGGCTTCAACCAAGATTATGCCTTGAACATTACCTATTACATAATTTCCAGATATGCAACAAAGTTTTAAAATCAGAATTATTAGAGAAAGTTTTGATATTTTACTTTATATAAAAATGTATCCGTCCAGCACCAGGTGGAGAAAAATCTATTCACATTGACAAAACATGAACCACAAAAGCCCAGCTCTCCCTTCCCTTATTCCTTGCTTTCTCCTCCTCCTCAGGGGGAAGAAAAAAAAAAAAGTAAATAGTGAGAATTTGCAACACAACTCATTTGTCATATCTTTTAGAACCACAGTTCCTGTTGGGCAAATACCTATTTTGGGGGAGTAAATACCCACATATATTTTACTGTTGCTGATCAGTAAGTCAACTAAAATGGACGTTAAAACTCATAGCTGAACAAGGACTACAGGACAGTCTTACCAAATTTAACACCTATTTCAAAAGCTTACTCTAGGCAACAGTTAGGACAAAATGAAAACATCAAACCCTAAAAAATAAGTTCTATGTACCCTGGATGTAGAATTTTTTTCCAAATAGCACTGGCAGCAACTTCAGCTGCAGTAGAATAAACCTGAAGGTAACTAAAACTGCCTTCAGAGCTTGTTTGCTAACTCAGAATTCCAAGGTCTTTGTTATAAAGTTAGAAACTAACCTGGAAAACTCCGCCTAAGAGTTGACTCTGTGAGAAAAAAAAATAATTCATGAACACATTTAAGTAAGTGGAAACACTAATCAAGTGTAGCTGATGAAGCTGTGTTATACCAGGAGTAAAGAAGAAACATGAAAGAAAATAAAGCAAAGACACAAGCATGAGACTACCTTCAGCAAAACCCAGGGCAAGGTCAAAGGTCAATGCATTCCTTATAAACATTAGTTGGACAAAAGAATTTGGATATTTCTTATCCAACTTAATGCCTGCCAAGAAAGTCGTTTTCATTAACAAGTGCTAGGGGGGAGATTCAGAACCTTAGCAACGCTACTGGCAGTTCCAAAAAGAAAGAACTGCTGCCGAATGGAAGATGAAGGGAAAGGCATTTGTCCACCACCCTCTTAGAAACTACTGTTAAAGTTGGGGGAAAAACGATGCTTAATAGCTCTGTGAGTCACAGACAGTGCTGCAGACTCTACAATTGAACTGAAGAAAAGGCTCAGATTCATCAAATACTCTACCAGAATATCTGCAAGCTGTAGAAGAAACAAAGCTGTTAGTTATCCTTCACTTCAATTGGGACACTAACTGCTGTTTTTTTCTACTACATCATACAAAAGGGAATGAGAAGAAAAGAACTTAAAAATGAAACCTGTGACAAGAACATAGTCAAGGTGGGGTTTTTTTTCCTGAGCTAAGAGGAGAGTAGAACATTTAAATAACAAGGGAAAATATGCTGAGAGCTCTCTTTTAATGTTGTAAGAAACATGAAACTTACCTGCAGCATAGACAAAGGTTCTTTTTCCTTTTATCAGCCTGCCATTTAAAGTGCACCCAAAGACGAACCTACAACTTCCAAAGCTACACCTCACTGCATAATGTATGATCATCCCCCTATGTTTCAGATTCTATGTCTTCAAGCACAAAAGTACAAAACAGCTACCTCTTTTGGTCTGTTCATGGTTTTCCCCATTATGTAAACAAACTAACACCAAATATACAAATTACTTCATGCTATTATCACTCAAATTCTAAGCTCAGGATGAAGTCTTCACATCTTGCAATAATTAGTAAGCATAAAAAGAAGATAATAGGCTGCATTTAAAATTCAAATAAATCAATTTACAGCCAATTCTAAGCATTATGAAATTGTAATAATTAAATTGTTGGCACACATTTCCACATGGCCAAGAACTCAGCAAGAATGAGAGTTTACAACAAATTTAATTTCCCCTTTTCCCATATATTTCTGTTCATCTACTTACTTACAGGATGATTTTAAAGAGGTTTTAGTTTAGACAGTGCTGCATCTAGGGAAAAAACAAAAACAAACACAAAACCAAGAGCCTGCAAGTGTTTGTCAGCAAGACGAAGTAAACACTAATAGTAATTAATACATTTAGGATCTTTCCTTTGAGTTAAAATATAGAGAAAAAGAGAAAAGTTGTCATATTTCAGGGAGAGAATGCAGTCTTTAGTGGCCTAGTGAATATTTTTAAAGAATATAAAATATTCAGTGTTATTAAAGAGTTTTGTTGTCTTAGATAGGAATTAATTCAGGCTGAAACCACCAGCTACTTGTTACAGATCACTTAAAACATTCATTTTTGAGATGTAAGTTTGCCTAAAATAAGTAATAAATCACATGTATTAAAATGTGAAAGGCCTGTTGCAAGTAATCATTAAGTATAACAGAATATTGAACAAATGAGCTTTCAACTAAGATTCAGCTTATATCACTAATGAAATAGGGCAAACAGTAATTGTTTTTACTGAGGAAAACTGCATATTTTCTAAGGAAATAAGAACTATCCCTATATCTTAAATAAGAATAAAATAAGAGACTGGAGATGCATATAACTGAATTTACAAGTTATTTCCATGAAACGGAAATAAATTATGAAGTGATAAAACTATAAATACTGCTCCTTTCTTCTCTTTGTCACCACAGTAATTTAAACACTCAGAAACAGAAAGAGAAACTTGATCTTGCAATTAATCCCAGCTTGTTTATTTTATATATACAATGCCAAGCCACTAACAGCACGGATGCATGAGCAATACCCTGATGTAAAACTGACTAGGAGATATAACAAAATAGGTGTTCGGCTACAAATGTTTCAGTATTTTTATATATACATAAATATATATATATTTTTTTTTCAGTATTTATAGTATATACTACAAATATTTCAGTATTTCAGGTATATGTGTCTGAAGCACAAGTGACTTCTCTATAACATTTATTTATTTTCAAAAGTGGAGTAATTCTTTCAAAACATCACAGTTAACATCAAAGTGTAGGGGAAATAATGTAAAATGTGGGTTTGTGTTTATATAATGTGCCATACGAAAGGTAAAATGGGACTGGAAAGTAACAGTAAGTTTTCCAGTCACTTACCACCACCTCCTAAATTATCTATGGAAAATGCAGATTTTTCTAGAAGGGGAACAAAGCAAACACTAAAGAGTTCTCATAAATCCACTTGGATGGCTCAGATATGAAGACTGTCAAATCTCTAAGAAGAGATTTTTTTCAGATTTTTACTACAGCTTCTGGAAATCAAGAAGTTTTTAGGTCTTGTCACTTTGAGATAAGTGGGACAGCTTTGATCAATTTCAAATGCAAGTATAAGGACAACTCACTAGAGGGGAAAAAAAAAATTATAAAACAGTAAGAAAAGTTCTCAACTTCAACACAGGCAAAGGACTTTGGAATTTGGAAAGTGCAGCAAGTATTCCTATATTCTAAGGGGGGGAATAATAATAATAATTAAAAAAGGACCTTAGCATGGGGTTGAAGGTCAAAGCTTGTAAGGTTATAAAGGTCCCTTTTCTGAGCTTAGCAGGGAAGATTGGCCCTGGACAGAACGTATACACAACTTCCCAGAAGGAACTTCCATAGTCTTCCCTTTCCATGTCAGCTTGGAAATTATGGGAGATATTTGAATTTGTCACTCAAGAACTGCTGCCATGCGGCTGACAAATTTATCCTAATATAAGTAAACAGGAAGCTCCCTTCTAGGGTTTAGATTTAAAAAAAAAAAAAAAAAATTACTGAGAAGGTGCTCTGTAGAGATCTAAAAGAAAGATTGCTGTGATGAATTAAAGAAAGGCAGAGATGGAACAGAAGCTATATAAAGTGATTACAGCACACACTGTAGGAGGAACAGAAAGATGAGGAACAGCTCTAGGCAACTCCAAAGAGATAACTCTAAATTCCTGCAAGAAGAGATTTAAGTATGAAAGTCAAGGCAAGAAAAAGTAGAGGGTTTTTTGTTTTGTTTAAAAGAAGGTTTGTTTAAAAGAAGGTTTGTTTAAAAGAAGGTTTGTTTTGTTTAAAAGAAGGTTGTACAAAATATCACTAAAAAGTGACAGGACAGGAATATTATCTTATTATTTTAATAAGTAGAGCGTGTAACAGCACAATTTCCCCAGAAAATGTTTTTTGTTTTTTCAGTCCTTAGCACACACATTCAGCTTATGAACAGACAGAAACTACTAAATGTGTGGAAGGGAGAAGTTGATTTTAGGGCTTTTTTTTTTTTTTTAAGCATCATGATCTCCAATGCAGTTGTTCTACCTCATTGTCAAATGCAGGTAGTCACTGGTATTACAACAAGAATTTCAATAATAAAAGCCCACAGATACGAAGGAAGAAGGTATAACTGCTGACCAGACTGCTAAAAGGAAAATTTGAACAATCAAGTCAGAAATGTAGCTAAATCTTCAAGTACAGTGATTTCCCATTGCTTGTATATACTTGAATCTTCAAAAAAAGCAAGACTGGTCTTACGTAAAGTGTTGTCAAATGGACACACTAAACAAGGGCAATTTTTTAACCTAGTCTTTAGGCATCAGTTGTCACAGCCCATGGAGATTTTTAAACTTACAAAATTAATTCTTCAACTAACACAATTATAAGTTTCAAAGTTCTCTATGGCTCACGGAAGTCTATTTCTCTGCTACTTTTCTCTTAAATAGTAATAATGCTTCCTTCTAAGCATACCTGATTGCATTTTTGCAGTCTGCCACTCAAACAGCAAACAGAGCACAAATCTTCCACTTACTTTTTTTTTAAATTGTTTCAAAATAAAAACCAGATTTTTAAGAGGTTTTGCAAACATTTCTTTATGCAAATCAAAAATATTGGAAACATTGTGTCTTGTACAAGGTCTATCTCTTTAACACAAGTATCTCATCATGAGTTATACAACTGAGGAAGGTTCAACTATCAGGTCATCATCACAAAGTCCTACAATTATAAATATATACAAAACACAAAAGCCTCTTACTTGAAGATTTGGAAAATGCTGTCATGTTGTTCTGCTCAGAAAAAGCATGGCATATCAGCCAGAGAAATAAGAGGAGAGAATCATGTGTTGTAGGAAGCAATATTATGACTCAACAGTAAGCTAGTACAATGTTTCTAGAGAGAAAAACCATAGATATTATCACTTGTAATTATAAAAAGATTTGAGCAACTCTTAAAATAGTAGAAGAATGAAATTTAACATTCTATCCAAATTCTGCTTTAGCCAATTTTATTCCTCCCTACAATGTCAACTGAATAAAATGTAGGATTATTCACTCCCTGTATAAATAATGTATTAGGTATAAAGCAATTAAAAACAGCTTCAACAGCCTACTCCAAAAGCTACAAGACGTGGGAAGAGTTAGAAAATTAGTTTAGTACTTATAAAGGGTTAAGTTATAATATCCTGTAGCAAAACGAGGATTAATTTCTTGAAAAGTGAAAATATATATTAGAAAGGTAATGAAAAAAAACATTTAAGTATGATCCAGAAGCTTCTGAATTTGGAAACATGAAGACAGCACCACTAGATGAACCACAATCTGAGAACCAATATGCATAAAATGAGATACTGTATCTTCAGTCAGTATGAAGAAAATACGTTTTCTTAAATCAGTGACTCTAGCACACACACTGAAGATATTAACAAGGACAGAATTTAACAAAGCTACATATTACCACATTTTTCTTTAACTTAGTCTAGCTACAGCAGAAATCAAGCACAGACAAAAACAATTAATCTCACAGAAGCTAAGTGTTCAGACTCTTAGAACTGCCACAAAAGCAGTTGAAAGTTTTATTTTCTGCAAAACTCTTGAAAAACCACACCTATAAAGCAGCAAACATTACATGTCCTAAAAATCAGAAGTTTTCTCAGAGGAAAAATAAGCCTCACAAGCACTCACTTACTCTCTCCTCTCTGCAATTAGCAATTTCAGCAACCTTTGTAAGATGCTGACTACATTTATCTTTATTTTATAGGAACCTAATAACAAAAGCTTGTAACACAATAAGCTGGAAGTCTGTACAGTCAAAGCAAAGGCAGGAAACACCAAAACTGAAGAACATGCAAAGAACGGTTGTGAAACTCACACGCCTGAATTCTATTTACTGCCTCACTGTAATGTTATACCACCTTTCCCCCATGGACAGGTAAAGATGTTTTCTAAACAGAGTGCAAGAAAAGAAAAACTTTAACAAATAAGCAGATCTGTGGATTTCTAAAGGACAGAGTTCTTCAGTGTGTGTTCACTGACAAGGATCTTTCTCAAGTTCACAGCAGTTTCCTTTACTATTTTCAACATGAGTGGTCCTAGAGTAGACTGTGCTAGAGGTACTTTAAGCATGATGTCACCTGGGTGGTTTCTGAAAAGGATTAGAAAATTTAATATTTAAACAGATGGCAGCCAGGGTGCACTACAGCTCTTAATATTGCTAAGAGTAGTTAAATCTTTGTTTGCAACAGTGAGAAATAATTTCTGTGGATGGACCAGAAAATCAAGCTTTTGATTGACACAAAACTCAGGAAAGATTTCACAATCAGAATAATTAGGTAATTCTACTACCTCATTAAGAATATAAATCAATTCATTCACTGCAAGTGAGACTGGCTATTCAAAAACTTTTTTCTGGGATGCTATTTTAGGTAAGTTCTTAAGAAAGCGGAAGTTCTGTACACATAGCTGATCACAGGTCTGGAACAGTTAATTTATTCCAAATATGACTGAAAACCTGATGCAATATGTTTCTATTTACCGCCCCACTGTGATGATAATAATACAATTCCATACATGTGGAATCTCTTCAAATTTGCAACATTTTAGTTTTGTAGCATCAGCACTTAGAGCCCTTATAAATTATTTTGTTAATTCAAATAAATGTAACATTCTTACCAGTAAACCAAAGTCTTTATTCTGTATCTAAGTCTTCTAAATTATTATCTCAATATTCTGTCCAATTCCTAATATAACTATGACACACAAAAAACATGGTTATTTTTTTTCTCCTCTACAGTATCAACTGAAACCAAAGACTCTCTCTTTCCATGGAAGCATTGCATACCTCTAATCATCCATACCATATTCCTTTGCCTTTTTCCTAGTTCCTTTATATATGATCATCTATACTGATATAATGACCTACCTGTAGCATCAGCATATGTATCTGTATGTTCATCTGTATGACTCCAGAACTGAACGTGGAATTCAAGATACAGATACACCTTGAATTTGTGCAACAGAAGGACTGTTTTCTGATTTTGCTGAGTTCCAGTCCTAACATTTCCTAACAATATATAAAATGACATATTACCTGAACTTTTTACCATTCCCATTTTTCATACTTCTTACAAAGGAGACACAAAGTCCCAGTAAGAATCATGCTTCACACACTACCAACTGTTACAATGCAGCAATTTTTGCAATCCTTATTAATGTTTCACAATCTGAAAATACAACTAAATGAAAAGCAAACTGTTTGATTTGCTTTCTTTTTTTCATAAATAAAGGGTTGTATATATATGATTTAGCAGCAGATACCAGGGCTCCAAACCACATTTACAGCCTTTTTCTTGAACAGTTAATTTAGAAACCAGCAATACATAAAATTAGTTAAAGTCCTGCCTTGTCATAGGCCAACAATGTAAAACCTACAAGCAATGCAAAACCTGCAAGATGTTCTGTATTACTCATGGCCAGGGCAAACTATGACAGTTAAAACCAACGGTAACAGGACAAAATGTTGCCTAAACCAGTTTTTTGTTTAATATTTTACTCATGCCAGAAAGCACTGTAGATCACTGTGCAAGGTAACGTTCCTCAAATGTTCTTTTTCACCAATATATGTAGTCTATACGCGGTGTCATGACAGACATGAGGTGAATGGGAACCTATACAAAAAAGTCATGGGAAAGAAAAAGAGAAAACGATAAATTAGAAAATACTGACACTGCAGAGAAATTACTACAATTTAACAGAGAATTGAAACTAAAGAGACAAAAAGAGACATTAGAAGCAGAAAAAAAGGAAAAAGGGAGAGGTGCTAGATAATAGATGGATAGCAAAACAATGCAGAAAAAATAAGCCGTGGCCTCAAACAAATCTGGAACAGCAAGGCGATGAGCAAAAGGAACTAAACCAGAAAGAGCAAGCAAGAACAGCAGCTACAGCAGACTGTTCTTCACTCATAAGAAAAATGTTACAATGAAATACACACTAACATTAATTGATTTATGTGAACACCTGTCTCTATTGGTCACAATGTCTACTATCTTTCCTCCTTGTATTAGCCTTCTGCTCAGCATATCGAAACCAAATTACTGATATCCTAATTCAGATTAATTTTGCAGCCAACTATCAACTTTTCTTTCCAAATATTAAATTCCAACCTAGCTTCAGAATATTTGTCAGCTAAGCCATGCTGAGGTTCTACGGATACTCTTCCAAATTTAGTCTTACTACATGATTTTAGGCTCCTTTAGGATTATTTATTCATTATCGTGTCTACTACTGAAACCAGTATAACCCTATGCTTTCTGCTGGTCATAACTGGTCACTCCAGAAATCTTTTGGGAGACAGACTAAAGGAGGACAAAGATTTTTTTAAGTTGATTAGAAATCAAATCTATTTGCTCTTTTGCCCTTATGTTTATAAAGAAAATGATACAAAAACCTAATCACGGTCTGCAAATGTAAACTCTTATACCCTTGGGTACTGTACAAAACCTACCCAAGCAGAAGAGAAATAAAACTTTATTATTACTATTCAGCAGAGAAACTTAGAAAAATCAATTTAATCCATTACTTCTTCAGATACATAAAAGTACATTGAAACAAAAGCTGAGAATGTAGAAGACAGTCTACATACATATCATCAAAAGCAGTTAGCAAAAAGAGGAGCTGAGAAGCAGACATCCCCATGCATCAAACACGGGGTGGGGGAGGGTGGGGGGAAAAGGGTAAGTTTAGGTTGGATATAAGGAAGAATTTTTTTATAACGATGGTGGTGAGACACTGGAACCGGTTGCCCAAGAAGTTGTGGATGCCCCATGACTGGAAATGTTCAAGATGAGGTTGGACAGGGCTTTGAGCAACCCGATCTAGTGAGAGATGTCCCTGCCCACGCAGCGGGGTTGGACTAGAGGATCTTTGAAGGTCTCTTCCAACTCAAACCATTCTATAATTCTATAACTGTATGACTTCCAGGGGTGACTTACAACCTAATTACTTGATGGTTCTCTTAGCAAGTTTTTAATCACTTCTTCCTCTGGAACACAGTGAATAAGGTGTAAGTAATTCTACTTTAAAATACAGTTGAGCCCATTTTTGCTTCAATATGCAATTTCTTCTTTCAGAGAGTAAAAAAAAGTACTCAAGAGCTAGACTGCAACTTAAATGCAAAATAAGCAAAGTATATACTTCGTGTTAACATTTCCATTTCTTGACTCAGAGTACTCCCAGTATAACCAACTGAAAAAGAAGCTTCTGTTGTATAAATTTGTGCATTTGTAAGGAAATGTTTGAGGATGAAATTTCTGTATTATGCAGTGCTAACAGCAAAAAAAATTTACCACTAGTAAGGAGGACTCAAACTGTAGGCTCTTCTTTAAACAGTAAATTAATTCCAGCTTCCAGCAGAGAACATGATTGCTTCAGCCACCTGAACATGCTCCCAGCTAGCTTGATGCCATCAGGTCAATCACAACAGGCAGTCAAGGCCAGAGAATATACCTGGCCAGTTCCCAGGCCACAATTACACTTGCTGTTGACTGGCAAATTCCATAGCGACTGGGTTCCAAGCTATTTTTTTTTTTCCATCTTCAGAAATGACAAGGGTTACTATGAAGTTACTATGATGCACAGTAAGCAGTGCAGCACACTGCCAGTTACTTCAGCAGCCCTAGGAAAGTAAAGCTTCACTTTCTGAGGGCTACTTCAGATGTTTTTAAAGAGAAAACACCTACTAGATTTGAATGTTCCATATGACTGTCAACCACTACAGGGAGACAGAAAGAAAGAAAACCCGCCAGCAGTTTAAGAGTTTGAGTACTTCTGAGAACCAATCATGAGAAGGAAACATAACCAACACAATACTCACCATTCACTAAGATGACTTTGACACCAGGAAGTCAAATCAGCCATAGACAAATGCACCCTACATTTAACTAAAACATACTAGTGCAAGATAAAATTCTTTCAAGTTATATAAACAGAGGAAGATTGAGTATCTGTCGGGTATCTAAATGAAGACTGTTGCATTGAAAGGATAATGACTTCATAACAACCTATGAACAGAACTCAAATGCCTGCTCCACCAAGTCTTCCTGAAATACATACGATTTTTGTCTCCATTACTAGTTTCTAAAATGGGGATAAAAGTGCTTCTCTACCCCATGATAATTACAAGAATAATTACATTAAAAACAGAAAGAAAGATTGGAATACTGAAAGTGAGTCTTAAACAAAAGTACATAAATGTATGCACTTTTAATTTTACTACCAAAATACAAAGACTAATTTCACATGTAGTTTTTCCCATCTGTAAAATGGTCCCACTCCAATCATCACTGATACTTTAAAGCATGCAGAGCACCCCTTCACTGTTTTCTTCGAAAAAGGAAGATTATGGCTATCTAAAATTGTTCAATTAAAGACAAAAAACAGTAGTCAGACCACTTCAATCCTTTCCTAATCAACTAATATTCATTTATTTCAGTTCTGAAATAACAAAAGAAAAAGCTTTCACTGGTAAACTATCTTTCGGTTTAAGGATTAAATGAATAAAAACATGGTGTGTTGTATTATTACTATGCCAAGCGGTC
Organism: Theristicus caerulescens; assembly: GCA_020745775.1. Taxonomy (NCBI): domain Eukaryota; kingdom Metazoa; phylum Chordata; class Aves; order Pelecaniformes; family Threskiornithidae; genus Theristicus; species Theristicus caerulescens. The sequence continues at coordinate 30,043,681 of CM036566.1, read as the reverse complement.
CTTCAGCAAAAATAAGTCAAAGACTTTATATCCCTATTATTCTTAATTAACAATTAGATATCAATACCTCCTTCACACAGCTCGCAGAAAAAAATTTCAACACCCTCTCCTCTGCTTCAACTTATATACTTCCAGCTACAAAAACACAGTTATCCTTAATGTTAAGACAACGAGCAAAGCATACACGATACATTTAAATAAGAACATAAGAGCAGCGAGGAAAGCCTCAAACATATACAGGTTTGTTTATACTTGGAGACACGGAGCCCAAAGATGTTTTACTCTGAGAGACAACTACTATGCATAAAGCCACCTAACAAATTTCTTGTCAGTGCAAGGATACAGGAGACTGGCAATACCCTTCTTCTGTCCTGTAGCACATTCACATTGTACAGCTTTTAATATTTCATACAAAATTAATAGATTCCTCTTAGAATATTGGGAAGCAGTAGCAGGCTGACCAGGTATAAAATCTACCTTTCCAGATTAAATGTCTATTATATTTTCCCCGTAACTATGTGAGACTTAATGCTGAGATCCAAGTCCTCTGCAGTCCCACATTCCTATGCAATGGAGAAGATGTGGTTTACATGGGGTCTCTAACAAGGAGCATGAAATTCAATATGTTTAAATGTATGGCTTTGAGGTTTTGTTATGAAGTAACAGCATAGAACGCTTTGCTAAAACTACAAATCCGATCAAGCTCATAACTTAATATGTAGGCCTGTATATATACATGTATATATATGTATGCACGTATATAGAGCACATGGTCTCAGCTACAGAAAATTAAACAGTCCATGAAGCAACAATCAGTTTAGATATGTGACATGAAGAACAGGTCTAAAACAACAGAAGATGAAGATGTTTCACCAACTTCACGTAAAACCTCTCCTATATACACTGTGAAAGGGACAGAGCATAACAATAGGATTCTGTCCCTAAAGAACATGAAAAGCAGCTTGTATACAGTAACTTCTAAAAGTAATTAACCGTATGCAGTTAAACAAAAACACATGCTAGGACATCACTTTAGAATACAAAATAAATCACCTCTAAGTAAAAGTATACATATAATTTTTCAGTACTACAAATAAGAGCCAACAAATAGGCCATGGGGAGACGATGCAATTCAGATGACAGGTCTGGAGATACATGAAACACCTACAGTCATACACACAGCTGACAAAGGCCAGCATGGCAAATTTCAGACAGAATTTTGTGACACCAGCCAGACCCACCCAGGATGCACACAGCCTGAGGGAGATGCATTTAACACTTAGGGGAAGAACAAACAGCCACGCTACAACTGCATTCATGAGGCTCAAGGAGAAAAGCACAGGCTCCAAGGATCCCAGCCAAAGCACAACCCAGATTTTGTGCAGTTTATACTGCTTTGAAGAGGCACAAGCCCTCCCTTCTCCCCTCCCTCTAAAGGAAGAAGAGCTGCTGGGCACCCGCCGTTCTCTCACCCCCTGCAACAGGCCACTGACATCTGAGCGGCCCCACCTGCCTCCCGCTTTTCTCCATCCCCGCCTGCACCTTTCCCCCTTCCCAGACGCCCGTGGCCAGAGCTGCGGCCTCGCCTCCCCGCGCCCCCCCAGGAACCCGGCGGCGGCCCAGGGGGTGCAGCCGCCCCCGCACGACAAGGCGGGGGGGCCGCGCCGGGGAGCAGCGGGGCTGCAGCCGCCCCCCCCCGCGGCCGCGCCTCGCTTCGGTGGGGAGCGGCGCTGAGGAGAACCCCCCTCCCCCGCCGGGCTCGCTCGGGCCTCCCGCCCCTGTCGCCGCCGGGGGCCGGGCTCGTCAGCCCCCCGCAGCCGAGCGCTCACCAGGCAGCGGGGGGAGGCGGCGGGCCTTCGTCCGGGTCTGCGGCGAGGCCGGGGCAAGCGGCAAGTCGCCGCCGGCAGCCGCGTCCTCTCCTGCGGCAGCAACGGCGACGGCGGCTTGTCAAAGAGAAAACATGACGCGGGCGGGGAGGGGGAGGGAGGCGGCGAGATCTCGCGGGGCTACCGCGCGGGTCTCGCGAGGCGCCGGCCGCTCCCCGCCTCCGCGCGCAGGGCCGCGAGCCGCCGCCGGCCGCGCCGCGGGAAGCTGGGCGCGTGGCCGCCCGCCCCACGCCTCCCCCGCGAAGGGCCGGGACCGGGGGCAGGGGACGCTGCCGCGGTGCGCCCGGGGCTCGGCCCGCCGGCAGGGGCTCGGCCCGCCGGGCGGCCCAGCTCCTCTCCCTGGCTGAACGGGTTGCAAAACAACCCCCGAAGAGGGGGGCTGCCGGCGGGGACAGGGCACGCACCACCTCGCCCCGGTGCGGCCTGCAGCGGCCCAGCCAGAGCGACGGGGGCGCCGCAGTTGGCTGCCCAGAGCGCCTGCGGTGCAGGTGTGCGGGCAGCACCGAGGCAGCAGGGCGGCACATCGGGCGGCACATTGGGCGCCTGTTGCGGAGCCTGCAGGGGCTCGGTGAGGCGAAGAGGCTCCCCACGGGGCCGTGAGGGACGCTGTGGCAAGAGCCGTGGAGAAGCCAGGAAACAAACCATCAGCACGCAGAAGAAAGAGGGGCCCAAACCCATCGCGCAGGGCAGGGCTGGAGCAAGGGCAGCACGTGCAGCAGGCATGGCTTTTCCTCAGTGAAAATGGAAGCAGGCGACTGCGATTGGGAATGAAAACATTACCAAAACGGTTGTTTATTTGTTTCCTTAAAGCATGAGGAACAGCAGACAACTGTTTTTGCATAAAAGCCGTCTGAAAAACAGGTTAGGGGAATGAAATACCTAATTTAGATGAGGATATTGATTGAATAGATGTACTGGAAAGTCAGTAAAAGGAAGGGAAATGGATACTGTATGCAGGGATAGAAAGCGTGCAGAAAAGGCAAAACAGGTCACATCAGTGGATGAGCAGGAGTATATGGAACAAGAAAGCTTTGGCTTAAACAAAATGAACAGGATAACAACAACAAGTAAAAGTGTCACTGGGGATTGAAAGTCTGGGTCTAAAATTGGAAAAGTGTACTATGAAGACTGAATTACAGGCTAAGACGGCAGCAACAATGACATGCCAGGTAAGATCAGTGAGCCCACACGGGCAAGAAACAAAACAACGTGAAATTTCAGTTAAACCCACGTGGATTGGTTATGATCCATAGAATGGTAGGGATATTGTGTAAATAAACAGGAAAATTGACAAGCATGTGCAAGGAGCAATTGCATACACTTGGATACATCAGCCTAAAGTAGGAATATAATGAAGGTTTACAAAGATTAGTGACATGCAATAGGTGAACAGGAAACGATTGTTTACTGTCTCTTCCAATGGAAGACCTAGAGGCTAACAAGTGAAACTAGTAGATGTCAAATTCAGAACAAGCAAAAGAGCGATTATTTCTTCATACACCCATAATTAAGCTGTAGAACACCTTGCTGCAGAACACTATGTAGCAAAAGTTTACCTGGGCTCAAAAAAGGGACTGGAAAAAAACAAGAAAGAAAAAAAAAAATCCATCACAGATTACCAAAGACATCTCTGGCTGAAAAACACCGTGACCCGTAGACCACTGAAGGCCACAGAGTATTTGGGGACACGTTACTATGTGCTTGCTCTTGCCTTTTTCTTTATCGAGGCATCTGCTGATGGCTGTCCTCAGACACATGGTAGTGATGGACCAGTGTTCCCCTCCTTACGTTCTTGTCCTACAGCCCATCTTTATTGCATCTCTCTTCAGTATAAGTCCCCCTCTCAGCCCAAAGCACGTATCCTTAATAGTTTATTTTGAGGTATGAAGTGGTTAGGGGATTTACTAACAGTAGAGCTCAGCTCCCTGGAGGGGCTGCTGCACTTCCTGACACAAGTTCCAACGAAAATTAGATCAAACGACACTGGCAGCTCTGGAGGCAGATCCCAGCTACTCATGGCTCTTTATTCCGTCCCCCTAAAAGGCTACTCTTGGATTCATAATTCTTTGCAGCAGAATAAAACTCAAATGCCTTGCTCTGAAAATAGTCCTTGACCCAACCATGCTAAAAAACAGACCCAAAAAAGTCTCTGTTAGCAACTTACCCATGTAATATCAACCCACAGAACAATGGTCAAGACAACCCATTTTTGTTGAAGAAGTGTTAAGTTTTTTTAGTTTTGTACCCCTAACTGCACCGGCTAATCTTTTGTCTAAAGGCATAGTCAAACTCTGATGTGAATCACAAGTTTCTTTGTTGATGAGACCACTTGTGCAAACAAACATCACCAAAAATGGGGTAAATTATAAAAAAATTTTAAAGCATTCTTTAAGTATTTAAAATATGCCAGCTAAAGGATGCTGTGTAAGAAATAAACTTTAAAAATTCAACAGTTGCATCAAAATACATTAAATTCAGACATGTCCAGCAGATCTGCCATTCCACAGAACAGAAAGCAGAATAAACAGACACACTAAGCAGTACTCTTCAATATGCTAACATGCCCCACACCCACATACTTATGCTAACCGCAGCATGAAGACAAACCTTATCATTAACTGCAGGTTTTTATGGCTTGCAGGCCCCACCAGCAACCAAGTGTTGTACAATTCTCAAGGAATTTCTTAGGTTTGCCAATGTTTAATGTTTTTAAGTTATGTACACTTAGATATTAAGTTCATAAAGCTGCAAGGTTTTCTTGTTTTGTTTGTCAAGTCTTGACACAGCCCATCAATCACCTTGCAATACTGAGAGTCTAGGACTTCCACCATGCAATTTGGCTATATGCCAATGCACCTGTCTGTTTCCACAGAAGCTCATTGATTTCAGAATCTAAGTTACACTGGAGACATTATGCAGCCACTCTCCAGACTGGGACCTGAGGTGCCAAGAACACGAGAAGAATCAAGGAAGCAAATTAATGTTCTAAATTAAAAATCTTCCTATCATTTTAGAATATATACCTCTTAAAACATACATGATGACTATAATATAGACTGTTGTAATCAAAGTACCTAATTCTCTAAGACGCCTTGAAAATCTTTGCCACGCAATTTCTGATCATTACTGTTGCAAAATAGCACGCTGCCAGCTAAAGGTGGGGGTAAGAGGGTCAACAAAAAAAAAGAAGAAAATCCAGTTTTCCTTACCCAACCTTCATGAGGTTTTCAGCCCACAGAATGCTGCCAACATTCCAAAGGACCATTGCAGTTTATCTTTTTGAATTCTCACATGAAGCTTGTTTATTATAGCAACTGTTAATATTTTATATTAACCACAATCTTTGATAAGTCTCAAAGAGCATCTAGAAGTCAAGTGACTTCCCCATTTTCTCTGGAAGTCCAGGAGGGCTCTTTTAGAGCTGGAGCTACGCTGCCTGAGCTACTGTCTGCACTTACAGCCAGCTGGCATTCAGGACCTCCCCGACTCAAAAAACCCCCAGGATGGATAATGATGCAGGATGAGGAGGCCTATTCCATCTCCCTGTACTAAGCAGGCAAGTATTGTCAAAATTCCTGAGAACCTAAATGAAGCCAACAGCATCCTACTCTACAGTAGTACCAGTAGGTCTAAAAATAAGGATATAAATAAGGGGAACAAGATCTACATTTGCTCTGACATCACCTATGGCTGTCACAAGAAATCAGCCACCTGATTTGAGAGTCAAACTATCATTAAATGAAAACATAGCACTTCCATCCTTTGGAAATTGCAGAGGCTCCTGGAACTCTTTTGAGCACCCTGAGGACACATGAGAGGAAAGATTAGCCCTCCAGCCATCTGCAGCTACATATTAACAGGGCAAAACTAACAAAAAAAGTTGAGAAGAGTTTTATGGGAGAACCCCTGACATAGGCCAGGAAAATGTGAATCACAGCTTCTGAGTGAGCAGCATCATTCATCCTGTGCCCCTCCTTCAGAGCAAGCATAAGCAGAAGTCTTCAAAATCTACAAATTTCTAGAGTTCAGCAGGTAATACCCCTGACTGCAGGATAGTCATGCTCAATTTCCATTTCCAAGAGTCTCCATCTTAGCTTCAAAGCACAGAGAGAGGCCAGGAGAAAGCCCATACGATCATGCAGGTTTCAAGGGAAAGGAGGCTGTAGATACTATCTCCATTAGCTCTGTGCTCCCACCTCTTTTTTAAAACAGAAATAATCCCTCCTGACGACTGCAGATCTCTCAAGTCCCACCCCTCTGGCTTTCCTCCTTCCCACCTTCACTTGAACTAAGGCAGATTTCTTCTAGCATTCAGCTCTACAAGACCTGGTTTACATCAATGATTTCCTATTATTTTATATGAGTTGCTGCATTATTTATTAGTTTTAGATGTATTGTTATGTAATCCCATCAAATGTACTTTTAATCTTAGGCAATGATGAGAAAGGTATGATAATGAAAGAACAACACACACTTTAACATCACGTCTTTCTTTTTCTAAAGCTGTTAGTAATTATCCTTTAGTTTTAGTAACAACATTTAACTCTTTATCCTCTTCTGATCCAGACATTATATACCGGGGCTTTGACCAATTCCACTCTTACTATTTTTGTACAATCTTTTTTTGTAATGCAGTGCCTAGGACAGGACCCAACATTCAGCATTAGACTATGCTATTTATCTAGGGATTGTTCTTAACTACTTCTCCACAATGCAGGATAATTTTGGATCATTACAGAAAATTGGATTTATATATGAAATATCTCAATTAACTCTGTTTTGCTTTTACTGACATTTTTTTCCAGCGGACATTGCTAACATTGGCATGCCTTGCTGTTGTCATGGCAATGAAAGGAGTCTATATGTTTTTGGATGTGACTCAGAAATCATTTTATACAGAAATGGGACAACAATTAGAATAATGGTCATTGGATGTTTCTGTGCCACCAGTTAATAAACGGTCAACGGGAAAAAAAAGAAAGAGCCCAAACCAGCAACAAAAAGACATTGAACATAAGCTCCTTGACTGGATACAAGACACCAAATTGCTACTTGTGACCCCATCTTGCAATTAGGGCTGTGTGGGTAAAGCTTTGTCACTCTCGAGCATTATTAATATCACAGTGATCTGCCTGCGCAGTTACTTAACTAGATCAGGACCCAGATTTCCCCAAATAAATGCTGCTCTTAATGTTCAGAAATACATGAGAAGAGTCTTGTCTTGTACACTCAGCCCAATAAAGGTCTTGAAACAATCATTTCTCTGTGAGGGCTCATTCAAAGGCAAGACACTTCTCTTGGCCAATGAGTTCACAATTTACATGAGGCAAAAGAAAAAGAAAAATATTTTAGAGAGGCAAGTTTACCAATTAAAAGATGAGGAAAGCAGCTTGTGTCAGTCACTGATCAGGTGTGGAAGAAGCAGTTGCAAACACTAAGAAACATGACTAAAACCAGCCTACACCCATCTATTAAGTGTTTGGAAAAACTGATTGCTAGGCTAAAAATACCATTCACCTATGTCTTCTATATGTTACTCATCACAACACTAGCTTTTTTTCCTGTTAATCCAAGGTATATGAGGGGAGCTGTTATTAGAACATTTTGCCTGTGCAGGGATGCCAAAAGTGGAGGCACTTAAGTATATGCATCTCTGTCAGTCACTAATTTCATCTTCTGACTCATGTTCTGGAGTGACAGTTCTTCTGCATGGCACTTCCCGTTCATACCAAGCTGAGCCATACTAACTGTTATTTATTAGAAAGCAACCTAACGCCACATCCACACAGCCAGCTGGCTCTTACCCCAGTACAAATCATCACTGCCACATAATCAGCACTTTCAGAGCTCAGGATTGCAGGTGGCTGTGTCACTTCCCTTCTTCTACTGTTGGTTCCCAACACACTGTGAAATGCAGAGTAGGAACCAGTCTGAAGCAACCTCAAATTTAAGATCTGATTCAGTCCATCACCGTCTCTCCTTTCTTTAGCCAGCTGGTAACTTTTTCAAACTGTTACAAGCCAGTCTGGGTGAAACGGTGTTCTGCACCTCAGAAACGCCCTTGGCCAGGCCAAAACAAGAAACAAATGCCAGAGAACAAATGGGAAAAACACATGGGAAACAGGAGGGGTTTGCATTGGAAGACAATGAATGAGAATATAAAGCGGAAAATAAAAGGATTATACATGAACAACCAAGTAACAACTACATTCATACACAAGACTAATTCTAAACTAATCTACGCATAGGTACAAAACATCTTGAGCATATGTAGCAGGTATGTTATTAGATTCACACACAAAACTAATTCCAAACTAATCTATGCATGGGTATAAAGCATTTTGAGCATATGTAGCAAGAAGGTTATCAGAACTTCAAAATGATTAGTAACTCACATTAGCTCAATATGATAGCAACCAGTGCACAGCTGAAGTGCGGCTTAAATATTGTGTCATAATAATAATTATATGCATAAAGATACTAGAAAGAGTTAAACAATAAATGACCAATGGTCAAAATACCATTCATAGGATTGCCACTCCCCAGCTGTACTCTTACCAGTTGTTCACAATACCTTTAGGGCCTTATGAGTGAGTTTTGGTCCTCTGGCTTCTTTTAAGAGCCGCCGTTGCGCAATCCTGCAGTTGTGTCCCCACTTTATATCCCTTTAACAATACAGTTAGGAAAAGAAAAGTACTCATCGCAATTGCTTGCTTCCCTCCGCCATAGTCTTTCCTACTCAGTAAGACAAACCGAGACGTCTGGATGGAAACACAGAAGAGAGACAACGCAGAGCTCTAACATCACCTTTGTGCTTACCACTGGAGCACGCAGATACAAACAGACTGAGACTAGTTGTCCTTTTACATTTAAAGCAGAGAGGTTATGCAGCTGTCATGGCCCTGCAGCAACAGAAGCAAACAGACTGGTTAGTCTTGGCAGGACGTAGGGGGATATACTGGAGGACTGCCAAATATAGTACGCAAGAGATATGTGCCTGTACACATTAACTTAACACACAGTAAACTCACTGCTGTTCCAAAAAGGAGTAGCCACAGGATTTCACGAGTTAATATTTATGCAGAGTTGCATCATACAAACTGGACTCAGTACCAAAATAACACTTGAGCTGTTTCTAGCAAGCACTAGTATTCTGTTTTGCTTCAATCAAATTCTAGAGAGGTGAAAAATTTAAGGAATAAAGATTAAGATTAAAATTAAAGTTTATGCAGTCATAAGCACAGCACCGATCCAGTCCCCATTTTCATAAGGAGAAAAAAAAAGTAACACTTAATTTGTTTATCTAGAGGGCTTCAGTTAAGCAGAAAGCTTCCATTTTTTTCATTGAGCCCATCTGACCTTGAATAAGTCCCCTACCTATTTGTTCTTCTCTGAAATGGGCATAATGCCACTAGTTAGATGTATAGCTTGCTTTCAAATTACTCTAGTCTTTTTGCACAAACGCAAAATATTACTATACTTTACCATAATTGTTCCATGCAAGACCCTGTGCATGATTTCTTTCAGCAAGAGGCATTTAGTTTTGTAAGTCAGAATATAACGATTTTATAAAAGTCAGGAATAAATATGGAGCCTATGAAAAGAAACATTTCTTTATAGTTGTGATTGTTTTATTTTTCTTTGTAGAATACAGATGCATAAAAATGGTAAAGCTATCCTCAAAACTAACAACATTCAAAGACCACGGTTACACCACATGAAGCCTGAAGACCTGAAAGATATTGTAAAACATCTTGTCTGTACAGCATATTCTAATGCATTGTTTATCATTCTTAAAAATTATGATTTCTTCCATTTTCTCTAGGAGATCATTCCTCAGATAAAAAAAAACATTTTCCCAAACAATCTTTTTTGGGGGAAAAAAAAAACACCTTCAATTTTCATCCCAGAATACCTCTTTCTGAACTTGAGCTACAAAAGCAATTAATTTTTCTCTGAGTTTATAATCTTTTCCAACTCTGACAGCTGTGTCACTTCCTTGCTCATGCTCCATTCCACCAATTCACTAAACTATTTTTTTTCCTCTTTTCCTATTAGTTATTCCCCTAGTCCCCTAATTTTTTTTTTTAGTGACTTTTCTTTGGCTTCTGTCAGTTCATTGGTAATTTCTAGTCTTTAACTGGAAGTGAATATTCTAACTGTTGTCTGAAAGCTGTACAATGAGGAATTATCCCTCTGCTTTCATGAATCAATGACTACTCTGTAAGGCTAAAAGCAGTTTTTCTCTTCCCATTGTTTTCACGTTTCCTCTCCTTCCATTTGGTTTTGCATTCAATTTTTTCCAGCAAGCACAACACAAATAATACCCTCGCGCACCTTTCACTTCGCGATCTCAAAATGTTTTTCAAAAGGAATCATCTTTCCCTTAGATGGGGAAAACACAAGGTATAAATAAGATAATTATCTCATCCCAGTATGTCTAGCACAGGTTATGTTCCAGCTCAGCATGTTACCTAATATTCTACTTTTACAAGAAAACCCCTGCTCATACTGGTCTTTTTAGAAAGAGACTGGTAAAGTTCAAGCATTACTTTTTTTCTGTCCCACATAGCTTCTTGGGCTGCTACCACTACGATACCTCGCTGCTGCTGGGAAAAGAAAGTGCCCACGCACAAAAGAGACATGGAAATATAAAGGTCACTTTTAAAATGAATACTGGAAAGAAACCTTTCACATGGAGCACTATCAACATCTTCATTTCAGAGAGGTAAAAAATGAAGCCTAGACAGATGAAGCAACTTTTCCAAGGCTATTCTGGAGTTTCAGGGTATAACTCAGAGCAGAGCCAGGAATATGGCTCCAGTCTCCACAACCCAATCATAGAATCATAGAATTGTTAAGGTTGGAAAAGACCCTTAAGATCATCAGGTCCAACCGTTAACCTACCGCCACCAAGTCCGCCACTAAACCATGTCCTCAAGCACCACATCTACCCGTCTTTTAAATACCTCCAGGGATGGGGACTCAACCACTTCCCTGGGCAGCCTGTTTCAGGGCCTGACCACTCTTTCAGTAAAGAAGTTTTTCCTAATATCCAACCTAAACTTTCCCTGGTGCAGCTTGAGGCCATTTCCCCTCGTCCTATCACTTGTTACTGGGGAGAAGAGACCAACCCCCACCTCACTACAACCTCCTTTCAGGTAGTTGTAGAGAGCAGTAAGGTCTCCCCTCAGCCTCCTCTTCTCCAAACTGAACAACCCCAGCTCCCTCAGACACTCCTCATAACACTTGTTCTCTAGACCCTTCACCAACCTTGTTGCCCTTCTTTGGACACGCTCCAGCACCTCGATGTCCTTCTTGGAGTGAGGGGCCCAAAACTGGACACAGGATTCGAGGTGCAGCCTCACCAGTGCCGAATACAGGGGCACTATCACCTTCCTGGTCCTGCTGGCCACACTATTCCTTCATGCAGTTAGAATGATACTAAGACATTAACGTGACCTTTCTTTTGGCTGGCAATAGTTGTACGTAGCTATTAAGTACAGGATAAGTCTATTGTACATAAACATTATGGAAGCTTGATCAAAAAGCAGCTGCGTAACAAAAATTTATTTGAAAAGTACATAATATTTTGTAACTTGTCATAATTTTCTAATTTTTGCCAATTTGGGATTTTCATGAACTTTTTTTAGAAAACTTTTATGTAACTTTTTGTTCCCTGGTTCTCTAGGGAGTTGATAAGCAAAACTGCTACAAACACAAAAATGCATGAAAGGCCAGGGGGAAAAAAACCAAACCAAAACAAAACTGTTTGAAAGAGCATTTAAACATTCTTAGTTTTCCTTTGTTACTAAATAAAACATCTTAAGTTGACATTAAATGAACATTAATGTTTATTGAATAAAAAACTGGCTTTTGAACTGATTCTAAGCTTTCCGTAAGAATGCTGGAAGTTCATTTTGCTCAATTTCAAAACCAAGTTTCCATTTCTTCTGAGAAGTTTTACTCTATATTCTGAAGAATTAGAGCAAGTTGAACACGTTTTGTCCAGAGACCATGCAGAAGCATGAATCCAATGTCACACTTGAGAAACAGGTAATTTAACATTCACTGTAACAAAGTGAGTATGTGTGCATACACAGTATGAGACTCATAATTGCTCCTAATCTTATTTTCACTATTTTTTTTCCTTCAAACCAAGCAATTCACACATTTTGGTTCCCAAGCAGATAAGAGCCTTGAAATTTTAGAAAAGTTTCTTCTAATGTTGGTAACTACTTCAGTACGAATTATTTTAAGAATTCATAAACAAGTGTCCCAAACAAAAACCTTCTCAGCTGAACATCCCGAGGAAATTAGAACTCACGATATGCATGATCAATTTACAATGAAGACCTTTTCTAATATTGTGCATAATGTAAGGACTAAAACACACTTTTTTTGTCATGCATTACAAGTACACAACTGTAAGCAAGTAGACCACTAAGAAAATATGCATCTTCTTTACAGGTGAAGACTATTACTGTATCCAAATACATTGAGTTGTACTAATACGAAGCCTCTGATAACAAACAACCTTTTAATAAGTCTGAGTCAGACCATTATCCTTGTTCTATATGCTGATCTGTAGCAGACAATTTCCCACTGACTTAACTCTCTTTATGCAGTCCTTTAAAAATGTGTAAAGTGCATGCTGCATTGTTGTAAAACACTATCAACACAAAGAGAGAATTCTAGTCTAGAAGCACTTATTCCCATTTTGCACAAAGAAAGAAACTGTGCCAAGGTGTATAGGGTAGTCAAAAGTTAATTCTCCATTTATTTGCTGACATTTGTGGTATGAACCCAAGTTACAGATAACACTTGGCACCCCTCATCTATAAGTGATACAAAGTATACTGTAGGCAATGTAGTTTTATCAGACTTGGAGGTGGGGAAAAAAAAATTACCAAACCTAAAACAAAATAACAACCCCACCAACATAAAACTAGGACATTGATTTCAGCTGTCCACAGTTAACCTCCTCAGAGTTTTCTGCCTGTTACCCTGCTGTTAATACCAGCATTATCTACACTTATCAGCAAAACAAACAAACAAATCAACCCACCCGTTCCAACAAGTTGAAAGCCCTTTCAAATTCAGAAATATCAAAGACATTCCCATCATGCTGGCTGGCCAGCATTCACTTAACAATGACCTCAAGAGTCTTGGCTTGTTGCTTTACAGTCCCATTTACTGTTTCTAAGTACAGAGAAAACAATTGTAAAGAATGCAGAATCTACCAAGTTTATAATTTTATCACATCAGAAGCTGAGTTTTTTCACTATCAAAGAAACTACTCAAATAGGCTTTCTAAAACAGATATTCATAGTGTATTTCTAAAGAGGGTTTCACAATCATGTCTAAATGAACTAGGCCTTACTGTGTCCCAATAGCAAATTAGGTTTGTTGTTTTTTATAATCAAAGGCTTTGAGATCCAGTCTTATTTTCTAATGAAAGACAGATTTTTTTTTTTTTAATCACACCAATATTTTTTTCATTACCACTAATCACTTAGATCATTCCTATGGTCTCACATGTGGTCACACACTCATTATCTTTTATAAGAAATTGCATTTAAATCAGAACAAATCAGTCCTGATTCTCATGTACTTGTCAGGTCAGTAACGACTCCCTACCCACAACCAGAATACTGGATACAGTCACATCAGAATACCTGCCTTCCCTGGACCTGAGTTTTACTGTACAAAGCAGCTATTTTTGTCAGTCTTAACTGATTTTGATCCGGTGCTCTTTCCTCAGCACAGTCCCAGAATGACTTTACACTGCATGTCTTCTGTCATTTGGCATGTTATGGCCCCAAGCTTAGATATATTTTTCTTAATTACTGCACATCATCCTGAGCAGGCTTAATTAGTTTCAAAGTAGACTGAGAAAGACACTGATACTACATAAGGCCAAGAGAAAGAACATTTTAGCTACCTCTTAATACTTATTATACAATGGCTTAACTAAACTCCTCAACAAAAATAACAAAATTAAAAATTTATTAACTGCTTTATCAGTCTTAAGTGCAAGTGCTGAGATTCAACAGGGAAAGCACCTCTTACAATCCACTATCAGGTCTTAGTACAGGTGTATTATGTAGCATGACAAGCATTGCCATGTGAGGTGTATTACTTGGGTTGGTACCATCTGTATTACTCATGAGCAGTAGAGTGAAATGGAATCAGATTGATTCACAGTCATTTAGGGCCATAAGTTTTATCAGTTTCCAAGAAAGTCTCACTAAGCTCATTTTATGCTCAGGTAGGAGACATGAACAAAGATTTGGGAGGTGCTTTTTGGTCCCACATAACACAACTTTTTCTTGAGGAAAGTTTGTTTGCCACGGCCTCAGAAGAGGGTTTTTCACTGATTCTTTCACTAGGGAGTGGAAGAGAATCTAATTCTTTTCACAGATGTTCTCTGATATCTGGGTGCAGCTTTCTCTGCACTTACAGAGTCAGGAACATAGCCCAAACTCTGCTGGGGGCTGTTCAGCAAGTATCCACCTTTAGCCACCCTTCTGGCACCTGATGCATTCCCTCAAAGACAGTCAGTCCTGTTATCTGGTTGAACTGAAAGCCCCATAGCTGGAAGCCTCCTGTCAGAGGACAGTGCCATTTGGAGTGATAAGAGTTTTATCACTCAATGTGTTTCTTCCAGGCTACATTTTGCAGAAGTGGCGACAGGAGGAGAAGGAATCATTACATCCACCACAGCCTCAGAAGAGTATGTATCTGCCACTTGCAGATAAATAATACCCTGCAGATATGTAATACCTTGTCAGTTGCTTTCCCTTAAATGTACTGTTCATTACACATCCTTTTAGGGGGCAAAGAAAGCTGCCTCCCTAATGAGCACCACTCAAATGGAAGGTATAAAGTCGTTTCAGCTGTATGCAATGAAACACTTACCCGAGATACATATAGCAACTCCTGAACCCTCAGAACTCAGCCCTGTGATTTTCAGCATGTTTTCTAAGAAGCTCCAATGTCAGCAAAAACACTATCAAGGATAGGTCAGTCGTCTTCCTTTCTAAAAGTCACCTGCTGGGACTGGACTGCTGACCTGTCCCCCCCAAATTAACACTGCTCTGCCCAAGGTCTTTCAAAGTTCCTGCAGATCACGCACTGCAAAGATTATTAAAGATCATGAGCAGTAACAACAGCAACAAAGGGAGAGACAGACCCTTCAAATCACAGCAGGTCATTAAGTATTTTAATTAATGTTAATTACAGAAATTGCTTGAAGCTGAGGGATGACAGACTGCCAGTGCAGATTTTGTCATGAAGAGCATGCATTGCCTGTCCAAAAGGCACTGAAAGTCATTTCCCAAACTTGCAGGCAGCATTGCCATTTTTGTCCAGTTCAGGTATTGTTTTGTTTTTATTTCAGGTTGAAGTTGGCAGAAGAGACTATTATTGCCCTCGTTTGTTATTAGGAGAGTTTTCTAGCAGCAAATAGACTCAGTGGTGTGAGTACACCCTGCTTGGTCTACTCTTAACACAGGACAGAAATTATTTGCACAGACAGTTCTAAACCGAGACAAGCAGGCTAGGCATGACATCCAGTGGTGAAACAGCCTGTATTACCCCACCTGTTTCTTTGACCCATGTAACTTTCTGCTAACTTCTCAAAAGTGGAACCCATCTGAACAGTCCATTAGGATTTGCTCCACTCAGTGGAGCCAAAACCATTAAATAGAATAAATGTTACATTCATCATTAATGGAAAAAAATTCTCAGTCATATTTCTAACAGTCTGTAGCCTCTTGAAAGGATTTTCAAAACAAAGAGAATGAACATCTGGAATTCTCCCAGTGTGACTTTTTAAAGAAATAAACAGCCAGTGCTCCTTGAAATGAAAAATCTGAGTGGAAGTACAGTTTGGGATGCGGAGAACAATGCAAGAAAGCTGCTGTGGGAAAAAAAGAGCAAGAACTTCAAAAGCAAAACAGTAAGAAAGGAATCCACATGGTCTTGAAAACATACTCCCTGGCTGAAAATTTAGAGAAGTGTACTAGCATGTTTATCTTCATTCTGTTCCCTAGAGATTTTGTTCAGAGGTCTTTTCCTTCCAGATATTCTTACAGCAGGTCATTGCTGTTTCTTAAGTGATTCAGGCCCTGCCTCTCCATCCTGTCTGCCCCAAACCATCCTGTTGTAATATATTCCTAAGCAGAATATACCCATTGAACTTATATTTTGTCTCCTTGACACTTATGCTGCAAAAACAAACTTTTCATTTGCATGAAAACTGCATCACTTTTTTCCACACTATTTTGTGAAAAGTGTAAGCTGGCAGATTTTCCTTATGAACATAGGGATCTTGTTGATAAAGCTATCTCCAGCACTTAGTCTGTGCTATGGTATGCAGTCTGAGTCACTTCTGGTGCATTCCATCCAATTTTGGGAGGCTGTGAGGACTCTTCCGCTAAAACAAAAGATCAACTTTGAGATGCATTAATGTTCAAAACCCTTGGTGCAATTCCACAATTACTTAATTAGCATATCCAACAAACTGCCCACCCTCTGAAGTGCATTAAAAACACATGAAACAGACACTTAAGAATAATCTTGCAGTCCCTATAGTGTGGTTGAACTAGAATATCTTGGGTACTAAGCGCAGTGACCTACTACACCAGGTTAAGCTAAACAGCTGGAGGTGTCATTCCTGAAAGACACTGAATGCTTTTCAGCACCATTAAAAAAAAAAAAAAAAAAAAAAAGGCATTTCAAATGCTTTTCAGCACCTTGTCATAGGTTTCCAAACATTGTAAACATGATAGAAAAAATTTCCATAATTCTTAATGGGTCCTAGATGACTCACAGATTAATGATAAATTACTACTGCACCCCCACACACCCCCTTCAAATCCTGTAACTTGTAAAGAAGGTCACACTTACTAGCCAAAGAGAAAAAGCAAAGATTAATAGAGGATTCTAGCTGACAACACTTTCCTAAGAGGGCTCCAGGCTGAAATGAGGCTGCCATGGCAGTAGCTGTCAACTGAGGCTTCGGATCGCTTTTACATTAACAGTTTATATCAAGAATCAGCAAGCATGAAGGAAAGCAAACTCCCTCCTCTCCCCATCATTCTCTCCTCTGCTAAAGGGCAACAACAAACCCTCCTAGCAATAAAGTTCAGTGGTTAAAAAGAACAGGCTGTAGCACGCCACTTAGACTGGCCACAAGTCTCTGCTTTGCCACAAAAACAGAAGAAGGATGATAGGGCTGGGTAAGCCCTTCAGTCATCATCTAGTAGGCACTTAGACTCCCACCCTCCACCTGGAGGTGGTGGAGCTGGCAGAAAGCACCTATACTCTCTCTATATTACCTGAAGAAAGTTAGGCATTCCCAGAAACAGTGCGACGAATGTAGAATTACCCCAGAAAGACACAAGGAGAGGTTAGGAAAAAAAAAAGCATATCTGAAACCTAACTCTTCTTCAAAGCTCCTTTCCTTCAGTGCTGTACTGGACTGTGAGACAGTGTCTGCCTCTGTTTGGAAGCAACCCTGAACTGTCCCCTAGAATCAGGCACCAACCTTCTCCTGTGGGGAAGGTCAAGTCTTTCACTCAACACAGCTATAAGAGGTGCTGCTGCTTCTATATTGGACACGGCACTCAGAGGTTGCTCAGACCGAAGAGTGAGCATTGTTCTCTACCCCAGTGATCAGGGCTCTCAGCTGTGAAAAGGTGAGAACTCTGGTAGTCACAAGCCACACAAGAACAATTTATGTATTTTAGCTTAAAATGTGTTGAAAGCACATACTGTTGCAGGCTAAATGGCCTCAGCTTTCAAAGCAAAAAGGTTACATCAATTGATTCCGAGCATTGAGACCCAGGAAATCAGTTCTGCAATACAGATATTAGCTAACTATGAAGAGAAACTACAGGAAGGAAACAAGCAGCTACTGCTCCAGAGAGATGAAGCTGAAGGATGGATCTGGTTCAGCCTCACTGCATGCAACTGAGACATCTCCGCATGCAGAAAACACAGATCCCCCTCCTGTAAGCAGCATTACCCAGGTTCCTCTGCCTGTGGTCTGAAAACAGCTGTATCTATCAACTATGGCAAAAACCAAGGTACTCGTATGACTATTCATCCCTGTGCATGACTATTCTTATATCTCCATAAGTAACACCAGGATACATGCAACAAGAAAATCATAAATTGCCTTACATGCTCTAGAAAGCCCAAAACTAGAGTTCTAAATCATTTTATACAGCTTGCCCTGCTAACTGATCAATCATTTAATTTACCATGGTCCCGTTTGCAATGTAATTACAGTGATTTTGCATTAATAACTTCAGAAAATGATATGTTCTCCTGTATAATCTCTCTCTTCCAACATCATGCATGTCAAATGGAACAGCTCTATGAATTCAGTCTTTAAGATAAAAAATTAATCATAAATATATTTAGGCCAGTATTTGCATAGCAGCACATCCCTGGGCCCCACTCACAAGTCTGTTAAATAGCAGAGTCTACTTCTGGACCTTGACATGACAGACCATTGTTCGTAAGTGATCTGCCCCCAGTAACTGGCTTTAGATCTACTCCAGTTACACATCTGCCTTCTTTATATCTTTCCGGATGTTCTACAGACTCCTGTAGGATTTCTTCCTGGCAGAATAACCAAATATCAAGAAAGGATCTGGAGTCTCTAATTCATTGATTTGCCTCATAACAGTATAAATACAGGCACAGATACACGCTGTGCAGGGGGCACTGCATATTTAAATAATGACTTCTACTACCACTAGCTTACAGAGTGCTCCTGTGCCAGACTGAGAAAAGCCTTTCTTCTTTCTTCAGGTGCAGATGCGGGGAAATGGAGTACTCCAGATGACAGAGTAGCATTGCACATACCCAGCTTTTCATGATCATGGGCTTTGAGCTATTCACATTTCAAAATCAGACTTTGCTTGTTGCAGACTTTTGAGGACTTAACTTTGTCTGCTGCAGCTTTTAAAGGCCCAGCAGGAGCTGAGACAAGACTAAGACTCAGCACTGAGACCAAAACTCCATGCTTACGTTGTTTTCTATTACTTGAATTGCATGACTAGGACTAAACTTAATTTAGCATTTCCTGTCCTTTGTCAACTGAATGAGAGGCTCTAAGCTAAATATCAGAAAGGCTTTTCCATGTTTAAAAACAATAAATCTAATGGAATTCAAATTTCATACCAATACATTGCAAAATATTTTAGGTAGATAGAGTAAAAAGTTTCAAAAGGCAGCTGAATTACTTAAAAGCTTTTTTTCCCAAATAATTGTTATATTAAGACAATTTACATACACTACAACAGGATACTTCAAACAATCATTTTTAACAAAGCATTATATGTAGCTCATGAGGCTCATCATCAGGAAAAAAGTATTTTAGGAACTATTGATGTGACACAATTTTTCTTATCTGATTTTGTTGAGCAGATAGCTCCCACCCTAAAAAGGCCTGTGACTGAGCACAGTTGCAAATAGGATAGGAAAATGTTACACCTCTGAGACTGATGGTCACACATTGTAGCAAAGTGATATAAAAAGCTAATGCTCAGTGACAGTCTCTTCACCTAACCTCTCAAAAATAACAGCAAACTACACCAGCAATGACACTGTGAGGAGAAACCTGAGAAGCTAACTCTCTGGCATGCAGAGCTGCAGGTAGAGCCAAAGGTCCATGCTATTAGGCCTCTGAATAACCTGAGAGCCTCATGTTTCTGACATGGGGTATGCTGTGCATAGGGCCTGGTCACAGGCTTCCTGTGCAAACACCACTCCCAGACCCACAACCAGGTCAGCCATTTCTTCCCATCTTGTCACACAGCCAAAGCCCATTCTCCACCCCATCAGGGCTCCCCAAGGCTTCTCCTCAAACCACTCTTCCCTCAGTAAAATCACTCACTCTGATGAGGGCCATGACTTCTTGCACATCCAAAACCTTCATGTTCTCAGCTCATCACAAGCTCTGCCTCCAAACCAAACTTCTGCCTTGGCAACGCACCTGGTCACCCCAGCTGGGGCACAGCTCTGGCCATCCCCCATAAGCACGCCAGTTCTTCCTGCCCCAGCTGGATGAGGCCTGCTGTAATATCACTTTGTCAGGCTCATGATCATCTCCAGGTGATGGTACCCTGCCATCCCTGCCCAACAGTAAGGTGCACCTGGTCCACCACTGCTTTTAACTCCTCTCACTGAAACATGCATGCTGAAAATAACACACTACCTACCACTCAAGCACTTGAGTTGATAAGGTTTATGTGAAGACAGAGTAGACGTTTAAATGAAAAATACAGAGACTGTCAGCCAATTCAGAGTGACCGTACTGAAGAAAGGTAAAAAAAATGCCTGAATCCTCTTCAATTCTCAGTTGAACAGTTAAATATATACCTCTTTTTTTTCCCCTGCCGTATCAGCTTCCCTGATTTACATACAAATGTAGATAGGAACAATAACTCTTATTAAAAGAAAAAAGTCACCAGATGCACAGTAAATGGAGTCAGACACCACAGACCAGAGGTAACACCAGAAATAGGGCACAGAGCTTCTGGGGTCAGAAGGAGCCAGGCTTACCTCACTCCCTGAGGCTGCGGGACACAGGGGAGCAGCACAGGGACCTCGATCCTGAAGAGGAAGCACGGTTCACCACGGTCCAGCAAGCCTTCCCTCTTGCTTTGCCATGGTGCTAACAGCAAACCTACTAGCCCGCTCCAGCTGAAAGGCTAGCTGATGCTAAGATGACGGCTCCTCTGCAGTCCAACACAGCACCACAACGGTCCTCCTGAAACAGCCATTTTGATCCACTTTCTCCGGGAGCCCACCCTTACCCAGACTGCCTGTGCTTGCAGCGAGCGCCAGCACCCTGCGGGGCATTGCCACAAGTGAGGGGCACAACGGCAATGGCCGCTCCAGCGGGCCTCGGTGCCGCCGGCCCGACCCCACTCTCTCCCGCACCCCTGAGGCCGCTCCGCGGGGCCCGCTGCGGCTCTGAGCCCCCTCCCCGACCCCCGGGGCTGCGTCCCCGGCAAGGAGCCCCCCCTCACGCCTCTCTCCTCGGCAGCCCACCCCCAGGGGAAGAGGGGGGCCGCGGCCCACCGCCGCCGGTGGGGCCACCCGCGTACCCGCTTCCCCGGGCACCTCCCGCCTCCGCCCGGGCCGGGGCCGCGCTGAGGGGAGCGAGGGCCGGCGCGCGCGGGAAGGCGGGTGACCCGAGCCACCGCCCCCGCGCGCTGCAGCGCCCCCTGCCCACGTGCCCTCGGCACGTGCTGCCCCTCTGAGGTGCGTTACTCGCGCGCCGCGCAGACAGCCAGCCCTGCGCGGTGTCCGCGTCACGGACACGTCAGATTTCACGGTGGCGACAGAGGGACTGACCTTTCCGGAGAGACGAACTAGCGCGTCACCGCGGACCCCCCTCACCTTGTTCAGGCCAAGGCACCAGCTCGCGAGGACAGACAGACAGACAGACAAGACACTCGTTCTGCTTTGCAAAATTTTATTAGCAAATCAGAATAACAAATACATTTGTTGTTTTTGACAGTCTGTACTATTTCCAAGTGCATAAAAATCAGTATTTCTCTTAATAAATATATAGGCACACAGATTTTAAAACATCACCACTAAAATAACAATAAAAATAGTCTTTTTTAATAAAAATACTTGTTTTTTTCAGACTATTGCTTCACTTATCTCCCGGTTCCTTACTGCTCAAAAATAATACACAGAAAATAGATTTTTCTCCCCCACCAAAGTAAATTCTGTAACACAAATTGTTTTATTGAGGTGTACTACATCTCCCCTCCCACCACCCCCCTCCCTTCCAGGCTCCCCCCCTCCCCCCTTAAAAGGAACCTCTAGGTTGTTCCTCAAAAGCCACCAATGGCATGAAACTAACCCCTGCACTGAGGAAGGTGTCCTCCAGTGCTGTAAACAGTTTAATTAGACTATGCCTCCCTGAAGTGGGGCTGAATTTCCACCTCAATAGAATAGATAGGGTGATAAATACAGAGAACACCACATTTGGAAAAACACAGTAAAACTTCCTAATAAATCACAAACATTAGTCCTGAGAACAAGGGATTATACACTCACAGCGTACTCCTATCTGGAACAGTCAGGGAATAGTTTGGCTCAACACGAGCGCTGCTTGTTGTGGTTTCTGTGCAATGAATGCCACGTTACTCGGGAGCCACGTGAAGCTATGAAACAACGGAGTGGTACAGAGAACAGCCAGCCCCGCTGCTCTCCCATGACTAAGCCAGCACTCCTGTCCTTAGCTGACCTGGGCAAAAAGATGACTGAAGACCGAACACCATGAGCTGTCTGCAATGTCTTTGTTAAAACACCACCTTACATCTTTTATTCATGTAGAATTAATAAGCTGGAGCTTATGGCTTCACACTGCCTTGCACTCCTCTGTCTGCCTTTCTACTGCATCCCATCTTGCTCAATAGTTGCTAGGATTTTACGTAAGAAGAATGACCTCATCTCCGTGAGAGCACAGTTCTGATGCAACAACCTAATAGCTATTTTAACCAGGGCTTAATTTTCAGAAGTGCAATTTATGTACACATCCCGCAATCTCTAATTTGGAAACTGAAGGTGTTTTGAAACTCCAGGAATTCAGAAAAATACCACTGGCTTGGAGTTTATTTGTTTTTTCATAGCCCAGGGAATGAACTAACGGTAACACGTGGGACAGGGAAAGCAGGAAGCAAAATTTGGTAGGTAAGCTGTGCAGCTCTTTATCCAAATATATATTTTTAGTGTTCTATTTATGAAAGATTCCCTCCAGACACTGAAACAATAGTTTTTTCCCATTACTGCTCCCTCTTAATATATATATTATAATATATATATTACTACAGCACTTTTTGAGGATTCTGCCTCAAAAATTACACAGAAAGCTCAGTACACCTTTTAATTGAATGGGAAGAGAAGCCCATGCACTGCTCCTTATCGCTTGACCAGGCACATGTCACAGGTTATGGCAGCACAAGACATGAAATAAAAGGAAATTAAATAAATAGTATCAAAATGCAGTGCCATATTTGCAGAAACATTCATTCCCCTGCTTCCACAATTCCTATATCTACATCCTCTTTCACTTCCTTCAACCTTCCCAGTCCAGGTTCTGCTCCGCTCCCTACGTGGCCCTCTCATACTCATTCCTCTTCACTGCTTTTCCTCCCCCACCATCTCCTTCATTTTATGCTTCTTCCCTCCAATCCTACTTTCTGCCTCTCTCCCCCCATGCCTCTCATCCATTTCCTTCCTTTCACAGAAAATACGCTCTCATCAACTGCATTTTAGTCTGTGCCTAAGCAAGGATACAAAGCTACAAATAAAAGTAGCTTATTTTTATTTCGTTCTTAGAAACTGGAAGCCAGGCAAAATTAACCTGACACTAGTTTTCAACACCAGTTCACATCTTCAGCTGTAAAACCTCAGCCTAGAAGTGACAATGGTAAAGCCAAACAAAACCAGTTTCCTTGTCAGTCTATAGTTGTTTCTAGTAGCTTTGCTTTCTGATTTTTAATTTATTAAATGGCAAAATAAATATGAACATCTAACAACTAATATATTAAATGAAAAAAATAACCTAGTCTACACACGTTTTTTGGTACCAATTTAACAATACTGGCTTAGAAATTAATATAGTTAAAATGATGCAAATTCCTAGCACAAAGATGTTACATCAATATCAAAGTGCTTACTTCCTCAATTTTGGATACAACCCCCTGAATAAAACACAGATGTTTGCAGTTTGGGTTACATGTAAACAGCACCTATACAAATAGGTGTTAATGAATCTCCAATTTGCTGACAATAAATTAAAACAATAACAAAGTCTCATAAAGACTATTTCTTCACATACCTTGAGTTTTAAGTGCCCTGTTTTGGTGAAGCATCCTGCCATCATTCTCTAAAAACGCTGTATTTGGGTGTATGTAAGTCATGACAGAATTCTTTCTCTTTTTCATCCAAAAATTGTCCTGGCCTATCTCATCCTCTCAGGGGCCAGAATCAGTTGTACTCAAATTGACAATGGCAGTTGTGTTAGTCTTCAGCCAAAGACAATGGCCAGAGCACAATTCTTATTGCAGTACAGAACTGTTTACTGCTAGGTTCATGAAATCAACATTATGATATGTAATGGCACTATGATTTTCTCTTCAATAACAGCAATAACAGAGTACTGCACACAACTAACAAAATGTGTTAGATATTTGCCATCAAATACTTATGCTACCAACAAATATAAAAATTGTATTTAAAAATTTCCTTAAGACTCAATAACAATTTCCCTGACTGAAATAATAATGCACACAGTCCTAATCATTGTGTGGAATGTGAATTAATCTGCAGTAAAAAAATATCAGTAGAAACCTTATGTCCTGAGTGCAGCTGATATCACAAATAGATTGAAGTATCACTGAAACGCTCAACATATAAAAGCACTCCAATCGGTGCTTGTGCCGTGGCATTTCCCTGGGAATCTGGATCCTCAATTTTCTAAAATGCTCAGAAGGCATTTAATAACACCAGCTGTTGGTGGAGTTTAAGAAGTGAGAAGCATCATACCAAGGATTCAGACAAGAAGTCAAGGTCTGCTGTCACAGCTGCTTTTTGCATCAAGGATGAAAGTTTCCTCTGTCTCCTGCCCATGGAATTCTCGTTATATTATGATATGCTGCTTCTCCTCTGATGAGTTGCTTTTCTTTGTGAAAGATCCTCACTGTCGCTTTCACAGTTTCTCTGAAATAGAAAGGCCACAATGTTTCAATCACATAAATGAGATACCATGCTCCTAAACATGATGTTCTAAGATTACTAGCGTATCATCTACTGAGAAAAGTAGAGCTAATAGAAATCTCAGAGTTTCATTCCAGAAGGGCACATGCACTGTGGGGTCCCCCACCCTCCGTCACACAGCTGGTCACAAGAGCAGCAGCGCAGACTCTCCACGACCGCTGATTACTCAGTCAGACAGCACGGTCGCTGCTATGTTATCCAAACATAATCTGCAGCCTCCATGCTGCTCCTTTACAGAATAAATGTGGCTAGCACCTAAGAGGTTTATAGAGTCACTGGCCATCCCTGCCCAACAGTTCTGTCACAGTGACATAACTTACAGCAGCACTAAAGACACACAAGGGATGCCACGGTCCCGTCTGGTTTCCCACTCAAAACCATTGCCATCCTGTTGGGCTGTGCATCCATATAAGGACAGCAAAAATCACTGCACAGTAAAATTGGTCCTTCTCTTCCTCCCCTTTAAGAAATGTACCTACCAAACTTTCATCCTGTATTAGGACCTTTTTCACCAGCGAACGAGATAAGTGGTTGCACAATGAGACAATACGGTAAGAAAGCTATGGAGAGAGGGAAGAATGAGAATTTGACCACACATATGCAGTGCAGACATATCCGAAGACATTTCATTTATCTACTGCATATTTCAATTTTACATTCAAGCTCTATCTTGCCCTCTGATTCCATCAGGCTTGGGAAGCCTGACGTGAGAAGGATTAAAGGCTCGCTGTCATACCTTCCATCGCCTTCTAGCATATTGCCTTTTGAAGTTTTCCATGTTAACAACAGATGCTTGCCGAACCAAAGCCTGTCGCTTGTCCACTGGCTGGAAGATAAGAGAGCAAATTTATTGCTTGGCTCCCTTTGGTGCATGAAATACAAAAGATTCTTCACATGCTCTGGAGCTGGCTGAAAAGAACGGGGGCTGGGGAAGCTGTGGATTCATACAGGTAAAAGCAGAAGAAAAATAATTAAATCTAGTCCACCCTGTGCCTGGACAGGACCCCTTTGATTTCAAACAAAATCCTAAAACTCATGTACAGTCAGTGGTCACACTTGGCCCTGTGCACAACATTGTTCCGAGATGTTCCACTGCTGCCCCTTTCTAGCCACTCGACCTGGCACAAAGGGTGTATCATATGGCACGGACTTTGTCCAGCCTCCACTTCTGCCTTCTGCTTCATAACAATCCACATAAAAACCAAACAGAAAGTCTGGGAACAGCTTTTCTAGCCAAAGGACAGGATGAAAGACAGCCAAACAAAAGAGATAACTAAGGGGATGCTAGAGGGTGCTAAGGCAATGCTTTCACTTTGTAAAGCTGCTAAGGTGCTTCTCAGTGCACACCTGCACCATCTCCATTTTCTCTGGATTGAGCTCATACCAGCTGGCATTTATTCATGTCCCTCTTTCTGAAGGCATTGGGAGAGAAATGAAAAGGTTCCACAGAAGCCTGACAGAAAGGAGATGGAGCTGTTGTCAGTGCATCAACAGCACTGCAGCACACTGCTGCTCAGGGGTTTTGCACGTGCTTGCTAGAAATCATGACAGAGTAGGATTAAACACAGCATCATCACACTGTTAGGTCCCGTGCTACCTTCTAAATTTTCAGATAGAAGCTTGCACATTTTGCCCTTTACAAGGATATTTTAAAACCAAAGATACATTAGGGCCCTTTCCTAACTTCCAGCATGTGGCTTTTCATTTTATTCTAGCACATCTTTTCTGAATCGTACAGATTTTTCTTTTACCAGGCTGATTTAAACACCATAGGTAAGTCTGAGGCAGTCATTTCAGATCTGAAGATGAAGAACATGTGAATTCATGTGAATGTGAAACATGGAATAACTTCAGAGAGCGCTAGCTGTACTCTACAACCCAAATATTAAACTGGTACCAGAGAGTAGCCCTCTTCCTGTGCCTCACAAAGCTGGTCAATAAAACTCTGTCTGCTTATCAAAATCTCTGGAAGGCTCAGGTAACCTGCCACTGTGAGTAACCTTCTGCAATTAGTCTGAGATTGACAGATCCCAAGCAAAATTAGAAGGTGGCCCAAGAGAAGTAAATCCATGACCAGTTTTGGTCAACACTGGACTCACCAGGAATCACAGAACAGTTGAGTTTGGAAGGGGCCTCTGGAGATCATCTAGTCCAACCCCCTGCTGAGGGCAGGGTCAGCTAGTGCAGCTTGCCCAGGACCACGTCCCACTTGGGTTTCAAAGGATGGAGACTCCACAACCCCTCTGGGCAACATGTTCCCGTGTTTGCTCCTTTAGTAAACAAGTTTGTTTGCTTTTTTTCATGTTTAAATGGAATTTCTTAATTTCAGTTTGTGCCCATTGCCTCTTGTTCTGTCACTAGATACCACTGAGGAGAGCCTGGCTCTGTTTTCTTTACTCCATTCCACCACATATTTATACAGATTGAGAAGATCGCCCCCCAAGCCTTCTCTTTTTGACACTAAACAATCCCAGCTCTCTCTCCCCCTTTGACAGACACTCCAATCCCTTAATCATTTTCACAGCATTCCATCAAACTCACTCCAGTATGTCTTGCTGTCATCACCATAATAAAATGGGAAAAAGTTAGCTGTCATTTAGTATTAGTGACGAGGATACATGCTACAGCATATCGGAAAAAAACTCAGGCTTTGTCCTTTAACCATACCCAGAGTATGGCAGCACAAGACATTGATACCCTGGCAATAAATATATGAGGAAAGAATTGCAATACCCGAGTATGGAAAAATAGGAAGAAAAAAAAATATATCAGAATTCAGACATGTGCCTAAAATTTTTGGATGCCAATCTTGTGTTAAGGAACAGATGTTCCACAAACCCTGACACAGTCCTTCTGAAAATGGAGCACCTTTCAACTCCAAAACCACATCAAAATTTGCATAGACCAGAAAACTGTATCTGACAGATTGAGGGGAAAAAAAGTTCAAAATCAGATCTGGTAAAAGTGAAAAGACAAAGGCCAGGAATCAACCCTTCAAAGATTATAGAGTTTATGAAATGACAACAATTGCAGCAGTTCTGATCTGCATATGTAGGAGATGGATAACCCAGAAATATTTATACTGAACTGGACTGGAATGCAACCAAGCCAGACACCTGAAGAAGCAAGAGTACCAAAGGAGAACAGAAAACACATCAGTGAGAATTTAAACATTTTTTTTTCAGCGAAATAAATGATAATGTTTATGTTACAAATTCACTTTTCTCATCAAATGCTATAGGTATAGCATTTGTGCAGGTATCTCAGCAGTAATTCAAGGAGCTATCAGCTAGGCCTCTTTCTCATTTAGATGTATAGACCATTTGCATACAACAGAACTGGGACATTTAAGCATTAAATATCATTTCCTCATGCTACAAATGGCTAGCATGGTGCAACAAAACACTGAGTAGAAATCATTTGGAAGTGGAAAAAATGTCACTGGCTAAGTGCCAGCTGTACAATCATCAAGAAAAATTTCTGAGTGCCCTTTCGGCAGCAGAACCATCACTGAATCAAAATAGCTCACTGTACAGTATTCCAGACTCTTAATAACTGCCTCTCAATTTCTAAGTAGCCTGCAAACCATTGACCTTGTCATTTTCTCAATCATCAGAATATTTTCTCAAAAGCAGTATGTCAGTGACCTCCTTCAGCTCAGAAAGCACTAGCCTCAAGGACTGAGTCACAACAATATTAACCTCACCCAAACACGCTCAGGAACAGAGTGGCCTCATTTAATGTTCCTTCTCATGGTGCCAGTGCACTTGTTCATAAAGAAAATCTACATGAACAGAGAATATGAGATTATGGCTGAGAAAAGGCAGACTCTCTTGCTTGAGAGTCTTTTCTGCAGATATTAACTCTCACTAAACTTTAAGTTACGTTTTAAGAATTAAAATTCTCTCCCTCATAAAAAATCCTGTGTTCCAGTTCCCCTGGACAGTATCTCATGGGTCTTCCAGCTCAAAGGAACGGGCAGAAGTGATGACTGAAGCATTCTGAGAGAATAAAAAATGGACATAAGTAAAATTCTCAAGACTGTTTGTGACAGTGGAGCCCAATTCTCCCCAGCAATCAACACCAGCTTGCGAGGGACATCTCCTGGCTATCTACACTACTTTGAAGCTTTTGAAAATTTTACATCTTGTGCAAAGAAACATGCCACAGAGAGCATATCCAGTTTCCATCCTCCACCAAGTACAACAATAGGAGTAACAATACTGTTTTCAGAACTCTGAATTTTCACCAGCCTCTGCACGTCTTTATGAGGACATGGCAGTGATAGGTCCACTGTACTCTACACAAATTGGATGAGAGTATGCCTTTATCTTTTTACCTCAAAGTAGGAACATTATTCTTAATAATGTTATGAACAGCAAAGGTTCAATTTAGTTAGGTCATTAACTTCTCTGGAAAAGAAGGAGGGAGGCTGGGCAGAGAAAGACATACTCTAATATATATAAAAAGGTCCACTCTAGATGGACTTGAGCAGTGATGCAGGGATGCCTGGCTACTATCTCACTGATTCTTGTAGCTACATAACAGTCACCTTGCAGCAAATTCATACAGCTAAGCAAAGAGGCTGTAAACTAGCTGCAGAACCTAGGCTGCCAACTCTCTTCAGTACACAGAAGCCTGACATCTCTTTTTCAGTCACTAACTACACCATCAAGGAACAATTGCATTCTGCATAAATAACTATTTATTGTGTTCAAAAATGAGATGGGTAAATCTGTGCATGTTAATACAGTATAATCAAATTACTTCTTTGAAATACAAGACAGCAGGGCATGAGTCAAGTTTGGGCCAACTTTTCTTTTACTTTCTAAAACTTAAGAAAAAAAATCTTCACAGCAAGAACACTAGTCTCAAATCCCACACCATAGATTTAATTAGTTGTAGCTTTGTCATCTTCTTTACTGTAGAAAGCAACCCAGAGGTCTATGTTATCACTTATCACTCACAAATTAATATTTGCACTGTAAAATTACATACACAGTTACTTGATCAGTTCATTACAAGTTCCCAATTGTGTCTTTTGAATAGGATTTCTTTGGTATAGGATAGGAAACTTAGCTGAATTTTAAACTAAATCAACAGCTAACACCTTTAATGGTAAAAGACTTCACCCTGCATAACTGGCCTAAAAATAATCTTGACTTTTCTTCATCAGCAGCCATTTCACAGAGAATTTCCACAGTACTAGCTAAATGTTAACTTACTACACCATTTACTTTGTTTTACAGGACAGATTTAACCTTTGCAAATATTTCTCTCTTATGGTCTATAGAACTGCCTGCATGCAGCAGGTCTACACGACTGTTTCCTTCATCCAACCAAAGATGCTATCATGAGACTTTTATTAGTTTCCAGGCACCCAGCTTCTAGTAAGTACAGACTGACCTACTCTTTGTTCCAAGTCAATTAGTTAGTAATCTTCAGGAATGGTAATACATGATGAAGTATGATATAGGCAATGCAAAAGGCTATAGGGTTAGATGTGTCCATACCACTGTGATAATCTAGTTCCTGTAAGTTCAGACACTGAACATGGGAAAAAAACTTGAACACTACAAACCACTGGGAGTTTATGGTTTTGGTCAGGATCTCATGCAACACAACAGAATTTCTATTTTAGTTCTAGGTGGTTTTTGTATAGAATCTATGCACTGAAAACTTTTTAAACTGCTGTACATTGAAACAGGCAGCAAACCCTGCACCTGACCTGATTTAAAACATTACTGATTTGATTCTGCTACATCAAGATTCAACCCTGCAAGGAATTCTTCACAGCGAGATCTATTTAACAGCTCCATTAGTGATTCATTAATATCTTTGTTGAAAACAGAGTCAAAGTTTCCATTCACACAGGCTTCATTTTCCAGTTGAAAGCTACTCATTAAATCCTGTATCCACTTGAGTTCCTCAGAAAGTTCTTGACTGAGAGATTCATACTGACTCTGCAGATCAGCATATTTCCCGGTTATGCCTGTAAGACTAGTGCCTACAGTCTTGATATCATCTTGTAGATGTCTTTTCAGGGATTCAATTTTACGGCATTCATACTTCAGCTGAGACAGCTTGTGCCTCACGCTTTCATTCTCTTCTTTATACCAAGCTTCTTTCTCATTATAAATGGAAACTAGAGCATCAATGTCCTCCTGCAAGGAATCATGGGATGCAGCCAAAGTGCTGAAACCCCGTTCCATGAGTGAAATGTCTTCTACTACTTGGGCAAAGCGCTCAAAGTTGATGTAGGTATTATTGGGAGGCATACTCGAATGGCACTTTATGGTGTACTCTCTCAGGCGTTTTGTCTTCAGTTGTGTGTTCTCAACCTTCTTGTTTTCTTGGACTTTTGTTTCTTCTTTCAGCTGGTGAGTCGTCAGACAGAGGAACCAATATTACTGAACGTTTACAAGACAGTGCAGTAATTCAAAAACTCTACACAAAGGATGCAGCCTGAACTTCCACAAAGCTGGGAGATTCTTTGCTCCCACAGATTTTCCTTCATGCATTTGATTAAAAGAAAAAAAAAACACACACACAAATGCAAAAATGAATCTGACAAGTGATGTGCATTCATTCCAGTGTGAAAAGTGTAAATAACAGGGACGCTATTTATTTTCATGTTAATTTTTAGCAGTTAACAGTCTCAAAGCTATCAATATTTGTAAGAGGAAAAACAACAATCCTGAAAACACGCCAGTTAATGTTTTGTGCAATGCAGAGCAAAAACTGAATTTCAAACATCCTCATTAGTCATGCTGAGAGTAGCTAAATGTATTTTCAATAAAAGACTTATCCACAAAAGCAAGCAATGTTTATGATGAAAAAATATATATAGACACACAAATCAACACACTTGGTACAGAAGTTATATCTTCAGAGAAATTATATTTTCCACATTGGCTGTAGTTAACTCTCAACTCAAGAAAGCACTAAACCCAAGGTGTAGTATGTTTGCATGCAAACAGGGAAAAATGCAAAGCACAGTCTAATGTAGGATACTGTAAGTGCAAACATCAAAGCTTTGTCCCCCTCTTTTTGAAAGTTATGATAATAAAGTAAGTCATTTGCAGAAATCTGAGGATTTAGTCAGACCCAACCAATTTCTTTCCAGTGCATTTCTTCGAGACACCTAGGGTCTCTAAGTACTTAGAGGACAGTTTTCCATTTAACACATCAATAAGAGGGAGAATATTATCTCTGCTTTGCTCATGGTAAAAAGCAA
The DNA here is from genome assembly GCA_020745775.1 of Theristicus caerulescens. Taxonomy (NCBI): domain Eukaryota; kingdom Metazoa; phylum Chordata; class Aves; order Pelecaniformes; family Threskiornithidae; genus Theristicus; species Theristicus caerulescens. The sequence goes on along the minus strand of CM036566.1, from coordinate 30,011,737 downwards.
GATCTGTCTCTTTATTCAGTCTTACCGTTATCCATGGATGAGACAGAGCTTCCTGAATTGTAAGCCGTTTCCTAAAACAACACAAAAAAACCCCCACAGACTTGAATGAGAAATACCTTGTACACAAGTCCATTGACCCACACTTCTCCCAGGCTTCATATGAAGCATTTATCAAGACAATGCCATGACTAACTTTCAAATTTCAGGGTTATGTTTCTCCATGAGGCATACTGCTTATGTGTAGTTTAGTAACTGTTCTAAGTTTCAGTAAGGAGCTGACCTCCCTCCACACAATTTGAATTCTTACTTGATCAAAATCTACCTGTATTTTTGTGTATCCTTCCGTAAAAAGTGATAAAACATTACTTTGTTTTGTTCATCCTACATGCTTAAAAAAAAAAATCCTTTTTATACACCTTTAATATGACTGTGTCTGAATCAAGGTATACAACATGAATTATATCAAAACTGTCCTTTGGAACACAATAATACATCACTGCAGGAGCTGCCACTTCCTGAAAGCAACATTTCTGAGAGGGATACTTTAAACCTAATCAAACCTGATCAATCCTAACTTCTTTCTGCATTGTGGCAGCTTGGTGAACAGCACATTAAGAGCACTGAGAATCAAAGGTAGAAACACAGCATTACACAGGGACTACCTCTGTATGTGGGACAAATATCAGTATCACTGACTTGTCCTTTCTTAAAAGGAGGTTGCTAGACCTGTGCAAACCTCTCGTCAAACCCCACCTACTCTAACCTATTCTAAGGCCTGGGGATTTGCAGAAATCTTGACCAAGCAGCTTGCTTCTTGCTCTCCAATACCTATTTTCTCCCCTAATGAAGCCATTAGAAAGACCTGCAATGGCCTGACTTTCCTCCAGGACAAATAGTGTTATGGGGAAGGGGATGCTCCTTCTGTGTGCACACTATTAAAAGCAAGAAAAGGTAAAAAAAGATCTGTGGTTCCAACGCACTGGGAATAAAGATCTGCATAGCTGTCACGCAAATTCTAGGTGATTGCCACAGATGCAGAGACTTAAGGGACAATTCCACTAGGAGCACATGTGAAGATTTTTCTGCCCTTGCACCACTGGGAGCATATTCTGGGATCACGTCACCTCCTTGCAAGTAGTTCATAATAGACTGAAATATTGGAGTGGTAGTTACCCAGAACTAGAGATTCTGCACACCATTTTCAGCCCTTCACTTACTCCCTGCTGCACCAGCTTGACTTAAGTGAGAATTCAGTCTTGAAAGTGAAATTTAACTGAGGAGATTTTGGTTCCTTTTGTTAGGGCTTCTGGGTGCAGTGATTAACTAGGAGCACAGAAGCAGAACTTTGCCTCCTGTCTGGCTCTTGAATGGCAATACACACTGCAGGGAAAGCTTTGCAGATTACTCCTCAGGCTACGTTTCACCAGGTTTATCTCAGAGACAAATGGATCTTCTTGAATTTTTACTTACCGTGTATCTTTCACCAGGAGTTTCTGAATAAAATCTTTTGCCAGGTCACTGGTATTGCTGAAAAATTCTTCATCAAATTCATAATTCACAGCTGTGATGTTGGCAAGCGTTTCTTGTTTAGTTTCTCCAAGGAAAGGTGATGCACCACTAAGCCTAGATAAGCCAGAAAGAAGAATCAATTGGAAAAATAAACAGCAGAGGTCCCCTAACGAAATTACAGTAACTGTGTAATGTATTCTCAGGACATTTGTGGATCTCGTGTTGTAGCAGCCATGCCACATGGGAAATAACAGGTCCATCTTTGGCTCCCTACACCTGTGGTTATGAGTCAGACTCATCTTGAAAGTCTCTAGTGCAGCACTAATATGTGGACACAGATAGAAATGCACAGATTCTCCTCTCCTAAGTGTCTCATTGAAGTAATTGCTAATCAAACTAGAAAAATCTTCAGCTGAGGAGAGTCTCTATCTCTGTGAACCCACAAACACTACCAGGCAGAAGCTTCTATCACCTTCAAGCAGACAGTGTTTCTATAGATTTTCTTCAGGTAGGAAAAGCCCTGCCCCTACTGCTTTTCTTTCTGCAAAGCTATTGACAAGTTCCCTGCACAGTGGGTTCAGCCAAGAGACCTTTCTCAGCTGGAACCAAAATACAATGTGTGATCAGAAGTCAGGTGCCTGGCCTTGCCTAGGGGCCAACTGTGCCGGAGAGGTAGGGCCATGCTGCTCATTAAAAGGAATCCACAAACAAAAGGACTTCAGCTGCAATAAAATCCAACTGCTTCTGAACAATGCAAAATTTCATTCTGTTGGCACTCTGCTCCAACTGCAAGGATATAATGGAGACATCATCATAATAAAATGCTATTCAACAATCTTTACTTAGAAAAAGCTTTCATTCTGCTTTGCCTCTCTCTCAACTGTGACTGATGACCTTCATCTTTGATGACCATTTACCTCTGCTCCATAAAACTCAGGTGTCAGAACAGATTCAATGCAGACTCCTCCCACCCTGCCTGCCCTGCCTGCCCTCCCCAGTCCACAGGGATGCTGACTTGCAAAAGTCTGGTTTACAGGAAATGTTATTTATACCAAGGAAATTGATCTCATCCCGTTTTTAAAATCTTCTGGGCTATTATTATGCTTATCTATTATGTCTAGCTTTGATAGCATAGTTTCAGGATGCAGCAGGCTCAGAATAGGACTGCAGCAAGCTCCTGGGATCTAAATTGAGGTTTTGAATACTAAACTCCTTGCTTACATGATCCCACTCAACAAACCTTTTACCCTGTCTGTATTGCCACTACCATGTTGACTGGGAATTTGGGGGTAAGCGGAAAGTTAGATGGGACCACCTGGGCCATTCAGCACAGTCCCCAGCTACCACATGTGGTTTTATCCACAGAATACACATTTGAGTGCATAAAGTGTTTCCTTTCCCTCTACAATCATACAATGACACCAAAGCAGCTGACACAGCAAGGCAGCACGAGTGAGGTCCTCCATTTGTCTTTGATGCAGAAAATTTCACCCCATAAGCCACAGTCAATCTCACTTCTTAACAGGTTTTACATACTCCCTCTTAAGCTTTTGTTCCACTTCTGTTAGCCACAAAGAAGGCTAACAGAAACAGGCACCTCGCCACAGACCATGGGCGTTGTTCCAAAACTGAAGCATGGAAATCTGCCCTAAAGCCTGGGTTTCTTTTCCCTTTCCCAAAACTGTGCCATGAAGCAGCTGGAATTCCACCTTCTGGCCCTTCGATGGAAGCCAAAGCCAACAGCGCTCTATTCTCCTCTGCATTTTTTTTTTATTTGGGACTCAGCTTTGAGGTCTGTGAAATGGGAGGATTCTCAAACCCTAACTAATGCAAATGACTTTTGTCATATCCTGACTCAGTGCCTGTAAACATCTAACAACAGACCTCTGCTTCTCCCTTATAACCCAGTGAATCACTCCACTGGTTACTGAATTAAGGACTTGTAGGCATTTTGATCTCTACACCTGATGATGGCATCCATTTGATTGCTGCCACGTTTGCTAAAGTAGGTGGTATCTTTAAACACACCCCACTTATTCAGAATTCTTCAGAACAAAAAGGTTTTAAAATTAACAGGCAATACTAGTTAAAGGCATACAAATTTTTAGTACATAGCATATCATGCCAGCTGACCACTCCCATCATAAAAAACATGCTCTTTTTTTCTGATCATTTGTAGGGAGACAATTTTCAACCTTAATTCCTATGGCAATCATTACAAGCCAACCAGGTAAAAGAGGTCTCCTACACTGGATACAGTACAGAAACTGGCTTCACTATTCTGCCTCTAGGACAGAACTCTCAATGCAACAGAAAAACCTCAAGAGCACCTCCCTGTCTGTGCATCACTGTAATCGCATGGTAAGTATTCCCACCTGTTTATCTTCAACTCTTAAGTTTTCCTCTCATCATTTATGAACACATATAAACAGCAATTTACAAAGTTTAATGTCCTGTCAAGTACAGGTGTCACTGAAGACCAGAGTGCTGACAAAAAGCAAGGGTCTGGACAATATTTTAACCCCTTTTACCTGAACTTGGGCTCAACCAGTATCCCTACCTTTTTCTGCACCACAGGACAGAAGGAAATTTGTTGCACTGCATCTGCTTTCTCAGACCACAGCTCTTTTACAGCTTTTGGGGTCTAAGCCTTGGGTATAGCCCAAGAGTGGATTTAATTCCACTACATTTATTTTCCACACTGAAAAGAAAAACCCTCCCCTTCAAGCCTCCATACTTGTACTGAGCCCTGAGCTGCGTAGTGTAAATCCCTCTAACACTACAGTGCACCTTTTTTAAGTTTGGCAGCAAGTTAATCCTCTAAAGTGTCATAAGGAACAGCAGAAGCCCAGGGTAGGAATGTTAGGGTGAGATATTTCCAAGCATACAGTATCCACCACGCACTGCTCCCCAGCAGTCACAGGAGCTTGACTTCAATGGAAGCAGTTAGGTCCAAGGATCCCTGACCACTTCTGTAATTCTCATATCAAACCAGAGGAAAGAATTCTTGAAGCAACGAGTGCTGTTCCTCCATTGCATGCATCCATTGTCACACAAGCAGTTTCACAAATTGTCAAGCTCCATCTTAAAACTCTCTCAACTGCTTGTCCCCAGTATGCCCACGGAACTTCATTTCTTTGAGAGTTTGAGCTTGTCATAATTTCCTACTTTTGTTTATTCATCACCAGTTGACACACTTTTCTTCTAAAAAGTATCTATCTTTTTTTCCTTTGTACTTACTGACTGCAATTATATTCCCAACCAGCCTTTGCTTTACTAGCTTTAACAAGCCCTTTTTTCTCCTGTAAGATGAATTCTCAGTTCCCAGGGTCAACTTCTCTGCTCTGATCCCAGCTTAAATTAACCTTTTTGAATATGGGTGATCATATTTATGCACAGTAATCTAGACTGCTGCCTTTACAAGCAAATTAAATCATCTCTGTTTTCACCCAAAATAACCCACCTTATAAATGGTACTATAACACTTTCTGTTTCTATTCTCTCCACACACTGGTAGCTCATAGTCATTCTATGAGCACCCAATACACTTGAGCTTTTCCATCCTTTACCATTTGGAGCTGATGAGGTCCCATAAGAAGCAGAAATGCCCAGAGATGCTAGAGACATTTACTCTTCATCTGCTCAGAATGCCCCTCTTCTTTTACCCCTTATTTTAAACTTAAGAAGGCTGCAGGATAATATTTGCCCATTAGGCAAACCACTGCCCACCCCATGTGTGCAGCTCCTTTCTTAAATGACTAAAGGGAAGAGCTGTTTTGTACTAGTGCAATAGAGCTTTAGGAACACTTCTACAGGAGTGAATCTATTGTACTCACAGTATGTAGGTGATGACTCCTATGCTCCTAAAAAACAAAGGAGGTTAATTGCAGGGGTTGTACATGACCTGTATTCTTCTTAATGTACACAATATGAAAAGTCAATAGTAGTTGCTATACAGGCAGGAGAGCCATCATGGCTTTGGATAACTGCTAATATCTCTTTTAAAGAATGGTGTTCCAGGGAAAATGTGAATTTTAAATATAACTTCAGTAATGTGGATATTTGAAGTCTCTTTACGTATTTCTACTCTAGCAGGTATTTACTACAGTACACATCAGACATACAAAGAAATAGAAGCAAGGATGCTTTATTTGGGGTGACCTCTTTTGCCTGCCTTCTCAGCAGATCAGATTATTACGCAGGTCTCCTCTGCATGCAGTGCTTTTATAAATAAAGGTGTCACAAGCGCTGCAGGAACATGTTTTCTTTTAAGAGTGCTCCTCTGCAGTGGCCAGTGGCAAACTGTTAACTCTGTAACTGCCATCATTAAAGTTTTTCATTGTAATTTTGCAGAAATTAAATGCTTATATTTTAATTAAAAAGAATGCATAAAAATGGAAAGAGAACACAGAGTTATTAACTGCACTTAAGTTTTTTGGTTTGTTTTTGTTTTAATTTGTTGCAGTAGCATGGATTCTATTCAGAGCAAATTGGGAGAAAGTAATAGTAGAGCAACCTGGAAAAAAAAAAATGTTAAAAAAACTTACCACATATCTGCAGCTAGTCCAAGTGGTTCATAGTTTACTATTTCTGGAGCTGTAAGAAAAATTTCATCAAACATCAGCAACTGAGGTAACAAATTTTTACCAGGCTGAATTGAGTAGCAGGTCAAGAATTACCAAGAAGGAGAAAGTGGGAGGTGGGAAAAGGAAAGGTAGTTATAGGATGTACCTGTTTATAGTTTTACAGCCCTGATAGGAATTCAAGTTCACAGGTGTCCAGAAGAGATTATGTAGAGTAACTTGGAGCATAACGCAACTCACAAATAAGGGTGAAGCAAATATTATGTACTAATTACAGTGCAAATCATAACAAATAACAAATTATTTCACCTCCCAAGGATACTGTTACCTTTAAGAATCTGAGCTTTTGTTTTGTTTTTAACTGGTGCCATTAAAGCTAGTTTCTAACGGCCAGTCAGAAACAGCCCTCGGGCAAGAGACTGAAATTACATGCCAGACTACATTGCTATCCATGTCAAACCCTATTATCTTTATAAGAAACATCTTCTCCTTGGAAAACATCCCCATATAAGACTGCATGCAATAGAAAAGACCGAGGTGAGGTAATGAGACGAAAAAAGGTGTCTGTAACAGTTGTGTCTAACTGGAATACAAATTACAATTCTTTCCCTGCCCCCCAACCCCCAAAAACCAACACCAAAACCTCTAATTGAAACTAGTGGAAAGGAGTAGGATTAACCTAAAATCCAAGCAAGACAGATCAGATTTATCATCAGTGAGTAACAAAAAGCGGATCAGGTGGAAAAATGTAAGGGGAGGTGAGGGTTTTGTACTCAACAGGTGTACAGTGTGAGGCAGTTTTATCTAGAAAGCAATGATAGAGATATCCATGTAATGGTGTACCCTTGTACTACAACGCAGAGAGCTTACCTGCCCCAGGCAACAAGTAAAAAATTACAATTTGTGTTTCCAGGGTTTCACAATCTCAATCCTGAATTTACATCTCTAAATATTTATTTGGCAGCAACCTACTCTCACAGGAGTAGCACATCTGGTTTACAGAAAGCACCTTTCAGCTATTCCAGAAAAATAAAGTAAACCTCTAGATTTAGGTCACCTTGATACAAATGAGATTGAAACTACCTCTGTCCCTCACTTCTTAACTTTGAAAAGACATCTCAACTTTCTCAAGGAATTTGCAACACAAGACAAAGAACGGGTCACTCGCTCACCTACAAATTCTGGAGTTCCAAAAATATTTTTAAATTCAACTCCATCTTCTATTTTGTGAGCCAGGCCGAAGTCAATGAGTTTGATGTGCGGAATAGGGATATTCTTGTCTAGAAGCATAATGTTTTCAGGCTAAAAATAACAAAAGATAGATCTTTGTTATTAGAATATTAATATCTTGGGAAAGTAACAGAATTCTCAAGTGCTTTTTTTTCTTCACATATACAACACTGTAGAACAAGAAACACATACCTGTGCCTAAACATTTACAATTCATTCTTTTGAGAAAGGGATGACAACTGAAATTTGACATCATTGAATGGACCAGAACTTCATAAAAGCAAAGCAAATCCAATAACAGTAATACTTTCATTCCTTTAATTTTATTTCATGCAAAATCTGCCTTTCCCTATCTTCCTGTTAACACTCCTAAGCTTATTTTCTTAATGATAGCTATTGCCAGGATCAAAACAAGGTATCCTTGTTTTCACAATGAGACAGAAGTTTTTCATACAACTGTACATAGTTCCCTAATCTGACAAGATATACCACTAGATTATCGGCCCAGCAGCATTGCGATATAACACGAAGTGGAAGCTCAGTTTATCATGCCCCTCTTAAAACAGAAAATATATCCCTGGCCCACAGGGCCTCCTGGGAAGATGTCACACCCTGACCCCACGGATCTGCCTCAGTTACAACAACTGGTGCACACATAACAGCAGCTAGCAGGTAGCTGCAGCAGTGCAGAAACCTGGTGCAGAGACAGAGTGCTATTGCTTGATCCTGAGGGAGAACTGCACCACTGAGTATTTTGACTGACAACAATTTTACTGATCTGTTCTTGGAATTTACACTGGGAAACCTCACTATTTCTGCCCAGCTGTCCCTATACTGTATTGTAACCCACTGGAAGATGTCTTATTAAAGGCTTCTTGAGGGATTCTAGTCACATCTGAACCTACTTAGGGAAGGCAAATGCTCTTCTCTACGAGACTAAATTCACAGCTGCAACAAGGTCACAGGAGAGATCTAGGATTTACTACCTGAACAGTCCAGAAAATTGAAAGAGTTGGGATCAGAGGTCCTAGCTTCTATATGACAGCCAGCTATTAAAAGAGTATGTAGCATTTCTCACAGCATTGTAGGGAAAAGCCAAAGCTAGAACTGTGAAACTAAAGCTAATTTTTTCAACTACAGACTGTGACTTTCTTTACCAGATATAACGGATATTTCATAAACTTATTTCTTCAACTACATTTCTCAGCCTTAGTTACTCCCTACCATGGCCCTATTTCACAGGTTTCAGAGTAAACTATGGGTTCAATTTATCTCCCATGGAGACCTTTAATGCATTAATTTGTCATAACTTAATCATAAGCTCAAGAGCAACAGTGAAGCAGTTTGATTCCTTGCTGGCAGCTGCCTGGCCTTTTCACAGCAGATCCTAACGTGGAAGCAGCTCCTGCTAACACACACTCTCAGTCAGAGCTACACTGGGAAAGAGAGCATATGAATAATTTATTGTCATAGTCATTGGACCAAGAATATTTTAGCCTCAGGCTAACAAGTCTGGTTTTCTTTGATGGATCTAGGGCATATGTGTTCACCCCAGATACATGATGTAAGCTTGTTTAGAGCAGACAGAACAGACTGAAATGGCAAAAAGTCACAGTCACTGCCTCTTGAACTGTTTTATTCCTTAGGTGGTGTAAGTCACTGTAGCTCCACTGCAGTCGATGGAGCCCTGTCAAGTGATGAGATAATTATGAATCATCCTCTATCTAATCAGATCACTGCTTAAAAATACATGTCTAATTTAACACTAGCAAAACTCCAAACCCAGTCCTATAAAACCCAGGAGAGTTATTCTGTGAATATGTTTTAGGTCATTTGATATTCACTATCAGTGAAATGATTCTTTACTTATCCTTTCTGATTTCTATCTTGCATTTCTTGTAACACCTTCATTGACCACCTGACATTACTAGTATTAAATATCATGATTAGTAGCTAGAGATCAGTATAGAAAAGGTTGCACCTATATTCTCACAATAATTTCATGCCACTGGATATTACACTTTTCTAATACATGGTGAAAACTTTCAGTCTTTGGCTTCTGGATTTCTGTAGCAATTTAAAAATCAAGTGCACATCCTTTATATGTTTACACATCTCCTAGGCTTTTTCACATGCACCCCGTGAAGATTTGGACAGTAATTTCCTAGCCAGTTTGTTAGGTTAGATGTGATTTGCAACGTTTGCAACGACTACATATATGCCATTAACTCTGACTCAAGACCAAGCAATTTAAGTCAGAGACAGCATTACGCACATATTTAGCACAAGGAATCAGCATATATATCCCGAGAACTTGGGAGGAGTCTATCTATAGCACACACATAATTAGTAATTAGCAATAAACTAACCTGGATTTAAAGTTAGGACAAGGAACATGTAATCTAGCAGTACAGTTTCTTCCTTTTTCCTTCATTTTAAAACAGTTCCCTCCTCTGTTTTATTCTACTTTCTCCTAGGGAATAAGTGCACTTTGAATGTATTTCTGGAAGCAGCAATGTTTGAGGCAGCCAGTTCTGTAGCTGTGAGTCTGCTACTGAGAAAGCACTTTCTTCTAGTCTCAAGACTTTCATTCCCAAGGACAACAGACTCCTAGCTTCAGAGAAGCATGTTCACCTAGGCAGGCCACAATCAAAAGGAGAGAGAGAGAGACAGCCTCTTCTGTATTGTCTAGGCCAGCTGTACTGATACCAAAGTCAAGGACCAAAGCTATAGATGTCACCTGATGTGGTAGGAAGAGAGCTCTGTGTGATGTGCTTTCAAGGCCCTAAGCAGCTAAGAAAGCAAGAAGTCTTTCTGTTAACCAAACTGCACTGGATGACGCATACTTCTCATGTAATTCTAAACACAGTGGGGAATGAAAGCAGCAACAGTTGTTTGTAGCTGGACCTGGCCCTCCTCTTCCCAAAAATGCATTTCTTCTGTACATCATTCTAATTTTTTTTTTTAAACAGCGTGCTTTGGATGATAACACAAATGCAAACAGCTGAAGGATGAAGACTTAAAATTTCTTTTTCTCAGTCAATAAATACATAAGCCCATCCAAAAGTTACCACAGGCCTGATAAAGGATATTGTCTTCCTTGGAGCACTCAGCTGTGAAGTGCATTTAAAATGGTCTTACCTATTAGTTTAGGCATGTCATCAAATACAGATATCTAACAAATTGTAGAAGGTACAGTCCATCATTAAAAAACATCAATAACAGTAAGTCTAAATCAGCATCTTTACCTTTAAATCAAAGTGAGCAATTTTCCTAGAGTGAAGGTAATTCACACCATCCAAAATCTGCTTGATGAATCTGGTTGCTTCCTCTTCACTCAAAGACTCCTTCTGTGCCAGGAAGTCAAAAAGTTCTCCTCCAGAAACTCTGCAAAACACACCAGAAAACATCCTGTTATCTACCACATTGTAAGATATAAAATAAACGTAAGCACGGAAAACTAAAGTAGCAAAAAAACCTCCATACACTTAGAAAAAGGGCACCCTTGCAGACAATCTAGAGTTTTGTGTTCTGGTTCCAGGTGTGCCAAAACTTCCTTTTGGCTTCAGCTCTCTCCCCTGTAAATTAAGGACTAGCTTTCCCTAATTCACTGATGCTGCAAGGTCTGATTCATCAAGGATTATAAAGGACCAAAACCAGGTACATTGTTTGATGAATCTACAGACATGTACATATTTCAATAGGTAGACTTTGATGTTAACCACTTCAACTGCTATTTTTCAACATTTTCATTTTGGGTGAGACAGAAGAAATAGAACAAGTTGTAATAGTCAACAACTGATAAAATTACTTCTCTTATCGGTTGCCATCAGAAACATGAGGCAATAAGATCTGCCAACAGAATCTCTTTTCTTTCCAGAACAGCCATTACATTGTTCCAATACAGATTCTTGCCTGACATAACTGACAGGAAAGCATTTATTTTGTGCTGAATTTTTAAGAAGAAAGCAGATTGTAGCAGCTTGGAAGGTACCTAAAATTGTTTTCCCAAATCAAGGAAGTGCTATTAGTTACTATGAGTTTTCACATCAAAATTGAAATATGTTCCATGCATATTTAGTACATAAAACTTCTATTTTCATTTTTGTGCCTTGTATTGAGAGCTCCAGTGCTATTTTTCTACATATTATGAAACAGGATGATCTAGATATTGAATTGGGCATTGTTTGCAGTTCTTATTCATAATTATGCTTACATTTATTGTTTCCAGTTCACACTGTCATTGATATTACTGATTTATTCTCATTCAGATTTACTGTTGGGGGCACCTGCAAAGCAGTTGCTGCTCTTGGGCTCAGGTGTACCACCCATCTGCACTCACCATTCAGAGTGCAAGCCCAAGACTTGAAAGATCCACCAGGCATTTTGGAAAACAAGCTTTTGGCCCTGTTGTCTGATGAAATACCGGTAAAAGAACTGGCAGGTTCAAATGCTTTGAGTTTACTAAGTGCTGTGACTCACAGACAAGTTAGATCACACTGTGCACTGCAGAGGTCTTTTGTGCAATCATTCCTCTGACCCCAGGCTCCTATACAACCCTGGTGGTGACAAGATGGTGATTCCCTACTCTGCCTCTTTCAGACTAAACTATTGTGAACAGCTACAAAAACTGCAAAGAGAAGTCAACTGCAAGAAAGAACAACGTGTCAAAAGCCACAAAGACACCGGGCTTATTTCTTAGCTTCTACTGTTGCTGTGGGTGACAGCATACCTTGCTGTTCCAAAGGCAGAGATTTACACAGGACCTATTGACTTGAGCATTGATTACTGGATATTTTTTCGCCGCTCCCACATAGTCAGAAACTTTCTAAGCAACATGAGGCAGGACACTTCATCTGGGCAGAAGTCACCTGATGCTTTAATTGTTACAACTAAATGGCTGGCAAACAAAAATAAACTTATATGACCCAGGAATATGTTGCAACTGCTGTCTCTGGCTGCTGTCTTCTCCTTCCTATTAATCTCAGTTACTCAGCCTGTGAGATTCTTATTCGGTCTCTGATTTTCTTTTTATGTGACACATACCAAGGGTCTCAGCACTACCATCAGCCTTGCTGGACAGGTTTTGTTTTACCCTGTGCATTTCAGGAGCCTGGGAACATTGTCTCCTTTCCTTATTGTAGTAGGTATAGAGGCCTTGGTTCATTACTTTAAAAATTATTACAGCTGACTGTGACAAGACAGTAAAGAAATCTGTAAGTAAAACCTGGTAGTCTCTTGGTGAAATCTGTGCACAGAGAGCAGGCAAGTCTCATCTCCTTAATGATTTCTATTCAAACTACACTTAAGTAATCACCTCTGGCAGGCACTATGGCCTGGTCATCAGGAAGCCAGCTGTACCGGGATACTTTTCTTGTACTTTTCCAGAATTTAGCCGTGTAGGCACACTACTCTCTCTTCCTCTTTTACCCTGTAAAATCTCCTTGGTGATTGTTCCTTAAGGTGGACTCTTTAATCGGGACTAAGAATAAAAAAGTTGTCTCTCGGGCCAGACCAACAGCCCATGTAGCCCAGCCTCTGGTTCTCCAACACCAGCAAAAGAAGATACCACTTAAGGAGAGCACACAAGCTGAGCCACTTTGTGAAAGCCATTCCCCTCACCCTCCCCTGGCACAGAGGACTGTGCTAAGGATGTTAGAGGATACCTTCCTGCCTGGAGGAGGCTGGCAACTTTCTTTTGAGGAATCTCCTTTGCTACACAAAGGAATGTCAGAAAATTGTTTAGCTGCCCAGACTGGAGGTACTTAATTACCTTTCTCTCTTGCACCCCCCCCCCCCCAAGAGAGGTCACTTAAAAGAGGTGGGTTAGCTGCTCAGGACATACCAGGGATTTTGCCCCAGTGGCAACCTCAGCAACATCCTGGGCAACCAGCTACACCTAAGGCATCACTAAAGAAACCGTACAGCCTGAAAGAACAAGGATCACAGGAGATTTACTTGCTAGCTCCTTGCTGCGTTTTCCCTCTTCTCTCTAGTTCACACTAACCTTGAATGAGGCTAGGCAGGGGGAACTTCCAAGATACAGAATACAACATAAAAATAAAAAAGGAAACAAAAAAAATGATTCAAGGAGTCTGAAGTCTGTCTGTTACTTCATCAGTGAAAGACTCCCTTACAACAACATCTTACATGAGCACTTACAACATCTACAACTACAACATCTACATGAGCATTTCATTTTCTGAAGGTCAGAGATTGGCATACATTACAAACTGTACATTAATCTCTAGTCTCTTGTGGTATAGCCTAAGACATTAGCATAAGCTGCAGAGATCTTAAAAGAGTAATCTAAAGGAAAATTCAGTAGAAGAGATGTGATGATGTCTCATTAACAAAGATTGGGGCTTTAAAAACAGGTTTGAGTAAATTGTACAAAGAAAGTGCTAAATAGTTTAGTGCAGGATCATTCTTACCCAAGTTATGCACCTGAACTCAGAGAAACCCTCAGGCAGAAGAGACTTAGCAACCTCAAAAGCCAGCCATTTTGGGATCCCAGAAAAAAAGCAGTTCAGCACTAACTCCTTTGCAGTAAAACACTCATAACTGCACTAAAAGTTACATTTGAACATCCAGGGAGGTGTGTTTCCTAAATCAGCACCACCTGTAAAAGAGCAAATGCTCCTTTCTCAAAGCACCTTAGGATACAGAAAAATTCCTTCCTCTGGTTCCATCTCTTTCCCTTTTACCATGTCACCTTATTCCCATGGCAAATAAAGAAGCAAACAAATGATGACTTTGCCCTTCCTTCCAAGTCCAATAAAAGACAAATGACAATGCTGCCTTACTTCTTGGAAACAGCTGTTTATTTTGTGTACACAACCTTAACACTTACCAGTAGAGGAGACTGGTGTATCAATCAAATCTGCCTTTAGGCTGCTTTTGTTTGGGCAAAGCAGCTTCAAGGCAGGGCCCAAGAGACAGCAAGGTCATAAAAAGCTGTGCGGAGCACATCCCTGAACAATGTGCACAAGGAAGGGCAAACTGTGTACCTGCCAACTGCACGTAACAGCAGTGGACTTGGCAATGCTCTTCCTGCTCTTGAACAGAAGAAACAGCACCTGTAGAATCAACCCCTGTGTAAAGAGAAGATAGTCTTGCCTGTGCCAGCACAGAGAGTTTGGGAGAGGGTCAACATTTTATCCAAAGCCTCTTTTAAACACCAGGGTAGCTTCTTCAATTAATCAAGAATACTGGGGACATTCTTTTGAAGCTAAAGTCCACTGTAGCTGAACATAAAATTAGTTGGCCAGGTGCTGTAACGCTTATTTTGGTAAACTGCAGGGACTATGAGACTCTGATATCAGAGTGTCAGGAGGAGAGATCATCTGTTTACAGAGAGAATTTAATTATCTTTATTAGCAATTACTATCATCCTCAATTTGTATACAGCAGCTGAATGCAGTGGCTTTAATCAGGTCAAAACTCTGTTGCACCCAGCCTTTTAGAAGTGCAGTAAGCTACAGCCTGACAACAGGACACGCAAAATGTGTCAGGCCATGTAAGGACAGGAAAAAGCAGACGGTAATGAAATAGGCTGTTTTGGCAGAAAGTAGCTGCCAGTCAGAAAAAGTAAGCTCCTTTCCTGTCTTCCAGCGCATGGCTACAGAGACCAACGTTTGGCCACAGATATATACTTAAAAATTAACAGATGCTTATCATCACCCATATGCCATCTACCACCAGTCACATTAATCTCCAGGAATGCTCTCCGGCCTAAATGCTGACTCCTCTGGAAAGCTAGTGGTTATTTCATCTTACTCAGGGATAAAAGCTTCATTTCCTGGATTCCATACACAAGGTCAAGGCAGGTACCCTAGGGAACATATGGTCTACATAACTTCAGCCACAGTGTCTCTGTATTTCCTGATTCATACACACAGCAAAATTGCATCATTTATTCATTACCTAAAAATTGTAGTAAGTAGAAGACCTCAGGCTGTCTCCTTGCTTACAGCTTTACCTTAGTACCATGAATTGACAGATAAAGGATATGGCACCTTCTGCACAGCTCCTGTAAGACTCAGAGCTTTGTAAACTAGATGATACTGACTCCACAAAAGAGCAGGACACAGCCCAAAAAAGCTTGAATTGATGTCTGTCTTCCTTCACTGCATGACAAATTTCATCCCCTTAGGCCATGACCATACATTCTGACCAGCAAAGCTCCATTTATTAGAGGAGCAACTTCCATTCCTGGCTCTGCTGAGTACAAGCACACAATTCTACTCTCTGCTTTGTGTGACAGTATTCAGGCTTCCCCTGGTTCTCAGTGGAGATTAGGAAGGCTGAGCCACACAAATGCACATAGATATAAATTTGCACATGCACTAAGATAATTTACATGCCTTTTAATTCCTTAAAGTAGACCAACAGCACACACTATGAACTGTACAGAAGGAGATGCTTTGGACATAGGTCTATATGATCATCTCTGCACACAGAGTCACTCACTTCTATTACAGTCCTGATCCTCAGCCATGAAACACCTGGAATGGCAACAAGTCAAGTGCCAAGTTTCATCCAAATTCATTATTCCAGTATAAGTTTGGGTATAAACAGACCCAATCACTTGGTGCCTCCCCTTTTTAATTTCTTTTAAAAAGTGATATAATTTTATCATGGCAGATTTTTTTTTTACTCAGTAATTTACATTAGGCAACTGCAAATTTTTCTTGAAATGAGTCTCAAACTAACATAATGACAGTAATACTATTAAATTTGGGGACATCCAAATGTTCTACAGCATTCAGCTGCAGGTGCACTGCAGAGGACCGAGTCATCATTCTGTGACCTCCCAGGAGCTACAGGTCAAATCTAATATGCATCAGAATGGCTGGCAAATAGTACTGAGAACAGAAAGCCAAACAGCAGCAGGCAATTTAGTTCCCCTCCTGACTTCACAGCAAAGAATCTGCATCCCTGGCGCGAGCAGGGGAAGGTGAAATTAATTATGTGACTACCTAGAGTGATGACAATTTCCTGTAGCATCTAACACTTCAGTATATTCAGTCTATCTGATAGATCAGTTACTTACTCTAATAATCTTCCCTTGGTATTGTACACTAGTAATCCTGCAAACTGCTGCAACTGGTTTATGTGTCCTGCTCTAACTCTGCCAAAGCAACTCTTCGTCCTTTTGGGATATCACTAGTCCCTTCTCACAAAACCTGTACTTGAGCCTCTCCAATATAAGCTGAAGTCACATGAACAGGAATAACTCTTCCAATGCCATTTTGACTCATATTGGGTTGCCAGGCCAGAAGGCAAAAATGCTATCTACACAGAGCAAAGCTCTCCTGGCCACGCTGGAAAGAGGTATTTCTTCTTTATAAAATCATCCTCCTATTCCTCTTTATTGTTAGGGTCCTTCTACATCACATTATGTTTTACAAAAGTGAAGAAATTCCATCACACATACATTAGTGTCAGCACTGAAGTGACTGTGTAAACTTTACCCTCCACACACATTTCAGATTAACGTCACATAACCAACCCCTGCATGCAATCCCCAAAACATAATGACTCTGAAACACTGTTAAAATGATATGACAGCTTTCCAAAACATGGTCAGGCATGTCTGTCCAAATGGCAGACTTTAAGAATCTCAAGCCAGGCAGCAGAAACAGGCAGAACACGTTCAAAACAAGTTGTGTTATAAGAGATTACATTATTAGCCTGTGGTCTGCAGCTGTCTCAAATGTTTCACCTCAGTTCCATCAAACATACAGGAAGGGCAACAGGGTGTAAGAAATAGCTGATGTCTTTGGGATGTAGTATTTCTAGGCTGATGAAACAAACAACCAAACAGAATTCATGCAGGTAATTTAATAGCTATTGCAGAGAATGGCAATTTTGATACTGCTTCAAATTCTAATAAACTGGCATTTCTCTACATAGTAACACCTATTAGCCAGGTTCTCTCACTTCCTTTCAGTCAATAAGATTAAATACAGACAAAAGCATCAAAGGTGACTCCCCAAAATGCAAACTCATGTTCCAACTAAGCAAAGGCTCCTTAGCCAAGGCTTTGTTAAGATGATTCCTGACCACACCTCCAGCTTCCCAGGGCTGTGCATTTATTCTTCCAGGCAGGGACATGCACAGGTTCTGCAGAAGAAGCCGTTGTCCCCTCAGTCTAGACAGAGAAGCTGCTGCTAGCTGGTTTAAAATCTCTTCTTAAACAGCACAAACCAGTTTGCATTTCATAGCCAAATATGTCTGATAGTCATCCTAAACCAGTAGCCGGCTATCCAATGGGTCACAATGCAGGGATGAGGCTACAGCAGTCCACAGATCCCCTGGTTGAGGGGTGTTCACTTGTCAGCAGGACCTAAATGGCAGGGGTTTTCCCCCATCACATGGGGGAACAAGAGAAGAGTGAGCAGCTCTCCTTCACTCCCACCCTGCTGCTATTCATCCTCGATAGTCAAAGTCCAGGGATTAAAAAAAACCTCTTCCCTTGCTCTCCTCCCCTCTTTTCCCCTAGCCTCCTCTAAATGAGGAAAATATGGAAATAGTGAGAATGGCTGAAAATTTTGCAAAGGACTTGATGGCGTCACATGCATTGGAAGAGATGAAAGCAGACAGAAAAATGAAATGAGCATTCAGTGGCCATTTGTGCTTGCTCCAAGGTTTGTGTCAGGGCAGCACTAGGCAGACATGAGGTAATCCCCGTTAGCAAACTGTTTTCAAGTTGACAACACTCCCTGGCTCAGTAACAATGGCCTCAGCTGATGTTAAGGTGCACCTGTATCCCCAGGGCACATGGATGAATGGTGTGGGGGGTGGGGGGCTGTTTACCAGCAACCTCGTTCAGTTCTCCTGCCAAGATCTGCAAGGCCTGAGAACACAACAGCTCCATTTTAACAGTGCCTCTATGTTCTGGCAGCCTCTGCAGCCCTTTCCGGTTCCTATTTACCTCATCCTACCCCGGAGAATAGGAAGTCCCCTTACTCACAGCTCAAGGATGAGGACCACATCTGTCTTGTTCTCATAGATGTCATGCAACTTGATGATGTTGGCATGCAGAACCTGCTGCAGAATAGTAACCTCCCGTTCAATTTCCTCACGTCTCACTCCACGACGGCTGGCACGACTCTGACGTTTTTTAATGAACTTAGCAGCATACTCCATACCAGTGCTTTTTTCTCGACATTTCTTCACTATTGCAAACTGGCCACTGCAAGGACAAGAAGATAACAAAAATTCTCTTAAAGCTTTCATATAATCACAGCTTCCCAAATAAGCCATTCATATACAAAGCTTGATCCTGCAACCACTGAGCGACATCGCTAACCATACAAGCTTGTTCTTGGTACAATCATGAGGACTGTCAGAATTCTGCAGTTAAAGTCACTAGAGCATAACAAGGTAGCCTCCTGCTGTGTCTGAAATTTAGCAAAACCAATCTCTAAAAAACAGTTCATGTTTAAATGAGTAAGATCGGCCTCAAAAGATTCAAATTACCACTCCTTCACTGGGTAATGCTTAAGGCATTCAAGTCCGCAACACACCACTGGATGTTCTGAAAGGACACACCTGCATTAAAGTATTTCCCTTAAGAATAACCTCTCAGAAAAGAACTCAAAAAAATGTAGGAAATGTAGAACTGACCTCCAGTAACCAATTTTCAAATAAGGGAATTGTTTATTCATATTTCTGCACTTCACTTGATAATTTAGCTGTAAATGTAACTGGAGTAAGTGCAGCTTTCTCACTGCACTTCAAGGACAAAGAATTTCCCACTGTACCAAATAGTAAAGTGGCTGCATTAAAATTTAAAAGGCATGTAGCTGCCATTTGCCAATAAAATTTTCCTCACTGTGGCTCCTAAAGTAAGATATTCCAGTCCAACTGTAAAATTTCCCCCTTATCTCCTAAGAGCAAAACATTTGGAGGTCAGATGATTTACTCAAATAATAGTAACCCTGCAGATTGCAGCCTTATGTCAGTGATGGGAACCTTTCAAGGTGAGACAGTTGTTACTGACTCTTCAACAGGGAAGTATGGGACCCTGCTTTGTTCTTCTTTGTGTGAGCTTTTCTTTCTTCATCATGCCCTTGAGAGGCACTGTTTGAACTTAGAGAAGGCACCATCTCCACAGAGTTGATGTTTCCTCCTTCTCAGTTGTCTTCTGAAAAAATAACTGTAATCAAGCTGAGTCTTATCAAAATTAAGAAAGAAAGGTGGTCTGCAGCTAAAGCAGAATTTGAGTAGTACAAATTCTACATAAGGCAAGAACGTGGAATGGAACTGATTATTCAGAGGATCCTTTTGCTCATCCCATTTGGAAGGGACAAGGACAACTGTGTTGTGTCTGAGAAATGTTTAATCACACTAAAATCATCACAGACATAAAAACAAGGAAATTAAATCATAAGCTGTTACTGTGTGTTTGCATTTAGTCTACACAGGACATGTTAAGAGAGCTACTTCTACCTTACAAAAATTAAGGGAAAGGGATGGTATGTAGCTAAAGTACTGGAGGGATTTGAGTGATCTGAATTCTGCCATAAATGTATTGTATACCCTTCAGCAATTCACTTTTGCCCCATCTGCAAAACAGGAAAGAGACTTTCTTTCTTCCACACAGTATGCCTGTGGATATTTGTACACTACTTAGCACAAAGGTGCCTGTCTCAGTTTGCTACTACTGTAACAGAAATACTAAGGACAAACAGTGCTGTGCCATGCAATGTAATAGGCTCTTGTCCAAAGTGACTCTGGAAAGTAGACAAAAATCACACTTTCTTTTCATGAAGGATCACTTGGCAGATTTAAACAAACACCTGCAGCTTTTTAGGTTTGATTTAAATTTGTAACACTCAAATTAAGCAAAGAGTGGTGGGCATATAGATTTAAATATATATTAACTCCTTAGGTTGATTAATGAAGATACCAAAATACTTGTTAGTCTGAAGTTATGTGAAACTTGTATGGCTTGAGGTTTCATCAGAAACTCTAAACTTTAACTAGTCTTTACTAAAATCAAGTTAGGGTAAAGATTTCTCACAGAATTCATACAAAATTGTCTTGTTTGCACACAAACACTCTCCAATTCTCAAGTTTTCCTTAGATCTTAAAAAACTGAAACTCAAAAACTCACAGGTTTTAAAAAAAGAAAACCTAGGTTAAAGCACAAAAAGTATTGATGTTAATTCTTTCAAACAAAACTGATGCAGACTCACTGCTCTCCTAGCGCAAGCACCTCCAGCTCAAGTAACAATGAGGAGTAAGAACATTTGGTCTTGACATAAACTTAAGTAAGTTCAAACTTAAATGAGGTCAGTCCATTCCATTCAGGATGTTTCATTCACGTACTGCTCTCTCTCTCTCTCATTGCTTAATAGGAAGCCGAGTATTTTCACTGATTCAGTGAATTCAATAACTTTCATACAAAGTATTAAAATAAACTACATTCATTTTTAAACAAATATGTATGTTCTGATGAACATTGTTGTACCTAACAGTACTTCAGAATTTTTTATTACTTTACCTTTCCATAACTAACTACTAGTGCAAGACCTGGACATAACAATGTGTAAAGTACATAACAAAATGGGACGCTGAATTTGAGCTGGTAGAAAACAAGGAGCTCGTGGGGAAGTGTTGTAGTGCCAAGAACAACTGTCAAGCAAAATTACTTTAGTAGCAAGCAGCATTCAGAGATTGTGTTTGGTAAGTCTGAGGCAGGCTACTGCTGACGAGTCTTGGAGGAGTATCTCTGCAATAAAAGCTACCAGAGTATGAATGGAAAGAAAAGTTGACTACTGTTGTTTGGACACTAGCTAAAGAACCTCATACCCCACCCGAGTACATCTGTGATTTCAAGTAAAAGAACAGTTTGTTACCACCCTAAACCTCTTCTGCCAGAAAATCTAAGCTGAGGGTTACTTCTTGTTATTTATTTTTCCATTGCTAGATTACAGGAGGGATTTATCAAACTCCCTTTTGGCAGAGTGAAAGAAAAAGAAAAGACCACAGAATCCGCCTTGCAAACGGGCCATGTATATACTGTTACAAACACTACCATGGTGGTGAAGTGTACCAGATAGCTGGAGCCTTGAGCCTATGGATAAGGTCATGTGCTTCAGTCTGCTTTGTTTAAGTGCATGATGCATCTTGTGATAACAGTGAGATTAAAAACTAGCAAGCTGTAAAGACAGAATAGGACTCCAGTTAAACAAATTTTGGCTAAAACTATTGTTTCATGAAGGCTGCATTTTGTTGTGGCGGGGGTGTGTGTGTGTGTGTGTTAAGCAATATCTGCAGAATCTCAGTAATTTGAAGGCACGGAGCCCCAGCTCAAATCCATGCTCCACCCTTTTCATAATAATTGGAATGAAAAACATGGAAACTTTAAGTCTACCATACGTGTATCCCATATCCTACCAAACATTCCTTAGTCAGAAAAGGCTCAGCTTTTACCAATGAATATTTGATAGAATCATACTTTTGCAAAAAACATCAAAAATATTTCACTGCATTTCCACTACGGAGCAGAAATAAATTTTAAAGTTCTAGTAACCTATATGGCCAGGAGGCCACAGTCAACTAATAAATAAGAAACCCTTTAGAACACTGCAAATAGTTAGCCTTGCCTGGCACGTGTAAAGCCTAACAGGTATGCAAGATCCTACCACCAAAAGAACTACCTTACCAAGCCCTTATCTCCTCAGATTCACAAGTCTCTATTGATGTCCAACCACTTTACAAACAGACAAAACAAGACAGTGAGCTCCTTTTTATACCCAAGAGCAGCCCTGTTCTCCCCCGCCACAATGCGCTGTGTGTCCGAGATCTCACTCTGCAAAAATTGGCAGGTCTCCAGACCCCGAATACACATTTAGTATCAGATATTTCCTTACTCAGGGCATTATATCCAGACTTGCAAGGAAAAGACTCATCTTACAGATAACCTTAACCTTTAGCTACTGTGATTTTATCAGCCAGGATCTCCTTATAAGAATCACAGACAAACTCATTAAGTGCAACCCCCCATGACTACAGCATAGAAGCACTGAGCTGTTATTGTTTTCAATATTATTATATCCTTCACTGGCTTGGCAAATGAGAGATGCAAGTACAGTTGGAACTTAAATTATGCAGCATACACAGCAATTATATTCAGAACCTTATAATTATATAATGTACTTAGTGCTTCATTAACATAGATGTCTGGTGGGAATCTGTCTTAAACCTACAAAGGCAAAGAAATTAAAAATTAAGGCTGTCGATTGGTGCTCGATTGCTCTCAAAAGCTAACACTCCATAGCAGAGGCAGCCTCTCATTCCAAAGGGCTCAAACAATGCCAGACAGCCTGAAGTACTTCTTTTTGGTTTTCATTTTCATACGTATACTAAACACTTCTCAAGAGGCAGGTAGGAATGGATGGGACGAGTGCACTTATCCCGTTAGGAATAATCAATCACAAATGGAATAGAGGCTGCAGCTATTTGTCAAATCCATTAATTCATTCATATTTCTGCCTCCTCATTTTATCATTATGTCCAAACCCTAGAGAACTTAAAAGAATGAAATTCCTGCTACAAATCCCCGAATTTGCCTTAAACATTCTGCTAAAAGGTTTTATCCTGTGGTGCTGAGAGCTGTTTGTGTAAAACATGGTGGGTTTCATGGGGTTTTTTGTTTGTTTGTTTATTTTTTGCAAGACATGCATTTTGCTTGGTCCAGACTTTCTAAAGAGGCATGATACTAACCTTGTTGTGTTTGCTTCCTTGAATTCTCTCTGGGGACATAAATTTTGCCAGCAAAGTTCAGGGATAAAATATTATTTTATGAGTGCTGATTATGGGAATGAACGGTCACTTTTGCATTTAAAAAGTCCAGTGATACTGTGGATTTTGTACATTTTTGTTTACTTAAAAGCTTACAAAAATAATGACACAGCATAGGAATTAGTGTCTTCTCCTTCTACATACTTGGACTCTGGGACAATTGTTCATCACAATACCCATTCCCCTGTAATCTGCTATTTCCCCCCTGCATGTGTACCCATGAACACACACTCTACCTGCTCCTGTCACAGTCTTTATGCCATTTCTTTTATGCCTTAAAAACAGGCTTTTGCAGACAGTCTTTACTGAGACAGTTTATGACTAAGTAGGAGAGGTTGCAAGCCACAGGGAAAAATATAAATGCAGTTTCTTAGCCTAGGACATTTAAGACAGTTACAATGTAATTACCCACGATACTGTCCATAACCCACGCTTACCTATTTCCCTACTCACTGCAGAGCACATTTGCTTTGCCCATGCTTGTTCCTGCATTCCCAGGGTCTTTATTAAACCATCACAGGGTAATGCTAAAGTATTTTCTGACCACCTTAAAGGCTGCTGTCATAAAGCAGCAGCTGGTGTATCTCTCCACACAAGTAGCCCAGTGCTTTGCCAGGCACTGATACACTGAAGCACACTAACAGAAGAGCTGAAGGCTGGAGAAGGGACAGGCAGGGAGAAAAGTCTTTGACCAAGTGTTAAAGGGGTAGCATGTTGCTCTACTTCTCTTACCAGACACAATGAATAGTTCATGTGGAGGCCCATACAGCTATGAAGAAAAAAGAGGATGCCTCACTGGTATTTTACAATCATGGTCAGACACACTTTAGATTTCTTGTAAACTACAGAGCTTGTAAAGTCAAGGACCAAGACAACAGTGTGTCTGCACCTCCTAATGCATCTGTATTCAGAACATAAGAATCAAACAGCGTCAGCTTCCCAAAACTTTCAATCTAGGCTAGAAAAAAAGTAGACAAAAGTATGTCTCTCTGACACCTGAGTTGACAGCCCTGAGAAATTAAGCCATTTACGTAATTTCACATGGGGAGGCTGTGGCTGATCTTCGACTTGGAACTAAATTTCACAGCTCAGGTGTCCAGATTTGAGCCACATGACTTTGCCAAAATTCATGGGTTTTTAGTATATCACTGAAATGAAGATGACTTGGATCATAAACAGCAGTATTTGCAACACACACAAGATAAACTCAGAGACTGACACTTTTTTTTTTTTTTTAAGGAAATGAAGTTTGTTCCCTTTCAGAAATATTTTGGACAGCTGTACAACACCCTTGTCACAGATTCAACATAGACTGTCCTCAATTGTGGTAACAGCTCAAGAGTATAAACAATAGCAGCTGCAACCTGTCAGTTATAATTAGGTACAACATCAAATCTGTCCATCATTAATAAGGGAATTTATCCTAGCAATGAAGACAACCTATCATTCGCATTGCTACTATCATCTAGATTTGTCACTGAATAAGAACACAGAGACAACATTACTGGGTGGTTTTGGAGTCTATTTTCAGAAGCATGCTTTAGAGGAGCCCAAGTTCAGCTTATTTAATTGTTGTGGAGTTCAGGAGAGGATGTGGAAAGGATGTGAGAAAGAGAGAAACTGGACAATCCAGAATAACAGGATAACTTCTTGCTCTTTTTTCAAAGTTTATTTTTAATACTGGTTCTGGAGAGTAATGCTCTGGGGCAGAATTTGACATGAGAGAGTGACAGAAGTGCCACCTGCCAGTTTTGAATGCCTCAATGCATAACAGTGGTATAGCTACAGAGCATTAGAATAAAGAGAGCCTTTAAGCAACTGTTTGTATAGGTATGGGTTTATACGAATCTTCCTCTGGTGTTCCAGAAATACCACATCGCTGAGTAGCTGTCATGAAATGCTGAAAATATGTAAACAAAATACTGAGATGACAGTACAGGTTACCCGACTCCAGTCAGGCTCTCTGAGGCCAGAGCTGGGAGAAGTCAGGAAGCTGATTCTGTCTGTCATTTGAGAAGAGCAAACCATTTCTTCAAAGACCAAACATATGTTCCCTTTCTGCATGTTCAGTCTATTTCTTTCTGCCCTGTCCATATTCATCTTAATTTCATTCATTAAAGAATTCTAAAAAAAGAGGATTTTTATTATTGTTATTTTTTGGTAGTTGTTAAAACTGGAAATTCCCATAAAATAGATGATACATTAGAACATGTTGACAGATACATTTTACACTGAAATATGTTTTCAAGCAGTTCTTTGAAAAGTAAGTGAACCTGGCAAAGGACAGTGCTCTGGCACTCTGCCAGTCAAGAGGCGACACTCAATTCCCTAGATGAGCCATGGAACAGATTTGCAAGGGATTTTAGGCAGCAACCTCCCACTGACTTTAACAGTAATTAGGTTCCTACACACTTGATGGAAAATAACACCTTAGTCTTTCTGTACTTAATTTCCCAAAGTCTGTAAAATGCAGGTAATGCTACTGGAAAAATGAAATAAAATTATAAAGGGTAAGCATACAGCTGGACCTATAAATTAATTTCATGTCTCTAGACATCATTAGAATTGCAATTATAATCATTCATATTTTTATCCACTAGGTGTTCCTATACAAGAATACATGACCAGAAAGGAAACTAAAATAAAACCTAACTACATCTCAACCAGTCTTTTAACCACCTAGATTCACATGCAGACTACTGAAAATGCAAGACAGTTTAACCCTTCTTTTCACAGAGCACCTGCAAACTCAGTTGGGGATCTGAGCATTTAGTTGGGATTCCTTTTGTTTGGGAGGTGTTTGCTTGAGGCTGGAGTTTGCAATGAGAAGCCACTCGGCTCAGCAATGCCAGCAGTACATGGCCAGGCTGTTGGAAGGGTGCAATCATGGCCTATTGCACAGAGCAAAACAGCAATACTTTTTCCACACAGTTTTTTTACTTGAATGGTGCCATAAATAAATATATTATTCTTTTTTGATGTTGGTTTTGACCCACAACAGGTGTAGGGAGGTGAAAATTTAAAAACAAGGTGAAAGTTTCCTCTTTTCGTTTGAGAAGAACAGAAAACAGCAATCTAAAGTACACCAAGCTACAGCAGTATGAATATGGCAATACTGCCAGCAACACATTTGGTATTGCTGCACCAGATGGAAAAGTTCATTAAACTGGAGTGGACACAAGCAAATGCTTTTAAGGGAAGTGGAGATGACCTTCCATTCCCCTTGATCTTCTCCTCCCTCACATGTTTTGGTTTTGCTTATTATGTTTTAACAAGGTTACACCAAGCTCTTGCTAGCCTACTTCAGTTTTTGCTCAGATGTGCCCTTTTCTCAAGATTGAAGCTCAGCTAAAGAAACTATGGTTGGTATGCCAGCCAGCTGGTTTTAACAGCATAATTACATTCCAGACAATGTAAGGGCCTTGAAGGAAACTTCTCACACCAGAAGTCTCAAAGCCATACAATGTAGGAAGACAACAAAACTCAAGCCTGATTGCAATTCAGAAATAGATTAGTTACTGAATAGATTAGTTACTGGGAAGGTAGGAGACACACTGGAGAACTTTCACATTTTTGAGTGATCCTGTTTAAACTGCTACCTCTCCACATGCTGAGGAGATAGAAACACCTAGGTGCTGAGCTCAGCTTGGTCAGAAAGTGGGGCTGCCTCAGGCACATCACTTCATCCATCTACCTTCCAACAATCCCTTGAAAACAGCAGTCATATCCATGGGATAGAACTAGATAGTTCTGACTCATGTTTACATCAAATTACGAACACAAAATTCTGATTTAAGATGACTTTCTATAGAAGAGTAGGGCAAATGTTTCAGTCTCACAGCATCCTTCCCCACTACCCAAAACATGCTCTACGTATCTAAAAGCAAGATTTGGAACACAACATACACAAGGCACCATATCCTAAAAACAACAGCCCACTAAAGGAAGGAGCTTACAGGAAAAGTGAAAAAATGAGCTTTCACAATATAAGATGTTTGGTTTGAATAAAACCAGGAATTTTATATTTGTCCTTTTTTCTTCACATTTAAGACATTCAGTTGTGGGAATGCAAGCCTAAAAGGGTTTATTTGCTATTACAAACCCTACCCCAAACAAAGACAAATGATGTAATTCACATATGTGGCTGCCTGTGCTTAGGAAGCCAAAACACAGCTTAGAGATCTAATTTTAGGTTTACTAGACTTTGCAAAGTTTGCCAGTCATTGGCTCTCTTTCTCTAATTGGATGATAAATTATGTTTGGTGCCTTGACAGTAAGAAAAAAAATAAATGACACCCTATCCAGTGTCATATATTCTCTGAGCTCTGAGTCAATATGATATCTTTAACCCTGAAAATAATTTTATTTATGTTTACTGAGGTTACTTTACAGTCTATGTCATAAGCCAAGTCAGCTTCACCTTGTTAGCATGACATTGTCTTTTCTCCAGTGAATGAGCTTACAGCATTCTTTGCTTTGATTTTGCATAATCTACACTTAGAGGCGAGTAAAAATCCTAAAAATATATTATGAAATCATCATGTGTACATTCTTAAGTTAATATACATAAACATAATCACAGATAAGAGTGTCTAGCTAACCTGAATACACGACTTCAAGAGGCTGCCTTTAGAGTTCAGACACGATGGTTTATTTAGTTTCAGCAAAGAAGGGTCCTTTATTCTCAGTTACAACAATTGTTTTTATATCAACAGTTTTGTTCATCATGCCTTTTTGCCACTATTAAATTCAGATTGGTTTTAACTGGCGAGCTCAAGTTTAGAAAGTCTGCATCTTATTACTTTTCCATCTTTTTCACTCCTATTTCTTTTTCTTGGAAAAACTACACTAATAATTTTATCCTTTCATGGTTCATTTTTGTCAACTTTCAAAGCAAAGCCCTTGAGAATTATTGCTCAATGCCTTTCTTAAAAAAACTCAAACACGAAAATGCTGTTTTCCTCTCAAATTTAAGAGATCAGAGCAATTGCTCTACTGCACGTAATTTTATCAAGCTAAATACTCTCCTCCCTCTTTCCTTACACTTCACAGATGACTTCTGCTAGTCATAATTGCACTGGCATGCTCTTCCCAGCAGAGAAGACAGAAGTCTGTTGGTAACTTCTACAATTCATTTGTATGCTCTTACCTCATTTATGAAACACAGCTCAACCAACGGCCATGCAAGGTTCACAAAATATATGCATAAAAGTACTTCCTGAAAGTTTTTTGTAGGAAGTCTGTGGTCAGGGCCATAAAGAACTGGAAGCCTTCTGTAAATGGACTATAGGAATAATTTGTAGTATGTTTTCTTTTTTATAGACTTTTTTTTTTGTAGACTAAACCAGGATTTGATACAGCAGAAATTTAATCTAAGTAGTAAATAAATAGTATGTCCAACAGCACAGTATTTACAAAGAAGCTAGAGTACGATAGCTGAAACAACAAAACAGAAATCCTGGCAAGGTCACTGAAGGGAAAGTATCTTGCTGTTTCCATAAGACTTTATAGAACGAAACTAAAAAAGCTCAAAACCTTAATCTGTTAAATACTCTGCTGACACCTCTTATAACTTCATAAAGGGCTTTAAAAACAAAATTGTCATGTCACTGTACTTCCCATTTAAGTTGCAAATAACAAGTGAGTTTTTGTTTGTTTGTTTTTCCAAACAAAAATGCAAACAAAGTGGCTGCCTCTCCTAAAGCAACTACACAGAACCTAAACTGTGGCAGATGCCAGATTACGACAGAATGACCTAAAACTTTTCTTAATAGAGCATTTAACAGGAATTTTGCTTGGCTACTAAAAAGCAGACAAATTATTCATGTGTGTGAAAGATATGGAAGTAAAACCAATTCACAGTATACTATGGCTCTATTTTGAACCTTTTACGCAAGATTATAATAGAAATATCACTTACTTACCACAGCCCTGTGATATAGACTGGAAGAAAATTTTTATAATATGAGAAACAACTAACATGACTTCATTTCAGGCTCACTAAGTGCTTGGGCAGTGTCAGGGTGACTTCTAACCAAACCAGTTAATGTTATAAAGAGAAGTATCTCAATACCACTACTCTAATAATATGCTATTTTTTAAACCTAACGAGATGCACTATTTTATATAGAAAGAGAAAAAAAATCAGCTGCCACTTTTAAACACACCGGCATTTTCACTCACAACTCAAGTTTTTGCTGATTGTATAGTACAGTAGAATACAGTGACTTTACAGGGTAAGTTTCAATATTCACAACAGGGAAGTGCTGAGCACCTTTGGATGTATGCTGTGTCTGATAATGTCACTGTCTGGCACCTTTCATCTACATCTCTTTACAGCTCATGCAAAGGTAACCAACACATCCTGGCCCAAGGACAATCTCTGTGTCCACTGCCAGAGGAGAGTCAGAACAGTAGAGGAATATGGACTCAAACAGAAGGATCAAGTTTACTGGAATAAGTAGAGAGAAAATAAACCATCTGAAATTCAAAGCAAGATTTAATAAATCTTATGTTTCTGAACAATGCTATGAATTGTTACAAGCTATCAATAAAGTAACCTGTTATCTGCATTACAGCCAATTAATGCATTAAACATCATTTTGGGTCATTAGCCCTGAGCCACAAGAAACCGTGCCACCTACTCAATCATCACCAGCATCTCCTGAAGCTGTTAAATGGTTTTGGAAACTTCCCAATCATGCAGCAACAAGCAATGTGGCCCTTATCAGCTCCTGAGGTTGGAGGAGCAGAGTCTGCAGTGATATAGCACAAGCCCAGCAATTCTGGCAAGTTCCTCATAGCCTGGCAAGCATTTTATGTCATCTGAAGCTCAAGAATAAAATGCACATGATAAAAATTTTTCCCCACTTATCACACTTAGCTTTTAGATTGAATATTAGCTCTCAGAGTGGTAATGAACAGAGTCCAGAGACCTAAGGAAGGTCAAAGCTGACTCATGCTCAGCAGGAATAGCTGATTTGATAAGCTGTTCCTTCTGCTACGTGGAGCAACACCAGTGCATATGTAATATGCATGCAGAAGGTTAGCTCACTTTGTGTTTCAAGGTCCAAATCCAGCTAGATATGGACTGAATGTAATATACCTGGGAACAGACAAATTGTAAGAAGGTAGCAGTATTATGGTTAAATGATTTTTCTCCTTCCCCACATATGAAACAGATGGAAATCATGCTGGCATTTTCATCAAGATTTTAGGAAATTATCTGTAAGGCCAAAACCACGAAGGGTTGCTGAAACTCCCCTTTTACTGCTCTTTGTGGATTCTTCTGGTCTGCCAAAATAAGAGGTGGAAGTTATCTCCTCATCTTATTTAACCTTTACTATATTGAAGTAAACAATCTCCTCCAGCAGCAGGACAGCACAGAAGCTACATTTGTTCTCTCTGCTCTTCCTAGACAGGAAACAGACAGATCAATAGAAATTCTCTCTTTGTGAGGATTATAGATCCACAAAACTCGGATACTGAGGTTAACTACTCTCTCACAGAAGCTGTAGATTCTGTAGTAAGTGAAGATTACAAGTCCTGGCTTTAGGATACACAATCACCCATTTATGGTGTAACTGAATCTGCATTATGGGCTGCCCAAAACAGGCCAGTGACTCCAACCCAAACATGCTGGCACTAGATAGAACAAGTCTAGCTATTTCAGTGATTTTATACGTCTCTCCTCACCAAACCACCACTGCACGTCATGCTCAGCTATTACAACAGGTTTTCACTCTGGTTCAAAACCATTAATGTAGAGTTTTAACAATGATTAATAGATGTCACCTGAGCTAAATTAAGCTTAACCATCAGACAAGTACCTGCAAGCCCTGTTCTGCATAAGATGCTAATAATTTGTCCAATGCTTTATCATTGTTAGTCTAATGGTGAGCTGCACTATGTTTATTTTATGTGTATTTTTACTCATAAGTAACATTTTTCATTTCAAAAGCATGGAATGAATACCATACAGAGTCTATTTTCTCAGCTGTTCAAATTTCCATCTGTTTTATACTGCAATGCAAAGTGGAAAAAAAAGTTTTATTTTTACAGAAATGGCAAAGCAAAGACTAGGATTAGGCTTAATATTCAGTGGTTAAAGACATTACTGAATTTGAGCTTTCTGAGCACTACCCACTGG
The DNA here is from genome assembly GCA_020745775.1 of Theristicus caerulescens. NCBI lineage: Eukaryota > Metazoa > Chordata > Aves > Pelecaniformes > Threskiornithidae > Theristicus > Theristicus caerulescens. The sequence continues at coordinate 29,980,447 of CM036566.1, read as the reverse complement.
GGTTGCTCAGCTCTAATTATACTTTCAAAGCCAGATACAAACTGAGGAGATACCCTGAGATCACTTCGATCATCGAGATGGATGCTGGTAATAAGAAATTCACTTGAAAAAAATGCATGACTGTTACTAAGTAAGGCTAAGGCCAGTTCTAAATAACCAAGGTCAGTTCTGCTCAGTTACTGTAGGTAAAGCAGCTTTGTTATTAGAAAACAAAACAAAACAAACCCAACAAAAACTCCCACTATTTTCTCTGCACTTTCTGCAACAAATCAAAAGATTTTGGAAACAGTTGAAAGAACACTAAAAACTAGCAGGGAAATCTGTTTGAAAAGGAAAAAGCTAAGATCACTCACTCTGCTAGAAGGGGGGGGGGGGGGTCAAAAAATAGTGACTGTATCAGACAGCTGATTACAATCATAGTGATGGTGACCAAGTACCGGATGCCAAAACTGTTTCAACAAAAGATTCAATATACATCAAACACATGGCATAGAAGATTTCTGTAACAAGAAATAGTAATAGAGGTGCTGCTTAGTGCTCAATAATTAAATTTACATTTTGCATCAAAAGCAAAGACTTGCTTTGTGTGTGTGTTGTAGGAAAAAATAATCCAAGGTTATTCTTCCAAATTTAAAGAACTAATTCAAATTATGAATTAATCTAAGAAAAGAGTTAAGGTTCATGTCTGAGAAAGCCCAGTATTGAACAATTTCTATAGACAGAAGAAACATTCCTGGTATGAAGATACTGTGTAATGTGTGTTAAGGGTAAATTTCCTAGCTGCAGTCACACCCCTCTGTTTACCAGGGAGTCCACGTAGCTAGATGACATGCCTTTTTATCATAGATTTCCAAGTTCCTCCCCTGCAAAGAATACCTCAGTTATCTCAGTTTTTTGTTTTCATTATGTAAATAAATATTTACTAGTTACATTGTCAGAACAGCGATTATGTGCCAGGCCCCAAGGTCCCATTACCACTGGTAAAATGTTGCATTTGCTCTCCTTTTAAGCTTCACCCAGAAAAAAAGGTTTCACCTGTCACACACAAGGCAGGGAGGAGGCAGGAACTTGTAGCTGGAGAGGGGGGACTACAGGAGGCATGATAGGCCACTGATGAAAGATCTAATTTGGCTTTAATCATGAAAACGCTATAAAAAAAAAGGAAACAACTAGGTAGTGATATTTTAGCACATACAGCAGAAAATTCTTCAAAGCAAAATACAGACCATCCTAACATGCAGAGAAATGTCACAGCCTTGCTGTAAAATTAATTTCCACAATCTAAGCCCAATCCACTCATATTTAGCTCCGCTTTTGCATTCACCAGGCATTAACTTGGGCTTCTAGGAACTCTTTACGCATAGGACCCCACAGAAAACAGCCACCTCAGTACTCTAGTTTCCACAACTTCAGCAAGCCCTGCTTATTTTTCTTGTCAGAAGAAAAGCTCTTACAATTTTAAAGACATGCCCAGCTGCCTTCCTCAGAGGCCACCATGCTGTAGCAGCAACAGTCTGTCTTTCCCAACAGAGAGGACTTCAAACTAGCAAGTGAACAAAATGCTTTTCCTGTTTCTCATGCATACTGAAAGACTTAATTTTGATTTCCTATGAGGATCAGTTTGTCAGACTATGCATCTTGTATCCATATAAGATCTCCTACCTCTGCAGAAAACATAGCAAAGCCAGGCAAAAGCTAAAGATAGTCAAGGCTACAGATGAGCATAGCTCATAGACAGGCAAAAAACTGGAATGGCAGATGGTAAGGCTGGCACATATTGTGGAGGAAGGCAGAGCCCCTTCCCTACAGTGAAAGGACAATAATGAAGGAAAGAGGGAGACTTCCTTACCCAGAAACATCACTCCAAGGTTTGTCTCTGTTAAGCATGATCTAAGTCCTTGTATGTTGCAGAGAGCTGAGCTGCAGCGAGCAGGACACTCTCAGGACACTGCAGTGCCATTCTCGCTCCACCCGGCAGGAACACTCTTTCTCAAGGGGCACTGTCATTAAACGGTTCCGGACAAGCTCCGTGACACTTCCTACCCTCAGCCCAGACTTGACATGTAACAGTGACACTGCCCAGAAGGCACAAATGTCAACAGCTCTCTACAGCCTGGCTGGCAACACATTTGGGTAATAGATTAATGACTCTATGGTACAACCGTTTATGAATTACACTGCACATCTCTGAAATTCTAGCGCACTCTGCGCGCCTACCACCACCATCAGTGTTTGCTAGTACAATTGGAAAAGGCTCCTGCAGGTTTGTACAAGAACTCCTTTTGTCCAGCTAGACAGAACTACCCATCCAAATCACAAGTCCTGAGACATTCTGTTAAAAGGCTCTCCAGTAAGCTTTATTGCTGCAGCTTTCCTGGGAATTATACCACTAGCTCAGTAGGCCAGTTCCTCCTTCTCTCGGCCTGCTTTGGCCCCAATTTAAGAGCTTCCATTCTTGGTTGTCTCTTGCTGCCACCTCCCTTGAGACAAGAACCAGCAGTTATTTGACCTGCTGCATATTCCCAAGAAGTCAAGTTAGCCTTCACTCCTTCACATTTTTCAAGAAGCATTTCCATTACTTTGGCATGCCCTTAGAGTGATCTGCTACACACATTCCTGCAAACAGCTTATACCAGGATCCTCCTCGAAACAGGCAAAACTGTTAATAGGTTTCTTAAAAGTTTATCAAAAACAATTGTAAAGGATGTAGTTTGCCATTACTTGAATAAAAGCGACATTTAGCAACATAAATTCATATTTGAGGAGGAATTTCGAAAACATTCTACAGAAAATAATTTTTTAAATCATCCATTTTTGATCAACACAGAAAGAAACTGAACCTGCCAGAAAGTCTGATGGCCTTCAAAGAGTGATAGCATTAAATGGCTGGGAGGAGTGTATAAAGTACTCCCAAATCACACAATCTACTACCCTTGGGGGAAGGGGAAAGAGAAGAGAATCTTCTAATACCTCTGCAGACACTGATTACTTTATACTGCATTGCTTTCTAGCTGTTCTAGACTTCCAGACTAACTAGTATAACTGAGGACTTTTTACATAAATATCCCTATAACATACTCATCTTCAGTTAAGTTTTCTAAACTCTCCCCTTCTCTTGTCATAAATTTTGAAAAATAAAAAAAATTAATATTTCAATATTCTAGCAAGAAGCTGTATTATAGATCTTAAAAGGGTTCTTTTTTTTAATTTTAAAATGTTGAAATTTACTAAATTTACTCCAGAGGCTCTTCCTCTTTTTAGGCTCCCTTTCAGCTATTGCTAGAGAACCTCAGTCCCCACAAGACTTCACACTTACAAACCGACTGATATTACCTTGCAGGAAGTAACTTTAAAGATACATATATGATAATAAAGTATTGTATTCATTCAACATAGGCCATGCTAAGCTTCCCAAGTGTAGCTGCTAGAACAAACAAGCCCACCAGCAACTTCTTTTCTTTAATGCCACATGCCTGACTTGTTCCCTGTATGTACCCTTTAGAGAAGTTGAGCAACAGATGTGTAAACCTAAGATTAATATTTGAGAGGTTGAGGGAATGTTGGAGCTAGGCAGCTAGTTACAGAACACAGCTGCAGCTATGGAAAACCTGCTCCCCCTTTCTGCAAAGAGTTCTCTCTCACACCATTGCCTTGGCACAGGAGACAACTGCATTTCCACCATCCTTTGAGTTGCTTCTAGCTCAGCAGTGATTCTGAGCATGATCTGGTTAAGTCCACAAACGCGTCATTTGTAGGCTTTTATACAGCTGGATCTGAAGAGGCTTTGCTGCAGCTACCTTCAATGCTGCAGAGTGACAGGAAGGGTCTAATTTCATCACCAGACCAGATATATCTAAGCCTTGCGAAGGAGCATTTGCAGTATACAATAGCAGCCTCCTTTCCTCAGTGCTGTGCAAAGACTTTCAGCTAAACAGGTGCTGGCTCTGTCGGTGAGATCCTGTATTTTAACTTCTGACTGAGTCCAAGCTAGAACAAGCATTAGGCCTGTATTAATGACTACTTTTGTTCTCAAGAAATCACAAACTCAGGATGACACAAACAGGACAGACTCTTCACAGCTGTTGTTTGAAAACCTTTGTTTTGTAAGTGACTTTTGTTGCCAGAATGATAGTAAATGAATCCTTTTACCTGCCTGGACCTGTCAGCAACTAACAGCTTGTTGCAAACATACTGAACTAATAAAAGGCATCTACAGGTTCTAAGGGCATCAGTCAGCACTGGAAAAGATTCTTGCACTTCAGTCACCACAACCTGTCTAGTGTGTTATTTTTCTTCTAACAAAGCAAGAGATCATTTGTCACTGGCCCTAATCAGTAGTTACTGCTCAGAAATACAGAGGCATGATAACCCAGTGACACTCCACATATAACACACAGTTGAAATGAGGTCTGCAGAGCTCCTCACAAAATCTGAAAGTGAAAATACACTGACAAAGACAGTGTGACATTATATTCATGGACATGTGTGAAGTATACAGCTTGAATGCATTCAGAGTAAGGGAGCTAATTCCAATCTTACTGCCCATTTCTCACAATTTACCATTACAGGGCTTTCCTTGAAAAATCATAACAAGCAGCAGAGGTCTGCTTGTTACAATTTGCCTATTTCCTTCAGGTCTTTCAGGGAACATTTTTGCCTACAGACCTCAGTACCAAGTGGACTTGGGTTTCTCATCTACAAGTAGTATGACACGTAAAATGCTGGGAACTAGAACACGGTTTTGTAGTGGAGTTTAATAGCCTTTTGTCATGTGAGGATGGCACCTGCTCATGTATACACCTACTCCCTTCTTCTGGTTTATCTAGGAAAGGTCTTTCTTGCAGAGAATATATCCATTAAAAAAGGCCACAATTTCAGATTCCATGTCTGAGTGTAGTCTCCTCTAAACCCAGCCCATCTCCCGACACGTGGTGACTACTAGCTCCATGGCATAACCCTGGGACCAGCCGTGTTTCTCTGACATGCAGCCAGGAAAGGAGGAAGGCTGCTGTGACCATGCAAGCCTTTACCAGTCTGAGGCCTCTCAGGCAGATTCAAACAGCAAGGGCCAGCCTTTACCAGGTTGTTTCAACTACACTTCTCCATTCAGAAGGCCTAATAACTACCGGCTTGAAGAGGAGAGTGAGGTTCATCATCTCAAAAGACACTGGATTTCCAAATCCAGTTCAGGAACCAAAGTAAAAATACGCTACTCAGTTTCCAGTTTCTCATTTTAGCAGTTTGACTGTTACAGCACACACTAGGGCCTCCTAGGTTAAAAAAAGCACACCTTGTACACCCTGCATACACACACTGAATTCCTTTACTGCTCACTGTTGTCAGATTTTCACTTTCAGGCTGATGTTCTCAGGACCAGTCAGTACTCAAAAGTAAGCAGTTACAGAAAATTTAATAGTTGAGGCCTTCCAGAGAGGGAAGGGAATGAAAAAATAACCAAAAAACCCAAACCCAAAAAACCATCTCCCCTTAAAAGAAATCTGCTCAACAACTCTAAAGATGAAATAGCTGGGAGTGAAAGAAAACCAGATTTGGCAGGGAAACAGCTTCAACTGAAGTGTTTTAATGTAACTAAATTATCGGCCCTTGAAAAAGGGTAATTGCGCATACACAGTCATTTATCAAAACTAACTGCCAGACATTGGGAAAAAAGCCAACATGTGTATAGCCCTAATTTAGCTATTTGCATATTAAAAAGAAAATCACTGGAGGGTTGGACACTGAATGGAAGCCAGCTATCCTCACCCAGAGCACTGTGTGTTGCTAAGTGACTGGGGGAGCCCTGTGTCATCCAGCTCACAAACCCAGCAGAGTGCTTAAGCAGGTGCTTATGGTTAAGCGTGGTAATAGCCCATTAACTCCACCTATAATTAATACCTGCAGATAAGCCTTTATAGATTAAAAGCTTTATACAGATATTAATCAGTCCAGCTGAAATTTTGACAGGTAAGTCTTTTCAGGAATACATACACAGTGTTTTGCAGGCAGATATGAACGTGTTCTGTCAGTGCTCAGAGCCAGCTGAAAACAACAGTGCTGTGCAGCACTGTTCAAAACAAGCCAAATTAAAGCACTGCATCTATGACGACGACACCATGGGTTCCCGTTTCCTAGCTGGTTCAGAGAACAGACAGGTGAACTCAGTCTAAAACACAGACACAGATAACACCTACCTACAAAACACAATGTAAACATACCTTTTGTTGTCCTAGTTGCAAGAAAAGAATCACGAGAAATAGTTAGCACACTTAAAAAAAAAAATATCCGAAGTGCATTTTTTGCATAAGGATGTGTTTCTATTGTTGTATATTGTAATTCATTTAGACTATCATGCACATTCATTGTTTTAAGATGTGGCAAATATCCCCATGTGTCAGCTTTTAGAATAGTGTGGTATCATCAGTACAAACTTACCTTCCTAGCTCTTCCCCAATTTCATAAACGTCCTCCACCTTCTGTTGCTTGAACAAAGCCATATTTGGACTTTTCATTGATGCACAAAGATGATGCAACTAGAATATTAAGAAAGAATGACATTCGTTACGATCTTCCAACAGACAAAGACTCACTAAAACACATTTCTGGTATAGTCACTTTGAATCCATTGCAGATCATTCATGGCTAAAGTTATCATTGATCAATCAAAAGAATTAATTTAGCAGTCTCAGCCAAACAGCGAGGGTCCAAAACTGGAAAGAGGTGAGCGCCTGCAAGTGAAGAGGGTTCTTGCCCCTCACTGAAGTACCTGAGCATATACTTAACCAAAAGCACAGAACACACCTTGAAACATAAATGTGACGGAAGTAAAGCAACTAATTAATAACTTGACAAACTTACGGACAATAAAGCATCCACTCTACAGTAAAGAGAGCAAGTACGAGAATCGGCACTACAGGCTTCTTCATTATAGTGTCAGCAGGCAGACCACAAACCAAGGAGACCACAAGGCAGAGCTTCCTTTTTCTCACATCAGGCAGTGTTTCTGAAGAACACAGGCAGGACAGCAAATGGAAATCTGAACTACTGCTGCAAAAAGGCATTGTGATTCTGTCTACAGAGTTTTTGGTACAACATCTTTTATCACACACAAGGCGTTTCAAAGGACAAAAACATGAGCAGCATTTGTTGCATGCATTACTCCGTGTAACCGTGAAATTTGTTTCCTGAACACAATCTTTTAAGTTGATAAGCTCTGTGAGGTCTGGAAAGACAAGCCCTAGTGCATTTGAGGATCTGGGAGTGCATTATGCTGTACTGCTTTTGGAAGAGAAGATCAGAGATCACATTATTTCTTGGGATACACACATGCAGCAACATACGTTATGTTAACAGAATAGACTTTAACACAATAACCAGCTGACCAGTTTACAACATGTTTGGTGTTTCCTGTGTAGATAAACACCAGCATTATCCTCAGTGGCCCAAACAACATCCACTATTTAGATCAGAACATGTAAAGTAGCTGCAAGGCCTCTAGCATAACCATAAAATCTAACTACATTGAGCCTTATAGTTATTTTCACACATCCGTAAGCTTCAGCACCATATCTGTACTCCTCAATGTAATTTATATTTCCTTATGAATCCCAAATGCTGCTTGCTTCAGATGCACTGGGGACTTCCAGGTTCTATATTTCTATACAGCTCCTGCATGTTTTTAAATAGCAGTCTTTGGCATCTGACTGTGGCACACTGCGAAGCATATTTCACAAGCAAACAAAGCTATATTTTGATCCTTTAGAAATAAGCTCAATTCAATGGTGCAAGACGATCCAGCTATTTTGATAAATCAGCAGACTTCTTATAAAATAGGACAAAGTACCAAAGAGTAATTGCAGCGTTCCTGCGAAGTTGAAATGTACATATTTTTTAAGATTTTTCTCTAACAAAAGCATATACCATAAGCAGCAAATACATTGTAAAAATCTGGAAACTTGTAAAAAATGCACCCAGCTTTTGTCATGCACTCACCTCAAAAAAGACTGGCTGCTTTGTTTTCCCCCTCTCTTTTTATAAACCATTGGCTTCTAACACATGGGAGGCATGTTGAGTATCAATTTAATTCCTTTCCAAATATGCTCCTTCTATTGCTTCAAAGGAACAGAAATAGTCTCATAGCTTTTCCACATGTATTTTTTTTGGCTGATGTTAGCAAAACATACACATTAGGACAAAAATTATTTGACTGCTTTATCTTAAGCAGAAGGGCTACTGCATCAATGCTTACACTGATATTACCTGGGAATAACATTCACTCTTTCAAAAAACAATAGCAATAAGTAAAGGAGTATCAACAAAATCAGACGTCCCTCTATCAGGTGCTCAGCATCAGTTATACAACACACAAGCTGAGAAGGGGTACCTACTTCCATCCTCTAGTGACACAGTTTTGTGCAATTCCATGACAGCTCTCATCATATACTTAACATCTCTGAGCAGTGCATCCTTTTGGATTGCCATTTCCAAAGCACAAAGAGATCCAGGGGGACTTTGTGACCATTCATTTCCCTTTACTCCTGTGCCTTTCAAAATGCACTCATTAGGTGGGGAGCTTCTAATGGCCCACACCCGGCCTACAGCCTGCTCTCCTCTACGCTCTTTGCTCCAAGATGCGGGAGAAGTCACAGGGCACTTGCAAACCCTGCTCCCTCTCCCCAAGGGACCCACAGCTTCACTCTTATCAGATGACAGGAAATACTTCAGCTATACATCAAAACTGCATCCTCTCCTTTTTGAAGAGCATATACCCACACACCTCATGGGATAGCATGCATATTGTGATGTGACATGACTGACATGTGTCTGTCACATGACCAAAACACATTCATTTCCGTCACACTTCAGAAGGAGTTACCATTTCCACTACATGACAGACACTTACAGGCACCTCATAGAGGAGAGGGAGGTGCAAGGTGATCCTAGCAATAGCTTTACATGCCCTCAACAGCAGCCTTGCTGGAGGTCTCCACTGCAGCTGTGATGGCTCTCTTAAAGGCTCTGTGGGGCCTACTGCATTTTCATTAACAAATCTGTTCAAATCCCAATTTCAAAACTCTGCAATGGAGACAAATTTGCCTCCCATGCCTTCCTGTATAACTGTGCTCTAGCAATGATCTCTCTTATCCAGCTACCTCAGGGCAAATGATAGAAACCACACAGGCCGTGACACTAAAGAATAAAATAACCATAGCACTATTAAAGGATACTGTAGAAATCAACACTTGCATTGGTGAGCCTTGACTAGATGCATTACGATGTGGGGGTTTTTTCACTTTCCATCCCCATACTCTCTCAGACGTTTTCTGGCTGATCCGTACTTTGCCTATATTTTCAGAGTTTTTCAAAATGAAGCCAGGTGAACTGATCTGTTACTTTGATCATTAATTCCCTTCCCAAAGCCACATTCATGCCTGGGACAAAAATGCCCCTTTTTCCTCTCAATGCAAATAAACAACTCAAATTCTGCTTTGTAAGCAAATTATTGTATTCCTCAAGCAGCCTTTCATAACCTCAGAGAAAGCTCATTGACCAATATTGCTCAGGGCTTGAAACTACAGTCAATAAATGCTTTAGCAGCATTTAAAAGAATGAGGACATCTCTGAGCTATTGCCGCCATACTAAGTTTATATAATGTTGCTTGCAATTGTTCAGAGCAGGATTTTCTCAAGTGTTCATGCAAAACGTAGTTCAACACCCACAGACTTCAGAAAAAACAAAGGACAAAGCCAAGCCTTGCTGAAAACCTCAAACCTTTTGCTCATCCTGAACTGCAAGATTAAGCTCTGAGCGCATGCAAAAGTCAAATACAGGAAAATGCCCACATATTAAGAGATACTGCTAAGACTTGCCCAAAGACTGTAAATCCCTCAAGCTGACTACTCCCTTCATCAGAATCCAAGGTACCTGGCTATAAATAACATTAATGCAAACACACCTAAAAGCAAACCATTGTTCTAAGAGAAAGAGAGTTTGTCATTCAGAAGAGCAAGTTAAAAGCATTGCTTTAAGAAAGAGGAACCCACCCAAGTTGCCTCTGGGCACATAGCCACTTTATGTTTGATTGACAAGTTTACTCATTTCCCAGCATCCTCCGAAGAACGTACCTACTTCTGCAGATGCATAGAATCCATGCAATATTACCTCAAAAATAACCAGAAAATTCTCATCCTTTTTGTTGATCTTTTAACTTATACCCTTGTTCTGCAAAGGTCAAACCAGCAAGCTTACTCTCAACACCAAGGAACCATTCAAGCATCCAAGTCAGACTTAGAGCCTTGTTTTTGAAGACTAACACAAACCTGTTCCAAAGTGTTCAGACCCTCCAGTCATACCTCTGATGTGCTGGTGTTTCCCATGTCTATCACTTCACATTATCTTATACTGCCTTCCACTCTCATTACTTCTGCAGATATCTCTCACTGGCTTTCGCCCAGCAGTCATAGTTAGCAGATGCCCAAAATAGATCATACACTTAATGATCCAAGACAATGGTCATTAGCAAACACACAGCATAAGGGGGATAAGATAATAAAAGATAACCTTCACGCACTTAAAATTCATCTGAAATAAAAATGCCATTCACAAGCATAAACATAAACCTCCCCAGATATTATATACTGTTATTATATACTGAGGAAACTAAGGTGACTTCACATTCAAAGATTTAAACTGCAATATTTTTGTTGGGCTCCATTTGCAAGTACAGAGCACAAGTATATCAAAGGAGGAATGAGAGCCTTAATTTTTTTCTCTAGTCAGATGGTGATTTCCTTATGCTGGTCAGTGAAAGTAGACTGAATTAGAGACGGTCATTCATCTTTGACTCATTCAGACAAAGAAGTTGTGCATTCATGATCTGAGGAAATAGCAACAATCAACTTCGTTTTCTGATACACTTTTTATGCTAACACTTCTGGGGCATGTGCTCAAACAGTATCACAATACAGTGAGTCAGGACCATTCCAATTATTTAGGGTCTGCACCAGAATTCATTAAAACCAGGAGGATGGGGACATCTGCTGCAGTGATTTCTGGACCAGACCAGAGCTTTAACAGCTCCAAGGCAAGCTCTGCAGAGGAGATAGCCTTCTGTGTTCTTTCACAGAACATGCCTCAACCATCCCATGCTGGGGCCAGCTCTTCTACATCAGTTTCTTTGCCCTAGGATTCCTAGCGGTGAGCATTTTAATACGAAGGCCAGCTTCTACTCAGCATTCATATTACATGTTTTCATAATGATACTCCATAGTATAGTTTATGATACTTCACCTTTTACTCTTGCATCCAGCTCCCCTTTACACATCCCAAATATCACAAGGTGGCAAAGTATTGTTAATTCTGTGCAAATGATTTTCCTACAGACATGTAACAAAGCTGTAGCAAAACCAGAAATAGAATACAGACCTCTGAGATTCCAGTTTCAGGCACTAGAAACATATCCTGCCTAATCTCTTCACGTTCCTAAATTGTCATAACATAAAATCAGATCTTATTTACCCTAAGAAATCACACTGTTTCCTATTGTGATCTAAGGTGTACATTTAAACGGATATATTTTATGTCAGTACAAGCCCTGGATATAGATATTCCAGTACAGAAGTGCCTTTCTAGTGCATCTTGTGCTGTATGTAAAGGATATTAATCTAAAGAAATCTGTTCCTCTGAAGAGGGTGACAGAAGCCACCTTAAAGAGGTGCAGAAGTAAGTTATAGTTCTCTTTTTTTGAAGAAAGTTTTCCCTGTGTAGGTAAGTTATTAGCTTGTCGTCACCAAATTATTTGACAACCAATGACTAGTCTATACATGTCAAATCCCACCGCTGAACAAGAGTGGGATTATAGAAAACAGAGGTGAGAACAAAACTGTTGGATCATTTGGCTTGTCACCAGCCCTGCATTCTTCTTCCTTAGGGTATCTTCTACCCTAAGGAATTTAGGTTTCAGTTTCAAGTGACTGAGGTAACAGATGAATAGTTTTACTTTCTCAAGTACACCTGACATGAGCTGAATCACTAAATCCTTTGCCAAACTCAGAAGCAACCCCTGTGGCATGTTTTTATATTACAAAACAATAGTTATATACTAAACCAAACCCCAAAACACACATAGGAACAGATCAAAGTAACAACTTCCCTTACAAGTTGTTTTTTTAATACTGAAAAATGACCAAAGCAATTTAGAATCAAAACTGGACGGTTTTAAATTAGTAATTTGCAAAAAAGAAACCCCTCAAAAAACAACCCAACCAATCAAATTCAAGTGATACTGTCTTCCAGTTTTGGTGCCTTATGCTAAAACTAAACAGATTTTTATAAGCATTTAAAGTGTTTCCCTCTTTCACCATTCTCATCCCTTTTCTTTCTCTTCTTTTTTGTCCTAGAAAAGACTAAACAATTCCAACAGCAACCACCAAGTAATTTTTACCCTCTGCGTTCAAATACACGTAATAAAAGCACAGTTAAAAGTTATATCGATTTCAGCAAACCCTTATTTTCACCTAAATATTTTCCTGCCACAAAACAACAGTAGCCTAAAAATTTTGCTGTCAGAAAATTGAGGCAGCTATTGTTACCTGTGTGCCTATAAAGGACACAAAACACACCCAACATCCAAGCACTTCAGTCCCATTATAGAACTGCTGCTCCTACCACTAACTCTCAAGGGATCCCTTTCTGACCTCCCAAGTTTACTCTGCAGTAATTACAAGGGTGGTGAACAACCAAAGACTGCATTTCCAAGCCTCCACTTCAAGCACACGTACCAAATGCGTTAGCTCTGCAGCTAATTACAGCTCCCCAGCAGACAGCTAGCTGCGAGGGCTGCCACTGTAACTGATCCCAAAGCCCTCGCGTGCTTGAGCGATGAGCTTGGTGTGAAAGCCTCGACAGACGGGGCGCAGGGGGAAGCCCACAATGCCAGGCATGCTGGCGTGGCATTGCAGAGCCCCGCTCCCCGTCCCTCAGGCGCCTTCAAGGATTGTTACTGTAGATAAGACACATCACTGCCCCAAAGTCAAGTGAGATCTAGCCCGTGCGATCTACATTTCTTGCACAAGGACATAGGAAAGCCTGAAACCTATGAACGTTTCAGAACAGACACCTCTAGCGAGGGTCAGAGTTGAGCTTTCTCCCCACACATTAAGCAGGTGAGCATGCTAATTTTGGTCCTTTTGCAGCTGGTGACTGATCAGCCACAGCAGGAGCAATTGCTGCACATTTCCACCCTCTCATTCACACCTTCGTTCTTGACTGCCCTCTAAAAGGATGCAGGCCAGGACAAACCAGCCCTTGCCATGCTGCAGCACCCCAGGACCCCTGGCTCACTGCCCAGAGAAGCAGGTGTTAAGAAACCCACCAGACCCTAAAAGAACCTGTTTGAGGGAAAAGACAGGAAGGAACTTATGGATAAATGTGACAGAGTCACACACCACTTGCTGAATGACATCAGTAAACCGAGGTGTGAACCCAGGACCAACTGTCCCCGATGGCTTTAGACAGCAACAACGCCAGACCAAGCGGTGCGTAACACCGAGCGGCGTGCTTCTGAAAGCACTGCGTTCCCCAGCCCTTGCGGGACCTGCTCGGGGACAAATGACACCTGCTCGCCGAGGAGATGATCCCGGGCGCTGCCTCTTCCCCCGGCCGACAGCTGCAGGATAGCTGGCACACACAGCCTGAGAGGGAACACCATTAAACACGCCGTGCGGAAGGGATGACCAAGCGCAAGCCACCCCCCAGCACCTCCGACAGGCCTGCCCCACAGCCACCGGACCCACCTGCGGGCAGGGACCCCACCGCCCCGCTGCCGGCCCCGGGACGCGTCCGCGGCGCTGAGGAAGAACCGGCGGCGAGGGGCGGCCCCGCGGGATCCCCAGAGCCTGCCCCAGCCAGACGGGCTGCACAGCTGCGGTACTTCAGCCTCTGGACTCCGACGCAGGCGGGAACACTATGAAAGCGGCTCAGACGCCGGCGGGCGGCACAGGGGGAGACGGACGAAGAGAGAAACAGGGAGCGGGGGCCGACGCCGAGCAGAGGAGGGGAGCGCCCGGCTCCGCGGAGGGCTCGGGGCGCCGCCGGCTGAGGGGGGCAAAGCCCACTTACCGCCGGGCGCGGCCCGTCCGCCTCCGCGGGGCTCCCTCCGGCGCTGCCTCGGCGCGCAGGGTCCCCGCCGGGCCGCCCCCACGTCGTGTGCCGGGAGGAGGCTGAGGAGGCTGAGGGGGCCGGCCCCTGGGCGGGAGGGCGGGAAGGAGGGGCGGGCCGCCGGGCGCCGCGCCCCCCTCGCGGACCCCTGAGCGGGGCGGGTCCCGCCCGGCTGCCGCGGGCCCCAGCGGCGGGGCGGCCACTTCCGACGCTCGGGGCGGGGGCGGCTCCGGGCGGAGCCTGCGGGGCAGCGCGGGCAGGTGCGGCGGGGGACGCGGCCGCAGGGGCGGACCAGCGGCCCCTGCTCTAGAAAGAAAACACGAAATAAACCCATTTCACGGCGCGGGTGCGCCCCGGCCCCCGCGGCGGCTCCCCAAGGCACGAACTCGGGTTTTGGACCCTGTAAAGGTGGCTGGGACCCCGCGGGGCAGAGCCCGCCTCCGCCCCGCCGGCAGCCCCGGACGCCTCCCTGCGGGGAGGCAGGCCCTCACCCGCCTCCCGGGAAGGAAAGGGAGGGACGAGACAGAAAACCGCGCTCCACCTTGCCCTCGTGTCCCAGGGTCGGTGCCCTCCTCATCACACCCGGCCCTGCAAGCGCCAGCGGGCCCTGGCCTCGCACCTGACTCATGGGGATGAAGGGATGAGCGCCCAGGAACCCAGCGTGGCTCAGCGGGGTTTCTTCTCCAACCAGACTGGAACATAAGGTCACCTGGGCGTCACCTCCAAACTGGCACAGGTCGCTTGCCAGGCATCGGCCCCTCCTTCTCCTTCTGGGTAGCAACTGGTCCAAAGTTTAGTAAAGAGCTCATATTGTATAGGATTGCTACTGAAAACTGGGACAACAACATGAACTCCTTATTTATTCCAGAAATCAAAAGGCCCCACATCTCAAAAACAAACACTGTCTTCACTTGTTTATTCAGTTGTGCTCCATTTCATCAGTGGTCAAGCTGAGTTACTCTGCAATGGCAACAGAAAGTTTAATCAAGGACGCACGGACAAACGTAATAGCTGCCTGACGTGGCTTCAACGATACTATTTTGATATGAGTGTGTTGCCTGTGGGCAGCCCCCAGGGCAAATAACCCTAGCACCTGGCATCACCACAGAAGTGACAGCCCTGCATTCCCACATTTGAGATGTAGATACGTGCTTGGTCATTACAAAGCCTTCCAGACCATCCCAGCTCTCCCAGGCTGATTAGTAAATATCTCAGAGGTAGGACCTGATTTCTTCTGCTTTAGTAGATATGAAAACAATACCAAGGAAATAAGGCTGGAGGAGGTGAATTCATTAGAGAGGCACTTCATCTGCATAAGCCTCATTCTATATTCTATACAAGCCTATATTGTTTATTCTGTAGTCTGAAACTCAACATCACCCAGTGAAATTCGCTGTTGTTTCAAGAAACCACTGCGACAAAGAATGGCACAGGTTTCCAGTCCTCACTGTGGATCTCAAACTGCATTAATATGCACTACCATAACAAACATTTGCAATACTGTTTTCCAAGTTGCCCTAGACCAAATGTTGGCTACGAGCAATGACATCCTTCATCTGTTTACTCTCCTGTCTTAAAGATATTCCCAAAACCCTGTAAAACTAGATTTTTCTCCCTCTTTATTTGGCAGACTGTAATTGCAATAAATACTGTTTGGTCTCCTTAAATTTCTTCTGGGCAAGTTAATCCAACATTTGTTGATGAGGAATGATGTGGTATTGTTCACACCTTCAAAATCAAATATACATGCCAGGCTGCCTTCACTTTCAGTTCTCTATGCGGTTAAGATAACGCAAAACTATGGCAAATTATCATACATAAATAGGCAGGCTGTTTCCATTGCAATAAGTTGCAAAGATAGAAGAATTTAAAAATAATTTTATACTAGGCAGGTGCCGAAAGGTAGTGCTTTTTATTATCACAGTTGAAGAGAAACTTGGCTTCAGACTTGTTCCAAGTCAAGAGGATTGAACTGTGCCCCTGCTCACCTGCCCTGGGAGCGGTGTTCACAGCCCAGGAGTTCCACCCAGCTCACCCAATTCAAAAAGGAAAGTGGTTGCATCTGATATTACACAGGGTGGAGGACAGGAAAAGGGAGCAATAGTAAAGGTTTCAAAGGGCAGTGGAAGAACTCAGAAGCCTTTGAAAGGGAAATAGATATTTAATTCCTCACCTTTAGTTCTACAATGTGATAAGATCACGTCAACGTCACAGCAATCCTCCTACAAAATTCTCAGAGGAAAGGGCGCACAAGGAAGGCCACCTCTTTTGTTGGCTCCTAGCTGCAAGGAAGGGGACAAAACAGCATGGTTTGCCCTGAGGGGACACAACCGCTTTTCAAATCAGGACGAGCTCTCCCTACACCCTGAATAACCCCAATTTGAACTTAATATCTGCTTGTCTGCCCTGCAAGGTCTCCAAGAAGAGCAAGGGTAAATCGAATCTCATCCCTGCTGCCATGTCCATAGGGTTTGCAAGCCAGAATACAGGTTCTGCACAAGTAAGAAATTGCTCTCACGCAGTTCTTTAGTTGTTCATCCTTAAAACACTAACTCAGACTTCTTCGCAGCATATTTGGCAATCGGGGCAAAAGCCTTTATGTGCATACAGGACAAGAATGGGAAGGAAAACTCAAGACTTGAGTAGCATTTGAAGCAGGCAGCACAAGCAAACACTGCAGCGTCTGCTGGCCATGCATTTACCAGTCTCCTTCAGGAAGTGAAAAAGAAGGAAGCCCATACCTTATGTTCCAAAGGGGGAGTCCCGGGCTGGAATACCAGAAAAATACCACCTGCATTTATAAAAACAGGTAAATAGCTTATTTCACAGTTTAACCACAAATCACAGTGCCTGACGACATGACTGAGTCAGTTCATCAGCTCAAACCTGAAGTCTTAGCGGCAGTTCACTGCAAAAATGTAACTGTTTTGCACACACAAAAGGTACACCTCATTTGAAACACATAGGCAAGATGCAGTCACGCAAGGCTAGGAGTATCTTAATTAAAGCCAAAGTCATCTTAATTTCCCAGGTATATTCTAGTGTTGAATGTTTTAATTACTTTCCTTCTCTTTATAACAACCCAGACTAATTTAGGGTAGAGAATAGTTTTCTTATTTAATACCTATTTGGTTTTTTAATATCACATTCAATATATAGTCCTGAGTTTTGCTTTCTAGTCTAATCCTCTGAAAAGCTAGCATTGTAGATGGGTAAAACTGTAGAGAAGTATGGCTTCTACAGCACAGTATCATGATGAAAATACCACTCTACTAACTTCCCTGTGATTGAACCTTTTACCTTCTTTCCCAGTGGGGAAACTTCCAAGGCAGAGCACACCCTTCCTTTGCATTATCTGAGCGAATGTGCTTCATGTGTGAGAATTCTTAAAGCTTCAGCACTACATGGATTCTGCTTCCAGTGAGGTCAAGGAGCTGCAGATAAGGAAGCTATGTTTAGCACTGCTGAAAATCCCACAGAATGAACACCTGATATATTGTAATACCAGCAGACTTCAGTGTGTTCTCTGCATCTCCGAGGCACTCAGAACAGAGTGAGACTCTGCAGATATTTGGTCTCGGTTCAGAGTAGACGAGTTGCGTTTATCCTTTCTAAGTTAATGCGTTTCTTAGGAATAAGGTATTTAACAACATACATCAGCTATATGCATCAGCCACACACATCCTTGTTGCAGTTCTACTGAGAACAGATGTCTCAAGCTCAGTCTCAAGGAGGAAACAGGAGCCTCAGCTGTGCTTTAACAGGCCCCAGCAGCTGCTAGGGCAACACAACCTACTCAAGCTAAATATGCCAAGTGTCCAAGCAAGGACATTGCTCCCTATGCACTCACTTCCCAGAATTTTCTGTTTATTCCTTTGACTTAAATTTTCAGTATACAGGACAGGAGGTCCTTAGGCCATAGTCATGTTCTGCCTCAATTGCTCCTCTCTATCCTGTTTTGCAACCCCTTTGAACAGATTTCCAACTGTGCCAAGATCTGCTCTTAACAGCTTGCCATCCTGTAGCAGAACCAGAGGACAAAAACTGTGCACTATTCACCTCTTCTCAAAGATCTGCTTGGACATGCAATTAAAGTGATCTCCCAACTCTTCATTTTTCCTCCCTCACAAACATTTAGCTGTTAAGTTTTATATCTGACGTAGCTGAGGTACTTGATAGCCTCTTCAAAGGCATCAAGGTAACTCCAAAATGCAAAAATCATATCTGAAAGACAGACACTGAGGCTAGATTTCCAAATTAATTCAGTACTTTGTTAAATTTTCAAAGCAGCTGAAATTATGCGCTTGGCTACCAAAGGCTTTAGCAGAACATCAGTGCCCAAGCCTACTAAAGAGGCTTTTAATGTCAGGAGATCTACAAATACATATGTTTCTTAGGAAGCCTGTTCCCTGTGAACACTCACGCAAATTCTATCTCCCCTCCCCTTCCCTCCTCTCCCAAGAAACCAAGGACACCAAACACGAGTTTATCCAGTCAACATCACCTGCACACAACATCTCTATAGTTCACATCTTCATGCTTCAAAGCCAAATTTACATACATGTTCCTCTATAGAGACTCTCTCAAATCACATTATCAGACAAAACCACCAGCTTTACTACTGGTTTGTTCTGATGGTACCTGCAGTTATTTCTATCTGTTATGAAAAAAGAAAAAGAACCAGAGCAAGCTGTAAAGTAATAAACAATTTATTTTTTCTTTACATTGATCTTATGAAAATAACATCACTTATGTTTTGTGATTCAAATTTCTTGTACCGCATATTGCTGATTTCTAACATGGCACTTAAGGGAACATTCACTTAAACAGCTACACAATTTCATGAAATTAATCAATTTTCCATTTCTCAGTTAAGCATGACTGAACATACAACTCTGTCAAATTTAAGACCATTCATTCATTCCTGATGTCTTAAGGAAGAAAAATAATCTTTCCCTTTCTGCTGAAATATCTTACCATGTTTACAAAGACTGAGGGGAAGGGGAGAATCTCTCACAGAAGACACTTAAAGGGCGACAAAAAAAAAATCTTTGTTATTGATTACATAGCTGGTAAAAAAAAAAACCACCAAACTGTGATAACACTGGATGATAACACTATCTGTACACACGTACACGTAAAGCTGAAATACTGTGCAGTTTTAATAGCTAGAGGTGTAGTGCACCAATTTTTTGCCTATTTAACAGAAGATAATAGAACGTTTTAAACAAGTAACCAGAAGTTTCACTAGAAAGCCATGCATACATGTGTGAAGATGGAGGAACATTCTGCAAGATGCAACTTAGTGGCTTGGTTTACATCACATATACTGGGAACCATGCATAATGAACTCTTTGCACATATGTGCATGACCTTAAAGTTAAAAAAATAGTCTTAGCAGTCTTTATTTGCATTAGCAGGTCAATTCTACTAAGTGGCTGGCATGAGTGTTAAACCCTCATGCACTGTTTTGGAAGTTTACCCCTAAATACAAACACTTGGTATCTATGCAGTTCAGCTTTTGCAGGCTACTGAGTCACAGTGTATTCTTCCTTGCTTTCATCGGGTTTAAATATTGCCTGTCTATCTTGCATGTCCCTAACTAGTCACTTCTTCAAAGTTACCAGATTAAGCACCACCAGAAAACTATTAATAGTCGCCCAAAGACATTTGTAACAGCAAGGCAAGCTTCCCCTGACGTTGCTTCCTGCTATATGCATCTCACTTTTATTCTGTGTAGACTTCTAGTTGTCAGAGATTAAATGCCTCTGCAATTTTTTGACCTTTTAACTAAGTCATCAGTAACGACGCTTAACAAAATGAAGCCAACAGCTCACTGGGAACTTGAGTATAACAGCATCAACTCGCTTCGTATTTGCAAGCTAACAAAATACCCAGAGACAACATGATTTCCATAAGCGTCCTAACATTCAGGCATTAGATTCACATAGTGGCACAAGAAACAGAGCTACTTAGTTTTACTGTACAATTGGGTAACAACTTATATAATGAAACACAGCAACACACACACACACAAATTTAACCATCAGCACAACTGTAAAAAAAGAAATGGTCCTGTAACATTGCAGGTCATGTTTTGTCAGCTAGAGACCTTCCTGAACCGTTGCCCTAAAGTTAGTTTTATCTTCACAACCTAAAGACTTCCATGAAATCAGCCTGAAAACATCTCCTAAGTCTTAGGACTAGTTTGTAGTGAAGACTAGTAGGAATAAGGTAGGTACATACTTATAAATTCTCCACCTTAACATTTCAACTGTTGCCACTGGAAGGAAGATCTTCAGCTTAGAAAGATTTCATTTAACACTTGAAAACAAGATTAGAACAAAAAAAAAAAAAAAGCAGACATTACAGATTGATTTAGAGACCAGCTCTTTCAAAACCAAGACAGCATAACTAGAAAATTGGAAAATCTGGTCCCATTTTTATATTCAAATACTGATTGTAAGTAAAAAAAGAATACAGTACATGCAATAATATGAAAAACCTGCCTAATAAACTCAAGTACACAACCAAGAGTAACTAGGGAATAAAAAACCCAAACTACTGCTTACAATAGACAAGGTAGGGAACATTTTAGAAGACAACATACAAGTCAAGATGATCATACCATGTGTCCCTCATTAGCAAGGATTTGTTGGCTAATTAAAAATTATGTGTCATAGAAGAAGCATACATTTTCTATCAAAAGTAGTCCTCTAAGTTGCAACATTCACCACTGATTAAATATTTCCCTTCCAGATAAACTGACTGATACTATGCTTATTTAGAGAAGGCTACAAATACATTCTCAAACAAACAAAAAGTGCTGTGAAACAGAAGCAGGATTTCTCCCTGCACACACTTAAGTTTTCTAAAACAATTACATGAGTATACCTGATAAAGAAGTCCTACTTGTTCTCAGAAAACCAAAAGAAAACACACAAAGTTGAAGCTTGATGCACTTGACTCTTCCCAACCACCAGTTTTGGTTTTTGCCAATTAACCATTTCCCCAGAGCTGAGCGATTTGCTGCCTAGTATTTGAATGCTAGTTTTATCATGATGCATCCAGACACAACATTTAAGTCAATCCAGCATTCTGAAGATCCAACAGCTCAAGAAAGAACATTGCAAAAGTCCAGAGAATAGCCAGCAAGAAAGAAGCCTTCCTCGTCCTCAGAACCATTTAAGAGTATTGCTAGTCATCAGATGAGAAAGAATGGCCTTCAGTCACACTTCCATAGTCAGAAACACTACAGCTAAAACACCCCAGATGTCTCCTCACAGCCGTCTTGTAGGACGTGCATGCAACACTCACAGCAAAAGCTGAGCACGTTAAGAGAATATTGCATTTTTCTGCTGGAAAAGGATCTTGATTATCTGTGTGCATGCTGTGACCTTTAGGCTCCTTTGATTGATTGATAAATACTTGTTTTAGGAATCCTCTCACTACCGCTGTTGTACAACAGTTATACATTCATGCAAAAAGAATGCTATGTTTCTTCTTAGAGATCAAGACTTCATCTTATTTTAAGCCCTAAATAGGAAGAAGCATTAAAAAAGAAAAAAGCCTTCAACAGGTAAGACAACTAATTAGCTACTAAAACATGGTACTCCTGTGACAAGCTCCTTTCTTCTTCCATAATAGCTGGGTTTTGGTTGTGGCTTTTTTGAGACATTGCAATCAAAAAAAGTGAATAGAAATAAAATTGACTAAACAGGATTTATCTATAAACCCCATTGCATTAACAAGAATCTTTATGAACACAGCTGCCCAGAAAAGCATAAATGATGTTTGATATCACTGTTTCAGTATACACTGAACATTCAGTGACAAATAGGTACTTATTTTACCTTTACTTTAAGTACATATATTCAAGTGTTCTGTTTGATGATCCATTTCATGTCACTTCAGGAAAAGACAAAGGAATGTAAAAGTTCTTCCTGTGCTTCACGCCATACTTTTAGTTTGTGACCTCAAGAATGGCTAGTTTATTCAAGGACAACATTATAAAAGCCATTTCTTGAACCAACCTGAAACCAAAAAATATGTCCTCCCACGTTGAGCCTGCGCTACAAACATGATTGCATCAAAAAAACACAGAATGGCAACGAATGTAGTAAACAGAGTGTGGACTTTTCTTACTACTGTTTCACATACAGGCACTAACAGTGCACTGTGGGCAAACAACTGGCAATTCAGCTGATTGACTAAACTGAGACAAATATTAAGTGCTCTACATACAATTCCATGAACATAAATGTAAACAGAAGTGTTTGGCCTCCATACAAAGCAATATTTCTGAAAGTGCTGGGGTTTGGAAATCTGTCCTGCATATTTCCAAAAGCAACTAGTTTACATTCTGTTTGACAGGATTAATAAAGTGTTTTGGAGGTTAACTCACTTTGGTCACGATCCCAAAGAAAAGTTTATGTTGAGTAGTTTCAACTATCCTCCTCATCATCACTAATAAGGTCTCTTTTTTCTACACACGTCTCTCGTTCACGCAGGAAATCCTCACGAATGGCTTCTAGTTCAGTTAGTTCAAGACGTACTTTCTCCAGGTGATAGGTCCTCCGGTTTCTGATCTGACGTAATGGAAAAGGATTCAGGTCTCCAAAAGCAATACCAGTCAGTTTCCTGTAAGATTACACAACGTTAGAAGACAATCATTCGTATTTGGTGGTTTTTAAAATCAGTTTTGAACTTCATTTGTATCAATATTTAGTACATGGCTGATATCTCTCGTCTCCACATACCTGACAGGTCTCAGATGTTATCCGTATTGCAAGAGAGTTCTATAAAGCAGTCAGTTATAAAGTTATTTCAAGTGATAAAGTGCTAGCAAATGCTCAGTTCGCAAAGCCACCTGCAAACTCTATATAATGCTATACCGATTACAGCCTTGACAACACTGGACAGAAGATGTAAGCTTGGCTAATCAGAGCTTCACTGGCTAGACTGAATACTTGGTACATCCAGGTACCCGATTATAGATTGGATAACTTCCTCCATGTACACCACTGATGCTCGTTCAACCCCAGGACAGTCAGCTCTCAAGTTATCCAAGACAATGGAGTGGTGTAAGAGACCAGATAAAGCCTGGGATAATACAAATACAGACAAGGATAATACAAAACATGTATAAGCCAAACTTTATGATGTGGTGAGAAAGCTCTGGGATTCTGCTGGCTGAAGCACAGAGATCTCTGAGCTGGTGTCAACGCAAGCTCATCAGATCACATAGCAAAGCACCACAAGAGAGCGCTACCCTTCCAGAGTCATGCTGCATCATACTATCATTCAGCCACAGCAAAACTAGTAACTGATCTACCTAATTAGTCCAAAGACAGAGTTAACTACATCATTACTGTTGAGCTATATCTAAAAAGTATCTCATTACTTACTAAGGGAAAAGGGGGAACTGGAATTTAACTTATGCTAGTTTAATTATCAGATGAACCCAAATATTAAGAAAATTTATTTGGACAGTTTATTTAAGGCTAAGCTCTCTCTAGGTTTGTATTTTTGAGTGAACAAGAACAGTTTCCTACTATTTATAAACAGAACGTATTCCAACAGCTTCTCTACCTGTGCACAACATGCTATGGAACACAACTTTCATCTGTAGAAAAACCTAACTATGACGTCCTATAACCTAGAGTATAATTATGCACATGCCTGTAGAGACTTTTCTCCATGAAAGAGCTTAAACTTAGAAATTCTGTGCAAAATAATTTTCTAACCCATTCAGGATGTCCATGAATTCTATGAAAATAATCTTTCTGAATTTTTCCTCTACAACAAGATGACTTTTTGTCTATATCAGGAAAAACATCATTCTACATGCTTTTGTATTGTTTAAATTTTGATGCTGTAAAACTTGTACAAAAATGGTAGAATAAGAAACCAGGTGGTTTGAATCATGCCTTATCAGTTCTAGCAGGCAAATTCATATCCCCTAGGTGGCACTACACCACTACTTTCAACTCTGACTTCTAAAATCCTAAGAAAACAAGAGATTTACAGACCAGCAGAGTATATTTGTATTGTAAGTATCTTTGATGCACTGAATTCTGTCCTCACCTGAACTCACCATCTGCCAAAGATACCCGATTAGCTCATTTTGTTAAGAGCAAAATGAGATCCTTTCCAGCAATATTAGAAATCTTTAAAACAGGTTATTACAGCACCAGAAAGTTTAGATAGGAGAGCCAAGACTTCATTTCCGTTATGTAATTGGAAAAGGAAGGGCAAGCCAAATCTGCAGCTGATTAAATATCAAAATTTTGTTCAAATTAGGCAAGAGCAAAAAGATCCACACACCCCCCCCCTTTTCTTTTGCAATCTTTAGTTTCTGGTGATACTGCTGTGGTACTACTGGTACTACATATTACACATTTGGTTATAAGCTATAAAATAGCCTATTTATTGATTATAAAATATCCACAAGTTTGTTTTATTTATTGTTTTCTGTTAAAAATATGTGCACCCTCTTCCCAAAATCAAGTACGTACTTCTCTGTCACTTCCACATTTGGAATCAGAGTCAGCATTTATTTTGGTCACAAACAGCTGAGCACAACAACTGTCCAGCATTTTTCAAATCAAAAGGGGGAATGATAAAATACAAAGCACCACGCAACTCCCCCTCAAGAGTTTTTGGAGAGGTTTCAGCAGAGGAAGCAACATCTGTTATCAAGACTTTTACCATTTAAATCAGTTGGTGAACATTCTCCCTGCATCAGACCCAGCAACCTTTTTTAAGCACAGAGTAAGATTATTCAGTTTTAACTTCTCTCCAGTCAAAACTGAAACACGGGAAGTAAAAATAACAAATAGCTCTTGCAGTAGGAGCCAAAGTGAAAGCCTAAATTCACATGGAATTTATTACCGTAAAAACAAACCCCTCAGATTCCAGTATATGATATTGTACTAGATTCAAACTCAGTGAGTTTCAATATCTGTGCAAAACATATTTTCAGACATTAAACAAACCCCAATATGACTTTTCTTTTTAAGATTAATCTGCTGCTTTACAGTCTTGAAACTAGGAACCTAAAAACATTAGACCCTAATTTACAAACTGTAATTCTATGCAAGGACTGAAGAACAGAAAAGTATCTAATTTGTATTTATTCTCTGCTTCAAAGTGTATCTTAAAATCAGCTGGAGTTATGTGGCATTAGGCTATGCATTAATGATGCATAAGAGATCTAAACCTAGTGCGTCACAGCTCACGTTTTTAATACTCTAGCCAGGATGTGTTTTTATTTATCATAAAATATTTTACAACATAAATTGTATCTATCCACAATGCAGGGGGGAGACTTCACCTACGGTTGAAATTCTTAAGTGTTGCTACCGTGATACAACTGCTAAACAAGACCAACGTGACAAATTAATCTCTATCATACCTAAAAATTTACAATTATGCATTCATCACTTGTGCTTTTGTCTCTGTCAGATAAAACTATTCATGAGAAATCTTAGTAGTTAGTTTCATCTCTAGTTGCTTCATATCTAAATTAAGATCTATATAAAAACAAAACAAAATAATAAGAAAAGACGACAACAGACTTCTTCCATGCCCCGCTAACAAGTCTTTCAATTACACACAAGTTTGAGTTACTCACCTAGCATCAAGTATAGTGCGTGTGAAATATCGAAGGTACTTGAAAATGGACATTGAATCTTGCAATTTTAAGATTTCCTCTTCTTTGTATTTAAAAAGTGCCAGGGCAAATCGGAATATTACCTGATAAAAATACATACAATGTTTGGTTCTTTATAGGAACAGAATGCACCAATTCTCATTATTATCTATTATAAACTCAAAGGAAAAGCATTACTCTTCCTACAGGCTGCATTTGAGCTATCTAGTCCCACCTCCCTCTATCTCCCTTCCTTTCCACTCTCTGCCCCATCCCCCATTTCCAAAAGCTGCCAAAAACTTCTGTTGTGGCCTGTAACCAAGACAAGGTCCTCTGCAGTTCTATCCAGAACGCAATATTGGGTTTATAGCATACAAATTCTTTGAAGTTTTGAGTTCCTAATTCAGTTGTAGAACAAAGACTGCTGGGCCTGTTGAATGCATTTATTAAGTTCTTTCAGAGCTAAAATTAAGTTTTGCTTTTTAAACAGGTTGTTTTCCAATGCCTTGAATTTTCCCACCATGTTGGGGGGCTGATGCTGAAGGAATTTCTGATACTGTCAATCAACTTTGGCATGAGCTGGAAGAAGCATTACTTCCCTTCATTATGAAAAGGCTTCAAGTTCTGAACTTCATCAGTCTGTACCTGGCTGCCTTTGCAAAATACCACGATGCTTAAATCTGATTTGAATGAACACACAACCAAAATACCACTGCATGTTAGAATGCTCGGATGAGGCCAACAAGAAATCCAGCAAACACACAGTTTTTGTCTACTTATTTGATAACTCTCCTGTTCTCTCCAATTGCCTACAACATCTGCTTTAGTGTTATCATGTTTGAATGCAATCATTTTTTCCTACACAGATTTTATTTCTCTGCAATTCGACAAGTATGAAACACATGAAAATTCTTTCACCTCCACCCCCTAGTTTATGAGATAGGAGCCCAGATAGCCATTGTTTGTCAGTTGTACTTTAAATGTCTGCAGAAATAAAACAAATAGTTGCTGCAGAGGCGAGCTAAACATTAGCACTTGGTTACAACTAATTTTTACACTTTTTCAATACTTCTAACTTCTGCCTCCTTCACTTAAGCTTTCTTCTTTATAAGAGTAGCTCTCATTCTGATATAATTACTTAAAACTGATTGACAGCTGCACGTAGGAGTAAACAACACTGCCTATAGCTTTTTTTTCAAAGGTAAAAAAAATGGTGGGTGGTGAAAGGAAAATACTTAGCATTTAGAAGTCTTCCATGTAACTCAAGCTTTTAACTTGCAGAACACAGATAAAATGGAAAATGTTTTGACTGGTTATTTATGCACATTTCCTCCCTTTTTTCCTACCAGTGATCTTAACTGACAGGATTCTTGTGAAACAACCTTCTTCCACCCTGCACTCAATAACACCATAGTATTTTGTTACCAGGTAATAATTGAAAAAACTTAGCTCATTCAGTTCACCTTTGGTCCCTCATATAGGAAGGAATCCCAGATTTTAAAAAGGATGTCGCTAACCACACTGTCCACAAATACCACAAGAAACCAGTTGAAAGTTATAAGAGTATAGTCAACTTTGTATTGTTCAAAATGAGCATGCAGTCGTGGAAGCTTCTCACTCATTAAATCCTTGAATACTCGCTGATCAACCTAAAGAAATGACAAATATGACATTACTGCTCTTAATTTTCCAACACATATGTCATTCAAAGTAGGGCTGTTACCAATCCGCAAGTGCAAGTTTTTCAAGAGCTAATCAGGAAACCTAGGATTGTCTAAGTTAACACTTCTAAGCTACATCCACCCAAAACATCCATGGCCACCCTAATGCACACCGCCCTTGCTGACACAACCTTTTGTTTCTCAACCCATCCCCGGTCTCACAGGGCTCCTCACATGCCGATGTTGTGTTCCTACTACAGGTAGAGCTCTACAGTGCTGCACTGGTGCAGGAGCACCGGAGCAGAGAACAAGCTGGGGAAAGACCTGGAGGGAGGAGGCAGCACATATCAGAGCATCACCTGGAAGCAGAGGAGTACTGCAAAATCCCTTCTCACTGCCACTCTCCAGTGAGCCCATAACTTCCCCCCACCCCAGTTCTGAGGAAAGAAATGATAAATCAACTCAGTTAATGTTGTGAAGGTAGTAATCAGAAAAGGGGTTAAGGACTGGAGCTCCAAGCAGGTCACTGAACAGTTTTTTCTGAGTTATACTCAGAGTCCTTGTCCAAACAAGGGCCCTGGTGCCTGGAACTCACCTCTGTCAACTCAACACATCCCCCCAAAAGACCTATCAGACAGTTCTAGAGGAAAGTTTTTGACTGGCTGCAGTTTACAGGACCAAGATTTATTTTGGCAGAGCACATACCTGAGATCCTAGCAGTGTCTTGGTATAATAATCACGAGGCATGAAAACTTCCACTATTGTTACTAGGCACCAAAAAGCATCTTCCTGTTCCAAGTACAGAAGTGCAATTGCTACCAATCTGAAAATAGGGTTTATTTTGAGAAAGAGATTATTATAGTATCACACAATGTATTAAGAACAATTACAAATAAAGCCTTTGTTTCTGTTCAGCAGAGATAAATGTATTAACAGGAGTGCACTAAACAGCAAAACTGTTAATGAAGTTTAAGATGGGGTGATGAGGTGCCTTCTCAGCCAAGCCAAGTATTTTTATTCAGTTAAATAAGAAAACAGATAAAGGCAAAAGCAAAGTGATTTGCTAGAAGCCATCTTCCCAGGAACTAAGGCAAAATAATTAGAAGCTTCAAAGTCTTAAATATACTACTCCAATTCCCAGAATTCCGTCTTTCCTTATTGAAGAGGAGAAAGAACAAATGGTTCTTGCATTTCACACAAAATTCTTCTAAGTTTAGAAAAATCCTTTCTAGCATGTTTACTTTATATCCATTAAGATAAATACAAGTAACACTTTTGTCTTTATCTACTATTGTCTTTTAAGAAAAAGAAAAAGCCCTAAAATTTTTCAAAGACTAAATTTGTTCTAAGAATTTCTTAAAGTAGGGAAAAAAAAAAAATTAAACAGCAGCAGCATTCCTGATTTTCCTGTTTCCAATGAGTGTTATGGAAAAAAAAAAACCTAAAAAACCCACCAGAGAATAATTTCATGTTGCTGATAGTCATTTGAATATGAAAGGTAACCTCCAATATATTTCTCCAAGTAAATTTGTTTTATTTCTGTATGCAAGAGAAGCTGTAACAACATGGACTGCTTTTGATGTTATACAGCTTACTAAGGTGATCACACTTTAAAAGCTTAAGAGAACCAAAGCAAGGAATAAATATTTAATTTGCTTTTAACTTCTGCAGAATTATTTACAGTAAAAGCAAAAATAAAACCAAAAATGTCCCAGGAGAAAATAATGCTGCACATAAAATTCAAATTTAGGAAAAGCATTGCTAACACCTTCTAGTCACCAGAGACATGTTGCTTCAAGATTGCAATAGCCATGTTCTTCAGACATGTCTTTGTGATATGCCAGCAACAATATTAATACTAAAAACATCTGATTTACCTACAGAACATAAACACTAGTGATGAATACTGAGAAAAAGAATCCTTATTACTACATTATTCACTACCTCTGCTACTGCTACCATCACCACCTCACTACCTCTACTACATTATTCGCTGCCTCTATTCTACTACTTCCTCAGTGCAGTTTCAAATGGTAAAGCTGCTCTAGTTCAAAAGTCTTTTACCCTATTCTAGTCCATAAGTTAGTGCACAAACTGACATCTTTAGCATTATAGCATGGGGACAAAAGGGGTATTAGACTAACATAGCTGCTTCAAATAACACCTTCCTTTGCTACAAATCTCAAAGTACCAAAACTATTTCAGCAAACGCCAACTGCAATGACTTCAATTTTTTCTTAGCCTTGTAACACAAGACTCATCCTTAAATCGATTACTGCAATTCTGATTGAAGACATCCTGAGGGAAACACTGAAATTTGTGGCCTTAACAGTACAAAAAGATTTCAGGCATTTATTTCTGCTTGTTTAAAAAAAAAAGCAAAAACCTAACAAATTCTTGCACACAAAAGCAAAAAGATCCCCTACAAATGACATGAAGACAATGTAAGACTACATTTAAGTAGCCCATTTCTTATGTGAGTTAATTCCAGTTCTAGTTCTTTTGCCAAGCTGATCATGTTTCATGATCCAAGTCTTCTGGTTTTTTTTGTTTTAAAAAAATGTGATAGTTATTTATTTAAACATTCTAAATTATGAACATACAACCCATAAGACAAATGGCTGTCCAAAAGCATGTTGCTATACATGTGGTTTGAAAGGCTCGTTAAGTGTTTCACTGTATAGTTATAAGATTTGCAAAATCTTACCTGTTGAGCCCTTGGCAATACCCTATATCAGGATTTCTCCACGAAAATGCCAGCAGCACATTTCGCAGCTTCTGGATCCCTTCGGATGTTGGGGAGGAATAATGTTTGTTGTTTGGCAAAGTTCTCAAGAGATCCAACTCAATTTGTTTAGATGCAGGATTTTGTTTTTCCAGAGCATTTTGAAGCAAGGTTTGGAAGTAACCAGGAACAGTGCTGTCCTTGAATTTTTTAACATGGAGATTGACACACCATTTCCACATCTTGGAACGATGTTCATGTGGAATTCCAGATCGAATAAGATTCTTTAGTTCTACAGAGCGCATCATCTCTCTATTCATTGTGCTTGCAAGATAGTTTTCCCATTTTACCCCTGTGGAGATCTCTCGATTTTCACTGAGAGAAAGTGATCTCAGGTCCAAAGCTCGTGATTTTGCTACTAGTTTCTCCTCATCATCATCCTCTGGGACCGTCTGAAAACCATATATATCATATTCACTGAAATGGAGGGGAAAAAAGAAAAAAGGCTTTTAAAAATGTGTTCAGCAGCCCTGAAACTCTCAAGTTCCCATCCTAAAGTTACTTCACATATCCCTCAATCCCCATAGTTTTCAAGTTTTAACAGTTATTATTTAAACATTTTTCTAAAGTATATCCTTTAATTAATAAATATTTTTATAATCCCATATACAAAAGACTTTGTGCCCATATGCTAATATATATTACTACACAGATTAAGCAATTTATTTAAGAACATGGTCAAGTTCAAATGAACCCATCTCTTCAGGAGCTCACCTTCAGCAGCTATACGGCAACATTTGAGTCTAAGTTTTATACTGTATCTCAAATAAAATAATATATGTATTTATACAGCCAAAAGGATTTCATGATGATAGTGTTATTCATGAAGGGAAATCCATTAAAAACCCCAAATCCTGCAAATATATCCCCACTGTCTGTTTTCCAGCATTAGAACTGGGCCCACTGACCAAGATATACATTTATTTTAATAGGACCAAATTACCTGACCAGGTGTGGTTTGAAAAACGCTTGTTCTGGTTGTTCACTAGTTTCTGCTTTCAAGGCATCTTCCAGTAACTGTGTGATGACCTCACGAGCAGGACTCTGCTCCTCAGAACAAACTGGAGTTTTCATTTCTTGAAGTAAGATCAAGTATTTACTTTCTATCTGACAGAGTTTGGCTTCCAAGCTAGTATACTGCAGAAAACAATATATAATATCATAAGACTTCAGAAACTTACTTTATACTACACTTCTTTTAAAATCTGGTTCAATATTATTCTATTAGTTTATGTTGCTTAGAAACCTATAAGTCAAGAACAGTCAGCTTTACTTTCCCATTTTTGTAGCACCAGAAAACATAAAGGAACCCTTATGTGTGGAAAATAAAAATTGTACATGCATTTTATTACACTACTGTAAAATTCTGTATATCAAGTACTTGGGAAAGAAACCTCAGATACTTGTGGCTTTTTACAGAAAGTCTTTTAAGGCAGAATAGTAGTCCAGAGACTTTCTACCACACATATTTTCACATGCGGAAAATCTGAGCAAGCTTTAATTATCATTACGTTGTGGAAGGACAACTCAACCGTCTTGTGCTTTTCAAGTAACAGCTTTAGTCTATACATGTTTGAACAAAAACAACTTAAATGAAATTTTAAAGATACGAGTTAGGTAATAGCATGTAGGAATTGTAAACACACCTGCACGCCCAAAATACAGCATTTAGACCTGTCCGCTGGGTGCACCATTTCCAAAAAACAAAAGCAAACCCTACTAAACCATAGCTACAAGTATCTTACCTTAGCTACAGATGTGTGCATATTTTCCTAGCCCCAGGCAATGGAAATCTTCATTATTTACCCTCAATTTCTCTACACTCAAATTCATCTATACAGAAACACACTTCCAAAGTTACATTCACCATACCATAGTCATCCTTTGGGCTCAGAAGGAGTAAGCTCTACTCAGTGATATACCAAATCCTTACACATCCTGTCTTTTGCGTACTTCAAGAAAATTATTACGGCCTTAATTCTGAAGCAGCAATGTTTTCAGAAATATACATGCCTGTGTTCATAAGTTATGAAAAAGTTTCACTGGTTAACATGATTTTAAAGTCAATTAGTTCTTCCAAGAATCTATTCAGAAAGATTAGTCTGTAAGGACTGGGTGGGGGGGTGGGGTTTTGTTTTAAGCTATCACATTTAATACATTTAAGTCATTCCATTTCCATTCCCCAGTTATGTTCCCTGAGTAGATTTACAACTGAATTTTTGAAAACTGCTTTAGACACTGCCAAAATGAGAACGTGCTGTGTTAGTCTGACCTTTGCCTGCCATTCTCTCTCTCTTGCTTCTGCATTTCTTCGTAGAGCAGAAAGTTCCAAAATCTCCTTATTTAAAAACTTATTCTGGGTCTTATAACCCTGAAGGTTGTCCTGTTGATAAAAAAAAACAAACTGGATTTTTAATAAAAAATATCTTACAAACAGCAAATGCCTACCAGAGAAAGTACACCTTAGAATACAGAACAAGCAGCTACTAAGACGACTTATCATTAAAAATATCAGGATCAAATCAAATATTATTTTTAGTCTTCACGTAAGTCAAACACACATGACAAATATGAGCAGAGAGGTGTACAGGGTGGTGCTGTGCCCCACTTGCATCCCTTCCAGTGCTACACTCCTGGCAGAAGGCAGCTGGTCGCTGCTTGCCGTCACAAGGCAGGCCCAGCCCTGCAAGGCTGCACCACTGGGGAGGAGAACAGAAACGTGCATGCTGAACACACCAGAGGTCACGGTGCTGCGCATCAGCCAGAAGCACATAGCATGCAATACAAGAAGTGGGGGCAAATGCCCCTTGAGTTTTGGCTACCCTCACTAGTCCTCATTTAAAGTACAAGTTTGACGTCTGCCTTCATACAAAAATACAAATCCTTAGCAATAAGCTTCCTTACCTAATCCACTCAGCTCCAGGCTACAAATATTACCTATGAAACCTGAAGTTGTGGGATGAGGGAATGTTGGTACCCTCCCAACAATTACAATACTCCCACACTCCACAGCATCTACAAGCTTTGCTCTGCTTTCTGCCAAGACCATTGATTTCTAGTTTCAATTTTATTTTCTAAAACTTCCCAGGCTGACATATAGGAAAGAAAATTATGAACATTTATACATATTTTAAATGACCGACTTGTATTCCAAATCCATTGGGATGTTAATCAATTTGGAATACATTTATCCAAAGGCAAGAAAGCATGTTTAGAGCAAAGTGGGTAACTTCAGTAACTCCATTAAGAACTTCTGACACATTCACAGAGGTAGGTTAGAGAGGTAAAAAAAAAAAATGCATTGATAACATCTGGAGCAGCATTAGTAAAACAGGTTCTCATACACCTCCTCCTGTTTTCTCCTCGGAGCTCCCCTTTGCCATTCCACATGCTCTTTGTTTCCTCACTTTCGATATTTTTTTTTTTTTTAAAAAGAAAAAAAAAAAAAGAAGCAAGCTTTCTGGTTGTTTTCCTCCATGCTTTTATTTTCCTCTTACCCTTACTTTCTCCTGTTCCTTTGATTATTTCTCACATCACTCCTCCTCCACACCAATGATTAAATTACTGAAAGTATGGAACACTGTACTATAGATGTACAGACCAGCTCAAAGCATGAAAGTCCTGTTTAGATTGCCACATAACAGTTCAAAGTGTAGATTCCAAGCAGAGAAAGCCTCAGTTGATGAGTATCTTGGAGAACTGCTGTAGTGATCTCCTCAAACAGTATAGCAGACTAGAAAGTAGTTTTTATAGGGAGCAGAGATTCCCCTATCCACCAAGACAGAGACATTGCTCTTACTTTTAGTCTGTCCAGTTCCTGTAGTTCCTTATTAGTACAGGTGGCCACGGAAGAATTTACTGCTCCACTTTGAGAGGATGTATTGTCCTCACATTCGCTGAGTTGATGAGAGAGTTTCATGATCACCTCATCTTTAGCTTGAATGGTTTCCATCAACATACCCAGCTGCTCATTGAGTTCTCCAACTTTACATTTCAGATTCTTTACTTCCTGCTGTAGACTATCTTTTTCCAAATTTAACTTTTCAAGCTGGTTGTTGAGACCCAAAATCTGGTCATCTTTTTGGTGCAACAGCTCTAATTTGTCTTTGGGAACCCCCTCACAAAGACGGCTTGCAAAATATTTATCATATTGGGAAGATCGGACTGTTTGCTGCAGAAGTCGCACAAGTTCCTGAGAATTTTAAAAAAGAAAGATTGTAATGAATTTTTAAGTTTCTAAGTTTTATAACTTAGAAATCTAACGTCAAGCAAAAGAAAGCTTTGGAATGGGTTTTGCATCTGAATCATCAGCTTATAACAGACTTCATCGTGGTGTTTTACGGAAAAAAGGTAACACTTACAAGACATGATTTCTA
Organism: Theristicus caerulescens; assembly: GCA_020745775.1. Lineage (NCBI taxonomy): Eukaryota > Metazoa > Chordata > Aves > Pelecaniformes > Threskiornithidae > Theristicus > Theristicus caerulescens. Next base: position 29,945,817 of record CM036566.1, on the reverse strand, counting down.
GCAGGATAATATTTCACAGTGACTGGCCTATACAGATGGCTTAAATATCTTTCACTGAGCTAAGGATCCTGCCTAGAAAGGCTACAACAGGTTTGGGAAGAGTAGTTGACAGCTGTGGCCCGGCAGTTACTTGGAAGCTAAAAAAAGGCTCACTTGTAAGAAGCCCTGCTGTGAGAAGATAAATAGGAAAAGGGCTTAAGCCAAAAAAATTAAGAGGTGAACATTACAGAATGGAAAAGGGAAAGATAACTAATTGCTCTCTTCCCTAACAGATGCAGAGAAAATAAAAGGAGAAAAAAAAAAAATACATGCTGCTTTGCTGAAAAGGAAGTCTGTGGAGGGCTGCTCAGAAAATCTTGCCACAGAATCAGCCAAGTAATTAACTGACTTGCCACAAGGGAGAAGAGGAGTTTCTGTGGTCTTTGCAAAAAAGACAGCATCAAACACTCTGAACTAGAACTTTTTTTGAAAACACATCCATCTAATAATTCTATCATTTTCATCTTCCATTCCCTCACACTAAAAAAGGACAAGTATCTTTGCTCGTGGGATTGCATAGATCCTGGACAATTACAACATTTATTCACCTGCATGAAAGATGTATGTGTTTTGCTTGGGGAATCCTGGGTACACACACATAAGTAGCTGATTTTTAAGGCAGTTACCTGAAAGTGAAACCCTACTTTATTCCTTACTGGAATGAGATCTTACTATAACATCCAAGAAGTGAAGGCTGTTACATGCAAATAAGTCAAAGTGAAATTTTGAAACAAGAAAAGAAATACTGTAAAAGGAAGAGTTTGCCTTAGCTACTACCAGAAGCTCTCTGAAAGCTAAGCTGTAAAAAAACCCAACAAACACCCAACCAACAAACACCCAACCAACAAACACCCAACCAACAAACACCCAACCAACAAACACCCAACCAACAAACACCCAACCAACAAACACCCAACCAACAAACACCCAACCAACAAACACCCAACCAACAAACACCCAACCAACAAACACCCAACCAACAAACACCCAACCAACAAACACCCAACCAACAAACACCCAACCAACAAACACCCAACCAACAAACACCCAACCAACAAACACCCAACCAACAAACACCCAACCAACAAACACCCAACCAACAAACACCCAACCAACAAACACCCAACCAACCAAAAAATCCAAAACCCAAAACCCAAAACCAAAATCCACACACAAGAAGATATTCCAGATCAACAATAACATAAGAAAGCAAGAACTGCAGACTACTCACTTACAAATCTCACTAATCTGGATTATTACCATTGCTGTTTCCCATGTTTGGTTAATGGTCTACACTGTGGAACTGTGGGAAGGTAAATTCAACCCTAGAAGCATTTGCGTTACTTACCAATGAAACTAGGATTTTTTTTTTTTTTTAATTTTTCTAAAAATAGTTCTCTGACACTAATTAAGAATACAAGGACCGAAATAGGAATTGGTTTTATGGAATTCCTGAGAACTTGAATGTTCAATAATGTAACTGGAAGTTTACAAAGACTTGGAAAATCATAAAGATATACCTAGAATGAGCCACTGGTTTTGAGAAATTCTTTTAGATAAAGCCAACGTATTTAATAAATCCGAGTTATCAGGGCATACAAGCAAGAAGACTATAGGAGGGCAGTACTACATACATAGATTTATGGTTAGGCCTATCATTTACAAAATCATTTGTGATGATGGCAGAGACAGAGAGGGAGGGAAGGAGGCACAGAGGGAGGGAGAGAAGAAGGGGGCGGCGGGGGGGAGAGAGGGGGAGGTCAGTCCCCATTTCCCCACCCTCTCCTCCAGAATTAAAAGAAACAAAAACCAAACTAAATAAAAAAGGACTTCAAAGAAGTTCCTCAGGAATTACATGTACTAATGGCAAAAGAAGCTGTGATTATCTGCCAGGATCCTGGCAGACAGAGAAAGCTAGCTTCAGATAACAAGAAAGATATACACACCAAGTTAATGAACACTGTCCAAATGAAAGTTTTGTTCAGGGATCTAGTCTTCAACAGATGTAAAATTTGACCCTTCTTGTTTCAAGACTTTTTGTAAACAAAGGTTCATTTAGCACCATTATTTTATAACAACCAACCAGCTCTTAATGCAGTTAGGTGGCCATAAAGGGTAAACTCACAATCACCTGCCAGATATGTTTGCTTTTGTGCACTTTGCCTGAAGGCTTAATTACCTTTTGGCTCAAAAGTTCTTTCTTTAGCTTTTCCAACTCTTCTTGCTGGCTTTGATACTTCAGTTGCAGTTCAGAGACTAGTTTGTTGCCATTACCAGAATACCACTCAGTTGGAGAAGAGTCACTGCTGTTCCGGTTTTTGCTTGATCCAATCATGTCTTTTAACGGGCGCCTTGTTTTGTGTGGAATGCGGCCAAAATCAAATGGAAAAGCTGAACTAGTCAGTCCTGCATAAAACAATTTTGTCTAGTTCAGTTCACTTAGTAAAAAGGCATTTCAAAGCATTCAGATATCCTTTTAAAAATATGGTCATTAAAATTAGGCTCTAAGCAGCATTTAAACAGCCCAATACAATAATGTTAACAATAATGTTAAACAGGCCTCATTTTCCAAGTCGCTTCCTTTGGTGGGAAAAGTATGTAGCTCAATGTCTTCTCCCCTCCCAGATAAAAGATTTAGCTCATAAATCAATACTTGTGAAATAAGACATGAAGAGAACTTTACAATCCATTACAGAAAATAAAAGGTACCCCTAACTATGGAAAAGTAAATTTTGCTTCAAATAATTAACAGCTCAGAAGTGATCAGAGCAAAAATGTCACTGATATCACAGTCTACCATTCTTTTAAGAGGCATTCAATGTAAGATTTCACCTCCATTTATATAACCATGCGAGTATTCTTAGAGAGAAGGATGCTTTCTATCAGATTAAATCACTTGGATGTCAGCTAAAGTACTCTTATTGAGCTGTAAAAATGTCTTCACAAGGTTATTCCAGACACTGGTCAAATGTGAGAACCAGTTAAAATGCACAGATGAGCTATCACGGCATATGCATCCCTACATTTTTCCCCATTTCAGAAGCAAGCCAATGTAATATTTATATACATACTTTAGAGTCTAAAGGCAATTCTGCTTGAACGGATGACACTCAACTGAGTAATCAAAAGCCTCAACATTTCCCTTCATCCTGTAACTTTGCAACTCAAGTGACAAAACTAGAGATAGTAACATGCTCAGGGGACCTGAAACCGTGGATAACAAGAGTTCATACTTATTCTATTGTATCTGAATGGCAGGGGACTCCAAACACATCATAAGAAAGTAATTTTTTTAAAAGAATTTAGAGAGTTCTGGATGTGGTTTGTGAAGAAAAGATAAGCTTCCACTTATTTCCTGGAGATACACGTAATACAGTACACCATATTAAAGAAAGTAAGGCATATGCTCCCCTTCCTTCCTCCCACTTCTACCTTTACTTCCTTCTGCCAGGTGTTTCCTCTTTTCTTCCAAGGCCATTGAGTCCTCCAAGTCTTTTGGGGTTGGATCCAGCAATTCCCACTCTTCAGTGGTATAAAATACGCTCTTGCGGTTTTCGTTATTTCCTTTTCTTAAAGACGACATTGAATTTCTGTGAAAAAGCAGGAAAAGTGACAAAGATTTCTCTATTTTGCATTCTTTTTATAAAGGGGTTTTCAAGACAACCACTACAGTTGAAACAGTGCAAACTAAAAATAAGCTAAAATACAGACAAAACCAATACCAAATAAAAGCTCAAAGAAAATAAACCATACCCTACTAAATAGCACCTGCTATCAACAGTGCTATGTTTCAAAAACAGAACTATTTCGCTTTAATGGGATATTAATATCTAGGAGACCACTATGGTCTTTTGTGTCATCTTCTGTTTTATCCTTGTTTTGGCAGTGGGGAAAACACAAAACAAAATTAAGATTTAGAAGCAGCATCTCTTTATTGATCAGTTATTGTAGCTTAGAATTTTAGGATAACTGCCGAGCATCAAACAGAACAGCATGCAGTCAAAACGCGTGTATGTTACAGCTTCATATTCTGGATTAATGTCAAACTTGGGATCATCCAAGAGACCTGCTGCAGCTGAATTGCTGATGACAGACTCCTTAGCAGTTTTCCTTTCCTAAGGTGGAATGTTGCCAGTTATCTGCAAGAACATTTCAGACGTGACCTCTAAATTCCAGCCAGATAATTCTATAGAAGAACAATAAGTTTCACGAGCAGGATGAGATCACCCTGCCCAGCTTCCCTCACAAACATCATGCAACCAGAAATGTTGAAGTCCACACTTATGTCCATGAGTATTACTGTAGCTCAATATTGTAAAGTCTTTGTTCAACTAGAGAAGGAGATTCTACATCAATCTATATGAATCAGTTTAATAGTTTAGGTATAAAGTTGGAAATATATTTAGTATCTCAGCATTTTCTACACAGTCTGTGTAAGATGGAGGCCCACAAAGATGCTTTCACTCAGTCAGCCACATTCTCTCTTCTTACTCTTCAAACCTTAAGCAGAAAGTAACCCATATTACACCTTCAAGATCATTTGATGATTCAACCCAGTCTTTCAGCTTCACAAGAGATTTAACATCTGATCAAAGTGAACTCTAGGCTAATCATTATGCAGTGCAAAATTCCTATAGTCTGGTGAACTGATTAATAATCAAGTACAACTTAAAAATAATCCTAAAGGTTATTAATAAAACTATTTCAACAATCAATTTGCAAAATTGACAAAGATTGAATTATACTACACATTTAATCTTCTTCCGGAAAGAATCACAATTGCTGTTGGGGGCAAGAAACCTCATTTCATTGTTCAGACCTTCCGTTCAAATTAAATAGATCAAATTAGGTGACGAGTAACATATTTCCTAGAGCACCCAAAATTAATGTGTCACCTGGCATCTCTACAGCTGTTCTCTGAATAGTGGCTGATCTCTTACCATGCAACTCCACAACTGCTTGTTCTGCTCTTGGTCAACCTCAGTATTTAAAGCCTGTACGAACACCACCTTTTAAAGCTTGAAAAATCACAAGGAACAAGAAGTCAAATAACTTCTAGAAAAGCTTCTTCAAAAATCGCTGTTAGGCCCATGAACAATCATAGCTGATACTGAATTTTGTAAAGCTTTTGCATAGGATTGTTAATGGCACTGAAGTAGCACTGCTTCATTGCTTTTTATTAGATTAAAAGTAGGTAGTTGAATTTAAAAAACAATATTTATTTTCCTAAGCACAGTATGACAAGTACAATTGGACACATGATGCAAGACCTGATCGTATGATCTAATGATTCTGTATTTTTAAATGTTTTGGGTTTAAGTCTTACTTTATGATTATATAACCTGAGGTTACTATAATTCAGTACATTTTCAACTCTATATTCTACATAAATAAGAGATACAAGTAGCTGACAGCATAAAGATGAAAAAAATTCAGGCCTAAATGTCTATATATGCCGATTAGTACTTGAAACTGATTTTTAAAAGTGGGAAAGCATGTTTCAACTTTAGTTACTGTAAATATACACGTAGTTTAACTCCAAGACATATTCTTCACTTTTTTCCAATTATTATTTCACCACTGCTACCTAGGATGCAAATGCAGTTATTATAGCAAGAGCTTCTCTGTCAAACGCATCACAGATGCATTCAGGAGGAAGGATAAGTCTTTGATTGACACATCTATTAGGTTCTTAACAAATACATGCTCCCAGCAATGTAGCAAAAACTTTCTGAAGTTTTAGAAACACCTTGATCTATCCGCTAATATTGAGGTTAAAACTAGTCACAATCCAATGAGATATTGCATAGCGCGCACATATTCTAAAGGTGACCAGATCCCGCCCCTGCCCCAAATTGCATAGAATTGCAGAGAAGGGAGGAAAACAATCAACCACGACAGTACTGCTGTTTGCATGTTTACCATAATACAGTTTCTAACATTTTAGTGGGGCTTTTTTTGCCACCAGCTTTTATAGTCACACTACTATGTCATTTTGATTTTCCAAGGTTAATAATTAGCTTTCACTGTCACAAAAATATTAACAATCTTGTCCTGATTCCACACAGAGGTCCAATACAACTAACTAGACCTTCTTGTGATACACACTCAAAAGAATGCTGTTCAGCCCAGTAAAAGAAAACCACTTGTCAATCAGGAAGTGACAAATGAGATTGCACATGTTAAAATACAAGACTTACATGACCACTTAATGCTTTTTCACAGGAGTTCTGTTCAAAACGGTCTGAGCATAACCAATGCTATGTAATGAGAAATGCTGTTGTCTGAAGGACCCTTGCACCATCACTGAATAGTTTTGCTTATTAATTGGGCATCATTCATTGCAGGATTGAATGAACAAAAGATATGGGGAGTGGAAGCATGTAATAATGAACATCTTTAATACTTTTGCAAAATAAGTCCAAATTAAGATTATACATGCCCTACCCCTCTCTGGAGCAGCTGAGGACAGCCATTAGAAGGAAAATCCGCTTGTCCCTAACCAAACCTATTCTGAAAAAAATTCACCTTTCTTGTGAGAACTGCTACAGACTCAAGTCTTGGAGCAAATTTAAATTACTAGATACAGGAACTTAAATACTCATGACCTGCTAGCTCAAAACAGGCAGAGATAATGCTAGTCCATAGCTTTTAAGACATGTCACTGCAAGGCCTATGCTAATGTAAATAAATTTGTCAGAGGTTCTAGCGTATTACCACGCAGCTAAATAGCTTCCAACAAGGTTGTCAGACTCTTATCCCAATGACAGAATACACGGCCGGAGTAGTGCACAACTGTCCGCATCTCACACACCAGATTTTAGCTGCTGGCTCAGTAAATCCTCTGCAAAATGACTTTTCAAAAGACCAGAAGAGGATGTTTGAGCATAACAAGCAATCCTGACAAAAACACCATTTCCCACTGGTATCAGCTTGCAGGGAGGAATGTCTGCTTTAAAATTTAGAGCACATGGGGGCACTAGAGCACTCCATATAAAAACCCCCCACAGAATTAAAAAACATAATCTGTTAGTAGATATAATAAATGTTATTTTCCCAGGAATATTTTCAGAGAGATGAACTACTGCAGCTGAATATCTCCAGAAAGAGTGGAATGCGGGAGGGCGGCATTCAGCCTGAAAGAGCTTCACAGTGTGAAATGTTCTTACGTGTTTATTCCCAGAGCCGTACAAGGACTCCAAGCCATTAGGACCACAGCTATACAAAGGAAGGCCAACTCCTGAATGCTGTGCTACAATATCTGCTGGGCCACTGCCACCAGAAACATTTCCCTCCAGCCAAAAGGGCTTCTCAAGCCACAACTCCACTGGTGCCTTCCTGCTCCGTTACAAAGAAACATCAACACGCACCAACCAGGCAACACTGAGCAGCTTACTCCGATACTGCCCTCCTGGCTAGACTTCCCCAAAGCACATCAACTGCCATTCGGGGGGGGGGGGGGGAGAGAGTTTTAAAAGGCCAGAAACACTCATTTCAAGTATACAGGAATTCACCTAAAAGAAATTGTTTCATGCCATTTTCCTTCTATTATGACCAAATTTAAGTTCTACCAAAGCAAAGTGGCTACACAAACCCAAAAAATTATACAAGACTACCAGTTTAAACAGGACATGTAGTAACAGGATTTACATACTTCTTAATCCAGCCATGAGCCATCTTTTCTAGAACTTAAATGATGGTCTACACAGTAGTCAGGGAAAAAAAAAAAAAAAACACCAAAAGAAAAAGAAAAACAAACCACACACAACAACAACAAAAAAAAACCAACCAACACCAACCCCCAAACCTCTCAGATCTCTGTGCTTAACAGGAAAGCTTTAAAAGGAATCTGTTTCACTCAGCACTGCTGATGAAACTGAACAACATTTTACTTGCAGTTCAAGAGGGATGTGGTCTAGTTCACCAAAGCTACAGCTCTGCTTTGTGAACTGCACTGTAATATCCTTTGAGTAGAAGCAGAAGATCCATCTATGCAGGCAAAGTGTAAAAACATTTAGAAAGAAACTGTAACAAGAGAGCTGAAAACCCGTAGGACTCCTTTCCTTAAAGCAATTAATGCTAAAGAGTGAACTCATTAAGAGTGAGGGGATAAGATGTGGTTTTACTGTTGTTCAGAAGGGGTCTGCCACATTTTTGCTCAGGAATTCAAACTACATTGATTTCAAATCTGTGCCATGTGCTTTTTTTTTTTTTTAGAAGAAAATTAAGACTAATGATTAATATTGTTTTGATTTTCATCACCAAAAATACTTCATGAGCACTGAATACTACGACTACTACAATGCTAGCAATTAGCAGCTCCATTACACAATGAAGGATAAAAAGCAGTACTAGCTGAGAATATGACTCCCTGCTCCCTGCTTGGGTTCAGAGAGCAAAGCCATCACTAGAAGTGCTTTACAGGACTTGATTCTCCCTTTCAGGTATCAGCAATGCTACACAGTGATGGTCAGCTATGCCGTTCAAACAAGTAAGTATAATAAAGAAACGGTTTACTTGAAGAGATACAGTCCAACATACTGATCCACCCCATCACCCCCAGTTCTTCTAAAAAGCTCCGCCTACCACATACATACATCTTTCAGTAGGAAATAGTCTCTGCCAGCAAGTACCAATCTCATAACTTTCTCCCCCATCCCCAACTTACTTGATTTCGGTACTCCATTGTTTAAGTGAGAAATTGATGGCACTTGGTTGGACTGGTGCAGGTTGGGAAGCTGCTTGTTCCCCCACCAGGTCTGTAGGAGAAGTCTCCACAGCTAGAATATTTCTAGCTCTCTCTGCTGAAGCATTTTGACTTAGGATAGTCAAATCTATTTTAAAAAAAAAAAAAAAGAAAGAGAGAAAAAGAATAGGCTAAATTCTCAGTAAGTAAAAGAATAGTGGCTATATAAAGTCATATACTACTAAGCCTGCTAGTAATGTGGTTACAGTTTTATTTTAAATTGCAACATAACTTCATAAAACACTCCATTCAAATGAACTTTAAAAATTGCAAAGTGTTTTCCTCAGTGAGCTCTCACTGCAGCCACATACTTCCAATAACAGGACTCGCGTGATGCTCATGAAGCATTATTGCACGAGTCATTTACAATCTCAATTAGTCAATATTGATTCATCTAGCTTAAGCAGCTATAAAGCCACAAAAATTACATTTAAAAAAAACCCTTGTAAAACAAGCTCAGGTCTATCAGAACTCCTAAGTCAGGAACAGTGTCACAAAAATACTGTGACACAGCTTTCAGGGTGTGCTTCATCCTAAAAGTTATTCATCCTAAAAGTGACACTGCTGCTGCAAGTCAATGAGTTTTATGGACTTGAGCCAGCTCTGTGCGAATCCAGCCTGGGCACTCCCAGAGCCAAGAACATTAGCATGGGCACTGCAGACACATCAGAGACCTATTGGATCAATGAGGATTTATTAGCTCTCGTTAAGCTGAATGCAGCTATACCTAAATTCATCCAGCCAAACTCTCTTGTGCACTTCAGCACATCTACAGATGGAGCACAGGGCCATGCAGACATGCAGCTCAGGCCCAGCACTGCACACATGCCAGCAAACTCATGCAGGCTCTGAATGGCTCCACAGGAACCAGCCAAGAACTGGCGCTAGCCCTAAGCCAGAGCTAACAAAGTCCAGAGGATCCAAGCTGATCCAGCAGAGCTAGCCAGGTCTCCAACAAACCACACTGTCCAACATGTACTGTAGAATCTGCAGTATATATGTTACCTCAGCGTTTCCATTATCCTGGATAGCTTGCTTTCTCCCTCACCCCTCCTCCAGCAGGCAGAGGGAATAGGAAATGCAGAGCATGGAATATACTATGAATAGCAAAAGCATTATAGAGAAGCATAAAGTGTTTTATGGCCTTCTACAAACCCTCTGAACATGTGAGTTAAAAACAAGCTCAAATGTAATTTTCAGACTCTTCTCCATATCATTCACAAAGTACTGAAGTGAATTAAAAAATTTTGAGCACACTCGGACTTGATTCAGCAGTTATATTAGAAAGTAACACACTGGACGGGCTTTTGACTTAAAATAATTCTCTGCAGGAAGGGAAAAACCCTGGGAAATCACAATACCCTGTTTTATCACCAGTGAGCCTTTCAGTCTTTGTTCTGACAATTACTTGGCACTAGCAGCGAGACCATCTTTAAGCAAGCTGTACTAATTACTCAGCAGATGGTTACTTTTATTTGGCGTATATCGAAGATTAGCAGTAGAAAGACAGAACATTTTGTGATAGGGAATACCAAATATAAAAGATCATTGACACTACAAATCTCTCAAACACTTGAAAAATGCTATCTGAAACAGAAGTACATCATGTCATCTTTCAAATATAGGTTACAAATTACACTGTCTTGACTTATTTTATGAACAGCGCCGATAGAAACTTCTTCAGTGTCTTATCGCCTAAACTAAATTCCAAATTCTGTTGGACCTTGGCTGTTTGAGCTGAACAAAATTCAGCTAAGTTAGAGAAAACTAACTTTTGATCATATTCACTGTCTAATAAAGGGGAAAGATAATACAGTAGATTTCAGCTAAAAGAAACACCACACACAACCATGCCTCTCCCCATGCTGCCCCCCCCCCCCCCAAAACCCCAACACCACACCAAAAGCTTATGGGCATCCAAAAGCAGGCTGGAATACTAACATTCTGCTTTCATACTTACAGCTTGTTTCATCTTCTACCTGTATGATTTGACAAGACTATAAAATCTCTTTATAGTATGGCCCACGTAAATGAATTGCTCAAGAGCTGAATTTCTAATAAATGCATTTTCTCTAATAGACATGCTAATCAGTCTGGCTAAACCTTCTCTGCCTTCCTGAGGCTGCTCATTGTACGTGATCCCCTGCTTACAACAGCCAACTGACTGGTTAGAGGTATGGACTACACAGCAGATACAGCAGAACAATGTAATGTGGGTGCTAATGCAATCACCATGGAAAAAAAAAAATCTTGTTTTTAAACTTACTTCAAAACATACCAATCTTATAAATACATGACATACCATTTTTTAATGCAAATCAAGAGTTGAGGAATAGCATAACTAAGAACTGAAAGTATAAAAACTACATTAACATTCAATCAATTAGAAGAAAAAATTAAATATATCCTATAAAGAATAAATCATTTCTTTGACTTCCATGGTAGTAAGGCAGCTCCATGACAAATCCTACAGAATCATTGTTGTAACATTAGCTTTCCCACAGCCCACTTTGAAAAATATTTTAAAGTGTTTTTCACTACCTTGAAAATTCTTAAGAACTTGTCAAGCCTGATCCATAAAGCAGTACCTTAGCTTTACCTATGTTCCAGCTAGTCCAGATTTCTAAACTGAAGTGTGGAAGGATGACAGGACAAAACAGGCAAGACTACAGCGAGCAATTTTGTTTCTGGACTGCAGACAGACTACTTCCCCATTTAAAACATTAGCGACAGCATCTGTACTCAAGCACTAGCAAAACAAAACAATTTATATGCTCCAGTATAAAGCACATCATTGAATGCACTTTTTTTTTTTTTTTTTAAAAACCACAAGACATATCTTAGTCATCAACATGGAATCAGAGCCTTAAAGAGTCCCCCAACTCTACAGGAAATTTTTGGAATATTTGTTTAAAAAGAAGAAATAATCATCAATCATTCAGGCTCTTTGCACTTTCCCCAGAAGAAATCCCTACTTAAACACTTTGGTTGATGATAAAGTCATTGTGATTTGTCCTCAAAAATGAGATACTCTGGATGCAGTCTCAAATTATACGTAACACAGTTTAACTTCAGGCTGTCCCTGAAACGGATGGGTCTACTCAGCCCATGTATTTCATCTTGACATTCCGTGCACTGTATTTAGTAATAATAATAAAATTAAAAAAAAAAAAGACACAAATTGGTTCAGCTTGCTGATCCAGACCCCCCCCCCAACAATTTACAAGAAACGAAAATATCAGGTCAGTGATCTGAAGTGACTGGATTATGATTGCTAGATCCGATGCAAAACAGGAGTGGGGGAACAGTATCTACACAGACTGCAGGGACAGCAAGTTAATTTCACACTGTACCTAAGCTCTGAGGGAAGTAGCACAAACAAGAAAGGAGAGAGATTTGGGGCCAAGTTACATATTATAGCTGACCTGATCCAACAATCTGCTGCCAAAAGAGGGCAGTCCTGACTACTCCTTTACTCTGCCTTCCCATACTTGGCCCCTATGCCTTGTTCCCTCCCTTCGATCAGCTCTGGAAGTCACCTGATTGCACAGTAAATATATTCCACTCGTTAATCTAGCAAAGAAAAACCCACCCTTCCTTTTTGGCTAACTTTTGAACTCAGCACAGGGTCAGACAGACACCACAGAATGCAAAAAGGGAGACTACATAGCAGAGAATGAGAGGCTGAAGGTAGAAAGGCAAAGGTTTGAAAGAACAAAAGCCTGTTACCCTTTCCAACACCTGCAAGCTGTTAGATCTTTGCACACCAATACATACGTTCTTGCAGCATATGGTTTGACAAGCTGCTAACCAGCCTGTCTGCTGCCATAAAGGTTGTCTCAAACCATCCCACTTTGCATTCCCAACAACTCTCTTGAGCTAATCCTGGCACTCATCTGTCCCTACAGTAAACCATTTCAGGAAGCTACATTGGCCAAAAACTAACCTGGAGAAAAAGATGTTTCCTGCTAGCTGCACTCCCTGCACTAGCATACGGAAGGGTGAGACTAGCACCAGTGCTAGATCAAGGGAGAGAGCTGGGTACTTCTTTAAGTAGTGACTAGCTGTTAGATTGGTGTAGCTGAAATGTCAAGCTAAGCCCCTATGAAAACACATACTCTCAAGCCAGCTGTGGTTGAGCAAGCAGCCACAAGCAGACTGCTCTCAAATGAAAGCAGTAAACTGGGTTAGAGGACAATACTGCAGCATGGGATCTGAACCGGGGGAGGGGAGAGAAGGGCGGGGAAGAAGACAGCTTAACATTTCTGGTTTTATAGTATGAGCATATTTAAATGAACAAAATAAAATCTGTTGATGAAATATGTCTTCAAGACTCTGTTTAAACCCAGAAGAGCTTTACTAATGTCTAACTTGACACAGAACAGGATTTTACTCAGTCTTATTTATGGATAACAGAAATCAGCAAGCAATCCATTTCTGTAATGGAATAAAGCAATTCAGAAGTGCCTGAGCGGTGTAGTCAAAAATGCAGAACAACTTTGTATAATACACTAATACATTTTTATAACTCTGACACTAGTCTAAAATTACATTTTGCTTGGCCGAAGGTATTAAGTATTACAGAGACTGAATTTCACTTATGTAGTATCAGTGCAGACTGTCTTCCAGTTTTAAAAGGCAGGAAATTTTTATCACAGTCAGATAGATCCACCACACCATACTTTTTTGGGAACAAAGTACGGTCATTCAGAATGCAAAATATACCTGTTCCCATGAAAAACTGGAGTTTACATCTCAGGATACTTAACACACTAAGCTTCTAAAATATTGGAACCACTAAAAGACAACTTACCTAACCTAAACTGTACTTTGCCACTTAATGAAACCTAGTCATAGGATTATTCCATTTTACTTCATTTTTAAAAATTTGGTTTTAAAGAAATCAACATGTTTCATAAGATATATGAAATCACACATAAAATTACATTTATGTTAAATAATTTTAGCATCATCAACATATGCAAAGCTTACACAGAGTTACTCAATAACAAGATGTGACAAAAACTTCCTAAGACTGTTCTGCACCCCAGTGCTGTGCCTTGTACTGATTAACTGACACTGAACAGAAACATGCATTCTGTTTTTACTCAAATTTTTAACCTACCAGGGTTGTCTTTGGCAACAAGACCTTTGGAAAAGTCACTTGGTGTAGGGGAAGTTCGGCTGTCCCTTTTTGCTGCGTCAAGGTTGTTACAATATTCCCACCTCTTCTGTTGAAGTTCCTGGAGCCAGTATGTCATATCCTGGCGAGTCGCAGCCTACAACACAAAGAACCAGAGCGCTGAGAGATCACTGCATGTCTTTCGTATATGAATACAGTAATTTGAAGTGCAATAAAAAAAACCAACCCAGATAATTAGCAGACCAGCAAGGTATCATCACCCAAAAATCAATACGATTTAAAAGAAATAACCACCAACGTACTCGGTGCACCTTGTGCACACATACACATCCCTGACTTTCATGCCAAACCCATTTTCCATTAGAAGTAGTCACATGCTTTTTTTTTTTTCCTCCAGTTTTACACTCAAACATTAGAAAATGCAGCAGCAGCATCTTATATTTTACACACAAAGCACTGTTTAAATATGTAACTACAAATCTGTATTATGAAAAGGTCCTATACACACTCAGGAAGATTCCTGCTTTCTTTTTTTAACTTGCTTTATTACCAGCAGAAACCAACAAATTAATAATGCATTGTAATGCCTCCTACTTCAATGACTAAATCTACATACTGTATTACTTGATGATCGCATGAGCTAACTTCCTTCTACAGAAAGGTTGTATTTAAAACAAAAACAACCCAACATGAATATTTAATCTACAAGCCTACAGTCATTAACATGAATAGGTAATGTGAGCAAGAATTCAAACACAACTTTAAGCTTCAGTAAGAATCACAGCTATAAGAGTCATTTCAGTGTATGTCAAATGACAATCTACAAATATCAACAAGAGATTAAGTGATGGTAACTGACTGTTGCAGGTGCTCACTTGAAAAAGTCATTTTTATTCCAACATACATCCTCAGCTGCCAGTCTAGAACAAGCACCCAACACTAGTAACATGGCATGTTCACCAACAAAAAGTTAACACTTGTGAAGAGACACTTGCCCATCCTTCAGCGTGTAAGCACACAGAGTGCTTACCTTTTAGCCAGTCTTTCTCCTACCTTCTCCCAAAGTACTTGGTGGCACTATCAATGAAAAACCTTCATTACTTGGGCAAATGACTGTGTTTACTCTTTAAAGACAACTTAAATTCAAATAGCTTCCTGTTCTGTTTATCACAACTGAAGAGGGTACCTGTGCAGGGCATAGCTGCAAAAGAACAAAGAGCAACAAACACCACAGATTTCCTTACAGAGGAAGTACAGTAAGTGCTGCATAAAGCACATAAATGGCAGAGATTTGTCTTAATTTTTGATATGAGAACACTTTTGGTCTAGTCAAACTGAAGATCCGTTTACCATCGTATTTTGACCCTGAGAGCAGCTAATTACAAGACGGAGCATAAGCAATACGGCAAACAAGAACTGATGCTTCCCCAGGGTGCTCTCTCTGGCTCAGCAATCTGGCATCTTAGTGTTTCGCAATCATAAAGATAGCTTTTTACTTTACGATTTGGCTTTTTGTACCCGTATGAGCTTTAACATCCACAACATCCTACAGCAAATGGCTCCAAAGCACTGTGCAAGGAAGTTAATCAGAAAACAGACACAACTATTCCTGGAGCTGCTGCTCCAGTTCCTCTCAGTACATCATACACATGAGAAGACATAAGATACATAAATCAAGTAAACATTCATAAATCAAATCAAGTAGTGAAATAAACCCAATAGTGATACAAAAGGACACTGCAGGTTCACTTTTCTCAGTTGGTAAGAAAGATATGTAAGCAAGATATTTCTAATCTGAAATGGAAACTAGTTTCATGTATTTCTTCTTGCTTGCTCACAGGAAACTGGACAAAAACATTTCCCTCATAAAAAAGACACAGGAAAAGAATAGTTTAGAAGTGTCTATGAGGTTTCTGAGGAAAGTGTCAAAGAACTGGACACTGGGAAACATCAATCCACACAGCCATCACTGTCAGTTTTGGAATTACCACAGCAGCAGGCTTTACGTCTACAGCCTCCAGTCACTTTTTGCAAAGAGTCAACGCCTCCCCTTCTATTTCTAGCGCAAAAGTATTTCCTTTGGAGTTTTATCCAGTGGCAAGTCTTCGTTTCTGGTAAATTTGAGAGCCTACATTCCCTTTAGATAGACTTGCACACAGGCCTTGTAAAGCAATGTTTTAGTGTGCTCCAGCAGAAAACCACCAAGAACTCAGAGAGCTTCCACTAACACAGGCTGTAGTACTTAAGTGGTTCTCTTTGCTACCACAACATAGCTAATGAGGCAATTCACCTGGAGTCAACCTAAGTGATACCTACAATTAACTTCTGCCCATGACTCAACTTAATGAGCCTTTTCCACAATTTGTCCTGTTATCCTCTCCCCAATAGTCTTTAGAAAACCATGGATTGATTTTATTGGAGTTGCTCCTTGTTGGTGCTTTTACATTCCCAATTACGCTTGTTCTCTGCTGAGCAGCACATACACATCCTCAGTTTACAAGTGATGTCATTGTTACACACTGGGTCAGTTAGCAGTTACAGTTCTTCAATGTAAAACAGGATAGCAAAGCAGTACAAGTTTCTCACTCCCCTATTTTAAGTAATTTTCCCAAGAATTACTCAGTACCCTGCTGCTGCAGTAACACCCTGCCTGTTACTTTGCCTTCCTTCCTTCACACACACAGTCTTCCTTCTCTTATGGAGTTTTCCACTCCCTTTGAACTGTTTTTGCTGAGTTAATATAGACATCTTAATTATTTACTTTACAAGTAAAAATATCCTGAGAATCTCTGTTAAGATTAGTTTTGTTTAAACAAAATTAATCTTTGAAGCTTGTTGTTTGGAATGGATTTTTTTTAAAAAAAAAACCTACACATAGAATATTCTAAGTCTCCCTCTTCCCCTATTCCTAAACAAAAAGCAAATTTGCGAACATTTTTTTAGTTCACTTTACCTGTCAAAGAAAGGAACACTTCCATGCTTGCCCCATTTCTCATGACTTCTCCGAGTATTTGGCTACTGCTCACCATGAGAGACAGAACATTTAAATAGGTGCAGCATCCATCAGATCTCGCAAAAAAATCCTTATTTGTACTGAACTATTGCGTGGTTCTGCAGTAAGAACAAACCTTAGCTAGTCACATTTTAATGGAGGCATTTCTGTGAGAAGAAAAACCACCCTAGATGTCATCTGAACTGGTGCGAGATAAGGAATTACTATTGCAAACTTACAGGCAACAGTAGCAACAAAAGACACTGTAAGTGAAGAGACATATAGACCCATGTATTTTTCAACATAAATGATGGAAAATTATTATCATTTACTTAAAACCATTCTCCTGTATTCTCCCACTAAGGATGCTGCAGGAACTGCCTTCTTCCGATGCACACATGACAAAACCGGAAGAATTATTTGAGGAAAACAGCTACCCAGTGGCATCCTCTACCTGGACCCACTGGTGGAACATGTATGCCAATATTAAACACCTTCAGGAAGAGTCCAAAAAAAGGCAACAAGCAGACCTGCCATTTTGAGGAAACTCATGAAAATTCTTACCGCAATCCTTTTCTGAACACAAACTCCCCCTCAAGCTTTTTTGTAAAAGGGAACATCACCAGAAAGTTTGCATTTCTTAAGATTTACTAATTCTGCTATGCTCGAACAGCAAATTTGGAGCCAGATGGCATTTTTTGGAGGACAGCCCAATTTTTAATTAAAGCATTGCAACCACTAACCAGCAAAGTTAAAAAAAAAATCAGCTCAGAAAACAAATCACCTTCACTGCTGAGCTACCTTCTAAGTTTGAGCACCCCATTATTAACCACTGCCACATCCTTGAAGATTATTGAGAAATTAGAGTAAGAGCTCCTAAATAATTCTGATTTCAGCAAGTTTGGTGTCCAATACATTCAAGGATCTGGGCTCCAAAATCTGCAGTGTCTGGAATGCTTACTACTTGGCCAATAACCCAGAAAAGTTTTTTTCTCCAAGAAGTCTGTGCAATTTCTGTTCCCCTCCCCTCCCAATTCACCACTGTTCACAAAGAAGTTATCCACACATAAGTGACTAGACACAGTCTGTCATCACTGGCCAGTGTTTCTTTGTTTCAAAAGCAAGTGAACTGTGTCACTACAAGACCCCGCTTTAAAAATAAATGAGAAATGACCCCTTTGTTCATTTATATATATTCATAATGCTAATTCTTTTCTCCCTTAATGACAAACCTCACTGTGCAAACACAGGCAAATATTCACTTGACTGTACTACCAGCATTCTGTGTTACAGCAAGTATTTGCAGGATCAAGTCCTTTCCACGAAAATATCCTCAAACATAATCTATCCATAATTCATAAAGTACACAATTTTCTCTGCTTCTTTACCTAAAGTGCTGGTACTTGTTATATATTTTAAATGGAAAAGCTTTTTACACACACTTAGCTTCTTCTAATGTACTTTAACTGTTGGAAATATATAGAAAGCTACAATCATGCAAGTGTCAGGTTGGTTATCTACATTTCTAAATTATGAGCAATTTACCTTATTTGCTGTAAAAGCTACAGTATATTTTTCCTGAAATTGTTATCAAACTGAGAAACAAACCCCAAGTATGTCATACAGTCCTCAGCTCCCATTAGATGACAAAGACTGAGCAATGCAGATGATGAAATCATTACATTAATAAAAAAACTGAGGCATTATGAAGAAATAATGCATTCCTCAACAGCACCATCATTTCAATCTGGAATTCCAGTTGCTTATTTCTTTTTGCTCTTCTCAGCTTATAATACTGAATGGGAAAGACCAGATCACGAGATCTGGAAATTTTGAACAAGCAGCAAATTGAGGAAAACAAGGCATGTGAGTTACAGGGTGAAGACTACATTTGACTTGACTTTATTCCTCGTGCTCTGTGTGTAATGTTTTCTTGATAGATTAAATCACATTTTTTTTCAATAGGGGCTGGATCAGTCAGTGTGCGGGCTTCTTTTGGGTTGGCTTTTTTTTTTTTTTTTAATTTAACATCTTGAATTCATTCTTAATTCTACTTCTACCTAATTTAGCTGAAAGATGTTTTTATAGGCCTTAAAGAACGATCATGTTGGGTAGAAGAAAATTAATTCCAGCTGCAAAAGCCTTATCCCTTGGTGAATCACACAGGCACAAAAGGCCAGTTGGTCCTGCAATATCCCTTAAGATTTTCATTAAGTCCCTATTTATTATATAAACACCCATAAAGTAATAACATTTTTATGGACAACCACTTGGCTGCTTTAGGGCAAGCATCATAACAATACAAGAGGTAGAAGATACAAAATTATTTTTTCTGCTAATTACAGAAATGACCTTGACTTCCTTAACTGCCACCTTTTCTCAATCCCCATAAGGGAAACATGAGGAGGGCTCCAATCCATGCAGGTTCTTTCCTAGAGAGTACAGGAAAAAAATGAATACAAAAAGTATGGGCAGAGCAGTAACACCACAGACTAAAATATACCAAAAACCCCATAAAAAAGGAAACTCCCTGTTCCTTATGCTTGTGCATTGGTGTTGAGCATGATTTTTATCTTCATAACTGCAGAAGACACCCGAGGCTGCTGCTAGAGTACTGTTTGAAAGACTAGTTACTTATTACACAGGTGACATATATTATTTCCCACTATAATCCTAATCATAAAATTATATGATTCTCAAAAAGGCCCTCCTATTCAAAAAGAATCCTCAAAACAAAACATGTGTTATATATTTACCTGGAGATTTCCACATAAAAGTCACTAGATACTAATTAAAACAAAAAACCCTCAAACTATCAAAAATCAAAGCTTACACCAAGTCTACAGTTTTAACTTCTGTAACATAAACACTCAGGCTATAAAGGCAGATTTGTGGAAAGCAATAAAAACTTTGGTCACGGCTACCCAAAGAAAAAGGTAGTTTTTACATGTGATTGCATGCAAAACCGCTGGTTACACTGCTTTTCCTTAACCAAATATAAGTAAAATTATTATCATATTTGTTTTCCAGTTAAAAAACTTGCTTATTCTTTAGTAAAGTAGGTTAATGATTCCTTATTTTGACAAACATTCATATTTATCAAAACAGAATACTGAAAAGCTTTATACAATCATGTTCTACAATCTCAGCACTTACTATCATTGCTTAAATCTCCACTGTTAAATAAGTGTACAAGAAAGATCTCTTCCAATATTCAATAGGAAATTCTGCTGTTTTACTTTAATAACTTTATGGATTATACTCTATTAAGGTTCTTGCTAAAAAATAACGCAGTTCACGTGAAAACTCACACTCAATGCACAACAACATTCCTTGTGGGAAATACATGCCTTAATGGCAATCAAAAATAACGGATACTCAGGGGAATTCATTTCTTCCTTATTGAGTGGAAATGGTTTCCTCGTTTTTTTTTCCCCTAGGCATGACAAGAAAGGAAAGATACGTAAAACAATCCTAACATTTACCTCTTGTCCTATGAAAGCTCGAGTCCTTGCAAAGACAGTGTGATGAGCAGCCTCTGCTACTATCAGGAAACAATCCTCCCTCTTCCTTCCTCCCAAAGCAGCCTAGATGAAGACTTCTGCCATGCATCATCTTTTCAAAATAAACACCCCAACAGTGAAAACCAACCACTCCCTCTCAACTTCCAAAACCACAACCCACCAGATTTCCTTGGAAATCTTTTTCCTACCCAGCCGTTCCCACAGAGCCCACTCAACCAAGCCGGCTCGCCCACCCTGCTCCAACGGGACCGCGCTCACCAGGGCATTTTCTTCCTCTTCAGAGGAGCACTTTAACAACAAAATCAAAAAGGAAAAAAAATGAAACTAACGCCTGGTATTGCCGACCTACTCTGCGTTTGAGATTACTTTTCTTCCTCTAAAAAAACCCCACAAAACGCAGCGGAGGGCAGCCCCGCTCCGGAGGCGCAGCCGGTGCAGGTCCCCGCCGCGCCGTGCGGGCACCGGGAGGGCGCCCGAGCCCGAGGGGGAACGGTCGGGCACAGCAGCGCCCGGCAGCGACCTGCCCGCCCGGCAGCGACCTGCCCCCCGGCGCCCACCACCTGCCCCAGCCCAGCCGGCGGGGCGGCCCCGGCGACCGGGGGACGGGGGACGCGGGAGGGGTCCCGCCCGCCCCGGGCCTACCTTGAGCACGGCGACGGTGCCGTTGGGGCTGTGCACCTCGAAGGCGGCCGCCTCGTCCCCGGCGGCGGCGGCGCCGGCCTCGGGCTGGTGGTAGCTGAAGCAGGCGGAGGCGATGTCGAGGTGCCCGAGGGGCAGCGCCTCCTGCGGCCCCTTGAAGTAGTAGAGGTAGCAGCGGCGGGGGTCGAAGACGAACCAGCGGCTGCGGAAGCCGCGCAGGGGGCCCTTGCCCGACAGCTTCTGCAGGTAGCCGCAGAGCTTGGGGGTGCCGGGGCCGGCCTGCTCCCCCGCCGGGCCCTCCTCCCCCTCCGAGCCCGCCGCCGGCATCGCCTCACCCCGCCGCGGACGCAGCCTCGCCCGCCGCGCAGGGAGCCGGCCCGGCCCGCGCCGCGCCGCCTGACGGGACTTGTAGTGCGGCCGCCGCGGCCCGGCCCGGCCCGGCCCGCCGCCGCCCCCCGCGCTCCCGCCCGCGGGCAAAGCCGGAGGCCCGAGGAGGCAGCGCGGCCCCGCTGGCGGCCGGGACGGGGGGACGGGGCCCTACGGGGGCTTCGGCCGCCGAGCGGCCCTTTCCCAGGAAGCGGGCACGGCGCCCGGCGCTGCTGACGTGGAGCGACCTGCCTCCCGCGCGGGGGGCGCTGCCCGCGCTGCGGAGGTGCCGTCCCGCGCCGCGCTGCTGCCGGGCTCCAGGACCTTCGTGACCACACGAAGCAGGATGTTCCAAATCGCCCATGATCAGATTAAACCCCTTCTCTTGTTGGAGCGGCATGACTCACGTGTAGCCTCCCATTGCGAACCCTATCTCTGCCCCAGTGCCCTGCCTGAGGTCTAGGAGTAGCTGAAGGCGCGCGTGGGCCACGCGATGCCTTCACAATCTCTCTGCGGTGTTTGGTCTTACTTACCAAACCCTCGCTGCCCTGCCTGTTGATGGGCATTTAAAAATCACTCCCAAATCATATTATTTATGGGAAAAATGATGGAGCACGCAGGCAGCAATGGGTAAAAAGCTGTAGTTCAGCGGGTTTGGACTTGTGAATGGCTACAGGCCAAGCTACTCATATTTTTATGTTTTACTGAAGTGTCTAGCACATTTTGGACTCTAAGGAACTTCTAGTGTTAATAATAGAGAACTTCTGTAACAGAAAACTTCACTGTGAAGAGATCAAGCTGCCACAGGGAGGTACACATAATTTCACATAATTTCTCTGTGTGTTTGGAACACAGTATGTGCCTATTTCCATCAAACACACCTAACGCTCTGGGTACAAATAGAGAAAACAGTCTGATGTGGCATCATCATCCAAAAATGGGAGGAGACTGTTCCACATTTAATGGCATTCAGCTTTTCATTCTCAACCTTAAATACAGCACGAGAGGTTTGCTGTCAAAATAGTTGTTGCAACAGTTGGAGCTGATATTTGCAATGGCATTTTTATTAGGATTATGCTGTTTATGAACTAGGTTCATCGGACTGAATTCTGACAGTTTGGAAGTTCTAGCTATCCAGAAATCCTAAATTCCCCAGAGCTTCTTACTCTGTCCTCATTTTTAAATGCCTTGATTAATTTCTCAATAAAAAGTAACTGTCTCATCTGCCAGACAATATTTTCAGTCTGTGCTAAGGGATCTAAAGGATATAAAGCACCTGAATATTCAGTGTGGTCGTCCATGGATTCCACTTTGATGTTGACAGAAGGGATTGCAGAATTCTTCGAGTCCTCCCCTCCGGATGTCACCTACTGATAAGAAATGTGTCGAGTGAGGAAATAGCCAGGGTTCCGTTAGCAGAGAAACTTGAGTAATTCGTTACAGAAACCGAGGTGTGGAAGTTATCTCCCCAGTCAACTCACATGACATGAAATGTGATCCACTGAAAGATTAAATGTTGTAAACTAAGGCTAGACTCCCCCCCCCCCCCCCGACTAGAATGGCTGATTCTGCTCTGTCAAAAGTTGAGGCTTTGTTAGTAAATGTGGAAAGTAAGAAGGGTTGATCCTGCTTAAGCAACAGGTCAATAATGTTTCTTCCATATATACTGCTCAGTATCTTCTTCCTCAAATACAAAGTATTCTTGGTCTTCTGGTAGCATCATACTCTTTCTCGGCAAGCGTCATTTGCCAGAACATGAGTTACACAGGGAAAACACTGATTGTCTTTAGAAGCTGCCAGTTCCTTAATTCCGTCATTTAGACAAGTTTAAGTGCCCCAGCACTGATCCCTGATCTGTTACATTATCTCATCAATGTAGTGAAGTCTGGCCTTGTTCTTTGCGTGCTGAGCACCCATGACTCCTACTGGCTATCAATAATTACATCTTGCAGCAAATCACAGAATCCATTCCTAAAGCCTCAAAACTTTTGCTGTCAGTACTTCTCTTTTTTAAATTTTCTGTTCAGCTTCCTTACAACACTCAAAGCAGGAGAATGCCCTAATTTCACAGTTGATTCATGTAAACAGAAAGTTCCCCTTCTTGGGAAATAAGTTCCTTATTTCATATATGCCCTTTTTCTCACAAACAGATCCACATGTGGACTGGTAAATAACATATAACTTATTTCTAAGTTGCTGTGGTAAATAGAAATTAAGACAATGTTCTTCCCTTTACCTGCTCCTTCCCTTCATGTCCCAAATGCACAGATGATATAGATGACATTCTATTGCTAACAAGTATTTAGAAAACAAATATAAATAGCATCTCACAAGATGAGATTTCCCTTCTGCCCAGAGGCGAGGACCAATGAAGCTTTTGGTGTGCATGTAACTCCTAACCATAGTGCAACAGTCAAGTAAATTTTACATATAGCGAAACAGTGGTTATACTCCCAAAAGAACCACAAAGTTTGTCAAACATGAAAATATTTGAAATTCCCTTTTTTTCTGGTGTGTTTTTCTCTCATAAAAATTAATGAATATTTTAGTAATAGCACTTTTGGTTGAACAAGGCCATCTACTACACATAAAAAATAAAACTGTATTTACTCTGAAAAATGAGAGACTGGTCTAACTCATTACAATTGTAGTGGGTTTATCTTATAATGAATATAAGCATTCACGGTTCTTGAATAAGTTGACATTTTATTCTAAAAAACAAGTAAATATGCAAGAAAAAGCGAGTCTATCATTAGATATGGAGGCAGAGAGAGTACAGTTGGTGTCCATGCCAGGCTCACACTGTCATGTTTACCGAAGTGCAAGAAACACCAATAAATTACCAGCAGCACATCTGTACTGTGCTTTTGGTTAAAGTGAGATCATAGCTCCAAAATTAGAATGGCTGAGAGTGTACACTGCTTCCTTTCACAAAAGAGAAAGCAAAATGACTTTGTCTCTTGTCTGGTATCTTCTGAGATACAGGGATTCAGTTAGAGATGAAACCCAGATTTTTTCAGAGCTCACACTAAACATCTACGGGTTTTTGTTTTCCAGAAAAATGGAACTACAGACAACTGTTCCCCTCCAACCCTCTCCCACGCAGTGTCAGTCCAAACCTGCATGCTGAGATACAGGCTAAACGGTTACTTCTATTCCATTTTAACAAATATTTTGCAGGTTCTTGCAGAATGTTATCTGTGACTGTCACTGCCAAGATAAATATTGTCACTCTGCTGTAGCCTGATTATGTAGAGAACTTGCATACAGTATTGCACTCTTATTTCAGAGAGTGACAGGTTTTGGCCTACTATTATTTAAATTCTTTGAAGATCAGGAACCAAAAACTTTCCTAAGCTTTTTTTTTTACCAACGGAGACAAACAGGCAAAAAATTTCTCCAAATTACTGTTTCTGATGCAGTCTGACATGCCATTCTACATTCCCTTGCCTCTCAGACACCACAATGTCCATGAAGAACATCATATTACTACATTTCCAGAATAAATTATTTCCTTATATGCAAACAAGTCAGCCAAATAATGACATGGTCTACATGTTTTAACTGATGGGCAATTTCATATACTTTTCACGCTCCAGTGTTATCCTTTGAACACTAGGTGGTGCTCCTTTCCTGTTTCACATTCGCCATTTGTGTTCCCCTCAAAATGGAAAAAAAGATACAAACCGTGAATAAGCAGGGAAGCTTATTTGTAGTTTCTGACTCAGTAGGAAAGACCTACTTTAACTTCCGTTAACGGTCTCCTATAAAACCAATTGAATACATGACAACATTAAATGCATTGCTTTTAGTTTTTGTTGCACTGCATCTTATCAAGAACTCTTCACTATGAAAAAGCAACAATTACACAATTCAGTGAATGGCAGCATTGATTTCTGGTTACACATCTGTGATCTGACTTGTAAAGATATCCAGGCAAGTTGGTAGCCATGTAGAGAAGAGAGTCAGATTAGACCCCTTATGAATAGAAAAGCAGGAACTACTTAACTGTAGCAACGAACTGGGCAATCTGTATGCACATAATCGTCGGCTTGTCAGCATTCATGTAGATCCAGACTGGCTAGAGAACTGCTATAGAGCTTGATAGGAATGCTGAAGAGGATAAGCAGAAGAATTTAGAGTGCTGTTGTAGAGACAAAAAAAATTAATGGGCAAGAGATATAAACACAGATAATGACACAATTAATAAAACAATTATTTCGGCTGCTTACAGTAGAACTTATTTCCATGTGTATACTTGATTCCCAGTGGAGAACCTAAGAATACGTATATTCAATGGCGACTTACAGAATTGTCCAGTAAAAAGAAAGATCAGAGGAGATCATAGAATAGACTTTAACAGAAATCTTCACATAATCCTTTTTGTGTAATTGTTTTATATTACATGGAAGCATTACATATAACAAGAATCAGGAAAGATCCAGTGGGATAGAATGGATCACAAAAAGTTTTATATCCACTGTCTCACAGAGTGAGAAATAACTTAGTGACGGGCTGTTTAAGGTTACCTTTATTCCCCGTGTAGCAGCCCAAGCTCTGCTGGGCTAAAGAATTTAAAGATGAACCCAGAACATTCACTCGAGGGATGCTCAAAATCACTTTTGATAATCAGTCAGATTTTCTTAGAACAGGAGAGAAGGAGGTGTTCAAGAGTCATCCTGCAAAGTAAGAGCCAAGAGAGAAAGCAAGAGAGGTTAGTACCATTAATTTTGGAGTCCATGATTCATAAATGTTCCTGTGGTCAGAAGTCTACCATTGCACTGTCAGAACAGAGGAAGGGGATTTCTTTGGGATTAGATGGCCAAATCAGAGAGCTGGACTAGTAAACAGGCAGACAAACTATCCTGGAGCTGCAGGGATTCCTTGCCTTGCTTTATGCAAATTGTAATATTCTGCCCAATTCTTCATAACAGAATTAATTACAAAGTGCATAAGGGAAGTCCTCAGACTGCATACCTGGGTCATCACATTAGCAAAGTTTGTAGTACACAAGACAAGCTACCTCACATAAAACTAAAAAGAGGAAAAGAGGTGACAGGAAACAATATATCATTGCTGTACAAATCCATGGATGTTTGTGCTGGCATTTATCTACAGCATTTAGTGGAGATAGTTTTAATGTAGTGTTTTTACCATTACTTGCTCTTATTTAGTTCAGAAGGCCAATTTTAAGGTGTAGAAACATACTACAGGTCTACTGGGTTATACATTTGTCTGTGAATCTCACCTTGCTGAATAAGGGTCTTCTGAAAATCTACAAATACATGGTATCATTTACATAACAGTTCTACAGTCCATCAGTGTTTTATAACATCACATCTCATTAACATTAGAGATCTACATTTTTTCCTGTTAAGAGTTTACAAGCCCATTTTCCCACGTGCAGCGGCTCATATGAACATTTGCATGGTGACACAGATGGCATGGAACTATTCTAACTCATGGCAACACTCAAAGCTTTTAAGTACTTTCTAATCCAAGCTGTGCACAAAAGTTGTTCTTGCTTTCTGCACAACATTTCAGAGGCCCAGCCAGTTTTCTCACCTGTCAGTCACACTGTGGCCCTTTTCCTGACTTTCTAACTAATTTCTTAGTACACCATACCCTGGCTGACACCTTTTCGTTGTATTAACTGCAGCCACGAAACTGCATTTCTTCAGTAGCTCCTGAACTTCCTTCATCCCATGTACAGAAGCTGTGGATCACTTCCCTCCCTCCATTTAAATCCTAACAGAAACCTCTCCAAAGACAGAACAGTTCATCGCTGAGGCTTAATGCTGATGTCAGATAATGGCAGGCCTGGGTATATTGAGAAACCTCTGCTGTCTCATTCCAGTGGACTTCCCCAGGAATTGCAGCTAGTTACAAGCCCTGACAAGCCCCTCATCTGTGTGCCTCAGTGGATGATTCAATATCAGCTTATAGGTACAACTTACACACAAACCTGAGTGCCAACAATACCCACTGTTGTAATTCTTATCCAGACATGCTTTTCTTATTTCTTACCATTTTATCTTCACTTTGAACATCCATCTCATAGAAAGCTCAGATTCATCTCCCCAGTCTTTAGATATGTAACTGAAGCTTAAAGCTGCAGTTGCAAGTTCAGTATAACCCACACAAGGAATTTATGTTGCAAATGAAAAGTCTATTCACTCCAGCTTCCCTCTAGTATCAATGGCAAAACAGCAGATATTGATGGAGAGCAAATCATTTCCGTGTTTAAACTTCAGTGGGATAAATTCCAGCCTAAATGCTTTGGACAGGAACTTTTCTCTTGATGTGGACTATGAAGTGCTTAACATTTAGTTAAAAGTTACAACAGTCACACCAGCTCTTTGCAAATAAGCTTTCTTCAAATCCTTTTAATTCCTAACTTTATCACGGGTCCATTCACCCCTTTTCAAGAAATAAATCAGATATTCTAGTAAAGGGTAAATGTATTTGTCAAAGCTGAATGGGATCGAAAAAACTAAAGATGGTAAACTGAAAGACACATACATGTGTTTTAAATAAGAATCTATAACTGATATAATCTTATCTAAAAATAGGCAGATTTGGCCAGACTATTTGGTCTAGAGTCCAGGCTACATTTGTCACAAGAAAATGATTTTGCAGGAAATCTCTCTTGCTATTTGTTTCTGCTCAAGACAAACATTACCAGAGAAGCTTTTCCTGTGGTTTTCTGTTTTGGAACTGCTGGCTTTGGCTTTGGATAAAGACAGGAAGCACATGGGAAACTGAGGAAATACAGACTCAAGAGTAAGTCACAACATTCAAATCTGGTGCCAAACTAACCCCAAGTCCTTTCTAAGACAGATATCAAATAATAGTATTATCTAAGAGAATGTGAGGGGAAAACTATCCCATCATATCCAGACAGCTGCTCTCCTGTACCCAATTTTGCTAGCAAAATATGCCAAATTTGCAATTATATTAAACCACTGGCTTACCTGGCAGTAATAAACACTTGTTCTGACCCTGTTACATCAGTAGCAATGGCAATTTTGCATAAGTCTAGAAAAAGCGATCTGTGTCCTAGAAAAAGATTCCAAATATAGATTGAGAAGGGGGAAATGTTACTCCTTAAAGGCTAAGCTACGTTTTCATGGCATGTGTTCAGAATTGCTTCCAAACCACTTCAGTTTATTGAAGGCAAATGTTTTCCATTCTCCCCACCTCAAATCCTAACTGCCTCTAGCAGCATCATCTTTATTAATACCAACACTAGCAGATGTAAAACAGTAAGTGCTTGTGCTTCACGGAAAATACTGTAAGTTGTGTATGTGGTTAGTCTGAGGACTGCCAGCTTACACTAAGGTTATGGAATATATACCTTACTCAAAGCAATTAATAGCTATAGCAATCATTTTTATTTGGAATCTTCCGAAGGCTTTGCTGAGTTAATCTTAAGCATTTACCAGATAGCTCCCCAGTCACAAGACTGCTGTGACATAACTCAGTTATTTCCCGAATGTGAGACCTACACATAGAACCAGCTCTCCCAAATGTTCTTTCATGTGTTTTCATTTAGACTTAATTTCCTGAGAAGTGACAGAATTTGGGGAAGTATATGACAACATCAGATTTATTAAAACAAAGAACTTAGACCCTCTTTCTTGAAACGGCTGTCTTCAGAACCTCTAATTGAAAAGGAATATCTAATGTAATGTATTCTGCAAATGTAGCAGAAAGATGAGAGGGCTAACAGAAGGGTGTTGGGAGAAGGCTGATGAAAAAACTGAGAACGAGTAAGGAGTAATGAGGGCAGCTAAGATAGCTTATTTACTGCCAGTGCATTAGGTGTTGATTCAGACTCTTCAGTCCCAAATGAGACACAATTCCTGAAGAAATGAGTGATATATTTACCTGAGGAAAGAGTAAAGGGGCAGGATATGGGGCAATAATTGTGACAAGCTCTAGCACCAAGTGTATTCAGATCATGAGACAAGAAACATCAGTTAAGAATAAAATTAAGGGATACACTGAAGAACGCAGCATGACACAGAACCAGAGCCAGCACTGGACATGTTGATACAGTGCTTTGGCAGGGTAATTGTGTACCTAAATACAGTCTTGTGGTGCTGATACGACTGTACTACTTCTGGGACTGAAGATACCCTCAGCACCCAAAACTACACTCTTCTGTCTGAGTGTTCAAGCTCACCTGGGGTTGCATTGCCCCATGCAGACGATTCTGTGACAATGGGAATTGGATCCAATTAATGCTAACATGAATCTCAAGTTCCAACACTTGTCATAAGAAACAAACATCTTGTTTGCCAAACATATTGGTATTTCCTTTGTAGGAAAAGTGTTTAAGTTACATGGGCAAAATTAGCACAGCAAAAAGCACTTGTTGAAAAAGAAAAGTGTACGCAGACAGACATTTAGTAACGTCATAGATAGTAATGTACAACAATGAGCTGGCAGGCACCTTAGAGCTGTGAATTACAGAAAACGATTACTACATTTCTTCATTCTCTTCAGTTTTACGTTAGATAAAACACACATTGTGGGTTTTTTTCTGCAATATTGCTCGAAGATTCCTTGAATAAAGTAATTTTAATTGAGATTGCAAGGATGTAAAATGTTTCAGAAGAGAACTCTTCTCTGATATATTTGTTAGGAATCTTGAATTACAAAAAGAAAATGAAGGATAAGGAGCAGCTAGGTGCTTTGCACGTGCAGATCAGTGTCTTCATAAAGTTAATATATAATGACAGACAGGGCATCCCAGTGATCTGAATGAAAATTCCTTGCCCTTGCAAGCATTCAGGTTTCAGTCTCGAGGGATGTCACAATTTGACTACCAGTAGTTCTCTAAGCTCCTGTCCTGGTTTCAGCTGGGATAGAGTTAATTTTCTTCCTAGTAGCTGGTATAGTGCTGTGTTTTGGATTTAGGATGAGAATAATGTTGATAACACACTGATGTTTTAGTTGTTGCTAAGTAGTGCTTACACTAGTCAAAGACTTTTCAGCTTCCCATGCTCTGCCAGGTGCACAAGAAGCTGGGAGGGGGCACAGCCAGGACAGCTGACCCAGACTGGCCAAAGGGCTATGCCACACCGTATGGCGTCATGCTCAGTATAGAAACTGGGGGAATTGGCCAAGGAGCAGCAATCATTGCTCGGGGACAGGCTGGGGATCAGTCGGCAGGTGGTGAGCAATTGTATAGTGTATCACTTGCTTTGTATATTATTATTATTACTACTATTCTATTTCATTTTACTTCAATTATTAAACTGTTCTTATCTCAACCCATGAGTTTTCTGACTTTCACCCTTCCAATTCTCTCCCCCATCCCACTGGGGTGAGCGGCTGTGTGGTGCTCAGTTGCCGGCTGGGGTTAAACCATGACAGCTCCTAAACAGTTTTCTAGTAAAACAAAAATTCAGGGTCCAACACCCTTCAGACATACAAAATAGTAAGGGAAAGGGGAAATTCCCTTCTGATACTCAATAGCAAACTTTATTGACTATTAAAAATTTTGTGGTGGCACTAACTTCATCCTAACTGCTTCAGACAAGATCTGCTTCTGTCTCAGTGTTTAGTTCTATATGTCAAGAAGAACTTTAAAAACCATGTACATGCAGCAGAGTTTTTCTGGTTTTTTTTTTCCTAAAAGTGCTAGATTGTGGATATGGGTTTACATTTGAAACCAACGTGATTTAGTTCATACTGCATTTCAACCACAGAAGATGTAACTATAAGAACATACATCTACTAGACTTTACCTTTACAAACCTGGGGCTATGAAAAGGGTTGTGGGGTTTTTTGTTATTAATTTCAGTGACAGCAAAAAGCAGACCACAGATCAGCAAGTTATCATCTGAGGCTGAACTATGTCTTCTTGTAACTTACAGACATTGCCACAGTACCATAGTGGAAGGTGGAACAGAATGACCCTGTGCCAAGGAAATATATATATTAAAATGTTTCATAAGAAACAAACCAAACAAGATCCATATGATTCAGTTTAGACTCCTGGGTTTGTGTTTTCAGAATGCAGAACACATGAGAAAAAATCAGCTTGATTTTGACTGTCCTAAAGAACATGAAAAGCTGTATGTCACCATCTCAATGTTAGCTTTGCTCTAGAGTTGATATATAATTTCAGAGCTTGACATCTGAGAACCTGAGACATTACAGAAGCTTTAAATACGTAGACAAACTGCCAAGGCTGGTCCTTCTAAACGTAAAACTGCCTAGGATTAGATTTTTCTTCTAAAAATGCTCGGCAGGACATGAGTTAGAACTTTGATTTGTGATACAACGCAGAGACGTAGCAGATGTTGTCGTGCACAGTGTGATTGGATTAAATTAATCACTTTTCTATCTATCTTCTCTTATGTGAAACTCTCTCAACCACAGCTCAAGCCAACTTAGAGTTAACTTTCTTCTAGTGGTTGGTAGCTTTGCTTCATTCATACCCTCCTCGATTTCATTAGCAGCAAGAATGAACTGCATTAATCTCTTGCTAGACTCGCTGGCAATTATAGTCCTGGTTCATGACCTACTCTTGTGGTGCTTGATAGCTGTACAAAATACGTGTAAAATCCTCCTCACTCAGAAGAGTGTTTTTCACACCTGGTTTGATGGTTTATAATGAGAAAACAAGATGTGTAACAACAGAAAGTTAAACATTATGACATATTTGTCATTCTTATGTATTTTAAACCATTTGCAAATGAAAGAACAAAAGCATTTGTGCTCTTATGAAAAGTACAAAATTACTCTAGCTAAATGGAAATATTTCTATTCATCTATAAATAAGAGATTTATTTTAAAGCAGCATGCACCAAACAACCCTCCCATCACTTTCCTATGAGAATGGAAGGCTGCAGGACTAGAATGTTCAGTTTTTATATGACCACAAGAACTTTGACTACAGCAGAGAGACAAACGTACTTAAATCCCCTTCTCTGCTGACCTTTTGAAGGTATTCAATATTTTATGAAGAGTGGGATCAAAATGGCTTTATATGATTAAGTGCAAAAGGTTCTTTATGCTTCCCCCAGTGTGTTATGGAGGAGAAATTGCACTCCTTTTTTCATGCTCCAGTGTCATACCTGTGGATTCAGATGACGGATATGCCATCTACTTCTTAGGCTCGCCATGAACTCACACAGCTTTTCATCTTCTAGGTCAATGATAAACCTTACGCCGTTGCTTGCCTACCAGAATATGTTGTTAACAGTTGGCTCAGTGGCAGGTTCTTGAGGGGTGGGGTTTTTTTGCACACTTAATGCATTTTCACTCAGGTTCATGACATCAGATTCAGAGGAAGCATTCAGAGGGGTGGTAATGTAATGGAAGTGAATCAGCTGAATTACAATATAGGATGAGAGAAACAGAACAAGGTATACATAACTAAAAAAACATGTTTCATTTCAGAATCTCTTTTTTATGAGTATTTAAATGGTCTGGTGTTTTTAAATGCAAATATGGAAGGGTAAAAAAGTCCAGACAGACAAGGTTTTCTTTATGTCTCTCAGATACATGGATTTATAAAGGCTGTGTTCCTGAGGCATGATCTAACTTCTGCAATGGTTGAAACACAGTCTGATTGCAGGCCTGTAAAATAATACTGATGTGTAATTTTCCTATAGGGAGAATGAAAAAAGTACTGTAGGATGAATAAGATGGAAAGAAGTTGTAGTCTCTTTATGTAAAAGTTGTATAAAAAATGGCATAGTTTGTAATCTCAGCATAGAGAAGAAGATGCAGGCTTTTGGTTTTCATATCTGGCAATACACAGAAGTGGTGAAAAGTCTGTGGTAGACAGTGGTTCACAGAGACTACAGAACAGAAAATAATGGTCAGTGGCTAATAATGGAAAGTTAAAAAAGGCAGAATGAGAAGGCCTAACCTAATTTCTTATCAGCAAGTGCTATCTCAGTTGAAATCTCGTGGTACAGGCAGACTGCCTGTAGAATCATGCTGAAATTATTAGCTTGGAGTTTTGTCCAAATGACAAAGCTGAATTTGTTCCTCTTTCTTAAATATTACCTAAAATTCATTCAACATGTTCTGAATCATATAGGAAATAGTGTGCTTTAGTGTTTCTGACTTCCTAAGACTAAAAGGACTAAGAGTGAGCCCTCCTACAGAAATCACAGTTGAAGCTGTAGCGTGCTAATTTCCAAACTTGCTTAGAACACTACAACACTTACCATCGTGACAGTGTTTCTAGATTATTAACTCTATGAAAATATAATCATCATAGTTGATATTTTCTACATCATGCTCACTTCAAGATGAGACTTTTGGGTTTGTTCGGTTTTTTTAACGTGTGTTTATGAAAAACAGTTTGGGAAGGTATACAGAAATAGTGTTCTTTGCTCATATTAAAAAATCTTGCAATAATTATGTTGTAAAGCTACAACACACCATCATGCCTTGGAGCAAACAGCTAACATAGGCAAGGCAGGTATTCCTATGTGAAGTATTTGTCTTGTGTGGGCCTGTGAATCTGAACAGGGCCTGGATTTGGAAGGTCAATAGGAACAGAAAGGGAGGAGCCAGTATAGGAAATTGAAAACATGAGAGAGTGAATAAGTCTATAACCACAATATCCTAAAATTAATTTATTTTCTATATGCTTCCAGTTAGGGAAAATGCTAATTAAATAGATATAAAAAATAAATATAAAAAATACATATGTATGTCTCTTCTCCTGTAACCATTCCACTCTGAGGGTAACTGCTTACTATTGCTATTTCATTGTTTTTGCTCAAATAACAGAGATCCACATTGTGAGATGTAAAAGTCAAAATCCAGCTAATTACCAAAGTTAAAGATCAAGATGGTTTCACATGATGCCAATACTATCTCTAAAGATTTTCTAAATGTACAAAAGCAGACCAGAAAGAAAACCCAACAACTATATCCAAGGTTAAGTAGTTTCAAATTTGACTGTGCAAAGACAAGGGAAAAGTTTCCTATTCGAAAGTTCTTCTTTGATTATTCAGATAAAATGCAGTTTGAATCCAAGTTATACTAAGTTCTGGGTTGCCAAGTTTGAAGTGAGAATGTCAAACCAAATCACTGTGTTCCCAGCCCAAGCTAAACCATGGCTTTTATTACAGAGGCAAACATTGATGTTGGCATTTTGTCATCAGTCACTTGAGTAACAGCCTCTATGTTATGTCTGGGGATACCTGCACTCATGAAAGTCTTGCAGATTTGATAGACCATTACTGAACTTCTGAAACAGCCTTTTGGAAAAAGTCTTACAACTGCCCGTGCTAAGGTAGGTTAAGGACTCTGGAATTCAATTAGTTGCTGAGTGGGATTGAAAGTACTAAAATATTTGTTCTGGTGCTTTTACTTAGGCTAAAAATTTTTGCACTGTAGAATACTTCATTAGCATGTTTGTGATAAATTTCAGGAAGAAAAAGTACTTAAAGCCCAGCCTGGGATCCTGGTGCCAAGGCAGACAAATAAATAAAATTTTGAGACAAAATACAATAAAGAATATTGCAAATATGATAAAGAATATTGCAGACGAAGGCAAAACAAGTTGGCCAAGCTGAAAATATGCATGTGAACTGCGTGAGAAACCTACAGTCATTTCAACAATGTATCTGTGTAACAGAATTCTGAAATAAGCATCCCTAAAAAAAGACAAGACACCATGAATCTGAACTTAAGCAGTAACTTTTTATGTCCTTTCTGAAGTATCACATCCTCCTATACTACTTCTGAAGTATTATTAAAAAATACTCTACAAAAGCGCTAGCTTTCACAGAATGAACAACATATAGATTTCTAACTATTTATATAATGTTTAAAAGACAAATGGACTCAATATTTTGAGTAGAAATGCATTAAACACCAGTTCTCATAGCAGTTATTCAGGAAAGATGTTTCATAGAGAACTTTTCCATAGGCAGCTGACAAAAGTGTATATAATTAGGTTGTTTTGGATCACCGGTATAAACCAAATAATAAGGCAATAGGATCCTTGTTAACAAAGACAATATCTGGTAATTGAACAAAATCTTTGCCTGCAACATGCTAAAGTTACAGTCCACCTTGTGCCGAGTTCCATGCTAGCTTTGGCATAGCTTTGCTTAACCGGCTGTCTCAAATCCCTCCGTCTGTAAAATGGGAGTATCAACACTCTTAGTGGCCTCATTGCCAGGGCTCCTCTGAGGACAAGCTAATGTCTGTGAAGTGCTCTGCAAACTCAGCTTGCTGCCAGGTATCCAGAGGTACACAGGCCTTATTCTAATACTCTGCTGAGGAAGAAATTAAAACTTCAGGGACTTGAAAAGACCTAGCAATGATGGTGAACACAATGCCAATTAGTTTGCAACATGATTTGTCACTGAAAAACTGAAATCTCATGCTGCTTAGATTTAGTCTTTCCACAGGATCTGATGATTCCTAATCAAGGCTAGAATATTTTTTTCTATAGTTCTATATAATGTCTGTTTTTACTGGTTATATCCAAAATCCACTACAAATCTGCTGATAAAGCTCAGCACAAACCTAACTATTTTCAAAGCACTTTTTCCATTTCTGATGTGGCTCCTTGCCATCAGCCTTGTTATAGGCATTTTAAAAATAAAGCCAACAACTTCCCCATCCATATTCTCTAATATGAATGAACTACCTATCCTGAACTGTTTTGATGATCTCAGGTGCCCCCTTATCAATCAAACCACAGCCCCCAGAGACTTAGTGTGCATTTAAACTGAGAGAGGATGTGGTAAGCGTTGCAAGATTTATAAAGTTGTTAACACTTCCATACTACAAGACTTATAGATGATACAACAGATCTCACACTAATGAAG
Source organism: Theristicus caerulescens (assembly GCA_020745775.1). Lineage (NCBI taxonomy): Eukaryota > Metazoa > Chordata > Aves > Pelecaniformes > Threskiornithidae > Theristicus > Theristicus caerulescens. The sequence continues at coordinate 29,909,543 of CM036566.1, read as the reverse complement.
AATTTCAGCTAATGGAATATGTGAATTTGTACTTCTCCAAAAGTCTGACTGACCTTGTGTTGTTCTTCGTATTCTTAGGATGTAAACTCCTCTGAGGCAGGAATTGGGATTTTGTTCTGTCTTTGTACAGGACCTGGCAAAATGAAATCCTGATGGGTGGCTTGAATTTGAATTTGAATGTCTGGAGAACAATCGTTCATGGTTTTTTATCAGCTTAGTAACAAATGTATCATTTATATGAGAAATAAATTCTAATTCTATTTCTAATTTTTTTAAAGTATTATCTTTCTTGTATAGATGCACAGATTATTTTCTGCAAAAAATACAAATAGTAATATCCAGGATATGGTATGACTGTTCCTATGGAATTTGTTCTTAGGCATTAAAATTGATCATGTTCCTTGTCTTTTATTTCACATATATGCCAATCATAATGAGTTTTAAAAAATGTTGTTTAGCTTTTACTTATTACATCAGTTAGAATTCATAACCTCCGAGCCCTCCCAACTGGTATTACTGGGAAAAGTGTAACAATCAGTCTTTTCTGAGGAGGTGTAATTGGCTTTGAATCAAAGCAGCAGGAATTTTTGCCAGCAGTGGTTTGGGTTTTTTTAATGTACTCAGCCTTCCGAAGAGTTTTTACAGCTGCATATACTGCAGCATAAATTCTGTGAGTCTTCACTGAGATTTTAAACTTTTCTGCTTAACATGACATTCATTCTTGCTCTGAGCTTATTATCAGGGACCATATCAGAAAAGTTTTATCAAGATCACTTGCAGAACCATGGGGAAAACAGAGAGCAACCTGTACCTGCAGTCTTAGCATTACAGAAACCAGAACAGGTGATCACAGAAAACTTCTCCCAGTTAGAGATATCTCCAAATGGCAGAATGCTAGAGCAAGCACTGGTACTCAGCAACTCCCTGTAGCCACTACCAGGCATGACCTGTAGAAAAAAGGTATATATAGGTGTCAGTAAGTCTCACTGGTCTTCAGTGATAACATATAGATACTGGAAGTACAGGTTAGAGTAATTCTATGAGGTTGCCAATTTGTGGCAGAAGACCAGCTGACCTAACTTCACAAAACTATAATATAATATAAAGACAGCTAAAAGTATCATGTCACACATTCCCACCTCTCTTCCAATTATATTATATGGAAAATCTAATGCACAATATAAAAGCTATTCTCAACTTGCAAAATAAATCCAGAGCAATAAGGATTTATCTTCAACATTTTCTGCTCTAGTATTTCCTGTGGTTTGAGTTTTGCTGGTAGGATTTCAATTCAAAACAGCAAGTCGTGCCTTTCATTCAACACTTCAGCTGGCCGCCTAGTTGTACCCGCAACATACATTCATGCATCTGTTTGATAGCAAATGTGACATTTTGCACATGAAAACAGGCTGAGAATTTAGCTTATACATTTAGTTTATAAGAAATGTAAACAGCCTCATTAAGTCTGTTTACCAGATTTATTTACCATCTACCAGGTTCAGCAGATTCATTGGTCTTCTGAGAACACTATTCCAAAATTTAATCTTTACTTGGATGCTGTTTCCTAGTTCACAGTAGGAGAGCAAATTGAGCATGGGAATACACAGAAAAAAGTGGGACGCAAACGCCTGCTGGAAAGAAATGTTCACAGGGAAGTGCAGAGGATAAACAACTCTGTTGGAAGCATCCACTAGATATTACTAATCTTGGAGTAAGTAAATGGTAAGGAGGAGCAGTACTGCTGATACTCCTCAGCCTCCAGCCTTTTAAAAAGAGAGCCACGAATGGGAAAGGTGTACCTGGCCTGCAGAGAGCAATGGAGAGATGAAACAATCTGCTTCTCCTGAGTGCAGTGACAGAACTTGGCTCAGCTGATTTTTCCTTTCCGCATGTGAGAACTGGGCATTACACAGAGGTCATTTAAATGCAAGGTCCCTAGTACACAATGGAATGCGAAACCACTAACACATACCCTCTAGGGTTCCCTGATTTTCCTTGGTATAAAAGAGAACAGAAACTCTTAGAAGAGAAAGCAGAACTGAGAAATTTGCTGAGGCTTTTGGGTAGTATCTTACTCCGAGGTATGATTTGTTAATTGTTATTTCTCTGTTCAGACATCCTCAAGGTATTGTTAAAGACATTTGCAGTTACAGGTGAATAAACAAGTTTAAGTAAAAGAAGAAAAGAAATAAAACCAAAAAAAGACCAATTTCAGGGACAAACTCAAACCCTCTGGCTCATTCTCCTCTTAATTACACTAATCTTACAGCAGACAAAATGCCAGTACTTAAAGTGGAATTACTTTTTTAATCAAGGAAAGACTTTTTCATAGTGTCTAGACACTCTCCTGTGCTTTTTGGAAGACTCTGAACACAAAGTATGCATCTTGTCCCTTGTTCAATAATGGACAAAATACAACCCTTCATAATAAAGACCTCTGCAACCCCACACACGTTAAAAAGAAGGTGATGACATAGCAGTCTGGGCTCATCTTCCATAAGAATCTATCCATAATTTTGACTAAAATATCTTATATCTTCTTGTGAACTTTGGGAAAGCTCTATTAAAAAAAAAAAATAATCTAATAGCACTCTGCACTTTTGCAATTCAACTGGACTGAAGACAGAAACACAATGAAGAGGCATTTCTGTTCTCCACATCCCAAAGTAGCAGGAATATTCTAGAAGTGCTTCTAGCTATTTCCATTCTGTTCAGTTCGCTTTCACTGACCATGTGCATTCAAAGAAGCATCAAGCCAAAATTGCATTCTCAGTGGCTATTAACATTTGATCATAACTTTTTCTGTTGTTAAACAAATTCTTTTTAGCAGCTTATTAAGCTTCTAGGTGAAAGATGCAAACCAGTCAAATCATAAATCCTTGCTATACATCACAGACAATTATAAATCAAAGCTGACAACAAACCCCCAAACTTCTATTATGAGCCAACAAAAATCATTAAACTAAAATGAAAAAAGGGATCTAAATTATTTAATGAATTCAAGAAGAAAAAGAAGAAACATGTAGTCAGCAACACTACTACAGCGTCACAATTAGTACAAATATTAAAAAGAAGGATGATACTAGATAGAAAGCCAATCTCATTCACAAAAAAAGAAATCACCTATGAATCTTGATTTAAAATTATTGCCACAATTGTCTTTTCTTCCTGTCCCTATAATGGATTTCTAAGCTAAAAAAGAGTTTAGAAATTGGCTGCCTCAGCAGTCATAGAGGTGATTGAAGGTCCTACTTGGGGGCAGAATAAATCAGTAGATGACCAGGGAAGCGTCCTTGACTCTTTTTCCTTCTGCATACACTTCTTCATTTTCCCCTTTTTTAGTGGGACATAAAAAGGAGATGATTAATTAAATTCAAAGGCCATGAAGAATCACATTTATTTGTAAATTATTACATTCAATAGCAGTAGGTTGGCTATCAATTAAAAAATCGCACCTGCTTTATATCTTAAGGTAAATAGGATAGGGAAAGGTAGGAGGGTTTGTAGGTTTCAAAATCCAGGTCACTGAATCAAGCTTCCTGGGTTTCACTACAGGATTCATAACATGCTCAGTCTCATTTTACTAAGTCAAGATTTTTTTAGACTCTTCTCACACAATAGGCTTAATTTTCCCTGCTCACCCTACCTTTTCCTGCACTGGTGTTCTCAAGGTTAATGCAACAGATGAACTGCAGAAATTCTAAGTGTTCTACCAGTTCTCTGCTGAAAATAAGCAAAAATCAAGAAATAATGAGCATATACCATAAATAAGTCACTAATTGGTATGCTTCTCTAACAAAGCTATACTTTTCAATACACTGAATGCAGTGGACTTTATTTCTACAGCTGTGTGATCAGGATAAGACCCAAACTTCTTGGCAAACCTGGGAGACCTGAAGCCAAACCTACTGCAGTGCATTAGTCCTCTGACTAGCATATAATACACGGGAGAGATTCCTGAGTGAACCTTACACTGACATTTTCAAAGGGATATAACAAATATCAAGTTTCTTCCCAGAAGGAGTTTGGTCAAAGTATGAAGATACTGTTCAAAATATTTACTCTGGCTTTACCAGGATTTGTTTTATCAAATGCTTACTCAGAATGTCAAGGGCAGTGGTATTTAGTGGTAAGCCTGCAGCCTCTTTGTGTACAAAATGTACTCATTTGGAGCAAGCAAATGAGAGGAAATGTTAGCTGCGTTCGCAGTATGGTTTTACAGGAAATAACAATAGAGTGCAAACTTAGATGCCTGTATTCTTTATGAGACCCCAAACATTCTTTGTTTAGATCAATAAAGCAAGAACATTCAAACAAAATGTCTAAGGCACAGATGAAATGGCTAAGGAAGATTTTTTTCATTTTTCAGTAGTCTCAGATTAACTACTGATGTTTTCATAAACTCACTGAAATCGAAGGGACATACTAGAGATAATGGTGCTGTTTAGCACAAGTAGTAAGGTACTGGATCCTTAGTTCAAAGAACTAGATGGTCTCGTGCCTGCCTCAAAACAGCAATTTAACCTGGCATGATTTAGCTAACTGCACACTTAAAAAGAAAGGTGAGGATATATAAAACCCCATACCTTTATTAAGAAATGAATCCACTTCATTTCTGATGAAGGGAGTGGATGAAGGCTGTTCACCAAAAATGCACAAACATACCCATTCTTTGTTATCCCAAAGTGCCCCTTCTGCCTGCTGTTCACTTGCCTCAGACAGGCACACGACTGGCGTCAGTTCACTGTATGATGGAAAAGGTTCCTCTCTCTGTGCGCCATGATTTCTGCCTGTTTATTGGCCGAGTATATGAATGCAGGTCTGAAGGACGAACTGTCTAGAGGTTTTGAGAGAGACTATGATGCAAAAATTCACTTCACAACCTATTTAATAATATGCTTGAATTCACAGTTACACAAAGAATTAGAGGAGAATTTCATATAAAAAAATAATTTCTTCTCCAGAAGGGAACACAATTAAGGCTGAACTGGTCATAAATAAGATACTTGCATTAAAGAAAGCTGGAGACAGACTTTTTACAAGGGAGCATAGTGATAGGACAAGGGGTAATGGCTACAAACTGAAAGAGGGTAGATTTAGATTAGATATAAGGAAGAAGTTCTTTACTGTGAGGGTGGTGAGGCACTGGAACAGGTTGCCCAGAGAAGCTGCGGATGTGCCCTCCCTGGAAGTGTTCAAGGCCAGGTTGGATGGGGCTTTGAAGCAACCTGGTCTAGTGGAAGGTGTCTCTGCTCATGGCAGGAGGGCTGGAACCAGGTGATCTTTAAGGTCCCTTCCAACCCCAACCATTCTATGATTCTCTGATTGTATGATTAAATTTGAAATACCTAGTACAGTGGTCCTGCAGAACACAGCAAGAGTGAAGCTTAGTTTCACAAGCTGCTCAGAAATTCTTCCCTTCACACTTTTTATTTTACATCCAAAGGCTTGCTGCTCACAAAATTTGCTTTGATTCTTTTTCTTCCCCGCCAAGGTGCCTTGTGTCAAAGGGAACTTGATTAGAAATTGCTGAGTCCCATTTCAGCTGAACCTGAAAATCCCTGTCTACAGGGGTAGAATCTGAGTCAGAGAAGATTCAGCTTTGGCATTTCCCAGATATGGCCTGACTTGTGAACTTTAACAGATTTTCAAATCCATTAAAAATTTTGCCAACTTGGAGAATGTTTGCTGATTACACAGTTTGTTACATAGGTTTACTTCAGTTCTCCTGGCCACTATTAGCAAACATTGCTCTTAACTTATCTGTCATATGAAGCTAGAGTATTTTCTTTCATTTTACATATTGTCTCATAAGGAATGAGACATAAAAATATTTGCAGTAAATCTGTTTTCCATCTCTGACAGTGCCTGCTTATTAGTATTTCTTCAGAAACAGAATAATTTATTATCTGCAGTCTTTGATTTGTTGTTTATGCATTCCACATTTGAACAAAGCAAAATATTATTTAAGGATCTGATCTGAAGCCTGCCTACTGAAGTGAGCAGGAGTCTTCCTGTTGTTGAAATCAGGCCCTCAAGGATATCTGGCTACGACAGAATTATCACAGTGAGAAAAAGCAAATCAGGCTGGACTTACTGCATTAATAACCCAGTATTTAATTTTGTGAATTTCCTGGAAGGAAAAGACCTCAAAATACACAAACTTCTCTGGATGCCAATTATTCCCTCTGCTTTTTCAGCTACTGGACATAACTGGAAATGGAAAAATATTGAGAATTAATCACGTGGGATTAAGCTATTCCATCAGGAACATTTGGCAGCAAATTCTGCAGAAAGCCAAAGTTTAAAGATGGCTTGTGAAACTGTAAGTTCTAGTGCTACTGTCATTATTAGGATGTGTGAAATTACAATAGGGAATTTATCTATATTTCCTTATCATATTTGGCTATATCATTAGACGAACATTAGTCACTAAAATCAGCAGAGATGAAACCTTTTAAACATATGAAAAGCCTCACTGAATTTCCTGGAATTTAATTTATTTCTGCAAATACATTAATTAACCTATTTGTTTAGGCAGAGCAAATGCAGTCGTTTAGTTTCAAATTACTCCTAGAAGGAATTTGCTCTGAATCTACAATGTTTTTCGTATGCGGAATCTTATATCTGCACAAAAAAAAGTTGCATGACCATTTTCTGAAACGAAAAAGACCACTTTGGTTAAAATACCAATATTCTTTTTCCTTTCAGGGTCTACTAGGTCATAATGACAAAGTTGAATAGATTCCTAAATAAAAGATCATTTCCTCTTAACAGGGGGAAAAAATCTGGTGAATATCAATTTATTTCTAAGTGCCATTGAAGTAACCCTGAATATTAGATTGCTAAAACATGATTACTAATGGTCAGCATGAATTCACTATCAGTAATGCCTCCAGGGTGAAGTGAGGAGTGGCCCATAACCACTGGGGATGAAAGGCCTGTTGAAAAGCTGGATCTGACTTCCACAGCAGGAACTGGACAGATGAATACCTTCTCAGACTGAACTGAGAATCATTTCCATCAAGTAAAGAGAGACACCTTGTACCTGCCTTCTCACAGAGTTTACATGGGGGACAAGACCAAAGTATCACCCTTTCAACAATCAGCTACCATTTCATACAGCTTGTTAGCATACAGAACAGATAGCAAGCTTTATCCGTGCTGAATTGCTCAAGCTGTGATTAAGCCCACAGCAATGAGTTGTCTTGCTCCTGGCAGGCTGCCACATCCACTGATTTCACTTGAGAAAAGTTACAGTAAAAAAGGAGGAGACTGGACTGGTGCCCATAACCCTCTTTAGCAGAGTTAAAACACTTTGGCCTACATTTTCAGGCACATACAGCCTCAATCTATATGTGCACAGAACTGGAGAAGAGCGTACAAATCAGGGTTTGTATTGCAGGGCTTGCGAGTATGCACTCAACAGCGTGCATGCCAGATTAATCATGCATATGCAAAATAGATATAACAAGAGTAATGGATTTATGTATAAAAATATTTGGATCCGAGCAAATCTTAGCTAAGAAAGAACAGAGGGAACAAGTAATCTACATTGCAACAGCAAAGCACACAAGGCTGACGCGCTTGGCTTGTCATTGAGCTTGCAAATGAGAGACAGTCAAAAGAAAAGGGCAGTAGGGAATTTCATTTGGAGTTCAGACTGGAAAAGGTCTTTTACAGACAAGAATGGCAGAACTTCCAGTTAAATAAAGGCACTTTCATCTGTAACGCTGATGCTTTTAATTCTACCAAGAACAGTCTCTTCCTTTTCCCCACCAAAGAGAATTTGATAGTCACTCTGTGTCATTAACATCTCTACAAGACACCCATAACTGCAAAATGATACAGAGAAAAACGCAGAACATCTGTTCACTATGTCCTTCACTTCTGTCTCAGACACACGTCTTTCTAAGGACATGAACAATTATAATTTTATTATCTTTAATGTCTTCCTCATGAAATTTCATTCCACTGTCTGTCCTAGCTGAGGTATATTGGGCAATAACATTATAAGCTCTTTTAAATCCTGCTGTTATTTCAGCCCAAATTGATTTATTATGGATCCTGAGCTGACAAGTGTAATATTTCCCATTCCACAAATGTATTGTTACCAAAAACTCTGTCTCTAGCTTACTTTATATTCTGTTATTTCAGAATATAATCTGAATCTATTCAGATCTCTAGAATATGAGTTTTTGTAGTTTCTGCAACGAAATCCCTGTTTGTTTAATTTTTAATGGACATTTCAATTTTCAGGGATTTTAATTAAAAAACGTTTTTATTTATATGCTGTTTTCATAAAAAACAACAAACACTGGAACAGATTCCATCTCTGTAAGAAGAGAGATAATGTCATATATGGTGCCTTACCTCAGTTTGACCTTAATTCAAAGAAACACTTCTACTCAGAACAGTACATTTGCCACATGTTGAACATCAGGCATATGCCTAAGCCCCACTGAAGATGAAATACGTGGGTCATCTGAGACAGAGATGTTTCACAGCAATCATATATAAAACTTGATAATAGAAAACATTATGATAGATAAACTTTAATGCATCAGATAATGCACATCTAAAATAATAGAAGTTGAATTAATCCATTCTTGTGTTTTCTCATACCAAGAAAAAGATATAAATACCACAGGCCACCTCTAAAGACTTCAACTTAGTGTTTGTCACTGTTCTAAGGCAAACAAGCTAGCATAACTTATAAAGAAAATACAGAAAACTGTCTATAAATCAACAGTTTTCTATTACCCGCAACAGCCGTGGCCACCATATTTCCAGAGAACACATGACAGAGATGATATGAAATAATGATTTTTACAAACAAAAAACCATGAGGCACTACTATTGCATAATGAAAAAAATGAAAAGAATAACCAATGATACTGAAAGACAGCAAAACTGAACAGATGGAATTAAAAGCATATTAACTTATGAAAGAGAAAAAAATTTACCCATTATACTGATCAATATCAGATATTACTGAGACCAACATCACACAAAAGGAAATGAGTAATTGTATGGAAAATTACAATATCTGCATTTGAGACAGTTGAAAATACTGTAAAGGAGTATTGTCATTATACTGGGTCACAATCTAACTAGTGTGTGTATCAAGAACAAAATTCTCATGTAAAGAAATTATACTATAAAAACATTAAGTTTTCACATACCTGTTTCAAAAGTATTTAGTTTTGCCCCTTATCAGATTTAACTTAATGAATTTGATCAAATATGAAATTTTCTTTGTAATTATCTACAGTTTTAAAATCAGTAATTAACCACCGTTTTCATCTTTTTGTTTGTGGCATCATAGATTCTATATAGCATCCTGTATTTCAGGGAAATTTAAACAGTTCAATGAAGTCATCACCTGATATGATGTTATGGTGCCACCTTGTGATGTTACCGCACAAGTGCCTCTAACATGCACAAGGAGACAAAAATTGGCGGGGGGGGAAGGAAAGGAGACTGTTTTTATGCGATTGCAAGAAATTGCAAGATATTCCACGACTGAGTCTGGTGACAAAGAGGAGTATGTGGTCATCGACTGACAAAGGAACATTCAGGGTTTCAAGATTACATTAACAGAGCATGAGAGAGCACAAAGAACTGCAGCAAAACACAACTGCTTTCCTTAACACAGATCCAGTTACAGACATTCGAGTTAATTCCACTGAAGTCAGCAGAGTTACTGAAGATTAATATGGAAGTAATGAAGATCAGATTTTGGCCTGCAGGCTGTTATAAATCTCAGCTTACGGTATTCACTTAAAACAATAATAAACTAAAGTGTGTTGATAAAGAACTTGGTTATTCTTTGCTTTTTGACACTGTTTTGTTCACCTCCACTAGCTCCTTTTTGTCCCTAAGATGCTTTGAGTGTATATAAACTAGAGCACACACACACACTTAGCTATTTTAATAAAGGCTTTAGGTGATAGTTTTCTTTTTTCTTTGTCCATTTTTGAAGGCAAATATAGAAATCCCCATTCATATTTAAGACCTTCTTTGCAATACGAAATGTATGCCCTCTTGCTTTTAAGGCCAAATCCAAAATTGTTTCAAATCTAAATCTCTTTTACTGTTTCAGCTTCTTTCTAAATCGCCTGATAGTTCCTTTTGAACAAGTAAGTCTGGTTGAAGAAACACTTGTTAGTGAATTCGTAAGGTTCTACCAATAATACTTTTGCAGAAATACAGCTGATTTTTTACCTCATAACATTATTTAAATTTGCAATGTATCATGCTGCACTCCTATTCACTCAACACTCTTGCCATAACAAAAGTTTCAGTGGTAAGACATCCAACTGCAGACAACCAAGAAACTGCAAATAAAAAGCTTCTTTAGAAATCTACCCCTTACCTTTGCCATCAGGTGGTATAACAACTTACCCACTACTACATAGGATTATTTTGCTCCAGAAGCATTTAGAGTACGTATCTCTTTCAAACTCCAGGAACATACTATGTTGCTTGGGTTTTTGTTACAGGAGATGAACATAAATCAAAGAAATAAAGGGAGTTAGGACAACTGCATACATTTGGATCTGCAGTATTCTGCAGGAATTCTCCTTTAACTGTGGATAGAAGTACTCCTTCACAGGGTGCTCCTGATTTCTTTTTCAACATCTGACTGCAAGCCCAAGTGTCTCTTCAACTGCTTTGTGACATTCAGGTCAGGGAGGACATAGGGAAATAACACACTGAGCACATTCCAAGGCAACTGAGGTCTTCCCCTGAGCGGGGCGGATGATCTAATTGTGGAATGACACACAGTGTCAGGAAGGAAAGAATTTTAGCTAATAGAAATTTTAAAACATAGAAAAAGAACACTGATGTCAAAGGGAACTGACCTATCTCATCAGCAACAGATCATTTTTGTCTGAATAATCTGATCCAGAATCTTGCAACCTGGTATTTTACAATACATACTAATTGTGACATAAAAACGTATCTCACAAGGATTTCAAGATTAAATGTGTGTCTCAAAAGAAATAAAAAACTATCAGGCTGACATTTCAATGAATAGGAACTAATTTTAACATAGTCTCTCTTAATGCCAACACCTTGCAAATTGCTTGAATCAACCAATACATCTAACAATCTGCTCAAAATGAAATAGATTGGGGCTTGAAGCTCTTCCTACTCAATCAACTGAATATCAGGATTGATTTATGCTAATTTTAACTTGGGTAAGTAAATCAAAGGGAATTCAGGCTCTAATTCCTTTATCTAAACAGAAATCAGTAGGAGCAAGCATTAAAATGCTATAAACATCACTGAATATGATAATTCTAAAAAATATTTTTAAAATAAATGTTATTACTAACATAGAAGTTTCATTTTCACTATGCTATCTTAGGCAAGTCTGTCCTGTATACCTTGAAAATTTCCATCGACACTTTTAATGTACAGCCATACTGCTAGATAAAATATTTCTTCTTGATGCATACTGTGTAAATTTGAACAGCAAGCTACATTGCAAGCTCACCATACATAAGAGGTTCTGAGGTAGATAAGCATCATCATCCCTACAGAAGTGGTAAAAAGATTCATTTATCTACTTTAACAATTTTTTCAATAAGAGTAACACATTTCATCCTTTGAAAGATTTAACTTTACAGTAATTGGAATAATGACCAGAAAGGAAATTAGTATGCGCTTAGCCCAAAAATTCTCAAAGCACAACAGAATGCGTCAAAAGTTTTAATTGTGATGACTTTGATACAGAAGCCATGTAAGTGACAGAGCCCTTCTATTGACTGTTAAAACAGTAATATACATATGATTGTCTTCAGGCCCCAGTACTTAAACAATACTGGAATTAAAAAAAAAAAAAAAGAAGAACTAAAAAAAAAGATCTAGCTGATCTCCAGCTGGAGAGGGAAGAGAAATATCGAGCTGCATTCATGCATTTTATGGGAAAGATTGCATAGCTGGTTTAGAAAGAAAATGTCTTTTCATGTCCTTAGTAGTAGTTCTGTGCTTCTTCAACTTCTTCATGAGTTACAGATGATTATATTCTTCCATTCAACATTATCAGCCCACAGAATGAGTAAAATGCAAGACCCCCTTTGAGAATAAGGACACAGTTTTAACATTTATCTTGGGAAGAAATGAATCATGTATGCAGTTATCATATACAAAAGGCAAATATTTCAAGTTTCATAAGGACATGACAATCCATAAAATATTGGTTGAAGGTAAGCACCAAACCCAGCAACTGCCATTTCAGTGACTGAAAGGCAAACCTGGGATGTGGTTGTCTTCAACACTGGGAGCTTGATCTTGACTGCAGTTCTTTCACCTAAGATAATTTCCATGCAAGATCCCCAGCTGTACAACACAGTGATAGAGGCATGTCATTATTTAAGGCCCATGCTTTCTTTCAAATACGTTGAAAAAGTCACCAAAGCTAATCTTTCTGTCAATCTTTTTTTTTTTTGCGCTTTTAAGAGCAGTATTAAATATTCATAAATATAAAAAATACATGGAAATACCTTTAATAATAGTCTGCTTCTGCATGTTTAAAAAAAAAAGACCAAAAAAAAGAAAAACCACAACCCAACAACCAACCATCTTTGCCAGAGTGCTTGGCCAGCAGTGAAGGTAAAAATGTGACTGTTCCAAATATCCTGTAGATCACATGATGCTTCTGTCTCTTTCTGGACGAGAATTATTTCAGTACTTTCTGCTGAGTCCTAAGAAGCCATAATTAGAGGACAAAAGCCCCCAGAGTGCCTGAGATTCAGAAAGGCTGGACTGGCAAGTCATTTCTGATAACACTGGCTCACAGAAACATCTTCAGATTCTTATGTGGAAAGTACTGCAAAGGAAAGAAAAAGATTAAGGATATAAACACATTTGTCATTATGCACAACATTTTCCTTAAAGTACAAAAAGGAAGGTGCTGTGTAATGAATCTGAATCTCTTCTCTCACGCCATTGGGAAGATTTAAACATTCTGGAAGAAATTTCCATCTTCTGAAAATGTTAGCTCAGGCGGCCAAGCTCAGCACTGGATTAAATCAAGTATAAGTTGACCTATTTATTTGACACACAGCAGAGCTAAATGTTTCCCAGTTGCACTTTTGCTATGGCACAGCATTTGGGTTCCTAAACAAGTCAAATTAGGCAGATAAATTTGTTGTTTCTCTTGCTAGGACCAAGAGATCCTGATTGTTATATTCTTTCTATTTGCACTACGATACAGGTAAGCAGCATGCCTTACTACTGCCATCAATTGTCTGAAAAACTCCCGAGCATCTTAGCAGGACAGTAAAAGACAATTTAAAGAGGGCATGCTGAAACCTCACTTTCTCTAGGTAGTAACCTCTGTTCCCTGTCATGACAGTATAAACCATATGTTTCTTTCTTTCTTGACTGAAATCAGAAGGGATTATTATGTATTTTTGTATGTAAATACTATAATTTTGATGCCCACACAGAAAGAAAACTTTAAAGGTTTAGAGTATTTGAGAGGCTGAAGAGTTCTGGATGTACAGTTTTGGGATTTTGTTTCACAAAAAGACTGCTCTAACTTAATCACAGCTATTTGATTTGAATCAGGAATTTGCTGAAGGAAGTTCTGTGGTATGTATTTGGAGGACATAAATAAAGTTTTATGTTCACAGTGGTCCCTAGGAACTTCGTATCTAGGAATTTATTCAATCTGGGTGACACTGAAAGACATGATGTATAGCAGTCTGGCATACTAGCCCAAGTATTCTGAAAGAAAGTGTACAGTGAGGCAAAGAGCTTACCAGCATTAAGATTTTAGAAAAAAAAGAATTATAAACATCTTGTTCACAACTCAAGAAATGCCTAGAGCCCCATATTAATGCAAACTCTTGAAAATTTAAGTCCCACGCAGGCAATAGCTAGGAACTAAAAAATCTGCAGCATTGTATGTGAACACATTTTAGGCATGACTCCTTAAAAAAAATCCATCCAAATCGACTTACCTGGAAATCTGTTTATTGGAAATTTTTTGTATTTCTATCAGAGTGTCATTTTGGCCTTTGGAGATTACGCTTTTTATTAAGAAGCAGCTGAAATACTCTGTGAAAAATATTGACAAAATTATTCCCTTCCTTGCCAATTTGTCACGAGCTCTAATTCTAGTCCTTAAGAACTAGATAATCTGCATTTTGGGACAGGTGTTATGAGACACACATTTCCTGTAAGAGAGCTTCTGTTACTTCAGCTTTAGGTAGGACTGGAGTCAGGACATCAACTGCTATATGGGTAAAGGCCCACAAAGGTTTCAGAAATACTGCATTTCCAATGACATCTTTTTGTTTAATCTGTTGTTTCTCTGTCTAGTTCTGGCAGCTCCCAGGTGTTACTAATGCCATATTCTTCTCAAACTCCATTTCAAATTGTTATAGTATGTTTCACCCTCAGGCATTCAAATAGGTTTAAACTTTCAGGATGATTTATAAAACAATTTCCCATTGAAAATGTAACCAGTCTTGTAGAACAGAACACTTAGCTAGTGCCACTTCAGAGTGCTAATACTTCTATTAAACTACAAGCAGCTTCTTAATGATAGCAATTTTGAGTGAAATAAACCTACTGGCATCAAATTTTCTGAACTAGCAACTGTCATGATCATTTACAGCTTACTCAAGCTTCCAGGATAACAGCCAAAAAGGTATTTATCTTCTTCCCTGGTCAACGATTTTAGCAGTGTTTTCTTCTAGTCTTAAAAAAATTCCTCAACCACAGCAATGCAAATCAAGCAGACTTTACTGTATCTTCATTTGCTTGACAGCAGTACAAAGCTTGCAAAGGCTGTCTGTAGGAGATTAAACCTGCACAGGGTCATTAAGTAAAGGTTTGAGAAACGAGTGATGAAATAGGGAAAAATCAGTCAACGTTCAGTGGATGAACTTTAGCTCATACAACCGCAAAGCCTGGATCACGGTGCCAAAATTAATGGCTGCTGTATATATTAAGTATGTATGATAGTATGACAGCTTAAAAAAACCCAACATATTGAGCTGTGTGAAAAAAGTGCTTTGAAAACAGAGTGTATATTGTTATAGGAATCTGGTTTCAAAGGTTTTCCACAAACAGGGTAAAGAAGGTATTCGTCCTCAGTAATTTCATACCTCATTTTAATGATGATGAGATTTTACAGCTGGATAGTTCATATTACAAGAGTTCTCTATGTTTGTCAGAAGTCAGTTAAGCACTGGTCCCGAGCAGAGAGAACAGTGATCTGTGGCTGAGCAGAGATCACTGGCTCAAGCAATGGCAGAGCCAGGGATAAAACCTAACTGCCTTGCATCCTAAATTTCCTACTCTTACAATGTGAAGAAGTGGCTTTTGGTGGGGGGAAGAGGCAAAGAACAGAATAAGAAATCCTTTACTACAAACAAAAATCATCTGGAGTCTGGTCAGTTAACAGACATTTTCAAAAGGATCCCATACCAGGTGCCATTCTAGGATCAGATATTCAGAAATGTTGATTGCCCATAGCTTCACAGCAAAGTCTCAGAAAACTGCAGTTGCACAGCATCTCCAATTGCTCACTAGCAATCATATTCAAAAGTGGCCATTACTTTGGTTCCTAGGTGTTTAATTTTCACAGCTCCTGAGCAGTTGCAAGTATAAATCAATAGGCACTTAGGCTTCCTTGAATTTAAAGTCTGAAATGCATTCAACTGGGCACAAAAAGTGGAGATATGCAAAACCAAATGAAGTTATGACTGTCTCTGGACATTGATAGGTTGGTATTTCTTCTATGTGCCTGCTGAAGATTTCAAAAGGGACAATTTTATTTAGATAAAAAGATGTTTTCCTACCTTTTTACAATATTAAGAACATAGTTCAGGTATAAGTTTAATGCTGGCATATAGGGTTGCTGATCCACTATTAGGACACTTCCTATGCTTTGCATGTTCTGCATTACATTACATGGTCGAACTGCACAGCACTGTCTTCAGTTTGGCTGCACACAGCTTATGGTTATCACTTAAGAGGACCATTACAGCTGAAGACACAGCAGAGAGGAAAATGAGAGGCCATGAATCGAGCTGGAGATAAATTCATAAAGATAAAAGAAAGCACTGTTTCATTAAATGAATAGGTAATGTGTGCAAGACTGTTATGAACTCAATTAATAGGAACTGGGGTTTATGTGGTGAGAGATCAGCTATAGGAATTGCACTCTTATCACATGCTAGCATGCACTGGGTACTATCTGAGAGCACTGGTTTAGTTTCAGTCCCCAGTCAGACCTTGATATACCT
Organism: Theristicus caerulescens; assembly: GCA_020745775.1. NCBI lineage: Eukaryota > Metazoa > Chordata > Aves > Pelecaniformes > Threskiornithidae > Theristicus > Theristicus caerulescens. Next base: position 29,893,269 of record CM036566.1, on the reverse strand, counting down.
GTTGTGGCATTAAAATTCAATGGATCCCGTTCCAAAAGTCAAATCACTGTCTCCCTTTAGAATGCAACATTTACACAGTATTTAAAAAATGACAGTAAGTGGCTCAAACCAGGAGGTTTGGTATTAACAAATATGTCAGTCTATGATGCACTGAATACAGAAAAAATATGACTAAGAATGTCATCAAAAAATAAAATACCTTTACAGGCAAAAGGAACTGTAAACTGCAATACGGGAGAGGTATCAAGTCTTCCATACAGATTGGTTTGGATAAAAGTGGTCTCATGACCTTGTCACTTTCTTTTCCTGCAGCTGCTAACTCTGGCTGAAACAGAAACCAAATCAGAGAAACTACACATTCTCTTCTCGGCTCTGAGACTTTTTCCATTTACACCCTCATTTTGCAATATAACTTCAAAGGTTAAAAACCATGTTGCTGAGTTAACAGTCAGAGGCTCTAAACCAGTGTTTCAGCTAGAAGGTGGAAGGAAACCCTTCTTTAGGTCATGTCACACCAAGAGCTCTTAAGCCTGAGGACTTCAGAGCTGAATCCTGTGACCCAGCTAACCTCCTGGACCTGAAAGGAGAGGGAAGTTACCTTGAAGCCAGGGATGGAAAAAAAATCTGCCTTAAATATACACATCGCTGCCTTGAACATCAAGGAGACATCTTGATAACATGAGTTCACCATGTCACAGACACGGATCAAAGTATATATGTTTAAACTGGGCAACTGGACGATCAGTCTTCCAATACATGATAGCCTGGTCCTTTGAGATTATCAGTATTATCAGCGATCCCCCCCTCTATTTTCTCTACCTAATCTATAACAAGCTCTGTGCTTTTCACGTCATCTCTCTTTTTACTCATCTTCTTGCCCTGTTGAGTACCCAGCCCCAGCACTCAGGTCTTTCCACTCATTTCCCCAGCTTCCCAAAACATCACAAACTTGGAAAATAATTATGACAGTCATTCCAATAGCTACAGTGGCAAATATTCCTCTCTGCTACTTTCTCAGGAAATGACTGGACTGCACAGCATCCTCAGCGTGGAATTCTCAGTCAGCTGTTTGCGAGCCTCTACAACACAGCGGTTAAGTCAGTCATGGCACAGGAAACTTCTGGAGCTACAGCTTCTGCTGAGTCTTCAGGTCTGCCTTCAAGTCTTCACATTTAATCTCTGCTCTCTACCAGATTTGTAGGTACAGTACAGCCTTTTCATTGTTAAAGGAAACTACCTGGCCCCAGCAGCTTCTATATGGATAGCAGTATAAATTAGGAAATATATGTAAACAAAATATTAGAATACCTACTCAGCTGAGCTTCACCATAATGATGATACATATCTTGTTCTAAAAGAGTTTCTGATGATACACTTGATTAGTCAAGGAATGCCTGATATGTTTCTAATGTATAAAAGACATTCACATTGACTTTGTAGCATATCCTCTCAAGATGCTGATGTTTCTCAGGGTTCATAGGGATCGTGTCCTCATGTTTTACTGTAGAATCACTTTGTTATAATGTCTTTCCTTAGAAATTTCATTTATGAAATAAACTGTTCTGTGTTCTGCAGGACACTTAAAAGTTCTTAAACACCATTAGCATTAAGATTATCAGTCCAAATTCTGATCTATCTTAATTCTATCTTAATGTTTAGCCCTATTTCCTATGAAAATACAGTTTATTCAATCAGTCTGACTGTGAGCTTTGTTAACCCTCCCCAGTAACTTCTGAATCCTTTGGCAGAACTCAACAACATGTGACTGAAAGATGATTAAGTTTCTGCCAATTTCCTGCAAACAGGCAGCTGTGTAAAAAAGAGTCTCTAAGTGTTCCACTTCATAGAAAGATGCAAAATAATTCCATACCTTTCCAGACATCAGAAAATCTACATAGATGAACCAGTCTTCGCTCCTTAACTGCAGCAAAAGAATTGAAACTAAACTCCTTCTCATATATCAGCCAACTAATCAGGAGACACAAGTCTGCAGAAACTAGAATTTAGTAATTCCAACATTCCCTAAACAACTTACAATCATACTGTATACCTGCTTGCAGTCCAGACAATTGTTGGATTATTTATCTTCCCAGATGTTAGAATTTATCTATTATCATCAATTATCACCAGACAAACAACAACACTACCAACTTAACAACAATGTGTATGAACAAAGATTATTAAAAAAACCTTTTCAGGTTATCAAGCATTTACTGTTAGACATAGTTAACCCAGACCACTGAAATTTGGGGAGAAATTAGACCTAGGTTTTAGCTTCAGCCTACTCTGCCAGTGGATTCAAGATTCAAATATGAACTCCTCTCAATCTGGAAGTATCTTATTTTGCTGGCTGGTTCACTGTAATTTCTTAAAGAAGGTCTATCCTTGTATTACTTAAGTAACAGCCTTAACTATAAGTTTGTGTGGAATGTTTTATTAATGTGTAAAAATGAAAAGTCATTGTCCTTTTCAAAAGGTCTCTTTAAACATAAAATATGCAAGAAAAACTGTCTTAAGATAGCTGGGTTTTATCTATAGATTATTAGGAAGAAACTCAGCAACAAAAATAAAAAATATCAGTTACAAAAAAACCCCCGATTAACAATGGATTGAAGGAAGACTGCAGTAATTAAACATTTATTCCTCATGACTTGCTTTGAGCAATCTCTGTATGAAGGAGCTGGGTGGGGGTTGAGAATGGAGGGGAAGGAAGTCAAGGATAATGTCCCAGTTCCAGATTCAGCAATATTTCTGAAAATGCAGTTGGCAAAAAGCTGTTTGCAAAATTAGCTTCCAGAATAAGTGAGAAGCGTGAATAATTTCTGCAGCTGATTTTATCTTTTAGGGCCTTTGTGGTGTCCATGCAATGCGAACTGATGGAGTTGGAAAAAAAATAGCTTTTACTGCTGCAAGTTGACTTGCTGCAAGAAATTCCTCAACCTCTGCGCCCTGCAACCAATCAGCCACTTGAATAGGCTGGACATACAATCTCAGGAAAACTCTGCCTGAAGGCACAATAAAAAAAAAAAACCACACTGAAACAGTAGAAAGACTTTGGAATTGCTTCCCCTGCTGGAGACAGAAAAAAATAAGAATCAAAAGCTAAAAAACCCACCACACCTAAATAAATGTACATGGGATGTACCTAGAGACTGGGGAACGAGAGGCTGGAGAGCAGCCCCGTGGAGAAGGATCTGGAGGTTCTGTTTGACGGCAAGTTGAACATGAGCCAACAGTGTGCCCTGGCAGCCAGGAGGGCCAACCATGTCCTGGGGTGCATCAAGCACTGTATTGCTAGCTGGTCGAGGGAGGTGATTGACCCGCTCTACTCTGCACTGGTGCAGGCTCATCTTGAGTACTGTGTGCAGTTTTGGGTGCCACAGCACAAAAAGGGTACAAAGCTACTAGAGAGTGTCCAGAGGAGAGCCATGAGGATGGTGAAGGGTTTAGAGGGGAAGCTGTACGAGGAGCGGCTGAAGTCACTTGGTCTGTTCAGCCTGGAGAAGAGGAGACTGAGGGGAAACCTCATCATGATCTACAGCTTCCTCACAAGGGAAGGAGGAGGGGTAGGTGCTGATCTCTTCTCCCTGATGACCAATAATAGGACCCAAGGGAACAGCAGGACGATATGCCAGGGGAGGTTTAGGTTGGACATAGGGAAAGGTTCTTCTCCCAAAGGGTGGCGGAGCACTGGAACAAGCTCCCCAGGGACGTGGTCACAGCGCCAAACCTGACAACATTCAAGAAGCATTTGGACAATGCCATCAGACGTATGGTGTGATTTTTGGGGTTGTCCTACGCAGGGACAGGAGTTGGACTTGATGATCCTTGTGGGTCCCTTCCAACTCAGGATATTCTATGATTCTATGATATGATTTTAATTGATTTTCTGCTACCAGCATGAACTGTACCACTGTGATGTCCTCTAGCTCTCACCTTCTCAACACAAAAGATCAATGTGTTTCCATGTACATTTGTAACATGTATACAATATTTACATACAATCCTATTCAGATAGCATGGATCCTTGCTATAGGCTTGAGAACAGTATGAATTTGAGCTTATAATAGATCAAAATATTTTCCTGAAGAAACCACACAAACAAAAGGGGGCGGGGGGGAAAGAAGATAATTAAAAGTCATTGAGCTCGTAGTCTTCAAGTTAGGAGAGAACTGGAATATGCTCTAGAAAAGTAAACTGCATTAGGGTAAGAAGTCATCCTCTAGTCAGCTCTCTGGTAAAGTACTTACATCTGACATTTCTTGTATTACACTACACAGTGATATCCTAAAAAAATACCTGCAAATATGCAAGAGACTATCTTTTTCTTAAAACAATACCTGAGAAAGTCTGGTGCTTTGGAAATCATGTTTTCAAAATCTGCAAATCCTAGTTTCCCATCACCATCCATGTCAGCTTCTTCTATCACTTTCTCACAAACTAGAGTGATTTCTTCTGCTGTTAGCTCTTCTCGGGTCAGCTTATTGAGGGTTTTTTCCAAGTCTGATTTACAAATGAAGTTATCTGTGTTAAAATCTAAACAATAAAAGAACAAAAGAAAAGATCACTAACAACTCTCATACTCCTTTACTTCAAACAAAAAAGGCATACAAAAGCATCGCAATACAGTACCATAGATCTTAAAGGCATAGATTGCTTTGAGCTCTCTAGGAGCCATTTCACTGAGCACAGAGAACATATCCACAAAATCATTGAAGCTGAGGCTCCCCTCTCCATCTTCTGAGAAAGACTCCACAATCCTTTCCTTGAAGGGATTCTCCTGTGAAAAACAGACATATATTTATTTTTAAGTATTTGGAAGATCAAAAAACCTGCAGACTCCCTGTTAATAATGATGAGTATTTAATTCCATGGTTGGCTCTTTGAAGACAACTTTTTCCTTCCAAAATGCATCTAAAAATTTATATTTGCATGCTTTAGCAGAAAGTGTCAGCAGAACATGCTGCTGCATAGTACCACTTCTTGCCCAGATTTTCTCAGCTCCATTGTTATTCATTCTCTCTAAACTGGTGCTCATCTTGTTTCTCCTGTGTGGAACACATGCTTTATAGATGTTGGGGTAAAGGTACTAAGAGTGTGAAGATCATTTGCACGTAACGGATTCCTGACAGGGTGTCAGACTGACACAGTCAGGAGAGTTACAGCTCCTACATTAAGTAAGTAGCACATCCGAACAGACGACAGGAGGGGAAGGAAACAGGGAGACTCAGGTGGAAAGCCAATGAAACAAGCAGGGTCTTTTTGCTTTCTGATGGCACTTGACTGAAGGCTGGAGGAACAAATATTATTTATGAAACCACCTTAAAAAGTAAATATCTGCATTCCACACCTGATTGATGTGGAACCATCAACCAAACATCAACCAAACCTTGTCTGTTCATTAAGGATGCAGAGTCACAACCCAGTGGAATCTTGTAGAACTGTCTTTCATTTTCACTCTGATACGCATCAATGTCCAGCCTCTGGTTGAACTGACTACAAATTCCAGAGTTTTAAATGAAATTTCATCTTCGCAGAAGATGATCCTAAGATCCTTTTCTAGTACTCTACCAACCCAGCTGGTGTCAAGGCTACTCCGAGTAAGACAATATTCTAAAACCATAAACACACAAGCAAGCATAAGAAAAGCTGCTTTAGTACTCTGAAGTCCAAATAAAAGTTTTTATAGTAACAAAACAACATCTTTCTCACAGCTATATAAAAGCCCAAGATGAATTTGTAGCTATGTCTATAAAAATGGGAAAATCAATTCAACTGACTATGAATAAAACACACAAACATCATTTGGGCTGTGAGCAGCATCTCATCAAAGCTGTTCTACAGATCTTATCTGAAGCCAAGACACCGATTAACATATTGATCTCCTAAAAATGTAAACAGCTTTGGTGGTGGCATATCATGTTCATTATTTTTAATACGCATGCAGCATTTTATTTAGCTTTAAAAGAAGCAGTATTGTGAAAGCTCAGAGCTCAAACATATATCCATTTATTTTTTTTTTCTGTAAGGTTAATTAGCTAACAGGTATTCATAAACCATCCAATTATTTTAAATGAAATTTCATAAAACAGCTATATTTGAGAGCTAAATGACCAGGAAATGTTGTTTTTTAGTTTACTTGAATTGTTTCTTGATAATTCACACAGAACATACACATCTATAGAACACATTTTCTACATACTTGTGGAGACTAAAAACAAACAAAAAAAACCAAGTGGCATGTACAAAGCAGAGTTACACAAACAGACTGATGTTTTATACTTATGTAGTATCCTTCATCTTAAAGGAACACAAAGTACCTTACAAGAATTGGGCTACTTACCACTAATATGCAGCTGCCTCTGAAGTGAAATTCAACAACTGTTAAATGGTGTGCAGCAGCTTACAGCAAGAGCTGCAGATAAAGATGTTCAACTGAAATCACAGGGGGGACTTGGAAGCATAATGAAATTTGTCACCCACACAGACATAACATTTAAGATACATTTTTTCATAGCCTCAAAATAATGAAAAAGTTTTAAGGATTCTTGTTAAAAGACAAGCATAACATACAAAAGCTTAATTTCTCTTAAGAGGAACATGAAGTGTGACTGTGCACACAGACGTTTCAAAGAACATCCAGTTCCTGGAAAGCAGCCTTCCTTTTTTCTCCAGGTGATCAGTCAATGTGTAGATTCACACTATGGGATGACCCTTTGCAGTGTCTAGTTCTGGGATGCAGGTACAGAGAAGTGGTCAGACATTTGGGTACAGGACATGGACTGATCAAGGCTATACCACACCTATATACATTTGGCAAGTCATGTCACCTGGCAAATTTAAGAAGAGATTTCAGTGGCCATCCCAGCTGGAACTTTAAGATACTTTTTCATAGATGCTATACTGGCCGTTCACATCCTCAGAGAGCATACCTGATTCTTTCACGAGGTTTCTATTTAATAATAACAAAGCACTCAGGATACATCAACTATCTAATGAGATGTCTTGCAGTTTGTGCTCCAGGACTATTTCCATGGTAGAAATTAGTCGGAGTCTGCCAAAAGGCAAATATCCATCTAATGACAAACCATATAACTGTGTGTGTCAATCTTCTGAGGATGAGTGAGATTTGAGGAGACATTGGAAGCATAATTCCCTGAGACAATCAAGATTCAAAAATCAAAAAGTAACTTTGACCAGAGATTTTAGCACTACTAAATGCCAAGATGTCTCCAGTCTTTCTGGCTGAGATAATGGCCAGGAATAAGGCTGTTTTAATGGATAGGTGAAGTAGAGACCACAAAGCCATAGGCTCAAATAACAGCCCATTAAGGCAGTCAATACTAAATTCAAATTCTTCTTCAGGGTTCGATGACTGAAGTAATTCCACAATAGGGAGCATGTCTACAGATTTCAAAGGGTAGGAGATTAATGAGCTCACTGTGCTCTGAGCTGAAGATGTAAGGCTGAGCTCAGTGTTCAGATGAAGACAAAACCAGGCCAAATAAAAATAAAAAAATTAAATAGAGTAGAAAAGAGGGATTCCTGAAAATAAAAAGACAACAGGCTCAAAAAAGCAGCAGGGCCATCTCTTGAGAGTCTCAGAAAGAAATTAGCCAGATGGCTGAGAGAAAGTCATTGTAAAAGGATATGTAATGATCACTCACATCACGTGCATGATGCATAGAGGAGGTATAGCAGATGTGCATCTGTGTGTACTGCTAAGGCTAAAGTATCTGACCTGAGTGCTTGGCAATATGCGTGTTTGTGGTATGAATATACATACAGACACTCAGTGAAAAACAATTGATTCTATTGTTTCAAGTTGTCAGTTTATTAATAAGCCAAAGTAAGATTCAGTTGGGCTGAAATACGTGAAAAAGGCCCACTTTCTTCCTAAAAAGCACATTAAAGATCAGTTAAACGTTTAATATTAGAGAATGCTAAATATAAGAGTGGACGAGAAAACATGTTACAAAAATTATCTTTATTTCTAAAATACTATATTGCTTTCTTTGGAACAAACCTCATCAGAACTAAGTGTCACGGCAACAGTTGTAAACTGACACCTTAGAGGCAGCATTGGGTAACAAACAGGGAGTACACAGATGCAAATATCCCTATCAGCAGTGAATATCAAACCCAGGACTTTCTGCATTAGAAATGCTAGGCATGATCTCTCTGACTGAATAAATATATTGCAGTAGCATAAGATGAATTATCTATTTGGCACGTCAGAGATCTTGACAATACAGATGAATTAACAATGACTTAAATGGACCTAAGCATACTTTTTAAGTAACTCTTTGGCAAATGGATCTCTAAAACCTAAATGAAAAATAAAATCTTTCCTCATATTGATTTCTTTCCTTTAACTTTCTCATATTATGTGTCTTCAGGCAGTATATCTGTGGTTTACACAATGGAAAGTATTAGCTTACCTTCAGAGATACTTTTCACATCCTTTCTGTAATTTCATTACCTCTACTTTAAAGAGCACAGATTAAGGTTCCATCATATTTAAAGGAAAAGCCATGGGGGAAGGGAGTGAAGGGGAAAACAATACTGTTCCTTCCTAGATTATCTTCCCTTAAGCATTAATTGTTTAAAAAGAATCCTTTTAAAACTAGAAACTTACACTTGTCTTGTTAAAAAGCTTTTTCTGTCCTCTCACAATAAAAATGAGAGGGGAGATAGATAGAAACAATAAAGAACTGTTACAGCTAAAACTCTGCTGTTTTGCAGACTGATGCTGCTGTAGTGGCTTGAGATAATCCTCCTAAATGTGCCACCCATCTTTTTAACAATCACTTTTTCTACTTAGATAATTGTGTTTCTGTACATTTTTGAATATCATGTAGCATCTATTTCAACATGCAGACCTAGAACACCATACAATAAAACATAACCATTAGTTTTCTAAGAAACTATTATAGGGCTTATTCCCGAGATTGCAGCTAAATCTTACCACGTCACTTGTTATTTTCCCATGTCCTCTAGTTTCCATCACAGGCTCTACGAAAGCCCTGCATTGTCCTTTTGCCCTATCCGTTTTGCAGCTTGATGAACTTATTTAAACCACTGTATCCTGTTTTCACAAGCTGAGTGCGTTTTGGAAATAAGAGGTTGCAAGTAAAGCTGTAAGATAGGTCAAGATAACTAAGCTGAAGAGGCTAGACAGTCTTTAGAAAATGACTCTCAGTTTTACATCCACAGAAACATGATGATAATTTTCTCTTTTGTATTTGGACATAAGTCCCCACTGACATTAGGGAAGATATTTAAATGCACAATGCAGTCTGCTTTGCAGACTACTGAAAGCCAGAATCCCTTTGGATGCTTTAATCAGAACTTGTTCAGAACTTATCAGAGCAAACCTTTCTCAAATTTCAGGAGTTATTTCTAAAAAAATAGAAATGAACTCTTATCAGACAAACATTAATATAAAAATGGCTAAATTGTTCATTACCAGATCTCTATAGGAGAGGCTGGTGCTTTGGAAGGGAAGCATAGTAAGTGCAACAGCAAATTGTCCCTGGAGCAGATAAAAGCACATTTCTTTGTTAGGTTGGTTTTTTTCCTTTCCTTCTTCCTCAAAATCAACATTATTTTTTTCATGTGTAGATGATTATATTCATGTCATCAAACTTCTCTGCAGCGCCCACAGGGTACTGACTCAGAAAACCCTGCACAAACCAAGGCTAAGATACAGCTAAATTGATACGTTTACATTTTTAAAAAATGATCATGTCATTCTGTCAGAAAGCAGAAATGTAAGACAGTGCAGCAATGAGCTTACCTCTTTACTGAAGCCTGAACTATGATCACAACAGCCAAATAACCAAAGATTCTGGTTGCATATGGAATTGCTTAAATCTTACAGAACGTAACGGTATACCATGGGAATATAAGGCATTTTAACAAAAAACGATTCACTAACTATAGCAGGAAACTGCAGACAATACTGGTAAAGACCATCAAGCAGGTATAGATTTGGAGTTCAATGGAGAGAAAATGGCCCTCATTTACTACACTTGGAGGGCATAGGGTTGATTGAGACACACACTTAAAAAGGGGCTTCAGAGAAGCAAGAATAGTGGTCTGAAAGGGGTAAAACATCCCATCATAACTAGAAACAACTAAGAGGGTGCAGAGGCAAGGAAGTTGGGATAAGCTGCAGGTAAAGATTGGCCAGAGCAGGGGTGGGGGCTTGGGAAGAGTATCAACCTGCTCTCTCAAGTGTCATTGCCTGTTACATGGAAAGCTTTGAAACTGAGGACTCATTGAAATTACTTCTAAAATTCCATCCTCTTAAAATTGTAGGAAGTGTTTTCATTTTATTTTGAAGGAACTTGCATGCATTCATGTTTAAACTTACCAAAAATAGGGTGCTAACGTTGATTCTGAAATGTGTGGTCAATTCACTGTTCCCCGTGTGTCCTTTCTTTCTCCTGACTGATTCCTGTGCCTGCTGGTCATTCTGTTTCAGTAGTGTGTGGATTTATGAACTACCTTACTCACCACTGCAGCTAATGACAAGGCCTGCGAGGATCAATGAAATTACTGTGTGAGCCAAAAAAAGAAAGCAACAGACTGTAAAGTGAATGAAACAAAAATGGTTCCCCTCCGGGAAGTCCTTTTATGACCAACTCCTGACAGAAGGATTGCTCTACACTACAATAACCAGAGACAGGCCATACACCCATCTGAAGATTCTGACCATTAGGGATGTATGTGTCACAAAGATGGCCACCCACCCACTTCTACAGACCATACGTGATCTCTGTCATCAGGTTACGTTCCCACATCTAGCTCTGTGGAAATGACAGGGATAATGTGAGTGAAATAAGTTTTGCTTTGAAATAAAAATCACTTTCACTTTCTACATGGTCTCATACTGAACAGCCCATATCATTGCTACAGTTTTGCAGTATTAATTGCTGCAATCTCACAGGTGCCCATATGCCGTAAAGTTAATTTATTAGACTGCTGCCTGTGTACCAAGATTGTCAAAATTAGAGAACAGAGACTGCAATGAAACAGATGGAGTAAACTAGCTCTGTTAACTTCAGTGTAATGGTAGACCTAATAAACTTAAAGTATCTGCCCCTTCTTTATTTATTTATTTCTCGTCCTCACTTTCAACTTTTAAGAATCATGAGTTACTGAATAATTCATTACCAATTAAAGTGAGTGACCATCAGCATTTGCTTTTTCTTTGAAACACAAAAATCCTGGCTCAAAACATTAATGCGTTAGGTAAAGATCTTTCTTTATAGTAGCAGAATCTAATTTAGAAAAGTGCATTACTGATTCTATCCATTTGTCAGAATCTGCAGTGGTACTGAGCTCAACATTGCCAGTAACTAGAAATGTAATGTGTGTATGAAAAAAGCCAGGTGCATTGAAATTATCACTAATTTTATTAAAATTCAGTAGACATTTAGTTCATTTATTTCTATTTTAAGATTTAAATGTTGGCTTTGTCTTCACCTCGATGAAAATTTACTGAAGAAAGAAAACACCATAACAATTTATTTAGCAGTCTGGTCAAGTTGCAAAGGTTAAAGATATATTTTTCTTAGTGTATGAGCTGGAGTTACTACCTAGATTGCTTAGAAAATGAACTCTAGGGGAAAGACTCTTTCCCCCTCGCCACCATCTGCATAGGAAATTGCAAAATGCTCCATGACCAAGATTGACCCTGGTTTGTAACTGAGATTATAGGTGGCATTTTAATATCTTTTAGTGTTAATGTTTTGAAAGAGTTATGGAGAAAGATCTAGTCTCCTCTAGCTGATATTTTACTGGAAACAAGCTCACTAGCTATTGAAAGCACTTTCTCTGGGAACTGCTAGAACTGCTGAAATAAAATGAGTGGTTTGACAGAAGTATTTCTAAGGTTCTTCCACAGCCTTATGAGACTTGGGAGAGAATTATTATAAAATTTGACACTGAATTTTGTCCTGCTATTTTCATAAAATCAAGTTCCATTACCCTGAAGACATCGTCTCAAGCAGGGCCAGAAAGCCTCACAGACTTGATGCAAGAAGATAGATTATGATCCACTTTACTTACGGAAGTCTATTATCATTATCACCTAAGTTTGTTAAGGTAGCGAGATGTGCTCCTGTATCTCAAAATCTAATCATGGTCCAGTATAAAGTTTCTGGTTTATATCTCAGCTTAAGTATCAGGCCTTCTTGTAAATATAGTAGTTTCCCATCTCTAAGGTTTTCATAGAATAAGCTGTTCCTTAAGCGTTCAATCCTGTATCACTGAAGCCAAAAAGAATGTTAGGGGAAAAAAAAAAAAAAAAAGGGAAGATAATCATACAATTATCATTTCTCACTTTCTTTTCTGAACTTAGCCTTGATTTTTCATAAAGCAACTATCAGCCATCTGGCAGTTAAACTCTTCACAGTCACATAACTAAGCCAGAAAATTTCATATTGCGTTATCAAGATCCTACAGATAATAACATAAAACTTAAGGAATACTGATTGTCCATACCAGAAGTGCCAGTACAAGCACCTAAGACGCTACAGTGATGAATGAGTTGCAGACATGTTAGAGAGAGATAAAACTACTTGCAGTAATGGATGAATGAATCAAAAGCCCTTAAGGATGATACATTTTACCACAAAGATAAGAATTCAATATTTATGCCTAAGCAAGAACAGCAGATGGTTGAAAACAATCAGAATACTTCAAGATGCTGCCACATATTTAGACTTTGTGAAGCCCATGCTATTTCATCCTGCCAGCTACTAAAAAAACCCGATTAGTTTATTTTATATTCACGTAGGTAAGACCACTGGTAATTTCTGTCATATTGTATTCCATGCAACACTAATTTGCATTTTTATATACAGCTGTCCATTCAACATGACAGCACTTTAGTAAGTCTGGCAAATATTCCTATTTCAAGATGAAGAATCTTCTTCCTTTTGTACTAGCTGCTAAGCTTCAAATGACTGGTTCCAGGTTATTGCTAAGAGCAGGTCCTTTAATTAAATCATCTCAGACAAATCTCACTGGGGCATTAAGAATAAATACAATGGACGTAGGGATTGCTTCTAAGGGGGAAAAAGAAAAAGTATAATATGGAAACTCTCATGAGTCCATCCAGCCCACCAGCCTAACTCTAACTGGAACCAGCGGCAGATAAGGCAAGAATGTAAAAAAAAGATGGAGATATACACAGTGATCCTTCCCATAGTATTTTCCGAGATTAGTGCAACGAGCATTTCAAGGACTTTGAGTTAGATAGTATATCCAGGTCATAAAACTTAATAGCAATCTGTGGAATTCTGCTCTATAAAAGCACTTCAATAATTTTTGAAGACTAATGCTGTCTTCACCAAAATGCCTTGTTGCAATGAGTTCCTCAATATATTCACACGTCAGCTGTCTGTCTGTCTGTAATTTCCTGCAATACTTCCTTGTCCTTGTGAAAAATAGTGCATAATTGCTCTCTATTCACCTGTTGGTATTATTCATCTGATCCCACGATCATGTAGGTAGGACAAAGAAGAACTTCGAGCAAGTCTTCCAATTCCCAACTTTTAGCTCCACTGAGTAATTCAACACTATACTTCAGAATACAGCCTAAGGGCCTAATTAGATCTGCTTGTGCTAGGAACTTCTTGCAGGCTACTGATAGTGATGCCTAATTATGTCTTAAATCTAATTTTAGATAATCAAGTTTGAAATCTTTGTTACTATCTCCAAATTGGACTCAATTTGAGGTAACTAAAATACAGGGCATTTTTGCAAAGAATTGTTAATTTTGTCTGTTGCCTAATTTCCTTATTTGTATAATAAGAAAAAATATACAAACATTTATGTTATTCAAAACTTATGTGAAATATTTATAAGATATCCAAATGGTTAACATATAATATATTAAGCAATTGAACAAACTGAAAAGAACTTTACAGCAAGATCTTTATACCCCCTGTTTTAAAGTTCCATGAGTACTCCTCTAGATGCATTTTTTTCATCATTAAGTATACAGGCACATAAGTTAGGCTCTTTCATAGACACTTCAATACATTTAAACACATAATATTATTGAAAAATAATGTTTTATTGAATGTTGCTAATACTAGAAGTTCATATATAAACAAACCTTGCATTATACTACTTTCATATCCTGTCCTACTTCATACTGTGTAACATAATGGGCAAAGATGAGACGAATTTTTTTAAACTATGGTACCTGCGTGATTTATTAAATGTCATTAATTTTATTTGAGGTGAGCTAGGAAGGTCAGCTTTGCAAGTTGCAGAAGAAGGAATTACACTTATACCCATGGCAGTCAAGGACACATATTTGGAACATGCATACAGCTGATATGAAACTAACCTGGAGCTGGATTCTAATTAGGGCTGGGTTATAGAGCTTTAGGAGTTAAAAGGCTGAATAGCTTTCAACCAGCTGATGAAAGAACTATTTTTTTAAGTTCTAGGAACAACTCATAGCATATCACAGGTTTCAATTCCATAGCTATTTAAACAATAGTGAGGTATATACTAATTTTATTCCTATACTACATAATATTGTTAAGGAAGGTCATTAGCAAGACAGCCCTACCAAAATGCTTAACTATTAATATGTTTAATAACTCAGTGTAGATGTGCTGTGTTGATGACAGTGGCATTTATGGCTTTTCTGATAGAATTAATGATGTCTAAAGTTTTCCTTGCATTTTTTTATTTATAAAATTTTAAAATTTATAATTTTTTTATTTTTTATGTGTAATTTTGGAATTAAAGCTAGCTGCATCTTCATCTACTTTATTACAGGGTCAACTCATGATTAGAAAGAGTATAAACATATATTAGGATTTTGCTGAAGAATCCCATTCTTAGTGTGAAAAAGAATCCTAAATTATTTCTGTTTCTTCAGAAACCCAAATTTCTAAGCTGTACATCGATGTCTGGTAAATCACACTCAAAACTGAAGGATGAAAATTTTTCAAAGGTCTTCTATTAAATCAAACGCCCATATGCGTTTAATATCTAATGTTTCCATTTATATGAAATGCTGGTCAAACACTTTTTAACAAGCATTCTTTAGAGTGAAATCTGCTTCCTGTTCAATAAATGGTATTGTCCCAAAAGCAAACATGCAGTAAGTGTGGTACTAAAGGAAAAAGGAGTCCTGTGAACTTCAACTTGAAATCTAATTCAAATGTCTCTCACTTTATGTTGACTTAACCTCCTGCCCAACTGAATTTCTAAAGCATTGCTGATGCTTGTACTTTTTTCCCCCCAAATATTTGATATCTTACAGCATCAAGGAAGAGTTTCTAAATCATTGAAATGAAGTGGAAGGCCATCAATTACAAGGGGTTTTTATGGCATTGCTCTTAAAAAGCTTAATAATACTTCATGCAGCTATCACAATGAACATATAGTTGTTTCTACATAATAGTAATTTAAAGGTGTCAACTAATTTGCGTATGTGAAAAAGGAAACTAGACCACAAGACCAAAGACAACATAATTAAACGAACTGTTTAAAAAATGAATTGCGAAAATCCATATTTGTCCTATTAAAACCATATTCAATTGTTGAACTGATAAAATAGTAAAATCAAATACTGTCTCAATTTTTTTGCACTGATTGCTTTATGCCTACTGCTTCTCTCATTTGTAGTTACATGGACTGTTTCTCCATTTCCTATCATGTAATGACTCCATGAAAAATGAAAGCTCCTGATAATTAAGAAAAATAATATTTATTGTGCTCTTGCAGCTGAGAAAAAGAGGGGAAAATCTTTACTTTTGATCAGCAATGTTCTGCACACCTCTGGCAAATTTCCTATCAACACATAGAGAGATAAGAAAGATAAGAACTTCTGATTTCTAACCAGCTCTTCACACAGGCATCCCACTGGCTTCTAAGGGATCGATATATACAAAGTTGAAAGATTGCTAAATTTAATTTAATTTCCTACTCATTTCCTTTAACATCTATTTCAACTATCTCTGAAAAAAAAGACATCCAACTAAATATTTTCCAGTTTCTGAGGCTGGTTTTGCCCTTGAACAGTAACAGGAAGGGGAAGACCTCAGCATGCCACATTGCTTCAGGATATCAAACTCACTTGGCAAAATCTCTGGCAGATGAGCTACATTAACTTAAGAAGATACAGTTTGTAAGCAGTCAGAAGTGATACCTTTAGCTCAGGCATGTTTATTATAAGCTGCATAGGTAGTTTAACATCTGGGTCCTTTGTATAGTCCATGGGCACAACGTTTGGTGCCATTTCATGGTATCGGCCATGCAACCTGTAAACAAGCAGAAAAAAACAGCCAATAACCAATTTTAAATAACCAATTCCGTTCACACAGTAATCAGACACAAATTTGTCTTGCAGCTCTAATTATTATTTTTAGTGCACAAGTCTGAGCCCACCAAATCCCCATCTTTTTGAAAAAAAGAGGGCTTTGATGCAGTATCCAGCATAACTGCTACTAACACCCATGCATAACTTGAGGTGTTTCACACTACCTGTATATAACATTTAAGCACCGTATAGGTACATGGACAGAAGAAGTAGGCCTGGACCAATGTACTAACACTGTGAGTATAATCCAGGGATCACATCTCAGTGCAGATTATTGGTTGATCTGCATTATGCAAGAAAAAGTTGTTTAACAGCTCAAAGAATTTAAAAGCCAAACAATATGCAACTATGATGCAATACACAACAGTATCCTTGGGAGACCTCACTTCTGAATTAAAAAAGCCCTTTTCCTATCTGTCCCTCACTAACATAGCAGATTTAGTCTTCCAATTCTAGCACTGGCTGACACCAGCACACAGACCATTTCCACTTCATTCCATTTCACATAGCTTTGTTTCATTCTTGGCTCAGCTTATTCATCAAACCAGTATATTTTAAAGGCAATAAACAAGTGGTTTTCCTGAGAGATGCAAGTCAAACATTCACAAACCTAGTTTCACTCTCTAAAGCTTGCTTATCATGCTAACAGCATTATGTTACAGTTTTGATAAGGGAGCTGGGAAAGGAACAGTCAAAGGCAATGAAACACATAGCTTTTTCTAAAGGTTTAGAAGCTGAATATCAGCTTTTGATATTTATGAAAACTGTCTCAGTCTCATGCACAACCTGGGCAAAGACTGCACAAACGCTTCTACGACGTTACTTCCAATTGAATTAATTTAACAAGTGTTAATCCCACCCTTTATTTGCTGTCTCCAAATATTCCAGTGAATGAGTTCAAAAGCATAGCCCAAAAGCCAACAGAAAACAGCCATGTGTAAAGAAAACATCAAATTAAGTAGGATGCAAATTTTAAACCTATCTTAGCACATTTATTCTCACTAGGATGCTCACTCAAACTGGGAATAGAAACATTTCAAGTAAAATGGGTGTCCAATTCAAGCTCACTGATGGATCTCAAATTTTGAGCTCTCAAACAAACTACAGACAGAAATTGCCTGGTATGTAAAATATTACCTGTCTAGAAGCAATTCCTATATTAGAGAGATTAACTGTACTGATTTTCTGATTTTACTGATGCTAGTGATATCTCAGTCTAGCAGACAAGTATCTAGAATCCAAGATTCTGTCAAATAAAAGCACAAAAAGGTTGAACAGGGAACACATGTATCCTAATGCTCAAAGATTAGTCAGAGATCAATATATTTATCTTGAATGTATGACCTGCCAATCCTCTACAAAATACCATATGTGTAAAAAGAATAGGAAGGAAGAGTAGGTAGTTGCTGTTCACAAAAAACTTAGAAAATGTCATGTACTATAAAATGTAATTTTTATCATATGTGAAAATTTTGTCTTACACCTAATTCATAAACTGCTTAGGGCAGAAAGTGGTCATTTTGCCAGATCTTATGTACTAACAGAGAGTATTCTGGTCTCTCATTAGGTCACATGTACTACATATATATAAAAAAGCTATATTTATTATTTTGTGACTTATTTTAATTTTAACAAAAAAATCCTGCCTGCTTACTAGGTATACTAGCATTTACAAATAGATATTAACGTTTTAAACAGCAGAACATAAACAAACCAGTAATACAGGAAGTAACGCTTCACCAACCCCTTCATTTTTCCACCTTCAGCTTCAGCAACCCCTCAGTCAGCTCCACAAGCAGCTGAACTATTTCAGATTAATGTGAGTAATGAATTTCAAAAACTAGGAGAAAATAATCTACAGGCATCTCTTTTCTCAGCACCTCTTTGGTCACAATTATGTGTCACAAAGAACATAGAAATGGAGCATAGAAACATATTTTGTCTGGATCTTAGGAAACAAATGTCTTTACACTGTGCAGCAATATATTGTGCCATACAGGAAATTAAATATCCACTGATCTAAGCATATTTCCAGCTGCTTACCACAGCTTGTCCTGACATTTCATAAATACCGTGTAATTCAAGATGCAATAGCCATTTCCCACTCCAGCAACTGATTTCTCTGTTGTAAACAGCAGCTGCAAAGATGCCCCTAAATACAACTGAAAAAACAGCTTAAAAGCACTTAAAGGAAAGCAAACCTTTCAAATCAAATATCCATCTAAGGATTTTTTTTTTTTAAAGCCAGAATACTGAAATGGTGTTCTAGTCTTCATGAAAATAAAGCATTCATCATTGGAATGGCTTGACCATTGTGGGCAACATTTCAAAACATGCTAGCTGGCAATGCCTGCTTATTTTAACTGCCAAGATTTTCTTCTCTACTTTCTCTAGTATTGGACTTTTCTGTCTTTGCTCTGTCTTCTCCAACAGGGCTATGAGTACAGGCACTGAGTTAGGCATCTTAAAGGAGTTGTCCATAATGTCTTTCAGAAGACACAGAAGGGATTGGAACAGTGATCTGTGTTTCATAGTTTACTAAGCTTGTTGTATTAATCTAAAATGCAAGGTATGGAATTTCTCTTAGTTTTCAATAAAAAATTCTGAACAAACCTCTTGTTTATTAAAAAAAAAATAGCCGAGTCAATTTCTACTGGGAATAAACATATGACAGAAGTCTAAAAATGTGGGAAAGTATCTGTTACTGAAATACCATCACATCACAAGAATAAACAAACACCTGTTAATGTAACAAAAGAAACAGCCACAACAGTGTGAATTTAAAGTTACTTTAGTACTGGGAATAACACGGTGCTACAATAGAGATTGAATACTAAGATGACAAATAAAAAGTACTTATTATGGGTACATAAAGAAGCACTTTGTTGTCGCCACAGTGACTCACAGTGATCTGGTAATCAGTACTATTTTGGCAGAAATACTAAAGCTTCTTATGATGCTCACCAAATAAAGTAAGAAATTTTGAAACGATATCTACAGAGCAAGCAATATTATTCTAACACAAGAAATACCCTCGCAAGACACATGACAGGTTGCAATGCTGTGTCCCAGATGCCATTTGCTGTGAAGCAACAATCTTATTTCAATGATGGAGGCTTACAGGGAGAGAGATCAAAGAGAGGGCACAGCCACAGCTCTTACCAGCTGCTTACTGTCGTTCCTTTTCTCAGGACAAAGGTTTAGTCTCTTTATAACATCCAATATCAGTGCAAAGTAGACCCATCATTTCTGGCTGACAGAATTCACCATCTTGTCCACAGAAATTAACACAACCTGTTTATACTGAAAGTAATCCAAACTCTCCGATAGCTGAAAGAAGGATCTGATTTTTCAACTGGAAGGGATTGTGTTGTTAATTGCAAGGCACTTAGCAGAGCAGTTAGGTTTTGTATTAGATCTTAGAACTGCCCTTCTCGTCCCACAGATATCAACTAATTTGTGTCTTCTAGTATAAGGCCAACAAAAGCACTCCCATTTTACTATGGACAAGGCACCTACATTAACTGTAAAGAATATAGTGTGTCCACCTGATGGCACCGTGGTAAGCACTACTACCCAAGACTGATGCATTCTCTCTTTATCGTGCTTTTCCTACTACTTCAGACATAGAGTTTTTGCAATGCCTTCAAGAAAAATCATACTACCCTCGCACATTTACACCTCCATACAATGAAAATACACTCATTTCAGAAAGCATCTCTAAGAAAATATTCAAAGCATCCCTCTGAAGGGGTTAGGTTTTAACTAAAAACATTGCCAAAGGACACAGAATAAAAACACATTCCTTTGGTTTGCTGCCACAGATTACAATAAAACTAATTCCTCTTTCCTTTCTACAAGTTACAGTCAGAAGCATTGAGTTGAACAATATATTTGCTGACAGAACTCAATTTTTAGAATCAGAAAGGGAAATGCATGCCCAGGGATGGGAGGTGGGGAAAGACAACCAAAGCAAGGAAACAACTCCCCCTGCCAAACACCTTTACTGTAACATATATATGTCCCTACCTATACACATTAATAGATGTAGTTTCTACACCTGTGTTTTATTCAGAAACATCCACAATGCAGACAGTATTTATTTTTACAGAAATCTGTTAACATGTTCCCAGTCCGTCCATTTGAAGTTAATCCTTTCTTTTATCTCTGAAGATGAGCAGAAAGGAGTTGCCAGGCACTAGCAACCAGACAGCCTTCCAGCACACTGCCTCAGGCTCAGCAGGGCTCTGCTAGAATTAGCTGGAAGGCAGAGAATGGACACAGAAATGTGCAAGTAATTAACAGCAGATTTTAGGGCAGCTCTGATATCCTGTTCTCCTGCCACTAACTCTTCCATTAATTCACAAAATTGCTTAAAGAAATGTAGGTATAAGAGCTTTCCATCTGAGTGGATTTCACACTAAAGCATCCAAATGAGTATGTAGGAAGTGGCTGGGATCCAGCTCCTGCAAACTAAATCACAGCAATAAAATAGTGTTTCACATGCTTTTATCTGCAAGGATCCTACAACTCTATTTGTGATAGCCTTATTACATGGCATGATTAACTAATATCACAATGAAAAAGGCCATAAGATTTCTCCTTAGGTTCCAAAACCAACATACAGTATGTTGCACAAGCTCCGTTATCCTTTGTAATAAAACAAACAAACAAAAAAACCCCAACCAACCGAATAACAAAAAATAGTAGCACCTTTTCCCACTGAAAGTTCTTTATGCTGGAAAGTTCTTCAGGGACACCATGCACTGTTTTATGACAAACACAGCACTGGATTGCCAGTCTCTCAAATAACCAGATTTTGTAGAAAACAGGTAGAAGAGCAACAGAGCTGCCTCAGCCTCTTACAGGATTCTGAGAAAGCCACATATCACAGTGAAACACAGTCCCTTTTGCATGAGTTTCAGCAACACTTCTGTTTACTTGAGTAACCTACATTACACTGGGTGAATATTTACTTTTTGGCAAGGAAACTGGATGCATTTCCGATCAATTATTCTATAACACAATGTAAAGATCAGTAGACATAAGGGTTATTTACACCCATAATCCTCCTGCCTTTATGCAATACATCACTACATCAATTTGTCGTACCACTGCCATACTTGGATCAAGTACTATGGTCAATACTGTGAGCCAGACTCCGTAATCACCTCCCAAATGCTGCACTGTACAGATTACTGACTGTTTGACACATCTCTCAATAACATTAATTACTAACCATAAATGGAAAAGAAACAAACCTCTGTGGTAAAGGCTCTAATATTTCTCCTGTACTTATAGAAGAGAAAGGCACTTCTGATGACTTGAACACATTAGGAGCAGTTGCGACCTAGAGAGGAAAGGGTTTTTGTCCTTTTACTCAGCATGACCCTCAATGAGAAGCATATCTGAAATAACTAAGGCTGCTTTAGCTATCTGCCCTAGTCACAGAAATATTTATGTCTTGCCTGGGGAGCAACATAAGGTTTCGCAGTGCTGTCTGAACAGGTACTAGATTTGGAAAGGCTGCCATTACCATATACAGACCATTATGTATATTCAGAAGCCCAGGACCTGCAACCAGCCTCTCTGGATTTGCAGTAGCGACTATAGATCCTGCAGTGATATTTGCTTCAAAAAATTCTGGATGCATGCAGAAGCATTTTCCCATTCCTGGATGTGCTCTCTCTGTTGCCAAGATGCCTTATTTACTCTCCATGGAAGAAGGAGAGGAAAAGCTGGCAGTGTTTACTAGTGTCTTCCCTCCCACAGATGAGAGTGGGAGGGAATGTAGCGACAAATGTAATTTACTGATG
Organism: Theristicus caerulescens; assembly: GCA_020745775.1. Classification (NCBI taxonomy): domain Eukaryota; kingdom Metazoa; phylum Chordata; class Aves; order Pelecaniformes; family Threskiornithidae; genus Theristicus; species Theristicus caerulescens. The sequence continues at coordinate 29,871,093 of CM036566.1, read as the reverse complement.
ATGCCCTGTCCCCACAGGTTTTGGTAGATGTTTAAGCTTAATGTACTACATCCAAGGATTAAGGCTGTGATTCTGTATCAGTTTAATCCAGTCTAAACCCAAGTTGCTGAATCTGCCCTTGCAGAAATTTCAAGCCCACCCACCCACTCACCCCCCTTGCATGAGCACTAACACTTAAGAAACTGTAGTGAGGTTCAGGGAACTGATGTGTTTGAAAATACAAAAGTTTTCACAGTCAGCTCCTTGAGGTAACTGAGGCAGTTGTAACAGCAGTACTGCCTGTGCAAGTAAATGGGGGTATACTTTTTCTATTGAATTAATCAATTAAATAAGGGCAGAATAAGACCTACCCCTGTAGGCAGCAGCAGTTTTTAAATCAACTCAGCTGCCCATCAACGAGTGAAACCCAAAAAAGCTGTGTTCAGAAAAAACCAAGCAAACAAACAACACAATATTGCCTCCACAGCCTACTTTTTGTTTATGCTAACCTTCATTCTACCACTTGTGAGTATTTTACATGGCAAAAAAGGTGGGTCAGAGTCTGTCCCCACTTCTCAAGGGTGTAACATCCCGGAGTCAGCAAGGGTGACACTTTCTGGGTATTTGCTAGACACGACTTGACTGGGGTCAAGTTTGGGATGTCTCCAAACTCATAACAGAGCCTCCAGCTATACCTGTGTAGACTGAAAAAAAAGATTTCCAAGCTTACACCCTGCAGCGATTTTTTTAATTTGCTATTAAGCTTTGAGAGAAAGTCAGATTGTACCCAAGGTCACCAGTGGGTGTGTTAAAACACAGAGCAGCTCTTCCTTGGCTTGATATACATAAATCACCACTATTAAAGGTAGTGACAATGCATTACAGCTGGCTGGGCTGCCTTTGTAATAAGAACTCTGCACTAAAGGAGTGCTGAAAACAAAAGATAAAAGCTTGTAATGGCTCATTGATTAGAAATAAGCAGAGGCTTTCAAGTGGCCTTTAGAACCTAGTAAGCATCTCATCAACTCTGGTCCTGCCTTCATAGACCAGTCACTTGATTTATGTTGTAAAGGGAAAATATTTTTATTCAGCAATATATATCTTATTTATTCCTAAATAACAGGAATGTATTCAAAGACTTTAACATTACAATCAGGACCATCCCAAAGAGTAAATTCTAGATTGCCCTGCATATTCACAGAAAATAAATAGCAAAATGGCTTAACTGCAACAATGAAGCAAAGCACTGAGCACTGATGGACAGTCCCACAAGGAGTTCATAGGAGTCGTTGCATGACCTGATGGGAGACAGACTATACATAACAGAATAAACTATGTCAGCAGAAGGTCCAGAGAAGCACTCTGTTGCTGTGCGGTTGCGCTTTCAGTTATTCACCATAACCAAAGCTATAGGCTCTTGTTCAGATGTCAGAGTTGAACAGAACAGCTGGAGAAGGACTTCTTGTAATATACAGAGAAGAATTCACCACTCCAGAGACCAGCAGGAGCACCAAGAAGTCTATCCATAGCCCTGGAAACGGACAGATCTGAGCAATCAGCCCTTCTGAGCCCATGGAGATATAGATGGCTGGAAGCAAAAGAAGCAGTAGCATTCAAGATGGGATCGCACAGACTGCAGGAAAGAATGCATCATGCTGATGCAAAGACACTGATGGGAACTGATTTACAACTGACCCTACAGAGGCTGTAGCCCCCTCCCGATGCAAACTGTTGAGGTGCACATACTCTCTTGTCCTATAGTGCTATTATTGCCGATGTACAAATGCATGATCAGAGAGCTGGGGAAGAGGGCCAGACAGACCTATATCCATAAATCTGACACACACAGAGGAAAAGTTGCCACAGCTCAAAGAGAAGGAGGTTCTTTAATCCCGGGCCGAGAAACTGAGGAAGGAGGGGTCTTCAGGCCTGCCTGCAACTGATAAGGAAAGTATTTTCAGGGTCTCAGATTTATGTCATACATTCACAAACTGCTTTTGCAATGACGGTTAAGTGTTGCACATGGTAAATAAGGCATAAATCTCTGTGCTGCAGCAATTCCTCAGTGAATTACTGCCTCCAAGGATTGCAAGAATTTAGAACATTCTATTAGAAAAAGGCATCTACCATATGAAGCTGAAACCAAAATGACAGGAAACTTGGTGCCACATCTGAAGGCACCAGCCAGGAATGTCAGATAGAAACTGGAACCACAACTCAGTAAATTGCCAAATTTGACAAAAGGATAAAGAACAAAGAATAGTGAGAAACACAAGCAGGATGAGTTGAAAGGTGAAGGAATTTTGTTACATTTCTGTTACTGATATGCCTTGTCCCTTCTATGCTTTCCAGATGAAGTTATATTTATTATATCAATAAAATACAATAACTGGACACAGAAATCAGATTTACAAAAAGGCAGCATAAGAGGAAGAGAAAAGGTGGATAGATGAGCCTTCTGCCAGCTTTTAGTTAACGTGTCAAGTTCTTTCATCTCTGCAATGCAAAATGAAGCAGTACAAATTAATTCAAGACAATACAAAATAAATATCCTCCTAAACCATCTGCAGTAAAATTAAAAAGAAATTCTGCATGAGAAACATATTTGGCAGATAATTTAGAATAATAAATTCATTCTAAAACATCTAATCAGACTTAGGAAGGCTTTGCCTTTCAATACATGTAACTCTACTGTTCACAGAACTACTTAGAATCATAGAATCATCGAATTGTTAAGGTTGGAAAAGACCCTTAAGATCATCAAGTCCAACCGCTAACCTACCACTGCCAAGTCCACCACTAAACCATGTCCCTAAGCACCACATCTACCCGTCTTTTAAATACCTCCAGGGATGGGGACTCAACCACTTCCCTGGGCAGCCTGTTCCAGTGCCTGACTACTCTTTCAGTGAAGAAGTTTTTCCTAATATCTAACCTAAACTTCCCCTGGTGCAGCTTGAGGCCATTTCCTCTCGTCCTGTCACTTGTTACTGGGGAGAAGAGACTGACCCCCACCTCTCTACAACCTCCTTTCAGGTAGTTGTAGAGAGCAATAAGGTCTCCCCTCAGCCTCCTCTTCTCCAAACTAAACAACCCCAGCTCCCTCAGCCGCTCCTCATAAGACTTGTGCTCCAGACCCTTCACCAGCTTCCTTGCCCTTCTTTGGACACTCTCGAGCACCTCGATGTCCGTCTTGAATTGAGGGGCCCAAAACTGGACACAGTACTCGAGGTGTGGCCTCACCAGTGCCAAATACAGGGGCACTATCACCTCCCTGGTCCTGCTGGCCACACTATTCCTGATACAAGCCAGGATGCCATTGGCCCTCTTGGCCACCTGGGCACACTGCTGGCTCACGTTTAGGCGGCTGTCAACCATCACCCCCAGGTCCTTTTCAGCCAGGCAGCTTTCCAGCCACTCCTCCCCAAGCCTGTAGCGTTGCCTGGGGTTGTTGTGACCGAAGTGCAGGACCCGGCACTTGGCCTTGTTGAACCTCATACAGTTGGCCCCGGCCCAACAATCCAGCCTGTCCAGGTCCCTCTGAACTGAGGGATGCATATACTTACCATGCATACTTGATGCATAGTAAACATAGATAAAAGCAGTTTATAGTATTTTTCCTTCCTTGAAGCACCACTGAAAAACCTGCTCACAGGCCTCTTTTCCACTGGTGATTCAAAGAATCACAGAATGGCTGAGGTTGCAAGAGATCATCTGGTCCAACCCCCTGCCAAGCAAGGGCACCTAGAGCAGGTTGCCTAGGACCATGCCCAGATGGCTTTTGAATAGCTCCAAGGATGGAAACTCCATAATCTCTCTGGGCAGCCCATTCCAGTGCTCCATCACCCTCGGGGGGGGGGGGGGGGGGGGGGGGGGGGCGGGAAGTGCTTCCTTATGTTCAGACAAAACCTCCTGTCTTTCAGTTTGTACCCACTGCCACTTGTCCTGTCACTGGGGTCCATCTTCTTTGCCCCCTCCAGATCCCAGCGCTCTCAGCCCTTCCTCATATGAGAGATTCTCCAGTCCCTTAACCATCTTAGTGGCCCTTTGCCAGACTCTCACCAGTAGCTCCATCTCTCTCCTGTAGTGGGGAGCCCAGAACTGGACACAGTACACCAGTGCTCCAGATTTCATACAGATCAACACTGAGAACGATTTTGTCCTCACCTGAGCCTAGCAACACAGGTGCAACCTGAATAAAACATAATAAAGAAAAGCTTTATGATACAGGAGATGCAGGCATTATGTAGAAGCCTTTTTTTTTTCATTCATAGACGACACAGACACATTATTAACAACAAGAATAGAAACATAATTAACAAGAAGATCAATAGCAGCTTCAGGATATGTTCTTCCTGTGTGTAGTTTCTTACACAAAATTCAGGAAGATTCCCAAGGGCATAGAGTTCCCCCAAACTTTATTTTCTTGGCAGACACTTTTTTTCCCCAAAGGTGACAACATGGAAATTTCCCCTTTCTGCATATGAATCCCAAACATTTTGAAAGATGGGATGTGTTAGAAAAACAGGAGCTGTGTTCTAACCCCTCCCTCCATCTGCAACTTGCTCCTCAGAGATGCATCTCAAGCAGTTTGCTGCATTTGCTCCCTTATAAGGAAGGCTTTCCAGACACTTGGAGGAAACCACTGCTTATCTCCCCAACTTAACTCTCAGGCAAGTTTCAGATTTAAAATCCAGCATATAGCTGGATTGGCTAGAAGGGCTCCTCTGCACCTCACTTTTCACCCATCAAAAACATGCCAAGACACAGGCAGAGAAGAGAATGCAACAGAACTACTAATTTTCTTCTACAAAAAGGTTCAAAGATTTGTTCACTGCCTAGACGGTGCCTAGCTTGGTAATTTAGTGCCATATTCCCCCAGCAGTTGTCTAGCTAGGTTAAGTCAGTCTCAAGCTATACAACTTCTAATTTACAGATTTTGTGCTTTTTGGCTAGGACAGACATCCAAGAACACCTGTGTTTGAATGCTTGGGTATTTGCCAAATTGTACTCGTCTACAGGGAGAAACAGAAACAGATGGGCTGGCTAGCAGATAAGCATTATTACTGGAGTAAAACCTTGTGTGCTACAAAATCAGATCTACAAAACTGAGTAAGAGAAATACTGCCTTATAAGAGACAACTCAACCATTTGTTCCCATTTACAAGCACAAGAGAGACACATTATATAAACAGATTCATTGCTATGAATAAAGTGTTTTTCCAGCCTTTCTTCGTATGTCATTTTTTCCTCTTATTCTTGTTTCTCTCTACTGGATGTTTTCCAGTACAACAAATCTTTTTTGAATGGTGATGCCCAAAACTGGACAGTCTATTCCTACTGAGGTCCCAACAATGCTGACTGGAATGGAATTCTCCCATTTTATACACAATGCTGAGATTAATGCATCCTAGAACTACATTTCCCTTTTTTGCAAGAGCATCAGGGTTTTTTTTGGGTTTTGTTTGTTTGTAAAAATTACACTCATTTTGCTTAGATCAACTAACCCCCTGCCCTGCTGTTTGGGGGTTTTTTTGTCACATTGCATTCTGCACTTGCAGATTTTTCTCAGTTCTTAGTACTTGACTGTGAATTTCCTGTTGCTCATTTTGGGTCTAATAATTTCTCTAATATATTGGGCACTGTTGAAAAAGCTAATCTTGATCTTCATAGTGTCTGCAACCCTCTTCGCCTCAATGTTTTTTACCATTCTTACAAATTTTCTAAGTATGTTCAATAGTACCTTAGCCAAGAGGTTAGCGCACTTATACAGGTAGGAAAGGACTAACGCATACAGGAATATATAAAAGGCTTTACCAAAATAAAGATATGTTGCATCTGTTCCTTTTCTCTTATCCACAAGAGCAGCCACTCAGAGGAAGAGATTTGCTTTTAACAAACCCACAGTGGCTGCCTCTAAGCACGTATTATGTTCTAGGCACTTACGAACTGATTGTCTACCAGTGTGTTCTGGCATCTTTCCATACAGCAAAGTTGTGTCCTGAAGTTATACACACTGGTCTAATTTCCACATTCTCCTTAAGAAAAGCGGGGCATGTTTTCAAAGCCCTAACACATACCTACCAATGAAATCAGTAACAACTCTAAAAATTTGTCAGCTATCCTATACGTATTTTAGATAATGTTTTGAGTCAGTGATAACATAAATGTGTCTGCATTACCCAACATTCTTTAACATGTTCTTGCTCTGGGGTCATGAGTGAATCCTCTTAGTTGTGTTAAGCACTTCTCAAAATTAACCATCTTTAATAAAGACTTAAGAGTATATTTAGGTTTTCTGGTGATAAACAGCTATCAAACACCAACAATGATCTATGGTTTCTATTTTTCTCTTTCACCAGGCATGCTTGCCTCTGCTGCAGTCTAACTTTATTTTTTCCTAGATCCATTTTCATCATTCTGTGTTCATTTCTTCTTCACCTGAAATTCATAAATTCTACTAGTTCCTGATAATTTGCAAATTATCCACACTCAGATTATCAATCAAGAGAATGTGTCCTCAATCCCTTTGACCGCAGCCTGCGTTTATGTTGACTTAAGTTGATGCTGGTACCAAAGTCTTACACACTAAAGTTAGACTAAGCCAATCTAACACCTTACTGGTACTGAAATGCTAAGTCTTGCTCTCTTCTCTTTTCCTCATTTTCAGTTGCATTTGCTCGCTCCAACTCTTGTGCCAGCTTCAGCACTCATCTGATCCCTCGGAGAGCTGATTCAGCTCATTAAACCAGCAGAAAATAGATTTTTTTGTTGTTTGGGCTTTTTGATGGGCTACTTTTCCTGTAGGGACAGATAAAAACACTTAGCCCATTTCACCTAATTGCAATCTCATGCTGGTTTACATCAGTTTAAATCGATCTAAATTAGAGCTGCCATATTCATCCCTTCATCCCCACCTACACAACTATGCCCCTTCCCTTGTGTCCGCACTAACACTCATGCAAATGGATGGTGAGCCAGCCAGGGTGGCTGACTTCAGCCAAAGACTATTAACTTTTTTTTTTTTTGGTAAGGTTACTCCTTGCTGGATTGTCTCACTGAACTTCGCAGCTGCACAAGAAATTCAGTTCAGCCTAAACAGAACTGGACCTACACTTCCTCATATCACATCTGAGAGAATTCTGCAGTGCATAAAGAAATGCACAACAGTACTTATTTCCCTCTTAACTGAGGTGGGGACATGCTAAATCAGTAAGTGCTAATTAACGAGGGGGTCATAACCCATTTTATTTCCACTCAGTAAAACTCCACCTCAGACATGCAGAAATACCTCTTGATTCTACTCTATTCGTTAGACAGCAATTTGTATTCAACAGTTTATATACAGTAAATAAATGCTACTGAATATATTACTATCTTCCATATCATAAACTGATTATGTATAGAGGTTCCCAATAAGCAGAAACATCACACTGTGAGGATAAGGCAGAAGAGGAAATACAATGATTCCAAGTGACTATTCCTTCTCCCATGATTTTAGGTCTTTACAGAACTACTCCCATGATTTTATTTCTCTAAGCATTTTACAATCAAACATTAATGTTCAGCTTTGTATAGCATACTTTTTAAACAGAGCATCTATTTTTCACCATCCATTAATGTAATCTCTTACCCCAAGAATATCTATTTTTCACAATCATATTCTAAGGTTGCACTGTTTCTCATAAGTATTTTTAGTTTTGCTCTTTTTGATACAGATGATAGTGTGCAAAGTCATGCAGCCAATGGCTCCCTTATCTCCCATACACAGCCCATAAGCAGAGAAGTTTTCTTTAGCCTAACATAAATAAGGTAATTGAGTCTAAGTGCATGCTTTGTTCTCTTCTCAGGAAATAGATTGTTTCCCTAGAACTTCAGTTACGAAATACAAAATGTATTATTAGGCTTTCACAGTACTCAAGCTGAGGTCCATTATATGTTTCCTATTGGAAGAAGCTACACTTCTATTTCACAATAAATTATAACAATTTCGGGCATTACCATTGGCATCACTCATGCCCTTTTATGTTACTGAAGAGAGAAAAGCAAACCAAGACAAAATTCTTTATTTACATTTCTATGCTTTTTAGAGAAACAGCACTTAATAAAAATCTATTAATCAGGGTTGTTTTAACTTAAATACTGTTTGCCACATTCAACACTTCACTGTTCTTTAACTGTTCTATTTAGATGACCAGGTGTACCAGGTGATAGTAACACCTCTCAGAGATACCATAACCCTAAAAAAAATACTCAGAACAGCTTTGCACTACCGTAAAATGTAAAAGCTCAACTAAGATCACTTTTAGCATGCTGCATGTAAAAATAGTTTACATTATCCTTACCAGGCAGAGCTTGCAATCTAAACAGGCAAGACAAAGGAACTATTATCCTCATACTTAAAAGGCACAAAAATATTAAGTGTAGGTAACACAGACAAATTACAGTGGCAATTTGTCAAAGGTGCTCAGTTGCATACATAGACTAGTGACAGAGTAAGAAAGTAAACAGGAGCTTCCAATTCCCCAGTCCCTATCCTACCCATACTCCCCACATCAAACTTTCTTAGATAGAAAAGCATCCACTTGTTCTTGAATAGAAGAAGAATCTTTTCCACAATTCAATGCTGCTTCCTTTATCATCAAGTCCTGTGAATTACAGTGACCTCCTCTACTCTATGTCACACTTGCCATGCAACGGCAAAGAAGATTACAGATCATCTGTCTGCAAATGTAGTTTCAAATTACACAGTTTTGAAAGAGATACATGTAGTGTTCTGTCCAGCACTGTGGAATTTGTAGTACTGTGCGATCTGCCTAAATCAAAAAGGGAATAAGATCCATTTCTACTCAGATATTTCTTTATGCTGCCAACAGTCCTGCAGGACAATGGAGTGCTCTTACTTACTGAAATAAATTGTGACCCGTTTTTACCATTACCAAAGGTCCTGTGTGCAATACAGTCTCAGGTTTTGGATATGGCATACACCAAAAATCAACCCCAGAATACTGTTATATAAAAAATATTTGCAAATCCAGATAATTTCTTGTTGTGATTTTTAGAATGTTCTGAAACATTGTCTTCAGTGCCTTGATATCAAACTTCAACATAAGTTTTATCTGTTTCATGTGTCAAGAAAAAAATGAAGAATGCATGTGAAAGTTTTATGACAATTCCATACAGAAATCTCTTCATTTCAGCCAGTTTTTATCTGCTTGTCAAAGCTGCACGCTGCAAACTCATTCTCTACACTTATTTTTTTAATCCACTGCAACCCAGAAAACGAGACCAGAACTTGCTGACTCTTCATTTCATAGCCAGATTTTGCAATACTGTAAATTCCTGTTTGCCTACCATACAATGATATTTTCTAATCTCGTGACTTTAAAATATCTTTTCCTAAAATCTTCAGTGTATTTTTCAAAGCACACCTTCTGTATTTTCTCAGTTGCACATGATGGTTCAAATTTACAGTTTGGAAATGTTGTTTTCCAGATTAAAAAAGACGTTTGCCTATTCTGATTCAGCAGTTTCCTAATTACAACTTCTGTGGAGATGGCTGGTTCCTTATTTCCTTTCTTTCATCACCATTTTCAGTTCTGAGTCCATTCTCCCCCCACCAATGTTACAGTCCTGCTATAGCATTGGTCACATTTTAGGTCATAGTCTTTAAATTGGGCTTGTACTGCACATGTTTTAGGTTTCCTGTTTGTCCACAAATTTTTCTCTAAATGTATTTTAGGTGTACAAGTACCAAAATCAGTCACTTTTTTTCTTGCAGTGGAAATCAATGATTCTTTCAGGCTAATTCCAGTATTTCCTTAGAGATTATCCCAAAGGAGAAAAAGAAATTACTTCTAAGAGCAAGATGACATAGTATCACAGTTTACAAATCACTTCCCCTGGAAGGGTCCAAATTCTCCAATTAGATCAGGTATTCAAAGTGACAAAGAGAACCTTAACTTATGTAAAATGTAGAATCTTTAATTCATAATTATTTTCCTCATAGGAACATGGTACAAATACAAGTAATTAACTGTTTATAAAACTTAACAATTTTGAGCAATTTTTTCCAGTTTATCCATTCCAAACAAATTTATTTCAGAAGTTGTGTATCAAGGTAGCTCTGAGAAACAGAACAGTATTTGTTGATTTTTAAAAGACTTAGAAGGTGGCTAGAGGTCTGTTTTATACAGGAAATTACACTAAACCATTCGGGAAATTTTTTTCTGGCTATATAATGTATGTATCTGAGATTTGGTGGCTACACAGGGACATCTTTTATTCCGTATCCAACTGCTGGAACTAATGATGGTACAGGAACATCACCGAATCACATCTGACATCTAAACCACAAAGTCTCTGTTATTTTGGGCTCACAGCTGCTTTTCTGAATGAACTATGATGACAAATTGCCTTATTGCCAAAGCCAGTGTTCGCAGACAGAACTAACAACGTTGCAGCCCTGACAGAACATACAATGACCGTTCATTTAAGCTGCATGACTTTTTGTAGGGTACCACAGACACAGAATGACACCTCTTTATAGCTAACGATTATGTGTCATTCCTAGAGGTTTGCAGCTGAGGACTGCTTTGCTAAAGAAGTTACATCCATGCTATGGTAATTCACTTTTGCGAATCCTTGACTCTCTTTGAGGACACCAGTATCTCTGTTGGAGCCAGGCTTCATTAAGCTTAGCTTATCTTTGGGCCGACTATCACCCACTCACTGCACACGTATTCTGACTCATACAGTCACACCATCATGTATCGTGAAAACGTACTCCAACAATGTGACTAAATATTAAACCATAACAATTATATAAGAGGGACCCAGACCAAATTAAATCCTGGCTTACGTGGTGGTATTGCAATGTTCTTACTGCACAGTGGTCTCAGAGATGTTGTGCACTGCTGAGGAGTGAGTGCATCATTTCTCTGTGAGTAATGAGAGCAAGGTATGCAAGAAATTAGCTGAAATACCACCTCTATTTTTCCAGCAAAAAATAAAGCACCCTACTCAAAGCCATGCCATTAGTTTTTGCCTTGACAGAATCACTGAACATCAGTCTTACCAATGTTTACAGCAACAGAGCAAAGGCAAAGAACATTCCTCTCAGAGACCATGTCTATTTTTGATCTCAAAGCAGTTCCCAATGTTTATGAAAACAAAGGCTGCTTATGTCTGAGAAGCTATTCAAATTGGAGAATCCTGAAGCATTAGGAACTCCTAGGCCTAGATACATACCACAGATTTATTCTCATTCCCTAATGTGGCAAAAATCCTCAGGAAAAACAACAGGTGTATTGACAGGACAGGATCTATGTCATACTTTCACAGTCTTTAATCTGAATGGTTAGAAGATCAAGAATCCATGGCAGAATCCATGGCAGGATCCAGGGCACGAAGTCAGCATATGCATAGGCAAAAATTACTTCAGTTTGGCTTAATCCATCACTACTGAAAAAAACAACCAAGTCCCTTCTATTGCAAACAGTGATCCCAATCTTTGTGACTTTCTGTAGGGAAAGTTTGTACAGAAACAAACATTCTCAGCACTCTGCAGTTTAAGTTCCACCAGTTTTCCCCACACTTAAGTCCATACCAAAACCTGTACTGACGGAAGGATGTGCCCTCATTGGTATAACTGAGCAGAAAAGCAGCAAATTCCTTTCATAAAAAGTCACTGGCTCTCAACTGTTCAATGGCTTATCCCTAGAAAAGTCTACAATATTGACAATAACTGGCTTTATTTGGTTTCCTCACAAGTCAGAAAAAAGATTTAGTTCCTTCCATACGAATCACAAAGGAAAAATTTAATACTGTTTACTTACCGAAGGATTTCTTTCCGAGTGAAGAATGTGCAATCCTGTTAAAAAAAAAAAAAAGTGTTATTGTACTATAGAAATAATGAAAACAACTGCAAAAGAATTATTTTTCAACCTTTTGGAAGGAAACTCAGATCTGGCAGAAAAAAACATTAAAGATGCCACTTGTGTACCATCTGCTTTTGACTCAGAAAGCAATATATGCTATAAAATAACTGAAATATCCTAAGGACAGGGTTATCAGTAAAAAAATATTGTTAATGTGAAACTTCAGGAGAAAAAAAGACAGGTTGCTGAAACACTTCTCCACTGTGGAATGACCAGACCAGAAACAAAATGAAATAAGAATGTAAGGTATAGGCCAAAAACATTCAATAAATGGATCTAGAAAGCTATAAATAACAGAGAGATGAAGAAAACTATCTTCTAACTTGGAGTATTCCTGTATTAGAGACAACTGATTTAATAATAAAAGTCATGTACTTATTTATTAGTTATTAACTCTTTTTACTAACAATCACTTTGCACTGTAGTCACTTCAGCGAAGGCTGCAAACTCTCATATGTTAGTAACATGGATAAAAGGACAGCCCCTGCTCCAAACAGCAGGCAAACTATTCAGCTTTCCCTGTGGTATCACAGAATTTGAAATAACTTACTAGAATGCAAAGTAGAGCTGGCTGAACATGAAAGAAGAGCTTACAAGCATTCACTTGCATTCTGAATGGCTCTGTGGTGGGACTGCATTTACATTAGTTTAATTCACTCTTTATGAACATCTGCATTTTGCTAGAAGAATTCACACACTTCACAAAAGAACCATAATATGAGCAGTGAAATAGTTTGCATTTCATGTATTTCTACATCAGTCATAAAATAAGTTATATTTTCAGGTGCTGTGAGGAACCATAATAATCAGTCCCATCCCATTAATAGAAATATCCCTTAATCCCCACTATCTTATCTAATACATATTTAGGGCAAATTCTGCCCTGCATCCAAAACTAGGAACACTGGTGGCAATGAAATATTGGATGATCAGTTTAGAACATTGTTCGGATCATAAATTCAGAGAATATGCATCATCTTGTCTTAGAGCTAGTGGCTGATGAGGGTGTATATACAGGGAACAACCACCAAACCACAGAATTCTTCCTGATTACCCACCTCTCTCACAGGCCCATGTGATGTGGCAAGGCATTTGCCTAAGAATTCAGCTCTTAGTAGTTTTCCTCCTTTAATGTAAACATATTTAAAGTATATCATATTTTAAAATTAGCTAGTGACAGGATAACATCATCAGACTTGGTAAGTCATACTTAAGAGTACATACAACTAGTATGACTCCCCCAGTCCTGCTCTTCAGTCAACTAGTAAAAAAGCTGAGAATCACTCTGGAATGCCTGCTTCTTCCAAGGAGGAGAAATGCAAATGATCACAGCTAGCTGAAGCAGTCAAACAGCTTGTCTCAGGTATCCAGGTAAGCCATCAGTCCTGCATGGTATCAATTATTGAGTTTGCTTGCTCTCCTCCATATAAAGTGGCAGGAGAAGCAGCTCTTCCTTTAGTGTTTTGTGTAGCAGAATAGCGTTACAAGGCACAATAGGAAGCACCTTGTGAGCTGCTGAAACTGATGGCACATTGTCTGGAACTGCACAAAGTGAAATAGGAGCCAGCTGGTTAAGTCTTCATTAATTTCAGCACATTCACCGCTTACAGTCAAACTGCCACTTAAGGATGCTTCATTTACTAACGAAAGGCAAGTACAATCTCACAAATAATTGTAATGCCTTCAGCAGCAATCATCCCGTAATTATATAGGCTTGAGAAAACAGCAGACACTGTTACTTAACTAGAAAGCTGACAGGGAATTGATATGCAAATGGAAATAAAGATGAAAAAGAGAAGTTACCCTTTACCTTCCAGAAATCACGCAAAAATGCCATTGGAAGACATATTAAGAGGTCAGATCATAAATCTTTTTCGCTGAAGGTCCACATAATTTTTTTTTTTTAATCTGAGTCACCTCATGTCTTTGAGAGACACTATTGTCTGCCTTTTTTTTTATCAAACAAAATTTTTACTAATATAATCGAAAAACCACTGATATTGAAAACCTTTATAACAAAAGTAGTTGCAAGTATCTGCCTGACCACTGTTACTGACTGCAGTATTCCAATTATGCCTCCCAATTACATGTAATTGTGTGTCAGGGATGAGGGGTGTCAAAAAAATTTACAGTGGTTTCACAGACCACTTGCAGAGGTCTTAAAGCTACTCAGGGTCAGAGCACCACAAATTAATTGTGACCTGGCCTATACTTTTGATTCACAGCAAGATCACACACACCACTTAAGAAATGCTTTACCATTAAGAAGCCTGCCTGGTCTCAAATGGCAAATGTAAAAGCCATGCCTCCAAGCTATCTCTGAAAGGGAAGGCCAGCCACCTCTCTTGCTTCTCTCAAGCTTCTTATTTCTGCCTCTTCCTTTATGCGGACACCGATGAGTAGTATAGCTGCATCAGAGAACCCTGAAGGAAGGAACTAATGTGTTTGGAAACTAACCTAGCAAAAATGGATTCATTTCCGGCTTGGATCATTTCCTTTTAGTGGCTTAGAATATAGTGTCAGTAGCGCTGGTACAAGAGATGAAGCTAAAACAAGTGTCTGTTCATGGCAGGGAAGAGGTGCAGGACTGCCCTTTTTTTTTTTTTTTTTTGAAAGCACAGCCCTAAGTTGGATTAAAGTCATGATGGAGCACGGGTCTAAATAACATAATTACATTTTACAGTTGCTGGAACTCCAGCAATTTAATTCCAATTTAATTAAAGACTTTTGGCCAAAGAAACACGGAGGTGAATCATCCAATTTTCTTCTGGCTACTTCATTCATACAGAAAATACACAATGATGGACAATAAATAGTAAACTAAAATGTTAAATTAACTCCCTCATAAAGAAAGGTGAAGTTGGTCCTGGAAAGCATTTGTCATTTATGCATATGATGACATTCATCTTCCTTCAAGCCAGAGATATCACAGAACACATTTGCTATTATGTGGACTGTGTTTGAGTTTATTATGAACTTAAAAAACAACCTGTCTATTCTGTCTGGACACTAAAGCCACTGGGAGTCCTGCTAGAAAAGCACAAACTAAATACTGAACAAATAAATGTTACCAGAGTTTTCATAATTCTTATCAATTCAAGATTTCCGGCAAGAATTTATCATGAGAATTGTTGCTTTTATCTCTAATGCTATACAACAGCCTGAAAAACTTCTGCTAACAGGAGGTCCCTTGTGGGTTTTAGGTTATTTAGAATATAGGCTTTGCCTTGAAAGGTCACCTACTCCAGCCCCTGAGAAAATACGTGCTCCTTTTCCAAGATCAACTGTCCCACTTGGTCTGTCCTTGTGCCCTTAATTATCAAGTTAATTAGAACTCTGACAAAGGACCACTGCTGTTTTTTTGAAGGTAAGATACCACTTAAACAAATCTGCAAGTATCCCCTTAACTTCCTTATGTCTAGCAAAGTGAATAAATTAAAGCAAACAGAAAATTTCCCATTGATTTCAATGAGATCATTAGCTCGTATGATGGGACTTGGTTCTCAAATTTGGCATTTAGGTGGCTTAACTGGTTCTTAAAATATTTTGCAGAGAAAAGAGTCAGATAGCTGGTGTATTTAAGTTCCATGGGTGGCTTTGCTCTTGGCTGGTAGCGTGACTTTCTGCAAGTCACTCAACATTGCTTGTAAAGTAGGGTTAATGGTCTCTGCTCTTAAAATTTACTTTATAAAAGAGCACAATGTACAGGCTGTTAGTTTTATTCTTTGATTTTCTATGTCAGGTGAATGTAGGTTTAGGACAAAACGGGGACAGACTGAAACATGGTGGTCCACTACCTTTTCCACTAGCCTGGAAGACCTTACCGCAAACTCCTAGAGCGGTTCTGCTTTATGTTTAGTTCTACGGGGATTTGAACAAAACATAGGAACAGAGATAACTGTGCTGAGAAAGCTGATACTTAATTTTATGTAAAGTGTGCATACACAGCATAATATGAGGTATGGCTCCAGAATCAGACCACATGTTATTTGTTCTGTTGGATCTCTTGCCAATACCAGAGTGCAGCATGCAGTTTATGAATGGCAGCAGAGTCCACTGAATGAAAGATGATCGCTTACCACTTTTAGAATCAAATATTATTGTGCATAAAGCATGGTTTTCAAGTAAAACTAATTTCACGTAGATAAGCACTTCAGAAAAGAGAAGAAAAACTGGAGAAAGAAACAATAGAATGAAAGAGTAGCAATGCTCAAGTATGCAAAGCTACTATGTAATAATATATCTTAAACCCATTAAATGCATATTTCTCCTCTAAGACAATACATATATAATTATGCCTTTTATATGTATAGTTTCATAAGGGCAGGTTTATTCTGATCCTGCAACAGCTCCATTGGAAAGTTTTATAAATAAGGAAATAATATAAAACAGTCTTAGCAATACAAAATCACTCCAAATTAGAAAAACAGTCTAAAACAAAAGCCAGCAAGCCACAGATAAAGTAAACCAAACAGGAATTTTGACAATATCCTCAAGGCAAGACAGATTAGATCCATATAGCTATCTTACTGAACAGCTTTTAATAAATGAGAAGTACTCAACGCTGCAACATTTTAAATGTTAATATTGCAAACAAATTATTTCAGAGGTTTCATTTTTAAAATCACAAATTAAGTTTTGTACTGTGCCAAAAGTACGCAATGTGTGTAAGAAAATTTAATCGAAACACCATAAAAACATCATCCTATGAAGTAATCAAAAAGGTTCTGGATAGAAGCAAATGAACTTTCATATAAGATCTATTATTAAGTCTATTCTGGTAACATTTTACAAATGCAATAATTTTATTCTAGTTGCCATACGACTAAGTCTGGTACAGAGTTGTGCAAGTCTGAGTCAGCAAGATACTTATGTATTTTCATCACTGTAAATATATAAAGAGTTACTGGAAGTCAATGAGATTAGCACCAGTCTTTAAGTTCTGTAGCTCTGCAAGTACTTCAGTGAATCCAAATTTAAACACTAAAAAAAAAAAAAAAAAATCCTGTCAGAGTTAGTATCTGCATTAATAGTAGTATCGGTATATGGACTTTTATTTAAAAAATGCTGGTTGCATCAGAATGTCAATGGAGATTTTCACATCCAGCCTATCTTTATTTGTAATCATATATATTTTAGAACTACAGCCAGAACAACTAAAACACCCACTGAGTTTCAGGAGGAAAAATCTGCAGCTATAAGAACCAGTTCATATATTTGTATTGCAACATGGGAGTAAAAACAGTTAGACATTAGCAATGACTGAGGAAGAAACAAACTGTCAACAAATGTAATTTTGCTCAATCTATATATGCACCAAATGGTAACATGAAACCAGAATCTGACTAAAGGATACTTTCACATAAACCTTGTTCCATTATTATGCTGCTTAATATTTGCACATTAACAGCAATGCTCTATCAAACTGAAAAGTACTTTTTACAGAAGATCCTGGAGAAAGTGTGATGAATACACTTTTTGTATTCTTGCAAAGGGTTCATTTTCAGCAGAGATCCTGATTAAGTCAAGCATAGCTTTTTAAATCAAAAGGTAGCTTGATGACCTAGTTTCACTTTATAAATGGCACTTCTTGACAGATCATAACATAACTTTCATCTGGTTTTGCATAATTCTCATGAAATACAGTTGAATTCCACTTTGACTAGAATTTTAACAAAAGGAAAAAATTTAGTTCTGTAATAGACATTCTTGTGCAAAAGAAGGAAGTCATTATTTCATATTACTGTCTTTTATTGCAATATTGCCTAGAAGACAGCCAGGATAAATATCAGTTTGTTTTGAGGTTGCATGAAATAATGTAGAGTAAATAATCCCATTAATGACAAATACAAAAAGAAATGGCTTGCAATAAAAACAGTAATATCTGATATAAAATATTTGTGCCCTATATTCTCTAGGTTCTGTCTGTTAAGAAAAAAAATTCGAATCAAATTCATATCAAATTCAGACCACTTATTTGAGTAACCCCAGAAAAGGCAATGAGATTGACTGAACAGTGGAGTAGTTTGTCCATACCCCAAGCACAGCTTCTATGCCTTTCCTATTCAATATAATTGTTTCTCAGTGAGAAATGAAGTGCACTGAGGCCAGTATATGGGTCTGATGTTGCTATATTACATACCTTTATTTTCTACTGCTCCAAGCATCCTTATATAGCATCACTCAAAAAAACCCTAAAATTCTGGTTCATTTTCTTTTCTCATTATGAGACTTGACCTCCAAAATCTGCAGACAACTTTTAAAAGCTTAATTTTAAAATTATGTTCTTTGATTGCAATGAAATACATCTTTCTTGCTGATTAATACTTACCTTTTCCCTAACCAGACCTTGGTTAGATTTTGCATTTTATGTAAAAAAAAAAAAAACAAAAAAACAAAAAAACCCAAACAAACCAAACCAAAAGAAACCCACAAAAAACACCCCCAAGCAGTCAAGTACTCTAAGGGCATAAGAAGCAGAAATCCCCAGTAGAATTCATTTTCTTACAAGGCTAACTTTTTAAATGAGGCGAATCTCAATGAGGAAACCAATGTTTGCAAAAGCCTAATTTCCAAAACATTTCACTAAGTTTATGAAAATTTAAAAAGCTGCCAACTAGAACGCTATCTTAATAACAGATGATAGGACAAGGTGTTAGGAGATTTGCAGCTTTCCAGTCTTTCTTTAGACAATTTGCCTCTACCTCTTCTGGGGGGGGAAAAAAAAAAAAAAAAAAGCAGCTATGAGAGGTTTAATACTATCAAGTCCTATTATGCATCTCTTTTACAAACAGTTTCAACTGGCCACCCATCACCAGTCTTAATGAAGAGTATTTAAAACACTAATGTATTAAAAACATTGAGATCATCTTGTGGGTGACCAGATTTACAATTATTTCATGTAAATGTAAGGTGCTGCTAAAAAGTGACTCTTCAATATGATAGTTTATATGCAAAAAAAGTTTATACGTGGGCATTTCAGAAAGTTTTAGACAAATCAAATAAAGTTATTTTATTTCACTAATGTCATATTAATGATCTGAGATTTATGTATGCTAGCTTTTCAAGCAGGTGATTTTTCTTCAGCTTAATCTTTACTCCTGAAAACTAAAGCCACTTACATATGGTTTTCCCATACTTTAAGCACATTAACTTCTCACTTTTCCATCTTATAGTGTCTCCTATGGAACAAGCACTTAAAACATAATGCATTTAAAAAAAAAATTTCACTACTAAAGTAGCATTCAGGTGCTATAAGCTCAGAGCAAAAAAGTTACGACCAGATAATACAGTGCCCAGAAATACATTCAAATAAAGAAATGATAAGTCTAACCATGAGGGGAGTGAAGTTTTGAACAGTCTTCTAATAGGAATTGCAGGGAATTAAAAAAAATATATCTATTTTACAAAAAGGATTAAGTTGACTCCTTTATTTCTGCCATACTGATACTACGGACTCTGTAACCCTGGGTATTATTGTGAGGAGTAGAGTACCAACTCACAGACATACAAATTCACAAGAAGTTGCCTAGTTCTCATTTGGGAAAAAAAAAAAAAGAAAAGGATTAATCAATGATCCATTTTAAAAGCCATTTATATGTAGATGCCTGGCTGTACATTGGGGTACAGATGTGCACAACACACTGTTGCAAAGTGGACCCTGGTACACAGTGTTTTACTTTGCTCCAGTGTTCAGAGGACCTGGCAACCCAACTGCTGTTTCAAGAAATGAAAAACCTGCATTTTAAAAATTATGGAACCACTACCCCGTTCTCCCCTTTTCTGTTCTGAAGGAATTCCACAAATGAGAAAAAGGCAGATAAGACGGCAAACTCCAAGTCAAACAGCTCCGTTTGTATTACAGCAACTGCATACTCCCCCAGAATGTAGTGGAGAGGCAAGAGTTCTCTGTGTGGATAGCTACAGCAGTAACCCCAGGATTTCTGTGTTTAAAAGATCCAAGAGGTATGCAATAACTAATGGATCAGAGGCAAATCACCATCAAAATAAGGACTTCAGCTGATTGTTCACAGCATGAGGCTAATATTCCTTCCTGATAAATTCTGGAGATTAGTTATTGTCCTAAAACTTGTTATTTTATTGTACTTAGCATATATAACAAGCGCTCTTACTAGTCAAAAATTATCTAGCACTACACTAATGAACTACAAGTCTGCCTGTAACAGAGAAATCCCATAGGCTGACTCAATGCACTGGGCCTAACTACTGCCAGGCTTTGAGATCAATTACCCAGCATTATGCAAGGCAGGGGCTGAAAAAGCCATTAGAGAAAGGCAATTTCTACATGAAGAGTAGTGAATTAGGGATGACATTGCAGCTCTTGCATTTGCCAGTTTATGTCAAGAAGATAACGTTAATTACATTTGGATTTTGTTTTGTTGCACTGCAGTTGTCTCTGTTCTGTGTTCACTTTTTTTGGTAGCAGAAAGACTGACACTGGTGTTTTACAGATCTTCGATTTCCCTCTTGCCTATTCAGCAGGGATGTAAAAAAGCCTTTTTGGATCTTAGACTACTAAGTCTAAGATCACTAACTTAGACTAATATGATTACAGTGATAGACCGCTGGTGAGGGTGACATGTGTAACAAAGTGGAAATTAAAGAAGCTCCATTTTCATATTTCCTACAATGACAAGAAAAAGGCTAGGAATTTAATAAAAGCATTTAATTTATGCCTTGTTTTCTGCATGGGATAACATTTTAAAGCATTTTAAAGCATATATCCATTGCCTGACTCTCTGTGTAAATACCTACACCTGTGAAAAGTCCATGTTAGCAGTAACTCCAAAGAAAATTAGTATTTAAAATCATGCTTTCTACTTCAAGGGCTTAAGTCAAAGATTCTGAAAGTAAAAAGAAAGCTATTTGCTTTTGTGTGCACTGGATCTGTCCCTTGGTTAGCAGAAGATAAACTAAATGTTAATATCCTGTGCTGTTAATTGTCTATGTTTATAGCTTCATGTACAAGAACAGAGAAATGCAGCCAGCCCTGTCTGCATCTCATAATAAGTAGTCAGCTGCCTCCTCCTTCAGCACACTTCTGTTCGATACATTGCCTCACTGTATTTTCAGAAACTTGTTCAAGATGCCCACTGTGCAGATAGCTTCCCGCGATCCATTTCACCAAGATTTGCAGCATGCTGAAACATGACTGAAAACTGGGAATTATTATTTTTTTACCCTATTAAAAAAATCAGTTGATGCAATGTGAAGTAAATAAAGTACCACCAATAAGCTATCCCTGGACACAAAATGTATACTTTTTCTGTCAAGGTAGGAAACTGCCATCCAGGAGTGGATGCAAGCATAAGGATACCTATTCTGGAATTACGCTAAGCATATTTCTATGACTTATCCTTAGGAGAAGTGAAATTAGATAAGACTATTTTTTTTCCTTTCCCCTCTTATTGACAGCAAAGGTATCAGGGAGAGAAAAAGATGTTACTGCTACGCTTTCTTCTTTACAAAACACCCAATAGAAAGATTCTACTAAAAACTCCCATTGTCAAGCTAGTCACCGTCTTTATCCTGCTTCCTAGTTCAGACATCGAGGATTTGACTCCTTTCCTTGTATACAGAGAAGGGAATTAAACTATATTTAAGAACCCATCCTTACAATACTATTACAATTGCTGGGAAGGAATAGTAGAATATATGCATGCAGGCTACAAATGAAGTTTTTGTTTATATTTGGAAAAAACACTCCCCAAAAGAAAACAAAAAACCCCCCAACATATTAAGATATGTTTCTCCTTTCTTTCCCCTAATGCAAACTAAGATATCTTACCTGGTAGGCATCTAGCTGTTCATCAGTAAATATCGTTTGCTTATTACCCATCTTAAATGAGGAATTCTTCCTCTATGCAAATGCATCCCATTAGAAGTAGCTGGATTCCTCTGTATTGTAGGCATTTAGAGCACGTATACTCCGTGAGTGCGCTGGAAAAATCCCAAAGCCTGCATTGAACTGGTTCTGACTGTACCTGTCCAATGAGGAAGGACGCAGTATTGAGAAATCTTTGCAAAGGCTTGACCTGAGTGTGCTGGGAAGGAAAGCGTTAAAATCACAGGCAGGTGTCGCCCAAAACCAGTGATGCCATTCTCCCCCTTTTTCAGGTGCTTTTCTAAGAGGCATACAGAGCTTTTATAACGTAAAAACCGAGTGGCCAGTAGGAGAAGAAATCAGCTCTCTACTGTCCGGGTGTCTTGCTCGCTTGCTCACTCCCTGACTTCAGGGCGCTCCAGCTCGGCACCTTCATGTTTTAGAGCAGCTTTGCGTCACCCGATGGCGCTCGGTAGCGCAGTCGTATTACACGCACACACAGAGCAAACCTAGTAACTAGAGAAATGGATTAGCAGAGTAAAGATTTCTGCAGCGGGTCTCCTCACAGATAAAAGTACATCCTAGTCAGTGCTTGGATCTGACCTGTACCGCGCTGCCAATGTTAAACACAGCTGGATGGAGGCTCAAAGTGTCCAGAGCGTCCCCACATCATCACCGGTGCCGCGGGGGCTCCACCGTAAATGCTGATGTCTACACTGTGGCTATAACCAGCCCGGGCTATCAAGGATGTGAGTTCACTACCAGAGGTGGCAAACTCCCAGGTATGCCAGTGAATGCAAGTATTCCTTCCCACATTAAATTAATCTTCCTGATTTTTTTATTTTAGTAGTTAAAACAGACGTTAATCTGACTCCTTCGGGTCAAGCAAGCACAGCTGGAAAGAAAAAAAGTTACCATAGCCTAAAGCAAAGGTAGAAAGTACCACTAGAGGGCTCACAGTGTATTTTAAAGTAATACAACCCTATTTCCGTATTTCCGGGGAAATTAAAGAAAATAAAAGAAATAAAAGAGCATGTAAGAGATGCACACGGACAAAATTAATAAACTCAAAAAAAATTATATTATCTACCATCTGCAGAAGGATAAGCTCTTACAACAACAGTAGGAAGAAGGCTGAGTGAGAAAGGATGGGAACAGGGAGGAAAGACCTGTTATGAGTAAGTTTCTTTGGACAGCTCGCTTCCCATTTGTACACACAGGAACGGGAGAGGGTTTATAAATATTTAATAAAATTCCTACCTTCTTTACCTACAGCTCTGCCAATGGTCATTATTTCCTCAGCAAGTTAGCATGTTTAATAAAAACACCTGGAGAATTATTTTGTGCTTTTTCCTACACCTTCTAATGACCCTGACCTGATAACAGCACTGGATAATAGGAGTTCAATTTACCTTGGCATATAACAACAGAGAACAAACACTTAATAATACTGAAAGTAAATGTATTGTATACACAGTAAAAATATCCTATGAAATGTGCTGGATATGAAGTGTATGAAGGTATGAAGTGCTGAACCACAGACTGTTGTAAGAGACAACTTACTTAGATTGTAATATTCAGAAACGGAGATCTGATGAACTGCAAACCAGTACCGCCTTGAGTTACAAAGCCACAAGGTATTACCATATATACAAAATAAATGGCTTGGGATGAGAATGCATTCAACAAGGCTTATTAGCGATAAGTAAACATCTGAATTTTAACAGTGAAAGAAATGTATTCTACCAATAGAATATATTGCAGCACAGTTTCAAAATAAGAAGGAAGAAGCTACAATAAGGACAATACAAACTCTGAATGACCTACCATCAGATCAAGGGTGCAGCAAGCATCTATTCAAATATCAGACAGTTGAATCGACTGTTACATGGCCAAGCCAACCTCTCTTTTTCTAGCCACTAGTGTTGCGGGTTTTTTTCTTTTCCCAAAGGTACAGTGGCATTGGATTCTTGTTATGTTTAAAAAGATTCTCCACAAGCAAGTCAGAATGTAAAGAAGAAAAAACCCCAAACCTGCAAAATACAGTATTTCTATTTATTAAAAGTGCTCTTTTAACACACTCTTTTTGAATCAGAAAACAACAATCCATAAGGACCCCTGGAGATTAAGAACTTTCACAGTTCTGAAAGTTCTTACACACCCTCAACTCTGAATGAGCTTCATCATTGGCTGTAGTGGTTATGCATATAATTAAGCGTGTTTCATATCTATGATCTGGTGCTACTGAAATGCCAGAGCTAGCAGCTGTTCTCACTCAGACCAGACCAATACATAGTCAAGTGATTTGCATGAAATAGCACTCCTTTCACAGACACCTAATTCAAGCTGCCTATGCAAATTAGATTAAATATAAATGGCCAAATTATCTTTAATGTCATTATACAGAAGTGAATTGACACCAGGGTTGTACTGGGCTCCATATCTTCTCAGCTTGTGATTCTGTATACTTAACAGTATTACTACAGTGAAAAGACTGACATCTCATTTCTTCTTTTTTTTCCCCTGCTTTTATATTCCTGGCTGTTTGGTCCCACTGTATCCTAGATGACACACATATCAGCTAATCTCTATCTTTAGAATCAAAATAATAACAATAAAAAGCAGAAGGGCTAAATGGAAAGCACCAGCTAGGTAAGACTTACTTGTGGTTACAAAGTAGGCCAGAGGTAGAGTTCCTGAGGTTCACAGACATATTCCTGTTCATGCCTTTGGGCCTGGCTTTCCACTTTGCCCCCTCCGCTTTTCTCTTGCATATTAGAAATGCTTTGGTTTCATGTAACGTAGAGAAATTATGCAGGAAAACTGGTATGGCTAAAAGAGTTGATTGCTTTAAAAGAGTTAGAAGTTCTTGCTTTAAAAGAAAGACACAACCTACCAAGGGAATGGCACCCACTGAGTATATGGACAGAAAATAAATTGTTTCTTCAATTCTTCTTTCTATACCCCGAAGAGTATTTTCCATTATTAAATAAAATTAAAATGCACAGAATTTTAAAAAGAGGATTCAAACACTGATTGTTGAGGGTTCCACTATACTAGCTAGTCCTTCTCAAGCATGCTATAGTGGTACCTATATTTCACTGCGTAATTACCTTGCTATACTAACTAGGTAAAAGTTAAAGACAATATAATGCACAAACTCTTTTTGACTCCTTGTATGTTTGTATGTATCAAAGATCAGATAATTTTCCAGTTTGCTCTTTTTCACTTCTTCTATCTGTTTGTATTTATCAAAGATTAGTTTAATTTGCCAGTTGGGTGTTAAGCAATACTTACTCCCAGCATAAGCTACTGCAACAAATCAATACTTTTCTCTGTACACAGCAAGATCTGACCTTAATGTTATCAGCACCAGCCTTTCATCACACTATACTGTATTTCAATTTTCTAAACTGTTTGCCAAAGCATGTGATTTTAAGGTATTTATCAACATATAGCATATATCTCGCCATCAGCTGCAAATAAAGTTTATTAAGTAGTATAAGTATATATACAATAGTCTTGACATTTCACTGGCCATTATACCAGAGAACATGGTTAAGTAGCCAGTGTTCATCTGCTTTAAAAGTTTAATTCATGGAGCAGAAAATATACTATCAACCATGTACACCAGATTTAATATTTTATAGCAAGATGGCTGTCAGCTGCAATAGCTTAACACCCACCTAAGGCTGCAATCTGACCCCAGCTGCAGGGATGTGTTTCCACAGCCAGAGCCCAGGGAATGGGCCAAATCATGCCAGCACTCCTGATCGCCTCCAGTGCAAAGTCTCCTGCTCTGAACTGTTGCTAGCCATGGCTGCTACACCAGGTGACTTTGATTTATTAGTAGAGGTGTTAAGTTTAATAACCTCCAACAGACAGGTCATACTACCTTAAATTGCCTCTGTAAATTATGCAGTGAGAACTTGACTGTGGTTTAAGTATGAAAGCTCTTATTCCTCGTCAAAGGAAGATCAAGATACTATGAACAGAGATCACATTACCTGTTAACGAGAAGAACCACACAAAGTTTTAACAATCAGGTTGCTTATCTGCTGCCTTCACTGCTCAAGTTGGTTTGCTACAACTTTTTTTGAGTTTTCATATAGAGACATAATCAAAAGTTATCCTTTTAATTGGGGAAAAAAAGAACCTGCAAGATTTCGTGCCCATTACACCAAATATTCAAACAGTTTCTCTCCCACACAGATGTTTCCTTGCAGATTAGCTCTTCATAAAGATTCACCCTGTTAGCAAAAAGAACAGTTTTGATCTAGAAGGGCTGCCTGTAAATTTATTCTGTTGCTACTTTCTGTAAGTTAAGTTATGGCCCCCTGCTACTGAAAGTGTAAGCAAAAATGGTCACTACTTGCAATGATTACATGGGAAAGTTCTATCCTCCACCGAAGCTGTGGAAATCCACCTCGAGTCTTTGGGGCTTGTTTTATTTACTTGAACCCTATTCACAATTCTGTTTGCTCACAGGTAAATGAGAAATAATAATGTTCATCTACAATAGGTGCTGTGGAGATAAAATAATTAAAATGCTTGCGAGTCCCTTGAATGAAAAATGCTACAGAGCTACAAAACATTACCATTGTAATATGCTTCACCAACTGTCACAACTTGCCTCTTATTCAATAGTTATTGCAAACTATAAATAAAAAGTGAGCTGTAAATACACAGTTACAAGATAGACATCCTAAAATGAGTGAAAATGATCTACTGCAGTAGATTGATTTTCCAACACATGACCAATTGGATGCTTAGACCCCACTAAATTTGTCTGGAAGTGCTAGCCTATAAGAGAATGCTTCATGGGACTGAGCCCTGTCTTATGAATGAATAAACAGAACTTGAGAAAAATGCAAAACTCACGGCCCTCAAACCAGTGAAACATGCTGACTGTCTGACTAAATGCACTTGTTATGATGAGCAGGAACTTTCTGCAGAGAGTTTTTAATGCTAAAGAAAACAGAAAGGAAAACCTTGTGCCAAATTTGCTGGGTTTATGCTCTTATCTATCTAACTTAATAAAATACACCATCTTGGAAGATGGAGGTTTCTGACTGCATTTCATTAAGCCTAATTTATCCATAATAAATCAAGTAAAAATGACCTTTTTTTTTTAAGATGCTTTACACAAGACAATGCTTTGCCTTAGGGACAAAATAATAATTAAAAAATTAATGGTTTCCTAAGCAGGCTACCTTTAATATCATTAATTTCCTCATATGGATTCTCAATACCGTGTTCACTAGGGGAAAGAAACTCCTGCTATCTCTATATAGGCATCTTTTTTCTAGGCAAAGTAACTACTAATGGTTTTATTACTGTGTTGTTTAGCCCTTCTCAGAACAGATCCAAACCAGCCACTGTTAATGGCTTATTATTGTAGTATTATTATGGTAGCACCTATAAGACACAGATCAAAATCTGTTGCAAATATGTATAAAAAAATCATTTCTCCCCAATTTCTCTCCTCCACTCAATTTACAATCAAAGTGTAAACCAAGAAAGTACGTGCAGCTACAGTCAGAAAACACAAGAAAATAATGTGAATATACTGATCAGCACATAATCAACATTTATGGAGTCCTTTGGTAAGCATCATGGCAAAAGAAACAACAAATATAAAGAAAGGAGTAGAATAGATGTATCCATCTCATGGGAAGCAGTACAGTAAAAACATTAAAAATTCAGCTAGTATGTCCTAGAAACATCACAGGTCAGTCTGAGATGGGAGCAGGCCTCAATTTGCAAAAGGCTGGGGGGAAAGCAGTGAATAGGACATGTAAGCTGTGGAAAGTAAAGATGGCACAACAGAAGAGCCACTATGTGTAAAGTATGACCAAGCTTTGAACAAAAAAAAAATATTTTACAGAAACCTTTAGAACAGATATCTGCAGGCCCAATTTCAATTTTAAGACTAAAATGAAAAAGCAGTAGTTAACAGAAGAAAATCAGTATCAAGAGAATTCTGCACACTTCCAATTACAGACAACATCTGAGAGACTATTCTCAATTCAAAGCGTTATCAAAAATAAAATAAAACATACACACAGTACACTGTTTCAAAAATTGTCAGTACCCTCTGGTGCCCTGTCATGGTGGGGGGAGGGGGTGGAAGGAGCAAGCGACCCCCAGAAAATAGTGGCTACTAATGCTGGGCAGTTTGAGGATTTCTACTTACTCACACTTTCAAGACAAGAGCAAACTGAACACACAGTCTTAGTCCTGAGTTTTCAAGCACATACAGGACAGAGGTAAGTAAATGGAAAGGCCACAAGTATTTTGATAATTCCATCACCAAAAACTGGCACCAAATTATACTGAGATAGAATCCAAATCTTTATGTTGCCAAAAAAGTATAAGAAACCAAAGATAGGTCTGGCTTTCTTTTAAATTGTCTTCCGAGTTTAAACTTTCAGGATATATTAGACTCACATTTTATATCACTCTCTGCAGCCACTGAGTTTAGAAATTCAGTCTTGGTTTTAAATCAAAGCTGAGAGTCTCATTTATTCCTATAACTAATTTTTTGAATTGACAACAAAAGAGTTGACTTAAATTGACTGAACAAAATTGCAAGCAATGGCCAGACTGTTATTTAGACAGCAGAGCCCACCATATCATAAGAGAGTCTCTGCATCACTGTTTGTCTAAGTGGACCAAACAGAAGGTGGAAGTATTATCACCATTTCACAGGTAGGAGAATCTTTTAAAAGTCAGATGAAGCAATCATTCCCAGAGGTCTGAGCTCAAACTGCCTCAGTTCGAGCTTGGTGCTTTACTCTGAAGAACATCCCAAGCCAGCTTACCACCCTTAAGATAAGGAAGAATAAGCATTTCTTAACTGCTTTAGGTGGGACTCTAAGATAGCTATCTCAGTTCTTATTTATCATTGTAACCGCAGCATTGTCTCCCTTGCCGTATGCTGCTCAGGAAGGGACGCTCCGCAGCTGGGGGCCTCTCACAGCCACAGCCTAAGCCAACTCCTAGAACTGACACACAAGAGCATCAACATTTTTAAAAATAACGAGACAAGTACCTCAAAAATTAAGGGAAATACAAATTTTAAACTGCCCCTATTTCAACAGCTTTGTTTTCTGATGCTTTAAGGTGCATGGTTTTTTTCTCTGCTGCAACAAATACCTGACACTCTTCTTTGTTCATGACAACTATTTTTCTCCTGTAAACTACCCAATTCCAGAATCTGAGATTTTATAAAACCATCAAATGCTTCAAAACCGGAGGCCGCTTGCAAAACTGCTTTTGTTTGTCGCCAGGCAGCTGCCATGGCGGTACCCCCTCAGACACCCCCCGGGGCTCCCCGCCGGACTCCGTCCTCGGGCGGCACCGGGCTGAGCCCACCCCAGCACCTCACGCACCGCCCAGAGCGATGGCTCTCCGGCTGCATCTCCGCCGGGTCGCCCGGGGCAGCCGGGCGGGGTCCGGCCGGGCCGGTGGCACGCAGTTGCCGGGCGCTCCCCGCGGTACCTCAGCCCGCAGCGGACCGCCAGGGGGGGACACGGACAAGGAGGGGAATACTTCCCGCCACATAGGGCCGGGCAGCGCCGCCGGGGCGCGGAAAGAGGGGGGCATCCCCGCTGCCGGGCGCAGGATGACGAAAGCGGCTCGGCCCAGGGCAACGGCGGGCGGGAACCGAGGGACCGTTGCCGCAGCAGCGGCCTCCCCGGGGGCGGGGCCTTGTGGCCGCGGGGGGCGGGGCCTGCTGCTCTCCGGGCGCCGGTTCCGGTCTCGAGGCGGGCGCGGGTGTTCTCGGGCCTCAGCGCACCGCGGTGCCTGGGAGCATCATGGCTGCAGCCGCGTGGATGCCTACGGTAAGCGAGGGGGGACAAGTCCCGTCCCCGCGCCCGCAGGGCGCGCGTGTGACCTTGGCCGCGGCGGTGGCGGCTCGGTGGTGCCTGAAGCGATGCCGCCGCGGGGCGCCGCCCGCCCGCAAGGTCGCGGTGCCGCCGGGCCCCGGCAGCGCTCCCGAGGGGCGGAGGGCCGCAGGGCTCGCGGCCGAATGGCGGTCCCGCGGCGGCGGGCTCTCTGCCCGCACCTCCCCGGGCCGGACCCCCGCGTCCGCGGTGGGCCGTTACTGAAACGGCCGCTGCTGCCCGCAGGCGCCCGGCCCGGCCGTGGTGGGGGAAGCGCCGCTCCATCCCTCCCGGCGCGGCCCCGCGGCGGCGGCCTGGCGGGGAGGTCGCGCCGTAGAGGTCACGGCACCGGCAGGGCGCCGCGGCCAGGCCGAGGAGGGGCTCGGCCCTCGGGCAGCACCGGGCCATCCCCGGGTGGGCCTGCAGCTGCGCGCTGCTCGGAGCTCCCCCCGTGCGGGGCCAGCCGTGCCCTGCTTACCGACAGCAGAGGTTGAAAACGTCATTCCTGAAAGGAGCCTGCGGCACCAGGCATTGCGGAGTCTTCCTGGGGAAGAGGCTCAGTTACCGGGTTTTGTCCCATTGCTTTCTGGCCCGCTACCTGGCCTGTGGGATTTACTGGCTCTGAACTATTCTGAAACGCCAGCATTACTCCCTGGGGCTGTCACGGAGATGCTGCTGCTTTTTGCCTTGAGTGAATTAAATGTCCTTTCCGCCTTTTAATAATAGCCTGTTGGAGGCTAAGTCATCGAGGAAGCCCCACTTCACATATTTGTTAAAATATGGAAGAGCTGTCAAGAGTTATCACGACACATGACTTTAAGGTCAGAATGGATCGGTTTTGTTTAGCCTGATTCTCTCTAGCGTTACAGATGTTGAACTTCAGTATAATGTGCCAGGCCCATGATTTCTGGCAAGACAGACCGTGCCCTTTCCAGGGCTACTCTGGAACGTGAATCCTGACTCTCTATGCGGGAACTGTACCACGAGGGAACTTAACACTTGTGTGGTCAAATTCACCTTTTCATTTATTGCTCCAGCTGTTGCCTCAGATATACAGCTTGCTGTGGGAAACACTGCTTGCCTGTTGCAATGACCTTGTACATCTCATGTTGGGTTACAAGTAAAAATAAATTCTATCTTAAATTACTTCTCCCACAATATTTGTTACAATATACATGAGAATGATATTGTTTCTAGTTGTTTCTATTAGTGCTAACATAGTTTGTCCCTTTTGCCACACAGCTACGTTCAAGCATACATGTCAGTAAAGACAGGAGGCAACAAATACAAATCGGACAGGAGAGGAATACAAATTGTCACATACATTCCTGTCTAGCCTGATAGCTGCAGACAGACTGCATACGTGACTCTGGTAGAACTGAAGTAGTGTAAGTCTGTTTACACTTAGAAGTCTTCTGATTCTGAAGTCACAGAGGCATGAAAAATCCTAGAGAGGAGGATAAGATGGGGGGGCTGTGATTTTTCTGCAGTTATCGATACTGATACAATTGGGGATTTTATCTGTGGTGCTCAGCTAGGCAAGAGCTCAACCTGAGGTATCATCCCAGTTTTGAAGCTTAATGCCAGCTTGGAATATTCAGATGTTAGAAAGTGTAATTCTTTGGCTATGCTGTGTAGACTCGTTGCTATGGTGAATTTTGTCTTTAATGTGCATTTCAATTATGCTTTTTAAAAACTGTCAGGCATGCAGAAGGCAACAGTACAAAACCTACAGATGTAAAAGGTGGAAGAACAAAATTCACCACAGTTTGAATGCAAGAAGTGACACTAATGCAAAGTAGTTTTGCAAACATTACCTAAAACGTGTAAAGATACTGTCTGCCCAACTGTTAGTGAAAGTGTTTGATTTTCATGAATCTTAATCCTTAGCATATCATCTATTTAGTTAGAGTTATGCAACCTTGCTTCGGGTTGTTGTGCAGTAACTTCCCCTCACCCCCAGGCAAGGTAAGAGAGTATGGTGCACTGCAAAGCACGGCTGTCCTGGGTTTGCCTTGTGCTAAGAATACCCACATGAGGTGTTAGCGCACAGAATGCTGGAGAGCGACTTGGCAAAGCATTAGTTACTCTTGTTTCATTTGGATTTTTATACTAGTTCAAGATAGGAAATTTAAAGCAATATGATTTTAAAATGCAGATTTGCTGCAATGTTGTTAACTTTTAAAAATTCCATTTATGTAGTAAAATAGCAATCTTTTTGCTTTATATTCTTGCAGGTTTCTCGATTGCTAGGTGCTTTCAAAAACCAAAAACAGGTGACCAGAAGTTTTGGTAGTGCTGTGAGTATGACAGTACCATTTTTTTCTTTTAAGAAGTTTCTCAAGAAAGGGGTTCAGAAATTTATAAGATTGCTGCTGTTATTTTTACATTCTCAAAAAAATAAGGCCAAAACAAGTGAACATATATGCTCTTAATGCTGTGCTGGACTTACACTGGTTAATTACTGTCTTTGGCAATTGCATATTAAAGCATAAGTGATAATACAAAAGGCTCTAGTAAAAGATAGAAGTGGCATGAAGACTTTTCACAAAATATGGACATAAGCCAGTCTTCTGAAACTCATATGTCAAATATTGGGCAAAGTAAAAAGATCGTTGAGAAGCTTCTCATTTTTTTTATCTTGCAGACTTTCCTCTAAGCACTAGATTTACTTTACTGCTGCTTTTAGAATACCTTGCATCTGAAGTTCTGCCTTTTCAAGGCCCTCTTTAAAGTATTCTAGACACTCATTGTGTATTTCCTTGTAGATGTTTTACCTTCTTTATGTGTGTTTGAAGTGCCCATGGGCCCTTTTTTTCAGTGAAGGCGGCCTTGAAAACTGCTCAGGCAGAAGCAGGGCTCAGCACCACTGCATGCACCCTTAAGCAGAACTTAATTTTAAAGAACAACTGTGGCTTTTAATATAATTTTTGTAGAACAGCAGGTAGAACAGCTAAAAGAGAAACTGAAAGGTCACTCATATCTTATACAGTATAAAAAGATTTAGAAGGTGAGGCACCTCCAGTTCTGTTTATACCACATTACTGTTTCAGATGAAACGTTCTGTGGCTCAGGTGGAGTCCTGCTGTGCTGTGAAGCAAAAAACTAATCGTGAGGCATTCCATCAGTTACGTGCTTGCTCAGTAGCAGTGTTCTTTTATCAGAGGCTCTGCTTCTTTTGTTGTGCACAGTGAATTTCTTTGGTTCAAATTAGTTAAAAAATCAGTCAATAGATGTTGAAAATCTGAATATTTTGTGTGGACAAGGATGGAAACATCTTGTGAGTTGGTTCTAACTGGGGTTTTGCAAATAATGCTGTATCTGAGCTGCCTTTGTTGTAGGTAATAATGAGCCCTTACAAAACCGTTTGAGGTCTTTAAATAAAACAAAAAGAGCTGGGGCACATACGATTAGAATAGTAATAATTTTTTTTTTTTTTTTAATCAAAGCAGAGTACTTTCTTCCCCCGTTATTCAGTGAGCCTGGGCTGTGCAATTTATTTCATCTGTTTGATGATGATAAAAGAAACAAGAGTGAGAATATTATGGGAGGAAAATAACTTGGTATTGTTAAAAACAGGTCTGAGATTTTTAGGAAGTCACTTGAGAAGTTTAGATATATGTGAATTTTTTTTTTAGGTGAATGTAGCATTTCATAAATTTAATCTTTTCTAGCATGTGTCAGTATTATGCAGCATGTTGATAATATTGGAGACATATGGGTAACAGAACCATAACTAGGTAATATTATCTCCTCTCCAAATTTCAAGAAGAAAGCATGCTGAGATCATTCATTTCAAGGAGTACTGAGCAGGAACCTGCCTTTCAGGTTAAACCTCTGTGTTTTGAAATAGGAATAGATAGCAGGCAGATTTTTAAACAATTCTCTCAAAATATGTGCACGCTCCCTTTGAAAGCAAGCTAGTCATTCTTGCTTCTGTCCAATACTGCTATTCTTCATAGTGAATATTTGGTAACCGAAGCTTTCTTTTCTTTTCTAGTAGTGACTTGGTTCTTACAACACATGAAAATGTTTTCTACATAGAAAACAAGCATTCATTTGTTGTACTACTGATATTTCTTTACCTAGGTACAAACAGTAACTTTAATCCCAGGAGATGGCATAGGACCTGAGATTTCTGCTGCTGTCATGAAGATCTTTGATGCTGCCAAAGTAAGTCATATTTGTCTTGCTGTAAGTTTAACTACAACAACACGTATTAACTAGGTGTATTAAAAATGTTTTCTCTTTAACTTCCAAAAGATCAAGTCATGTTTAAGCTATTAAAACTTCTTGACAATAGAAAGAGTCTGAAGCTTCAGCTAATAAAAGATAGGATTGCAATATCGAGGCAGGGTTTGAAACTGTTAGCTGGTGGAGGAGTAGAGAGTTGAGAGCAAATGTTGTGTTTAATTTTTGGAAATATGAACTCAATATATCATGTGAAATCACCTTGTTGAGGTAGCAATCCTGAGCAACTGGTAGAGGATGTTCTTTCATTTATTGTGACTTCCAGTGCAGATGAAAATGTGTGTGAAAGGACTGGCTTATTCTTAGAAATCAAACTGCTGCACTGCCAAACACATTCACTTAAGTGATATGAAAACTAAGTATATCCAAGAACTGTTTTACTACCTATCTGAGGAACTTCACCAGAATTTGTCCAGTTTCCTTGAAAGGAAATACAGCTCTTCAGGAAAGATGCCTGTTAAATTGTTCCACATTAGTTACAGCACCACGGCATATTCCCTTTCTATTCCCACTATCCGACTTAGATTTGGAAAAAGTGAAGTTCTCTAATTATATGTGAAAACTTTGTAATAGTTTTGGTTGTTTCTGGGGACTCAAGCAGGAGCTGTGGAGGAGTAAAACCTAAGTTTGTGTGTGAGTGCATGTTTGTAATACTTAAATCAGATTTGTTTGTTTTAAAGGGGATTCTTTAGTATGTTACACTTAGATTGGTTCTGTTTGCTTCTGAAAGCCCTTGTATCTTTTCCTTTATGGTCCTTCCTGATGAAATGAATGGGTGGCAGCCTGTCTCCACTTACAAGATTCCCGTGGTGAATGCAAATTCAGAAAGCATTGTGGAACATTTGCAGATTTTCAGTTAGATAACATTTATATCTATGTTATATACTGTCTTCCAGGCAGTAGGGATGAGGAGTTCTCAATGAATTCAGTTTTCAAATGTCGTCTCTTGTATACAAGGAACTCAACAGCTCTAAGAGCTTGAAAGAAGTAGCGTGTATATTGCAATTCTAACGATTTCTGTGTATATGATGCCTAGGGAGGCATCTTGTGGTATTCAAGTTTATAATGATATGTTAATTTTCACTTAATTACATTTTTAAAAAATTGTTCATTTTTTAGTTCAAACATCTCATGCTTAATCTCACTCACCAGAGAAAAACTGTTTAGGAAGGCCTGGGCAAAACTCCTTATGCACCTTTTTGTGAAAGGGAAGTTACAGCTTGAAGCAAAAGTCACGATATTTAAGTTAACATAGAGTAAATGTGTTTAGGCTCCTATTCAGTGGGAAGAGAGGAATGTTACAGCTATCCAAGGACCAGGAGGGAAATGGATGATACCTCCAGATGCCAAAGAATCCATGGATAAAAACAAGATGGGATTAAAAGGTACTTTAGGGGTTAATACAAAGATATTAAATACTGTTGTTTTTATTTTGAGTTTGATTTAAAGCCAAAGTCCTTCATCTGTAGCACAATAAAATGGCTAATTATAGGGGACAGCCTGTCAGGTAGTCTTCTGTAAACTTAAAACAGTCCTTCATTTCAAAGCCATAACATTCATAGATCTTCTAGGAAATGTGTTAAAAGGCAGGTATTACTAGATACCAACATTTGGACACTATGCAGAATGCATTTCTAATGCAGTTGATATACAATAGTATGTGATAGCTATATTCTGAATGAATAGTATTTTTTTATGTTGTTTTCAGTGAAAACCCTTTGTAAAACCTCCTATTCCATGTAAGGGTTGCAATTTGGCCTTTAAACAGCTGATTAATATCAGTGTGTAGTACTCTTGATAGCAGAGAGAATTCCCATGGCATTTCAGCATCAGGGATAAATAGGAATTTGGAGATCCTCTGTAAGAGTACCACTTTACCTCGAATTTCACCTCTAAAATTCATGGAGGGGTTTATCTTCTCATTCATTCTTGTATTTTCGTTTCTTCTTCAGGGCCTTTAAAGACCCCAATTGCTGCAGGGCACCCATCAATGAATCTGCTTCTGCGTAAAACCTTTGACCTTTATGCAAATGTACGTCCCTGTGTCTCAATTGAAGGGTACAAAACCCCATATACAGATGTGAACATTGTCACAATTCGAGAGAACACAGAAGGCGAATACAGTGGAATTGAGCACGTGGTACGTTGCTGAAAGTGTTGCGTTTCTGGCGGGTTTTCTGTGTTTCATGAGTGATAACTTTGCCTATCACAGTGACCTAGTATTAAGAGGTTGGGTGGTGTTTTTTAAGTTTGCTACCCATAAAAAAGTTATTTTATTGTGAAATGCATTGTCGAAACTGCCTCACTCAGAATTCTACTGCTTTGTTCCAAACATTCATACTAGTGACTTGAAAAAAAGAGCTTACGCTTTTACTATCAATGCAACTACTGTCTTTCAGATTGTTGAAGGCGTTGTGCAAAGTATCAAGCTGATCACAGAAGAAGCTAGCAAGCGTATTGCAGAATTTGCTTTTGAGTATGCCAGAAATAATCAGAGAAGCCATGTTACTGCTGTGCACAAGGCAAATATTATGTATGTTGACACTTCTTTTTGAGAAGAACAACAAATAGCAATATGCATTTAATTATAAGTAACTTTTTAAATCTTCCTCAAATGTATAATTTCTGTTGATGCTAGTGGGAGTAAGTAAAATGGGCAATAAGTAAAGTAAATGCCTCCTAAGTAAAATGGGCAATACTGACCCAGTATTCATAGTGCTGTAACAATTATATACTAATGGTTTTTTTAGTAAGTTTGTAGTAATCCTGTGACTTTCCTTGCAAAGCTCTTACTTTACAAATAGTCTTAAACCAGGAAAATGAATTTAAAAACTGAGGATGAAACTGGCTAGTGTATTTTACAGTTTCCAAGCCACTGAACTGAGTCATAACATGTGATATTATGTGACACCACTTTTACAAACTCAGTAAGCCTTTAGTAAATCAATATGAGTAATTCTGAGAATTAACGTATGCCTGTTAAACTACTGATACAAAAATATTGTGGGAAGGAATTTAAAAGGCATAACTTCTCTGACTGTAATATATTTAAAATATTATTTATATTTAACATAAGGGATAATTAGTCACAAATTACATTTCTGCCCTCTAATGTTTTTATTTAATGCTCTGTTGCATGCAGTTTTCTTTATCTTCAGTATTGCTTACTTACAATAACTGCGATATTCTCTTGCGTATTTAATTGCAGGAGAATGTCCGATGGGCTTTTCTTGAGAAAATGCAGGGAGGCAGCGGAAAACTGTAAAGATATTAAATTTAATGAAATGTATCTGGATACTGTGTGTCTGAATGTGAGTATTTATATGTTTTAATTGTGGTAATTTTTTTTCGTTTAAATTCTTAACCTTAATGAAAATATACTTCTTTCTAGATGGTTCAGGATCCATCGCAATTTGATGTGCTTGTTATGCCAAACTTGTATGGTGACATCCTCAGGTATGGAGATTTTAATTTAAACTAACCCAACGTGTAAAATACTGTTACTTTCCAGGCAGTTTTTCAGGTTATATGCTAGCCAGATGGGTGATGATTTTATGCATCCAGAGTTTAAAACTTTATAAATCAGACTCTAAATGGGAAGAAAGGATGGTATTATTACACTTCAATTATTAATGTATTGTTGGGAGGGGCTATATGATGAGAATATATCTCTTATTGATATATTGCTTCTTATTTTTAAAAAAAAAAAGTTTCTGCTTATGGAGGCTATGAATATTGTTTAGATGGGGCAGAAGAGAAATTTCTCCCAATGCGTGAAGAATTTAATGGCTTAAATTGTAATAAAGAACACCTAGTTAGATATTGGGGAAAAACTTTCTAATATTAAGCACTAAAATAGATTGTGTAAAAGATGACTGTGGGGCCATGATGTTTACAGCAAGCTAGCCATACAGGTAAATGATTCTGCATAGTCACTGAAGAATGAAATGTGTGGCCTCTTAACATCCACCAGTTCTTGTTTTATGTATTGTATTTTTTCCTTATCTTCATATTAAATTTCATATTTGAATAACATTATTACTAGAGGTACTTGATGTCTTGAAGGCAAAATCCATCAGCACACACTTTTCATTTTGTAAAATGTTATGGTAGAGTGTAAATTCAATTAAATACTGCATGTAAAATTAAGTATCTTAATCTGAACCTTTAAGTGTATAACATAACATTGCTTCTCCTTGCACCTCTAAGGAGAGATTGAGACAACAGCTCGAATCAGAATTTGTTTAAAAGTTCAATGATGATTTACATCTTAGAATTCATCTCCTGTTTTTATACAGATAATAAATGTAAAGGTAACTTACGTATAAGAAGAAATGCTTGTCGAGCTTCTCTTAAAATTGCACTCTCTCTCTGATAAGGCTGTCTGTCACATCTAAGAAAAATCGGACTCCAGCTAATGCTTCTTGCTTTAAGAATTGGTAGAGGAGTCCATAGGGCCCTCACAGCAGTTGTTATGCTGTTAACTAAGAGAGATCAAATCAGATGAGTCCCATCATCAGTACTATTTCAACTCACTTTACCTAGTTCAGTATCACTGATTTTAAAGTTCTCATAGAAATTCCATAATTTCATAGTTCCATAATTTCATAGTTCTAAAAATTTTCAATAAATTTGAGGCTGTTCTTGAAGAAGGGCACCTTTGTCGCTGGGGAAAGTCTCACCCGCAGTGCTTTTTTAAAGCATGAACATAATGCCAAACAGGTTTCTTGGCCTGAATAGGTACAGAAGGAAATCTCTTATCTTGAAGCATTAAATACCTAAAGTGACAAATGTAGACTGTATCCATTTTTTTCCCAGACTAAAAACTAAAGCTAATTAATTGGTTTATTTTAGCTTAAACTTAAAATATTGTTCTGCAGGGTCATCCAAACTTTTCTGCTTGTTAGTCCTTGATTAGCTAAGTTGTAGGCAATAAAACAGTATGCTAAAATACCAGAGTTTTAAGAGCCTTGTTTATCACTATGTTCAGCTTTGAGGGTACAGTATGATGACTATAGGCACAGTTGGTTTGTCCTTCCCCATGTTAATTTTCGAGGAAACCAAATGCAAATTACTTATGTCTGATGATCTGCTAATGTCAGACTTGTGACTTAGGGGTTGTTCAGTAAAGAAAGGGGGAAAGCTAGTCTGGTGTCACCTGGAACAGGTTCCTTAAGCTGCATGCAATAAACTTTAAAAGTACTAGTAATTCATCTATCTGAGCAAAATTCTTCCACATTTTTTAGAAGGACTTTACATACGAAAAGTAGTTCTGTGGCCTCTTCAGAGGAAATAAGACTTCTGGATAGTTACAGGCAACTGTACATTACAATTTTTTCTAGTTTTTGAGACTTCTACAGGTATTCGGTGCTTTGAGTACCTTTGTTGTGCCTATGTCTTAATCAGCTTTATTCTAGTATTTGGAATTTCCTTTTAATTTTCCTTTATTAAATTGTCTCCTGCTAGTAGTTCTACAAATTTTCAAATGTTCCAATGGAGTACAAGTGGTTAACAGTATCTGTTCTTTCCCAATATTATTCTCAGATGGTGTGGGTATATAAAATAAGTTATTGTTGCAATAAAATGAGAAATATTTTAATACCTTGCAGAGAGGGAACTGTATATGGAAAAACTTGTGGGCTTTTCTGGTTTTGTGTTTGGTTTTGTTTTTTTTTCTTCCAGTGACTTGTGTGCTGGATTGATTGGGGGTCTTGGAGTAACACCAAGTGGAAATATTGGTGCTAATGGAGTTGCGATTTTTGAATCGGTAAGTTTTCTTATGCAAGGTATAGTTATGATAACTACTTTGGCTCACCTTCAGAATCTAAAAGTTTTCCATGACATACAATGTGGCTGTCAGTTAACTAAGTTCTCTGTAAAACTGTTTTTCATGGTGAAGATGCTGAAACTTTACCCAGAGAAATTAGTAAAGTATGTATTACACATAGTTTTTTGCATGTCCTTTTACTGACACTTTGTTTTCCCCTTTTTCATAAGATAAATACCCTCTGTGAAATAGAACTTGAGCGCCACAATTGGGAGATATTAGGTGACCTAGTTCCCTCTTTCTGATGCCTTTGAACTGAGTTGTTCTGGTCTTTATCTCCTTTCCACTACCTGTATCACAGTAAAGTCCTATTTTAACATGCTTGTATATGTTTCAGGTTCCTTGCATGCACCTGAATTGCCTAGGACATTTTAATCAGCATATTGGCATCGTAACAGATAGGTTCACTTTTATTTCTAGGTTCATGGAACGGCACCAGACATTGCAGGAAAAGACTTGGCAAATCCAACTGCCCTTCTTCTCAGTGCTGTAATGATGTTGCGTCACATGGGACTACACAAACATGCCACAAAAATTGAGACAGCTTGCTTTGATACAATTAAAGATGGAAAGGTAATATGAGGGTGTGCAAATAAATGCAGTGAATTAAAATCATTAGAACATTAACACCAGAACAGTGGATGACCTGCTGTGCTGGCCTGACGTGTGAGCAGTGCCACTGTCCTTCTCTGATAGTAATTATATTATCTTTGGTGGTATTAAATCTGCCTAGCTCAGTAATAAGGACAGGTTGTAGCATTCCTTGTGTCTCAGTAATGCTCATTCTACGTTTCCACAGCTTCGTTAACTCTGAAAGCTAGAACTGGATGTCTGTTTTTCATGAAGGGGATGAGAGGTTTAAATAACTAGTGGTATTTCACTTGCGAAGTTTATAATGCATACAAAGCACATATATTTAAATCTGGATCCTGAAGTGAAGAATGCTCATTTGCCTTTCACAGGCTTAATCATCCCCTTTGTTTATAGCATTTCAGTCCTGACTGTAACACTTCTGCTCCTATTTTTTCAGGTCAATTATTTTCTTTTTTCCTCCTAACTACTTTCACTCCTTTTTGGACTGCAAAAGAACAGGTTTTATCCAGTATTTACATTTTCCCTTAAGATTTTATGTGATTTCCCTTTGGCAATAAGTGTCTCCGGATTCAAGACTAAAATGGGATATTCTGGGGGCGCTTACGCTCTGAAACCTGACTTGAATTTGTGCTCTTAACTTTATTGGTTCACTCATCTACTTTGGCATCCACCTTTTCAAAACATAGCAGGAAAGATCCTGAAGATTGCAGTTAAAGAGGATTAGCAGTTAGCCATGCTGGTTCAATTATCTTGGGCAGAAGCATAAGAAGCTGCTTTGTAATTAAAAGTAACAAGCATGCTTAAAAAGCTGTCATCATTTCATAAGTGGTCTGTTTGCAGCTATCTTACTGTGTGTAGGAGCCAGTTAAAAAAAAAAATCTAAACTTACAAGTGAATAAAGAGGTGCTCCTGTAAAGTTCCCATTTACTGCTCTGGAAATGAAATCCTCCATCTGCAGGTCAGTAATTCTATGGAAGATAACATAACGCAAGTTTTGTGACATGGCTACTTGTTTACTAGTTACTTACAATGTTATGATTATATGCTCACAATGGAGAGAATCTTTTTAAATTGAAAAAAGCATAATGCAGTTAAAATGACAAGATCCTAAAATAGTAACCTTTATTGCCTCTCATGCTTGCCTGTTTCTCCCTTTCCTCCCTTCCCCACAGCCATTAATTAAGATCTCTGTGTGTGTCATGTAAGGGGAAAACTAATGATTTTAAATTATCTCCTAGACTGCTTTAATCTAGCTAGGATGGATAAGCAGTGTTGCCCAATTTTTATTTGATTTTACTATCTTCATGCTGCCAGACAGGAGTTGTACTTGATGAGAAAGTTTCTTTTAACTCTGCATTTTTCCATCTCTTAACTAAACTAAGCAAACTTAAAGAACTGTTAATATGCAGCGTAAAGAGCTATGTGTGCTTCTTCTGTGTGGGTTTCCTTTAAAAAAAAAAAAAAAAAATCACCAAAACCCAAACCAAACCTTACCGAATGACTCTCAAATAGTTGCCTTTGCGCTGAGCCTTCATATATGAATTCTACTTCCAAAGAAAAAACTTTTACTGAAAACTTAAATACTAAACAATTACACTATTACGTGGCCAGGGGACTTTGGAGAGCTTTGGCCAAACACCCTTTCTTCCTGTAGTTAAGATAAAACTATGTTGAATAATGCTTGATGTTCATACTCAAGTTTTCTCTACCTGCTTCAGTCTGCATAGTCCTTATTGATGAAGGCTATATGGGATGCAGAAAAACTCAAACTTGATGTATTCCTTCTTACCCCTACTTAGTATCCATACACAACATCAAGAACAACATATAGAACTGTTCGGAGACAAGACTAGCCCCATAAAACATTTTATTAATACTATTTTTTCTTTCTTTCAGGTCTTGACAAAAGACTTGGGAGGTAGTGCCAAGTGTTCGGAATTCACAGAAGAGATCTGCCGCAGAGTACGGGACACAGACTAAACTTTTCTCATACTACTTGTAATAACTCCGAAAGGACACATCACACAAAGTACATTATATGTAACCTGATACCCATATAGTTTGCTTGTCTCTTGAGAGAGCAAACTTTTTAGTTAGGGCCTCTCCATTAATAAATTTAGTTCAAATGGCTACAAATGATGCTTGTGAATGCTTTCAGTGGACTTTTCTAAGTGCTTTGTCTTATTTATTTTTTTCTATCTGGTGAACATTTTTATGTAAGTGAATTCTTTTATTGCCACTGTAACTGTCTACCATTTTCCATTTCAACTAAAGGTTTTTACTTTCCAGAAAGAAAAATTATGCAAATAAACCAGTAACAGAATTAGTGAAATGTAAAAGCACCTTAATGGTTAAAACCTACTTTATTGATCTTATTGAAATTTAAAAGATAGGTTTTCAGCCTAACAATAGCACAAGATGACCTTCATAAACAGAAACGGGTATAAAATAACTTAAAATAGCAATTTCATGTTAAAAGCAATGAAGAAACCACTTTAGATACTCTGGTGATTCATGAAATATAGCCTCGCCCTCCAAGGGCATGAATAAAGAAATACAAAATTCTAGACATTTAATCTATTTATGTATTTTAAAAAACCCACAACCATTAACCAGCAAGGGGTAAGAATTAATGTAGAAGTAAAATTATTTTTCAAATCTATATACCAAAATAATTCTTACAAATTTTCCTCTCTGAAACACACTTTACAACAGAGTTCTAATGAGAGTAAATTATACAAAATTATTTCTGCCATATATTGTGAGGGGAAAGTATTAACTTTGCAAATTTATACTAAATATTTCATGACTTCTGCTAGAATGCTTTTTATGTTGTACTTT
This sequence comes from Theristicus caerulescens, assembly GCA_020745775.1. Lineage (NCBI taxonomy): Eukaryota > Metazoa > Chordata > Aves > Pelecaniformes > Threskiornithidae > Theristicus > Theristicus caerulescens. The sequence goes on along the minus strand of CM036566.1, from coordinate 29,827,929 downwards.
TATGCATAGCCTGTTCAATGTGTCTTACTGTATTGACTAGTAATTTTATTCTAGAAACTCTGAATGTAAGGGACTAGTCCTAAATGGATTAAGACAACTTGAAGGTTTGGCTCTGGTGCCTATGTTCCAGAAATACATTTCATCCCTATTCAAGGGGATCTGAGACTATTTTTTTCCCCTGCTTACTAAACTTAATGGGCACAGAAGCAACTCTCTTCCCTCCTTTCTTCATTGCATACAGGTTGTCATATGAGTCATTCTGATCTGTGTCTCTTAAGGTATGCTTCCAGTAGTGGACGCTACAAGAAAATGTGTATTTTAAAACTCATGACTATAGCACAGGATTATCCCTACTGCCAGAACTAGGCTTCTTAAAGCTTAATTCTATTAATAGATATTACTCCACTTAGTTACTTTCTGTTTAGGCTGGTTGTTTCAGAAGTAAAATAAATTTTGAGTGACTTCTTCTAGTGTCACTCTATAAAGTAAGCATCCTAGCTTTTTTTGTACAGTCTAACAACATGGTGGAGGAGGGACAATGAGCTTTATTCCTCGTGCACTCTGCTTTTGAATAGGACAACATTTCTTTCTGTGTTTTACAAGCTGCTGCTTCCTTGTTTCCTTCAGATTAATATTGTTAAAGAACTTCTGAATTACCATTACGCACAAAATGGGGAAAAATAAACTTTTCAAAGTCCTATTGCTTGTTTTGTTTTTATAATCCTAGGCTGCTGTCTTATGTGTTGAACTGATTGTTGGTACTTGCAACAAATCTTAAGTCTTTAAGACGTGTAAGACTGGTAACGGAACTTTCATGGAAACAATACCCTATTCTGCATGACTTTTTTGATCAAGAACAGTGGCTGTAGCCTGCCTGCTTGTGTTAGCTATTACAACTCTCTGCCAAAGATCACTTACTAACAGCAAACCCTTTAGACAACTTTCTGTCAAGTATGTCTTTCACGTAACATGATTTAATTTTTATAAGGGGAAGAAGAAACGCAGCTCACATTTGTCAGAATTAGTACAATGTGAATATTGAAACACGCAGATAGTGTTGCAACACACTGACAAACATTGCTTCTAAACATTTTTGCTTAAAAAAAAAAAAGGCTGTAAACAATTCTAAAGAAGTTTCTGTTCTAAATAGCACTTTAATGGGAGAGCTCCTGTATTTGCTACTTTGTGTCTTTCAATCTTAGGGAGCTATTCCCCCAACTGTTTTGATTATTTGTTTTTAGGATAGGTAGTAATGCTTATTTCAACATGAATTTAAGAAATGAGCTGCTGCTTTCACAAAAGTCTGAATTCTAGCCACTGTGAAAATGGAAGAGTGGCTTTAGGTTTGGAAATGTTGTGTTAATGAACAAAAATAAACTCATCTCTGGGATGGAAAAAACCAACCCTTTTGATTTTTTTTTTTTAATTATCTTTATCATTGGAGTGGTACAAGTTTCACTAAGCAGTACACTGCTAACTACTGATCTACCAAAATGTATCATGAGCTACAGGCAGCCTCCTGTAGAACAAGAAAAAAAATATTGTAAGGGAAGATCACTGTATAAAAAAATTTTCCTTCTGTTTCAGTCTAGTGGAATAATTAGTTATACCTGCTTTATACAACACAAGAGGATGTTTTTAATCTTAATCATTTAAGGCATTGTCCTGGTTTCGGCTGGGATGGAGTTGGTTTTCTTCCTGGTAGCCGGTATGGGGCTGTGTTCTGGGTTTAGGTTGAGAACAATGTCGATGATACACTGATGTTTTGGTTCTGTAGTGCTAAGTACTTGCTAAGTGGTGCTCACAGTGGCCAAGGACCTTTCAGCTTCCCATGCTCTGCCAGGGGCACGGGAGGCTGGGAGGGGGCACAGCCGGGGCAGCTGACTCAGACTGGGCGGGGGCTATTCCATACCACGTGACGTCATGCTCAGTATATAAGCAGGGGAGTTGGCCGGGGAGGGGTTCAATCGCTGCTTGGGGGACGTGCTGGGCATCGGTCGGCGGGTGGTAAGCAATTGTACAGTGTACCGCTTGCTTTGTATTACTACTGTTCTATTTTTTATTTTACTTTAGTTATTAAACTGTTTTTATCTCAACCCACGAGTTTTCCCCTTTTGCCCTTCCGATCCTCTCCCCCATCCCGCCGGTGGGGGGGGTGAGCGAGCGGCTGCGTGGTGCTTAGCTGCTGGCTGGGGTTAAACCACGACAGGCATAAAGTAAAAACAGTATTAGAAAACAGACACTCTGTAGATGCTTCTGTAAAAAGAGGACAAACTATCAGGTGAGGATCAGGAACAACTAAATTGACACAGCAGTATTCTAGTAGTTCAGTTCAATAGACCACAAAACCAAAACAAGCATTATCTTCATTAATGCTTTTGATTAGGAAATACTTTCTTTAGCTCACAGATCTTCCTTAATGCTTGGATGAAGGGCTTCTTATTCTTCATAGAAGGAGTCTACTTCATTTCTGTATTTCTCAAGCACGGCGAGCCGTTTTAACTTCATTGTCGGACCTTAAAAGAAGGATTTAGTCACAATAGCAGAAATAGGAACAAAAATTCCTACTCAGGTTGAGCTTTGGTTCCTAAGATTTTCTATTGAAGAGCCCATTTGGAAGAACATCTCCCACTCTGTAAGTGTAGACACCTGCTGAAAGTGAGAAGCAAGCGTGGTATGTAAGGTTGCCTCCACATAAGCATGAGAACTTCAAAGGGAGCTGCAGATAAGAGGGTGATGACTGACTTCTACTACTTCTTTCATTAAAAATAATTAAAAGGATGATGTTTTCGAAAGCTTTTAAACAACTCCCAGTTTATTCAAAGAGTCTGGTAAAGTGCTTGGAGCTCTGTTGTCAGGCTTTCACTGTCTTGCTTCTCTTTTTAAAATGAGAAATTTTCAATATTGTTACCAGAAGTTATTAATACTGTAACGGACAGGGAATTAACCAGAATTGATTTTTTAATTGCCCAAAGCAATCTGAAATTTAACTATAGAGCTGTATGTGTAAATGAGCACAGATCGATACATATGTAGACAGCAAAATCTCCAATTTTTTTATTCTTTAACACACACACTGCATAATGTTTTTTTCCTTTCCTTCTAGTGGCTGTACCCAGAATTTGGCATACAAAACTGTATTTGAATACTCTTAGATCAGCAGCCTCTTTACTGTGTGTATACCTCAATATAAATCAGTAAATCTTACCTAGTTCTCCCCCTGAAATGGAAAAATCTCTTGGCAGGACTATCCATTTTTGAATACAATGAACCCTGTTAGTAGCATTCATGTTGACTTTGTTGATTCCCTCCTGAATGGCCTGGTAGATCGCCTGGTCTCTCGTAGCTACAATCTCTGATACTTTAGTGGCTTTACTACCAGTCTTCTGGCAGAAGTCTCTAGCTTGCTCAGTGAGAATGTCGGTGGGATCAGATGTATCTGGGTCCAGCACGCTCTATAATATCAAATGAAGTGAATCATCAAATGCTCACTCTTACAAGGCATTAAATGTTTCTCTGATCAGGTCCTCCCCAACTAGTAAGAATCAAAAGGCCCAGCATCAACACCCAAACATCCTGTAAGCCTTAAAAAGCAGAAATGTCTACAGATGATAGTGCTTTTCTTTCCACTTGGCTACCATATGCAAATATTTTTGGCTTACATGCACATGATGTGAACAGACTTAAAATGTGTCAATGAATCAAGCAATAAAGTCCATCCATAGACCTTGAATTTCTACCATATTTTCCAAATTACTCCATTGTTACAGGGGAACGTTTAGCTCATCATTAAATTGAATTACTGTGGTGTAATGTAAACAGCTTGAGACAGAAGCATTCTTTGAAGTTAGACTTCTTAAATTAGTATTTCTATTATGCCTGTAGATAGGGAGTATCAGTCATAGAAGTAAACAACTCGAGAAAAACTAAACGGTCATTCACTATGTATGTACACAGAATATGAAGTGCAAATGTTTTAGAAAAAAGTGATCTCTCTATTGAAGCTTATACCACAGCAAAGCTATTAATTATTTTGTTCTACAGTCATCCTTCTATGTGTTATATGAACAAAACAAGTGGCAGAGAAATGTTTCTGTTGGAAAGTTTCTGTTAGAAACTGGTTTTGCCCGTAACAGAAACATTTGTTGTCTTTGCTCGTTTGTAAGAATAAAAGCTATTCTTGTGCTCCGTTACAGAGACTTCTCATTCTTTCAACATTTCTTAGTTAAAAATTTGCATTTAAATAAAAAAAAGATCTTATTATACATATATAGGAGAAACAGCAGTAAACACGTAGATGTTTAGCAGATCATCTAATCATAAGAAGTTTAGACCATCAGGATTTGGTCTGTAGTTGGTATATATTTTTTTTCCCCACTAATGTCCTCCTATCTAATTTTGGGTCTTTTTACAAACAGTTCAAAATTCTTCTGGTTTTGTTAGGTGTGGGTGTATAATTTCCCTGAAATCAATATTAAAACTGGTGTACCTTTAGGGTCAGCAACATTGACAAAAACTTCCTTTTATCTCCAATCACCATAGCATTACTAACAATTGGGAGTTCTTTTTTAACAGCATCTTCAATTGGAACTGGAGGCACGTTTTCACCTCCAGCTGTAATAATCAAATCTAGGCAAAAAAGAAAGGCTATTAGTTGAATTCAAATAAATCCCAAAGATCAGGCTAATGTATGGATCGACCCACTTTTCTTATTCTGACATAAAGAATGAGAGATTTTTTTCAAAGGTAATGTTTTCAAAGAGAACAAAGCCTATTAATTAATTATCTTAAAAATAAAAATGCTAATATTTTTCAAATATGTGCTCAAGTTCTCAGTTCTCACTCAGTATAACATATTTGCTCCAGATTATTTTTACATAATACAGAAAGATTAGTTATTCTCAAGGCACTGTTGCATAATCTAGAATTTTTCTGTGAGCAATCGTCTTTTCCAAATTAGCATAGGATTCACTCTCTATTTTACTGTCGCTATCTCAACAAAAAGCAAGTTCATTGTTACCACGATTAAAACTAATTCTTAAAGCCACCAAGAGGGGTCAGACAAAAACCAAGTTACTACTGCAGGAAGGCTCCCTGAAAGCAACATGGAAAGAAAGGAGAGAGGATTGTGAGGATGGAGAAGTCAAGATCTCAAGAGAGGGAGTCTGCCGTGGAAGTAGTGATTCCTGCCCTACTTTTGACATGAGGGGAATATAAAGACAGACTAGAATCTTAATATTTTTAAGGTTTGTAAACAATGGTAGTGATACCTTATTCTACTGATAAAGGAATGTGCATTTTTATTTGAATACATTAATTCTGAAGTATAATACATATATTCATTAGAATTATTAAAAATTGGAGTATTGTCTAAGTAAATTCCAACTCTCTGCTTTCATTACACTGGCAACTTCTCACTTTCCTCAAATAATAGTCTTTGCAGCATTTCAGAACATGCTTCAACAAATAATGCAGACAAATGGTATTCCAGTCCTTTGTGTAATAATGCAGCTGATTGTATGTATTAAGGATTGGGTTTGGTACCTGATTCTCTGTCAGCGGTAAACTTGAAGAATTTAAATGCAATTAAGGGAATATAGCACCCTTTCGGCATTCACAGGTTTGGGCCCTACCATCTCTACTCCTCCGTAAGAACTATGATGCGAGATAACTTCCAATCTATACTCAAACTTCTGGTATGAAATAGGCATTGATCTCATAACTATAAAAGTTACTTCTCTCCCTAGTCAACACACATTTGAGGAAGCACAAGTACTATTTATAGAATAAGAGACTTCTGTCAAATCACAGATACATACCAAAGTTATTTGTGTATCCAAACTTGTCTAGGTCTATTTTTACCTTTCATTCCCCCCTCCTTTTGCCATAGTCATGTTTTTGCCTTAGAACCTCTACCAATCTCTGTGGCCCTTAGTTTTTCACTGTCTGAGATGTCAGCTTTTTCCCAGCTGATCCAGACAACTCTAATAATTGTAACAACTTTTTCCACACCTCTATAAATACTCCCCCTGTACAGACTTCTCTGGCTACATCTTTGTGCTTTGCAGCTAATGAGGTCTAAAACTCATAAGACCCACAGAACAAAAGGAAGAAGTCCTGTTTCAGTCACCAGAAGAAAAGCTTCTTTACTACGTTCTATTAGATTTTACCTTATTTGGACTTGGATTTAAAACTTTAATGAAACTGGACAGACAGTTATTTTGTCCCAGATGGTGTACCTGTCCTGTAATTTAGAGTAATTGTTATTAGTTCAGCAATCAAGGAAGATGTAAATGAAACACAAGTGTTATGACAGAATGAGACTAGGAGTTGCTAACTGCTACGCTAAAGGAAAATGAATCAGACAAGAAAGCAAGTTAAAATCAAGACGGCTGCATTTGGTGCAGGCTATTCATAGTATCTACTTAAGTCCTGATTCCTAATAGGACACTATGTCACCCTATGATAAAACCACTCATCCATCTTATCTCCCTAGTGATTTATCATATATTCGAAGGTGATAGTTCCTCAATTTTTAAATCTTCCTCAGTTACACTTCGACTGTGACCAATCCCACTCTCTGAATATGAGAGAGTATAGACATAGATATATCTCTTGGCTCTGAATGGAGCCAAGTCCAGTTGGCGACCGGTCACGAGTGGTGTTCCCCAGGGCTCAGTGTTGGGACCGGTCCTGTTTAATATCTTTATCGACGATCTGGATGAGGGGATTGAGTGCACCCTCAGTAAGTTTGCAGATGACACCAAGTTGGGTGGGAGTGTCGATCTGCTGGAGGGTAGGAAGGCCCTGCAGAGGGACCTGGACAGGCTGGATTGTTGGGCCGGGGCCAACTGTATGAGGTTCAACAAGGCCAAGTGCCGGGTCCTGCACTTCGGTCACAACAACCCCAGGCAACGCTACAGGCTTGGGGAGGAGTGGCTGGAAAGCAGCCTGGCTGAAAAGGACCTGGGGGTGATGGTTGACCGCCGCCTAAACATGAGCCAGCAGTGTGCCCAGGTGGCCAAGAGGGCCAATGGCATCCTGGCTTGTATCAGGAATAGTGTGGCCAGCAGGACCAGGGAGGTGATAGTGCCCCTGTATTTGGCACTGGTGAGGCCACACCTCGAGTACTGTGTCCAGTTTTGGGCCCCTCAATTCAAGACGGACATCGAGGTGCTGGAGTGTGTCCAGAGAAGGGCAACTAGGTTGGTGAAGGGTCTAGAGAACAAGTCTTATGAGGAGCGGTTGAGGGAGCTGGGGTTGTTCAGTTTGGACAAGAGGAGGCTGAGGGGAGACCTTATTGCTCTCTACAACTACCTGAAAGGAGGTTGTAGAGAGGTGGGGGTCGGTCTCTTCTCCCCAGTAACAAGTGACAGGACGAGAGGAAATGGCCTCAAGCTGCACCAGGGGAAGTTTAGGTTGGATATTAGGAAAAACTTCTTCACTGAAAGAGTAGTCAGGCACTGGAACAGGCTGCCCAGGGAAGTGGTTGAGTCCCCATCCCTGGAGGTATTTAAAAGACGGGTAGATGCAGTGCTTGAGGACATGGTTTAGTGGTGGACTTGGCAGTGGTAGGTTAACGGTTGGACCTGATGATCTTAAGGGTCTTTTCCAACCTTACCAATTCTATGATTCTATGTATCATGAAAAAAAGCTTCCAAGTAAGCAAGTGACCAATCTTACTCATGTGAGACTTCAAGCTATGTACTGTAATAATACCTAGGTTTATTGCTTTAGCTTTAGCTTTCCCTTCTGCTCTCAAGCTTCAATACTAGTCTCTGCAAGCACATCACCTAAGTCATCAGAGGAACCTAGCTCTGACCTACAGCAACAACTTTTATGTAACAGAAGATTGTCTCTTGTCACTGTCTAAACATCCTAATGTGCAATTAAGACAATTTAGCAAGATTCAAAGGGAGACTGGACAGCTTAATGGATCATTAGAAGCGAAGAAGACACATTAAACCTGCATTATTATTTTATGGTACTAAATGTAATTAATACTGAATAAAGGTCTGGGAGATAAAAAGCCTCATTGTAGGAATTGAATCATGTCTACCCAGTACAAACTAGAGGGAAACCTTTCCTGAACAGGGCACACCATGGTTTCCTCATAGGAAAGTTTATTTTACCTTCCTATTCAGTCAATGCTGCTGGCATTAGAGGAAAGACACTTAATTAGATGGGCCACATCTGACGTGAGTGAACAGTGCTGAACCGTTACCATAAACATGGAGCAAGATTTTGCTTATTACCTTTAATTCTTCCAGTGACATAGAGAAAGCCATCCTTGTCTAGTTTTCCTAAATCTCCAGAATGTAGCCACCCATCCTCATCAAAGGCTTCTTTTGTTTTGTCTTCCATATTTAAATAACCCATGAAAACAGTCCTTCCCCAGAAACAGATTTCTCCATTGCCTTCTGTATCTTCATCCACCAATTTCACCCTGCAGCCAGGTACTGGTTTACCACAGCTATTGGAGAAGAGCAGAAAAAAACACAAGGAGCATAGAAATATTAAACATAGTACTGCTAAGACATCTAACACGCCAAATCCCTGAACCTATCAAAATATTAGTGACTGTAAATAACACCCTGCTGTAACTGTGTGAAAGCTATGGAATATTAATTCACTAAGGCAGATATGTCAGGGTACCTCAGTGCTTTTTGGCTGTCTATCCTGCTCTGTGCTTCCTGGGTTTTTTTACCCCTCTGCATCTTCAGGCCTAAACCCACTTTTGTATTTGAGGTCTTCCATTTGAAATCTATCCTACCCTGGGCCAGGGCTAGGATATACATCAGATTTAGTAACTGTGTTCTATAATGCTATAGATCACATTCCGTGCTCTTGGCATGGCATGCTACGAAGGCAACGTGTTCAGCTTCTGACCTAGAAGTTATTTTGCCTCCCAAAGTCACAACAGAGTGGCAATGCATTGAGAGAAAATAAAATAAGCGGTAAGATCTTTGCTGAACTTAGTAAATACTCTTCTCACAGATATAATGAAACATACCATATTTTTTTTTTAAAAAAAAAAAAAAAAGTAAACTTACCTGTGCTGCCTGTACATATAGGGCCCAGATAGGCAATGTGGGCCTGTGGTCTCACTCATCCCATAGGCCTCATACAGGGTGATGTTCAGACCCAAGAAGAAATACAGCGTTTCTGTATTGAGAGGAGCAGCACCAGAAAAGTGCTTCTGACAGGAAGAAAAACCCAATGCGTTGCGTATTTTTGCAAGCACCAAGTAGTCTGCCAACCTTGTCCAGAACTGCTTTAAATCACTGCTGAGTACAAAACACACAAAAGAAGGAAACAGTAAGTCAGCGCAACCTATGAAATTTCCAAAACAAAATCAGACACAAATTTTGTTTAGAGATGTATTTGCTGTTTGGTTTTGGGTATTGGCAGAAGTTACATTAGTAAGAACAAGTTACATATTTGTCCTTTTTTCATTTATTCGGCGTCTTTCATCGCTAGTGAACTCCAACTCTTGAGGTGTCTTAATACTGAAAATACACAAAGAATCTATAAAAATGTGTTGTATAAAACAAAGCTCTTGTATTCCTGATTCTTTATCAGTTAAATGTGTCTCTGAGAACCTATACCACTAAAATCTGAAATTTGCAGGACCTATCCTGCTGAATGATCAGACAAGCAAAGCAGTATCACTACACAATCTTTTGGAATACCATTTTCTGTAATTGATTTCACACTTCATTGTGTCACGCTTTAAAGAACTTTGGAACAGGAAAGAATTGTGAATTAAGTTAATATTTTTATTTATACAACATTCTTTATCTGGGCAATCTTATGGAGAAAAACACCAATGTTATGCAGAACAGAGATAATGTACTTAGAGCTCAGAGAATTCACGGGGGGTGTCCCTGAGTTTCTGTGTGGAGATGAGATGTTCTTACTCACATGGTGCATACCCCAAACTGTCCTGAGCCAGCCTGTCTGGGCTGTCTCATACATGTCCTCCAAATGCATGCCCTTTCCTCTCACCAGTAACTAGCACTTGCACAGTCACATGGTGCACTGCATCAGGGAACTCTCCCAGCTGAAAACTAACCTGTTCAATTCACAGAAGACACACAGTTGGAGGACTTGTTAGTGGGAATATGTTCTCAGGGAAGATGGAGGGACATTTTTAACAGTCACCTGTGTTTAAGATCAGCCTACTGTAATTGATAACTACACCCTCCCTCTTGCATTATATTTGCTGTGTTGCCAGGCCAAATTTTAGCCAATTATACTCCATAGTTTATTACAAGCAGATAGTTACTTTCAAGTTGACAGAAATCTCACTCATTATAACACATACCTGCTTGAGCAATTTAGGTTCCTCTCTAAGCTAAGTGACATAGCCCATGACAGGATTTTCTTCTTCATATATCCTGACTGAGCAGAAGCATCCTTTAATTTCTCCATGATTTTCTCCCATACTCGGGGAACTCCCATGTGAGATGTTGGCTGCACTTCTTTTAGTGTGTTGATCAAGCTGCCCTGTTAAAATCATTAAATCATTTCAAAACATTGCAAAAGGTCCACAGAAGCGATAAAGACGTTTGGTGATGCAGTCTACATCTGGCAATGCTAACATGTAGAACATCACTAAACAAGTAGGATATAAAGAAGGACTGCTGAACCTACTTCAGTCAGACACATGCACTAACATGTGCCAGATCTGACACATCGGGGGAGGTATGTATACAAGAAGGAAAATGCACTGGTGGTTTAGTTCCTTCTGCCTCCCTTTCCTCCAAAAATTGCTTATACTTCTTTTGCTTTAAATGCATATTCTTCTGCCTTAATAGAAGCTTATGGATCTGGATTATGCATTTTAATTGGAGTCTAGAGCACTGGATCACAAGTCTAATGGATTTTATTTTTCCGTAATTCTTAAAATAATGGACTCTCAATCTTCATCTTCTGCACCTCTTCAAAGACCGTATTGTCTCCTTGAGATGTTTTCTAAGAGAAAGAAGTGCAAGCTTAGTTAGGTGCAATACAAGACAGGTACCTTCAGAGCATCTGGCTCAGCAAAGTAAACTTGCTCTCCCCATTTGATTCCAGTCCACAGGTCATATATCTGTGCAGCTATATGGCTGAGTGGGAGATAACTGACTATAGACTCCTGTTGGACCTCTGCAGGTTGCATATCTCCTGCTCTGCTGCAATGTGCTGATGTCCAAGTTATCTGTTTAAATAAATAATAAAACACATTAGGTATGGTGGGTTTTTTTTCTTTTAACACAAACTGAGGATCCTCATGCTATGCTAATGTAACTATGAAGAATCTGTGCTCACAGAAATTGCTGAAGACATTTCAATCTTTGACAACACACCAGACTGTCAGTTCCCTGGGGGACACTCGGTCAAAAGCAAGATGAACTTAGCAGCAACATAGACTTGCAGTCTTTGTGCAGCCTGACTGGACTATGAACACTACCAACTCTCCATGCCCTAGTGACACACTGAGCAGGGTGGCCATGGGCTGGACAGACAAGGAGTAAATTCATCTGCCCTTTCTTTTGCAACTCTCCTACTGTGCATACTTTCTATCAGGAGGGCACTTTTCACCAGTGCTATGTCTATATGTTCACCTGAAAAAGAACAATAAATACTCAGTGATCAGTGAGTTCACAGGACAGCTTAGTATCAGCAACGAGCTCATTGTCTTGTATTGATCATCACCTAAGCACTAATGAGGAAGACAGCAGCTGTATTCTGCTCCTCTGGAAGTCTCTGGGATATTCACCATGGCGGTTCACAAGTGACACTCACACACACCCCCTGCCATGAGCAGCACTGCATGTGTGAATATTTTTTAAGATGTGCTGCTTGACTTCTTAGTGAAACTGTATGATGTTCTCCCCCCTTCCTATTTTCCACTTTATCTCAGAAGATGCAGTTGAAGGATGCTAAATATGCATATCTGCATTATCAGAATATAGCATATGGAAGACCCACAAATATGTGTGATGGTATGGGGGGGGGAGATATATGTGCACAGCAAAAAAATACCACCACAAAACAAAACAAATCAAAAAACCAAAAAAAAAGAAACAGCTCTTTCTCAGAGGAGTCTGTAATCTAAAACAGGTAGGGCAGGACACAGAAATGAGATTGTTCAAGATGGCAGGGAAGAGATACAAATCACATGCAATAGCTGTTATCACAGTATGTTCCTGCCAGCTCCTTTTCTTTGTAATAAATTAGAAGGTACGAGTGTACATTTGGTCTAAGGAAATATATATTCTCAAGAGAGATTTTTAAGGAGCAGCATCCTGTCAGGCCAGGCCACTCCAAGTTTAGATGGCAGCACCAGACAAGTGGCTATGGGAGACTTACACAGTAGACAGAATGGGATGTCTTTGAGATGTGGCTGTCTTGATTGCTTATCCTCCAAGCCTCGCAGCACGCAGGCACACTCACAGCACATCTGTGTGGGTGCATATATGACTGACTCAGCATTGGTTTTGCACATGGACAGTGGCAAACATCTTTTGACTAAAGAAGGCAGCGGCACAGTTACAGGCAAGGCATGTTTTCCACCACTCGTCAACATAAAAATAGTCTGTTTGTGATCAGCAGCCAGGAATAGTTTGGCAGCTCATATGGAAATGACACCAGACTCCTTTGAGATGGAAGAGCATAGGATTTGCAACGTCAGATCACTCTTTTTGTTTATCAAGTCCACTATGTTCTGCTTCCAGATACTACTGTACTGATTCCCTACATTTGGGTGAATTGCTCCTCACAGTGTGCATGTCTACAATAGTTTCTGCATTATTTTAAGAGGAGAGGCCACAACTTAGATGAGCCGTTTCACAGATTGTCTGTGTGTTCAGAAAGGCTCCCTACCACTTTCCACTCCTGCTCACCCACCTTAAAAAAACAGAACCACCACAGTCCAGATCTTAGCTAGCAGACCTCTGAGGAAAGTGAAACAACTTTGCTTTTCTCTATCATTGGAAAATTTTCTGTTCACAACAATGCAGGTAGGGCTATTGTAAGTACCAGGACTATGCACTAGAGTTGTATTATCCCCCAGTGACAGATGTAGAAACCCAAGTCTAGGAATATAATAATGCCAAAGTAAAAAAACCACACATCCATCCCCAATTTTAATAAAATTTACAAAAGCAGTCTATCAGGCTGTTTTGATAGTGGCTGGCTGATGTATATGATTTGTTTGTTTTAAGATGACCTGTGACATCACCCGAGAGACTTTATGCCAATCTGTGAATTGTATTTATGAAAATATGCATATCTCACAAGAAAACCAGTGAATAAAAAATTGATATTCATAACAAACTGTTCAACCTTGTGAAGTGCTAATTTGCACGGAGTTTCATTCATTACCGTGCTTATACTTTACCAGAAACAGCCGACTGCATTTTGAATATTGCTTTGTAGTACAATATCAATGTTGCAAAAGCAAAAGGATTTCAAGGCTCTAGTGTGTACCAGTCATTTCAAAACATAGGAATAAATATTCTCATACTTTGGTATTGTTATGCTAAAGAAAGAGCCTAAAGTACATACATTGTCATGACTCAGCATGGCTCCTTTTGGCTTCCCAGTTGTTCCGGATGTGTATATTAGTACACAGCATTGATTTGGTTTTTGGGAGTTAATAATATCATCCAAAGTAGTATCAGATATGTCATCTCCCAACTCCAGAAACTCTTCCATCTAGAACATGTAACAGAAAATACAAGATATCAAATGGCTTCTTACAAGTGGGAAAGATGCAATACCTTATCAGTCTCAAAAATGGCAGAAGACTTCAGTGCCTTGCTCTGAACATGTTTCCAAGGCAAGTTTTGCCAGGTCTTTCCTACGTAGGAAGCATGATAAGACTAGCTTAGAACTTTATGGGCAAATTGCAAATAGACTATATAAAATTGTGCTGCTGTGAGTCTTTTCAGTATCTAAGAAGGGAATGGTAACACTATTCCTCCTCCAAGATGGATACTATGGACAAGTCATAGAGGCTAAAATTCTGTCACTATCTCACACTGTTAGAATGATTTTGAGTCTTAAAGGAATCTGGATGTACTGTTTTTAAGTAAGAGTACACTTGTGACATTCCACTGATAATTCCTTCTCCTCTATATAAATACAAATATAAATATAAAGCAATTGGATGAAAGCTTCCTTGCAAAAGCATCATCATCTAGATGCGTGAAAGTTTGCCCAAATTATCTGCTATTTTATAGCAAACAGAGCATATGATGCCGGTCACAATTTCCATTCAAATTTGACTCAATCTAGAATGAGCTAAACCTTTTATGATGCTGGACTTTTATGCTGCACAGATTGGCTCAGAAGAATGCTGAACCTGATCCTCTATGTTATATTGGCTGCTCCCAGATACTTCTATTGCATGCACCTGATACAATGCTAAGTGTACCATTGATTTCAATGCTAATTGAAAACTAGGATATAACAAAATTTTTTAAGAAAGTCAATAGCCAAACTGTCACTTTCCCATTGAAATCAGATGATTCATACTGTGCTACAGAACTATGTTATTCAAATGGAAGATGCAGCACCTCCATTCTTCAATGATTTCTTGGAAATGTATCTAGGACCACATAGCAGTAAAGGGGATGATGCAAAGGACAGCAGAGGTGAAAAAAGAGAGTCTGTGCTTGAGAGGGAGTTCACTGTTTCCTTCAGACCTCTGCCATTGCCAGTGTGCTACTAAGGTTACAACAGTTAGCCTCTGTGGCACCTGGACTTCCTTTTCTTAAGTGGCAAGGCTGTCCTAAGGATTCTTCCAATTACCAATCATCAGTTTTATACTTTCTTCAAACAAACCACAACTCTGAAAAGAGAGACAGTACAATGCACAGCTCTGTAGCAATTTGTCACATCCTATCCCTTTCCACAGAATGTGGTTGCATCAATTTCCCTAGGTCCCGGAAAGTCTGGAGGTGTCAAGGATGTAATTGTTTCTATGTGACTTAGCAGTCGTTCCTCTTTTCCTGACCTTACTGTCTTCTCATACTAGAATGCGTTAATCACTGTGAATCTGTTGCCTAGGCTTTGTTTACCGAACAGTACCTGCAACAGACAGTGTTCCCATTCCACATAGTGTGAAAGGTACAAACAGTCACACACACTACTGACTTTGCATTTGCCTTCTGGAAACATGCACTGATCAGTGAACTGGGGCTCTGCCCTTACTGCAGCAATTGCTCATTACATGTTAGCTGTCAACTTGCAACACAAATCCCTTTTATCAAATGCCACATTGTTCGGGTGGCTTGCTTTACATCAAGCCTAATAAGTAATCATTTCTGCCCTTGGTGCTTTGATCTCTGATTTTTCCTTTAGATGACTAACTATGGCAACTGTCAGACACTCCCACAGCTACCTTTCTCCATTGAGAAAAGGTGTCCAATACGACACCTGAACAGGGGTGTTTTCAAATATATCAATTCTTGGGCATTTAGGTTTCAGCAACTGAATGTTGTTCCACAATTAATTGCTAGCACTTATTCCTTTTACTAAGAAATATAAATAGTAAGATCATCTCTGAATTAATTTTTTTATTGTATTGAGATGCAAGGCATACTCTATACCAGTACGTACAGTATTGTAACAAGTAACTGTTTATTATTAACAGTTATATGCTATTCAACATAGCAAAAGAAGATATGATTAAAACAAGTGCAGAAGAGTTTCTTTTGTGTACCTAGTAAGCTCTCGGATTATCAAAATTGCAAGTATTTTAAAATATTTCTACACTGTTCACTCTTCATTAATATCTTTTTTCCCCAGTTGAAGATTTTCAGCCCAGAATCTGATAATCTGTAGTCTACTTAAAATGCCAATTTTTGTATTACTAATTAACTATTTTCAATTATATTTTCAAAATATATTGGAATAACATGTTTACAAAAATGTGTTCTGCTTAAAGTCCTCATATTTCTTAAATTAAAGGCTGGACTTCTACCACTGAGAAATTTCTGATCCTGGCTTTGTCTTTTTTTCTGCTTTATTTTTACCATGTGATACAAAGATTCTACATATACTAAGAAAATGTGCTCCTCTTTGTAGTCCATAGTTACTCCTCTTCACTTGTTGCCTACCACCAGAAATATTTGGTGCAAACAAAATGCAACTATCATCTGTAAAAGTACAAGCATTTTCATGTTCTTGGATCCAGTGTAACTAACCACAATTCAGTTTCCACTAGCACCAGTGGACAACTTTTATTTTTAATGGTTTGAGAGTACACATTTCCACCTGAAACCTATAGGTGTTTTGTTAATCCAGTCAAGTAAAAAGCCAGGAAGACACAAGACAGACAGTTAAGCAAGGCAGCTCTAATTTTAAATGTCAAGTATCAAACATGAAGTTACAGGTAAATTAAACAGAAAAAGCTGGTGAAGCTTTTGAATGTGTTTGCTGGAACACAGCAATGCATTCTAAATGGTAGACTTTCCACAGATTAAACATAGTAGAAATTAATCAAATAAACAATACCCCATGAATTATAACTCTGTTCTAGCATTCACATACCGTATACAAATTTGGATGTCTCTCTGGAATGGAGTCCTTATATAGCACAACAGCTTTCAAGTGTGGCAAGCGACTCCAGAGCTGTTGGATTTTTTAAAACAAATTTATTATTTATTATTCATATCTTGTGTGGTTTTTTTTCCACTAAAATCCTGCCAAAACCGTAATGGCTTGACAGTCACAAGAAACCTCCTGTTTCCCTCTGTCCTCAAATAGTCTCCCCTAAACTCACAACAAGAAGCGGGGCAGGAGGAGAAGGAAAAAAGGAGACACTACACAGTCTGCTCTAGAAAATCTGTTTTCAGTCAAAAGATTTAAAAAAAAAAAAAACCAAACAACAACAACAACCCATCAGAAATGGCTCCTCAGCATCCTTTCTCATAATGCAAAGGGCACATCAAGTCTAGGTCAAGCTAGAAACTGACCCTAGCTGCTGTGGTTACCAGTAAAGATAGAGGAAGTCCCTCAGCAAAAACTGTTGTTAAACTGCTAAAAAAACCATTCTACCTTCTTAAAAAACGAAAGGAAGCTATATGCACATTTTAAGGATAAATAAAAATATAAAGCTGAAGGCTTATAGGCAGACAGTACTGCTTTCAGTAGCTCTTTCTCTGCTTTGCATGGCCTGCAGAGAGCATTCATTTCACTGAACTTTGTGGGACCCAGTGCCTCAGATGCCTTTGAATTAATCATATTCTGAATTGACTTGATCAATCTGCGCTAATACAAAAGCAGTGGCTTGACGGCAGCCATTATGTATATATTATTAGAAGGATAACAGTTGAAATGTTATTATTTCAGTCTTGGGTTCTTCCAGAAAAAAAAAAAGTTTCAAAAAGCCCTCAGCTGGATAAAGCAGTGTTGATCAGAGCTGTCTTTTCTTTTTCTAGATAGAAATGTGTAGGAATCAAATCCCTTGATTTCTTCAATTTTTATTCTCCTTTCCACGTTCATGACAGCATAGCCTGGTATTTAGTCAATGACACTGCAAGAAGGCTTGTCTGATTGTATGTTTTTCCAGAATACTTATAAAAATCTCTCTTCCTCTAAATCACATATAAAACAAAACTACAAAATAAAAAGCAATTAATGTATAACTTTTATGAAATACATTTGAAAAAAATCCACGGATATTTTCTCTCTGGCAGGTACATGTTTTTGGCAGAAGACTCCACCATGGAGGGGCCCCCCTGCTTCAGCAAACAATGCAATTTGGTGCAAGATGGATGACTTACCTCCAGCCACAGGCCTCCCTCAACATCTTACTGACAGACAAGCCCTTCCCAGGAAGCTGCCCTGTGCTCCTCCCCCAAGTCATGCAACAGGGATCTTTCCATCAAGTTGGTCTTTCAATCTGGCACCCTTGCAGAAACCCACTCAAAGCTGCCAAAGAGTTTTGTCAAAATTGTGACTGTTCACTTAAAGAGCCTCCTCCTTTCTCACTAAAGCCTATCTCATATCAACCATCATGCTATCAAAGTGCAGTAAACTCAACAGCCTTCATGGTTAATATTACAAGCAGGAAAAGATGACATTTTGGAAAGAGGAAATTCTGAACACTAACATCCTTAATATTTAAATGGAAGGCCTTTACAAACTTGCATCATCCTAATCTCTTCCGTTCAAGTGGTCTGTGCTTTTCCAAACAGAATCAAGTGATGACATTATAAGCACAAGATCAAAACATGGGGTTTTTTGTAGGTAAGTTTGTAGTGAACCAGCCAGTGAGCTCTCTGCTGGAAAGAATCAGCACTGCTTAGGCATGAGCCAGACACCATACAGAACAGAGCTGCAAATTACCAAATAGCTCAAACACCAGATACCACATTTCTGAATAAGAACACTCCCATGAAAGGTTTCACGATACAGATAGTGAATATGGTATTTGGGACCAATACAGCATCGAGAAATGGGAAAATTACGGCTTTTAAGTAACCATTCAGCCACCTTGTACCTGCATTATCTTGTCCAGCTGTTTCTGATTCTCCACAACCATGATATTGGTTTTGCTGTCATGAGCAATGTAGTGGCAGGCCTCTGGAGAATTGGTTGTATATATTCCTGTGACAATTCCTCTGTATCAAAAATGTTTTTTTATATATATATATAAGAACATATATTTATATACATACACACACATATACATGCACTTAGTATCAAAAAACAGAATAATAAAAGATCAGATGAAAGCTGAAAGAGTATGAAGATGTGGAAGTAAACAGCAGCACAGCTGTCATGTTTGTTTCAAGTACTCAGATATACATGAATATCTCCAATATATGCACATTACAAAAACTAATCTCTGAACTGTATTCAGTAGAAGATGCCGTAGGCTAGGATTCAGCATTTTAACCCACTTGAGGCTACATGACAGTTAGCTCAGGAAGTGGTAAAACACACACTTATGTCCTCATTCTGTTCAAGCTGCACACAGATACCAATTTGAATTTCACTGGCACAGAAACAGCTTAAGAGGTAAAATCCAGATTGCATAAACAGGTATCAGGACAGAAGGAATTAGGCTAGTTAGTGTTTATCTGTCACTTCATCTACTTGAACGTATCTTCCTGTAGACAAATATCATTAATATAAAACCAGGAGTCTCATCTGTTTCCCACATCTTCCAGTGTTAAGATACTGTACAATAGCTTCTGTGTGACTGTCACAGTCAAGCCCATAGCAAACAGGATCAATTTATGACTGTCTGGACTATTTCAGATATACTGAAAGCTATGAGACTCCAGTAGGTCACTGAACATGCTTATCAGGTGGAGCACAACTTCCAAGATATGACACCAAATACTCATTTGCTACATTTCCAGACTGAGCAAAGCAGAAATCCCCAAATCCCCCCAAAAAACAAACAAAAAAAAATCTTACCCAGCAAAAACAGCTCCAACAGCTGAGATGAACCATTCTGGGGAATTAAATCCAAGGATTGCTACACTGTGGAATCGTTCAAGACCAAGCTTAAAAATAATAAGCATGTTATATAATATAGGCACACTGTTGAGAAGCATATAGCATGAAACATACATACAAATATAAACCATAGGAAGTATTTGTTATTTTGATATTGACAAGACATGTCCACCCGCATTTCTGTGTTGATATCCATAGCAAAACCAGTATTTATCAGCAATTACCATGATCTAAACTTTCCACTACCGTCTCCTGTCTGGTTGAGCTCTGCCGTCCAGAAGGGCCAGAAAAACAGAACTTTTCACTATGAACAAGACATAATGAGTACTAATCTTACCCTATGTTTAGGATGTTTAAAATTTGTCTTTATCTTGTCAAATTCATGACAGTGCTGCTTTCACCTATTTTTTTTTTTTAATCTTAAGGCCTTATGCTGAGCTTTGTACCCATGCCCCAGTGAGACAGTGTAACACAGCAGCTCTTCACTTGCAGTCCAGTTCCCTTGACAGCAGTGTTCTCTCTTTGACCAAAACCAATTTTCATCATTATTATTTCAATAAAGAATACGGCTGTTGATCTTCAATTAATGGGAAAAGCCTCTCATACTGTGTTTTTGGGTTTTTTTTGTTGTTTGGGGGTTTTCATTTGTTTGGTTTGGTTTTTTTAAGGACACAAAGGGAGAAAAAGGAATTGGTTTTGTTTCCTGTACCTACCTTCAAGAAGCTCTTGGCTGCTTTCCTGGAGAGACAATAATACTCTGAAAAAGTTATTTTCTCCCACTTTCCATTCTTTTTGCTGGCCAAAGCATTCAGGGATCCATATTTTTCCAGGCTCTCCTTGAACATCTGATGAACTGTTATGGGAGTCTGCGGACATGAGTTATCTATTCTCAGTCTGACTCTGCCATCAGCAAAGGAAGTCCACAGAGACTCTGGAAAGTAAAGCATTATCATCAAGGGATTCTGTAACTGAAAAATACTGTGTGACTGTGTACAAAAAGACAAGAGGACTGAATAAAGACTGCAGGACTAAGTGCAACTCTGGCACCTCCCACCTTTTGAGAGAAGGGCTTTCCAATTTTATAACTATCAAATATGCCAGGTAGAAAGAGAAAGAAATCTTTATTTCTTACACTTTGTTCTGCGTCTTGAATGGAAGTGCCACCATACAGAATTATGCTGATCTTCTGTGTGTTACAGGCACACCATCAATACCAGAAGAATCTGTTTGCCCATGCTGAGCCCTGCACAACCCACTATTGCTTGAGCTAATGGAGTAGCTGGTGAATCAGAAGGCTACAGAGATCTGAAAGATCTGAAACCTCTGTCCCTGTTCAGCCTGCAAGCTCCTTTTGCTCATCATAGCTCCTTCCTCCCTCCTTCCCCTCCAGCTATTCTCCTTCATCCTGCTCCTGTTTCCCACTGCTCCCCGCAGTTTTTTTCCTTGGTCATATGCCCTGTGTTCTAGTATGTAAAGCCACTTCACTCACTCCTGTCTTGCCCTATTTCCACGTCATCTTTCATCTTCTTCTGTTCTTGCCTTCCTCACCCTGTCTTTCTACCATCCACTTCCCGGCTCCCCCCCCCGTATTTTTCCTCCCCTTCCTTGACAGGGCACAGACACAGCACCAACCAATGTCACTTGGCTCTCACCACTGGTGCCAAGGACTGGGGCAGTCCCTGGCATTCACAAGAAATGACTGTCTCAAAGATTCTACTTGGCTTTTGCAAACTCAACAAGACACAGGATGAGTATAAATACACGCCTTAGAGAATCCAGGGGTTAGTAAGTTGGCAAAATTTAGGTGACAAGGAAGACAAAAAAACACTCACAACTCCCCTATCAAATAGTTAGTTCCCATACTTCTGAACAAAATAGTACAACAACATTTTAAGACCAACATTTTTTCCTTAGATTTACTTTCGTAAATGAAGAAATATTTTTAGCATAAACATAAAAAAATATATATTCTACAGAGAGCTGGTGGAAAATTTCAGACCAAACAGCTCATGTTTGTCAGAATTAAGAGTAACAGAAAATACAACTTTTTGAAGTTTTTGATACAAGTTAATAAGCATGATTGTCTTTTATTACACTTATGGAAAGCAAAAACTGTAAAGAAAGCACAGCTAGTATCTATACTGTTTCCTGGTGCCTCAGTTGCTGAAAAAAAAAAACATTCTGGAGTGTTCAAAAGTACAACATGCTTTACATCCCTCTCAAATGCTATTCCTCTAGTTGCTTCACAGAGGGCCTGGAAACTAAAATGCTTCTGAGCATTTCTGGCAATATACGAACACATCAATCATAGCTGGATCCACATGAGCACTTTAGAACGCACTTGCAGCCTCCCTCAAGTCAGGCTTGCAATCTGCACAGACAACCAGAGGCACAGCAAGCTATTGTAAGCTCACCAACATACATTAAACACCCCCCCCCCCAAAAAAAAAACCACCAACAAAAAACACAAAACCAACTTTCTCTTGCAGCAAAAGATGTTTCTTTACTTAGCTGTGTAGAAAAGTTCATTCATAATCAGCTGATAAAGTACAAGTACTAAACTGAAAAATACCAAAACCAGTCTAGTTTGCTGCCAGTATTCCATGAAACTATTTCTGAAGGTTTCACTGCCCCATGCTATATCCTAGCAGGTGCAGAGCATTTTTGGGGGGGGGGGGGGGGGGAGGGGGGAAATCACCTTTCTACCCTGTCCCAGGTAAGGAGATAAAAACCCTGGTGCAGAAAGTGAACTGAGCAGTCAAAGGTGTGATGTGTTTCAATCCAGAATTAATGTTCCTGACTCACACTTTCCATTCATGTTCCTGACTCACACTCTTGCAATTATTCTCTTGACAAACAGAAAGTAATAAAGACAGCAATAAATACAAATAAAGCTGCTTAATCTCCATGTACCTTCATTTTCTCAGGTGTAAATCGCATATAATGATTTTCAAAACATAGGTGTGGAGCTTTGCTTAGGTCAGTGGAAGAAGGGCATCATAAATCCAGACAGTTTAGAAAACAAGTAGCTATGAAGTATTCTAGGTAATAGACAGACAGACTTTATCAAAGTGTAAACAGTGGCACCCAACAAATATTTTATGAGTAGTGAAGGCAAAGCAGGTGTTTCTGCACTTAACCTCAATCCTGGTGTGAAAAGGATGACAGGTAAGACCTGTCAGAGACAAAAGCTAGTGTTAATCCAAATGCTTATTTTCTTCAGTGACACACTAAAGCCCAGACGAAAAACTCTGTATGATGTTCTGTCTTCCAAACCAACAAAGATAGCAGGGATTTCAGGTGTGGCTGGGCACAGGAGGGTGACTGCTCAGTTGAAAACAAAATTGTACCATACAGAGCTGAAATACAACATTCTAGTCCATGTATCATAAAAAACACTCTTGAACAGAGCATATCTCTCTTCAAGGGAACTGAAAATATTAGCAACATTCCTACAATAACATTACAAAAGTTGCATAATTACTACCTTTTCACTGCAGACGTACAGTAGATAACAGAATAGTTTCCACAGAGAAGAGAGAAAGTCAATCAAATCATTGCAATATCTATATACAGAAACAAAAAATGTACTTCGAAACTGGGTCTCCTTTTGCTTTTCCTTATGCAGTTTTTTCTGGTGTCAAAAAGGCATCTTTTATTCATACCGAAGATGGAACAGAATCAGTCTCACAGAGACTCAGTGAATCACCTTAATAATACACAATATATATAGCAAAGGAATATAAACTTGAACACCCATTCAGTGTCTGTTCTTGCATGTATTTGCAGGTAGAACTTAAATCTAAAAATAGTTCCTAAATTTAGATAATAAGCCAAATAATTCTAAAGATCAAATTATTCTGTCCCATAGAATTTGTAAAAACAGCAGAACATGAACAATATATTCTGCTGTCAGTCTGTAGAGGGATTTTCAGCACAGGGCTCATTCTTCTCAGAAAGAGCCTGGGAGGGAACGCCTGGCTAAATACTGAGTGAATCAATTATAAACTTTGGGAAAAGCAAAATAGGTGCTCTGCCTCACTAGCATCTGAAAGTTAAACTGCAATGTCCGGGCTGGAAATTAACTCAGTGCTGCCTGAAACCAAACTGGAAATCAGAATAAAAGTCCTTTAAATACTCTATTAGTGTTGGTACATTATACACCTGTAGGTTTACAGAGACCATAAGAAAAAATGAAACAGCATTCCAGCTCAAAGTACTTAATGCCACTGAAAGTACCCTATATGCAAAGAGCAATATTTGTTCCTTTCCTCCTTCTTCCAGTAGCTCCTGCTACCTGCATTATACTTTGTACCCAAAATGCTTTTTCATTCACTAATATGTGACGTTGGCTCAGGTCCTCCATATGAATTCACTGAAGGTCAGAGCTAGTGAGAAAAGATTTGCTCCTAAAGAAGACTATTTTGTCAGATAAAACAAAAAACGGCAGAGGTTTTATTCAGATAAGTAGTCTTGACTGTCACTCCTTGAGCCTCTTCAAGTGTTTTTTTTCCCCATGTCATTCTCCTCTAAAGATTCACTGTCTTTAATGCTGAAGGAAGAGATGGCTCAGAGTAGTCTTATACATATAGTGTATAACAGGATGACTGTACTGCAGTTTGTCTTAGGAATTGCTCTAAGGACAGCTAATCTAAATATTTTGGATTTTAGGTGTGCAGTTTTCCCACTAAAGTGTAAGTTGTCAAGAAGAAACCTTACAGAAGGAAAAAAAAATACTTAAAAACTTTGTTTACCACTTAAAAAACACTTTAAAAGTTTTCAACTGATGTTTTACAATACGTTCCTAGACTTGTGTACCATTTACATGTGAATACTGATTTATAAAAGTACAGTTGTTATTCAAATACTATCTACCAAGTCTGAAATAATACACAACATAAACACATTATAATTTTTGTATTTTTATCAGCCAATTGTTACTCCTTTCCACCATGTATGACTGAACAGTTGTGACATGGTACAGGCTGTCTCTCCCAGCCCAGGTACCAAAAATTATTTTAAACAGACAAACAAATAGCAAGTCCATATATATATATTTTTTTTTTGCATGACTAATCAGTCTGGCTGAAACTGCTGGACCTCTGGGATGTATGAAGGAGACTGTGTGCTAGTTAAAACAAACAAACAAAGAAAACACTAATCCTAGAGTTTAAAGCAAATACATGAATGAAACTTTCTCTCTGTTCACTACCTGACCTGCAAGTATCCTGGTGACTGCCAGAATGGATTTGGGAATGTAAATTAATTATGACGTTTATGGAAGAACAAGTCAGAGCCATGCAAAATGTAAAAGAACCAAGGTCACCTTTCAGACAGGTAAACAAACAGACAGGCTGATTGTGGAATGGCCCTGCTGCACGACCGGAGTAACTCCAAGTGATATTCCATAGATGTGCCCTGAGAAGCAGGAACTAAGACACTAATTTAACTTCTGCTTGAAACTGATTCAGATTTAACTCACAAAACAGTATCTCAATTATATGCCAGTTCCTGCAAAACATCACTCTGCTCTAATGACGAAAGAAGGTATTCAGCTCTTTGCTGGAGGCATTTCTGACAGACAGTCATCATCTCAGATTCCACAGCTATGATGCCATTGCATTCTGCTGACAGCACAAATACATCAGTCCTCCTCTCACTCATTATTTTTTAGTTTTCTTCAAGATGTCTGTGGCTCT
The DNA here is from genome assembly GCA_020745775.1 of Theristicus caerulescens. NCBI lineage: Eukaryota > Metazoa > Chordata > Aves > Pelecaniformes > Threskiornithidae > Theristicus > Theristicus caerulescens. The sequence goes on along the minus strand of CM036566.1, from coordinate 29,802,763 downwards.
GAAAGCTTAACTTCTTTTTAGTAAAAGCTGGAGCCAAGTAAACACAGGTTGGAGCCTGAGAGCTTGGCATCTGTGTCAAACTTCCCCTTGTGTCAATGAACAGATTAAACAGAAGTACAGAACTTCTGAAGTTCAAGTGAACCTGAATGTATCAGCCAAAATATTCAATAGTGATTCTCTTAAAAAATACAGAAACCAGCTTCCTGTTGCTTGCCTAGCCACAGCTGGGGGAGGAGAAGGGTCTCCTTATGATATTATAAATTTTCCACAATAAACATGTAACTTTAAACTCTCAAACAGAAAAGACTGGATAAATAGTGGAAATCTTTTTAAATTAGCCAAAACACACACAAGTATTTCAGTTCATGGAAACATGTACCTTTTCCATTGGAGGAAAAGGGAACATTTATGAATTGCAATAAAAAATACTGCTCTTCACATCAGTAAACTATGACCAATGTGGATCATAGAAAAGATATCCTCCAAAGAATGCCTCTACAAACTGATGTGGAGGGAGTGGTGCATCAGGACAAGTACAAAATAAGCTTCATAACAATACTGACGCTTCTAAAACTGATTACGATGCACCAAAAAGGAAGCATGTGGAGGGTGGAATCAGGAGAAACATCACTACAGAAACATTGCCCAGGCATGCAGGAATGGAAAGTCAAAACTCAGTTGGAATTGAAATTGGTGAGTGAAGAGCCACAAGAAGGGCATCTACAGGTACGCTGGCAGCCAAAAGGAGAACCAAGGATATCATGGGCAACTTACTGACATAGGACATGACACAGGCTGATGTACTCAGTGCCTTCTTTACCTTGGTCTTTACTGGCAAGACCAGGCTTCCCGGGTTTCTGTGCCTAGTGGCAGGTGAGAAGTTTTACCTACAACAGCAGAGGAAGATCAAAGTAGGGACCACTTATGCAACCTGGGCGCACACAAAAACGTCAGTGGGCCCAGATAGGATGCTTCAAAGTGTACGCTGAGAGATCAGGCCAAAGTCATTGCAAGGCTGCTCTCCGTCATGTTTGAAAAAGCATGGCAATCTGGTAAGGTCCCCATGACAGGAAAAAGGCAAATGTCATACCTGTCTTCAAAAAGGGGAAGAAAGAGGATTCAGATAACTAAAGGCCAATCAGGCTTACCTCAGTCCGTGGAAAGGCTATAGAATAAACTCTCCTAGAAATCGTTTGAGCTATAAAATGGTGACTGAGACCAGCCAGAATGGACAGAATTGATTTGGCCTTGGAAAATCCAACCCAACTGTCTTCCATGATGAGATGACTGGCTCTGAGATGGGGAGAGCAGTGGCATGTTGTTTACTTTACCTTTAACAAGGCCTTTAACAAGGTCTCCCCCAGCATCCTTGGAAGGTTTGGACCGGATGGAGTTGGAGTGACAGGTGGATAAAAAATTGGCAGGATAATTAGTCTTTGAGAACAGTGGTCAACATTTCTAAGTCTAGCTAGCAGTCAATTACAAGTGACATTCTTCAGGGGTTAGTCCTGAGAATGATACTGTTTAATGACTGCATTATGGTCTTGGACAATAGAATGCACCCTCACCAGCTTCAAAGATGACACCAACCTTGGGGAACTGGCCAACATGCCAAAAGGCAGGGCTGCCATTCAGATGGACCTCAGCAAACCAGAGGAATGGGCTGACATAAACCTCAAAGCTCAACAAGGGTGAACGTAAGTCTTGCACTCGGGGTAGGATAACCTCATGCAACAGCACAGACTGGATGCTGGCTGGCTCAGTAGAAAAACCCCCGCGGTTCCTGGTGGACAAGTTGAATGCGAGTCAGTAGTACGTCCCAGTGGAGACAAAGGCCAACTGCATCCTGGGCTGCATTAGCAAGACTATAGCCAGCAGATCAAGGAAAGTGATTACTTCCCCCTGCTCAGTACTCATGAGGGTGCACCTGAAGCAGTGTGCAGCTTTGGAAGCCCCAGTGCAAGAGAGAGATCCTGACAAATTGAAGCAAGCCCAGAAGAGGGACTCCCAGATGGTCAGGGGCCTGGAGCACACCATGTATGAGAAGCCCTTAAAGGAGCTGCATTTCTTTAATCTGGAGAAGACAAAGAATGAATCTAACTGCAGTCTGTCACAGACTGAAGGGGAGTACTATAAAGAAAGATTCTTCTCAGAGGCACACAGCAGAAGAACAAGAGGCAATGGACATGAGCTGCAGCAAGGAAAATCCTTGCTAGATAAACAATTTCAAAACTCAGCTGAACAAAGCCATGAGCAGAAAGCTGGACTAGTTGTCCTCCAGTGGTCTTTTCCAACATAAATTATTTTGTGATTCCATCAGTATAAAACCAGCATGAATGAGTCCTCTCTTAACTTTACACTGGTTTTAAGCCAATGTAACGCTTGCTGCCAACAGTAAGGTTACTCTGGATTTACATATGCATTAGAACCCCAAAATCTGGCCTGGTTCCACAGCTTCTATACATTGGTGGAAAAGAATAGGGAAAAAATTCCAGAACAACCCGGGGTCCTCATTAGGCAAATTTACTCCTGAAGTTGCAGAACATATCAATTATAAAATGAGAAAGACAGTTCTGCACAGCTAGAAAACATCCAAATCTCCTTCTTTTCTCTTGATATACAAAACAGACCCACTGCAACCAGACACTGAGCTTCCTTCTCCCGAAAGATTTTTGGGAGAAGTTTTTGACATTCAGTCCTCACTTTACCACTCGGCATCTGCATAGCTGTGTGATGTTTCCAAGTCAAACACTGCTTCTCATTTAAATGGATAACAAGTAGTGCCACAGATTCCCAAAGTCAAATAAAAGACGAAGGCTAACTTAAATTGTAAGCTCCTGATTCATCAACTTAGAAACATACCTAAACTCAAATAAAGGAACTGCTTAATTAAAATGGATAGGGTGTGACTTGTGTTTGAAGGAAAATTATGATGGAACAGCTGGAACAGCTTCTACCCTCAGCTGCTCACCTCACCTTTCTTCCAGAGGCTGTGGTCACCTCTGCAGGAGTGGCTGAATGGCATGTGCATTCCTTCCTGAGCACTGTGGTTTACAGCCCAGCATATTACTCTGAACTGCAGCCAGGGGCAACCTCTGGGAGAAAAGGAGGGTAGATAGCTGACAGCAGTAACAAGCATCCCAGGTAAATTCTTAGAAAAACAGGTCAAAGCCTTCACGAGCATGCCACAAGTACTCCACAGAATCACAGCCTCAGTAACAATCTATGTATACAATGTGTCTCTCAAATATTTCAATAAAATATCCTGAATTTGAAAACAGAAGTTAGTTATCACCTTTATCCATCCAAATTTATTTCCTGCTTACTGAAAAACAAAAAGCAAATGGCTAGCAGTTCAATTCTTGGAAAGAAACCTATCGCATATCAAAGAATTACCTTTTTTAAAATAAATATATATGCATACAGGTATATAGTTATACATATGTATAAAGTCTGCATGTGAGATGCCTACATAGATCTGTTGTTTCTTCAAAATCCACTTGCAGTCATTGCTTCAATTGTCTCATAAAACAAATATTCCCTGTTTAAATGAGCAAATTTAGATACCAGCTGAAGCCTCACCAAGGCAACAGGGAGCTCCCTCAGGACTGCAACCTTCCAAAGAACCTCAGAAAGTTCTGCTAGTAAACTCCCTTTAAGCCACATGGTAGCACAACTAGGTTAATTTACCACTGCAACTGGTTTAAAATTACAGTAGTATGCACATGTTACAATGCAACAAAGAACTGACCAAAGTATGGATAGTCCCTTTACAGCCTCCAGTTATTACACAGTATGCCAAATCCTCAATAGCTGACAGCTGGTAAGCAGGCTGTGATGCCAAAGATAACACAAGAATTGGTATGATTTTCCATGGGATCAGGCTATTTTTCACTTTTATATAGTAATCATCTCAAATACAGACAAAAACTGGGAGAAACTATTGAATTCATGCAAGTCTACAGAAAGCTCCTGAAAATTTTTCAGTTGCCCTGAATCACTTCAGTTTAATTTTAATTTTGGCTGCCTCTTGTTATCCCAGCCCCGAAAAATTGTCAGTCATAACTTGCTAGAATAGACACAAAAATTACATTTAAAAATTCTAATAAGAGCTCAATTTTCTATCTTTTACAGGCATACCTGTTGGCTCCATGCCTTCATCTTGGATCTCCTCCAAATGAGGCAACGAATCTCTGCAGACAGTCTGTGCATCTGTAAAGGTTCTAAAAGAAAAGAAAACAGACCTATTAAGAAGTTATCCAGGAGTGCTAGTAGGATCCACTACAATCAACATACAATATATCCAAGGGAAAACAAAACCACAGCTTGCAAGCACTTAGAAATACAAACAGGAGGAAATAGAAAGCTCAGAGGAATTAAGAACATTTTGCCTCTGTTGCAAACTCCACTACAATCAGGTAAAACAGGGAAATGCCTTCACTCTAAGGATGACATTCTTATTTCATACAGTGGACTTCTGGTTTCAACATCATGGTATATACCAGATGGAGACACTAATTTTGAATCTTGACAGAGAGGCTGTGCAAGTATAAAGAGTGAATTATCAACCTTAACCTTGATCATACTGCCACTGTACTAATATCACGATACCTTTTAAGTTGTCACTGTTAATACCTGTTGAAGCTCTGAGGTTAGGGTTTTTTGTTGTTGGTGGTTGTTTGTTTCTTTTTAAAGCTAGGAAAAGAAGGAGATTTAATTCCTAATAATAATAAAGTTTCTCAAAAAATTCACCAAAGCAACAAATTATCATATGGATGAAATTAACTTTTCTTCACTTAAATTAACCAGATGAAGCTTAAAGCATAGATAATACAAACTCAGAAACAGAAAGTCTGTAAGGTAACAGACTGCAAAGGATTATATGAGCAAGAAATCTAAACAATAACTAAGCATTTAGAAATTACTGACTGCATAAAGCAATGCACTGCAGATTATTCATGAATAACAGCATGCAGATTTTTTAGTTTAGCTGACTTCATTTAATAGAACAAGGGGTGGAAATCAGCAGCCTTCAGAGGCCAAGAAGTTGTTTGGATTACCTTCATTCCCTCTCAACAGGTACAACAGAAGAATCCTGAGTGAAGCTCAGGAAGTCCTTCCCCTCCACAGTGTAATAAATTAACTCAAAATGTAGAAAAAGTAAGTCCAAACAATGCCCTTCCCAACTTTCAAATAAATAAGAAACAACTTCGAAAGCAGTTTTTTTACACAGCAGTGTCAGGTAGCAAACAGTAGGACCAAATACTACATCAGACATTAGTTGCCATCTCATATTAACAACTACATTTTGTAGAATACCTATATGTAGGACACTCCTAGAATTTGTTATTGTTATTCACAATTAAATCATACTTTAAGAAAGCCTCATCCAAGCCAGATCCCTTTTACAAGAATTCAGAAGATCAGAAGTGACAACAGCAGTTCATTTCCTCCCGTGCTAGTACTATGCTGCAGATCTCTGTGTCTCAGAGCAGAGGTACAGGTCACGAAAGCAGCTGAAGGAAAATGAGGAGTCATCACTAACCTTGCCTGCAAGGATATCTTCTCTCTTGTTAATGGCATAATGGAACAACACATGAAAGGGCTTGTCTGATAAGCAGAGAGTTAGGCTCTGAAAATAGTCACTGGCTTGGTGAAGGCAGGTGTTGAGTAATTTAAATATACAGGGGCGTTATACTGCATTTTGAAAGTTAAGTCTGTGTTTGATATATGGGAAAATAGTGACTTAATGAAGAGGGATTGCAAGGACAGAATGATGGACCAGGAAGACATATTTGGGAATAAAAACAAAAGAAAACATCTGAAATAATTTTAAAACATCTGTTTGCCATCTCAAAACACTTAATAGTTCTTTAAATTTTTCCTATTTTAAAGAAAAACTACATTTGATGTTTACAATCTAGTGCAATCTTTTCCTTTAAATGTCTTTTGAATACTAAAGCTTTTAAAATTTTTATTATTTTACAAAACAAATAAACCAAAGTCTTAGTCAAAAGATAACTGAACGTTACTCTTGCCGAAAATGAATAGCAATAAAGCCCTCAGAAGAAAACAGATCTGATTAGTAATATATTAGAATAGCCTCCTGTGAGGCTACTCAAAACTTTTAATAATCATCAATAATGACTTTTCCCAGATGAAAATCTCATTTATTTGCTTTATTCTCATCCGCCTGTTGTAGAATACTGGTTCACTTTACATTATGTTCCCTTAATAGAAAAATAATCAACGAACAAGTCAGAACTTCTGGACTTGCTCTGGTAATGCTTCAACATGCAAATGTCATATGAGGAGCTCTATGCATCTGATATCTTCAGGAGTGTTAAAGTTAGTAATGCTGCATGCAAAGTAGTTGTTACCTGCCTCTATGGACTAAGTAATCAATTTGAGAGTTGGTTTTTTTTTTTTCCCCCTGAAAGTACAATTAAGAAATTTTCAATCAACAATTTATGTCTGTATTCAAAACCATCCCTTCTGAGTGAAAGAATGTGTTTTTAATGTTGTTACTTTTAGCTTTTTTTAGGAGTTATTCCTTTAAAAATTACATAAAGATCCAAGAATGGTTATGTTATCTGGAATCGTTCAAATAAGACTGATTGGGGACTGCTTGATTGGAGCTTACTGAGCATACTGCAGCAAGGAGAAAACACACTGCAGAATTACAGTTTCATGGTGAGATGCCCCAGCAAAACCAAAATGCTTTGGAAATCTGGACTTCGGCTGCTAAATTTGTTATTAAGGCTGAGGTTCCGCATAAATTATTTAATGTTATTAGTGCAGGGACAGCATGTTCCAAAATCCAACTACCAGTTTAAAAGGGGATTTTCTACATCCGATTTTTGCGTTAAATAAATGTTTATGATTCCAAAGGTAATACGCAAAAAACCTCTACAGCACACACACAGGATTTAACAGTAGAGGTCACTTTAGCAAGCCAATTAGAACAAATTGAGTTCACGTTACACAATGTTGACCAGCTAGAACTAAACAAAGCATACTTCTGTATAACTCCATTAGCAGGAGCGGCTTTTGAATGACACTATTTCCTGATGTAATTTGGGATTTAAATTCAAGGTACCATTCTATCAAACATGACTTCATCTGCTGCCTGAAGTCAATGCACGTGCACTCCTTCACCCGAGAGAGAGGCACAGCATGCTCAAGCTGACTGGCTTATCCAGAGGTTTTGGGCAAATCCTAATGTAGCACAACTTGCTTGCAGCTACCACCCCTACTCTGTGCCAGTTAGATGCTGTATCATACTGAAGCTGTTCTCACACATCAGGCCAACCTAGAAAGCAAGAATTTGAACATTCTCTATACTGGATTAACAAAAGGAAAGTTTCCTTTCCTTCTTTGTTTCCAAGATTGTAACAGCTCTAGTGAGATCTACCTTTGCAAACCAGTGGAAGTAATGCATGTGTGACTGACATTACGATGGTAAAATAATGACTGTCGTAACTGACAGTCCTTACTGCTGGTGATGATTCACCAGAAGCAAAACATCCAATCAGAATTTGCTGGCATAGCAATTACTTTTTTTAACTAAGTGTATTTGATGGAAACCAATAAATACAGTACCATTTCTTATCGTAACTACAGATGCTAAATGTAACAGCTGAATTTCTCCACTTTTATCATTATGAAGTGGCAGTGCTCTTTCACTTAAGTTACACATTAGAAAACCTGTTTTTTCTGTTACTATAACAATACTGAGTGTCCGATTAACGACACTACTTACTATGATACTAATTTCTATAATTTTTTTAGTTTCAAGGGACTTTGGAATTGGCCTTTTCCTTCCACATGCTCTATGTTTCCTTCTCTGGTAATTGGAATTTCTGCTTACATCTCATATACTAGGTCAAATACAGTCAGATATTTGCTGTCCTCTAACTTCTCTCCTCATAGTAAAATCTTGTGAAAGTACTAAGAATAAAACTGGAAAAAATCTGTAAAGTCAGTCTTTAATATGATAATGAACCAATGATTTCTATGGAGAAAATGTTTTACAGAAATTCTCACTTTAATAAGCCTCACATAATACACTGATTGTCCTGTATAATTAGGTTAGAATCTTTTCTCTCAAATTTAAAACACTATGAACTTTATGTTGTTGCGTTCAGTATCTTTTGGCCTTAATTCTGGAGAGTGTTTTCTAAGATCACAAACTGCACCAACAAAACATGAACACTGTTATGCAGCAGTCATATTATCACAAGATTTAAGGGAAAGCTATTCATTAAACTGATTATGTATAGTGGCAAATAAAAAGACATCTCTCATTCTTTTTGTATTATCACTATCATTCAACTCCTGTAGCTTTGTCAATGTTAAATTTTTACCAGTTGGCTCTCTACAGGGGTTATTAGAATTTTCTATAAACTTAGAAAAATAAGCAGTTTATCAAATAACTACACGTTATACATTATTCAGTACAACGCATTCCTTTAGACTTCAGGATATTTACTCATAACCCTTGATATAGCAAGTCAAAGTACTTAAAGTCTGGAAATCACATTCACAAGTGCTCACAAAAAAAAAGACTTAAAGATTTTTTTTTTTGCAATTAAAACAGACAGTAGTTCCGGCTATGCATTCATCCAGTGTACCCTACCTCAGCTTCCAGATCTATGCCGTCTGGATTCACGATGAAGCTACCATCTCCTCCTCCCTTTCCTGGTATTTCTGATGCAGGGGCTTCTCCCATGACGCAGCTTCTCCACTCTCACCTTGTTCCTGGATAATGTTGTACCATACGTGTGGGCTCACCATACAGTGAAAATATTTTTATTAATTTTATTCTGGTTTAATGTATGGGAAATGTTCACTGTTGAAAATACTGTATTCATATATTATCAGATAAGTTGAGATTAATGTGATGCCTCATTTTAGAACAATATGTTCAAGGTGCAAAGCTATGGCTATGGTCAACCACACTACTGCAGTTCCTGTCTGCTTAACTTCCAAAGCTTTATTATAAACTATTGCATGATTTTTGTTCTTTCATTCCTTCAAAATAAATTATCCTGCAGACTGTCTACAATAAATAACATAAGCAATAATGACGGAATGCTCAGTTACAGTGTCTGCTGAGTACATACAATTTCTCTGTCACTTACATGCTTTTTCCAAAAATCATGCAATAGTTTAGCTTCTCCTGGGAACGCTCTCATAGCACTGCTTCCAGACTCAATGGCTCTCAGAAAGGCTCACTTGTGTTTTGCCCACACTGTGATGATACAAAGCAGTGCAGCTCCTTCATCTGCTTTGCTGTTCCTCTGAGCATATCATCTACAAGCTCACTCACCAGGCTACTTTCAAGTGGCAGTAAGCATGTTACTACATATTTCTTACAACACAGTCTCCACCTTATAATTAAATTCCTTTCTCTGCTTGCCTTGCCCAAAGAAATATTTTGTAATATGCAGGTGTTTATCTTGGGGAGCAAAGTGTGCAAATCCCCATTTGTACAAGTACTTTTTTCCTCAAACACTTGTGTTGAATTGGCTTTCTTAACTATTAAATATGAATCTTGTTTAATACACAAAAAATAGGCTGAACTGGAAAATACGCATTTTTTCCAAGACGGAACTTCTTAATAAATTTTGTTTTAATCTTTCCCTGCTTGCTTTTCCTAGGGATGACTTGGTGAATTTCATCTCTAAACTCCTACAGCTTGGTTGTTTATTTAAGTAATCCACAGTAAAGTAGAAGAAAAAAAATCCTTCTTCCAATCAGTATGCATCTTTTACTGCTTCATTCTTTGCAACAAGTGTCCTAAATATTTATCTCTGTTCTAACAACAGATTTCCCCCCCCCCCCAAGCTTTTGTTACATGTTCTCCAGGACAACCCAGCTATATACATTCCACCAGCCTTAATCTACATTAGAGCTGCTTTTGGTAGTATTTCTTGGGTCTACATCTGCACATTCCAAAGTATTTTTTATTGGGTGTTAGGCATTTTCAAGAGCTCACTGGGGCATTTGAATTCAAGATGGAATCATTAAGTAATCATTTGACAATTATTCTGGCAGCAAAAAGCGATGGCTTAAATTACCTATGGGTACCTCCGAAAACTTTACTGATTCTGGCACTTTGCCTAGAAACTTCAGAAACTAAATATCTTCATCTGGATACCATTCATGAGTAATCCTTTCCCAATTCTTCATGCATCCTGCAAGTGCTGAATCCAGTATTTTAAAACGGAGCTCGGGGGAGAGTTTGTAGGAGGGAATGCAAGACGATAAATTTAGAATCACAGGTCTGTCCTAGAGTTCTAGACAAAGACAATAAAGTCACTCTGACTTAAATCAACATAGCAACATAGCACCAAAGCTTCGATAGCTCAGCAGCTAAATAGAAATCTGCAACTAGCACATAAATAGCCAAGTAGCAAATACTACATCTCCAGACTCTGAGGAGCTGTGAATTGTTACCTAAGACATTTTGAAGATGTTTTCTCATTTTCTATGGCATAAGGGGAAAAAACCCACAGTAATGACACACAACATTAGTTCTTTAAACCCCAATTTTGTATTACACGTAAAAATCTTCCTATATTAAGGAGCAAAGTAAAGAGTCACAAGAGGTCCTCGTGGTCCTTTACAGGGACATTACTGTCTATTATGACTGGTTGTCTTATTTACTAATTACTCCTCTATTCAAATTAGGGCAATAGTATAACACATTCCTTAGTTGCTCTACTTAAAATTTCCCTTTGTCCTCGAAGAACAGGTTAGATTTAGGTTTTAATTGGTTTCGTGCCCTCATGAGACTTAAAAAGGGGGCCACAAATCAGCCCAGATATGTTCCTACTCCTGCAAAAAGGGTCAGCTGATTTGAAAATCACTTTGCTTTTCATAGTGCATGAAAAGCCAGTCTTGCTCAAATTACTCATATAACTTCTTCACACAAAAAGGTATATTTAAAAGCAACACAAATGCTTAATAAAGAACAAAGTACTAAAGATAAAGGTAACAGCTGAGACCTCTTTTGCCATATAACACAGCTGGCACACAGCTTCTAGTAAAACCTCTCTCTTTACTTGCAAAAAAATAAAACTGAAGTATATTTTCTTTTACTAGGACTAAATATCCTCAGAAATCAGGCCATTTATTTTGGTGAGCAGACCAGTTTTACAGATGGCTGAGAACTATGTGGGTGCATGGGAAGGAATCAACAATGTATCCAGCCTTTTTTTATTCCCTCCCCCCAAAAAGGCTCTATTCAGCAGTTGGAGTGTACGACAACCCTTCACTGACCTTGGTACAGATTTTCTGGCTCTGTTCTCCCCTGCACAGCAAAAACCCAGACCCGAAGCTGAAATCTTCCAGTAGCTGCCTCTGTATGGCTATTTGCAGGGACTGCAGCAAAGTAAGGTCACACAGAACTCATTATTTCATATCTTCCTCATTTTTTAGGTCACACTGATTCAATTTCAGTCTTATAAAAGGTCTTTTTTTCCTCTTTCCATTTTGCTATTACTTTCTTTGTCTAGTCCTTTCTACCTGGAATCCTACTTCCAGCATACAAAAAAAAAAAAAAAAAAAGTTTGCTACCTAGCTTCAAACCACATCAGGTAAACAACACTATTTAACAGGAGAACATGCACTGACTTCTTCAAAAAACTAACAAATAAATATTTAGTCCAACAGCTTTAAATGCATCAACAGTATTTGGCAGTCTAGCCTCTGTGATATTCTTTCAATAGAAATTCAGAAACAAACCAAATGCTAAACATCTTTCTAATACAGGAAGCTTAAATTTCCTGTTTGCAGTGGGTGCAAACCATTATATATTTTTAAATTCTCTTTTAGCTTTTTTTTTTTTAATAAAGAAAACAGGAACTTTTTTTTTTGCTTAAGCACATCACAAATAGAAGCATACAGGGACTAAAATAGAGGCATTATAACTACTTTAGCAAAATCCTAATTTTCATAAGTTAGTGTGTACATATACCTGATCACAAGTCAAATACTGTTTTATGATCTTTGGACAGATTAAACAAAAAAAAAAATTACAATTCTAGTATTAAGTGCATTAGGACTCCAGAAGTAACAACAACAACAAAACATTCAAAAGCTTTCAAAGGTTTCCTAAAACTTTTTTCTTTCCCAAAAATATTAAGTCTACAGTTTGCTCCTAATGATGCTTATCCAGGATTACAAAGCCCAGAACAGAAGAAACCATTATGATAAAAATGATCCCAACCAACCGTTTACCTGAAAGGGTCAAGCAATTGTTCCAAGTGACATAGCATGCAAGTTGTTACCTAAACAAATGTGAAGCTAGATTTAACTTAACAGAAAAGTATCTACCTGATAGAATAGTTCAGTCTCTGGGAATGGATAATTAGTACTCAGCAATACTGACAAACTTATAATAATTGGAAGATAAAATATTTCCTGTGAGATGTGGTGTTCTATTTTTAAAACAGGTATTTCCAGAAACTCTAGAGATGAGGAGCTTTCTCTAACAGAAGATACCATTCCAGTGACAGAATAACAGGAAAAAGAAAGTATTTTTCCCTTTTGTGCTGCCTAGGACTGAAGGAAGACAGCAGCCAGTAGGGTTATCTTACACATAAAAAGGTAATATAGATCCTAAACAAAACTCTTCTAAAATGAAGTTTCCCAGTCCATGCTCTAAGATATGGGTTACCTGGTTAAGTTCTGTTGCCTTTGATGCTCAACCACAAAGGCAAATTATCATCTAAGGATTATTCCCCCAAATTCAGGAGGGAAGAGAGACCTACTTCCATAGCTGCAGCTAAGGTATTTTTAAAAGTCCATGCAAAGTAGACTATATGCATTGTAATATGTGCAGAGCAACTGGTACTGAACTTGTAGAGTCGTCAGTGCCGCTCTTACCATCAGAGACACGTGAAGGGATGGTACAGGAGCACTGACTGTTTTTTTTCTTGACTATCTGAAATTTGCTATTTTCTGGTATTTGAGAATGCCTATAATCTCACCACATGGTTGAAAAGCCATTAATCATTTAATTTACTGAAGCCTAAGAGTCTAGCAGTTCACCAGTATTTTCGCTAGCATTCCATGCTTTTGCTAAGCTGTGAGCAGCTGAGCCACAGGAGCTAAGCATACCTCTTGTCGGAACTGCTACACACAAACTTCTGCTGAGCCCACTTCTGGGGCTAAGAGCCTCTGTGCTATAAACTGAACACTATACAACTAGGGATATGCAAATAGGATACAAGCAACATAGCCCATACTGAATGATGCTATTACGTTTAATGCCAAACTAGAAGTTAGCATAGGAGAATAAATCCATTTAGAATCTTCATCACAATTTTCTCTCATTCTAGCCTCAAAAGATACACCTTATTCTGCATTAGATAGCAGAGACACCATTAGGCAGACAATGATCCTTGTGGATCTGCGCAGTAGTAGAAGATAAACTTAAGTTGTGAAAAATTGGTAAATCAGTTTGTTAAAATAAATACTCAAGCTACTTTACCCATTTTCATAGCTTTCGGAAACATTCATTGCATTTTCATCTTGTAATTTTTTCGTAAGAGTCTCTCCACTGTTAGGCATGCTGACAAACCCTCTAAAGCTGGTCACAAATATGCTAAAGAACTGTTCGAGTCAGGCATAAATAAGCTATTTGGACAACTGAAGAAACCAACAGTAACTGGTTATTTGTTAAAAAAAACAACACGTAATACAAGAGGAGGAGACTACAGCTACAAAAGCTATTTCTTTCTGATTTTAACATGCTTGAAATGTCGCAGTGCCTGTGAGCTGCTTACTGTTAAACTTTCCTTTTAATTCAGTTTTCTTTAATTATCCATGAGAAGAATTTTAATGAGTCTACAATGCTTTAAGATGCAAATCTTTTCTTTCACCAAGATTTCCAACAAATTTGTTCACAGAAGTTGAAGCAACTCTAATTTTATTAACTCTAGTTTCAAAAAAGAACATTCAATGAAGTTATTTCCTTAAAGAAAACGCAGATTAATTACATTAGGAAATGCCTTCAAGTCAATTACACCTATGAATCCCAGTACTGCAACAGCCAAGCACCTCCTCCAGCATCACAACTACACCAGCACTTCATCAGCTTCACCAAACCAGGCCTATCATATACTGTAGAAATTTCTACACGTGACTAAACAAATTACTTCTCAGGATGTGAAAGTCTAGTTTAGCTACTTAGGCTACTTCTATATTAGTAAACAAAAAAAGATCTAGGGAATGGCTCCAGCCACCCCCTGTGAGCACCTTCCCTGGGATGGTTCTGGTCTGCGTGAACTGGCATTTCCCTACACGAGGGGATAACCCAGGCCAGGGGCTGTTAATGGGAGACGATTTTAATGACTATCCTGTTTGGAGGAGGAAGAGAGGGGTGCAAGCTGTGCCACGCCATTTGCCTTCAGAGCCAGAGAATAAGATCTAGAATGTTTTATTTAGTGGTACAAAGACAGCCATAGCGATTAGGAAAATGTAAGGCTAGTAAACATCTAACTTTACAGAAATATGTGAATTTTATTCCAGAGTATCTTGCACCATATCCAAATGCCTAATTGTAGATAATGGAATTTGAAATGAAAGGAAAAGAAAGAAAACTTCGCAGTGGGATTCTAAGGGGTCCATTCTCACACCAGAAACTTGAAATATCTGAACACAGAACAGGGGATATTTCAATGGTAAAAGTGCACCATCTGAAAATTAATTTTTGTCAGGATTGATTTAATTCCTTCATTTTGGGATAATTCTCCAAATTCCCACTTTGTTCTGATGATGCCTTGCAGAAAGCCACTAGATATCTTCCATGGGCTCACAACTAGCTTTTCAGAAATATCATAAAGAAAAAACAGGATTAAACTCTGTTGCAAGAAATCTCATTGTTTTTTTTCTTCTTCTGGTCATCTAAAATGTTTTACATGCTATGTTGTATGAAGGAATGCAATTAGATGACCACTAATTATCCTGCTTGGGTTGCATCTTAGGTGCTGAGTCTTAGGTTGCGTCTTAGGTGCATGAGACAGGCTGGTCTCATGGAAGGAAAATGGATGTTAATTCCCTAAAACTTGTACTTTCAGTGAATAAACAGAAAACCTCAAATATACATCTCTTCTATGCATACTGTGTTTAGAAATGATTTTTTTGTTTTGTTTTTCATATAATCTTCCTTAAACTAACTGATGGTTAGAAAATTATTTTGACGCAATCAAGGATTCTCCGATGCTAAATCACTCCCCTAGTAACAAAAGTGGCTGCAGGGCAGCCAGGCTGTGAAGCAAGGGGAATTTATCTGGGGGGACTGGTGGAGAAGAGTTGCTTTTGGACTGTGTATTGTTTGACTGTAACAGAAAACTCACATGATTGTGCTAAACTAAGTTTCCTGCAATTGTCAGCTACAAACAGTCCTGTGTCATTTTAACAATAGGCTTATGAACATCATGCTGTAAGAAAAAGTTCTGCATGGATTTGCCTTTGTAGTTCTGGTCCAACATTTCTAGTTCAACTCTTTAAGTTTCAAGTAATAAACCCTAACACATGAGGCTAGCAACTTATGTAGAGTTCAGTAAGGAATGATCTTCACCCTCAAATGATTTTTACATGCTGCAGTTTACATGATTCTATGGTCCTTTTCTTTTATGCCTACATCTACCTGCATGTAACTTGCACAAGACCACACTAGACTTGGACTGAATGTTTGCAGTGGGATGGGCTGCTTTTTCCAGCTACAGGTTAAGATTTCTGGGCGTTGACAGGCTCACAAAGCTATGAAGGAAATTAAGAGGCAAATAAAGCTCACGCACTGTTCACATCCTTTGCTCTACAATTATGATTGATATCTTTCAGGAATTAGTGACCGATTTAGAGTTGAAGACACTGTCACTACAAACTCGCACTGTCACAAGATCCCAAACAGAAATATTAGAGGCCAAAACAAAGCGATGTTGTTACTAAGGTCAGTAACCAACAGAACCACAATGCGCAGATCAGCCTCAGCGTGGGTGGAGTGTATGGCACCCCTTCATGTTCCGGACAGGATGTTTCAGGTTTAATTCACAATGCCGCTATGGCAACATGAAACTGCCCATGGCTGCGTACTCCCCCATTCCTTTACTTGTAAGGCAAGAATGTTTATGGTTGTTTTGGTTTTTTTGCTTTTTGTTTCTTTTTTTTTTTTAATTGTGTAACTGGTAACAAACATCTTAGTGTAAAACAGTGCTTTTTGGTACAAGCATGATGTTAAACTGGTAGTCCTATTGTTATTCCAGACTTTCAGCACTGAGTCTAAAACAAACAAAAAAACCCAAACCCTCACCCGACAACAACCACCAGCAAAACATCTAATAATCTTTACAGTTTCTATTTCAAAGGCCTCGTTACATTTATTTACAAAAATGGCACCACTTCTAATCTTTTCTTCATTATTTCAAATCGCTCCTCTTAAAGCCTGGCAGTTTTTCAACTTGCTACTAATTGCAGCCTTCTGTCTGCTATGTTCCTGAATGGCTGTTAACTGCATTTACTGTGATTATATACAGCTTTCACACACAATACATTCATACAACTTTTTTTGTTTCCCAGTTTCTCATCAAATTAGATTTAATTTTGGCCTCTAAAACATTTTAGCTAAAATAAAAACATAATCAACTCCACAGTCACTCTTAAACGAGAGTAGTTTCAGGGTTTAAGCATAATTCTAAATCCAAACAGGTCTTCAAACATTACTGTGGCTAAGCCTCCATTAAGTCTTAGTAAACAGATGAGTCTCAACCCATACCTTAAAGATCAACAAATTTATGCTAGCTTGGGCCAAGGAGAAGATGCTGAGGGCAGACTGAATAATGAAAAGCCTCGGGCAAGCAACATCTTTTTAAACTCACATACACTTTTTATACTAATTAATTTCTGACAAAGGAATTCAGATTAGAAAAAGGACAACTTTTACCCGTAGCTGTGTCTCCCCATACTTGCAGAACAGAGGAGAATTTATCCATACTCAAATCAGCATCTCTAGGCAAAACCAGCAAGACTACCTCATGGACATTTGTCAGGTGAAGCAGTTTATTCCACAAAACATTTGGCTATCCACAAGCATAACCAGCTGCATGTATTAATATTTCACAAAATTTCCAGTAGCAATCTCTCTGTAAAAATGTTTTCGCTCATTGACCATGCCACAGCAACAGGAATTTCATTTTGCTTTTCTGAACAATGCATTCTGCTTTCTAGGAATTTTTCCACAACAATATAGAGGAAAAACACAGATTTGTTTGTGCAAAGCTTCTGGAGTCTGAGTGCCAATTACGAAAGCATCTTAGATTTGCCTGTAACTACCAGTTTGTACTAATTAAGGAAGAGAGTCATAAGGAAAAAAAAAAAGTAGCTGCGAATGCACATCTGGAGAAAGAGGCAGCTGTGTCTGAGCAACTGGAGAGAGGCAGAACATTCTGTCAGGTCAAAACAACAGTTGGTCTGAGGACAGGCACATCTAGAAACCATTTTGCTGGTTCTTTCTGAGGAAGAGATTGTTTTAGACTCAAAGTAAGTAGCTTGCATTTTCACATTTACCTATAGGTGTTCAGTTATGCCTTCATATTTGCAGTCAAATTTTCTACAGGCCCAAACCACTTAGAGATGCCCAGCCTTTAACCAATCAAAACTGTACTATGAAAACAGGTCTTATTCCTTCTGTATTACTAGCAATTAATTACTACAGACTGTTGCACATTTTAATTAAAATTTGCCTCAGAAAAATCCTCTAAAGATGCTAGTCACTCACGATACGCTGCCCTAAAATAGCTCAAAAGAATGCCATCATTTAAATTTTCTTGCAGAGACAGATCTTTTACTTTCCATCACAGGCAAAAAGACTTTCCTAAGAGCTTATTTCTGTACAAAACATCCTTTTCAGATATTAATTATGGGGAAGAAGTTCCAGTACCATTAAAGGTCCACTACATGAAACTGTCATACTTTAAATAGCCTTTTAAAAGTATATTTCAAATAAGACTAAAAATCATAGCTTAAAAATATTATTTAAAGGGTGTTTTCCTAACAGCTTTGTGGAAATTGTGATACTTGTTCAGGTTTGGATGCTGAAAAAATCCAGCCCAACACCAAGGAAAGTCTGTTGCGATTCCGATTTCACCTTCAGAGGGTCTACTGCACCTCTTTATGCAAATTTAGTGTGGCTGAAAACACAAGTTTCAAGCCCTTAGATTCCTGATTTTTTTTGTTTCAGGTGTTTGTAATGAAAGTTCTTTTTGGAACTTCTTTACAAAAATCAAGGGTTCTGCTAGAAACTGCAGCTGCAATTCAGCAGATTGTACTCTTACCTGCATCTCCAGGATGCTGCTTCCAATGACAGCTTTACAGTTTAGAGAGCATCATTAATGAGAAAT
Organism: Theristicus caerulescens; assembly: GCA_020745775.1. Classification (NCBI taxonomy): domain Eukaryota; kingdom Metazoa; phylum Chordata; class Aves; order Pelecaniformes; family Threskiornithidae; genus Theristicus; species Theristicus caerulescens. The sequence goes on along the minus strand of CM036566.1, from coordinate 29,784,353 downwards.
TGTAATATGGCCAGATAAAAGATGGAAATGCAAACAAGGAGATTCTATGAGTATTTCATATAGTAGAGATTAAAAGATAAATGCATAATTCTTGTAGCATATCAAGATGCTGTATGCTCCCAAGGCCAGGTGGGAGGCAGTGTTTTGACTCTTGTTTTGTGCTAACAGTGGGAATACCTATTTCAGAGCTGAAGGCAGAGTCCTCTTGTGGTTAAATGAAACTGGCAGTAGGATCTAATTATTCCCCACTTCCAGTCCAGTCCTGCCTACTTGCAGAGAACGGAAATTCTCTGCTTGTTTTCCTGTTTACACCTACATGCAAGTTTGATACTGTGCAAGTAAAAAGTGACAAGATGATTCACAATATTACATGCAGCAGGAGGGAAAGTAAGGGAAAGAAGGTAAAAGAGATCAGCTGTTCATCTGAGAAACTTGTTAGCAACTGCTGGTTAGGAACAACCACAGACTTAAGAATGTAAGTTGTGTAGCAAAAGAAACAGAATTAAGCATATACACACTCGATCACCAGGTTGGTTGAGGAAGGGAACCACCACTGTAATTGCTGAGAAATATATCTGCATGTCTAAAGGCTGTATTTTATTTATGACTAATTATGACAAATTAGATGAGTAAAATCAGCTGCTGAGGATTCCGATTCTGTTCCATAAATACAGTATTGATAAACAGGAAATGTGTTGCTTCAGACAGTTAAGAGAAGTACTATATTCCCCTCAGGTATCAAGATGACTGCAGTTCTCAGACTAGAGCAATGCAGGGGATGCAGATGATTATGCGAAGAATACCGACGGACTGATATCCCTCCTATTTTTCTAATCCGAAACACCAGCCCTTACTACTGTTCCCATGAATTCTTTGAATAAATAAGGAGTTTGGTTGTACCAACTGGAACCAAAGATGGAGAAAACAAATACTTAATATTAAAGATAAAATAAGTAGAACCTGATAGCTCCCTCTAATAAAACAAGAGTAAATAAAGCAGGAGGCTCAATCCTCTTAAGCAAAGATCCATACCAGCAAAGTTTTTGGCTGTTACTACTAGTAACAACTGTTACTAGTAAGAAACCACCCACAAGTCCGTGTTCATATTATATTTACCAATGTCTACATATGCCTACATGAGGGTTTCTACTCACAGAAATTATATACTGTTTCTTTATACCACACTATGAATTGATCTTTTAATTTCAATCCTCAGTGAAATTCATTATGGGCTTTGAAAGCCCCTCATCTGCTGAAGCATTCAGCTACGGCAAAGCTATTAAAAGATTTATCATTTCTTCTTAAACAGGAATATTATCTTGAGGACTATAGGATTATACCTAATTTATCTTTAAGGTGAAGACCATTGGTAGAATAAATTGGCTTTTTCCCTTAAAAAAAGGGATATAGAGTTCTCAGTCTACAAGTTTGCAGAGTAACTTATTTTAGAAAATAACTTCTGTATTTACTTGTCAATATAATTTCACAATTGCAAAACGCAGATTTATATGTTCAGCTGCTGATAGTTATGCTTAGAGAAAATAATAGTTACCAACACCGATTTCTTTCTTGTGGACTGTTCCTTTCATTGATATTTTGGTTTTTTTTTTTCCCTGTAGATTAGCTCCCCCTCCTTTAGTAAGTCTACATGCTTAATACAAGCAGGAGTACACAAAGAACAGATTGCATTAATTCAATCTTCTAATAGTATTTACCTGAAATACACTAAGAAATTCACTATAATGTCACTAGAGCTTTAAACCATAACAATTTTTCATTCAAAACCCACATTGCCTTTTTTTTTCCTTTTCTTTTTCCTCATTTTCCACTGTTAGACAATGAAACACAGTTTTTTCTTCATGGTCATCTTAACTTTCTACCTGCTTTGTGGTTGACAGAGCACTGCAGCCCTTGAGTTATCATAACCACAGATGTTCCTGTTCTGTAAAACTGCTTTCAGGAATAACGAACTCTTTCCTGGAGTAGAAACCACGTGTAAGCGTTTCTACTCATCTCAAGTTTGAACAAGTTCTTACTTCATACAGCTTTTCTCTGTTTTTCACTTGTGATTTTCAGCATTAATTTGTCATGTTCTATGAAAACATGCTTCTACTCGGCTCCCATACAGCACCAGTTATCTCCTTTCAACTGAGCAGTAAATAATTAATCGGAGACCTTTGGTTGCCTGGAGAAAGATGAAAACTAACCCAGCTTTCTAGCCCACTCTCGGCAGGCCGGCTTGAGGAAAGGGCAAGTAACGAATACAGAGCAGGGGCACACCATTAGCTCAATTAATTTTCAAACACCCAAACTACTGAAGAACAAGGCATCAGAAACCCAACAAATTAACTAACCACCTCTCTAGCGCGCAGCCAGTACTTCCTTACCAAGAGAGCGTGAGTTTGTATGAGGGCGCTCATCGCTCTCCCAAGGCCAGATACGAATTAATGAATTTTACACAAGAGAAGGGAGGGAAACCTGCCACCAGTTAAGAAGGCTGCTGTACAGTTACACTTTAGCGACCAAACCCCATGATACCTGACGGAGAGCAGCCGCCCCTTAGCGAGCCTCCTCCTTCAGGGGGAAGGCGGGGAGTGGCCGCCGGGCTCGCCTCACCCCTCACCGGGCCGCGCCCGCCGCAGCGCCGCCCCCTCCCCCCTCCGCACCACCACCCACACGCTCCCCGAGTGGCGGGCGCAGAAACGCTCCTCCCCCTGCACGTACCGGCGGTGACGTCACGGGCGGGAATTCTAGACCGTTCCAGGGCCGTGACGTAGGGCGGCGTCATTCCAGAAGATTCGGCCGGCGCCCATATAAAACCCGCGGAAGAGGCGGGGCAACGGTGATCAGTGAGCAGGCGGCAGCAGCGGGTCGGTTGCGGCGGTGGGTCCCGGCCCGGTGGGTCCCGGCCCGGTGGGCCCCTGCGGGGTGCCGGGCCCCTGCGGGGTGGCCTCTTCTGGGGCTCGCGTCCTGGGCGGCGGCGTGACGGGGGTAACGCGAGGTAACGCGGCGCGTCCTCCCTCCCGCAGGGCACCATGGTGAAGGAGACGGAGTACTACGACATCCTGCAGGTGAAGCCCAACGCCTCCTCCGAGGAGATCAAGCGCGCCTACCGCAAGCTGGCGCTGAAGTACCACCCCGACAAGAACCCCAGCGAGGGCGAGCGGGTAGGCGGGGGCCGGGGCCGGGGCCGGGATGGGATGGGATGGGATGGGATGGGACCGGGCTGGGGCCGGGAGGCCGCCCGGCGGCCGTGAGGCGGCACGCTGCCGGCGGCGCCCCGCTGCGCTGGGCAGGCCTCTCCGGCGGGGTGGCGCGGAGCCGCGGCGGGCCGGGGCCGAGGCCGGGCCCTGCCCGCGCCGGGCGGGCTTACCGCAGGCGCCGCCGGGCCTCAAGATGGGCGCCTCCGCCGGGAGAAGCCGGGGGTTGGCGCAGAGCCGCGTGCGTGGGGCACCACGGGTCTTCCACATACCGGTCGTTGTTCATGTACAGAGGCGGAAAGCGCGCCCTTGGTTTGATTTTAAAATCCTGCTTTGGCTAAAGGGCGGACACAATGCCCTTCCTGCAGCATAGTGCGAGTAAATGAAGGCTCCCGTTCTTCAACGCCTGTAAAAGCTGGCAGCAGGCCTGATGGCCCAGCTGTGGCAGGAGGGGATGCCTTGGTTCCTCTTTTTGGACGCAGTTCCTACCGCTCTCCCCATAGTTGCTAATGGGAGCTCATTCTTAGTAGAGATGCTGGTTAAAACAGGCAAAGCTGAAAGGATTTCTAGCGGCCATCGTGCTGTGTCAGATGTTGTAAAGGCCAGTGGTGGATCCAGCTACCAGCACTACTGTGCGTGCTGGGGTTGCACTGGATGGATTTGTGTTCCTGAACAGGATGAGTTTTCTTCAGAGAAATTGCTACTGCAGATGTACAAGGTAACTATCTAGAGGAAATTATTTGGCCGCACAATGGGTGCGCTGTTTACAACAAAACCGTTTTACGTTATTAGCCGAGACCTGCTCAACTCCATATGTTGCCTAGGAGGATAAATGAGCACAATTGGAGAACTATGGAAAACTTGAATGATAGGATTATTTATCTAAAAGCTGCTTTGATAATACCTTAACATAGGAATAGAAGCTCCATATTTGTGTATGTAGTATAATAATTTACAAAGCTCAAGCTAGTTAAATGGTGACATAGTCAAAGGTAACCTTTTCTGCTTTTATTTTTGGCCTGCTTTTTTACCTACACCACTTTACCTGCTCATAAGTAAATCGTGTTTAAAATGGAAGTAGTCATTTCAGTAGTAGCAAATTGTGTTTAAAAATTGACTTAGCCATCTTAGTAATAGGAAATTCTTGATAGCTATTTTTAAAAAAATCCCTTAATTTTTTTTATAAAGTGAATGTTTTGATTTATATCTAAGTCCTTCTATTTGTGATGAGTAAGCAACACCAGTGTCTGGTCACTTAAATCTCTGCTTAGTTCTAGCTGGATGTAACTGCTCCTCAGGTATGAAGGATCCTGTGTAGCTCTAGCACGACTAGCACTGCTGTGGCCATTGAGCGTCTGAGGACCTCCAAGACTTTGGGGATAGTATCATATCCCTTTCTAAATGGATTTGTTAAAGGTGTATAATGGTTGCAACTACCACAGTCATTTAAGTGTAGTTTGCATATGCTTGCAAGTTGGATGTGACTCTGAATTAAGCCCACTTGTAACATGGGAGGAGGGGGGAGAGGGAGAAAAGGGGTGGTTTTCCTGGACAAAAGTGTACTATTATAGTCTGTTACACATTTGTTTAGGGAGTTTCCTTTTGGAAAAAAACAAATGCTACAAGAGAGTGCTGTAGTGGCTCAATCTGACGATGGAGTTGCATATGAGAGGGTTACTTTTCCTCTTGGTCATAGTTGTTCAGAGCTTCTTTTTTCTTTTTAGTTTAAACTCATATCCCAGGCATATGAAGTTCTGTCGGACCCAAAGAAAAGGGACCTCTATGACCAGGGTGGGGAGCAGGCTATTAAAGAAGGAGGCCTGAGTGGCGGCAGCTTCTCTTCACCCATGGACATCTTTGACATGTTCTTTGGTGGTGGAGGCCGAATGAATAGAGAGAGAAGAGGTACACAGTTCTAAACAAGTTCTAGAAACTCTAACCATGCACTTAAACATAGAACACCTGTGCTATGGTACTGCTGTTCTGCTAAGTACACGTAGTGTGGATGTTACTTGTTGCAACAATAGATCAAGTAAACTATGATTTTTTTTTTTAGTTACTCCAGCATTAAGATTCTAATAAAGTAGATAACATGATGTAGCCATAGCAATCTTTCTGATTAGTTCTGTTTATTTTTTGTTAAAGTGGGTGTGGGTAATCTGTAGGGGAGGGGGAAACATTGGTAGGTTAGAGCAGTTGAATTACACCTGGTTTAAGTTACCTTTTTTCCAGATCTGTGCCTCACTTGCTCATATGCTTTGGGCAACTGGCTTCCAAGGACACCATCAACTTGAACTTCAGTAATGTTAAATCTCATGGAAATATTTGGGAGAAATTGTGTGAAACTGAGTACAGAGTGCTGCCAAAAGCACGGTGTATTTGTCTTTTTCCATGCATAATGTCTGTTGAAGGAGCAAGTAGTAACTTGCTATAAAATATTTATGCTGTGAAGTGGCATGGAAATTCATAGGTAGGCATAATAGCAACTTCTAAATTGACTAGATCTGAAGCTGGTAGTGTCCTTGCATCTTGCTGTTTCAGTTAAGCTTATAAAATTAGGGGTAGGAGTAGGGATAGGGTGGCTTTAATGATGCTTTGCTTAATTACAGCTAAACTTTATGTTCTGACATAATGGGTGCAGCTCAGTGGAAGCTGATGGAACTGCACATGCTTTTAAGGGGGCTGAGCTGTGTTCAAAGTTCGGAATGAACTTTACATTTCTTCATTGAGACTGTGCATGTATGAAAAAGTGTAGAAGCCTTTAAATAAACATTTGTCCTTACAACAGCTGAACCAGAATTAATGTTTCTCTTTTTTGTTTCTTTTTTAAAGGCAAAAATGTTGTGCACCAGTTAGGTGTATCTCTTGAAGATTTATATAATGGTATTACAAGGAAACTGGCACTGCAAAAGAATGTTATTTGTGGAAAGTGTGAAGGTAAAATAACAAGTAGTGGTTGCAAACTCCTCTTATTCCAAGTTGTTTGTGTGTTGGTTTTTGTTTGTTTTGTTTTGTTTTTTAAAAAGAACATTGCAGGGAGGGCTGGGAATAAAGTGTGGGGTTTTTTTTAATCCCCACCCCGAAAGTCTGCTAGGGTATTTAGTTCTTATTTATGCTTATCCAAGAATAAGGCTGTCTTAAACATAGTGGTATAAAGTTATTGTTCTAGTGGCAGGCTTAAACTCACTGTGAATTACAGTTAAGGGTACCTAAATTAAAAGTATCTTAATCTGGAACTTTAATAAATGGCTGTTTTGTTAAACTTAAAGAAGTCTAGCTTGTATTACATAACTCATTTTACAGCTATTAAGTATCCATAATGACTGGTCGTCTTTGAGGTAAATCTTAATGAGGTCTTGTATGTCAGTACCTTATTAAATATTTAGCAAGCAGATTCTTTCCAAAGTATTAATGGAATGTCTAGGTCTTGAAGTCGGTATGCTGATAGTTCCTTGAAAACCAAGATGTATTGGGAGGTGGGGCAGAGGCTAATAAAATAAGCTGTTCATAGAAAACTTCTTTTGCTTGTAGAAACTTGTGGGGCATGTTTTGTGATGGAAACTAAATTCCAATTACACTGGAAATACATTACCAAACTACTCTAAGTTGCCCTAAAGGTGCTCTTGAAGTCAATGAGTTCCAGCCTGACTACTGTAGAGTAACTTCTCTTTTTTGAGACTGAGATCAGATTTAACTTTTTTGTCAAAGGTTATGGCGGAAAGAGAGGGGCAATAGAAAAGTGCCCTGTGTGTAAAGGAAGAGGAATGCAAGTTCTAGTTCAGCAGATTGGACCTGGCATGGTACAACAAATCCAAACTGTGTGTCCAGAATGCAAAGGCCAAGGTGAAAGAATAAATCCGAAGGACAGGTGTGACAACTGCAATGGCTGTAAGGTTGTAAGAGAGAAAAAGATCATAGAAGTTCATGTTGATAAAGGTAAGAACTGTATATTTGTTCTGTGTCCCTAATCATAATCTGTAGTTCTGTAGAGAATAAATGGGTTTCTTTTCTCCAGGTATGAAGGATGGTCAGAAGATAGTCTTTCATGGAGAAGGGGACCAGGAGCCTGATCTGGAGCCTGGTGATGTTATAATTGTGCTTGATCAAAAGGATCACAGTGTCTTTCAGAGGAGAGGGCATGACTTAATCACAAAAATGAGAATTCAACTCTCGGAGGCTTTATGTGGTTTCAGAAAGACCATTGAAACTCTGGATAATAGAGTTCTCATCATATCATCTAGGCCAGGTAGGTCTTAAGAGTTCTGATGCTATATAAACTGCTTGCCTGTTTCATTGTGCCTTGACTGTTTTTTTTAGGGTGTTTTTTTTTTTCTTTTTAACTAGTTGATGCAACAGATTCAAACTGCACTTCCAGTCATTTAATTTAGTTGGTTCTTTGTCATTCTTGTCACTCCTAAAACATTACATGCAGAATTATAGCTAAAGCTGTTAAATGCTTCTTAATAAACTTCAGCCTCAGTTGGTGGATAGCTGGGAGAAACTTAAACTCTACTAGACTATCTGTCAATTCAGCCTGAAGGCTGTGCTAAAAAGCTGGCTCTCTTACAGTAGAGGGAATAGCCTAAATGGCCTTACTTCTGTATAGCTTGGGTGTAGTGCTTTTTCAGTCTGCAGCCTTTTCTGTGGGTTGCTTAGTAGTCTCCCTCAGATGCTGTGGGAACACTGCTTGTGTATATATAACTCTGCTTGTCATGGTCATGAAGTGTCCGTCATGTCAGCTTGCTTACAGCTCTTGCCTCCATCTCTAGGTGAAGTGATAAAACATGGTGACCTAAAGTGTATCTACAATGAAGGGATGCCCATCTACAAATCTCCAATGGACAAAGGCAGCTTAATTATACAATTTTTGGTAAGTAAGTTGACTGCTTTTCTGTAGCAAAGATATCAGTGTTGGCATTGGGAGTAACTATTCATTTAAAAATAAAATAATCCAAAATTGTAGGTCCAGTTCCCAGAGCACTACTGGCTCCCAAGGGAGAAACTGTGTCTGCTGGAGGCTCTGCTTCCTCCACGAGAAGATGTTATGGTTACAGATGAGATGGATCAGGTAGACCTTGAAGATTTTGATCCAAGTGAGCAAACCTACCGTAACAGTGGGGGAGAAGCATATGAAGAAGATGAGGAAGGTCCAAGAACAGGAGTACAATGTCAGACATCTTAAAGCAAGGTGGAATGAATGTCATCTAAAATGTAAATTTTCACAATGAAAACTGCATGGCTGTAATAGCCACTGCTTGTGGTTTTTGTGTTCAGCAAATTGAGTTGCTGCGCTGTCAGTATCACCTTTTTGTAACTAATTTATATTGTGTTCTTGTAGTCTTTATATATAAAGCAAATGTCACACAGCTGAGAACCAACTGAGTTGGTATACATTTTCCTTTGCTGTGAAGGTTCTCAATTTATTTCACCTATGCTATTTATATAAGACTTTGGCAATACTGATAGAGGCTGTGGAGTGTCTTATGTAAATACTTTCATACTGGAAAATTAATTTCATGGAATAAAACATAGCAGAAATAACTTCTAATAAATAGAACTCTTCACATTTTATTGTGCTTCTCTTGTACTCTCTAAGCCACTCTAAACCCCCCTTTATTTAAGTAAGTTTCTCTAAGCTCAGACTCCTGTCACCTAGTCTAGACTGTTCTCCATATTCAACTTTGTGTTAGCTGCAACACTAGTACCTGTCTCATTTTGTATTTCAAAAGCATTTTGTGCATGCCCCACAGCACTTTCTTCCCTGTGTTCTTTTGTTGTATTAGAGTAGCCTTCCTTCAGCTGCTTAGTTCTATGTAAGTGTAACTTAACGGTTATAAGGTATCCTTCTAATGTGTATAGAGTGTACCTGATTTACATACAGGCAAACCAAATCTTGATCTTTCAGAAGATCAAGCTCTGTATTTCAGCCTTCCCTAGAAAGGGTTTTCACTTCCTCCTAGGCATTGTGTACTTGAGCCTTAACTAAGATGAATAAACCAAAAACACATACGTTGGGTATACCGCTATTGTTCTATAATGTGACAAGATACCATAGTAGAATGACTAAAGCTGTTTTCCTTTTGTCCATTTTCTACTAGAGTTTGTATTAAGTCAGGGTTATAAAAAACTAGTACCCTTTAGTGAAATTTAACCATGATGATTGAGCTACATGTCACCATACAATTGCTGGAACAGGTGTTCAACTTAAGTGACCCTATTGCACTCACTAGGACAACATCAAGATGAATGCAGGCTATCATTTCCCATGCATACAACACATAGCCTTACTTGCTTTTCCTTTTGCTAAAATAAGCTGCTGTGAGACTTGGTTGACGCTATTTATGTATAAAGGCAGGGGAGATTAACTGAGCAGTTACTTCACCCATGACTACATATTTCCAAAAATATATTTTTCCAAGGATTAGACACAAGTTACTTGCATCTGTAGCTTTTATTTTAAAAAAAGTACAGCTTTCTCTCATGCTAAACAAAATCAAAATTACATATAAACATCTGGTTTTGCAGATAGGCATTGCTAGAATGCTTTTATCATACTAAAAAATTACACAGGACAGTAGTACTCCTGGAAACTGCCACAAGAGTTAACCAAAGGGTCTGAGTCAAGACATTTAAACTGGACAGTCATAAATATGAATTTCTTGGTCATCTCCAACAGATACAATTTTGGACCCACTTCCATTGTATTTCACTCCCCAAACCTGAAAATGGGACATACGCAAGGTTATCAACAGGAGACTAAGAAAAAATGTCTTCGTAACAGTCATATTTATTGACTACAACAAGCAGAAGAGGATTATTTAAGATCACTGTATCAATTATGCTTTCTGCCTCAACAGCAGATGAAGTTGATGAACCAGAGAAGGACACTGCCATCTAGTAGCCTGACAAGTTCTTGCATTCCATTCCTATTGACAACAGATTACCCAATCTAAAGATACTTGAAAAAGGCTGAGAAGTGCTTGCCTCAGTTTGCATAAATCAAACCTAACACTCACTCTTGCCCATCCTATCTTCCTTTCTGAAAAAGAATATTTTGCAGTGCTTTCAGGAAAGCAAGAGAAGTATTTTTCATGCAGACTGACACATGATGACAGACTGAAGAATGATCCAGTTTATCCTTGGGCTAATTAAGCAAGCTTATCAGTGCAAAACTTACTTAGAAAAACTCAGGTCGGTCCTCTGACATGACTTATGATAGTCACACAAACTCTTAAGTGACCCCCATCTCCATCATCAGGATGACATCTGGAAGAGTGAAGGCTACCCAAGATACTAACAAACATGGGATTGCAGAATGGGTGTGTTGACAACAGCATGTTTTGGGGAATCTTGTACACTATTTTGCATGAATACCTAAAAGCCAGCCTTCCCAAGAGCTGATACATCTCTGCCTTCCACAACCATACGAGATTACAGACAACAGCTAAAATAACACTGGGAATCCAATTGCACTTGGTACTTCAATATTAAAACCCCCATAGCTGTAGATAACTCTAAAAATACCAATAAAAAAGTACTACAAAAGGAAGAGCCCAAATAAAATAAAAAAAGAATTTCCTCTGTTAAATCTTCCTCTATGATCCATTAAAAAATAGCATTGTTCTATTTAACACCTAACATTTGGAAAAATAGTAACTTGGTAGATACCTAACTTCCTCTTCCCTCACAGGTTGCTATCACTGAGCAAAAAAAAAAATAAGGTATTGCAGACATTTGAGGAGGAAAAAGTCCCAAGTTTCAAGGGTGCTTTCAAGCATCTTTATAGATAATTCCATCCTTTTATATAAGTATTTTCCCCCCCCTTGCACATGCACATGCTGTGCAAGTGACAGAAATAAGTAAGACCACAGACAAAGATAAAAAATATGGTCTGGTAAGAATCCTTTTGGCCACAGGACTACCCTTATTTGGACCTAAAAAATGTAATTACTTGGAAGAGATCAACCTACACACTTGGAGTATTAGTTCAATGTTAAGTGCCAAATAACATGAAAAGCTTTTAAGATTTCATTACAGCAAGCTGCAGTCCAACCGCGAAGCTATAGCACCAAGTTGAAGCACAAATGTGCACAGCTACACAACTGAAGTTCTCCTGTGAACACAGTGACCTAGATAGAGCAAGAGCAGACATACCTGATCTTGGTGGTCAAAGAAAGTGTGAACACAGGTTCTCGTTCCAGCATCCCAAACTTTTACACTTTTATCAGATGAACTGAAAGAAAAATAGTATTGATCAATGTTTAAATTAATAGATTAACTATAGTTCAGTGCAAAGCTTAAAAGATTTCATACAGTAGACGTAAGAAACCCTCTTTCACCCATCAAATACAGGGATGAAGTAGCAGAGGAGTGCATCTTCTGCCAGGTTCCAGTTACCTTTAAAATACATTTACTGTTTCAATATCTGCAAGATTAGAACGAAGGCTCCCATTTTAGCCAGAAAATTTTTTGAAGCAAGTTCTTTGGATAAAGAAACTCCTGTTACATATACTTGGTCCCCCAACTGCCTGAGCTGTTTTAAGAGTTAACACTAAGTTCAACTAGATTAAGGTACTACTACATTAGGTTGTACTTTTTAATTCAACAGCAATTTTTCAGCTATTTAGAATCAAATTGCCTTTCTCTTAGATGTTCTTCACTTGTAGGGAACTACACTGCAATGGGATGACTTACACTATAAAATACTGTTCACTACAACTTATCACGTCACAGATTGGCTCTTGAGTCTTCAGTTGCAATGTATGTTATTCCATTATAGATTTCATTGCAATTTGTACATACTTACTTTTTACGATCCATCTCCCCTTGTAAATATAAAATCTTTTTTTTTTTCCAGTAAGCATAAACAAGTTAAAAATCCTCAATACCTGGAAACAAAATGGGTATCATCAGGACAAAATGCTACATTTAATACCCAGGATCCATGACCACTTAATGTGCCAGCCAAGTTTGCATGTTGCCTGTGGAAAGAACAGATTTTAACATTTGGTTTGTGAATGCCAGGGAAAAGGCAACAGGAATATAGCTAGTGCAGTCAGGCATGGTTCAATGCAAGGTCATGGAAGGTGACTTCTGGACATTTGTTCATCCAAGCTGAACTGGTGTTACAACAGATTCTGATTTTCCGTTTCAAATGGTTAACATAAAAAGAAGTCACAGATACATTGGTGGACAAAACAGTTTCACCATGAAGGAGGCAAAGTAATGCAGGTTTAGGGGAGCAAAGATCACTGAAGCAGTGCCTTTTCCTCCCCAGGGTCTTCGAAGTTTTTGCACAGTGCAACAGAAATAGGCCATAATTTCTTGGGTACAGAACAAATGTTTAAGATGGGTAAACAAAAACACACAGGACAGATATACAAAACAATTAGCCAGTTGCCTACAGGGCAAATATGAGGAAAGTAATTTGTTTTCAAGTTAAGGCTGTCATCCACCTATGCACTTTTTAAAAACTAAGAGTGTAATATTTTATTATTTAAGATTATTTATAGAATAAATAATTCTATAAAGCCAAAGGGAATTATAGAGAGCAGAGAGTTTGGTATTTTTTTACAGTATCAGCCTCTCTGAATACTTATTTTCCTGTTAGCATGTCTTGCAAAATAACAACTTACACATCGTAGATTTTGATATAGCCGTCATCTGAAGCAGTTACAAGTAACTGAGAATCTGGAGAAAATGTCAGTGAACGAATAGGCATCGCATGACCTGAAATTCAAAGTTATATATGGCTTAGAATGTAGCTTTTCCTCTTACTAATGACAGTGCTTAAGAAGCTACCCCAGAAGAGCATTCCCTATTAAAATAAAGCAACCTCTGAAGAGTCTTTCTCTCTATGCCTCTACAGGCTTCTTCGCACAACATAAAATGGAAACTGACAGTAATTCTGAACTTCGAATGTTAAGGCATGTCCACTGCAACACAAAAGTATCTAATTTTTTTCAGCTGTGGATCTTTATTAGAAATTATGTAATATTTTTTAATATGATTTCATATCGTTTAAGTGGTTGGGGTTTTTAATTAACTATACATCTGGACAGAAACTGCATGAACATTAAAAGCCCATTTATCTGTTAGAAACATGCACGTACATCTTCTACAACATAAAATGTTTGGTTATTTTTTAAAACAGGAAACGATTCCTATAAAACTGATACCATAGCCAAAAGAAAAATCATATGCATGGCAGCACACATTTGGCTTAGCTTCATTCCCTTACACTGCACTGCAATACATGAAGGAACTGCAACTTAAGAATTTACTTAAGCATTACTGACTATCTTTTGAGATAGGCATTTATGATGCAAGCCTGAGTTTACAGTTTGCCTCTAATATTTTAAGTGGTTTAAGTTACAGCACACTAAATAACTAAATGCTGTCTAATGGACAGAAACATTGAATCATTTGTGTCATGGCTGTTGTATCTTATTCTGACTTGCGTTATATCCTTTAATTTTGTTCAGGAACAAAGCCAGAACTTGGGTATTGCAAATACACAAACCATTACCTTCTAGCGTATGCAGAAGTTTTCCAGTTGCAATATCAAAAATATTGATAATGCCATCTATCGCTCCACTGGCTAAGTATTTTCCATCTGGACTCTGTAATAAAACACAAAAAGTATGCATTTAACAACTGTATGTATTTATGCTATGTACTTCCCTGACATTCTCTTGGTAACTTTTCACAAATACAATCTATGCAAGATACCTGGGCTCCAAAAATCCTGAATACTTCACTGACTTACTCACAATGTGTATAAAGCAAGATCAAAGTATATTTTCCATACATGCAGGGGGAGAATGTCACGTAGTTTATATTTGGAACTATCAAAGTATGGCTGTCATTTAGTATTATGTGGAGATAAACTGATAGATGGAAACAGAAATATCTGATTTACAACATATTACAGCAATACCAATTTCCCATAAGAAATGATCAATTGTGCTTCTTACATATGCAATGCTAAGGATGAACTTTCCTCTGGTGTCCAGAGAATATTCTTTCTTTCCGGTTTCAACACCAAAAATATTTACTTTTCCCACATGACTTCCTGTTGCAAGGTACTGGGAATCAGGTGAAAAAGCCAGGGACCAAGCATCAACTGTATTAAAAAGAAAAAAATCAGTTAGCTGAACACTGTTTCTAGTTCTTATTCAACAATGTCAGTTCTGTATGCATGTTTAGACATTTAACCCCCTAACTACTCTTAATACTCTAAACTCTACTACATACTCTTACGAAGAGTGTACAAGCTCATGAAAGTTAACTTCCTTCTATGTAATTAACGGAGCATAGCTTGAGCCATTTATTTCTGTTTAGTGAAAGATTACATTTTCTAATAAGACCTTGAGCTTATTAGACTCTCCTGTAACAATAAATTTAGAATTTAAGACTGCATGAGTTAAATCTAAATTCTTACTTTTCTCCTGGTACCAAAAGATATTAAACCAGTAAAAGAAAGCAACACTAGTATCTAGCAAAGCACAGGAGAAACACAGATATACTAATGTAACATACATCAACACTCCTTGCAACACAATTTAACAAACCATACCTTTTTATAGCAGTACAATGTATTTATCTGGCACAAGGCAATTCACTGTTTTTTTCTATAAGCTTAATATTAATTACCTAAAACACTGCAAGATTGTTCTTAAATTACAGATTGCCAGTGGACCAATGAAATATTTAGAATAAGATCTTAGGCCCTGAATTCCAACTTGGAGGATGTAACATTCATCCAGACTTCAGCTTTACTGTGTTTTGACTTGCTCACTCAGGATTGGGTGTATAAGCGTCACATATACAGCTCAAATTCAGTGCAGTGCAGTGCTTACAAAGAAAGTTCAGACTTTCCTTGTAAATCAATTTGAATAAGCATTTGAATTATTTTTTAAAATATCCTTTTATCAATACATCTGTAAGAGCAAGGTTTCCATTCTGATTTATGCATCTAGCAAAAAGCATATCTTAATATATCTGAGAAACCGTAAGTAGTGTGAAAAAATAAATGTGAAATTGTCTGATACTACTTTATGTTGAGTTCGTAAAATCACTAAGATTTTTGCAAACAAAGAAAGATTTAAAAAAAACCAAACTAGTCATCTCATATACCCTAATTATACGCTGTACGGTATTCACTATCTAGAGTAAGGACACTTCTTATGCAGAGACAGACAGCTTAACACTGGTATCTTACCAGGACCAGCATCTATTGACTTGATCTGTTTGCCAGTTTCTAAATCCCAAAGGCGAATATGGGCATCTAGGGAGCTGGATGCTGCAATGGAGCCTGTGTGGCTGATATCCACAGATACCACGCCCAGCTGGTGACCCTCCAAAGTCCACTGTAGATCCAATTTTTCATCATTCCTTTTGTTCAAGGGAAAGAAAAGCCTGGTTATGAATAGCTGGGGGTACTTAACCGATCTCCAACCTCAGACAAAACAACCAACCAACCAAACAAGACAACCCACATTTCTCCATTTTGTTCAAGAAAAGGGGAATCCAACTTCACTCATGAAATGTGAAGATAGCTATGCACAAATTGCTCTCTGTACTTAAGAACCGACAAATCAATCGTTTACTGTATTTCTGCAAGGCATGTACTTCATCTTAAGTTTGTAAGTAGTCCTACTGAAATGTCCATTACACATCAATACATGGGTACTTACACAGCAGACTGTCAATCTGTCAGCATAGCGTGAGATGCAATGACCGGCATTTTTACAGTCACCACAACAGAGCTACTCACATCATTGAAATGAGGCACATACTTAATACTGCTTTGGCTAAGAGACAGAACGATTTCTTTGCAAAAGCACACTTCAGCGTCGCTTGTATGAGGATTACGAGACTTTTTTTAAATAAAAAAAGAAAGATGTCATTTCCTCTTTTACTCTATTCCCATTAATCCTTTCACAATACAAATGCTCCCAATGCATTGCCTCATAAAAAGTTGCATTTCTCATTCTTTGGTTTAGAAATACATCAAGTTGTACTATTCTCTGGCAGACAACGTGTAAAATTTGACAGGCATTTTCAAAAGGCTTTGCGTTCTTTGAAAATTAAAGCACATCAGAATGCTACCACTCCAAGAGAAAGCATGCTCCAATGAAGATAAGCTTGCTCAAGAGAACAGTCCTGTGTGCCAGGCTACCCCTTCCCTGACGTAACTTCTAACATCCCTGCAGATTATGGAAATTCAAGACTGATGTATCTCCACACTGACTACTTCCAAGGCTTAAAACTGGTCAATAGGGAGCACTTCACTTACCACTTCCAGACCTTCACTAGATCATCCAAAGAACCAGAGATCACTGTTTCGGAACCATCTTTTTTATTTTTCCCCCAGGCAACTGACCAAATGGCATCATCGTGAGCTAAAAGAGAATATAAGCATAGAAATTAAAAATTAAGTGGTTTCTTTTGATGGAAGACAACTACCAGTTTTGGTAACGCTAAAATTGCTGATTGTAATGTTGGCAATAGACCCCTTGCTCTTCAGGCCTATCAGTGCTCTGAAAGCCTTGTCACTGTTTCCATTGTTTCAAAACACAGGATGTATTTTGTTCACCAAGGGCACTGTTGAAAAAACAGCAAAACTATTTTCAAGTTATTCAGATTTATACTTAATATAAACATAATCCGGGTCATCTCACAAGTATATCTACTGTTACCAATTTTACATCATCCAAGAAGACCAATATTATTTAATACATGTTAGTGTTTTCTCACCTTGCTCTTGCTTGAAGAGAATACCGTACTAGAAAGAAAAAATAATTAATATTACGTATGAGCAGCCTAAACAAATATCAAGCTAGCGATTAGTTTAATTAATGCTGTGTTTTTATTTACCTGTGTGGTCATGTCTTTATGGAAGCAATCTTAACAGGAATGCTCTGGAAGGAGAAACCCCATTAGGCTCAGCAATAAGACTCTGCCTCAGAAACACTGCTCTGGAAGGAGAAAACCCGGCAGGCACAGGAGTAAGGCCTGAGGGAAACCCCGCCTTTTGGCCACCCTCCGCTCTCACGGCGAGAAGCGCCCGCCACGCAAGGGCCTAACACCGCCGCCGCGGCCCTCGGCCGCCTTCGCCCTCCCGCCCTCCCTCCCTCCCTCACCGTGCCGTGCCGAGCCGAGCCGAACCGTGCCGGACGCAGAGCTTTCTGTCCACCGCCACCCTGTCACCACCACAGCCGCCGTCGCACTGTGATGACGTCTTCTACCACCGAGAGCGCGGCGAGAGCGCCTCTCCCCAAAGCCCTTCTCTCCGCCACAGCAATAGAGAGGACTCGGGCCTGGCGCTCTCTCCCGCCGCCGTGTGGCCAAGGCCGCTCCCTTCGCCCCAACGGTCCCAACGGCCGCGGCGGCAGCTCGCGCCCCGCCCGCCCGTCCCTCACTGCCACAGCCCGCCGGCGGGAACACCGGGCCGCCGCTCGCCCTCGGCTGCGTCCTCAGCGCCTCGGGTGCAGCGCGGGGGCGAGGGCAGCGGAGTTGATGCCGCGGGCTGGTTCCCTCCAGCCCTCACGGACCGCCCTCACGGGCCCGTCTGGCAGGAGCAGGTCGGCAGGCAGCGGCTGTCCCACCAGGCTGCCCGACGGTCCCCTTCCCACCGCCTGGCAGCGCCAGGGCCGGAGCGCTGGCAGCTCAGCTCCCTGCCTCCTTCCTCAGGGGATGCCGGTGAGACCCGTGGGACTGATGTTGTGGGCTCCCTGTTCAGCCGCTTGTTTCCAGTTGTACCCCTTCCCAGCTCTTCATCTCGTCCCGTTTACTTAGACAATGAACCCCTTGGGCGAGGGACCAGTCACTGTAGTTGTAGCTGTCCAGAAGCAGTCAGCATCTTTTGTGTATGATATTAATGACAGTAATACCCTTCAGTGTTGCGATGGCAGTAACGATGTAAACTGTGAAAAACATGAAGGACTGAAGAGTGCTTTCAAGTCTGCCGCCTCAGCAGTGTTGGAAGCTCCTGACTGAAAATTGCAGCTGGCTGCCTTTTGTCAAAGACATGGAGGAGGAATGCCAACCAGTCAGGGGAGACAGCACAAAATTGACTTCCTACCCTGGGCTGTGGGGTCACTTTATGAACAGCTGGCTCCCAGAATCCTGGAGCTGCAGTAAGAGTTGAGCAGTACTGCCCATTTCTCCCACCACAGCGCAGAAGGCTTCTTTAATTTCATTGGAGTGAGAGGAAGTTTCCCTACTAATCATCTGTTTCAGAAAAAAAAAAAAGGTATGACTTTTTTTGGAAGCTGAGTTTTTTCAAGTTGCTGCCTCTGCTTGAGTTAGAAGTGGAAAAAATGTCAGAATTAAAGTTCAGGAGAATAAATCAGATTCCCTGAGGCTTAAAATTAAAGACAAAGGATCAGTGGCCTTTCACAGCTTTTAATCAGTCTTTATGTGTACACAAAGCTCTTTGAGATCAATAGAGCTTGTCTCGGTAAGCAAAGTAACAACCAAACCAGGAATTCTGAATGTGTCTTAACACAGTTCTGCAGTCAAGAATGAAAATCTGGGTAAAACTCTGACATATAATTACAGAATCCTTAGTTCTTTGATTATTTAGATTGAGCTTTGAGAGGATTTTAAGGCATACTGCTTTAACATATTGAATTTCAGAAACACTCATTTTCTTGTTAGTAGTGATGCAATGGTAAGCATTTTCCAAAAGTAAGAGAAATTATTCTATTTCTTACCAGGATTCTCCTAAGAATTCTTCCATTAAATTTGTACTTAAAATGTAATACTTTCACCTTATGTTCAAATGACCAGGATTTGGTTTTGCAATTCTGTTTAGAGTACTGCAGTACTGTGATATCATCTTTGACAAACAAAGTGTTTCTAATCCCTCCAGAGTTTTCAAATCATGCAAAGTTCTCCTGTGCACTTGCATTTACTTTGTACATGGAACATCTTAGACCTTCATGGGAAAGGATTGGTTTTTTTCTCCTGCGAGTGCAGAGTGAGATTGAGGGTTATTTCCTACTTCACTTATGACACAAATCTGTATTTGTTAGAGTGAAAGCTGATTAGATGCTGCTTTGGTGCATCAAGAGGATAATCTGAAGCAAAGTGTGCCAGATGTTTGATTTGTAGATAAACTGCCTCCTTGGAATGGTAACTGAGAGCCTGTTTCTATATGTTTGTTCTTGTTCTGGAGCACTAGCACACTTTGTATCTATATGGATATTTCAACCCTAATCAGAATAATACTTTATGGGTGCATATATGTTTAAATGCCAGTTTTTTAAACCATGTTACAAGGGAAAAACCTGATGTATTTAAAAACATTATGATCACCCTAATATTGTGCTAACACATAGAAGTGAATTAGGTCAAGACTTTGAGGTGCCATATAAACATCGCAAAAGGCACTTCCCAGCCCAAAGCTCAGTGGCAGAGAACGAATTGAGAGCAAAACACTTAGTTTCAAAAATAATAGGCTGAGTGCCATTGTCGCCAGCTATTGCAATCACAATTCAGATCAGCATTCACAGTTCAACACCTGCCCAGCCTTACGCAGAAGATGAATGCCAAGTAAGCCTTGATTTATTAAGGTCTTGAAGACACACGAACCTCCATAAAACAGTAAGGCTAGATAATTAACTGGGAGCTTCAGCTCTTGCAGGTACATGAATACTACAGCATTCAAATGTTGTCAGACATGTCAACTCCTCTCCCCTCTCCACACTAAATAATTCATTTACTAGTGGGTTTGAGGAAAATGGTAATGGTATTTGAAGTTATGTGTGGTGTGTGCCAAAGTGGGTAATATATGAATATGTATTCTTGTGGTTATCAAGATGGAAAGACCTTGTCAGTTTAGGAAAGGGACTGTGTAACATAACTGTACCTGCAGAGGGCTGGATTCAATTATATGTCCCTTTCACGGCTGATCCATCAATTTGGGGTTTGATTTTCCATCTTGGGGTTCAGTGTAGGATCAGTCACAGAAACCCACAGGCGCTGCAGAAACAAAGGGTGACTTCTCACAGAGCTTGGAGTCTGCATGTAGATTTATACCATCTACCCGTTGTGGGGCAGCAGCATCAAGATAATCTCTACCTCTTCCCAGTAGCAACGGGTTGGCATTCACAATGAAACATTAATCATTCCGCGTCCTTCTGTGTCTGGGGACTCTGAACTGTTGTGGTAGGAGCAAAGAATCCTCTGCTTATGTTGCCTGATGTGCCTCTAGGAAACCATTAAGGGACTGTGTTCCTGGGACTGAATTGGAATGGCATTTGCACTGTTTGCTCATTCATTTCAGATATCTGTCCCCTCCATCCAGTTCCAGGAACACAGTTACACACAGTACATATACCTTTTTCTTGAAAGACAGTGTATAAGCATGTATAATGCACCCATCAGCATTGTAGTGCATTGGCATCAGGGTAGTTGAGGCAAAAGCAAGAGCCATGGAAAATCAGATCCTAATGCAGTCTACAGTTCCACTTTTGAAATGAGTCCAGTTGCTTGCATGCAGATTTTATAAACTTTCAGCTTTTGTTTGTTTTCCTTTGCTCACTTATTTCTTTGTTGTATCTTTTTCAGCTGCAGTCCCCTTTCTTCCCTTTTCTTGCCAGTTCATATGCTTTTTCACTGATAGGTTTGTCTCTGATGGTCCCAAGCAGCTAAACTGGGATGTGGAGTCAAGTATAAATTTTCCTGAAGTTCACAGAGGTTCAGATCAAGGCTTTGCTTTAAACCAATCTCTTGCCTTATTTTTCACAACATCCATTGTAAAGGCACTGCATGTTCCAGGTGACGGCACCACACCCAGCCATCATGCTTTATAGGATAGACAGTTGGAACTACACTCATATCTTTAGTCCAAGTGCTGGCCAAAACAGGGAAATGATATAATGGAAAAGCTCTTCTTCAAGAATCTGAAACCAAGTCCAAATATTAATGACATTCTTGCCCTGTGAGTTAAGGAAGGATCATTATCCCATTTCACAGATGGGTGAAATCTGAAGCAAGGTGACAAATTTAGTCAGTGGCAGATCGAGGAATGGAACCCTTTTCTCAACCTCTTGGTATGTATGTGGTCTAACTCAGTGTGTACCTACACATTGACATTGCTTTAATCTTACATTTGAATATTAAATTGCTTCTTTAGCAAGAAAGCAAGCCTTTCAATATATTCAGTCAACAAGCAGTGAAAAGTTCTTGAGACAGACAAAAATGGAAAAGAAAATAAAAACTTCCAGAGACTAAGCCTAACAGGAATGAAAATAATACTTAGCACTTGCAGGAACAAATCTTTCTCTGACTGGCACTGTGCAGTTCCACCCCAAGGTGTCCTTGTGGGGTACTGGTCAGAGGAAAGCTTGGCCTAGAGAGCACTTTCCTTCAGAATGGATGAGGTTCCTTCAGAACGGATGAGGTGGGCAGTGAGACTGGAGTGAATGAACAGTTGCTTCTCGGAAGAAAAGAAGAAAATAAACCAGTTAGTTAAACAAATAAATCCTAAAAGCTAGACTCCCTCCTCCATGGAAGCAACCTCATCCCCATTGTCACTTGCAGAGAAGCCAGAATCGTTAGATGTAATAACAAGCCTTTTAAACTCCTGCTTATGGCATTTATAGGTCAAGGGGAACCTTTCAGAGCACAACTGTTTTGAAAGGAATAATAAAATAAACAAAAAAAGCAAAAAGCATTGTTCTTCATGAGAGATTTTCTAACAATTGGTCTGTGCTTGATGATAACTGAACCCAGACGTTATTCTCACCCTATCTTCTCTTCTTATGGAAAGACTTCAGTTCTTCCTTCATTTATTTGCTGTATTTAATCAGAATTATTATATTTTATTCTTGATTTTGTTCTCTCTTGCAGCTTCTCTTTTTTTAATGGGGCGAGAGGTGGGTCAGAGAGAGTTTCTAAGACCTTAACATGAGCCTGAAATGTTGAATGACTATATAAAATGCAAGTACAATAAAAGAAACATCTGGTGCTCATTTGTCAGGAATGAAATAAGGCCCTTTAAAACATCATGCATGTGGTTTGGACTTGCTTTTAGAAAACACAAAGTTTCAACACATACATCAAGTCTAGCAGTAAAACTTTTCTCTCCAGTATGATGAATCTCATGTGTTTTACCAAAATTAATGTATGTCCCTTGCTATTGTGGCTTCAGATACACATGACAGCTAGTAAGGACCTGATCTATGACCTTATGTACCAAAATTGAAGTACTTGAGCTCTAGGAAAACATTTTTGGCTGTCAGTTAATAATTGACCGTTTAGTTGTGAGCAACTAAATAATGATCACATAATCTAAGACACCATTTTAAGCCCAATTGTATACTTTTTACTTTGGTATCCATGCCTGATGCTACAGAAGAAAATGCTGTAACACATGCATATTGGTAGGCTTTTCTATGCCAAACATCACCCAAGTGATGTTCAGTTCTCAAGTGTGAATGAATGTCTGCAGTCACTACCTGTATGAAGCAAGATACTATTCTCATAAAGCAAGAGTATGAAGGCATCAGGGATCCCAGGCAGTTTTTTTTACCCAGAATGCTAGTTCTTCTACTTTATCTGGGTCATATGAAGTTATGATGGGTGGTGGCAAAGAAGACAAGAGAAAGCATCTTTTTTTTGCTGATCCCTGCAGACAAATGTTTGAATAGGTTGCTGAACTGGGACACAGGGAGGAAGGAAGGAGTTTCTTCCACCTGCTGTGGGACATTCTCTGCCTGACCAACCTGTTCACAATTTAGTAATGATAGAATGAAGGCATCATGGTTTTGGTCTCTGGATATGTTATTTGCTCCACTGTAAAATGTTATTAATTGTATGCTTCTTAGGGATTCTCTTTATACATTGACAACTCACTTAGCTGCTAAAATTGGCTTTTAGCCAATTTTTTTCTGGAGTGGGGAGCCAGAAACTGACCTGGCAATGTGGCACCTTTGTAACTTCAAGGGTCTTTTTTATATGAAAAACTTACACGGTTGAGTGTAGAGGGCACAACTCTGGCTTTTGAGAATAATTAGTAAGAAAACTCAGGAAGAAAATGCTTCATTCATTGGCAGTAGATGCAAAGAAGGTTTGTAATAATTACCTCAGATACTCTCAGAAACCTCTAGTTGTACTTAGTAAGTGTTTGTTCCTATGTATTTTCGTGTCACCATCTAGAATATATTTACATAAATAGGCATTTAGATCTTCACTGCCTAGCATCCATTTGCATGGGTTGCTGGCAGGCGGACTATATGGATACACTTGGCTCAACCAGCCAATTACTTTGCCGCTTATCTTCATGTCACTGCCCTGCTTTGTTATTGCAGCCTTCAATGCCACTTCTGTCTTCATCAACACTGTCTCATTCATGCTCTTTGCTTTGATGACTTTGCTGGGCAACCTCTTTCGTGTTCTTGTCTCCTTGTGAGAGAGGCTTATTCTTCTTCAGTTTGCCTGTCTGGCTCACAAACCCTTGTGAATCGAATTGACGGTATTAACCTTACACAGAGGAGCTATGCTGGAGGATAAATGCCAGTGCTCTGCATGGTCTGGCTCCCATGGAAGTCAGTGGGAGGAGGACTGAGCATGGCACATCATGAAACATTACTTTCAGCTACCTCTGGATGAGATGCTTGAATCAAACCGTTTAAGTTTGTTAAATCAGTGTCAGTTGCTGGCTGTGAAAGCCCATTTTACAGTGGTGATTCAATATACTATTTCTGCACAGCAAGAACATGTGCTCATGTCTCATACATTTTACTAGGTCCTGAGCACATGTTCAAGTGTCTACTGAATCAGTTCCATAAATACCTCATACAACACGCTGTACACTTTCCCCTGCTGTTGGGAGTTCCCATCATAAGTACTTCATTCACATTTGACATTGTACCAGTGATGGGTGTTTCATATATTGAAAAAAATCCTGACTCCTAATGAGATGATTGTTTGACTGGTTTGGTCCACCTATGTTTAGTGATGTGTTACTGACATGAGCAGTAGCATGGCATGAGGAAATAATAGATTTTGTATGTAAGGTAATCATCATCTAGGTCTCAAGCTTTCTAAGTCAGACATAGAACCAAAAAAAAAAAAAAAAAGAGGAAAAACTCCTCCGGATTTCAGTGAATTTCAAATCGATCACTGTGACTGGAGGATTGTTGCCAACTGCACAAAACACGGTATTGGAATTTGGACACTGTGATCCCAAGGAAATCTTCAGTTCTGTGTGTTTCCCCTGACAAGAAAACCTATCCTTTGAGAATTGTAAAATTTGAGTTAATTTATGAGGTGACACCTGGAACCCTGTGCTCTTGATAAGAGATTCTTGATTTTTGGTGGCTGGGAAATGCCATCTAAAATGCAAGTGTCCCTTCCAAATTGGGCTTGCAAGTTCCCAAAACCATGACGGGAAACTCCTGAGGAAAGATTTTCTTGCAGATATGGATGCATTGAAAATAGTGAGAGTGCAATTTTCCCTGCGGTATCTTGGCCCTCAAGAGTAGACTTAGAGGTATTAAGGGTGAGGAGCCCATAAATGTGCTCATCGTATGATGTTTGACAAGTGTTAGTGAAGTGGCTTTTGCACTGCACAGGAGTCAGCACCTTCTGCATTTATTTGAAAGAGAACTAGTTAATGCAGCTGTACTGAGCTGTATTTGCATCTGTGACTCAGTTAGCTACAGCTCTTGATGCTGCCTAATGGAGGGAAGTTGTGCACAACATTTCTGTAATGACACCTAGGCCGGAGCTGATCCTGAATGAAAACAATTACACACTGACCCCAAAACTGCTGAGGTCAGGAACGAAGAGAGTGATCTTTCAGGTCCTTGCAATGCACCATCAAACTTTGTGAAGTGCAGTCAGTAGCTCTCATTTACTAGTCTTAGTTCATGTGTTGGTTACTGGCGGAGATTTAGCAGTTTATTGTTTGAAGTGCTAGAGTCACCATAAAAATAACTGGGAGATTTCAAATTTGAGTGCCGTCACTGGATATTACTGTGACATACAGTGTATTGCAGTAATAGCATATGGGATTGGTACAAGTCTGTAACTGGCAGTTTAACAGTAAAAGCTGTATCGTAGAAATTTTACCATTGAGCAAGGTGGTAGTAACAATACGTCAGTGTTGGCCTGCACACTTTCACCAGTCTAATGCCAACAGACAAACACAGGTCCAGTTCTTGCCCACATGAACGCAATCTTAGAAAGCAGAGAACTATAGTTTTGCCCAGTAGCTCAGTATTGAATAAGAGAAGGGACAGCAGTGGTCCTGTCTGGACTGCCATTATAAACAAGGATTTTATGAGAATGCTCAGAAAGTAGAGGGCTTTGCCTGGCTCTTTTGCACTACTGAACTTAGTCCATACAAGTGTGCTCAGGTCCTGATCCAGCAGAGTACTTAAGCATACGCTAAGTGTTTTAGCATTGAAGTAAAAGTATTTTGAAGCATGATGCTTAAGTATTTTGCTGGTTCTGAGCCTTAATAACAGGGGATGAAGGTAATAAAAGACCTCTTCCATGTCCTCAGTGAAGATTGTTGCCCAAATCCTGAAGAATCAATTTTAAGGAGATATTTTAGGCTGATCTTTTGCCTAGGTCAGATTCTTCAGTTCCTGAATTGGGAATGCTCCTAGTAGAGTCTCCATGCATTTTGATAAAATGTGTGCTGGTTTTGGGCCCCTCTGTGAGAACAGTCACTTTTCAGTATAAAAGGTGCTCTATCAAACATCAGAAGAGAGAATGGGAAATTCAGCTTCATAGCTGGGTGGTCTAAATATTGGCACATGATCCTCTGCAGCAGTTTTAGATTTTGAAAAGCAGCTTTTCCAGCACGTGTTTAGAATTGGAATAATTTACAATGTGAAGAAAAAACAAATTACAGATTTCCAGTGTAAGTATCAAGGACCAGTCGTCTCCTGTTTCCATATACTGCTTCTTGTGCCAGGTTTCGGCTTCTGAGGAACTGAGTAATGCCCAGGAGACGGCATGTGCTGGGAGAGTAATGCACAAAAGCTAAAGGAGACTTAGTAATGTGAACTGCAATCTGACATACTTTAGAGCCTTAATTCCTGGATAGCTAGAATCTAGTCATCTTCTTCCTGACCCTGTAAGTGGAAGAGTAGTAAACCTGGCTGGCTGTTTATCCTCACTGCAATATCAGCTGTGGCCAGTTATGTTGCATGTGTATTCATCTCTCCTTCTGTGCAAATCACAGCAAGAACAGCTTCTTTTCAGAGATGGGAAGTTCCTGGGTTTATTACATGTACTAATAGAAATATGTTATAGCAACAGCTGATAAGGTGCTGATTTAAAGAGATGCAGACTGTTAAGTCATGAGTTTTAGTGGACAGTTTTATCTCAGAAAGACTGAAAAAAAGCAGAAAGGTTTTTGATTGTCTTCAGTGATCAATATCTTGAATTTGAGAGCTAGATTTCCTCCAAAAGCAAGTGGACAAAATTCAGTTGTTAACAGATTGAGTTTGTCTATGAGGATTCTACATTGTCTAGCTTCTTAAAGAAAATATCAGCTTGCTGAGTAAACAGAATCCCCTTTACTTTGTCATCTTTGCATTGGTGTCTGCACAAATTCTTTTTGTTGTTGCTGGTCTGCGGGGTTTTTTTTGTATGAATTGGGTCACTTTCCAGTCTCTTGCATTAGAGCATGGTAACAAAATCCAGTGTGACAGTTCCCCAAATGTTCCAATGTTTTCAAGAGGGAGATGTGAGGCAACAAAGAAAGACTCTGCCCTTGAAGGAATTAAATCTCTTGGAAAACACAGTCTCAGGTCCTTCCAAGTGCTTCATTGACCGACTTTTCAGCAAACTGCTGAAAACCTAATTGGACTATGTTTTGATTGGTAAAACAGATCTGGGAGGCAGTCCATAAGCGAAGGGGAAGATGAGCAGGGAAATCTGAGATACACATTGAGTTAGAGTGGAAACGACCATCCTCTCAGGCTGATCTGAACTTTCTCAGGCTGCTACACAGTGCAAGAAGAAAGGAAACAGCCCCAGGCTACTGCTTCTTTCTTTACCTGCTTCTCTGTGGTGAAGTCTAGCTAGTGCAAGTCACATAGGCCACTTTGGTGAGGCAAGAAGAGACAAGCTGGGCAGTATGGACAGATATTGGGCTCCCAGCAACCCAAACTTCAACACGTTTAGTGCAGGAGAGGAGGGTTGGAGGGAAAGGCGGAGGGTGTGCTCTCTGCTATTCATGATATTGCTGCAGCTTGCTCTTTATGAACTGATGCTGCTGCATACGCAGTGGCTGGGGATCATGATTACCCCTCTTTCCAGAGTTTCCTTCATCCCCTCCTCCTCTTTTAGGTAACTGCCTAAACAAGAAGATGGGAAATCCTAGGGTTTGCTAGATGGTCCTGCCCTAAAGCAATCCCGTCAAGACAACAAATTTTTCTGACATCATGACAAACTCCCTGCAAGAATGGCTATAATCTTTCCTTTTTGGAGTGGCTATATTTTGTTTTCACCTCTGATGAAACCAAAATCCATGCCCCATGTTCTGAAACATACACCATATACTGAATTCTGATCAGAGACATGTTTATCTCAGGGTTAAGATGTTCAGAATGTTAATACCATTGCAGTGCATTCCACTGCAAACACACATGCTCAGATAAATTAATGCTGTAGGCATAATACTTGTGGTTTAGGTGCGTATTTTCTTGCAAAATTGTTGTAATTAAAACCACTGATATCAGAGGTCCAGGAGTGTACAACTGGCATCCCTTTGCATCCTATGAGAGTCCTGTGTGTGATAAAGGATTCATGTGGAGTGTAAATAAAGTTTGCACCACCAGACAATGAGCATTGCAGAAAATCAGTCTCTAAACATATAGCTGAAATAGAGAAGGAAGAACAAACGTGAGGATTCAGAATGAATCCAAAGACCCCATTCTAGCAAGTGATTGCAGATTTCTCCTGGAGATCCCCATCTCTGTGTAGAAGCGAATGTCCCCTTGATGTTTCTGACTCCCCATTATTTCAAAGGAAATACATTCTGCATGTAGCTGTAGTTGTTCGGTGGTACTTGCAGGTAGAACTGACCTTGTAAAATGAGTGTAAAATTAGTAACAGCATATAATTATTAAAGCATATTTGTTGGAGTAAATCTCTTCTCTTTCTTGCTTATCTTTCTTACATTATCTCTGAGTAACGTCATTTTCCCCTACAATTTCAGTTGGAATCTCTGTACTCATATCTCCTAGATCTACCTTTTTTCATTAAGGCCTCACAACCAGCTGAAGTTCAACTTAGCCAAAAAGAGTTCTTCATCTTCCCTATACCCTGTCTCCCTTCCTTCTGCCTTAACTCCATTTCTTTGTCTTTCCCAGTCACTGAGGAAAATGTAATCATTTGGTGTGTTTCTCAGGTCTCTTTCTCAGACTTGGACTTCACATTTGACGTGCTTCTTTTCTATGTTATTATATGCCTGTCTCTAAAGCTTGTAGAGCTTTTCTCCATAATATCTTTATCATAATGACAGCCAGAGGGCTAAACTTTCATCCTGGGACTTGTGTCTCTGTTGCTATAATATTATTTTCTCTGTCTTGATGATTTGGATTTCTCTATCCAGATGATTTTGCTATAACCATTCTGACTCATCTGCACAGACTCACTTGTTCTCGTATCTTTATCATGCTAAGCATAAGCTACTTGGCTTCACTCTCAAGACCATTCACAGCTATGAACTCTGGCCCTTTTATCATCTGTCACTCTGTATAATAGGTTCTGGAATAATCATGGTAACAACAATTGTGGGCTGGAGTCTGCTTCTCTTTTTCACATGCAACAGTACTCCTGGAGTAGCCTCTTTGGTTTCAATGGGCATACTTGAGAGATTGCATACAGCCCATTCTGAGTAAGGGTAGGAAAATCTGCTCTGAATTATTATTATATAATAAATAATCTCCAGATGAAATCATTGGATCGATTTCAAAATCAGTATCCTTTGAAATAGTAAAGTAACAAGAACAGATGTATCATCATGTTAACATGCATTACAAATGAAGTAAATAGATGCCTGTGCATGAATGTCTTGACTGTTGTAATATGCATCAGCTCGTGTTTTGTAGTAACTGGGATAAGAAAACTATGAATAAACAACATAATTAAATAAACTCATATACAATGAGAACTGTACTACTGCACCATTAGCTAGTTTAGAAAGCTTTCAGAGACAGATATAGATAGATTAAAAATTGCACAACTGAACCAATAAGCTGATTTATTAATCTTTGATCTCCCTGTGCCCAGGGCTACCCTCTTTACAGTTAATAGTAGTCATTCTTGGTAATGATGAAACTGTTTAAAAATGAGCATTAATGGAGATTTAATTAAATATCATTAAATAAACTAGAAGTAGCTCTTGTGGCCACAGAGAATCATGCAATCATTGAGCAATGATTTGATTTAATAGTATCACTGAACAAAACAGCTTCTTTCAAGTCCAAGATTTAGACTTTCCTAGAACAGCAGCTGAAATTCATTGCCATGATGAAGAATAGTACATCTCTGTTTGGTTTGTTTATTTGTATAGTGGGTAAAGGTCTGTTTCTGTGTGTACTATGCTTTATCAGAGAGTTAGCACTAACTACTTTGGAGTCGATAATAACTAAAAACTTGGAGATTACTAAAGTTTATTTTTTAAATGGTGTAGGGTGAAGAACAATGGTTTATGTAGACTCTGATGTAAAAAAATACATCTTAAACTCTGAAAGTGGCACAAATAAGTAATTAGCTGCTTTTCCTTATCTTTTCCCTTTGAGTATATTCCCCCATTTTCAATTGCCCTGAGTTCATTAATTTAAGAGTACCTTTCTAAGTTGGTAAGAAAATATTCTTTGTATATGAATGTGACATGCGTTTAATGAAAGTGATAGCAAATTGCTCAATTTTCATAATGTTCCGGATAAAACACTGCCTTTTTATAAAAGCTTGCTTAACAGTGAACTCTCATAGATAAAGTATTATTATTCTAGCCATAGGATTGCACTGTTCTGTGTATTAGGGAAAAACGGTGAGGGGGTGCTGTATATGAAAGCATATGTATGTGAAAGACATATTACTTTGGTTTTTTGGCAGGTGAAGTTCTTAGCTATCAGTATAGTGACATCCATTCTGGTAGGAATTAATCTTCATAGAACTAATCCAAGTGGTAGAGAAATAATGATTTCCTAAAGCAGCAGACTATATTAGCACCTGCAATGGAAGTCTGTGTTTCTGCCACATTGCCCCCACAGTGGTTTATACCATGGGGGTTTCTCAAGAAGCGTGTTAAGTGCAGTAGTCTCTTATTTTCTATTCTTGCCTGACCCAGAGGCTTATTCTGTCAATGTGCTTTCTTGTGAGGATGGGGATATAACAAGGATTTTTAAAATTAGATTTACAAATTTTCTTTCCTTATTAAATTCCAATTCTGGAATCTCACTTAAAAGTGTGAGTTTGCTTTCATGCTATCGCTGTAAATATGCACCCTGGTGAGATACAGCTGGCAGAAAACTGAATCAATTTAAAGCAATGCATTTAAAACTGAAGTAGGTGCTGCACAGAGTCCTCCTTCAGGTCTGTGGCTTTGCTACCACTTCTCTTATTTTTTTAAATGCTTTTCTCTATACTGTTTATTTGGTAAAGATATAAAAGGGAACGCAGAAGAACTAAATGCCGTGACCATGCTACTGCATGCTCACGGTGACCATGCATAGTCTTGGTTAAGATTCACTAGATTTCCCTCCCATCTCCAAACTGAAACTAACCCTATAGGGCAGAGCTGTCTCCAAAGACAATTTGAAGAAAAAACCAGAATTTACTGGACCCTATATTTCACAGAGTAAAGAAGTTGAAAAGAATATCAGAATAATATTTTTTCTCTAATTCTTTGCATTTACAGGAATTTGTAGGGAAATCACAGACAGATATGATTTGTTTTCTTAGTTTGTGGTACCTTTAAATTATATCAGCTTTATATAAACATAATATTCAGATAGATAGTATTAAAACACTAGATTCCTACAGTACCATTCTTTTAAGTTGCAGGCTAAGGGAAGTGATTTTTCTTTATATTGTTCTGATAAAATTCTAAATATCAGTTATTTCTTTTTGTCCCACAAGTGAAACAATTAACCCTGGGGGAGATGCCAAGAACTTAAAAACTCTTCCAATGTGTTGGCTTGTACACCTGATGGCTTTGTAAAGTAAATGCTTCTAATACTCCCATCATCTTTCTACACATGCACGCAGTGCTATCCTAATATTCTTATATGCTACAACATTACATGGTGTCTAGAGATCACAAAGAGTCAATCAAGCAGAGCTACTACAAAACAAGCAGTGATATCATGAATAAATGACCTCCTCTTTTCTATTGTGTCAGTGCCCAAGGCTAGGAAACAAAAGGTTTTAATCTATTCTGAAACCAGAGTGTTGTTGATGTGCTGCTCTTGGGCTGTGACAAGCAGTAGTAAACAGTTTTCTAGGTATAATAGTCTGGACTGTCATGCACTTAATTAGTTCTATATGAGCTCTAGCTGGCCTTACGTACTATTTACATTCCACTTTTGATACACATTTAGAATTGGGAGACCATGGTGCTGATCTTTTTTTCCAGCTTACTAGTGTGTTTATTGGGAAGAGCTAAGGTCTGTGCCAAAAAAATCAAGTTACAGATCCTGCAAGGTACCGAGGGCTTTTAATTCTTGCTTCAGGAAGCATACCACTGGTATTGCTTCAATTAGAGTCCCACATTAAGTTGTCAGCTGTCTGTTTGTCTTTTCAGTGTGTCACTTATCCTTTCTGCTCCTGTCTCACTTTTCATTGCCATTGTGAGTCTGTTTCATATTTAGCATGGTGGGCCACCTACTCTTCTTGTCGGATGTAATTAATGTCACAGCATCCACAGGAAGGAATGACATTTGAGAGCTGGCTGCACAGACTGGTTCCCGCAGCAGGGTCATACAGTAGAGCTGGTCAAATACTTCACCTATTCTTTTGCCTAGCCTTTTCCAAGGTTGGGAACTCCATCTGAAATGTGTGCCAGCTGAACTGGCTATGTGAGTCATTTCAGATGCATGAGATAATGGCTTAAGCCAGTAATACATTATATATATTTATGGGGTTTCTTCCTACCCAAAGTGCCTAGTGGTGTGGCATACTATATGTAGTCAGTGTCATACCACTCACTGCATTTGAGTATGGTACAATCAAACCTTTAGAACTGTCAGATAAAACAGAATTTGAAACCTTTAGCCAGCAGCAAACGACTCTGTCACAGTCATTAGACTAAAAAACATGGGAAGTGCATTAGAGATTGTTGTGGAAGTGTATTCTGCCTAATCACAGCTGCAGGCAGTATCTTTCTGAAGCAAGAAATAAATCATCAGAATGAAGGTCTGATTTAACAGCAGAAAGTCAGGGGGAGCTTATATGCTGTTTACCTTAAAAGGGATAGTGAACCTTGTTCTTTGTGTCTATAATTGTTCTAATGAGTTAACGGAAATGTTTCATTATTAAGTCCGTGATGTTTAGCCCATTTTCCAAAGGCAAATACCATTTCTGGAACCAGGATATCTCAAAATCATAAGCAGCAAGGTGTTGCTCTTTTGCAGAGAGGTTTGCTGGTGTCACTTGAGAAGACCAGCAAACCTCTCACACAACAATTATCTGGACACAGATAATTGTAGCCGGTGTCACAATCTGCCCTTGTGCGCCTTGCCAGGAGAGCACCATTCCCTTGTGACTGAACCAAAGTGCTGAATCCTATGCAGTTCATAGTTTCCTCCATTGATCAATGCTCCTACCTCTCAGTTTCTTGCTTTGCAGGTACAGCTCACATATCTGGCACCTGGAAGCAGAGGTATTTGGTATCCTATAGGCTGATTGCCACCTATGCCACACCTGTGCTACACCTATGCCACAGTCTACTGAAATCCATAGTGTATCAAGTCCTTAATAGACAAGGAGTTCAGATTCCTGGAGCACAACAAGCTCCTGAATACAGTTTAGTTGCTTTTATAAACTATCTGCCCAGACACATATTTGCCAATCTTTCCCTCTTGCTTTAGATCAGAGACAGCCCTCCCTGTAAACTTGCTTCTGATAGTGGAACATCTCTTTTTTCAGGAAAGTAGCCTCCATTACTAAACTCTCTCTAAGTTGGTTAGTCTAAGTCTTTTCATTACTACTACTCTGGCAGTAGATCACAGAATTTCAGAAACAAAACAAAAAAACATTAGAGAGAGTCCATTCGAAGTCAGTGGTATTATCAGCAGAACCCCTCTTGTTCCAGAAAGGAAGATGCATTCAGCTTAGTGGCTTTCTGTCATAGCTCATTAAGCAAAATCAAAATTAATCAATATGCTACAATTTCCTCATTTCCAGCTGTGATAATCTGAAGTTATGTCTCTGACATATGGGTTCTATTTCTCTTTAGAAATTCTGCTTAGGCTTGTAGCCTTCATTTTAGCACAGATTCACCAGCCTGGGTCCCATATACAGACATTGATTTCTTTGTGCCAAGAAAATATCATTCACAATTATTTGTGAACGAAAAAGTGTAGACAGAATTACATCTATAGCATCTGGCATAATGGGGACTTTAATCTTGGGAGGGCCTTTTTAATGCAATATTAAAAAACAGTGCATAGTTGAAAAAGATTACTGTTGTCTGTGTTCATAGGCCCTTTTATGATTTAGGTCTGGCTGTTTACATGGAACTATTGAATTTTTCTTTTGGGTGTAGACTTAGTATTGCTTTTAAAATGTGCACGTAATGACCTTTCTCCTTTTATAAACTATCTGCCCAGACACAAACACTCTAAATGATAGAACAAACAATGCCATTCTTTTTTCTTTTCTTTTTTTCTGTTATAAATGGAGAATCTCTTGTATGGGCTGGAAAGCCATAGCCGTCTGACACTCTGGTGGCAGAAATTGAGTTCAGATGAGGAGAGTGCTCTTTATTCAGTGACCCACAGCAATTAATGGTAAAAAGGAAGAGTTTAGCTTTTTGCTCTAAAATTTGTCATTTGGGATTGCTGTTTCGATTGCTGACATGGAAAGATATTGATGCTCTTTGCAAAATAAACCAATATTACATAAAAAAAAAAAATTTAAATATCCCTGCAGCTTCACTGTGGCCCCTTTTTATGTCACCTCTGTTCTGAAAAGTAGAGAGATTACATCAGCACAGCCAAGTTTAAAGTTTAGCAATTCCCCTTTAATAGTGTACCTATATAATAAACTTCCTATTGTTTGGATGTCAGCTTTTATGAAACTACCCTCCTGAAATTCAGTTGTAGTATTTCACATAGCCTTACTTTGAGAGTTGATATCTTGAAATTACTTGACATAATATTCTGTTCTTCTCCCATGTTTTTCCTGTTAACATTATTGATGGAAGATGCTCACAGGAAACTGCTCGAGGCTGAATGCATCTGGTATACAGATGGAAGAGCTACATGTGGGTGCAGTGACATGAAGCATGCTCTGCACTAGGTGGTGCTGATGGGAGAAACTACAGCCTCTGTAGTACTCCAGTAAATTTACTGCCATTATCTTTAAAATAAGAGGTGTTCAAAGACATTTTGAGATGTACAGAATGAGTTTCTTAGATTCTTAGCTTTTGAAGGCTCTTTTGAGGAAGGGGCTCTTTTGAGGAAGGGTGTCTTGAGAAAAATGAGACAAATTCTGTAGAAAGTGACTTATTTGTACTAATGGGTTGCATTAAAGTAAAAATGTATGTCTGCTGTTCCTAAAGGACTGAAGCCTCTCGTAGTATGCCCCTCTATCTCAGCCAGAATTTCTGCTTTGCCGGGATGTATTATACAAAGATCATATACAACCACTCAGAACATCAGACTTTTTATGTCTTACCAAAGAAAAGGGAAAGAATTTTCAAAAATTGTTACTTCGCTCATAAGCACTTTTGAAAGTCATGTAGATCTTAAACTATAAATTTAGAAGTCTAAATACAGCATGTTCCTTTGAGAATTTTCTTCATGCTTTCCAAATTTGTTTGCTCTCAGCTATTCATCTAAGCATATAGTGAGGCACGTAAGTAAAAATATTGTGATTCATAGAAGTGCTGAGTACCCTCTCCTTTTACTGACATCAGTGGGAGTTCCAATTATTATTAATTCTGAAGACTGAGGTTCTTTTATTTAGATACCTCATCATATAGTTTGCTACAAACTTCAGCATCCAGGTTTGAAAATCGTGGCCATAATCACTTAGGTCCCTAGAGATGACCCCTCAAATCTTAAATGACAAGGAAGTGGCTTGAGTTATCTTGATGCTTTCCAGATAATGTTTAGACAAAGAATGTCTGCATTATTCCTTTTCAGTCTGAAATCTGCAGATCTAGTACTAGGGAGGAAGCCTGGAAAACAATGGCCTCGTTGTCAGAGACTCTGGTTTCAGTTGGGAATGGTCACTTGGCCTGTTTAGTTAATAAGCCCCAGAAACATTCTGAATTAGAAAGAGCAAAGGATGTTAGCTTAGAAGGTCAGAGGGTTAACAATGGAAGGAGCAATTGTACTCAAGGTCATTTTCTGAGCAAAGTTTAGCAGGACAAAACAAAGATGGGAGAAGGATTGATAGGAGTTAGAACACCTATGGCTTACATATTTCTAGACCTCATCTTCTGATAGTATAAATTGTCATATCTTCACTGGAACTAACAGAATTATAGTTGTTTATATTGGTAAGGACTAACTCCAAACCCTTAGACTTATTATTGCGTTGAGATAGGCTGATGAAAAACCTTTCAAAAACATTTGGAATTTTAAATTGAATTAACGGATGCGATCCCTATTTCCTGGTTCTAATTTATGTGGAATGCTAAATACTCTGTTTTGTTAGGAACGGCAAAATGAATTTTCTTCATCTTCTTTTTGTCTGCCAGATGTAGTGGAAAGCTTTTGAATTTAGCATGTACACAAAGGTCAGGGCACCAGAGTAAAACCTAGGATTGTGCAAATGGCGTGGCCTCTATAGCTTCAGGACATGGCCCTGTTGGGAGTTCAGTCCAGACCTAAATGAGAATATATTCCTTTGAATTCACTCATTCTTCTTCTGGACATTTGGAAAAAATAACATGGCCCCCTATCCCTGGAGACGAAGATCCTTTAAGAGTCTTCAATATCTAAGGTAATCCATGCATCAGCTTGGTCCATCTGCCTGAGTAAGTAAACCTTAATAGACCTGTGTTGTCTTCAGAGGGGAGCTGACACAGTTTGATGACTTTTATATTGACGGCTATGGCTTTATTAATGCCTTTTGTTCAAGCAAATGAGAATTGCAGAGTTCCTGAAAGCCTCTATGAAAATCACTGATTTCTAATGTCATGATAACCCCTTCATGAAAAAGAAACAACTTTTCTGCATTAGTGATTATGGTGAGTGTTTCCAATTTAACAACAAAAGTTCAGCAATGTCACAACCTGACGTATCAAACAAGGCTGTGTAACACACAGAGCACCGCTCTCACTTTTCTAGCATTGTTCAGTTATTTGTTGTGACCACATAGGGAAACTACCAGACATAGCTCAAAGGAAAGGCTGGGTTTTAAGAGCTGCTTTATCAACATCTCTACCCCTTGCCTGACTCAAGTGCACACTTGGAGACATCTATTAAATACATCACATGAGGTATTTATCTAAAAGCCTCTGATAGCGGAACAGTAACTTCGTTTCTGCCTGCTGGACATACCTATGAAAGCTTATTTGACTTGGAGATGGCTTGATTTTATTTCCTAGAGATCTATGCAGACCAGTGTGTCCCAGCCTCGGGAGCCCAGGAAGCTCCTACCTCAGATCCTCTGCCCTCCTAGCCTAGTCCTTGCCTTAGGTTGCCTGTGAACAAGTGCAAGTGACTTTACTGCTTAAAGAGTTGTTCATTATCTTGTCTGAAGTGAAGGCATTGGACTGAAGGGAAGCATCCCCAAAATTGGTTGAATCAGTCTGAATACACTATTTCATTTAGCTTCCTTCAGTAAAGGATAAACTGGGGAAAGAGAAAAGGAGGCTAGAATCTTAT
The DNA here is from genome assembly GCA_020745775.1 of Theristicus caerulescens. Classification (NCBI taxonomy): domain Eukaryota; kingdom Metazoa; phylum Chordata; class Aves; order Pelecaniformes; family Threskiornithidae; genus Theristicus; species Theristicus caerulescens. The sequence continues at coordinate 29,747,107 of CM036566.1, read as the reverse complement.
TTGCTAGTTTGCCAAAAATCTATTGGGATTCTCCAGGATCTTCTTCATTCAGAAAGCCATCCTTGATTCACAGGTCCACAAAAAATCCATTAAAACATGCGTAAGGCTCTTCACAGAGGACAGCTTTCACCCCCAGGCCATTCTCAACTGTCATGGATTCTGAAACTCAATAAATCCTTTTTTTTTCTTTTTCTTTCTGAAGTACATTATTTTACCCAATAAAACATAAAGCTCTGTTTAATCATGTGAATAGATTTTTTTCCTGTTCATACAAGACTGTATTTTAAACTTGGCAGATTGTTAATGTTCCTTCAAAACTGTTGCTTTCTGCCATGTTGCTTTATCTGAACCAAAGGGGCTTGGGGACTGATAACTCCCTTTCAGCTGCCGAGCCACATGCAGAATCCAACTTTTGGGAGACAGGAACTGTTCAAGGCAGCTGGTGATAGCTGGACAGTTTGGACAGAAGGTAATGTCACTTATGTCCCTAACTCTCAGTCAGTGCTCAAATTCTGTGCATGTCGGTTAAAGGGACCAGCTACTAAAAATCCGTATTGGATGTTGGTTATTCAGTATGACCCTTCCGCACAACTATTTAGCAGTTTTTAAGTGGTTTTCCAAAGCAGTGATCTAAACTAATTTATATTACAGACAGAATATTAGTTTGAGACTGAGTGATCTTGATTTTCCTCTCCACTGATATTTGTGGGTTTATTCTGCCACCGGCCCAGGAAAACACACTCACGAGCACCTCTAAAATGCAGTTCATAGTTATGCTACTAGCATTGCTACTATGCATTGCTGGATAAGGATCAAATTGCTCAGCAGTCTGCAGAATTAATGCTCAAGTGAAAAGACAATCAAACTCCCTTTGTTTTCAGAGTAAGAGTAGCAAATTTTACTTTGGTTAAGAAAACAGTTCTCAATTTTATTGTATCCTTGTAGCAGTTCAGAAAAGAAGATAGAAAGAGCAGGTGGCCAGCTTAAAGCCTGACTGTGGAAGAGAACGTGGATCAATTAGTTCCCCTTGAAAGGGAATATTATAGAGAAGGAATTAAGATGATAATATTTATTCTTCTTAATGAACGTAAAACTGGCAAACACTTTACTGTCCACCTCTAACAATGCAAGAATTCATTTACTTTCCTATTAGTTAGGTCTCAAAAACCAAAAGGATAACTTGGAACTGGAAATCCCTCTAGCATTTTAGCTTGGGAATAGTGGGTATTGTTTCAGCTTAATGAGAGTGCAGTAGAAGATACAAGGCAACACTGCAGAAATGCTGTTTAGTCTGCATACATTCGTATTACATTTCACCTATTGTCATGCTAGAGGCCCACTGTAAATTAATTTGGCAGATAAATTTACGATGGCAATTTGCCTTCCAGTTGTATAATTTATTCATGTCAGAAATAATTTATTATATTCTCTCTTAAACCAATCTTTTTTTTTCTAGGGTACCACCTTAGTAAATAAAATTTATTCTTTACACGGAGCCTTGTGTGACTTCACAGTGGTCAGTCAATAATCTCAAGGGGATAGTTTTGGTCACATTACTGGTCACTTATTTGGATGGATGATGGAGTGCCCCGGTCCCATCTGTACATATATTACTTTCTTTTGTCTTAGGGGCACTGTTGGAAAGATTAATTAGGTCCATTTGCAGGGAAGAATCAGCCTTAGGGGATTCAGGTAAATAAAATAAATGCCAAGGGGAAAAAATGCTGAGGGGGATGTTTTGAAAACCAAACTGTTTTCCATAACATTAATGGGGAAATTATATACAGAAGGAGATTGAAAGAAAAGTAAAACTGCTTTTTAGTCTGGGTTATTTCAGCATGACCTGATAAACATCTATTGCTGCTGTGCTAGGATAAGGATCTATGAAGAGGGTTAAGGTCCATGGGCAATATTCTCAGCTAATATAAATCAGTATAGCTTTCTGATCTCAGTGGAGCAACCCTCACTTTATAACAATAGAGATTTGAGTCATATCTGCCATAGTGATATTATTTCTGTCCTTCATTTGAGTGATCCAAGACATGTAGTAAACTGATTCTAATTCACATTCTGTCCCCTCTTAACTTTTTTATTATAACAGTGCTGTCTTTTTTATGGCTCTTACATCCAACCTCTGTTTTGCTTTCCTTTAAGCTTCTTTCCATATTTGCTTCCTTATCTTTTTCTTCCCTTTCCACTGACAAGTTCAGCATGCAAATTAATCTAATAGCATTGAGCGAACTGATATGATCACAGCTTGTAAAACAGAAAATCAGCTCTTACTGACTTTTATATCCTTATTATTATATGCATAATTAATTGGTGTAACTAGTACATAAGCCACGTGAAATTTGTTGCCATTTAAGTTACATCTCACTCTGTTGCCTTATCAGTCTAAGTGGGGATTTGTATTCCACAACGCAATGGGATTACAATTGACAATATTTTTATAAAACATGGCATGGAAAAACAAAAAGACCATTTTTCTCACTGAGCTTTAGCTGTCTTAAGGGACTGGAATATAAGAGTTGTTTTGCTTCTAAACTTTACTTGGAGTGAAGTTAGGTTCCGTATGAGTTTGGAGTTCAACTCCTGCTGACTTTTAAATTAATTAGCAAAGCCAGAGAATCATGAGGGCACATTTTTGAGATAGAGAAGGAAACATAACTGATTTAAAAGGAAAGGGAAGGATACAAAGAAAAATGTAACCCAAAGGGCAAGGGGGGAATAGCAGTTGGTGAGAATTCAACTACTGTATATACATGAAGAACTACTGGTGAGAGGGAGGACATTGGCTCTGGAAATGCATGTGCCTGTCTCCAGCCTGTGCTAGCAGCAGTGGCCCCTCAGTCTCAGAGAGGGACAATTCTTTCTGTGGCTGAACTTCGAGGTCTAACTCTAACCAGCTGGTGAGTCTGCAGTATGCAGTGCTTGAAGGAAACTGCCTCTATGTATAAATAAGGTGTGAATATGTACACATTGCCAGACAGAGCCAATTAGACACCCTAGAGTTTACCTGGGTTTTTGTTTTAGAAACTGTACTGTATAGGTGGATCACAGCCTCACGGCTCTATGTATTTAGGATGAACAGCTCAATGTACTGCCATTGCAGAATAGAGCCTTTATCGCCTGAAGGCACTTGTTCCTTCTAGCTTGCCGCACTTCGTAGATGAAGGGTTTCTGAAGGCTCTCTCCTGGTCTTCATGAAATAGGTCAATGGCCACAGTCCAACACCTAGAAAATAAGTCCTACATCTCAGAAACACTCTCACAGCTAACATCTACTGGAATAGTTCTTGTTTGTATCAGCGGTGCAGCAAACAAAAGAGTAGTTGTGGAACTTAAGTGGTCCTTTAAGGAATAAAGTATCCCCCCCTTAAAATCTTCTGGTTATTTCATTTTCTCATAGGTGGTTCCTTTCTGGTTTACGCTGCACATACTTATTATCATAGTTAGCTAAGGACTTTGTCCTGCAAAGAGTAAGCCATATCACTTCCACTGGGCTCCATGTATACATATGCTGCAGGATTCTGGAAGCAAGCCTGGATCATGGTAGTATGTTTTCAGTTGTGCAATTGGGAAGTCGAAACTGAGGGACTCAGCAGGGTTTTTATTCACTGTTTCACAGCAATACACAGACTTGGTATGGGTTTGTTGGGCCTGCAGCCTTTTATTTGTAAGACTTGAACCTACCTGCAATAGGGAAACGATTTGTATGTCTGTTTTTTTTCCCCAAGTGGTTTGTTTGTTTGTTTTGGAGTTCTTTGTGATTGAAAATATTTAAACAAAGTATTTCAGATGGGGATCAATTCTTTTGTCATTTACTAAAAACTGAAAAATGCTTTGTGCTCTGTTTTGGGCTTTTTTTTTAGAGAAAGTCTGTTATTGAAAACAGATATTCCTCACTGAAATTTTCATTTCCTGGAAAAAACCCCCACATTTTCCATCAAAATATTTCAGTTAAAGAACTATGCCTCCAGGTCTCCAGGGCGTCCTTCTGAAAAGACAGAAAAAAAATCAGTAGAAAAAGAGTGACTATCAACAGACAAATATTTGGTTCTGCCCTATGGTTCTTACTCAGGTAAAACTCTTCCTGGGATAAGAAATGAGAGCAAGTTTCAGCATATAGGAACTGGAGAATCTTGCCTAACATATGGCTAAAGTAACTCCCAGATCTATGCGTTTTCCAGGAGTGAACACATTTTATACATACCTTAAGTAACCGACTTGTTCATTTTACAGAGTGAGTCTAACAAGTGAAGAATGGCTGTGAATATGCCATGAAGCTGGCTCAGCAAAGGCTTTCCTATAATTAAAATACATCTGGCTCTGTTCTGAGTGGGAGATCAGACCTCTGAATGTTTTGAGTATTTCCTTATGCACAACAGCAGTAGAAAAACTTCATATGCCTTAACCCATCAAATTCTGTTCACTTTAATATGTGGATAAATCAGCTGCAATAAGAAACTTTAGTCTATCATCTTTGACCCGAAACTGAGGGATTCGAAGCAAAGATGATGGAAACGATCATGGAAAGTCTAAGAGGCACAGAGCGGCGCTCAAATCTTTAGCCCACTGGTATTAATTTAAATTAATTAAGTGTGAAATAGCTTGATGTGCTTCTCCATAGAAGCTTGTGACCGCCATGGGCACTGCAGTAGTGGTGCAGTAGGAATACCTTCTGGTTCCGCAGCTACGTCCTCCAACAGCCAAAAGCACCACAGGGCAATGAGGGAGCGCGTGGCTGTGACTGGGGAACGGTATAGACATTGTATACGTCTTTGTCCTTCGCCCTTCTCAAAGGGGCAGACTTGGATCAGGGGGCAGCGACAGCTTCCTTACAGCAGCCTCCTGCCCCAGAAAGGGCTGTGCTCCCTGGCACCTCTTTGCCATGGTGGTCGTCCACATTAGCAGTGTTGGGGGCAGGTTCGTTGGTGTGCAGGCCCGCCGAGCTGGGAAGCACGTGCGCACGGGGAGCTCGGGGGCGAGGGTGTAACATAGTGCTGTGCCTCGGCCTGCCATGGTGGGGATCAATCCAGCGTGAGCCTGGAGAGGGTGCTCCTATTTGGATTGCCCTCTCCCTTCCTTGCCTGCCTCTGGGGCCTTTCATCAAGTTCTCAATGTGCACCCCAGCTGTGGGACAAGTGACAATTGGGCTCTCCTTCCTGGGAAGCCCCAGGAGGCAGCTGGCGGGCTGGAAGGCAGGCGGGCAGGGGGTGATGGATGGAGGACTGGAAGGATGGATGGATGGACGGACGGACGGATGGATGGCGGGGCCGTGGCTGGGAGGGGGACGGCTGCCCGGCGGCGTGGTGCCGGCCCCGGGGGAAGGGGTGGGGGGCCGGGTGGGTGTGACCCGCTCTCCCAGCCGCCGCCGCGGCCCGCCCCGCTCACAAGGTGCCTGAGCCGGAGAGAGAGCAGTAGCGCTGCGTCCCCGCCGCCGTCCGCAGCGCCCGCCCCGCCATGCCCAACTTCGCCGGCACTTGGAAGATGAGGAGCAGCGAGAATTTCGACGAGCTCCTCAAGGCGCTGGGTGAGGCGCGGGGGAGCCCGGCGCCGGGCAGCGGGCAGCCCGGGGCTGTGTCCCGCGGGAGGGGGGCACGGGGGGGCTGCAGCCGGAGCCGCGCTCCGGTGCCCAGTGCCTCCAGAGCCGGGCACCCGGGAGAGCTCCGTGCGGGGGGAAGCTGTGAGCCCTGCCTGGGGAGGGGCGATCGCAGGCACGGCACGGTCAGCGCCTCACCTGCGAACGCCGGTGGTCCCGCCACGGGGACCCGGGCTGCCGCTGGCCCGGCGGCTCCTGCCATGCTCTGCCACGGGGATCCTGGCGAGACCCCGCGTTTGCCGTCTGCAGAGCCTGCCGGAGAGCCGCAGCTCCCCGCCGCGGCGGGCCGTGCGGAGCCTCGCCGTAGGGCTGCGCGCAGTACCCCGGGGCCGCCCCGCCGCTGCGGGCGCCGCCGGCCTCTCGCCCCGCCTCGGTCCGCGTGGTGCTGGGCGAGCTCAGCCCCGGGCACAGCTGGCCACTCCAAGCTCTGCTTCCTCCCCGCTTCGCCCAGGTGTCAACGCCATGCTCAGGAAGGTGGCGGTGGCTGCCGCCTCCAAACCCCACGTGGAGATCCGCCAGGACGGGGACCAGTTCTACATCAAAACTTCCACCACTGTCCGCACCACTGAGATCAACTTCAAAATCGGGGAGAGCTTTGAGGAGGAGACGGTGGATGGACGGAAGTGCAGGGTAGGAGGAGAGCTGGGGTGCATGTGTGTGTGTCTCTGTGTGTATGTTACCAAGTTCTTTTTAGATAGGACAAACACATCTGCTGCCGGTGTGTCCCCAAACAGTGGCATTGCTGCCCTCCACCTTCTTTTTCCCAGAAACACTCTTTGGGGGTTCTTGGTGGTCACCGCTCCTCTTGTCCCTCATCCAACATTCTCCCTCTTGCAGGGTAAACTGAAATCTGAAGGCAACAGAGTATGGCAGGTCCCAAAGGCAGAGTTCGAGTACTTGCGTGACAGCTCCTTGGCTGGCAGGGTTTTGTCCAGCTCTTTTTGCTTCCCTCTCCCTTGGAGACCTCAGCTGTAGTGAAAGCTCTCCCCAGCCCCTGTCCCTGATGGGAACATGGGGAACAGTGGAGCAAGAGAGACCTCACGAGTCAGGATTTAGTGCAGAAACCTGACATAACTTTTGTCCTAAACTGAATCAGCTGAGTTCACAAGCAGGACTGCAGACTGTTTGTAGTTTGGGGCTGAAATCCTCTTTCATTCCCTTGCAAGTACATGTCTCCAGTTTGCTGATCAGATAAGTCTTTAACAGTGTAAGACAGACTTCCAGCTAGTGTTATACCAGCCATAATTACACCATCTCCTTGTGCAGAAGTGTATTAGAGGGCGTTCACTGGAGTGTTTTGGGCTTGATTCTGTGTGTGAGCCCCTGCTCCTCTACCTTTGTAACCACTTCTGTGGCCATGGAGGGGGCTTTAAGTTGGCAGCATCTGACACCAGCTTCTCACTGCTGTAGATACGTGGGATCCGGGGTATGGGAGAACTGGGCTGTGATCATAGCTGTCTTTTGAAAAAAGTTATCAAAGGCACGGGTTAGTTATCCTTTCCTCAGGCACTTTACTCTCATGCTTATAAGAGAAATATATATAAAACACTTATAAAAGAAGTATGAATAAAGAGTGTCAGAATGTACTCCCAAATGAGAATGCAGTTTTAAAGGTATCCTATGATGGTGAAATAATCTACTTTCCAAAATATGATCTCTGCCAATTCTTGGGCCAGCTTCTGAGACCATTTGCGCCACTAAAAATTCAGAACTTACTATCTCCGGTGCAATTGCTGTGAATTTAAATTTATGAAAAAGGGAGGCAGATTCTGGGAGTCAGTGAACAGTTAGAACATCCACTTGATCTCTAGGATGAGTTATCATATATATAACAGTTTGTTCAGGAAATGTTGCTGGCTTTGTTAATTTATCTTGTTCGGCAAAAGTAGTATTTTAGTGCCTTCATGCATAATGCATATACAATAAATGTGACCCACTTTCTAGAGAAGGATTTATTGCTGCAGATGGAAAAACAATAATTACGGCTGTAAGCTATGAAAGTTGGAAAAATCTGAAAGAAATGTGTTTTGTGAAGTAGTAAATTTTTTCCATGTGTTGTGAAATTATTTATAGTCCACTCTCAGGAATAAGTTGTACTGCTGTGTGTATATAACCAAGATGTGGCCACAGAGCAGCAACTGACATAATAAAATAATACTTCAGAATGTAATTTGCAATATCTGGCAAAATTGCTGACTGGTGATAGATTTTGATACACTTTATGGGGTGGAGGGTTTTGTTCTGCCAACTAACTTGATCCGTTGTTCATACAGACAAAGAGCGAGTCATATGTAGTTGTACTGCAAGGCATAGCTTCTATAACTGCCATGGCTTGTTGGCTTAAAAACCCTATTGTTTCGAAAAAATATTTATAAGGTAAACAGCTAATTTTAAATCAAAGTAAAGTTGTTTTCCCTTGGAAAGTCTGGGAAGTGTTAACTTGAATTTATGCATACATATGCACACACACATCTCTATGTATATAATCACAGACTAATGAATGTCTCCCATGTGCTAGTTATAAAGCGATTACTTGCACATTCATTACAGGGCATCCTTCTGCACAGCTGTTCCATTGCACTGTAGAATAATAGTTCAGTGCTAGAATGAAAAGCAACAGAGTCAGGGCTTGCCTGTTTGTGAAAGCTAAACAAAATCTTATGTGTTTTTTTTATTTTTCAGTGGTTTCATAGTCATTATTGAAATGCTTTGAAAAATGCCCAAGGGTATTTCAATCTCCAGCCCACAACCTTAAAAAGTAATATTGCAAACACTAGAATACTAACAAAGTTTCTTTAATTTAGTTGTGATTTATTCTAGTTTGTTAGCACAGTAAGTGTTTAATATACAGTTAACTTGGCACAGTGCCATATAGCATGAAAGGTTGTAAGTGACAAATACTGCATTATTTATGACCACAACATGATACATACGATTCTTTATGCTTTTACACTAAGGGGACTCTGTAGTGATAAATAACATGTCAGATCAAACCACATGTGTACAAAGATGCTTGGGAACGTAGACACTACATTATTACATGTTTCTAAATTATACTTTTCAACATGAAGCATTTTATGAAAAGTGGGTGGCTTTTTAATTTGGAAACAAGTGTAGATTTACATTGAAAAGACACATTTACAATTACTTTGTTATTAATATATACCTATTTCCAAAATGACCCCTCACACCTTAATTTTGATTTCACCACTTTCCACTGATGTCTTTTTCCCTTTGCCTTTATCTGTCTATGTGTTGTTGCTCCTTTACTGCAGCAATTATTCTCACTACTGCTCATTGTTGTCTCTCTGCCTCACACTGCCGGGGAAGATAATTAATGTTATTCCTAATGGTTTTCTTGCCTGCAGAGTTTGGCCACTTGGGAGAATGAAAACAAGATCTATTGCAAACAAACTCTTATTGAGGGAGATGGCCCCAAAACATACTGGACTCGAGAATTAGCTAATGATGAGCTGATTTTGGTAAGAACCTTGAACCCACCCGATACATGCACCATATTAGCAGTTTTTTGTTACCATGTAGTATGACTAACTATTTTTCCTTACTTAAATCCACCTGGAAAACTACCATTTTCATAATCCTCTATAGTACAATTCATACATCATGTTTTTTCCTTTCTTTTTAAATATTTTTTTTAAGAACAAATGAAGATGTATGCAGGTTCTCACTTGCATTTTATTGCTATAACTTTTGCCATACTTTTACTGGTAGAATAATCACAAGTGGGCCACTTCTGCTCTGTAAATTCATATCACCACCAAAGAATTTGCTTGATTTATTGCAAATTTTCTCTGGTGAAAGTGAGATCAAGGCATTTGACCCCATTTCTGGAGAACCTTCTTTTTTAGGCACGTGCATAATATGTTGCCTCTTATCCACAATCGCATGGTGTAGAGCAGGAAAGATGCGGCATGTTGTTAGCATGCTCTAATCTCATTCTGTTTATGAAGAACATATAATTCCTTCCCCATCTCTGCCACCTTCCCCAATTCCTTGGTCATTTCTGAATCCAGTTCAGAATTGCCGTCATGGGTTTCACAGAAATATACCAATTTGCACATTTGCTGTCAGCCAACACCCCCTCACTCCTGTGTGACTTCCCATATGGCAGCAGGGTTACTGCAGGCATTCTGAGCAGCACCTGTGCAACTGCTTCACCATTTATGCCATGAATCATGTGCAGTTTATTTATATTGTACTTATTTCTGTTAGAGTTGAGTTCTCTTTGCTGAATCTTTCCTCAGTAGTCCCTCTACATGAATGAAACAATATCCAGAACTGGATAAAGACACAGTTTCTCTGAGTTACAAATAGCACAGTTCAGCTTGAGTTCAGAATCATTTTATTGCACATGTTCTTACTAGTGAATTCTGGACAAATAGTTGATTAGACTGTTACGCCTCATCAGTTTGGGCATGGAAGACAGGCTGCTGGAGTGATGGGTAAGAACACATCAAAGCAGGGAGGTTTTATTTCCGACTATCACACTAACTAAACCTCTCCACTTTAAAAAACAAACAGCCTCCCCAATGTTTCTCTAAAGCAGTTGGAGCTCTGTTTTTAAGATTGCATCTGAAACAAAAACAGGACCCAAACCTAACCAAGTATAAACAAAAAGCTTTTAAGGTGTTAATATTATTCCAGACATCTTGGAACCATTCATCCACCCCTTACGAGGAGGTGTATGCTGTTAGTGAAATCACACTGGTTTCTATTGAATGAATACTCCAATTCTGGATAATTTCTTTTGACTCAACCACTGGAATTCTTCATATTATCAAAAAAACTTTAGGAGGCAAAGTACTTTGATCTCTGCTTCACATCTTTATATATGATGCAGTTGACAAAATGTATTCTCAACTATAATTTTTCCAGCTTTCTAAGAATACATTTCTGTAGTTTATTATTTAAGCAACAAACTAGTGAGGCAGCTGTTAAAGAAAGTGAACTGCTCCAAGCAAAGCAAGAAAGCCAGTCATAATACACTTGCCTTCTGCAATCAGCAATGTGAACTTACCCTGCTGGGGAAGAAGAATGAGGTTGGTTAAGAAACCAGAGCGATTCAAAGATTATAAAGCCATCTAACCTTTTTTCTTGTATAATATAGTCTGTTGAGCTTTTCTGAATTAATTATTTTTCAAATTAGGATATAAATTAGAAAAAATCCTTCTTATTAAGATATTTCCATTTATAGCAATGCAATCACAACTTTTGATAAGTGTTTTACTGGTTAATTTCCTTGCCATTAAAATATATGCATTATTTCTAATCTGTATATGTCTAGATTCAACTTCCAGTCATTACATAATTGTGTATAAAAGAACCTAAATAATATGCCTAAAGTTTGTTATTGCAAATACTTCTCTTAACAACACTGATCAAGCCACCCTTGGAAGAACCTTCTCGTTAAGCTAAACCATTGAAAGACCTTGAGCCCTTCAATATAAAGCAAGCTTTCCTTGAATCATTCTTTCAGTGCTTCTATAAACCCCTTCAACTTATCAATTTCCTTTCCAAACTATGAACACCAGAACTGCACATGCTGTTTTGCTAGCAATCACAGTAGCACCTGATGTAGTGGTGACTTCATCTCCCTACTCTTACTGAAATTATTCTGATTTATATGCAAAGACTTTGTTAACTCTTCTTTGGGAAGTCAGGCTCAGGTGATCATGATACCAAGTAATTTTCCTGGTTTCTGATTCCCCAGACTGATCCCCTTGCCCTCTCCTGCAAGTTGGGACTATGTTCATTGGTTGCAATGTACGATTTTACCATGGCCATTATGAAAATATAGTGTTTGCTTCCAAGTGATCCAGATCATTCCCTGTCTTTTATCATTTAATGATATGCAATTCCATTCTCCTACCTCTTCTGGAGCATAATGGCCTCTTTTGCTTTATTAAATATTAGGACATTACTTGGTCCTCAGGACAAAGATTTTCAAGACCCTCATGACATTTGATGGGACTGAATGTACAAATCTTTTAAATACACGGTCAACATGTTCAAAATCTTCTGACACCCTAAAGCTCAGCAATGAGGTGTTTCTAAGAGTAATGGTGGTGAGTGTGAGGACTCTGGTCCTTTGGAGAAGTTAGGATGGCCAAAATTAACCCTTCTGGGAGGCAGCAAAGGGTTCTAATGTTTGGAGGAAGAAAGAAGAGGGTAAGGAAAGCTACATTTCTTGTCTGCGGCCCCTAATTTTAGAGCCCCAGAATATTCTCTCCAGACCATTATTTGGGCTTTAAAAGTTAAACTACCTGAAGGGATTGGCTGAGGTGTGTTCCTCAACTATAACAGGGAACAAAGTAGGAATAGGAGCTCTTAGTGAGAAGACCTTGTGATCCCTTTTGGTCTCTTTCCTCTCAATTATGTTTGGGTTTTTCATCACTCCAGTGAAGAAAGATTCAACTTAGATTATCTTATCTCATGCTTGGAAATTTTCCTTGGATCTGAGTCTGCAAACCCCCACTTACATCTTACTTCTTCAAAACTTCTTCAAAGATCACAGTGAGAAGAAGAGATGTTTGTCTTCTCCTTTCTTTCTTCTTGCATCCTCCCAGCTTTGTTAGGGTTCTTTAGGACCTGAAATTCTTTCTCATTCAGTTTTGCTGCCCATATCACTTCAAACATTTAACAATTCCCATCTTCACGCTTCTCAAACCTCCCTTCTTACCTAAGAAATATTTTCTGTTCCTTTACTCTTTCTGATGTGCTTTGGTAAGCTTTCCCTATTTCCATTCTGGCAGAGTGCCTTAAATAAGCAGAAGGAAACCACATTCTCCTGAACTTCTAGATGTTTGCAGCTGGGAAGCTGTCTTTTATGGGGCATGTAGCAGTTCAGGAACTCTGTAAGGCTGATACTCATTCTCACAGTCTCTGCTCCTGTTTCTCTATCCAAAGAAATCTTTAAGAAGTCTTGAGTCTCCTTAGCTATTACATGCATTTGCAGAAGAAATCAAGAAAACTCATACCCAATTTGGAAAAAGTTGCAAGAAGGAATCTAAACTGTGTTAGACTGAGGCACAAATGGAAAAAAGGCTTGGGGCAACAGGCAGGGGGTAAGGAATGAGTTTTACTCTGCTAATACTGGCTGCATAAATGTTGGAGCTTTGCCACATAATTTTGATCTAATATGCTGCATTGCTTAGGGGGTCCATTAGATTATGACATTTTCCTAGTGGAAGGATATATTTTTCTCCCCAACACAGCATGTTAAATAAAATGTATTTATTATCACATATAATAAAAAAAAAATCAGTGTTGAATTGTCATGACTACCACAGAGCTAAAATAGAAACCATATTACTGTATAATGATCAATCTTTCTTGCGTCCTGGCAGAAGAATTCCTTATGTTCTTCAAAGATATTCTCTTGGAGCAATATGATGGTCTTCCATGTCACATCATGTCCTCTGCTACACAGATGCTGGGAACACACTGTTTAGTTAGCAAAGGTTTTCTTTACCTTCGGGTACCAGTTGAGTTTGCCTTTAGTTCTCCTTAGCTCCTTGCAGCATGGAGAATGAGATTACTCTTATTAGTAGCATAAATAATATTTGACTCCTACAATGGCAGATGTCGGTCTAAAGTCCTATTAGAAAAAGAGTCCTTTCAGCTGAGTAAGGGAAGAAGGATCAAGCTCTGCTTTATAAAAAAGGTGCTGTGAATGTGTTAGAACATTGCAACTACTTTCATCAATGCTGTTTATTCTAATCTCATCTGATGCACTTGCTGGGATTACAGTGGTGCATTTTTAGAAGTACTGAACAATGTAGATAAAAAAATTACATGGAATATGCAAGCAAGGGAGGGTGAAAAGGATAGATCCCCATCAAAGTCCACATTTGTTTGTCTTGACTGTGTCGATTCCATTGTATTGTACTTTAAGACTGTAATGTATACAGAGAGTCAGAATATTTGTATTTACAACTCCACATTCATAAAGTATACTTGGATTAGCACTTGACCAATCAAAATCAGAATATAACACAAAAGATATATTTCCTTTATTTGTCTGAAAAGTAAGATCTGGGATTAAGTCTATTCTAATATGCTTTTTCTTCCCTTTTCTTTTATACTCTGTAATGTTTTTGCTGTTGCTGTGTGTTTTTGTTGGGGACATTAATGAGCCATCAGTCACTTGTGTAAGTCAGAAGAACAAAAGGTCTGCTCTTAAAAAGTTAAAGGATGCTGCTTCCAAATGTTAGCTATTCAAATGAGAAACATTTATATTCAAACTTTATCTGCATTGCTGCTTTCATAGCTGCTCATGCGTCTATAGATTTTAGTTTAATCTGTAACACACAAACATTTTAAAGTGAATGATTACTGAAGAGGGGCTTTAAAAACAGCCTCAGACCGCATTTTACACAGTTCACGTATCACACAGGGGTTCTCAGAATCAATTATAGCAAGGGTCAAAGATCAGAACATTAGGGGGGGTCCAAGCATGGTTTCTATTCTACATTCCCTCCCCAGAAAAATCATGCCATAGTTGATTAAAACTGGTGAACTGTGGAACCCAGATGAGTGAGTGAACATTTTTTAAATTATATTGCTGGCTCCTGAAATTAAACATAGTAGGTGAGAAGGGTCAATGCAGATTTGGAAAGATACTTTGCAGCTGAATGCTGAGATTTGTGATGTGCCTAAGCCTTGTATTGAACAATGTTAAACTAACTAAGTGTTTAACTTTTCTATAGTTTTTGGAGAGTGATCTTAAATAAAATCAGTTATCAAAAAGAGGGCCTACTCATACTGAGGTCAGTGGGGCATTTTGCTGTGGACCCCATTAAAGCAGCCTTGATAAAAGTTCAGAAGCCTGTAGTAATGCTTAAGTATGTGTTGCATGGACCTAATGTTTTAATTTACTATTTGCCACGAGCAGATTTACGAGGGGGCTTAGGGATCTGCAGCCCTGCTCACTAGTATAGCCTGGTCTGGGTCACATCCCAAACATATAAGCATTTGCATCTTGGATGCATGTGATCCTGTATATAGCCTCTTATAATATCAGTTGTAGCTTAGATGTTTGCTGTGTACTGGCTTTCAAGACTGCTACTGGGAGATACCATTGTCTCATGTTCTTACCTCTGTCATTCATTTGCTGCATGACTCTGAGGAAACTGTATAATATAGTTCTCAAACACAAATACCAACAATTAGGTACCTTGGTAAATGACCTGATTTTTCATGGTCCTGTCAATTGATATCCTGCAGAAAGTGAGGTTGTATGTTGGGTGATTTGCTATTATTATCCAAGTATGAAACTGGGGGCTGCACCTTCTGTGACTACGGCCCCATAATGATCAACCTCTTTCATAAAACATTATGGGAGCCAAGAGGAGAAAGGTTATGTATGTATGCAGTATGCCTTTATTGTGGATAACATGGAAGTTTGCACATGAACAAAGCCTTTTCTGAGGATTCATTTAAGTAATATCTTCTCCATTTGTTTGCTGATGCATTCTGTCTTCCTTTTGCAAGTTGCCTCTGCAGGTTGGTCAGTCATGAGCAGATAACAGGGGATTTTTGCATACACTGGCAGAAGTGATCTTTCCCAGGTGATTGTTTCAATGACAGTCTTCCTAATTATACTGTGTGCTCCACTTATCACAAAGGCTTCTCAGCAAATGTTTATAAAGAAGGCCTTCAAAAAGCAGATTTACTCATACAGTAATATATTACTGCCCTGTAATTCTCTTTTAATCTCTAATGATGTCAGTGGTCATCAGATTTTGAGTGAACTGAAAGAGGTCAATTTATTGGATTATCCCCCTGTGCAGGGCTTTGTTTGCAGCATGCTTTTGGACTCTTAGCTACAGATTATGACAAGCTAAGTGAAGAAAACAATCCCGTAATTTGCAGTCATTGCACATTTAAAATCCTATTTTAGATTTAGATAGAAGCCTTGCCTTGTAGCATTTTGTAAGATAAGTGGGACCTTTGCAAGCTGATGAGAAGGTGGTATTTGAAAATCCTGCATCTTCTCCTTAGATTTGAATCACAGTTTGGTAGTGTTGCGCTTTTTCTTAGTTGCTCTGGTGAAACTTCACCACCAAAAAGCCAGGATTGCTCGCTCTCTTTCTTTTTATTAGGACGTTCTACTCCTTTGGGTCATGGAAAGTCTGCTGGTTCTGACAGGAACCATCACTTCTTTCCAATCTAGAATTAGAACCATAGACACTAAACTGCTTCATCCTACCCCTGAATACAAGGATTTAAGTGTGAAGAATAACAGAGTGACAGCCTTTTGATTTAGACCTTCCCCTGGTCTTGAGTCCGGCTGTACATTAGACATTTCTGTGAGTAACCACAAGAAAAGCAATGCAGCAAGTTTGAACACCTTCCTCTTTGCTTTGTTTAGCAACATTTAGTGGAGTTTTATCAACAATGCTAGTAACTTGAATAAGATAGGGAAACATCTTTTACGTAAGTCCACATTTAAACCATGTACATAACCATGACAATCAAAGCCATTTATTTATGTGCTTCAGTATGGAATTAGGTCACTAATCATCTGAATGGGCATAAAGTATGAAATCTAAGTGCTAAAAAATGCAGCTTATTCCTGAAGCAGGTCAGAGGCCACATAACCTAGCTGGGTCTTCAAGGAAAGGATGCCTGGCTGTTTAAGAAGTGCTCAGTGGCTACATGTACTCCAGAGTAATCGTAATTGGGCTTTGCATGAATTTTATCTCTTTACAATCTAGATTTAAAGATACGATTGTGTGAAATTATAGTGGTTTTCCAGACTGTGAGACTGGTGTGTTGCAGAGAATGGCATTCCTTGTGTATAGCAACTGACTAAGGCTACTATGTATTTGGGTTCCCCAGGTATGTCCATGTTTTCTGCACTTAATTTTTATCCTGACAGAGCAATTTGAATGCAGTCCTTTGCCTGAGATTTTCTAGAGTCCAGAAGCCCAGCTGGAGCTGGATGTTGGAAGTACAAAATGAACAGCCGTTGCGCTTTGTCAGAAGCATGTCAAGTTGTGACTCTGTGAGTGCACAACAGTCAGTCTGTGTGTACATACAGTGGACTTGCTGCCTCTGCAATGCATTCTGGATGCACCCATGCTCCTGAGCTTTCCCAGAAAGTTCCTATTACTTTTTTCTTCCTCCACAAATTTTTATCTTTATTTTCACACTCCCTCCTGTGGGTCTTGCAAGGAAGCTGCCAGTCAGACTGCACTGATGTCTTAGGAGCAAGCTCTGCCCAGAAGCGCAGTCTCAGAACTGGACACTAGAATTTCAATCACTCAGACCTACAGTGGCACCCTAGGGTAGACTTGCAGTATGGATCACATTTATTTCAATGTACTCTTCCCTGCAGTGTTCCCTCTCAATACAACTGCTGACCTGTTGTGAGAATAACTGCTGTTGCACAGGCTTAGGGGAAGGAGTTTGTCTCTTAATTTCCCTGAAATGATAGACATAAATTTACTAGGGAGGTTACAAGAGTTTTGGCAAACGGCTGCTGCAGCCTTTCTCATTAGAACTGGCTGATGTGGCACCCACTCACATCACAAGATGTGGCTGCATAGCTCTGCAGCTCCAACTGTCAGACTGGGGCTGTGCCAGCTCTTGAAGAACACTACACAAAGGCTGCTTTACTATTATTTATGATTTGTGTTGAAATAGCAGCGGGGGCCTCAAACTTCACTGTGCTTAGCAGTGCCTGAATGTACCATAGAAAGACAATCACTGTCACGCTGACCTTCCAGTCTCCACGGACAACCTCAAGCCCTGGATGGTCTTGACTCCAACTTGCTTTCTCTGGCAAAGCTCCTGCCAAAATAATTTCACCTTTGTGTATAATTTTGGAAATGTTGAAGAAAGCCATAGTAAGGGTATTTGCAGGTGATGCTGTGGGCAGCAGAGAACTATCTGCATCCTTTAACGTTCATTTTCAGACATTTTAATGTATAAGCTAAAAATGTGTATAAAGATTGATATAAGCTCTTTATATGCATAAAAACAAAGCCTGTATCTCCAAAATACTAACAGAATTTTCTCCTCAATAAAGTGAACAAAATATAAGCCAGAGTCAGTTTTAAAGCCAAGTCCTTTCAAAGACGTGTTGGCCAAAACAGGCGTAGAAAGCATTAAAACAAATAAAGTCCAGCTGAATTTTCATAACACACTGGGGTAGGTCTTAATTATATTTCTCAGTGAGACCTTGGCAGTTATCACAGCCAAACATCCCACCTCACAACTTGTTAGTGGCAAGCTCGAAACTGTCTGTCAGTGTAGCTGACCATGAAGTTTTTTGCAGTCGGTATTTCCTCACTCTTGAACCCATTATTTGCTTCATTTTTAATTGCTTTCTTAGATTTCACCCTGCCAGACCTGAAATTACATAGAAACACTTGGGGGTTTAGGTGGCTTTCTCAGGCAGCTGCCACAATCGCTGTCCTGCCTACATGTCCTGATAATCTGTACGGCAATACTGCTGTGGTAGAATTGCCTTTTAAGTGCAGAACGACACAGGGATTTAAAAAACAGAGGCTTTCAGGAGCATATCTGAAACTCTGTTGAGGACATGGTTTAGTGGCGGACTTGGCGGTGGTAGGTTAACGGTTGGACCTGATGATCTTAAGGGTCTTTTCCAACCTTAACAATTCTATGATTCTATGATTCTATGGTTCAGTCAATGGTATAACATCATATAACACCAACTCTAAGTATCTGGAAAATCAAGGTACTCTGAGGTACTGAATTGGGTATAAGAAATGGGATGATAACAGGACGTAGTCTGTAGTAAGTCAGTGACTTTCAGATGTGTAGTGATCAAACGTTTGTGAGATCTCGCAGGTGTTTAGTCATGTGAAATGAGTTTGATCTCCACTACATTTTTCTCCATTATGTGCCCTCATTTCAGACCCTTATCATAGTTAACAAATTCACTGGTTAAGGTCACAGTATCCTGAAAGAAGGTTGTGATTGATGCTGCCCACATTACAGCTTGGGAGAGAGGGTTTTGGTATCCTAGCATGGTGTGTCAACATCTTGCAGCAAGATTGTGTTTACACATTATAGATATACATTCTCCTGGTCTTCAGCATTGTTCCATTGACTACTCTGATTTATACCTGCAAATATCAAAGAATACCTTTTGAACATGCCATCTGAATTCCACCCTCAGCATTTGCAGTTCAAAGTGCTGCAACTGTTTCTAAATATAACAACAGTACATTCCAAATTCTCTTTCTTTTCTCATGTTTGTTTATAAATGCATGCCAAGAAACTATAGAAAAAGGGAATTTCTGTGTCATTTATCATTCTGACAAAATTCGTCGTGCCTTGGAAAAAAGGTCACTTACATTGCATTTCTCATCCAAAATGACTCCTTTCTTTACTCTCATCTGTCAAAAGACATAGGAAAAGGTATTTTTGCTGTAGAACTAGCTCCTATAGTAAAAATAACATTAAAAAATGGTGTTAAATGTTTGCTGGTTCCATCTCTTCTGATTGATTTCTATTTCTTTTCCAGACCTTTGGTGCTGATGATGTTGTGTGCACAAGAATTTATGTAAGAGAGTAAAAACATCAATTTACTTGTCATCTGGGATGAAGTGGAGAACTGTGAACCCCAGTATACTAAGTATCTGTGTGTGCTGTTACTAATGCGGTGTTGTATGTGACCGTGTGTGTTATATCTGAACCCATATCCTCTGTTAAGTGTATTTTGCTTTCATTTTTCATCGCAGACGCTATTCCTTCCCACTTTTATGCCATCATTTTTTGTGTCTGCTTTGTATTTTGTAGTTGTTGCTTGCTATGGTTTCATCAATTATTAAACTTATTGGGCATAACTCACAGCCGTTTTGGGGTGTTTTTAATAGAAAAGCCAGCAGTGCTTTGGTTACCACTGAAACGCTTTTTACCCTCTGTTGAAGTCAGTGTGCTGTTCCACTATGCTGTCAGGGAATACCTTCTAGGACAACACAAAGCGCAGGAGAGCAAGTGAATTGCAAGGCCTTTCACAGAACTGCAGGCTGCTCTCTCAAACCTAGAGCTCTGCTTCTTTCCTTCTTTCTGTCCCATCTCCTTGGGAGAGATGTTGAACAATTCCTGTGTCCTGGGATTGCTGGGACTGTGATTCAGCAGAACCAGACAAGACAAGGAGAGATCTTTACCCTCTTTCCTGCTGCGTCTCTGAAGAATGCCCAAACTTTCCCTGTTGAGACGCTCATTATCCAAGTACAAAACCCAGCGGTATCTACAGGACAAATAACATTGTGATCATGACTAATACTTACTGTCATCACACCCAAGCACCTCAGGCCTGATCAGAGAGCCAGCAGAATCTGACAGACTTTACGTGTTGGGCCATAAAAAGATAAAGGTGAGGAAAGCTGCTTTTCTCCTACCTTCTCACCTGCGACAGAGAGAACTTCTGATGGCTTCACTCCCCCTTGCTGTTACAGCTCTCACTTTTGGTGACTCAATATTTCATTCTTTGAACAACTAAGTATTTCACAAACCAGGGCCGTAGTTCAAGAATGAAAGAAACACCAAATTTAATGTATTTATTCTGGCTCAGAGTTCTGGCCACAGCACTGTCAAGTATTAGATTCAAGCTGAACAGACATTGCTCTAGTGAACCAGAAACTCTTCTGTTCTTCAGCCTTGGGAATATCTGGAGATTGAGACTAGGAGCACTACTTATTTCAGTGCAATATCCAAGCTTATCTGACCAACTTTCAGCTTTGCAAGAATAATTTATCTGCTTCATGTCACCCAATCATAGAAGATTTTTAAGAGGTTGAGTGTTAGCAGAGTAAATGCCCTGTTCACTGGACTGTGCTCAATATTCAGAATGGGAAAGTAGGTCCAAATCTTGATTGTCTTGGGACATTCATGGGAAACAACTTACTTTGTTTCTTCATCACTCGCATAGGTATGCAGAGGAGTCCCCTTTGGTAGGATTGTCAAACTGCTATGCAGAAATCAGCCACCTCTTCTATACATTGCAGTGTGAGCTACAGCAACCCAACAGGAGAGAAACATACAATGTTTTGTCTCCTCTGCTCTGACAGGTCACACTTTCTTTCTCTGCCATGAGGACTCAAGATACAATATTGCAGTTGAAAAGCGGGATCTTCTCCTTCTACACTCTAACCTTAAGCCAAACCCTGTTTCCAAGACCTTGGTTCAGTTGGTACCAATTAAATACACTGCATGTTATCTCACATTGAAGCATAAGCTGAAATCAGTTCACTGTGGTTTGAATGCAACTGAAGCCACCCCCTGGTAAGAATGAAACCATGTGGGGGAATGACAGTGATCTATCTTTATTTTCTATCTTCTTTTAAGATTCAAATTAAAATAGTTGGGTGCTTTTTTTCCCAAACAAATTCCATTTCAGGAGTATCTGGACCTGCTTGTGCAATCAGCTGTGCCAAAGGGACTCCATAAAAAGTGCCAGGCTGAGCTAGCTCAAAGCATCTCAGTGATGCAGACAAAACTGTCTTGCCACATCAAGGCTGAGAAGTAAATAGCACTGTGTTGTAGGACGTGCTGGCACATGCCATATCCCTACAGCAACAGGAGCCCACCAACACTGTAGAGTGCTTTGCCTCCACCTCCCAGAAGGTAGGTGGTGGATGTGGGGACTGGTACAAGCTGATGAGGCAAGTAGTAGAGCCAAAGCCGGTAGGTAGCAGGGCTGTTTTGCCATTCCAGAAAAATGTTACTCTTAGCAATTACCTTTTCTGCCTGTATCTAAAGCAGCTCTGATGCACGGTTTGCAAAGGTTCAGCAAGGTATTGATATGAACCTCACATTGTCTAGAGCAAGTGAAGGCATTTAATGGAAGCAGTGATTTCTATGTTTCATTTCTAGGAAGGTTCAGGCTAAGCCATTGTGCTGCTCAAGCACATATCCTTCAGAAAGCTTTCCCATCAACTGGAAAATACCAAGTCAGGTTTCCATCCAGTTGGCAACTACTATCCAAGTAGTAAAGCATGAGCTGTGTAACTGGGTTGTAGAGGTTATGATTAAAAACAGGCTTCTGAGATATAAGCTACCCTGCATAACTGGGAACTTTCTTCTTCCAGGATTGAAACTGTTCCCCTAAGCTTCATTTGCAGTCTGGCATGACAGAAGTTCCTTTCTTTAGTAATTTCAGTGTGGAAGCTTCACCACTTGATTGCCTTTCATGGAGCTACATTAGAGTTACTGGTGCATGGGTAAATTCATATGAACAGAGACTACAATTGGTCCAGGGTGTTAGTTTTATGGCTCGTTGTTGAAACACTGCAAAGGCCAAATTGCATTTTGTGAGTCCTCCTGGATTTAAAAGCTCTTCAAATCTAGGCACACAAGAATTTGGAATGATTTTACTGGCCAAAAGCCTTGCAGTTGTCTCCTGCCTTTCTTTTCTTTGCTGAGATTAAGGTCCTTTGGGAATATGGAAGTTGAACAATGCCAGGATGGCCAACAGAGACAGTTTTATCCACTTTTTGTGTAAAAAATCATGAATTCACCCCTCCCCGAATGAGGTGATGGAAGCAGAGTAGAGTTACTGTAGCTGGCATGCACAAAAACTTAGTCTCACAATGTCTGAGTGTTAAACAGTTGCTTAGCAGAATAGGATCCTGAAAGCGTCAGGCGGCCACTCTCTGCACATAGGAGGGAGGGACTTCTTTTATAGGCAGAGGTGCCAGGTCAGTGGAGCACCTAAGGGTTACATAAATGGTTTGTTGATTACTTGATAGCATATGGATATCTGAAAAGGGCCCCAGGGACTTTATGGATATTGCCTTCCAGATTCAAATCAAAGAGACGCGCTCTGCCTCACGAGGGCTTTTAATCAAGCCTGTGATGGAACAAGCAGTGGAGCCACGGACAGAGCCTGGCTCACAGTTATGTGTATCAGTGAGCAAGCAGGAACTTCCTTCCCCTCATGCTGCTGTGTTCTAATTAGCACTTTGTCACTTGACCTGGAAGCATAGAATGGTGACAAACATAGCTCACGTCTGTCTGGATAGCAGCTGATTGACCACTGTATGCATAACCACCTACTGCATGTCTGCTGTCTTGCAAGTCTCTGTGCCCAAGAAGCTAGACTTCTGAGGTCTGCCAGTGGTCCATGGTGATGGCCAAATGACTTTCAGGCTTTGTTGCTAAGACCTTTCTGACCATATATGTGAATGCATTAGGGAACTCTTCCCTGTGAGTTTATTACATACTCCTATTTATGTTTGAGAGTATTTCTCCACACAAGGCCAGCAGAATACAGATAGCTAAGAAGATGGGAAGTCTTCCTCCCTGAAATCTAAAGGCTTTGTCTTGCAGTTGCCTGAACAGTCCTGATGGTTGAATGGATACAGTACAAGTGAGTATTCAGTTGCCTAAACATAGGTGTCTACAGCTGGTTTAGATGTCCTATGTATTCAAGAGATCTGCACAAAGCTGGCATGTAACACAAGCTCTGCATGAGAGCTGTGCCTTTTTTTTGGGGAGGCAGCAGCCTATCAGGGGCAAAACCTGAGGGCATCACAACATAGATGGCTGTGATTAGGCAACTGACTCCCAACCTATGTGCCTGCAGGCTTGGGACCATGCTGTGCACTGCATTGACCACACTGATAACTAACTGGTACAGCAAGACAAAGAAAGGGTTATACAGATATCTGCAGCAACTTGGCACATGTGTAACATTTCACAAAACCAAAACTTCCCCACATGAGTGGAACACTAGGATACAGCAGCCATGTTCTCTGCCCTAGGGCAAGAAGCGTTCATTTTAGGATTTTCCTTTGATTTTCCATACTTTGTTCTTATGCTGCTTTCATAAAACATTTATTGTTTTTCTTTTCTCCAGGAAAAATAAACATCCTAACCAGTAAACAGATCAGGCAGTGAAGTTGGATTCAAAATAATCCACTGTGGGAAACCCAAAATAAGAAAAAAAAAATCTCAGCCAGAAATGTGATATTGCATTGAATTGTCCAGTTCAGACGTATCTGTACCACCAGCTACTATTGTGTGGGAACAGAGCTGCTAAATGCCCTGGAGAGCTAGTGCTGCTTTAGCTCAAGTGATCAGTTTTTGCACTCTGAGTACAGAGAGAGCTATTTCTGCTGACATGAAGCTCCAAATCCTACATGGCTGCAGAATCCAGAGTCTTTGAATCCTGTTAAAATATGCGCTGTCTGAATACTGTCATGTCAGAAGTGCTTAAGGTGCTCTCTTTGATATTACACATAGTTGGCTGGCTTTGGTTGGTTGGCTTTGATATTACAGGCTGGCTGGCTAAGGAGAGTGGTGAAAAAAATGCTGTTATTAATAATGGAGGAATAGGTGGGAATAGATGTCATAGTGCTTTCTGCTAATTTCTTCATTTTCAACATTCCCCACATTGCCTCCCAGAACATGAGGTCAGTTTCAATCAGAAGCAAAAAACCCCCAGGATTCTTGAAATTTTAGTTCACTCTTGACTCTTGCTGCACTCTGCTAAATCAGAGTCAAGTTCTGAAACTGGGGATTTTGTCTTGTATCTCTCATTCTGTTTCCATCTGAGGGCCTGCCAGTGATGCTCCACAGACATGATCTGTGGCAGGCACTCGAGTTTTTTGCCATGTTCTCAAAACAAAGAGGAATCTGGCAGCTAATGTGTTTTACAAGTTTGAGTACAATTTGCTGTTAGAATTTGCTGTATGGTCACACACTACAACTAGAGAGGAAGGTGGTGAGGCTTGAAATGGTTTCTGCAGCAGGCAACACCACAGTCTTCTACTAGATACTGCTATCTCCCACCCAAACCAGCTGCTCAGTGGGAGAGGCAGTTCAGCTGATCAAGCAGAAAGAAGGTGACAGTCTAGGTGACTGGCTGAACTACAGATTTCTTAAAGGCCCTGTAGATACGTATCTCAATGTTAATCTTCACAAGATGTTCATGTGGAGCTGGTGGACTGACTTCATCATAGGTCTGATGAGTTCACAGAAAGTTTTCAAAGGGCTGAAGCTTTCATGTCTAAGTAGCTGCCACTGCTGGGAGATAAAGGTGCAACTGGAAACCAAGTGGTCTTACAGAAACTGCAGATAGGAGTAACTATAGCGGGTCAGTGCAAAGAGCCTCTCTCCTTCAGTAGCCGCTGCCTAAGACTCTTCCCTGCGACCCCTGTGAGCCTGCGTATCCCTTCAGCAGGCTGAAAGGCAAACAGCTAGTCTGCCTCCAAACCCTGCCTTGGAAATAACCTCTATGTGCTTGTGTCCCATTCACTCCATTTTTTCACCTTTGTGTTCCACATACACAAAAAAATGGCAGGACTTTTTTACCCCCATCAGAGAGACCAAGGGACCTGTCACCTTTTTAAATGCATTGAGAATTTTTGGCATCTCGGGTTGGGCTGAGACAGACAGCATCACTGAAATATACAGCAGCTTTGATGACCAAGGACTTAGGGATTCCACCCACTGTGAGTAAATTATAAAAAGGTTGCTGTCCTTTTGTGTTTAGCTTCTCTTCTGCCCTGTGACACAAACCCAGAAAATACACCCACAACATGAGAGTTTATATTAGCATCTCTGGAGAAAGATCAGTGATTTAAAACAATCTTGATGGAAAGCAGCGTTATCAATGTTATTCAGAGAGACCTTTTGAGCACTAATTTATTGTCCATGTCAATGCTGAGATTCTGATGCTATTAAGAGGTTGCTGATTGCTGAAGCTATTTCTTTCCATTTCTCTTGCTGCAGTTGGGAGATCTTTAAAATGTTCCATATGTGGAAGTTTATGTAAAATTGACACTGTGCCATAATGATGCATAGCGAGTCTGGAACATCTAAATAATGGTATTAATTTGCGTATGATCCTCCATAGGGTGTGCCAGGACATCAGCAATGACTGCAGTGAGAAGTCTGTGTCTGAAGCAAGCACCTAATAACTCCTTTTGCAGGAGTTTTTAACACTGAGCTTATGCAGTCTGGGGCAAGGCTAGAGACTGAGAACATATTGCAGTTATTACAGAGCCTGAAGTCCAAGTTCCTTTTAAGACACGTCACCAGCAATGTGTTTTAATCAAAAGTATTTTAGTGAAGTAAATTGGAATCATCTGGACCTGACTGGCATCATGTTCTCTCAGGTGTGATTTATTTTCTAATTTCTTTAATGAACTCGATATCAATACTTTGTGATGAACATGAAGAACAAACAGTAAGGATCTGTAATGCTTTCCATTAGCACAGGTTATACAGAAATATTGTGGTTGTTGGCTTTGTTGCAGCAACAGAGAGAATCTTCAAAACAGATCATAGGGCAGCTATGGGAATGGTTAGAATGCTGTAAAAACAGCCGTGTAAAAGGACAATTTTCAGGGACAGAGCTTTCTTCCTTGCTATTGTTTAAGGAACAGGAGAATGAATTGATTCACTGATTTATCACTGACATTTCATCCTGCTGGAAAAATATCTAAGATACTCCAGGACCTGGGGTGGGGGACATCTTGCACTGCATCTCCTAACCCGATAGCCAGGGTCCCAAGCAGGACGGACACAAAATTACATTTTCAAGAATGGGAAGAAAGAGGCAAGAAATGTGTAGTGTGTGTATGTATGTGTGTGAAATAGCCATCATGTCAGAGTACCTAGTTTTCACACAGCCCTAGTAGTCATAGCTGAAGACGAACACAGTACTCTCTTGCCTTTCTTTCAGTTTATTAGAAAGTGACCAATTTTGTTCAAAAGTTATTCACTGCTATCGAAGACAGACAGATGGCATGACTGCACAGACCTCACTCCAATCTTGGGAAACGAAGCTAAAATACAATGAGAGATGTACAGCTGACACAGTTTTAGTGACAGAAGGGAATACAATACACTCCTGCAGGTAGGGTGCACAGTGCTATGAAATGTACCATTCCTTTATTTTCCCAAAGCTTTTTGATTTTACTGGGTGGATTGACACTGTGGCACACAAGGTTTTCCATACAAAACTCAAACAGCTCCTTCCCCTCTCACCACATTCTGTGTGTTATGAGTACGTCAGTGGGGAACACTCTGCATTGTAGATAAAAGTTTAAAGTCTCAAATATAATACTTGGAACCATAGAAGAATCTCAGAATAAAGCCCTGAATCTGTTCCAAGGTAGGGAGGAGGAGAGAGAGGGAATTTATAACTTTTTCTACCTTTTTTTTTTCTTCTTAAACTGAACTTAAACTGGCCACTGCTGTCAAGGACAACAAAAAATGTTTCTACAAGTATATCAGCGACAAAAGGAGGGCTAAGGAGAATCTCCCTCCTTTGTTGGATGCGGAGGGAAACTTGGCCACGAAGGATGAGGAGAAGGCTGAAGTACTTCATGCCTTCTTTGCCACAGTCTTTAATAGTCAGGTTGATCATCCTCAAGGTTTTCATGCCCCTGAGCTGGGAGATGGAGATAGGACACAGAATGTAGTCCCAGTTGTCGAAGAGGTGGCAGTCACCGACCTGCTCCTCCACCTCGATGCCCACAAGTCTATGGGGCCGGATGGGATCCACCCGAGGATACTGAGGGAGCTGGCGGAGGAGCTTGCCAAGCCACTCTCCATCATTTATCAGCAGTCCTGGTCAACCGGGGAGGTCCCAGATGACTGGAAGTTAGCTAATGTGACACCCATCTACAAGAAGGGTCGGAAGGAGGATCCGGGGAACTACAGGCCTGTCAGCCTGACCTCGGTGCCAGGGAAGGTCATGGAGCAGATCATCTTGAGTGCTATTACGCGGCACATGCGGGACAACCAGGGGATCAGGCTCAGCCAGCATGGGTTTATGAAAGGCAGGTCCTGCTTGACTAACCTGGTCTCCTTCTATGACAAGGTGACCCGCTTAGTGGATGAGGGGAAGGCTGTGGATGTTGTCTACTTACTTCAGTAAGGCCTTTGACACCGTCTCCCACAGCATTCTCCTGCAGAAGCTGGCTGCTCACGGCTTGGACAAGTGCACTCTGCGCTGGGTTAAAAACTGGCTGGACAGCTGAGCCCAGAGAGTGGTGGTGAATGGAGCCAAATCCAGTTGACGACCAGTCACAAGTGCTGTTCCCCAGGGCTCAGTGTTGGGACTGGTCCTGTTTAATATCTTTATCGACGATCTGGATGAGGGGATTGAGTGCACCCTCAGTAAGCTTGCAGATGACACCAAGTTGGGTGGGAGTGTTGATCTGCTGGAGGGTAGGAAGGCCCTGCAGAGGGACCTGGACAGGCTGGATTGTTGGGCCGGGGCCGACTGTATGAGGTTCAACAAGGCCAAGTGCCGGGTCCTGCACTTCGGTCACAACAACCCCAGGCAACGCTACAGGCTTGGGGAGGAGTGGCTGGAGAGCTGCCTGGCTGAAAAGGACCTGGGGGTGATGGTTGACCGCCGCCTAAACATGAGCCAGCAGTGTGCCCAGGTGGCCAAGAGGGCCAATGGCATCCTGGCTTGTATCAGGAATAGTGTGGCCAGCAGGACCAGGGAGGTGATAGTGCCCCTGTATTCGGCACTGGTGAGGCCGCACCTCGAATCCTGTGTCCAGTTTTGGGCCCCTCAATTCAAGACGGACATCGAGGTGCTGGAGCGTGTCCAGAGAAGGGCAACTAGGTTGGTGAAGGGTCTAGAGAACAAGTCTTATGAGGAGCGGTTGAGGGAGCTGGGGTTGTTCAGTTTGGACAAGAGGAGGCTGAGGGGAGACCTTATTGCTCTCTACAACTACCTGAAAGGAGGTTGTAGAGAGGTGGGGGTTGGTCTCTTCACCCCAGTAACAAGTGATAGAACGAGAGGAAATGGCCTCGAGCTGTGCCAGGGAAAGTTTAGGTTAGATATTAGGAAAAACTTCTTCACTGAAAGAGTAGTCAGGCACTGGAACAGGCTGCCCAGGGAAGTGGTTGAGTCCCCATCCCTGGAGGTATTTAAAAGACAGGTAGATGTGGTGCTTGAGGACATGGTTTAGTGGCAGACTTGGCAGTGGTAGGTTAATGGTTGGACCTGATGATCTTAAGGGTCTTTTCCAACCTTAACAATTCTATGATTCTATGATTCTATGATTCTTGATTTTGGCTGAGAAACAGAATTTAAGGAAGAGTTTCAATACTCTGCCATAATTAAAAGCCTGGGAAGAGATTCTTTGTATGCTTTTTTAACTTACATGCATTTGAACAAATTGCTGTATAGTTCCCTAAACTGTTTGACATTTGCTCTTGTTAGGGCGAATTGTGGTTACATCTACTTTTGACCCTGATATCTTGTGAAAGAGTAAGTTGCTCTCTACTAAGTTTAAACAATCGCATGTGCTAAATGCTTGTGATAAGTGCAGTGGCCTGTTAAATTAAGCTTGAATTTATTCAGGATATGTTAATTTTATGAATACTTTTGAATAAGTAATTATCATTTTGCCTGAAGCCTGTCATTTGGATGCTGCAATAATTAGGGTGCCCATTAGCCAGATTTTATCATCTAATAAAACAAAGCAAATACAGAAGGGAATTGCTGGGAGAGGAGAAAAAGGTTGTGTCTTGAAGAAGAAGATATTGGGATAGGAATTTAAAAGGCATGTCTCTATAAGCAAGACAGGAGTTAAATAATTTTTTGGAGCTGATTCAACAGTGACACAGTTACAGAGTTCCTCTCACAGATAGCAGCCGTCACAGCTGGGTGACTGGAGGCAGAAGCAGGCTATGGCCCATGGCGATGGCTGGGGGCAGCCACTCTTTGTGTTGAGTAGAGCATAAGAATCTGATGGCAGCCCACTAATGTGCATCTGGTAAAGAGAACAGTTCACATAAGCTGGTCATAAACAGATGAGATCAGTCTCAAGGAAATGATGAGAATCTACAAACATCCCTGTGTTCACTGGCTGGGAATGGCATGAATCTCCCTCTCAGTTACCCAGTCCCGGGAGGTGGATAATCATTCTGTTATACTGCAATCTGGGCAGCAATTTCTAGCTCATTCCTACAAAATTGCATTATTGCCTTGCAACCATTTTACTACCATAGTTACCCACATATATGTAAAGGTGCTTTTTAAAATAAACTCTTCTCTCTATAGTTTGGGCTTATGTTCCCAGTAGAGCCCACTGAGTCTCTGCACTGTCCAGAGTTTAGTATTGCTGCACCGAAGATGGAAGGAACTAGCTGGCTTTGGAGGGTTATGCAAGGAAATAAAATGTGAGAAGACCTATGCCTCGCGCAAACGTGAGACATCATGGAGCAACAGGGTAGGGAATGCTATACACAGAGCCAGTGCCAATCAGCAGAACAAAGCAACTTGCCTTTGGCCAAGGAGGCAGCTCTTGTTCCTCCTCTGCCCCTGCTTGGCCAGAACCAGGATGCGCCTTTCTGGGTGAGTCTAGGAATAAGGCACAGGAATGCAGGAAATGACAGGAAGGTGGATGGTCAGGGATTGCGGCCATGATTTACTGAAATGGAAGATGTTTGTGTGTGACACACTTTTATCCCTTGAAAATAGATGCAAGAGTGTCGTTATATATAAGGATGTCTTACTTTGCTCTTTCACTCCACCTAGTTAAGGCCTCAGTCCTGCAATCAGTATGTTGAATGCTGCTCACTTGAAAGCAATATGGTTACTTGCTCAAAGGCTGCTTAGCATGTGTTGTCCATGTGCACACACACTTCTGCACTGGGAGATCTTGGTGCAAGGCTGTTGAGGGAAACTACTGGTGTGGGCATAAGGAATTTCTTTTAAGGTTCATCTGTAAAGTGCCAGCTCCATTTCTGACTATAAAAATAGCAACAGTGCCCTTTGTATATATGACTTTAAGCGCATAATTTGTCTTATATTAGTATAATAATTACTGTCTTCTCATGCTTAGTGTTGCAAGAATAGTGAGAAGGCATTCAGCCTGTATGAAGCCTGCACCAGAGATATTGTATGCTCCATAACATGTGGTAAAGTCCTCTATTGTTTCTGGAAATCTTTGTAGTTTGGATGCATTATTCAGCTGTCTGATCATCTGTGTGCATGATAAACTGGGCACTTTTGACTATTGTTTTATAAAGCTGTGGCTATGAAAATGAAATAGCCTTTTATTTTATTTGGGCAACAAAGTGATTTATGAAAAGACACATCCATTTCCCTGCTGGGAAGTTCATGTGTGCTTTAAGCCCCAGAGCTGACTGTGGGCTGAGGCTGTGCCTTTGCCATAGTTATTCACTATTTATGTTATTGGAGTGCAGGGGAGGACTGAGCCCCTCTGCTGCACCAAACTTTACTGTGCTGGGTGCTGTACAAAGACAGTTTGAGGACCTCCCAAGCTTCAGCCTCTGTAAACACCCTGGGGCAATCGTCCTGGGGACAGAAGGACACACTTCTTTTCCCCACGGGGTTCAAATGGTCCACATGCACAGTGTCATCTCTTGTACTTCAGTAGTGAGTTGGAGGGACAGGAGGATTAGAGCAGCACAGAGAAGAAATCATTCACATAGCCTTGCTTGAGCGCCTCGCCTCTCAGCTCTCTCCACAGCAAGGTCTCCCTCCAGAGCCACACCATTTTCACTTCACTGGGTTCTTGGCTTAATCTGGGCCTGGGAAACACTGCCCCATCTGTTGTGGGCGGGGTGGGGGTGGGGGTGGGGGTGGGGTGTGGGTGTGTGTGTGTGGGTGTGGGGGTGTGTGTGTGTGTGTCAGAACAACCCTCACTTGCGTGAAATGAAGCTGTGCTCAGCTTTAATCTGGAGCTACAGCTGAGTGCATCCAGCTTGGTTTGGGCAGCCATGATAGCTGGCTGAGCCCACTTGGCTTCATCTGGTGAAGGGTAAATGACTGAAAGGATGAAAACAGGGCTTTTTAATTGCCAAGCCACCTGAATCAATAGGGAACTCAGCATGCTACTACACGTGGTCTCCATGGACCCCATATGAAAGATGAAGGCAGCTGTGACCTCGCTTCACCACCCTTGCCTCAATCAATAGCTACCAGCTTTTAAAGTCCCAAAAGGTGTGATTAAGCCTCTGCTGCATGAAGTTAGCATTTCCTAGCATACAGCCCATTGTCCTGACTGAAAGGACCTAAAAGCCCTTATTCTGTGAGGGTTAATGACCAGATGTCCCTGGAAGGAAGCCCATCAGCCCTGGCCCTCAGTGCCAGGCATTACTGCAGCTGATTTCATTCCCCTTTGCATCCGTGTTTTAGCTTCAGTGGGCAGCACAGAACACTCCACTTGAGTAAACGAGTATATGTGTGCAGGAATAATCCCAGTGATGTCCTGGGAAGGAACTGGAAAGAGAATTGTGTTATTCATTACTGTTGTGTGGAGGATGCTGTTAGTCCATGAGAGGAAGCGTCAGAGGGATGCAAACTCAAACCCTTCCATACCTGGGAGTATGCTAGTGCATGTTTCAAGTCTATATACCCAGCACTTTCTCTGGAGCAGTCCCTCTTATGGAGTAAGTGCTTGCATAAATGTGATAGTGCCAGCAAGGCTTAAATCAGACTGTCCCCTTGTAATAGCAAGGCTTTAATAATGCGTGAACAGGACAACTGCCTTGTCTGTGTGAAAACAGTAAGGACAGGTTTATGGTTTGCAACAGCAGATGCTTCAGCACCTTTAAAAGGAAGGGAATGAGCACTATAGTTTGGGGAAATAAATGAACAAAGCAAAAGTTGCCTCATATATGATGTACGTAAGCTGCACATTTAGCAGTGCTAATATTGATACATCATTCTCTAAGGGCCATTTCAATGTCACCATTTTCATGCAGAAATCCAACAGTACATACATCAACTTAAAAGGGTTCTTTGAGCAGCTGGCTTTCTTACTTGCATTTTTCTTTTGCTCTGTCTCATTATTGATCCCAGAGCTCAAGAGGCTGTGAGGACGTCTCACTCCAAGGAAAACGCTAATACCGGTATCTTGCTCTCCACATGGTGTATTATTGACTGTATGTTACCCCACTCAGGCAGCACAATTGGATAGGGAATTTGGTTAGCACAGTATAACCAGGGTACGTGGTAATTACTGGGGTGTCATTATCAGTCTTATGACATGTTTTTGCAGTTGTTAATTAAGGCTTTTTTTTTTCCTCTGTATATTAAATTTTTGAAAAACTTTGAACAGTATTTATAAATCTTTAGTCCCTATAGCCAGCAGCAGCTTTGCTTCTGGAGAAAGAAAAGCCCATAGGCTGTGCCTTGCAGGTGAGTCTGTGTGTAAGGACAGGCCATTACAGATTTGCTGCTCAAGGACGGAGGCAGAAATAAACTTACGCATGCACGGAGTATGGAGCACAGATGAATCCAGTCATGATTCAGTTTGAGTGCAAGATTAGTTTCCTTTGAAATGCCATCAGAAAGTATTTGCTCACAATCTAGGTCACAGCAACAAAGGCTATGGGAGGGATTGACTGAAGGCAAAAGGAGTGAAGCTGAAATTACCTATGTTCAACAGCTGTCTAAGTCTAAGCCAGATGTCTGCAATGTTAAATATTCTGTAGGAACAGAGGTCTGTACCCATGTAGACCCTGTGGTGGGAAGAAACAGAATTGTACATTTATGTAAGTAAGTCCATGCAATGACCTCATAACTGTCTTACCTGTGCTATCGCTAAAAATCTCTGCTTCTCTTCATGCTAAAAGTATGCTGAACACTCATTTTCACAGCTAGCTCATACTATGTTTTTTTCTACTGCTTCACTTCCTTCCCCTGAATAAAATAATTGTTCTTTGAGCTCAGTACCGTGAACCAAACATTGATACAGATTAAGATGACCAGCAGATGATGGGAAACAGAAAATCCAGCTAGACTCATTCAGCATAAACAAATATTTTGAGGTGCATTGCTCAGGCAATGATTAGTTTGCCAGCTGTAGGCAGAGCTACAGAGGAAATTAAAAAGATGGAGTATGCTGAAAAGTGCAGAGGGAAAGAAACTACATCAGGGTACACTGATTCATAATGCAGCAGGGAAAGAGTGGGGTTTAGGCTAGGATCTGCTGGATTTAAAGATTCTTGCCTCTTTGAGAGTCAGTCCATCTGTGAGATGCTTTCTATACTGTCACGCCAGCAGTGGAGCGGAAACTTTTTTTTTTTTAACAAGCAGGAGGAGGGGGGGAAGCCCTGCATAAAAACCAAGCTCTCATAAGAGGACAATATTGCATGTACCTTTTCAAAATCCTTCAGGATGCAGCTGCAGATAATGAAGACAAATGATTCTTTCAAAATGCCAATAAAGATCATAATGGAAACAAGCTATGCCTAGAATTCACCTCAGCTTTAGATTCTGATGGCAACACAGATAATAGTATAATGGAGCCTATTAATGCTGTAGGAGGCAGAAAGAGACAAAAGCTAGAAGGATGAAGAGTTATTTAAACTCTCAAACTGATGCGTACAAAAGAGTCTGAGGCAGGAAATCATCACTGAGATCATGAAAACATGAACAGTACATGCTGAATAACAGAACTACGTTATGGCCTTGCTACCTTTACTTGCAGATAGTACGAGTAGCATCTCTAGTGCCCTCCCCAAAATAAGATATCTCAGCAAACAGCAGTAAATGGAAAATAGTCAGAATGTTTTCAGAAATACAGTTCTTTTTGTCAAGAAACATCAAGCAGTCAGGCCCCAAACCTCTCCTGTCAGTGGTGGAACATTAGCCAGGAAAATTCAGTAGGTTTAGAGTAGGATTTCGACTGGGAAAGCAGCCACTTACAGAAAACATCCCAGTAATTTTGGCACTCAATGGTATTACAAGAGACATGGGAAAACTAGTTCCAAGTTCCTCTTCCTGTTTTAGATGAGGCTGTGAGCTTCAGTCTGATGATCTGGAAGATGCCTGCTTGCGGTAAGAGCTTTTTGGCAGCCTGGAGATTCCCCTCATGCCTGGAAATGATGAAAAGATCTGAGAGAAAGAAATCTAAACTATATGCACTTCTAAAACAGAATACTAGTCACCTTATCACTTCACACCTAATGCTACCTGATAATGCAGCAAGGCTGGAGTGTCCTTTTGTGTCACTTCCCCCCATTTTTAAGAAAATTTGGGACATAAATTAAATGAAATGGAATAGAAAACATATTTTGAGCTGGAAGTTCTGGAGAGGGAACTGAAAAGATCCAAAGATGGGATGAAACAGATAGAAAGTAGAAAGCCTCATTCATTTTTGTCAAACTCATCACAGGATTTCTGGATGATAACGTGGGCACTGCCTGAGCCCTCGTGAACCCTGAGCAAAAGGGTAGGCCTGTTCTATGTACAACAAAACATGAAGTTGTCACTAAGGTCTGTTGAGAACAAGGCTGTAAGTGTAAGGGACACGCACACCATGGGACTAGCTGTACTTACAGATCAGTGCTGAAAGTACAACTGGCAGCCTATATTAATAAGGTTTAATCTGTTATCCGAGGAGACCATATATATATCATAGGAGTCTGCGACCTCCCAGAGGGAGACTGACTACTAGCTTCACTAGGATGGTTTAGAAATGATCTTGTAGCCCTTCAAGGCCTCTCCTCTACTGATTTATCATGTCATATGCTTTTGAGACTCTGTCTCACACCTGCCCTTGAAACCTCAGCCTGCTCCTTTTTAAACTTGCCCTGATAGCTCTCTTAGACTTTCACACATTTGTAAAAATCCCCAGAGCCACAATATTATCCCTCCCCAGAAAACCCGCCTGTGTGAAGGAGTCTCTGACACACAGGACAGTGGTGTGGTAGCAGAAGGGCTGTGCCACTGCTCCTGATGGTCACTGGTACCCTGGGCTTCCCCAGCCGTCTGTCATCTCTCAGATGCTAAAGCTATTGCAGCAGGAGCAGTCTCTGTTACACATGCACGGTCCATATTACAGTGGGGCCTCTGATTGGAGGCAGCAGTATATTACTTCTAAATAGAAAAATACCGCTACTAAGAGAACAAAGACTTTCAACTGAGATTAACATTTTATTGCCTGGGCGGTAGGTATCAAAGGGCTTTATGGCTCTTCTGGAGGCACTTCAGTCCAGTTGGATTAAAATCAGCACAGCTGTTCCCCAACTGGTTTTAAGAATGCTTCCAGTAAATGCTGCTTCCTGCTGTTGCTGTCCTTCTTCTGGAAGCTGCACCATCCTGCTCAGCTCAGCTCAGAGACTTGCTCTTCCACTTCTTCCTCCTCCTCCTCTGTGTGTTTGCTTCAGGCCTAGCAGTCTCCATCCCTGCATCCTCTCTGCACTTCCCAGCAACAATCTTCAGCACAAAATTGATGAGTAGAGCATGGTGGGGGGTTACCAGTAAGCAAATGAAATTGCAGACACAAACAAGTGAGGCTGTGAGTATGGGAGATGTCAGGTTTCTCTTGCTCTGCTCTCTCCTCTACACTGGGTTCGGCACCAGGAGTGTATATCTCTGACTGGTTCTTCCTACACTGATGGGACAAGGTGAGCTCTGCTGTAGCCAGCTGACTCCTCATCTCCCTTCAGGCTGCTCAGCAGAGGCAGTAGGACAGGTATTTCCTTGTCCCGGCCACGTGGAGGTGAAACTTTCAGATGGTGAGAATTGCACAACCAGCAACAATTAATTGTTCCTGCCTCTGCCGTGGCTGCTGGGGTGCAGAAACCTTTGGTAGCAATGCAGAGATGAAGAGGGGCTGGAAGACTCAGGCCTCTAACTGCACTTGGAAGTGAGCAACAGAGCATCTACATTTAAAAAAAAAAAAGTTGAGAGTGCCTGCGCTGAAGAAGCCAGGACAGCAGGACTGGAGCATCTCCTCTTCTGCTAAAGAGCTGCAGATGGGTGACCCTGGTGGGAAGCTGAACAGCAGAGTGACAGAAGCAGGGTTCAGAGTTTGTCTAAGTTCCTTTGATTGCTCTCCAATGCACTGCATCGAATAAGACTCCTGCTGTGCTCTAGCCTAGATTTCACTCCATCCCTAGGATGCAGATGCCATCTGCAGGAGCCACTCGGTCCAGCCTACTGCAAGCTACAATAGCTGTGAAGGGAAGATTTAATTCTAGTAGTCAAAGAGGTGTCACAAAGAGACTCTGCCTGCATCTCTGCCTGCACCCCGAGAAGGAAGCGCAACCCTTTTTTGTGGAGAGAGCTGCAATGGTGGGTGGCAGCAAAACTGCCTCTCTTGGCTAGGGTCCAGGGGCAGGGAGACTGGTTGGTTCAGGCACCCCTCCTATTTTAGGCTGTAGATTGAAGGTCTCTCCCTGTAGAGCTGGGGGCTTCCCACCTCCAGCAAAAGTGTGTTTGACAGTATTTAGACAGAAAGACTGGAGTTGTCTGCTCCCACAGCTGACTTCTTCCCCAATATGCCTGTTGGGTTCTCCTAAATACACAGGTCTGTGGGACTCTGACCTAGTCCTGCGTTGAGGACCATTTTCTAAGACAAATGATATGGTGTTCTTATCTCAGACTGTTACCAGTTTCTAAGAAGGATGGGTATGGTTTTGAATGTTTGTTAGCTTCATGAGTGGGGTTTTATCTTGCTAAAAGCCGCATTCTGTGCAATATCCTGAGCACACCCCCATCTCTCTCTGTCCTTTGGGTCACAGTGCAGGTAATTAAATAGCAAGACTGAGCTGAAAACAGAACTTGCCGTGAGCCAGGTCCCAACTCACCAGAAAGCAAAACGCAGAAAGTGGCTTGTCCTGCTGTGGAGGTTTCCACAGATGACTGAAGATTGTCAGGTGTGGATAAGCTGTCATCATATTAGAAGCATTTAATAGCAATCAGCAGTTAAAAAGAGCTTTAATACCATCTATGCTTCCCTTGCGCATTAGGGAATTGCAGTGCCTGGTGCTGAAGGGTGTAACTTTATGATCATTCTGGCCAACTGTTTCACTAAATCCCCCAAATTTCTTTCTTGTGGATGTATGGAATGTGTTCCCTGCTGCCATCCCTCTCTGAAGGGATGGAGCCCTGGGCTCTCTGCAGCTGGGATGTGCCCAACAGCCGTGCCCAGCACTCAGCCCTCCTCGCTTTCTTCCCTCCGTATGTGAGAAATGCACACAATGGTACTTGCCAAATTAAGCATTCTCCTGCAGTGAGTGAGGAGAGCAAGCAATTTGGCTCCCCAGAGCGTGTGTGAGCAGATGGCAGGTGAGCTCTACCTTCCTGAGAGGGAGAACACTTGTTCCTGGCGGTTTAGGGGTGAAAGCTCGGCCAGCAGCGCCTGGGCTTGCAAAAAATCCTGAGGTAAGAAAGCTGAACTGTGCCTCCCCTCTCAGTTTCCAGCAGTGTTTAGGAAAGAAGGCAACAGATGCCATCCATTTAAAACAAGCATGTCAGTAACAGCCACAGCCTGACCCAAACCAGATGTCATCTCTATGGCTGTTAAGCCTGATATTTCACAGACTGCCATAAGCGCCGGACAGCGTAGCTTGAGGTTGCCCAGTCGCTTGTTGTACTTCCTGAAATGAAGACCTCCTGCTCACCACTCAGAATCCAGTTAATCTGCCATCAGCACAAAATAGTCCTTCTTCTTCCCGAGATCTCTGGGAAAAGACTTTGCACACACTTAGATTCTGCTGAGTAACTAGAAAAGGCAATTTTTCAAGCTCCCTTGAAAATAGGTGCCTGTTTTCAGAACAGTAAAAGTTCGCCATCCTATTCTTTTATTATAGGATCTGTTTGGAAGTAAGCATGTTTACTCTACTGAATTTCCCTTTTGGAACTAATAAACTCTTCACAGCAAGGTTGTTCTCCCAAACACAATTTGTGCAGGATTCCACATACTAGCACTTCTCTCAGAAGTAAAAATAATCTTAAACACCTCTTTTCTTCATCTGGAGAAGTAAAATGTACTGAGCCCCAGAAATAAGTTTTGAAAAGCAGCTTCCATGATCCTTGAGCCTCTCCTTATACCCAGCCTGAACTTTAAAGCAGTTCATGTGCTATCTCTAGGTATTTACAAGACAGCATTATCATCCGATTTACTGAGAGTCTGCTGAATGCTTGGGAGGGTTTTTTAGAGGGGTTTGAGTTGTGTACATCTGTCTAAACGGCAGCTCTAAGAGATTAAAACAAACTTTTTGACTTCCTGAGGGCCAGCATTTTAGAGGAAAAATTATCACAGCAACTTGAATTGCTATCAGTGAATCAAGTAATAAACATCAGTCGGAGGTAATTAATATCCCAGGGGATGAGAAATCTAGGGAGTGTTATTTCTCAGTGGAGCCCTAGCATGGATAAGGAACTACTTTCAGTGTCTTTTGTGACACTGGCTGATGCAGCACAGGCTCGTTGCCATACAGCTAGTGTCAGGAATAAATGCTTTCTCCTCTGGCAGTTATTAATCTACTTATTTTGATATTAGGGATTTTGTGTAGTGATGACAAGCAATATACAATCAAAAGTGAACCTTAAATTCATAGTCTTGAAGATTACGTGGTGGCACTGAGGATACTGTATTACCAAAAAAAACCTCAAAAGCAAAGATTGTACCTCAAACCATGTGGTATCAAAACTAAACATCCAGTCATGTTCTTACTGAAGTATCCAACCTGCCATGTCCTTAGTTTACAGCTCACCTAATTCCTGTGGCTTTGCTGCTGTGGCACAAGACATAGGGGAATGCAACCATTTCATTTTTTTCTTACAAATTGTCCAACGTGAATGTTACAAACCCCTTTTTCAGTTTGTTACTGAAAATATGCCAATGTCAAAATGTCTTTGTGATCTTCTTAATTATCTGCCCCAACTAGCTCCAACTTTGACATAGTCTAGGCATAGATTACTATATGTGTCTTACCCACCCCTGTAGATTCACTGGTGGATCTCAGACTTGATTGATTGGACTGACCTACATTTCTTAAGTAAATATTCTACAGAGGTTTCCCAAGTTTTCATTCTTAATCTCCTAAACTCACTCATGTGGAAAAAAAACTTCAGCTGCTGTGTTATTTTTTTCATCTATAGCTAGCTATGAAAATTAAGTTTTACTCCCCTCCTCTAAAGATCTCTCACTGCTTAGGAGAACTGTGTAAGCTTTACTGCATTCGAGCTCTAAATACAACAGTCATAGGGAAGTCTGTGTGTAGCCAGGATTAAAAGCGATTTGATTCAAAGGCCTGTACTTCAAACAGTTGGACCAACCTGCTTCTCCTGTAGAGGAATGTATGGTGAGGGTGCTGTCTGGTTGTTCCTGCTATTGTCTTTCCTCCATCTTTATAGAAAAAGAGAGGAAGACAAAAGAAAGGCACAACTAGAAAAGTGTCTTGCAGTACATTGGGTTATCTCTTTCTGTCTTGGTACGGTCTCTCTTTTCTATGATACTGCTGTGGAACACAGACCTGAGAGCATTATTTAGCTCAGCTTTTTCCACAACAAAACTGCTTTCTCTGTTTGAAGGCTGAAATATGGTGAACAATACTGAAATTCTCTCTATGGAGTGACTGCCTTTTGCAGAGGTAGCACAAAGTAATTCCTTCTATTCACATTCTCTCCTTCACTAAGACACTCCCATTTAGCCTGCTTCTGTCAGCTCTCATTACAAACCAGCAATACCCATCCCCATTTTCCTTCTGGATAAGCTCTCCTTGAATTTGACTTATTTCAGGATGTTGGATGCCAGCTGATAAATGGAGAAAATGTTCTGGAAACTGCAAAAACATCTTTCTAGACCATTACACAACATGTTAAAGGAGTCCATGATTCTAAAAGAATCAGACACCAAAAAAAATAGTATGCAGAACAGTGGAGTAGCCCAGGTGCTAATAAGCAAAAAGAAATAAAATTTTCAGTATAAATTAACATTAAAAGCCAAACAAGAAATGGCCAAACATTATGTTAAAAACAAATATATACAGGATTTGCTTTCCAAAAATCGGTCTGACACGTAAGAAGGGCACGAAAACCTAAAGGTTTGGTGCTAAAGGATTTAGCATGTGAACAAGAGATACTCCATACTCCCTAAAATTCCTTTCCCTGGACGTACCTGACCCACCAAAATCAGCCTTCAGCCAACGGCAGAGGAGAAACAGAAGTCAGTTTGTCACTGGCACCCTGCAGGCTCAGCCCTGTGAGACAAGAGGTGTCTTTCACAAAGGAAAACAAGTGGGTCAGTGATGGTGCAGAATGTCCCTGGAGATGCATCTTACCTGAGTTTGTCAAGAGACAAAGCTGCCATCATTTGTCTGCCAACGCTTCCTCTGCTCGTCACTGCACCTCCCAGCGCTGACCCCAGAAACTCCTGCCAAAGCCCTCTGGGAGCAAACGCGTGGCCAGCACGTGTGAGGCAGCCGCGTGCGCTGGGGAGCAGAGGGTAAAACCGCCCTTTGCGCCAAGATATTAGGCTGCGGCCCTCACTGCTTGTCTGAGCTTTGTAATGAAAAATGACTGCACTGATCCAACAAGGGTAAAAGCTATAAACAAGATGCCACACATAATCTGTTCAAAGAAACAGACAGCTTTTGGTATCCCAAACATGCTTTACAACTGAAGTGGGGGATCTCCTCTAGACATGTCTCAGCCACATCCTCCGCCACCTTCCTTCCCACTGATCTAGTTCCTTCCGCCTGCAGTCTCTCAAAGATATGCCAGATATCATTGCAATCTAGAATAGGTAAAAAGATGCCAGAGTTATGGTTGCTCATGCGGTTTTGAGTATAACTTTTGCAATCAGTGTGTCGAGTCATCTGTCACAGTTCAGGAAGGCAGTGGCAGTTTAGGTCAAAACAGATGCAGGCAAAAGGGAAAATGGATCAATTAGAGGCTGAGTCATGGACATCTTTTTGGTAATCTTTGCTGCCTGACCCCAGTGATGAGCTCTGCATTAGTGTCTAAACCCTAGACATTATCTGTATCTTATAGCCTGGAGAAACTAGTATTGCTTGACTTGGTCACCACTGTGAGTGTGACCTCACGTACTGTTGCTCTGAAGATTAAGACAAAAATAAAATTCTATCATTCACCTAAGAAAAAAGATCATCATTTGAAAGCAAGAAAAGAAGAAAAGTATGAAAAAAAAAAGCCCTCCCAAAGAAATTTAGCATCAGAGACTAAGACCAGAGCAAGGTTACGCCTGGCTGTGTGACAGAATGCTGACAACAGGTCTTTCCAGTGTGGGCTGTGGTAACGCTAATGCTCTGCATCAGGAATCAGGTCATGGGGGTTTTTAATGCTCTGCCCTGGAAGAGGTTTGCCAGTACTTTTTGTTTCCGTAAAGGCCATCCTGTGCCGTCTGAGCAGTGGAAGGCAAAAACGTGATGAATTGCAGCAAAGAGCAACGGAACCGAAGTTCTGGAGCACTGCTGAAATGGTGCCGCCTGGCGGCGGGGCACTCCGGTAAACGCTGCTAGGGCAAACGGCCATCCCTAATTCCATTTCAGCCTAACGATGTTACTCTTGTGAAAAGCGTGAGAGCCCTGTTACAATGCTTTGCTTCAATCCCTTGCAAGCCTCAAACGCCTCTGGAAGCGCCCCTCAGCCAGGGCTGCAGCCCGCTCCAGCTGGGGCGGGAGGGAAGGGGCTGTGCAGCCAGGGAAAAGGGCACCCGATGTGCTGCGGGGCCGAGCCCAGGGGCTGCGGCCAGGCGCCCCGGCCCCGCAGGCCCCAGCCCCAGCGTGGGCGCCGTCAGGCCGGGACGGGCCGACCGAGGGCGAGCCCCGCACCGCCCCGCGAGCCGCAGCCACCTCACGTGGGGCCGCACGCAGCCGGGGCGGCGGCCAATAGGCGGTGGCCGCAGCCCCCTGCGCGAGCGTGGCCGCGAGCGCCCCTGCCTCGAGGCGCTTCCCCAGG
This sequence comes from Theristicus caerulescens, assembly GCA_020745775.1. Classification (NCBI taxonomy): domain Eukaryota; kingdom Metazoa; phylum Chordata; class Aves; order Pelecaniformes; family Threskiornithidae; genus Theristicus; species Theristicus caerulescens. The sequence goes on along the minus strand of CM036566.1, from coordinate 29,704,839 downwards.
CGCCCCGCCCCCGCGGCCTCACAAGTATCGCGAGAGCAGGCGGCTTCCCTCACCCGGCCGCTTCCGCCCTCTCCGCAAAGCCTCGCGAGACCTCGCGTCCGTTTCTCCGCTGCGCCACGGCGGCTCTCGCGAGAGCCGGGGCCGCTCCGCCCGGGCCCGCTCCCCCGGCCCCCGCTCCCCTCCCCGCAGAGCTAATATGGTCGCCAGCGATGGACCCTGTCAGGCCAGGTCAGTGCGAGCGGGCCCGCCGCCGCCCGCCGGGCTGCCTCCGGCCTCGGGGGCCGCCGCTGCCCCACCCGCCGGGACCCCCGCGGCCTGGGGCCACCGTCTCGCCCCCTCCGCACCAGGCCGGCGGCGGAGCGGCGCTGGCCCGGCCGGAGCGCGGCCCCCGGCGGTGTGAGGTGGCGGGCGGCCGTTCACGGCTCCTGCCTCGCGGTCCCCTCCCTCCCGGCGCCGTTGCGCGACCGCCGGCCGCCCTTTGTGCGGGAGCGCTGCCCGGGCCGGCGGCGGGCGGCCCCCCCGCTGCTCTGGGGCACCCGCCGTTCCCCCGCCCGGGCCCGTTACCGCCCCCGGCGGCGGCTACCCCCGCTGCGGGAGGCGCTTTGTTCTCGGCGGCGGTGGGGCCGGCTTCGCGGCCCGCCCGCTCGCCGGCGGCTGCCCGGGGCCCCTGGCCGCGGCTGTGAGCCGGTCCCGCCGGGCCTCCCGTTATTCCTGACGACCATTTTTGTCCCTCTTTCCGTTCCCTCTGCCGCAAACGCTGCGGCGAGCGAGCGATGTCATGCCCGTCAAGGTGGCTGCTCTCTGGGCCGAGGCCTAAGCGGTACTCGGCTTAATTTGGGGGGGTCATGTTAATTGTTTGGCTGTTCAAGTGACGCAGTTTTTGTTAGCTGTTGATGATGTAGCATTTGCTTTGCAGTGAAAGTGTAACTGTAGTGTATTAAGATCAAAGCAAACACCAAACAAAGGGTAAGTGTTCGGCTGCAGAGCCAGCGTTTGGTATTTGTGCTCACAGGAGCAGCTCGGTGATGTCAGAACTAACACCGTTTCCCCCTCGATTTGTCATCTAGATTTTATTTCCTTAAACTTTTACTGTATGAAGCCCTTTAGGCCTGAGGGAGTATATCATTATCCCTTTAGTTTGCTAGCAATTGAATTAAAACCTTCTTTTCATGAACCACTACTTCTCTTCTCAAGAAGTTATTTATTTTCTCCACCTAATAGCTGTTATGAGGTTTATTTTTGTCTCTTGTTTGCTTGTCATTAGCCTAGTGCTTAATGCTTTATGTTTTCTACTATGTTAAGACCTGCATCTCTTATCTGAGTTGGTGAGGTGCATTTATCCTGTTTTGTAGATGGTAAACTGAGACAATAAAGGTCAAATGTATTCAAGTGTGTGACTGTGCTGATTACTTGCATGACCTGTATATACCTAGTATTACAGATACTTTTAAAATTCATCTTAGTCACACATCTACATCATTAGGTGTCTCAGTCCATGTAGAAACCTTTCCATATTATGATTTACTTACAGTCCTAGAGGAACATTATTTTTGGTAAAATCAGAAATAAAAAGCTGTTCCTATGAGTCCTTTATCAGTGCTCAAACCTTCCATTCTTTTATGGCTGTAACTTTTTCTTGTTTTTTGCCCCAGGAAGCCCTTACCAGCCCGTAATTGAAGCATTAGGAAACTATCCACAGAAGAAGTTCTACAATGTCTCAAAGCTTGGAGGCACCAAGTATGGTAATGATGCTTTTTAGTTGTTTGTCATTAGGATGGTACCAGCAGTAAACATGCACCACTTACTGCTGTAAAATGTTAGGAGATGCAGTCATGAATACGTGAATTCTTAATAGGTGTATTTGAAAGCTTACAATTTTCCAATCTGCTCTTGCTTTATGAAGTTGGTAGGGGGTAATACTTCATGTAGCTTTTTTTCAGTAAGGGAGAAAGTATAGGTGTTGCTGGAGTTTTCAGCAATATTCCAAAAACAGAATAATTTCTCTTTCGGAAAAAAAGAAGTGACGGAGAACTCCTATGTCGTACTTCAAAAATAAATATCGTTTTTACTGTAATTTTCTACTGCTTCTTGGTCTTCTAGTTTTACCTTACAGCAACTTCAGATAGTGGGGAACTGTGTGTTTACTAGAACATAGCTTCTACTGCAATTGCTGCAGAAATATGAGGTTTTGTGGTGTTCATACAATTGCTTAATCTCAGCATGTCATTAGTATGTAATAGAACACTAAGTGGTATGTGCCAAAAGGACTTTTATTGGCTCTCTGTGTCTGGGTACCTTTTAAAAAATAAAAAGTATGTGCATATGTGATGAGGGAGGGGAATACATGCAGATGGAGAGAGCTATAGATCAGTGTCAGCTGGAATAGGCTTTACTCTTGCAGATAATCAAAACATACTTCCATTATTCTCTCCCTTTGCTTTCATGTTAAACTCCTAAGGCACTTACCTGAGGTACATATCAAAGGTATTTGGGATTTTTTTCAGTTTTGCCAGGTCTGAATTACTCTCCTATATTCACGGAATTTGTGATGTTTTTCTTAACTAAAAAATTACCAGTGGATGTTTCACTTTAAACCCATATTTGACAACAGTAATTACTTCCCTGTTGTTTGAAGGGAAGAGAGAGGGGAGCTAGTGCACAATGGCTGCTGAAACTCTTGTGCAGCAGCTGTGTGCAGATTTCTACTACCTGTAATAATGAAGCAAATCTTTCAGATAGGCACATAAGAAGGAGGTAGAATGCTTCTGGTTGTGGCTTTGTCCAGGAAGAAGCAGTGGTGTGGTAGTAACAAAACCAGTCAGTTCTACAGCAGTTTTTTGGGTTTTGTTTTTTTTTTTTTTGAAAAGCCTTGTGACAGGAGTGGAAATATAAACAGAAGATACTACTTTCTGCTAAGATGTGCCATAAAGCTTGGAGCAGCAGTGGGTATTCTTGAAGATACTTGGAGAAGGAGTCTAAGTAGACTAGACTAAGAGTGTCTTTGTCTTCCAAACTTCTGTGCAGAAGTTGGAAGCCTCAGATTAACTACGTATTAGCAAGATATTAAATGAAATTTAGGTATAGCGTGGGACAACACTGATAGCAAACCCAGCATCTGGAATTGCTTATTGCATTTGTTGCTAGAACATTAATTTTGGGTTTTACCTGTTTGCCCTCTGCCTTGGGGCTTCTGCCTATAATCTGACAATAAGTGCCTGTTTAAGTTAATCAGATTACTAATGTAAATGTTAATTGATTTATTTGCCAATTTGCTAGGGAGAATCTGATTTTCTAGTGCTTAAAATAGTATTTGGTTATGGGGAAAATGGTAGCTAGAAAGAGCTCAGAATGATTTAGGGCAGAGGGGGCACCTAGAGATCTAGTCCAGGCTCTTGCTGGGACTAGAGCTAACTTGAGAGCCTTTCTCAACTGAGCTCTGCAAACCTGTGAGGATGGAGATTCCCCTGCCTCTCTTGATCCTGTGCTTAACCACCCTCCCTGTGAACTTGTTTTGCTTTGTATCCAGTCACAATGTCCCTTCCTGCACCTTGTGAATTTTTTTGTCCTGTCACTGTGCGCTTTTGAGAAGTCAGGCCTCACCTTCTCTGCAGTTCCTATTAGGTTGTGGCAGTAATGACTGCAGTTAGCTCACTTAGCACTCTCTTCTCAGGGTGAGCAAACCCAGGTCTCCCAACTGCTCCTGTGTGTCAGGTGCAGCAGCCCCATAACCATCTTAGAAGGCCCTTTGCTGGATGTGATCTCATTTCTTGAGATCTCCTATATCCTGGGAGGCCCAAAACTACACACAATATTGCAGATTTGAGCTCGCTAGTGCCTAACAGAGAGAAGTAGTCGCTTCTCCATAGCTGATGGCCGCTAAGAAGCCCACTGGACAGTTAATTTATCACTGTAAGGATGCACTGCGTATTATTTGTAATCCAAGAAAGAGCAAAACAATTTTCTTCTGGTAACTTGGCTTTTAAATAAAGAGGATGGTGGCATTACAGCTGATTACACTTGGTTTTGATGACTTTTATTATATTATTTTGAGTGACTTGTCTAATTAGACAACAATGGATAATATCTGAGAAAGATACACAATGAGAACAGAGTCAGCAAATCCTATATGAATAGTTTGTGGACAAACCTCTGCATTAGGTGGAGACTACCAAATCTAACTTTTTTGTTAAAGCCTGAACTTAATTGTTTCACCCTCTTCTTCCAACTAACTTTTTTATATTTCTCACTGTTCTCATAAAGTCATTTTCCTGCTTGAATGGTGCTGAAAATAATGGGATTTGGGGAGAAATGTGAATTATTCTTGATTTTGTTTGTTTGTTTGCAGCAAATAATGATATCTGCTTCTTTTTTCTCCTCACACTTTTTTCATTCTCATTTCCAGTTCCCTAATTTTTTTTGTGCCAGAAAGCTGCTTCTAGTCAATAGCTTAATCCAGATCAGCAACAAACTAACTAAAGTCATGTGTAGTGAAATATCATTCTTCTTTATATTTTATGAAATGTGTTTAATTTTAGGGCACATGGCAGAATAGTTTCTGGTCTTCATATCGCTGTTTATTAAAAAGAAAGAAAGAAAATATTCTGGCATTGGATGCTTTTGGCTTGATATCTCAAGTAGTGAAATGGTGAAATTTACAGTTAAAAAAATATTTTTGAATATTCTAATTGTTGTTGCTTTTCACCCACTCTGATCAGTAATCCCAGCTCTAGATTCCTTGCACCTCTCTCAGGCCAGCATAGCATACCTTCATAAATGTCACTGTCTTAACACAGTGCGGTCAAGCTGCTGGTATCTTCTATTCAAATCCCATATGATAACTCATCTTTGGTAACGTATACATTATGCAACTCACTGTTCCATATTGTGTAATGAAGATCAAACCCAAAGGCAACAGGAAAAGCAGGCTCCTGTAGCTCTCATCCTTCCAGTCCCTAGCAAAGTGGAATTCTTTAGAAGTGTGAGGTTGTAATTTTTAAAAAACTGTGTAAGCTGAAGGTGCTGCACTAATTAAGTCGGTTACTTTGCTTTACCCTAGATACTCTGCCTTACTCCATACGAGTGTTGTTTGAATCCAGTATCCGTAACTGCGATGGCTTCTTAGTGAAAGAAACAGATGCTATGAACATCTTAGACTGGAAAACAAAACAGAATAATGTCGAAGTGCCCTTCTGTCCTGCCAGAGTTGTTCTTCAAGACTTTACGTAAGTGTGTGTGCGAAAACCACTGAAATAATCTGTGTAAACTCACTGAGTTGTATGTACAATTCTTTGGCTTGAAAATAAATAGCACCTAGCCTTTTGATATGAAAGTATCTCTTTTTCTCAGTAGAAACCTGTGCCCTGCTTCTGCTATTCAGTAGATTCCTCATGATAATTCCATGCGATGCTAGGACAGGAGTTGTTCCATAGGGTACCCTGGTGTTAGCGCATGGTGAGGCTGAAGCTGTTGGCCTGCAAGGAACCCTTTACAGGATAAGAGCCAAAACACAAATGGAAGTGGTGACATTTTGGCTGTAGCCAGATGGCTGACAGTTCATTGAAATATATAGAATTCTTGCTTGAGATAACTGAAGTTTCAATATTGCTTACTCCACAAGTATATGTAATCCAATTGAATCCATAAATAATAAATATATTTCAAAAGAGGTCTCTTAGGATATTAACTTCCTTTGTGATTGGAGTATGGCATAGCTAAAAGGGCAGTCCTTCAGCAATTAGCAAATATTAAATTTCAGCTGTTTTGCTGACTCATTAACTATATATTTATCAAGAAATGAGAAAACTAAAAAAAAAGGAATGGTGATCTTAAAAGTAAGGTAACTTCTGCTTAGCAAGCGAAGTCAGGAAGATTTCTATAGTACTCTGTTACATAAACATTGTGTTAAAATGTATAGCACGAGCATTGTTTGCATAGCAAGATTCTATTGTAAAGGTAATAAGTATCTGAAAATGAGTTTTGTACTAAAGTATCATCGCACTTCAGAAGCATAGCAAGACAAAAGAGAAACATAATTCTTTTCTTTGAGATGTTCCTGTGTTCTTGTTTGGTATGTTATTTTCAAACATGCTGTTGCTTGTTGTGAATGAGTACCACCTCCATTGACTTTTAAAAATGTTTCAAGTTTTTTAAAATTTAGAGAATAGTAGGGGTTTATCTGAAATAGAACTTGGGTAGATCTAGACCTAAGTAAAGTTAAAGTTAAAAAGAAGCTTGTATATTTTAGTCAGTTAATCTCCCATGTTGTTATGCTATTTTGTTTTGTATTTCTGTTAGTGGAATTCCAGCAATGGTGGATTTTGCTGCCATGAGGGAAGCTGTGAGAAATGCTGGAGGAGATCCTGCAAAAGTCAACCCTGCCTGCCCAACTGATCTCACTGTTGACCATTCTCTGCAGATTGATTTCAGCAAATGGTAATGTACCTCCTTTTTTTTTTTTTTTTATGAACCATACATTTTTGTCTGATACCGAAGTATGGATTCACTCTGGACTTGGTACCATCCCATCAAATCATTTGTCGTGTGTGGATCCCTGAAACTAGACCTGATGGTATCTGAAAGAGGGCTGGATAAAAATAGATAAACTAACACTCGAAGGAGAGGAAGAATGGTTGTGAGGGGTTATGGATGAAGCTGACTGACAACACAAATTCTGGGCAAGAGATTGCTGAAATAACTTGCTCTGTCATGGTTTCCAGAAAATAATATGTCTTAAGACAATGAGGCAGAGGGAGTTTGTAATTTTGCTTTGCCCTGGTTTTACTGTTAATGTTAAACAAAACTCTTTTTTTTTTTTTTTTTTTTTTTAAACCTGACTGCCTTGTCACAGCTCCAGAGAAATGGCTTGCCATCCTACTGGACACATTGAAAGACTGTCATTTCAGCCCATAGCTTATGATTGGTTTTTTTTTTTTTTTTTTTAATGGGCCTGGATTTTACCACAGATTAAGAAAGGCTGCATGTATTTGCAGAGAGAGAAGTGTACTTGTAGGAGTCTGGAAGAGTATTGGGACTGGAAAACTGACAGCCTGGTTTTCCTTTTCTGACAGGCAGTAATGTGATGAAAACAGCCTGGGGCTGCCTTTGCTAGAAACATAATACTGCAGAAAAGGAAAAACTTGCTTTTTATTCAGTGTTTGCCGAAGTACATGCTAAGTAAATAATGCAGCTCCCCTCCACCTTCTCCCCTGCCCCGCCATCATGGAGTCTTTCAAACTCACGCAGAATTGTGTAAATTGTTCAAGCTCTTTGGGAATTGTTAAAGTTCATGGGGGAAAAAGCCTGTGGTCAAATGGATGTGGGTGTACGAGTCATTTCTGCAGCCCTTCCAAATACATACAGGATTTTGGTGGCTAGTATTAGAAAAGTGAAGAGCAAGAAGCTACAAATCATTTGTTGTGTTGCACATGTGTTTTCAGTTCTGTGGTCTGTCCGTTCTTGTGTCTGGAGGGACAGCTGATTCGATTGCAATTAGGCTAGCCTAAAATTATCAGAAAGACCAAGTGCTGGCAAGAGGTCTCAACACACTGCTTTGTAATGATAAATCCGGCTTCTGTAGTTTCGCTTTTGGAAAGCTTACAGGATCTCAGCAGCTGCTGGCCTGTGATAAGAAACCCTTTGCTACAGGATGGTTTATGCTGCTTTTATATAGCTTCCATCTCCTGCTGCTCAGAGGCTCCTCAACTAAGTTGGGGTTTAGACAAGGTATCCTCTGACACCATGCAGTATCCTGCAATTCGATAACTAAGTATCTTTCTGTGTTACTAAAGCAGAAGAAAGCAGTGGCTTTAATTACGAATGATTTGGTAAATATTGAGAGGTAAAAAGCCGTTCATTTTTCACAACAAGCTTTCTTTACTCTCATGCAAAGACTGAATATTGTACAAATAGAGGGTAGCATGCGATATGGACTGTATTACATTTCTGTCTTACTTCTGACTGACTTGAATAGTGTATAAAATTTATCGGAGCCTTTGAGAACTTGTATAAAAAGCCTAATTAAATAATAAAATTGCATTTCTTTCCTTGAGAAAGCTTCGTCTCTAATCACTGCTCTGTGGATTTAACAGAACATGTACAGCACTGTCTTAAAAAAAGAAACATGTTCAGTAAGTCCACTGCCTGGATGAGGCTCGACCCAGACCTTTGAAGTTTAAAACCCTGAGTTTAGCCTTTGCAACATTGTTTATAAAGATTTCTGGTCTGTTGTGAACAAATTGAAGGAGTTGTTTATCTGGTGTTAATCTGTCAGACAATCCAGTTCTGTTCACTTACTTATTACCACACTACTTTACTTAACTAAGCTTATCCAGTGGTAGTTTACTTTGCAACAGGGTTGTAGTAAAATAACTATTTTTTTCCAGATAATATTTTATAATCTGTTGAAGGGATTGCAAAAAAAAAAAAGAGCAAAATTCCTAATGTCTAAATTATTCTTCTATTTAATGTTACAGTGCAATACAGAATGCTCCAAATCCTGGAGGTGGTGATTCACAGAAGCCGGTGGCAAAGCTTTCTCCGCTGAAAGCGCAGCCTCGCAAGCTACCTTGCAGGGGTCAGACTGGCTGCAAGGGGCCGTGTAGCGCCGGAGATTCGAGTCGCAACTCAGGACAATTTTCCACACAGATTGAGAACACACCTATCCTCTGTCCTTTCCATCTTCAGCCCGTGCCTGAGTATGAAAGCTTCCTTTTTTTAATTATTTGTGCCCTGCTGTGTTGTTAAGCACTGCCTGTGACAGTTCATAGAGATGCAATTATTTTTTTTTCTAAACATACTTCTGTACTCTTCTTCACATGTGCCATAGACAGGTTTCAGCATCTAGAAGAAAGTCTGATGTAGCAGATTTGAATTAGTCTACAATAACTTTTTTTTGACCAGAAGGGTTTTACTAAACAGTGCAGATGACCAACTGTGTGACTCATGGCTGTGATTTTTAAATTAAATTTTGATACTTCCCTCATTTCTTTACAAGGACAACAAAGCGTAGGAGTAACCCTCTGTGTGTTACAAAGTAAACCTCAATGAATAAATCAATGGAGCATTGATTTATTTCTAAAAGTAGATTTTAGTTTTTCTGTGAGAACTTTTCAAAAGTCTCTGGCTCTTAAAGAACTAAGAACTAGCCGGTACGTCATCCCCCAGCTTCTACGGAATCTCACAGTCCCTCTGTCATGGAGTTGAAATTCAATGTATATCCTGCCTGTATGTAATGGCCTAGGGGAACCTCATCTATCTGCCTTTTCCAGATTTTCAGTATTATTAACAGATCATTGCATACCATTCCATCTATGACAATTACATGTAATCATTTGCCCCTTTCAGCTGCCACCTCTTTTCTCTGAGAGACAGTAGATCCCTATCTTCCTGTGATGGGCAGGTGTAGAACTTAAAAGCTGATCAAATCTGTATCCCACAGTGATATGATGCTGATTGCCTTGGTAATTTTATAGATAATGCAAATTTTCCTGCTCAGTACAGGTGTAGGAATGCAGAATTAGTGATGTTCTCAGCAATATTGATGTTTCTGGCAGCAAAACAGCAGTGGTATTTATTAAGCTGCAGTGTGAACGATGACTATCCCTCGGGGCTTTGCAAAGCAGTATAGCTGTTAACTTCTGTCACTGCAGAGAAGAAAGGGAAGGGTCCCAATGTAAAATACACCTCTAAAAACTGAGGACTTCCTTCCCTCCAGGCGCAAAGCACGTGTGTTTCCTTTCTTGTCCACCTTCTCAAAGCAAAGGTTATTCCTCTTAAATTGTGGGTTACTCCTTTGTAATGAATATCGTATCTTAATAGATAACACTTCTTAAGAAAAGATGGTTCATTTTATGGGACTGTACTGATGAGTACTTGTGAAGAAAAAATTGTGGCTTGGAGGCAAAAAATACAGCAATGGAGGATAGTTACAATTGCCCTGATGTTCTACTCAGCTGCTAAAGGGCTAGTACTGGACATGAAGGGTGTTTTTTTACATGAACTAGTGAAGATCTTCGTTCTTTACCCTAACTGAATTTTGAGGTGTGCAGCCTGTAAGACTACTGATTAGGGAAAAAAAAGCTGCTGTGTATTGTAGTACATGCTGGGAATAGATCTCCTAAAATGAGTATTTTTGAGATCAAATGCTTTAGGCAAACTATAGATAGAATAAACATGTTCTCAAGCACAGCACAGCTGAAATCAGTTGTTTTTCACTGTTCACAGAAAGCTTGCTGCAAAGAAGGAATTATCTTTGTTCTAATAAACCACTTCAAATTTTGCTGCTGGCTTAAATGAGTCTTCCATCAAACATGCAAAAATAACAACTTGTTCTTCTGTAATTTGAAATAAATTGTGACAGTGCTTGTAAACTTTATCTTCCTAGGCCTGAGACAGTATTGAAAAATCAAGAGATGGAATTTGGCAGAAATAGAGAGAGGCTTCAGTTTTTTAAGGTATGTCTGTGTACCTGTGGGCTTTGTATTGTGTTGTGGTTTGGTTGTTGTAAGAGCTTGCTCCATTTGTCTACTGGTGTTCAGGTTTAGATGATAAATTAAGTGTAATCATTTGGAAATGTCAGACTCTCAAATCTGAATTTAATATGGGAACAGAAAATTGGCTAATAACATGGTTTATGACTTTAAATCTAAAAATTGTTAGGCAGCAGAGGTTCTAAATCTAGGTGTTGCTTAAAGGGGAGATAATTTTTCATAATCCTAACTTGAAAAAGCTTATACTGTTTGATTTGGTTCTTATCAGTGTGAAGGCAGCGGACAAAGTAGATTTTTATGAAGCATTAGTCTTTTTAATGCTTCTTAATGAGTTCAGTGCCTTAGGTCACAATGAGTTTCTGGATAAAAGGTTCATTTAGTCATACTTCTGTTACAAATCTGACTGAAGTTGGAAGTGTTGAGCAGAAGCAGGTGTTGAGACATTGCTGCTCTCAAACTAGGCAGCAGTGCTGGTAAACCTGTTTTTAAGGGAAGTCTGGTGTGGTGAACATCAGCTTCTTTGTTGCTAGCCAGGGATCTGCAACATTGATATCTGATCTTCATCCACTAATTTAACGTGGTTTAAGAATCCGATGCAATGATCTAAAAATCTTTTCATGTAAGCAGACTAGGAGGTTTCTTTCTGAAAGCTGCAAATTAGCTTTTACATTATTAAAGAGGAAAACTGCCAAGCTGAATCTTGTTACAAGTTTCCACATCGGCTTTTTTAAATATAGCATCCTGAGTTTGTGTGTAGCAGGACGCTTTTCTAAATTGTATTTTCAGTCTCATCCAGGAGTGTAAAACCTAAGCTAAATTCTGCTATAAATACAAGTGCTTAGGTTCTGTTGTCTAAATACTAGTCTTTGCTGTGCTTGAAATCAGTTGTGGGAGCTGGAAGGTAAGAGGCTTATCCAGCCCTGCTTTTGAAAGGTGGGCATGAATTATTGATTCAGCCTTCGGCAGGAATTGAATGAACGGTTTTGTTAACGATTAAAAATGTATAGATTCCAAGGGGATCACGTAGCTGTGTTTGACAAAGGAGCAAAAGCCACTTATGGAAATAGCAAGTACTGTTTTATTGCACATTAGTTTTGTCATTTTAGTTATGTTCTAAGAATTGAATACACCTTTGAAAAAATGCAACTCTTTTTTTCTCGTTTTGAAAAAATTACAGTGGAGTTCAAAGGTTTTCAAGAATATTTCCATAATTCCACCGGAGACCGGAATGGCGCACCAAGTTAACTTGGAATATTTGTCAAGAGTTGTTTTTGAAGTTAAAGATTTCCTATATCCAGATAGCGTGGTTGGCACAGATTCTCATACAACCATGGTAAATGGCTTGGGTATCTTGGGCTGGGGTAAGTATCCTAAGAATAACTTGCTAGCACTTTGAAAGGCATACTAAAGCATTACAGAGAAATACTTTCTTCCCTCTGGTTACTTCTCTCAAGCATAACAAACTCCGTCTTGAATTATTCTTCAGAATGTTTTTTGTCTACAACTAATTTCAACTAACATTTCTTTCCATCGAGAAACTGCTTTTTGTAATTTAGAGAAAATAGCCAAAACCCAATTGGTATTCAAATAAGTGCTGTTTGTACGTGCAGTATAAAATTTGTATGAAGGTGTCTTTTCTCTTGGAAAGTTAATTTTAGATATATTTTTCTGGTTGATTGTGAAGTCTAACTTCAGCAGTAGTCTCGCTTGATTTTATTTTTCATGTACAAATATTTAACAGAGAACATCTGAATTTCTTGCTCTAGCCTTTAGGTTTAATAGGAAGGGTTTTATTAGATTTTAGGACCTCAAAATATTTAGTGTGGGTTACTTAAACTGATGAAAAGCAACCTAATACTCTCCTTCCAGGTGTTGGGGGGATTGAAACAGAAGCAGTGATGCTGGGGATGCCGGTTACTCTCACTTTGCCTGAGGTGGTCGGGTGTGAGCTGACCGGCGCAGCCAGCCCACTTGCTACATCCATAGATATTGTTCTAAGCATTACAAAGGTAAGTAAGTTTTCAAACAAAGCAAAGTTTGTTGCAAGTTCTGCCAGTGGAGTTTGAGAACTGAATTAAATGCTGGGAGTATTTTTAGTATACCTTTAATCATGGCAGTGCAGAAAGATACAAATAATCTCTAACCATTTTTATTTAGTAGTCCTTCAAAGTAGTGGTTTTTCTTTTCCCTCTCTAGTGGTTTATTTACAGGCCCTCTTTCACTAAAAAATAATAATAAAAAAAAGTATGTGTGCAGGGTTGGAGGCAGGGGCGAGAAGCCCCGTTTTCCATTTTTCTCCTGCTGACAGCATGTAGGCTGCTTCTCCAGCTCAGAAACGTTCTCTGGATGCCCTTTTTGTTGTAAAATACTCCTGCAAGACACAAGGCCTGTCTGTGGTTGTAAGCTGGTATAACTCAAGAATATATTTTCTGAAGACAGGGTTTTGCCAGAGTGGCACAAACTGTCACTGTTGCAGTAGGTGAAGAGCTAGTGGCAAAGCATTGAAGAGCTGTGATTGCTTTGAAAAGACTTTCTGGCCTGATGCTTTAAGAAGTGTGTATCTGTTCTTGATTAGGAAATCTGAAGAACTCAATTGCGGATGGAGGTGCAGTTTATTATGTCAACTTCCAGTGTAGATTTTTAGAACCCAGTATGTTAATGGGGCTTGGGTTTAGGTTTGGGGTTTTGTTTTTGGTTTTTGGGTTTTTTTTTTGCAAACATGGGCCTTAAGGTTTCAGCTTTTTGTTTTAAATGTTCATGACTTGCCAGCTGCGAATTGTTGCAACAAACATTGCTTGCATTGTACCTCTTCACATAACAAATGTTGTTGTTGTTGTTGTTGTTGTGCGTTCTTTTAAACAGCATCTTAGGCAAGCTGATGTTGCTGGAAAATTTGTTGAGTTTTTTGGGAGTGGAGTTTCCCAGCTGTCTGTAGCAGACCGAACCACAATAGCAAATATGTGTCCTGAATATGGTGCTATTCTGAGCTTTTTCCCTGTTGATAATGTGACACTGAAGCACTTAAAGCATACAGGTAAAGACAAAATTAAAATAGCGATTCGTTGTAATAGTATTTTAGATATGTGGCAATACTTCTTTGCTTAAAACTCCGTAACTCTTAAACTGATTTTCTGCAGAGTTCTGACGTGGATTTGATGTATAAAATTCTGCTGTACAGTAGCAGGCTGTGTCATGGGATACACTTGGCTGCAACTTTTGTCCTGTAGAATCTCAGGCACCTGAGTAATACCTGCCACAGGAAATGTACCGTACACACTTACTGTTGGCTGGTCTTGGGGGATGCTTAGTACGTGCCATTTGGGCCTGAGTTACTTACCTGCTTTATTGGCACAGATGTCTTCTTGTGGCCTGTTTTGCTCTGTGTACGCCATGTATTTAAGCGAGGCTGTAGTTTTTGCGTGCGCAACACTGGCATGTGGATAGGTGACTTGCCCTTGAGGTTTGTGTCCAGTCTGGTTCATTTGTCTAACACCTGATCTACTGATATCATGTTACTTTTCAACATCCAGAGTCCTTGTTTTTTGAAAGCATAGGTAAACGTTTAAAAGAAAAGGATTAAGAAAATCCTCACTTACATTTTGAAAAGTGTATGGAATATAAGTCTTCTCAATATGAAATGAATCCCTTAACCACCTGTAGATTCCCTACAAAATCAAAATCTATGATGATTACTAGAAATAAGTGAAACCGCAAAACAAATCCCAACATGTTTCTGAATTTTTTCACAATGATTTTTTTTCCCTTTGAAGAGCATTATTTCGCTGACGTTTCAAGCTAAGCTAGAAGGATGTCAATTCCTTATCAAGCTACTGCAAATAGAGAAAGCCACAGGGTAACAGATATCAAAAAAATCTCATTCACATTAGTAAGCCTTTCTGACACTGAAATCTGTCACTTAAAAACAAGTTAAACATTTTTAATTTAATAACAAACATGTTTTGTCTGGTCAGTGCAGAGCAAATGAAACATTTTCTAACAGTAGCGAGTAGTACTGGCTGTTATCAACTAAGCACATGATCTGTATTAAACAAGTACATCTTAATAGAGAAAAGCTTTATGAACTTCAGGGACAAATCTGTAAATTTAATTAGAGTTACAGCTGCTGGAGTTGGAACAGCTTATTTTGTTCCTTGATACAAGAAGGAAAGTTAAGATAATTAAAAAAAAAAAAGAAAAAGTATTTTAATTCATGTATCATTCCGGAATAGCTCGAGGAGGTTGGGGTATGGAAGTGGTGTGCTGCCTTGAAAAAAAGAACTTTGCATGTTCAAGGATAAATTTGATATGCTTGAAACATCGTTAATTTCTGAGAATTGTGTGTTGTGTTTTATTTATTTTTTTAATGTGACTTTTCTCATGTTTGAAATAACCTTCCTAAGGTTTTGACAATGCCAAGCTTGAGGTCATGGAAGCATATCTTAAAGCTGTGAAGTTATTTAGAAATGATGAGAGTTCTTCCAGAGAACCTGAGTATTCCCAGGTATGCTTGAAATGACTTGTTTCTCTGTTTGATTCTCATAATAAATAACTACTGCTGATTTAACAATTTTGTCTCCTGCTGTAATTTTCATTGCTTTAATAACATTTGCATTTATTAACTCACAATTTTGAGAAGCAGAGTATGTTTGCAAAATATAGAGCGTGTGGGGGAAAGAAGGGAAGTACAATAATGTTCAGGTCAACTAACATACTGAATTCCTTCCACTCCCGAGTGATCGGGTAAGTCTTATGGATAGTAGAAAAGTTAGGGGTAGTGTTAAAACATGTTGAATGAGATGAATGGCCTTCCATATTGGGCAGTCTTGAAAATAGAAGTTTTAATGTCTCAGAACATTCAGATTTTAAACAAAAGAGGTCCTGGATGTCTCAAGAGTATATTCAGTGTAATGTTGGGCTGGGATTGATAATGCATGCTTTTTCTTTGTTTCATTTTAGGTAGTGCAAATTAGTCTAAGTTCTATAATTCCATATGTCAGTGGCCCCAAGAGGTCCCAAGACAGAGTGGCTGTTAATAACATGAAGAGTGACTTCCAAGCCTGCTTAAATGAAAAGGTTTGTACAACTGATGTACTTTTCAAAGGTACTTCCTATAATCTACGTGAATAAACGTTACTTATTCCGTGCATACCTGCTGAGCCCTCCTTATTACTATATAAACAGCTTATCCAATGATATTCTTTTCTTGCTTGACAAGTGTCCCGAGGACAGAGGCTCATGAATCATAGGTGTGTTTGTCAGGAACATGAACTTCTAAAAATCCTTACATTCACAGTTTAGATTGCTAGGGAGGAAAAACTTGAAGTTAAGTGATAAATAGCATAAGCTCGGGAAACATTTTCTCATTTTCAGAGTTTTTTTTAAACAGCTGTATTTTACTTAATTTTCAAAACAGAATTACCATAAGAAAAGAAAACTCGTCCTATCTTAACGGAGATGCAGAAAGACTTCCAAGATTTGTAGCTAATCAGTGTTCTGGGTTCTTAACAAGTGATTTTTGCTTGCAGCTCAACTTGATTTCACAGAGGAAATGTTTTTACTCTGAAGGTGATATTTTTGGTTAGGAATGCGCATAGGTATCTAAGAATGCAGCTAATACAGGAATGCATCTTCATTTTTAGTGTTTATCATTAAAGTTGAAGACTGGCAGGAATATTAGAAACATTTACACTTAGACACTCTGTAAAAATTCTTTCTGTTGGTTTTAGCGTTTCTGGCTTGTAATGAGGTGTATGATACAGAATGATCAGTTCTGCTAGAGAGAGAAATCGTAACTGATCATGGATCACAGAGTGGTTGATGTTGAAAGGGACCTCTGGAGGGTGACTGAGTGCTGAAGAGCTGGAGGGTGTGAAGTGTTAATGGACCTAGTCTGCTTTTAGTTATAATCCTCTTCCAATGAAAATCTTGGGTATGCTTCTAATTCAGCAACAAGTACTGTATAGAATTAGACATGTACTCGTAAGGGATTGTTCTTTCATGTATAGCAGGAAACGAGTGTGGATCAACCATGCTTTTTGACTGGCATTTGTTCACAATGGTTGCAAAGTTCAAGCAATTATGAAGAAAGAAGGATGGGACCACTGTAGATAAGGAGAGAGGCATGATCTGAGGGCTGCCTTTAAAATCTGTTTGAGGGTTCCTAATGGGACAGCTGAGGAGTACTTCAAAATGAGGGTTCACTTGGTCTTGCTGTAATGTCATACTTTCTGTACTACAATAGCTGCTAACCTGTTTTTGTCATCTAGGCTGGTGTTAAAGGGTTTCAGATTGCAGCTGAGAAACAGAATGACATTGTACCTGTTCAGTATGAAGGAAACGAATACAAGTTATCTCATGGCTGCATTGTCATTGCTGCAGTAATCAGCTGTACAAATAATTGTAATCCATCTGTCATGCTTGCTGCAGGTATGTTGTGACTAGTGACAACTAACTTGATCTTAATGGTGCTCCCATGTTTACATGGCCTTTACCCTTACTTTTGTAGATTCTTTGTAATGACTTGACCTAAAGGTTTGAAACTGTAAACTTTTAGCCTTAAACTTGTTGTGTGTTCTGGAGGTTATATAATGAAAGTTACTTTTCAGTAATACAATCTCAAAATTTGTGTCATAAAGCAGTATGAATGATTGTAATTACAAAATATTTACATTTGGTAGTATTTCAACAGGTAACCAGTTTTAGGGCTCTCTTCAGATGGGCGCACACAGCGACACAGCTGATGCGGGAGGTGGGCTCTAGCTTTGACTCCATCCTGGGTGACTGTAGCTTGAACTGCAGTCAGCTGCAGAGTCTGGAGAGAAAATCCGTATTGCTGAACAGTTGTTCTGTGCTTTAGCCACTAGTTAAGGAGTATGTGCTGTACCTTCACGAGCTGCATACAATTTTCCCAGAACAGTTAATCCTCTCTCAGACCTTGCTTTCTTCTTTCGAGATCCTCTGTGGCCAAGGCAAGCTTCCCTTTGAGGCTGTGTGACCTGTGTCAGAAGAAGAATAAATGAATTTGCACTGTCAGCTAAAACATAGGAAAGATATTTTTCTTATAGAAAAGAAAATGGGCGTCTACATTATGGGAATGGGAACAGAAATCTGAATGGTATTGTTATGAGTTAAGAAACTTTATTCAAGCAAATAGTTGCTTTAATAATTTAATAAACTGAAGGTCTACTCATTGTCTGGGGTTTTTTTTATGCTTAATTTAACGAAGGTAGCATCATATAGATGTTATTTTAAGGGATATACAAAACATAAGCTGTCTTTTTTTTTTTTCATTTGTTTTGGTAGGACTCCTGGCCAAAAAAGCTGTTGAAGCTGGCCTAGTGGTAAAGCCCTACATAAGAACAAGCTTATCGCCGGGCAGTGGAATGGTTACACATTACCTCAGTTCAAGTGGCGTATTACCATACCTCAGTAAGCTTGGGTAGGTTGTGACTCCTACTTCATTTGTCGTTTTAGGAAAATAGTACACAGGGGTTTTCTACAGGTTGATAAGTATGGTTGCTCTTCATTTTGGGCTGGCTAGCTCTTAACTTACTAGATTGTCATTTTAACTACTTGCTGACTTAAAGTTGTGGTTTACTCCATTTTATTGCCACCTTACAACTTACTGTATGTAGATCGTTACCTCATCTGAGCTCTGTTTTTTTGGTAGTCATCTACCAATTATAGGTGTGTTACAAGACAGGATGCACTTGTTTATATATTTTAAAAGTGGAAGCTGGATGTAAATTTGTCAGGAGAGTCTGTATTAGACTTTTATAAATGTTGCTGCTGTCGTGGGCTGCTTAGCATGGTTTTTGGTTGCTCTGTAGCAATAACAATTAGATTATGTTCATAATTCTGTAACAGTGCCCAGCTGTGCTCTGTGAGGAACATTACTGCCTTTGCTTTGCCATTACTTATGGAACTAACAACATCTTGAGATATTTTATTTGACTTATCTTGATCGATTACCAAAATGTTACCTTGCATCTTCCTGCTTGCATCAGCGAGACAGTGTCTGCTGTTCACTTGCTAAAAAGTCTAATAGTCAAAGGAAAAAAAATCTTGTTAGTGATTGCTAATAAAAGAAAAAGCTGTTTTGCTAATAAATCGCTTGTGATCATCTAATGTGCTACTTGATTGGTTTTTTCCAATGTAGGTTTGAGGTTGTCGGTTATGGGTGTTCAACCTGTGTTGGGAACACTGCCCCCTTGCCAGAAGCCATCAGGAATGCAATAAAGCAGGTAATGCTCTAAGGCTTGTTGAATACAGAAATATAGTTGTCGCCCAGTTAAGCGATCAAGAAATACAGTAATCCATGCAAAATATACTTTATTGTTGGTTTGGACTTTGCATGATGTTTTTGCACATCTGCATGTCAGAGGGAGACCATGGTAATTCATTGCTATGTAAAATAAACATAATAAATAGCGTTTGTAGCATACCGATATAAACTACAAGATAAATACATAGGATCTAATCTTATGGAGGATGCAGTGTGTTGATTTGGTATCATAAATGAAGAGGAGGGTTTTAAAGAGCTATGTGCTTGAGTGATTTTTAACCAGCAGTGTCTGAACAGCTGTAGCATTTTTCTCCTGTGAAGCAGAAGAAAAATACAAGAAACAAAAGGCAAGAGAGGAGTTGACTGAAGTGACTGGAGAATACATCAGAGGGTCAAGAGTAAAAAGGAGGAGAAGGAGGAAGGGTAGTGGGAGAGAACAAAATGCCTTTAAATTGAAGTGTTAGAATAAATATTTGAAGTGGAATGCTAAAAGCACATCTGACTTAGTCAATAAAAAATAGCACAAGCTGTTGAAGTACCACAAAGTCCTAGAAAAATACATATGGGTCTGCCTTTCAGGGTGATATAATTGCCTGTGGAGTGTTGTCTGGAACAAAGAACTTTGAAGGACGTCTCTGTGACTGTGTCCGTGCCAACTATCTTGCTTCTCCACCGCTAGTAGTTGCTTATGCTATTGCAGGCACTGTTAGAATAGACTTTGAAACTGAGCCTTTGGGTAAGTATTTCCTTACGTCTTCTATTTCTCCATCTAATGCATACGTAGAAGAGGTTTCTTCACGTGTATTTCAGCATACAAAACCAGTATGTTTGAAGAGAAAGCAGTTGTATTTGGTGTTGCTCGTAGCTAAAGCAAAGCATCCACTTAACTGAGAAAATTCTTTGCATATCTGGTACCATCTCTGAAGACCTGAATATATTTATATTAGAATATAAATATGTATATAAAGTTCAATATTTTATTCTTCAAAATTACTATTCTGTTTAAAATCTTACTCAGGCACTGGCTTTAATGGCAAAAGTATTTACTTACGAGATATTTGGCCCACCCGAAGAGAGCTTCACACAGTGGAGGAAGAGTGTGTGATATCCTCCATGTTTAAGGAATTGAAAGAAAAAATGGAGGTAAGAATGGTCTTTGTTCTACAGAACTTAAAGATTGCATTTCATTGTAGCTTTATAATACCTTCCAGTTGAATAGGATTGGTTTGTCAGTTATTTCCATTACTGTAAAGGCGGACTTAACTGAGATGGATGCTTGTATTAAATAGTGATTCTTAAATAATATCCAATAAGGTAACTTGTAGTATATAATAGAAATTAAAAAGAAAATCACCAGTAAGTCTTTGGTTTCAGAATGTAAACGGATTGTAAACCAATGTCTCTGTTCTTTTTGCTTCACTTTCTTTTTTGTAGAAAGGAAACAAACGATGGAATTTACTGGAGGCACCTGAGTCAACTTTATTTCCCTGGGATTTAAAATCTACTTATATCAGATGTCCTTCCTTTTTTGATAAACTTGTAAGTACATTGGATCTATCCACCACATTATATGCACTACATTTAAGTAAAGGAATAGCTATTCCAGTAAAGCTTTGATGTTTAAGTAACAAAGTTGATTATCATTAATATTTCTCAGGCCTTTAAATAATCTTTGTATCTCTGGAATGAGTGGAGCCTGTACATCAGTGTGCCTTCATGTATTGCAGATATGTTTTATGTCTCTAAGGGTCTTGGAAGAAAAGTGTGTTTCTTATTCTTTTGTTGTTGTTGTTCCCCGCTCCTTCCCTTTTAGGCCAAAGAACCGGTTTCGCCACAACCGATTGAAAATGCCCATGTCTTGCTCTATTTGGGAGACTCTGTAACTACAGATCACATATCCCCTGCTGGAAGCATTGCAAGGAGTAGTGCTGCTGCTAAGTATCTGACCAGCAAAGGGTAAGGACTTTTCATATTGAGCAGCTCTAATTATATCAGAGGACTGCTTCACGTGCCAAATAATGGCTCAGCACTGTGGCTTTCCTTTATAAATGCCTGTCTGCATAAAGTGGAGGTTATACATGGATAAGTAAAATATTAAGTGTTACTGGTGTTTAGAAGTAATCACCTGTCTTGCAATCCCAGTAATCACCTTTCTTACAGTCTCTGTCTGAGGTTAAAACAAACAGCTAAGACATGCTCTTAACGAACTCATTCCCATAGCTGCTGTTAGAGTAATGTCTGCTGCCAAATGCATGCCAAAGCAAAAATAAGTCACTAATTTACATATCAGGTGACTGATCTTCTGTTAATGTTAGTTAACAGGTTAGTTAGAGGTTAGCTGCTGTTACTAACTAACCTGAGTTAGAGGTTAGTTGCTGTTACTGTCATTGGCCTCAAGAACAGTCAGATAGATGCACAGAACAGATCAGAAGCTCTAGAAACATATAGTTTAAAAAAATGAAGCCCAGTTTTATAAACGTACATGATTTGGTGCTCTAACTTACCTCTGCATCAGGGATCAGCCTGCAGCAGTAGTGGGTGCCTTTCGCCTCCGATGAAATTCTGAAAAGATGCAGAACACAATGCGGTGCTGAGCTGTTCAGTGTCACACCTCTGCTGAGTATTTTGGAAATTATATTGTTGTGTTATATTGTAAAGGTGTATTATTGTCAGTACAGTATCAGTGAAGCATGACAAAATCATAGCGTGTGGTGTGGACTCTTCTTTCTAACTACTGCGTTCAGTCTGAGTGAGTAGTATTACAAAAAAAGAAAGAATTAATGGGCCTTTAATCCCAGGATGGTCATTTGATTTACAAGTAAAGCTCTTTTGGTACAACACTTGTTAATAAATACGCTGGCAGAGGTAAGAGGATTAGTAAACAGGTTTGTTTCCTGGAGCAGTCTCCCCATAATTCTTCTGTAAGTACCATACTGCTCATAGCACTTTATAATGAAGTCATAGAAAATGAATTTAAAATCGCAGCTTTCCTCATGAATAATGTAGTAACGATTTTACACATTCTGTTCATGATTTACAACAATTACATTTGTTGGATGAATAGTTCTTTACATCTTGCACTGAAAACTTAGAGATGCTGCAATAATTATTATAAAGAACATACTATTGTTTTAAGCCAGATGATCTTTAAAATAACTGACTTCCTTTTAAATATTCTTTTTATTCTAGACTCACACCTCGTGAATTCAACTCTTACGGAGCTCGAAGAGGTAATGATGCTGTGATGACAAGAGGTACCTTTGCAAATATCAAGCTTCTGAATAAGTTCATAGGAAAACCAGCTCCTAAAACAATACACTTCCCATCAGGACAAACGGTAAAAATATATTTGTTTGCATATATTTGTCTGAAATTGTGATGCAAATTTAGAACTCACTCAAACTATTTCACTTTGTTATTCCACAGCTAGATGTGTTTGAAGCAGCGGAGTTATACCAGAAAGAAGGCACCCCTGTAATTATTCTAGCAGGAAAGAAGTATGGACTGGGTAGCTCAAGAGACTGGGCTGCAAAAGGGCCTTTTTTACTGGTACTGCTGGTTTGTTTGGTTTTGGGGTGTGGTTTTGTTTTTTCTGGAAATACCTAAAAAACAGTGTTTAGTTCTGGGCACGAATGTGTTTAGAAACTGTCCTCGATCTTGAATATAATACCACATTTTGTTTTTAAAGACTTCTCAATAGTCTTTTTGCTAGAATCTTCATAGAAGAGAATCACTAAGTCAGGATAAATCTGAATTTTGTAATTATGTAACTTACAATCTTAGAGTCCAGACTGTGAGACCAATTAGACGTTTATCTAGTGCTGACCTCTGGTCTCTGTGGAGTATTAAGCGTCTCACTACTGGAGACTAATTTCCACTGATATTCAGAATATATTCCGAGTCAGCCATTTGTTCATGTGGAGCAATGGAAGCAACTACATTTGTTCTGGGATTTTCTGCCTGCTAACTGCAGCATGGTCACTGTCTGTTATAAAACTCCATTTCACGCCCGGTGGGCCTACTCTGGCTTACTTGCTTTCATCTTGTTTTAAAGCTAAAAGATGTTGCCTGCTTACTTACAGGACTCGTACAAAGCACTCTTTGGTTCAAATTGCAAGATTTTGCACATAGTATGTATTTGAAGCTTACTTTTGCATTTCTCTGACTACTATACTGAAAATCACTTGTATTTTTGCAGGGTGTAAGAGCTGTCCTAGCTGAAAGCTATGAGAAGGTTCATAAAAGTCAGTTGATTGGAATTGGCATAGCTCCACTACAGTTTCTTCCTGGGGAAAATCCAAGTACTTTGGGTCTCACTGGCAGAGAGCAATTTTCTATATTGTTCCCTCCAGAGCTGTTGCCTGGAATGACTTTGGATATTAAGGTATCTTTGCAATATTTTTTAAATTTCTCTGTTGAATGTACTGATGATTGAAAGCACAGAAAGAAAAGTTAATTCTGATGATTGAAAGCAGGGGAAAAAAAACCAACTTAATTCTCTTTTGAAAGTAAGCTTATAGTCTTACCTGAAATTTGTCATGGCTATTGAAGTTTCTCAAAGTGTATATATATACGCATGGTCTTTCTATGCAACTTTTTATGCAACCTGAAATTCTTGATTTTTCTTTTGGGCATTGTTTCCCCCCTTATGGGCACTGTATTAGGGTAGAATTGAGTCTCGTCTCTCATTTGGGCTCTTTTAAAGACGAGGGTGTGGCAATTTGAAAGAGGCTTCAGCTTTCCATTCTGCATAAAGGAACTGTATGCCCATAATAATAATAGGGAAATGGCTTTTTCTCTGTTATCGACAGGTTCGTAGCGTGCTCCAGCTGGATCTAAAACGTGTGTAAAATAAGCCTTCGTTCTGTTCCCAGCAGTGTCTGGGATCTGCAGTGGCAGATAAGTGGGTTGAATTTGCTTGTGTTCAGCAACACTTGAGGTTAGAATGTTAACTGAGAATGAGCAAGGGGAAGTGAAAGCAAAACTCTTAATTGGTCTCTCTTTTTTGCTTTTGTTTTGAAGACAAGCACTGGAAAAGTATTCAGCGTGATTGCCTTGTTTGAAAACGATATGGAGATAACTTTATACAAATATGGTGGAAGTCTAAACTTTGTGGCTCGAAGATTCTTATAGTAGCTACTGACTATATGGGTACCTTGCATAACTGGTAATTCTGAAAATGCCTTGTGTGAACCCAGGAATCTGTACTGTGGAACTGCAAACAGTCCTAGTGTGCTCAAAGTTACTTCGTCCATGGATGTAAAAGATTGTGAATCATTGTAACTGCAACAAGATCCTTCCTGATTTTAAATAATATTCTAATGGTGCTATTAAACATTGCTAAAATCAACATGTGTATTGTGGCAGAAAGCTGTAAGTATGGAGGGGATGTTTTATCAGACCATTTTGTAAATAAACTATGCGAAATCTGAAACTGATTGTGCTGAAGATTATTATGTAAGAAGATTTTCTGCAGTTGTTTCCACTCAGTTTTTGCACCTGTAAATCTGTGTACTGCTGTTTGATGGTTTAAGGGTAGCAGATGGTATGGAATGTTAAAGGCCAAACAATTTTTTTTTTTTTTTTTTTTGCATCCAGAGCTTAAAACAGGCATTCAGTTTTGAATTTCTTGCTCTTTATGTTATGGGCTGAACGAGAAGCAGTCCACACGAGGCCCATGGTATCCTGTATCACAGATCATGGCTTTCTTACCTTTATTATGGGATTATATTTCATCTGGATCCAGATTTAAAACTGCTCATGCTATGAAATATTGTGTGCTTAGAAGTACAAGAGACAGCTCTGCTTACTGTTTACATAGAGTTTAATTTCTTTTGGAGAACAAAACTGCAATAACTTGCCTATAAATTGTCAAGATTTTCTTTAAGATTTTTTTTCTCTTGATAAACATTGTCTTAAATATCAAAACTTTCAAGAGGACTATATTAGCTTTACTACATGTGCTTTCAGTGTATAACCAGACACTAAGCTAGTTGACATGCAAACTAACAGATGCACCGTTCAAATATTTAAATAGTATGTTTCTGACATTTCATTTAAAAAAATAAAAGAAAACCCTGGCATAATTATATCATTATATTAATTTTTTGACAGTTCAAATGCCAAATTAATTTGAATTCACTGGCATAACTTTGATACACCTTTTTATTTTATTGGACAAAGTTCCCTAAAGTTTGAAATTCTGTGTAATCTGTTTTTACATTTCACTAGTTTTGCTGTGGTTTCCTTTTAGTCGAGATAAAAACCATTCTGGTGTCTCCTACCACTGATATGGGTGATAAATCCATGCATTTTTTGAATACTATATTCGACTGAATGCTGAATGAGTTTCTGTTCTGTGGTACACTTTTGCTAATTTTATCCAGAGTTACTGAGCAGATCTTATTTCTTGTACAACAGTGTTTAATACTATTTTTTTCCCAGCTCAAAGGTATATCCCTGATTTAGTTCAAAAGAATGCATGTTTATGATTGGGGAGCAAATAGGAATATAGTGCTGGCACATAATGATGCCTCCTGCAGATGATAGAAACACAACTACAAGCCTATTTAAAACTTGTGTAACTGCTAATGCTTGAACGGAACACAGTCCCCCCCTCTAGGGCAGTAACATGCTCCTTGCTTCAGAAGGAGCCAGTGATCCAAGCCATGCCAAGGTAAACCAGTACTGTGAAGTTCAGTGCAATTTCAGGGGATGGGACTTACCTGCAAGTTGTCACCAATAAAGCTTGTCCTCTCTTAAGAGACGTGATGGGTTTCGTTACCATAGCAACCACTTTAATTCTGCTGCACTCCTATGTCTTAAAATCGGTGAAAGACAGCTTTTGGGCTGTGCCTTGGCACAGTTGCTGTTCAACTTCAGGCTCCTGCTGTTGTTGCTGCAGTGGGCCCAGCTTCGGCTACTGCCGAAGCCAGTAGCATCTTTGTGAGCTGTGCAGACCTAAGATCCTACCCTTAACATCCGTACGCCTGAAGTGCAGTGGGTGCTGCGAGGAGCAGCGCTGCTTATGTACCCATCCCCTGCTGCTCACGTGGGAGTGAACTGCCCGTGAGGGTAACGCTTGCCTGATTACCCACGGCAACATGCCTGTCCCCTCTCCCTCGTGCAGCAGTGAACGTTGTAAAGCCCAGCTCAACGACCCAGCGGCAAAGGGAAGACGTTTAACTTTGGACACACTGCTAGGATCCGATGAGCCTTAAATGGGCGAGAGTGACATCTGCTTTCTGGCAGTGGTGGGATATGGTACAGTCAGAGGACTGCTGTGATCACACAAAAAACGTTGTTCAGTTAGACCTCTTTCTAGTATCTTAAAGCATAGGAGGAAATGTACCTTTTTGAAGAAGTGACTTGGTGTGTTAGATGTCTTTAACCTAGAATTCTCTCTCCAGTTTGATTCAGGGGAAGAGCCTGTTCTGATTTTTCTGAATGTTCTCTCTCCTAGTGCCCCTCTTCCTCCCTCCCCCTCCCAAACTACAAAGCTTTGGGATAGTGTTGATGTTTATACATTTTACACCTAAGTATAAGGACAAGAAGCTATGTATATTAATCATATTTAAGCAACTGCAAATCAATGTCTGCTGTTTAAAGCCAACAGAACAGTGTAAGTTTTAAGTTCAGCAAGTATTGTATAGATATATCTTAAGTTCAATTGATGACAATTGTGCATAAAATGTTACTGATGCTGTAAATTATTTTTAATAAAGAAAATTGTATCACAGTTCTTGTGTGTTACCATTTATTTTGAATAGATAGTATGGAATATACTTAAAATGGTACTGTAAGTATGCATGAATGGGTGGGGTGAATAAGGCAAAGGCTATAATTATGCATGTTTTGTTTTCTCATTAGAAGGGTCTCACATGTGGGCTTCCAACGCATGTTTGGTTGGTGTAGAAAGAGGTTTTCTGCATTAGCTGAGCTCCAGATACTAGTCTGGATATTGTAACTATATCAAATGCTTTTTGAATAACCTGGTGGTTTTTTCTTCAGGAAAAAGCCTACTTTAATTTAGAATCTAGATCAAACCCTGTATTAAAGCAAGCTGTTGACCAAGCTTATGGTTATGGTACAGAGAGCTCGCAGCTATGACAAGATCTGCAAAAGTGATTTGGGGGTGTCCGACACTGACCCACCTCTGACGACTCACTTTGAGAAGAGGCATTAGACTTGCATCCAACACAGAGATGCTAAATTATTCAAGTCTTATCTTTCTTACAGATAATGATAAGAGAGGCTGAAGTACAACCCTAGTCCTGCATGTTGCCTCACGGCCGCGGTGTGCTTCCTGCCAGAATACTGGGCAGGCAGGAGAAGCACGCAAGTCTGTAGGTCTTACCTCTTGGCGCTACTGTCTGGAAACTAAGGCAAGACTAACGAGGTACAGATCTGCAAAATGCATTGTAATTTTGTTTGCAGAGAGAATGAGTATATTCTGATTTTACTGTAACCTGCATGTATCTTAAAGTCATAAGCATAGCAAGAGTGCTTTCCTGCTATATAAATTTTGCTCCAGTGAGCTAAACCTTCAGTCAGCCTCAGAAATTGGGAGAGGGAACCCTAAATGTTTTCTGGAGCTCTTTTATTCTTGAAAAAAAATGTACTTGTGTGATTTCTGGGGGGCTGGCGGGGGGAGAGTGAAGTAGGTAAAAATATTTATTACTTGGTCAATCACTTTGTTTAGTAACATCTGTTCTGGCATTGGGGGGGTGGGAATCCAAGGAACTTATATTTGTTTCTTGGGGAAATAGTTTCCCTTTTCTAGATTCCCTATTGGATTAAAATAATGTTTTCAATTTAATGTCCTTAATGTTACACATAACACTGAAATATTGGGACAGAGGATTCTTAATAACTGGTTTCCTTAAAACCAAGATTTTTTTTTTAACTTCAGTTAGCCTTTCCTAAATTGGTTTTTTCCTCAGATTCCTAATCCCATCATCTCCACTACTGCAGGATTACTACTTTTTTTTTTTTTTTAAATTAGTAATTTCAGAAGAGATTTATATATTGATCTTGAAAGTTAGGATGTGTGGGGGACTGAGGTTTGTAATTATTTTAATTAAGTCTAAAATTCTCCAGGACTGGACAAGTGTTCCCAGTCTGAACTCTGGTACAGTCTAAAGGATGTCCTGAGAAAGATGCCTCAGGTTTGTTAATAGGTAAATGATCTTCGGTTAGAACAGTTGATAGTTTTTGATCTTGTGTGCTGATAAAAGGATTTAAACGAAATACTGAAATGTAAATCTCTGTTTCTACTGATAGCAGTGGGAGCACTTTTTTTTGTTTTCCCTTCCCTCCTGTGCTGTTTGAAAACAAACACTAGTAAAGCGGCGCGTTGCTTAGAACGCAGCCACCAGGCCAGCAGGGGGGCTCGGCCCGGCCTCTGCCCGGGGCGCCGTTCCAGCCAGCCAGCGCTAACCGGGCCGCGCCGCCCCCTTCCCCGCGGGGAGGGCTCCGGCCCCGCCGCCCGCGGGAGGGGAGGTCCGGACCAGCCCCGGGACCCGCCGGGGAGGCTCCTGCGCAAGTGCCGGGGACGGCGGGTGCGGGGTGCCGCGGAGCGCGGCGGGGCCTCCCCGCGGGGCGCGGGCAGCCGCTCGGGAGGGCTCGGCGCGGGGAGCAGGCGGCCCCGGCAGCCGGGGCCAAAGGCAGGGCCCGTCCCGCCGTCCCGCCAGGGACCTGCGCCCGTCACCGTGCGGTGTTTCGGCAAGAAGGGCGTGGGCGGGCGGGGCCCCGGCAGCCGGGGGCTCCCCGGGCCGGAGAGGGGCTGGCGCAGCTCCCGCCGGGTCCAAGGGTTGCTGCGTGTGCGGAGGGGAGGCCGGGGCTCGGCTCGGCGCTTCCAGCAGCCGGGCCGGCGCCGGGACCTGGGGCGGGCGAGAGACGGAGCGAGCGTCTGTGGTTGGTTCTGCGTTTCTTACCGCAGGGATTCCGCAGGCCGTGGCCGGGCGGAAAGCTTGTGTCTGGTGTAACATTGAGGTCTACCAAAGTATTTCTTGTCTTTTGCAGGCGTGAATTTAGAACCTCCTGGGCAGGGATTCAGCAACTCTGTTCCTTAGGAATCATTCCTGGTTATCAGTGTACCAGGTTAGGCTGCTCCTGGAAATCAGCGAATACAAATACTGCTAGTTAATAAGCTTTTCATGTCTACTTGTTTTGAACAGATTGAGTGCATCTCTCCAGAAGTCTGTCTTGGGGGGGGGGCTACCAACTAAGTAGCTGAGAAGAAACCATGATATAAGAAACCTGGACTGGCTTAGTGGGTTTTCTTTGCTTGTTTAATAAATGCAGGCAACTCCTCTCCAGCATCCGAATGCATTTTGATGCAGTAATTACTGCTTCTGATGTCAGAATACAGATAAGATCATCCAGCTTCTCTTTTTCTCCTAGAGATACGATGTCTTCTGGAAATGACTCTCAACCCCAGACATTTACCAAACCAGCACTTGGTGAAAAAGAAGCGACTGAATTGGTTGACAGGTTGTTTGGACTAAAGGTGTCTTGGCTCAGGCCGCTCCCCAGCTACGATGATCAGAACTTCCACGTGCGTGTCTCAAGAAACAAAGGCGCGGCTGAAGGTGCTGATGAGTATGTCCTCAAAATCACCAATTCGGAAGACAGCCAGGAGCCTGACCTCATTGAAGCGCAGACCCAGGCCATGATGTTTCTCAGCGCTGAAGGCTTTCCTTCAGCTACTCCATACCTTACAAAAGATGGTAACATAATGTCCCTGGAGTCAGGAGGTGAGCAATTACAAGCACCTTTACTGCCCTACTGTCACCCTCAGCTTGGCAGTAGCTTGCTATATGGCATCCCATGTATATACTAAAGTAAAACTCTAGGCTTATTTTTAAATACGAGGGGATGTGTATCAGGTGACCTGTATGTCCAGCCATAATAGTCCAAAGTTAAAATACCAGAAGCAAAGCAAGTCAAAGAGAGTAATAATTTACTATGAAAACACTTAGGAAATAACTTAAGTATAATGAATTGGAGAAAACATTGATCTGACCTGTCCGTTGTTAAGAAATAGTGAATCGAGGCTTTGAACATTATTGTGTATTTAAGAATAGTTATTCAGAAAAAGATAAATTACATGAATTGTATAACTACAGGAGTTTTCTATTAATCTACGTCCATGCTACACTGCTCATTTTGTCCCTGTACAGTCCTATCCCATGGCTGGAGTCCTATCCCATGACTGGATTAATCACCAGCCGAATTAATCAGTAGATAAAGATAGATGTAGTAAGGAAAGATGAATAATTGAACATTTGATTATGACATTTTAATTGATGTAGACCTTAGATGAGAATAGGGGTAGGGTAAGCATTCATAATACAAGTTAAGTGGCCTGATTCTTAGAATTTGAAAACGGTTTTAAATAGATCATTGTAAAACTTGGAGGAAAATAAATGACTTTTATGATCTTGCATCGGACCAGTGATTGAAGGGGTCTATGTGACCGATACACAGGAACTGAAACAGAACGCAAAGAATCGGTTTACCGATGGGAAATCAAGAACTGTCTAACAACTAGAAAAATGAGGAATTTTTAATGCAGGTGGACTTTGATAATCGTGTAATTGTATAACCATGTAATTGTTATAGGAATACATATAAGGTGACAATTGCAAAACTTGGCTGCCACTCACTGAGGTGATGGCCCAACTCTGAGTTGTAAATAAAGCAAACCTAGAGATACCCACTTTCTGGTGAAAATTCTTCAACACCATGCACAAGAAAATGGAAAAAAAAGCCTCATTGACTAAATGATGTTACAAATTATTTGCCCACAGAATGGTGTAAAATACAGTTCTAGCCCATCTGTGATGCCAGAACAAATTGCTTTAACAGCACGTGGAAGAAGAAGTGTGTTGACGTTTTGCTTTAATTTTCACTGTAACTTCCATACAAAAGCTGGGATTCCTGAGACCTCCTGTTCTGCTGCAAAACGGTGTAAGTGGGTGTCTGTGGGCACTGCTGTGTGCAGAGTCAATTCCAAGCACAGGGACTAGAAGTCCAGCATAGATTGCAAGTGTGTTAAGGTTTGCACATCGTACAACATTCTGGTAAATCATATATTTGAATGAAATCTGTTTTATTAGCTACATCTGATTCTGATGACTTCTACACTGGGATAAACCTTTTTTGCCTCTTGCCTTAACTAATACTGACTAGCACATATTGAAGCGACTGACTGCACCTCTCTCTGCTTGTTAGATACTGGACCTGGGAACAGAAAGTACATGGTCAGACTGCTGACTTACCTGCCAGGTACGCCTGTAGCAAAAATTGCTACGAATACTCAGCTTTTCTATGAGATCGGTAAGCTAGCTGCCAGTTTGGATAAAGCTCTCTCAGAGGTGAGTTTTCGTTGCTCCAGCCTCACAGACTTCTTTCTCAATTAATTTCTCCTCTGTATTTCTTCTTGTGTTTGCTGTCTGCTTTCCTGATCTGCAAAATTCAAGTTGGTGAATGCAGATGTCAGTTTAACTCATCTTTCAGGTGCCAGTCTCCAAGCTGGCTGTTACTAAAGCATTTCCCGAAGTAGCGTGACCAGTTGGTGCTTAGGACATGGTATTGGTGATCCTTTTGCAATGTGTTTTTGTATCATGAACAGGGAGATAAGGATTTCTTTTTACTTCTGCAAAACTCACCTGTTTGGTGTTTCAAACCTGGCAAATAAGGAGAGTGAACCCTAGGCTGCCCAAATTAGAAGCATGTAAAGCTTGTTTTAAAGCATTTTTGTATAGTGCACATCTGGCACAGCTGGCTGATCTGGTCTTTTGAACTCACTTTGACTTGCTCTCTTTCTCCTGGTCATTAGAACTGTGACCATTTAACATTGGTAGCAGTTGGTTCCTTCTCTACAATGCCAGCTGTGCCAATGAAGAGAGATTTGTGACACTTCTCTCAGTTGTACTGCTTCCACTCAAATAATCTTAATGCAGAGTAAGTTCTTTCTTTACTCTGTAATTATACAGGATAATAAAGCTGATAAATCAGCTAGTAATTAAGTTTGATACATAAAAGAACTCTTGCATTATTTATTGCCTTTCATTAACCTTTCCTTCTCATGTTCTGGCTACTGGCTTCAGACAATTATGAAATGTGAATTGCCAGCTTTACGAACCACGTTCTGAAACTACAAGAGCATTTTTCAATTGGGAAAGATAATTTACTGTTGCCTTCTAACACTCTGGTCACACTCTTATAATGCGATTAAAACAATTTATATAGACCAGCTAGTCTCAAGATGTGCCTGTGACTTGTCCTGCCAAGGAGGGAATAGTTGATGAGAAAGCAAATTTTGATGGAAAAGGCTCGTTATGCCCTTAACATATGGATTATCATCTACCAAGGTTTGTCATTTAAAAGAAAGAAAATTACAATCATTACTGTCAAAACTTCAAAGTATCATTGACACTAAAAATAATTCCTAAGGTATTAAGTTTTCTGATGACAGACCAGAAAATGTAGCCTGTCTTTTCTACCCAGTTAATTTACTTTGTCAACTTAATAGCAAAGCAATGTGCCATGCTTTGTTTTGTGCACAAAATAGCATTCCGCCACTTTCTCTGTTGGTGTCTCCTTTTGCTTGGATGTGCCTCACATCCTCTAAATGGAAATCAGTTAGGTTTATTATTTATAAGTAAAGTGACTGTGTATGGCTTTACAGTAACAAGGGCTCATGCCTTTTTATTACCCTTCACACACCTGGTAACCCATTTATAGCTTGCTGGAATATCTGATTTGTGCAGACTGCAGTGGTTGCTTACCAGCTGACATTCTTCCTACCGATGTGGTGCTTTATACAGCATTAGGGATCCTGTATTGTGAGTTTTGGTTTAGGCTTGATCTCGTTCCTCACTTTTTCATACACGGTTCCAGTTTTGACTATCATTTAGCTATCTTTAAGAGCCTTAATTACAAGCATGCGTTTCTTTTTAAGAGGAAGCCAGCTACTCTAGTGGGAAGGGTTTCTTTATTTGCCCTATGCTCAGATAGAATCTGGCCCACAAGCCACCTTAATAAGCATTAGAGGATTCAAAGATAAGAGTGGTATGCAGCAGGAGAGGTGCTTTTCGTCCCTGAATGTCACTTTCCAAACCACCTTTTTCATTTACTAGTGAGAGAGAGGTTAGGGACCTTGTTGTGTAAAATACTTAGGGTACCTGGATGTACAAAGGCAAATTTTCATAAGAATAAAGCTCTGTCCAGTATCTCCATAAAGTACTTCTGTCCTCAGGATTTTTCATGTACCAGCTGATCCTAAGGCTCATTCCCAGAAGCTGCCACCTTTAAATGCACAGAGTGTGCCTGTTCCCAGCATGCTGCCAGGTTTTGTGTCTCTTCTGCTCTGACAGCTTTCTGTAGCACCAGCTGTGCAATCCGGCCTCTGCCAGCATGGAACTCTGGCCTTGGCAAGGCCTCAAAGTCGCTACATAATGGCACATTACAGAAAGTCAATATCAATTTTAAATTTATTTAAGTGGTGAATGACTTAAGATAATCTTTGTACCTAAAGAACAGGGGAAAAAACATTTGGGTTGTGTGTTTTTACATAAGGTGTTTGCTGTAATCATTCTTCAGGTTATTCTTTTACTTGTTGATATAAAGCAATAGTCAAAGTCATGGTGCTTTTCAGTGAGTCTCATTAGGAACCTGTTAAAAGTTAACAGGGGCTTTGAATCAAGCCCTTTAATTATAAAACCAGGATTTTTTACTTATGGTCTATTTTATCTTGTGCTTTTTTCCAAAGAAATTCCATCATCCATCAGTAAAAAGTCTGCATCGAGGTCAGTTCATTTGGAACCTGGCAAATGTTCCTCTTCTGGATCGGTACATTTATGCCTTGGGCCAGAACAAATATCGTGAAGTTGTGGAACAAGTTATTGAGCAGTTTAAAGGGAAAGTAATACCCAAGCTAAGCAGTTTTCGAGCCTGTGAGTATTTTATTCTCATTGTAATTATGTTGAACTGAGACACTGAAATTTCTTACAGGAGTTTGGGTCTGTGGAGAAGGCAAAAAAAAGCAAAAAAGTAAGTCTCCTTTATACCTAGCTAGACAAGTGCAAATATTGTGCTGAATGAACACAGCACAGAATAAACCAGGAGGAATGCACTGTCCGGAGTCAGGTTTGGTTCCTGATTTTTCTGATGAGTTTGCTTCCAGTTAAGGTGATGATTTTCATATGGAGTACACTACTTCCTTTCATAAAGGCCCAAATAACTATTTAATCATATTTTTGGAATTCAACTCACGTTGATGATAATTTGACAATTTGATACTTTGAAAACTACTATTCTGTGTTTGGAAAACATGTAGCATATCACAGGTAGTACCAGACCAGAATAAGATCTCATAAGGCTCCCTTTATCAATTGCTGTCTGGTCACAGGTCAGTGGAATGGAAGTTCCTAGGATGCAGTAGGGCCGTGAAAAGCAACACTTGATGCTGAGGGGGACTAGTATGGTTTTGTAGTTGAGTGTTAGTTTGAGCCTCTATGCATCTTTTCAAAGCTGTTTCACTGAGAAATGGGGGGAAAAAGTTAGATTCTGCTGTTTAATAATTATTAAATACTGTTTATGTTTCTTCTGTGTTTAGGTATCAATCATGGAGATCTTAATGACCACAACATTCTAGTAGACTCCACTTCTGCTTCCCTGGAGAATCCTCAGTACAGAGTGTCTGGCATCCTGGATTTTAGCGACATGAGCTATGGGTATTATGTGTTTGAAGTCGCAATAGCTATCATGTACATGATGATTGAGAGCCCAGATCCTCTGAGTGTCGGAGGGCATGTTCTGGCAGGGTTTGAAAGCGTCCTGCCACTCACAGAGGAGGAGAAAGGTGCCCTCTTTCTCCTGGTGAGCGGGAGGTTTTCTCAGTCCCTTGTCATAGCAGCCCACACAGCTCTGCAGTACCCAGAGAATAAGGAATACCTCATGATCACAGCCAAAACCGGATGGAAACACTTAATGAAAATGTTTGAGGTGGGCCAAGAAGCTGTAGAGAAGACATGGTTTGAGACTGCCAAAGCGTACGCGAACCACGCACCTGCCGAGTAGATCTTGCAGGCTGACACCTGGCTCTGGCAATAAAGGCGGCGCTGCCTGCGCTGGAGCGCGTTCACGGCCGTGTGTGCGCCGGCAGGGGCGGGGCACCACCCGGGGCCAGGTTCGGTCTCTCCCTCGTGAGGCGCCGGTGGCTGCCCTCGCCTCAGCGTCCCGCCTTCCCGGGCCGCGGCGGGGCCGGCCGCCGCTCCTCACAGCGCCAAGGGGCGGGGCGGGCTGGGCCCCCTGCGCCGTGCGGGCGGCAGCTGCGGCGGCCGCGCGGGGAGCCGTTAGTGCGGGGCGGCGCGGCCCGGCCCGGCCCAGCGCCGCCCGGGCAGCCGCTACGGCGGCCGCGCGGAGAACCGTTAGGGCGGCGCGGGCCGGCCCCAGCGGCGCGCGGGCAGCCGTCGCGGCGGCGGGCGCGCGTTGACCCTGCAAGTGGGAGCGCGGGCGCGCGCGGCAGCCCCGCCCGGCGGCGGCAGGGGAAGGGGAGCCTCGGCCCCGCCCTAGTCCGGCACGCGGCACCGCGCAGGCGCGGCGGCCATTTCCGACGCAGCGGTGAAGGTTTGGGCGCGGCCGTAGCGCCCGGTTCTTCCCCGCCGGCCGGGACTCGCTCGCCCTCTCCGGCTGATCGGCCCCGTCCGGCCTGCTACCAGTGAGTGCGGGCGGGCGGGCGGGCGGGCGGGCTGGGGCGAGCGGGGCGCGCCGCGGGGGGCGGCGAGGCGCTCGCCTCCCGCCGCGGCTAGGATGACTCTGCAGCGCGGCCGCGGCGGGGGCGCTGGGCCGGGCGCGGCTGCAGCGCCCTCTGGGGCTCGGGGCGGGCGGCGGGTGCCGGTTAACGCGCCTTGTGGTGTCTTGCAGGCCCGCTTCCCTCCTGCCCGCGGCGCGTCCCCGGCACGATGGTGAGTGGCAGCTGCGGGCCGGGCCCGCCTCTCCTGGGGCTTTGCTGCGCCGCGGATCGCGTCGAGTCGCGGCCCGGTCCGCCGGCGGCGCGGGCGGGTCGGCCGCAGCGTGTGGCGCGGCGACGGGCGGTCACGCTGCAGAGCGGCCGTGGTCAGCCCCTGCGGGCCGGGGGCGTGGGCACAGCCGTGTCCGTGGGCCGGGCCCGCGTGTGTCAGGGTAGCGGCGTCACTGGCGTGCCGGGGGTGCCACACCGAGGTCGCTAAGCGGCTGGCATTTTTATGTGCGGCTCGGAGCATCGCTAATTTTAGAATGTTGCTTTCTGACAAGAGAACGATGATATTTAATGAGCTATTGCTTTTTACAGTCTCGAAGATATGACTCCAGAACTACCATATTTTCTCCAGAAGGTATTTTTTAACCCCACACTTTCAAGTAAACTCTTGACTGTTTTATCCAGCTTCTCAAAACTAAATAACAAACTACTTGTACAAAGGTTGGTTGTTTATAGCATGTTTCCATCCATATACGAGTTGCAAAAACCATGTATACCTGCTAGAAGTAGCGCCCAATTCTGTAAGGAGACCAAGGCTCCAAAGTGGAGACATCCAAATTCATTCTGATTCAATCGATAATGAGACCGTGCCCCATTAGCGAGTAATACCACCTGCCACATTTTTTAAATTACTTGAGCAAATCTTCACCATTCATCTTTTGTTTGAGTATGGATGGATTTTGTTATTGTTCCCCCCTCCCCCCCAAGAATGCATAATACCCCGCTGGTACAATCACACCTCTCCTTGTTATTCTTACACATGCTGAAACAAGTGCACACATGCGCAACACGCACATGCTTTCCTATTTCTTAGATGGGATGGACTCAAAGTCTAGTATCAAATATTTTCTTTGATTATTGAAAATCTATTTTGGCTCATTCTACTGCAGCAGAGAGTTATGCAGATTTTTTTTTTTTTTCCACACTGGCGATGCCCTGTATTACCTTATCAGATTTGTGGATTTTCCTTCTCTGACTCCTTCCTCCTTTTCAACTAATTAATTTACTATTAACTGGTAATAGACTGAAGTACTGAGACTAGGTTGTACAATGAGCATCTGTCAGATTCTTGCAAATTTAAGTCACCTTGCATACTTGGTCTTGTTCAGTGTTACTTTTTTGATGTTACTATGATTTAAATGCTTTCCTAGGTCGCTTGTACCAGGTTGAGTATGCAATGGAAGCCATTGGACATGCAGGTACTTGCTTGGGAATTCTAGCAAATGATGGTGTTTTGCTAGCAGCAGAGAGACGCAACATTCACAAGCTTCTTGATGAAGTGTTTTTCTCGGAGAAAATATACAAACTTAACGAGTAAGTTGAAATGATGATCAGATGTCCAGTGACATTATCAGTAACAAAACACTACTGTTATTCAGACATTTTAGAACTGAACCTGGTTTTATTTGAAGTGTTAGTATTCTTTATACTCAGTGTTTTAAATGGGTATGACTATTTTGTCGTTGTTTGCTTCAGTAGTTCTCCTTCTAAAGTAGAAGCATCACTTGTTTTTTTAATCTCTTAGAGAATTTTCTAGGTGGAATAGCCTGTTTGTTGGTACTTCCCCATACAAGGTAATGTTATTGCAGCACTTCAGAAAATTGGGAATTCTCAGTTTTATTAAATATCATTTGGGGGGGGGCAGAATAAAGAATGCACACAAAAATCACCATGCTATTTCAGCTCAGCATCCTCTTCTAAGTCTTTGTTTTTCTTTTATGAGTTAAAGAGAACAAGATAATTAGGTAAAACATGCCTTAGGTTTCTTTGCCACAATTGTAGCAGAAATGATATCTCTCCCTATTATGACTTCCTTTTTAGCTCTCTGGAAGTTAAATTTGTGGTGTCAGAGCAAAGAGCGTTACGGATTATGCTCTCTTGCCTATAAGGGAGGTAGAGCTTCATCGTTGCCAGAAGGCGCACACGAAACACAAATAGTTTTCATCCTGTCAGCTTCCCATTCTTGAAGCAGCTAGAACTGTAGGAGGTACTGGATTTTCAAGGAGGCTGTGTAACAGTGCACTGGAGTAGTCGCCTAGGCCAGCCCTTCCATCTTCTGAAAAATTCTTCAGTTCACTTGGAAAAAATAACCTGGATTATTTTTCTTGAATCCTTTCTGTGTAGTGAAAGCTTTGTAGCAATATCAGATTGGGCAAAAGAGATCTTAAATTAGAGCTAACGAAACAATCGAGGATGTGAAGCGCTTATTTTTCATGTGATCAAATCCAGATGGCTAAGTTTCAGTTACACAAATGCAGTGTGTCAGCCAGCAACTTCCACTGAAGGCCTGTCACATCTATATGGCTCCTTCGATATTCTGGTGTCAGGTGGCCTCCTGATAGGCACTTCTATGTAGCTAATGGCTCTTGTGAAGATACTTGGGACTTAATCATCTTCGGCATGATCCTCTTCTCAGAACTATACACGTAACTAACCTGTTTACTTTTTGCTGTCCACCTCTGCTCTTACAAAATGGTTACATAATATTTTTGATGGACCCTAAAGGCAGGAGCTGATGAACGTGTTTTATACGGCAGCTGCATAGTTTTGATTGGAAAAGCCCAACAGTAGGTGTGCTGCTTGAACCACTGTGTGAAGATGTGACTATTTGTTGGAGATGGATAGGAATTCAGTTAATTGGTATGCTTTTATTGCAGGGATATGGCTTGCAGTGTTGCAGGAATAACTTCAGATGCCAATGTTCTAACAAATGAACTGAGACTGATTGCGCAGAGGTAGGTCTGCTGATAGTTAACATGGTTTTACTTGCCTGTGCTGTCAGATTCAGTTCTGTTCACGTATTAAATCAACAAGAATGTGCATTTAGTAGAGCAGAAGTAGATTTCTTGAAATAAAACAGCTAGATCAAAGAGGCTCTAAGTTAACTTGTTTCTTGTTAAATGTGGTACAGGATACTGTCAGCAAAATAAGTTTTGAAAATTTTTTTTTTCTCTTTCATATTAGGTATTTGTTACAATATCAAGAGCCGATTCCTTGTGAACAACTAGTAACAGCCCTATGTGATATCAAGCAGGCTTATACACAGTTTGGAGGTAAGGAAGTGTGTTGAACCATTGTGCTTTTAAATGTCTAAAGAATGATTCTATTACATAATTTGAAGCATCTGAGTCTCTGGACAGTTCTACCAAATTCTTCTGTAACAAGTTATATCAAGAAAAACAATAGCCAAATTTAAGAGAGGAATGGGTAGTCATGGTTACTGTTTTGCTACTGAAGGTGCTACCTTTTAGTGACTGAGAAAACGGTGGCTGAGATTCTGGCCCATTGCATAGAATGCTTTGAGTGCTCTTGGATTTAGTGAATACCTTCAAAAGACCAGCAGAGAATTGTCTGATATGTAACCTTGCAACATTTTGGGCCCATCCAGCATAATGGCACAATGACTCACAAATAAGGCTATATGTGGGGGTATCAATATTGTAACATGTTAAAAAGTAGTATTTCTGTGGATCAAGCAACGTATTAGAAAATGATGATGTAAGTAGTGTTCCTTAGTATGTGAACTGATGATTCTGGTATTTTACGTAAACGTAGTGTGAAAGAATGATCTTTTTATGTACCTGGCTTTTGACACTGTTAAGTTATATGCTTTAACAGCTAAGCTACATTAAGTTTTGATTTAAAGTCCTGAGATGATAAATTACAATTTGCGGAGACAGAAATGAGCTGCTCTTAGGGTTAAATCAAATAAACCTCTGCTGACCCCCACCCCATGACTTGGAAGGAAATGCTGGCGTGCTTATCTCAAGCAACAGAACGGTCTGTTAAATCCTAGTTCACAGGCATAGATTTGAAAAAGAAAATCAAAGAAAATAATTGTCACTCATGACCAATCTTGTTACTAAATTTAGATTGCTAATAGCCTTTTTTTCAACAGGAAAACGTCCTTTTGGTGTTTCGTTGCTGTATATTGGCTGGGATAAGCATTATGGATTTCAGCTGTATCAAAGTGATCCTAGTGGAAATTATGGAGGGTGGAAAGCTACATGCATTGGGAA
Organism: Theristicus caerulescens; assembly: GCA_020745775.1. Taxonomy (NCBI): domain Eukaryota; kingdom Metazoa; phylum Chordata; class Aves; order Pelecaniformes; family Threskiornithidae; genus Theristicus; species Theristicus caerulescens. The sequence goes on along the minus strand of CM036566.1, from coordinate 29,665,020 downwards.
TAATAGTGCTGTAAGTTCTGGTTTTTTTCATCTTAAAAAGTCAAGTAAAAAAAAACAGTGTAAATTGCATTGTACTAATTAAACTGAGTTGTTTACTAGTGCAGAGCAGAAATGGGTAATTGTAGAAACATTGCTGTTATTCATGTATTGATATTATCTGGCAAAAAGCAACTGTTTGGTTGATTGCCCAAAGATACCATTTTCATTTCTGTGAAATTTATAGGCAGCTGTGTCAATGCTAAAGCAAGACTACAAAGAAGGAGAAATGACCTTAAAGACTGCACTTGCATTAGCCATTAAGGTTCTAAACAAAACCATGGATGTTAGCAAACTCTCTGCAGAGAAAGGTAAGCAGTTCGCTAATACGGGATAACAGCCTTTGCTTAAAAAAAAATGTAGTGAATGTATATACACTAGATGTGGTTTATTGGATTTTTAGTTGTCATGTGAAAAATGTTTTTAGAAGATGCAGCAGCTCTCAGCCTTAACCTTTCTAAGAGGCATGCAGTAGCTTAGTTGAGGACGATCCACCTTGGTCAGCTCCAGGGGCTAGACCACAGTTCAGGGATCGTAGGCTGCATTGGTGCAGCAGCAGAAATGGCTACGTGTCTGGTAGAAGAATCGCTGGAGAGGTATTAACGTGCTTGTGTACGCTGCTGCAGAAGACTGCTGCTGTCTGGCTTGCCCGTCGGACTTCTTTGTAGAGGCAGGACAAGAGCCTTCTGCTTCATTGTCAGTTGTAACCACAAATCTTACCCTTCTGATGATTGCTCTGTCTAAAGGACAAAATGTAACGCCGCTGTCTGTTCCATATGTTTCAGTTGAAATTGCAACACTGACAAGAGAGAACGGAAAGACAGTAATAAGGGTTCTGAAGCAAAAGGAGGTGGAACAGTTGATAAAACAACATGAGGAGGAGGAAGCAAAAGCTGAACGTGAAAAGAAGGAAAAAGAACAAAAAGAGAAGGATAAATAGAATATGAAATCAAGTGTTCTGTAGATAATATAGGACCTGCTTCAGTAAAAGATAATCTCAATTTCTGTTTCGTAGAAGCCTACAACTATGCCGTGGAGGACCCAGAATTACTTTTGATGAACCAGGTCCTTAATAATCATTCAGATAATTAGTTGACTGCTCCTTACATTGACCAATAATTGCTTTAATTCTTGAACACTCTATTTCTTTCATCTTCTATTTTTTATTATGGAATAAAATTTAAGAAGAATAGTGATGGGTGTCTTTATTTCCTCAGTAATGCCTGGATATGCACAATCTTGAGGGATTTAATCGCTTTAAACCATTAAAACAAGGTATATGCTAGTTGGTAAAGAACAAATATGGTGTTAGAATTGTTAGAATTTTGTGTGTATGTGTGGGTTTTCCTTTTAAAGTAGTGAAAAGGGCTCCTAAGTTTGAAAAAACATTTCACAAATACAGAATTAAAGTGTGCTGGCATGCCAAGTTTTAATTTTGGCCTATTTTGTTCTATAACAGGCTATGTCAAACTGATGTTCTTGCAAGCAGTAGTGTTTTAAACATGCCCTGTAGCAAATGTGTTCAGTTTATCATAGCCTTTCATGAGTGCATGTGTTTTCTAAAAAATTAATCATGTAACACTAGCTATATTCACACAAACTAGAAAGACATTTTACAAAGGCCACATGAAAATGTTAAACTATCTTGTCAAAATGCAAATAGGTAAATAAAATAGTGCATGATTTTAGGCCATGTTGACTATTTTACATTTTATCCTCAAAGGAAATTGAGATGGTTTATATTCTTTAGTTTAGTGTTGCTGATACTTGCCCACAGAATTCCGTTCCCTTCTCTGACAGACAATAGTCTAGAAAACTAACCAGTTAACCACTTGAGAAATCATAATATTTGTGCATGAATTAGAAATGACAATAATTTTTGTTCAGATTGTTCCTATACTGAATGCAAAATAATACGATTTTCAGATTAAGATCTTCTAGTTCTAAAAAAAAATGATCTGGAGTTAATAGAGGAGATGGAAACAAGTTACTGAAAATTATTTTGCACCTTTTCAGTTATCAAAAGCAAACTGAAAAGCTTACTTGAGTGATGTGCTTAAATGAGAGGCGTTACCTGCTGAATTTCAAACTGTGACACTGGTGATCCAGCCCCTTTGTGCCAACCCTGGATTGTGTCTACCTTGTAGGTTTGTGTTTGTTTTTTGTTTTTTTTTTTTAACACCTTAAAGGATATCTGGTGTTTACAGGATTTATTATGCTCATTTAAAGAAATGGAGTGAATCCACACAGTGTTTTATTATTTTTAATGTATCCCAGACATTTTTGACTGATAAAATGTGCTTTGTCAACATAGCCAGAAATTACCCTTAGTCTCAACAAAACCCATTTTTGAGCTCATTGCTGTATGATTCACTGTTGAGAACAGAGGAAGGAATCTGACTTGAGGTGTCTGTGCTGCAGCTTGTGTAGATGTACTGCACTCACTTTGGAAACCTCTGTACAGAGAGCAGCGTGGGGTGGCATGGGTTCTGTGCAGGCTGCAGGACCTGCTTGTTAATTTTCTAAGTCTCGGTGCAGGCCAATTGCTTTAGTCTTTTGTACTGAACTTAGACGGTACTTTGTTAGTATTCAAATTTTATAGCTAATAATAGTTATACTGAGTTTTATTTACACCTTGTGCAACAGTAGATCTTCCAAATAAGAACATAAGAATGATACTTCATGTAACAAGTCCTGAATAGTTGGAGACAACATGCAATGGGTAAGATTTAATCTCCATTATAAAAGGTTGTATAAAATACCTCAAGCTCCATTTTTATGTTGAAAATTCAGTGCTCAATCTTCTTATTTTTTTGATACCATGAATGCAATATATCAGCATCTTTTGCAGATTTCTAGATTGCTGATGATGGTTATACAAGTAGTTGGAATATGCCCTAAAAGCAGCAATGCCAAAATGGAGTTTTTTCAACTTCTCAAAGATCACTTGAAACAAAACGCAATAGACTCCAGCAATGCTTTCTGTCTTCTAGGAAACCATTAAGAGCATCTGAGTTTGGTTTCATAAATGTATATAAATCACGCAAGGCAATTTGTTTAGTGTACTAGTAGAAGTATTATTAGATAGCTTAGGATGTATATTTATTAAAATATTTTTTCTTAAATGTTTCTGTTTCTAACAAAGAGGGGATAACAAATATATTTGCATCTTTGTTTAAAGAATTACCAATAGCATTTCTTTGCCAAACACTGCATCATTTGCTGGTAAAGGAGAACTTTTTTAGATTCTATAATAATCAAAAGTTGGAATGATTTAAATAATTTTCTGATCTGTACTGCGTTATGTATTGAAGCATTGGGATAAGTTGTGTAGTTACACTACATGTTAGAAGATCTATTTATTTAAAGGTTTTGTTTACCCAAAGTAAAAGCATTGTCAAATAGTTTATGAGTATAATCTCTGAGCAGTAATTACAATTTAATTTAAAAACCACCATCTCTTCTGAGTGCCATTAATAGCTGATTGTGAGATGAGCCTCAGTACTGCCTTGGAGTAGGCAAGTAACTCTAGCTGGCACTCATATCCAAGATGTACAGTAAAGTTCTGCTCAACTGCATTTAATTTCTGATTCTTTTCTGCATTTGAACCTAGGACAGGAAGCAGATGCTGGAGATCTTTTATTGACTAGAATCCTCCTGGGACATCCTTACACTAATGCAAGTTCCTCACCTGTTTTTCCTAGAAATAGAGCAGCATTTGACTGCGTAGGCCTATTGTGTTGATTCTGGCTTTGTGTGTTTTTAAAAAAAAAAAAAAAAGTCACCACTATCTGTGCCTTTTCTGGGAGTGGTTTGGGGATAAGTCGTAAGAACAGAAAAATGATTTTGGCGATACATTTGAGTTGTCTTTGCTAATCAAAATGATCTTCCTGTTCTTTGTATGTTTTTTTGGTGTACGTAGTGTTTACATAGAGTTTACAGTGTATTACATAAGTATTTGAAATATTTAGCTATTGGTGTTGATTCAATGTTATTTTAACACCAGAACTTCATGTGGTGCTGTGGAAGGTGACAGATTTTTCCAATTAGGTAAAAGTATTTACTTGACACTGTTTGCATAATATGATGTTAGTAAACTTAAAGACTGGATAGTTTATATCTCACTTTGAGTGCATGATAGAACTTGTTAGGGTAAGTATTCACAAATAGATTGCCCTAATAAATTGTAATGTGTTTTTCTAAGTAGTTTAAGAGATAATGAAACTACTGCTTCTCCAGTAATACCTGTGCTGTCTCTTGCATCTGTCAGTGTTTAAAAAAGGACTTAGCTTGTTTTCTAGATGACTGTATTCTGTTCCAATAAAGTCAAATTAACTTCTAAGACTGCTTCTTATGTGATTTACTGTATTGTGCACTGGAAGACAGAAGATTCCTTTAGATGTACTTCCATATTCATCCAAATATTTTTACTTGTTAGAGTTATAAAAGCACCCAAATTAAGATGATAAACAAAGGACTTTTTGTGTTAAATTTGACTGCTGCTTCTGTTTTGTTATGGATTCCTAAGGTAATTATTTATTCTTTCTGGTCATAATCTTAAAGTTAGGGACAATACTGCTCCGCTCTGTTGTGAGAACGAATATACTAGTCATTACAATGCATTCAAATTAATGGTTTGAGAGGCCACAGAACTGTATGTGATACATAGATAACATAGCTAAGTGTATGTAAGACCTCCACGTCCAAGAAGTTAATGCACTCAGGTACTTCATACATGAGAGAAATGATGTAGCTTCAGACTAGATGAGATTCTAGGGCTTACTGAAATGTCTTTCATTTTCTTTAAAGAATATTTTCCATTACAGTTTTTCTGTAGTAAAAGTTGTCCTCGTTTTCAAGTTTTAATTGCAGTTATTTCTATTACAAGATGAAAAACTGCTAAAATAACTTCATCTGAGAGTACCCTTTTGGTTATATAGCTCTTGTCTTTAATCTGGAGAAAATTCAGCTTCACAAAAAAATGTTTAGAATATTTCTGATTTTACAAAGAGAACTGAGCAGCTTGCTATTTTTATCTGTGATTAATTTGGCATTTGGCTTTCCAGTTAAAGTACTCTTCAGCGCACAGTAAAAGCTGCCATCAGCCAATTCTCAGAGATTCTCAGAACATACTTTAGTGGGGACCTTCAGATGTCAACTCCTGCTGAGGAGGACCCTTTGAAAGACAGCAGATATTACTCATGTAATTGTTTAGGCTTTCACTTAATGATAAATATTAAATTTAACATGCTGCTGTCAGTATTAACATTCTGCTTCAAGTTGAAAGCAGCAGGAAAAATGGCTTCTTATTTATAAACGCTATTTTCTAAAACACTAATAATACAACATAATTAATGTGTGCCAGATGATGCTACATAAAATATTTAGCAAAATGTTGGGCATGTAACTGAGACAGTTTAATCCTTTTATATCTTACAGCATCTGTTTTGCCTAGCTAGGACCCAGCTGCAAACAAATTCATAGTTACGTAATAAAACCAGTTTGCTGTGTCCTGCACATTCGAGTGGCAACTATATTTAACACGGTTAACTAGACGTCATAGCTCTAAAATGCATTTACTGCAATGCATATACGCTGCTAACAGAAACACAGATTTTACGTGATAACCTTACATTAGGAACACCAGGTGCAGTGCAGTGGTGGACCAGCTGTCATTGAAAACTACATATTTGCAATTTCAGGAGAAACACTGCCGAGTAATTTTTGGAGCACTCACAAAATATTAGAACTCCAGTATATCACAAAAGAATAAAACAGAGTTTTTTGTGCCATGCTTTGGGATAAAATACATTTTTATTTACTCTAAAATCTTGCGTTGACCACTGCATACACACTGAGCATTTCAAAATAAGAGTCATACACTGCATCCTTTAACACATATATATTTCGATTGCGGAGGACATGCTGTATACAAATGGATTCTTGATATATAAAATGACCATATTTACTGCACAGCATTCAAATCAATACAACATGTCACTAGAAGTGTGCCGGAAGAAACTACTGTGTAAGCAGACTTTTTTCAGATGGCTTGTACTGACTGCATTATGTCTTGCACAGAGATGCACAACCTAAATATGGCTGCAGGATAAGATAATACAGAAAACCACAAGTTTAAAATTAAGAAAGGGATTGAAATGCTTAAGTACTCTGTTTTGGTTGTCAAAAAGATTCATGATTTACACAAAGAGATGCACTATTTTTCTATAAAATGAACATGATATAAAAGAACTTTGAAAATTGACAACGTGCTTAATGAAATTACTACTTTGGGTAATGCTCATTTTAGGAAGGTACAAAGTTGCTAAAATTATTTAAGTTGAATAAGGTCCATTTTTCGTGACGAATATGGCATCTAGCACTTTGCATGTAGCAGCTGATTAACACTGTGTAAAGCCATTTAGCCCTTCTTTCCAAATCTTTTCTCTCTGTAAAAACCTTAAACAGTATCTTAAATGCAAAAAAATGCATTAATGCCAGCTGCTTCTATTTTCCATGGCAATGTGTACACTGTATATTTCCATTAGGATGATTTAGGAAAAAAAGCACTGATTATATTTCAGAGTTGGTGCTTTTAAAGTCTTTTGTAACAGCTTTTTATTTATCTGATACAGAAAAAAAAGGTGGTTTTGTACAGAGTATTCATTATATATGTTATGTATCTATAACATACATAAAGATGGAAATATCCTAGGTTTTTTTAGCTTGCATCAGTTTATCTATGTTGGATTAAAAGTTCCAAAACATTCCGATTTAGAAACTTTTAAAAACCCCCTGTTTCATATGGAATGGAAGTTAAAAATTAGTTTGTTTAATATTTTTCACTAAAAATCCCTTGAACTTATACCCTCCCCAAAACACTGTTTAAAAGAACCAAACGTTGACCCAGGTGGATTTACCCCTGCCATTTAACGTTTACGTTGCAGCTGCTGCTACCGCGTTTCAGCGAGGCGCGGCAGGTCGCTGCAGGGGCAGGAGCGGCGACCCCGGCTCACCCCCGGCGCCCTTGAGGAGCCTCTTCTTTAACCCTGGAAGCGGCGGGAGGGCGCAGGAGGGCTGCCTTTGGGTACAGCGCTCAGTGGGATCGCTACGGCTTGCCGCCTAGCGAGCTCCTTCCCTAGCACCTGCCTCCCTCACAGGGAACTTCTCCCGGCAGCCCAAGGGGGAGGCGACGGCCGCTACCCGCCCGCAGCAGGGCCGCTGAGGCAGGCAGCCGGCGGTCAGCGGCAGGATGGGCCGGCCAGCCCCGCACAGCCCTACACGTCCCCCACACGGCGCGGGGCCACGAGTCGGTACCTCTAGGCCACCTCCGGGACTGGCCGCCGGGAAAACCGGCCTGGGACGATGCCGTGCCGAGGCTGCTGCTGCTGCCGCCCGCCCCCGCTCGCCCCCCGCGCCAGCCGTTCTAACGGTTCCCGCCGCGCGCGCTCCGCTCCCGCCCCTCGCGCCCCCTCATGGCTTCCCGGCGGGGCGTGGCCAGCGCCGCCCCCGAGGAGCGGCGCCCCGCCGCTGCGCCCCGTCCTCGCCGCGGGGCTCGGAGGCAGCGGGGGCCGTACCCCAGCCATGGCCGAGCTCGGAGCCCGGCTGCGCTGCGGCCGCCCCCTGCTCCTCCTCACCTGCCTCTTCGCGCCTTTTCTCGGCCAGCCCGGAGCCGGCCCCGCCGCCCGCGCCCCTTACGCGGGTAAGGCGCCTCGGGGCGGCCCCGTGTGGGTGAGGGCAGGCGGGGCGCCCTGCCGGGGCCGCTGGGGAGGGGGGGCGGCAGCAGGCAGGCGCTTCGGCGAGAAGCTGGGAGGGCGTCGGAGGGGAGGGCAGGGTCCGCTGGGAGTTACGAGCCCTCTTGACCCCCGGCTTTCCTGTAAGCCCGCCGTTGTGCGGGGCTAGCTCGCCGCCGGGGACAGGGGGAGGTCGCACGGGAGCCCAGGGGTCTGCCGGGCCGCCGCTGCCTCCCCTGGCGGTTCCGGTCCTCCCTCTGCAGCCCGGCTCTGGCGGGCAGCTGGGAGCGGCGGCAGCGCGGGCAGGAGGGGAGCGCGTTTCGTGTGGAAAAATGAGGCGGGTTTTTGCGTGCGGGGGGAAACGCTGCCGGGGTTGAGGCCGCCACGCATCGCGCTTCGTTTTCCGCGCCATCAACTTTTGCCAAGGCGAGGCTAAGGTAAGGCTGATGGCAAGGTGAAGCGGGGTTCTGGCGGTCGCCGAGGAGTGCTGAGCTAGGGATTGCTGCACTTCGGCTAGTTTTTAAAAAAACGAACGTGACCCACAGAGACCGTGGTCAAACGGGCTCACCAGAGCTGCCCCTTTCACGGAAGGGGGAAAAATGCCTTTGCCAAACCTCGGCTTTCCAGGTGTCCAGGTGTCTTGATTCCCACACATTTCATTACGCAGTTGTTACGCTTTTGACATGAATATATAGCGCTTTGAAGATTTGAACTGTCACAGCTTTCAATTCTTGCTCCGTTCACTTACTCAGGCAAGGTACAACTGTAGATTTGTGGTGCGTGCTCTTTGCATTCGCAGCTGGTATGGAGGTAAATTTACAGAATATATTTTAATAATTGCAATATCGCATATGGATCTGGCTGCACATAAAAATCTCCCTCTTAAGAATTTATAACAAAATTCTTTTTAGTTTGGTTATGCATTACTTCTTTGACTTCAAAAGAGTCAGTCTCATAATTCAATCAGGATGTAACTTTCAGAGTTGAAGGATGTAAAATAGCATGTGAAGCTAAAGTGTTTACAAAATTACACAAAGATTAAAGGAGCAAAATCAATGATCTTTCAAAGAATTATTTAGAAATAGTTATTTCAAAACATTGCTTTTACATAATTTATGGGTACATTACTAAAAGAGTTTTGCAAAACATCTTGAAGTTATAACTGCAATATTTATAAGCAGAAAGGAAATTAAAGAAAAATAAAATTGACTTTTTTTCAATATTAATTCAAAATTGAAAAAATGGTCGTAAATGTGGTTTAAGGAAAGTAAATTGTATTGACATCTCAGTTTTAATCCAACATATAAAAACTCAGTCTGTTATTGCTAAATGTGATTTAAAAGACTATTCTTGGTCTCAGCATTTGGAAAAGTAGTGTTTTTCATCATGGCAGAAGATATTACTATGTGAAATTATTATGTTACATTATATAGTATGTATGACTGCATGGAACTACTTGCAGTCAGGTTAAGCCAAATTTTGCCTTTTGGCACAAGCCAACAGTTTTGACTTTGTTGAGAACTGACCACATATAGCGAGGATAAAATTTTCTTTTCACAATTTGTTTGTTCTAAAATAAAATGAAATTTGCTATTAAGAAGATGAAAAACATTATAGCTACCTATTATTAAAATACAGGGCAAACAGGAATAATAACCTAAATTAGTGTATCATGTACATACAGTTAAAATTATTTTAGAGGTATTGCTTTGTATGTGGTACAGTAATCGTTTTAATGAGTAGAAGTAAATTATGGATGTGACTTTGGTTTTATGATACTTTAAGAGTGCTTGAAAATGAATTTGGTGTTTCCTTTAGTTAGTAGTCTGGAGGTGAACTAACCCTTTATCTTGGATAACTCTGATTTGACAAGACAAAATGCGTGCTGATTTAAAATGCAATCAAATTCTAAGTTTTGTTCCTTGCTCTGAATCTTAAACTAACAGGTGAGACTTAAATGCACAAATTGAATCGAGATTAACAGCCACCTGTAGTACTGCTGTGCCATGCTGCAGACCTGTGATAGTGTTTCCTTGGGAGTTCATACACCCATTTTCCACTCAGTTTAACAATCGCATCCTTCCCCCTACCCAACAGGAAGCTGCAAACCTTCCTACTTGTATGGGTTTCTTGTGATTTTTCTCTTAAAATATTTTGTGCTTTCTTTAGAGATTCTTAGGAAGAAAAATGTGAGCATTGATTTGTGGAGAAACGCGTGTTGATTTGTTGAAGGAGCTGTGGAAGGAAGTACTTGCATAGTTCCCACTTTTCAGGATGGTAAAACCTGATTTTTGTATGATAGTATATGTTCTGAAATCTCCTACTCTGCATCTGTTTTTGAGCAAAGTATCTGATTTCTAAACAGAGTATCTGATTTCTATGGGCCGTAGGATTGTATGTGCCAGTGTATCCAAGACTGGAACTGAGCTGCATTGGGAAAATGCTACTGTGGCAGAGGGTTAACGCCAGCGCACAACTTCTCAGCACCCAGGGCTGCACTGGCAACTTGTGAGAAGCCCAAGGCCTGTGTCTTGTTTGCATAAAGGTCTTATTTACATAAATTGTGGATTTGTGTTTACTTCCATGATGCATACCCTCTAAATCTATATGAATAAATGGTTCTGCTTTTAAGATTCTAGATACTTGTTCTTCCTTTTACTCTTTGCACTATCTGCACTTCTATACACATTTTCTGCTGCTCGCATTCAGCATTCCTCAGTGCTGTCTTCACAGTCCATCTTCAATCCTTACTGACAGGTCAACAGTCAGTGAAAATAATGCAGTGGTTAAAAGTGGTATAAAGAGAGATGACAAAATCCTGGATCTGTTACAGAAAAGGTCTCCCTGGCTTCAGAGTGACCAGAATTTTTACCCTGAGGCAGCCTGACATGGGGCAGCCTTTTCATGTGCCCTAGCTGGTGGGCAGGGAGAAGGATCACAGCAGTTCTTCTGTCTGCTGAAAGCTGAGTGGGGAATATGAGTGTGGATGAACTCCTGAGGAAATGCTGTGCCATGCCACAGACCTGTAACGTTAGTGCTGTAGGTGGCTGTTAATCAGACTACTGCTGGCAAGAGCTTCACTATAGAGTGCAGGAAGCTGTTTGGCATATTGTGTGTATTTACCATAGAATCCATAGCACAGCTATTCAAAAAGGAATGGCTTGTGCTCCAGTTAGCTCTTAATCTAAAGACTGACCATCAATCTGTAGTTGATTGTATCCATTTCTTGATGAGTTACAAACTACATGGCAGTATCTTATGCTGTTATTAATCAAACTTGCAAATGCATTCATTAATATGGGCCATAATTATCCTTTGAAGCTAAGCTATTAGGGGATAGTTTAATTTTACTTTCCAATTATCAAGCCGGAAACTTTAATCTTTTAAATTTGAGTTGAACGTAAGAAACATCTTCCCTGCTTTTGATGTGTAGCTCTCGTACCTCTGTTCATATTGGTAAGTGCTAAACAATATTGCAGTTCAAAATCCTCGATAGTTTCATGTCCACAATATGTCATTTTATTTTGCTACTCGTTGGCAGGCGATTGATGTGCTAGGTAAGAGAGAGGGCAGAAATCCCCCCAATAACTTGAAAGTCCAGGAGTAAATGAAAATCATAAAAGTTCCTGCAGCAGCTAGCAGCTGCCAGGCGTATATTGATACACAGTGATAGAAATACAAGGCTGTCACTTTAGTACTCTCAACCTTTGAAATCGCAAGACAACCTCTGAACAAAAGAAAGAAAAACAAATTTGAAAAAAAAAACCCACGAACAAGAAATGGTCAAGAATAGCCACCTTTTCCATGCTTGTAGGTGTAGTGATGGGCTTCGGCTTTATTTTTAAACAGAGGAGAAAAAGATACTTGTAGGAAGTACAGAATGTATTAGCTGGCTTTTCTGACTTTTGTTCAGTAAATTGAATACAGTTAGTAATCCTGCTTTGACTTACGGACCTTCTAGTAAAGATGATTTTGATCTTTCTAAATGCTTACTGTTAACTAAACACTTGACTGTTAGTGATTGGATTCTTGGTAATTCCTAAAGCATAGACGAAAAGTAGGCACAGCGACTGAAGACCATACAGAAAGTATGACTCACAATCCTTTTAAGGGGGGGGGGGAGTCAGTACAGAAATAAAACTTCCATTTTATGTCATTTAATATATTACATATCTTTTCTGCTTAATGAAGTAGTGGTGGGAGATTCTTTAAAATGTAAATGGAGGCTTAGACAGAGAGATCTGTGTAGTTAATATTGAACATGATCTTGGTCTACTTTTTCCTGTCTGCTGCAATATAATGACTTGCAATTAGAATTGTTGCCAGTTAACAAAATATTGTGATGAGACTAGATTTGTTTGGGGAAAAGTTGTAAACTGAAAGGAGAAAAAGCACTGATGCTCACTAGAATAAGTTTGTAGGAAAGACGGAAAACTTTTTTTTCCCTCTCAAAATGACCACTGAATAATTTTTAGAATAAGATTTAAACAGTTACCATTGCACTCCTAGACTTCATAAGTGCTTCATTTGTTATAAATTATGTAAAATATATTACTTAAAAAATCACAGTATCATCTTAATAAAAAATACTAGTGTACTGAAGGCAGGTGTGCTGCATATATTCATTCACCTTCCTGGTTTGTAGGCAAACTATTAGTTGTATTATAGTTTGTAGTAGTTAGATTTGAGGATAACAGTCTATATGTTATCATAGCACACTGTTAGAGAGTCTAACGTTAACTACAAAGTATGGATATTTTTCCATGTTTATTGTCCTCGGTAGTGGTGTTTTTCATTATAGTGGTATATGATTATAAATCTGCATGAGTAATATATATTACTTCTGAATATACATCTTAACATTAGGCTTCTAAAAAGTGACCCTTCCCCTTCTCCCATGGACCTCTTTTGAAAATGCACCAAGCAGTGATCCAAAGAAAACCTGAAATCATTAACACTCAATTATATCAGTTAGAAAATGCTTTGAACTATATTGTTTAAAATATAAGCAGCAGTGTTATACCTGCAATCCCAATGTGGTTCTTAGACACTTTATCTAAGGAAGTGCAGTGGAATATAGAGTTCAAAGAAAGTTTATTCTTTGGAGAAACATGGACTGTGATGTTCTCTCATTTAAAAACAAATAAACAAAAATTTATGAAAAGATATGAGGTATAGCTGTGACACTAAATATTTCACTGGTAATTCTTGTAAAAATACTACTGCTGCTAAATCATATGAAGATGCTAAGAAATTTCATCCCATAATGATACAGTAAGAAACAATGTAAAAAGACAGATTTTACAAAAGAATAACATTTGTAATTTATCTGAAGCATTTAAAAAGTCTGCCATTAGCAGCACTAGTGAAATTTTGACTTGAGCCTGTTAACAAAATGAATAGACATGTACATGTTTTGTCATGCTGTTCATGCATCTGAGACCCATGTAATGCTTCCTCTTCTTTTCTGAATAGCTTTTCCAATGTACTTCTATTAAAGAAGTTTGTTAAATATTTAGGGGGGGAAATGGTAGGACTGAATTTTTAAATACAATTGTGTCCGAAGTCAAGTGTGTAATTAGAATTTCTACTTACCATTTTGTCAAAAGTGTGCTCCAACTACTTCAAAGTTTAAAAAAATTGAATCATTAATCTGCTTTGTGCATAAATGTTTGTCTCCTTTTTGCAGAATTCAAATTTTGGCCATCCAGCATTTTCTCATGTGATTTAGGTTTTTTTGCTGAACATGGAATCACATTGAGAGGGAGTGAGCAGAGAAGAGATTCAGGTGTAAATTATAAAGTAAACATTGTCATTGGGATTTATCACTGAACAATATAGAGAGCCTACCTTTGATTTAGACTGCATAAATTACCTGACCTCAACAAAAATAAACCCACACATACAGGCATGCTTAGAATTGCCCTTCAAAGGCTACAAATCTTCTAAGTTTTTTTAGTACAGTGAGCAAGTAGTAGGGGTGAGTGCTTCCATAATCTCTTACCATCTGATTTAGTGTGAGATTTGTACTCTGGGTTGTTTGTTTGCTAATCTTGCTAGTCATAGGTTTTAACCTCTTTCTGCTTTCCTCCAACCAGCATAGCCAGGCTGCTGACTTAAGCCACTAACTGTATTTTACCTTTTTTCCTCTCTTCTGTACCCTTTTTCCTGCTTGCCACCAGTTCTTCACATTTTTTTAATTGGTATTACCACCAATAAATGACTAAGAATTACACCCTTTATTATGATCCTAAAAGCATACAGACACATGGAAAAGAGAAATTAAACACGTGCAATCTGTGTAACAAGCAAGCTGTGTGATCCTATTAAATAAAATATGGAAAGGTAGGGGTGGTTATTTATTTTATTTTTGCTGACTCTTAATATATTGTTACCATCTCCAGCCTCCTCATGTAGTTCTCCTTTGTATAAGCTGCCTTTTATAGACCAGTATGCCCCAGCTTATTAATAAACAGAATAAACCAGAAACATGAAAAAGTGTGGATATTTCTGTGATAGGAAAAAAAAAAAAAGAAAAAAATTATTTGAACTATACTGTTAGTAAATGTGGTCATCTTAATAAATCGGTGAGTATACTGTAGGTCTGAGCATAAAATGTTTGAAAAAAATTCTGTAAGTATATAAAAGTGGTAAAGGAACATGTCCCCATTTAGCATAGCAGAGAAGATACTGTGTTTTAAGAGAAGCTTAATCTGGAAACAGCATGTACCCTGAAGATGCTGTATTGCTGTACAGGAGGTCATCTTACAGGAACACAGAAATGGTGAAAGTGCAACTTTGCCTCTGCGTTGCTTCAAGGTCAATTAATGGAGAGAGAATACCCAGCTGCTGCATAGTCATTCTCAAATTGTAAAAAAAAAATCAGTTGATAGTTGTAACTGTAAAGGGGAAATGTAATTAATGCTAATACAAAAATCAAGTATTTATGAAACATTAGGCTGAAATATATACAAGACCATTCATAATTCAGGAAATAGGGATATAGAAATAGAGAAATTAAGTTGTGTCTTCAGGAAGCATTCTTTTGGATGTCTGTAGAAAGCAGGACTTGGCAAATCTATGTATAGTTACAAATAAGAAATATTCCTTGGCTAATGAGGATACACTGAACCTAAGGTATCAATAAAAATAAATATATTTTAACCTAATAGCTGTGAATGTAACTTGTGTGTGTGTAGCATTCTGTTGCTGGATCCTTTTTGGCAGCAATTTTTATGTCCTGTGTGTTTTCATGTACCCATCTGAGGTATGCTCAGTGGTACAAGGCAAGTTGCCCAGCATTTCTTTGCTATTGCACAACCCACATGTCAACAAACTTGAAATGGAAAGATATTAAATTGTAGAACATGTACAAATAATGCATCTTGAAGAACAGTAGGTTGCTAAGTGTTTGTGAATGAATGAAATACAACTGTAAACGGATAGATTTGTATTTTGAAACAGAAGCATAAACTGTCTTAAAACCCAAATGCTGATTTGGCCTGCAACAAGAACCATTCAGCAACACATTAGTGTATGGTAAGATTTGGAGGGAAAAGGAGTCCTGCTGCTCCCACTTTGCTGATCCTGTTCCTTAAGCTACATTCTGCTTTTGCTCCTACTATAAAATTTCAGAGAAAATCCAGTTAGTGTTCATAATAATAGTTCTGGACAGCTGGACTGCCCCAAACCTGCAGTGCAGAAGGCAGGGAATTCTCTTGTGGCTGGGCTCTGGTGCTTCGGGTGTTTTGTCCGAAGGATCTGTAAATGCAGCCTTTTGCAGCACAGCAGAAAGCTGCTGCTGTCACAAGAGCACTTTGATGAATGGGAGGGAACTTAAAAACTTATGTTGCCTTAGTTGTCTGGGCTGCAGTGGTTGCAGTCACATAGAACTAGCTTAGGTCTGTCTAAATTAATGGCTTAAATGGTGTTAGCCAAGTCTCTGCAACAAATGCAAGCCATCAAACTGTTGATCAAATTCTAAGCTAGATTTTGCAAGTTGTGTTGAAATGAGAACTGATACCCCATGTAAGTATGATGCTACACGACGTAACCGACAATTTAGTAATCCTAGGCAATTCTAAAATTTTAGTCCTCTTCAGTGTCTAATAATGTCTGATTTACTGAATGTTGATGGTAATGAACTGCAAATGGAAATTGTTTACACTGCCTTTAATTGATGCTTTTGTTTCCTTTACCTTCTTTTATGAGAAAAGTTAAATATTGTCAGTGTTTTTTCTGCATGCATTGTTCACTACTTTATCTACTTCTGTTATGTTCACTAAATTCACCCCCTCTCCAAACAAAATAATGTTAATCTTTTAAATCTCTCCTTGTATGGATGACTGTCTCTGGTTTTAATCTGTTTATGACATTCTCTGGTGCTTTTCTGTTTCTGATATATCTTTTTTTAGATGGATGCTGTTAGTGAGCACATCATTTCTAGAGAGGTCATACCATACATTTATGTAATGGTATAATATTTTAAATCTGCATTAAAAAGAGGTGGTTGTGAACATCTTTCTTTGGTTTACTCTGTCCCTTAAACTGACTATAATAATTTTCGGCAGTAGTTTCAGTCAGTTTTAATGTCAGCGAGTAGTAAAAATCTTTGTCTAGAGCATATGTTCACATCTTCTGGTGATTGCTCTGACTTCTGTCTGGGAATTGGAGACCCTTTTGGAGCCATTCCCTTCAAGGCGATCTGTGTAGCTCATGCCGCTTCTTGAGGCGGTGGCCCTCTTCAGGTCTTTCACACTGCCTTTGAAAGCTGTTCTTACTTGAGTTACTTAGCTAGACACTGATCTTGCCTTTTTTCCTCCCCTCTCTCCATATCTTCCCTGAGTTTGTCCTTCTCTTGTTACTTAGAGTATATAATTTTTTGCATGGGTTCTCATAATGGAGAAACCTTAAACTTTACCTTTTTTGGGGTAGCAGGGTTTCTACTGATACAGTTCAGTGCGACCACATTGGTAAAAACCTCATTTTTTGTGGATTCACAAAGATAAAGGACAGTGGTTGCTTGATGAGGTGCTTTAGGACAACTTACATATCTCGTTTAAAGTCGGGGCTGCAGTTTCTGCGTCTACAGTACTTTTTTTTCCAAAGCTCTGTCATGTATTCCATTCTCTAAGGAGACAAAAGAAGACATTTAGTTTCCACTTCTTTGTAAGCTATGCAAAGATTTTTGGCTGTTCCAGGTGATCAGTCAGTCTCCAGGCATTGAAATGACTCCTTGGGAAATACGAAAAAGGAGTGACTGAATGTATATTATTACTTAACTAGAAAGGTGCCTTCCAGTCAATATAACATTAGCATAGGTAGAGGATAGACTGGTAAATAGATTGGCATATGTGTTTAAGATAGATAGATACAAAACTGTGTGGGGAAAAAGTGCTCTACAAGTACTCCAAAGTTTATACATTATAGCTGTGACCAAACATTAGAAGGAATAATGTATAAAACATTAAGAGACTGATGTTTCAAACTGGAGTGCAAGTTATGCAATATACTAGAGACCTGTAGAGTGTGGAAGTAGGTTTTTAAAAAGTACCGCCTTGTTCTAGAATGATAGAACTTCAGTAGATAAGCTTTCAATTTTAGAGGAGTTCCATAATTGCATGGCACCAGGTAAATGATATAAGTGCATTTTGCTTTTATTATTACTAAAATTATCTTAATGTTCTTGAGTCATAGATTTTAAAAGTATGATAGTGATATGGAGATGCTAATAAAACCAGGTAATTTTATAAAATTCTTCTTCCAAGACCCTGGCCATGCTTCCAGAGAAAAGGGGATAGGATGAGAAATTTAATGCTGCATAAGCATAGCTGTAGCTCTTTGGACACAGGAATGCAGATGTACACTGTTCATTTAAATCAATGTTAATAAATTACTTTTTTTTATATAGGTGTATCCGAACCTTCTTTTATTGCTAAAAGTGAAGATCGTTTGTTTAAACATTTATTTGAAGACTACCAAAGATGGGTTCGTCCAGTGGAACGCTTGAATGACACAATAAAAATAAAGTTTGGCCTTGCAATCTCTCAGCTAGTAGATGTGGTATGTATAGTAAATAAGTTTGTTTATTTTTTTTCCTAATTCTTACAAATCTGGAACATAATGTCATATGAAATAGTTGTGCATATTTCAGCTTAAACACAGTAGATTAGAACTCTAAAATTATTATCAGCATAATAAAAAATGCAGAAGACAAATGGCTCTTATGTTTAGTGGTGTTTTCAGCAAAAAAAAAAAAGTGAAATTCTTAAACCTAGGAAATTGTGTTTTAATTTATTTATTCAATGGGAAACCCACATATTTTTAAACTTTATCAATCTCATTTCTGTAAAATTCAGGAACACTTGCAAATACTGCTCTTTTCCCCTGCTTAAGCAGCAAAAAAACCTCTAAGCCTTCAAATACGTCACTTCCCTGGTAATGAAGATTATCTCTTGGCATTACCTGTGATGTAAAAGAGATCAACCAGATTTTTTTTCCCCCGATACTTACTCACTTCAGAATATTATTTTCAAATTGAATTCACTGTTTATAGCTGTAAGAGGGGTTTTTCTTCCACATGTTGGCTGTTCCTTTGCTTCCATAGAAAAACAGTAAGACTGCATAAAATACACTCAAATAAAAAAATGGAAGGGAGGAAAGAGACACAAAAGTGGATAAATATCACTGTTAACAGTTAAATAATCAAAGGTCATAATTGTATGTTTAAAAAGTTCTCATATAAATATACTTATCAGTGACTGGAATGCTTTTAGAAGTATGTTTTGTATTTTAAATTGCAGACCTCTGAACTAAAGCAGCTGGTTACTATGAATGTACTGTGCAGGGTTTTTTTTCATAAAATATGCTTTATTTTTATAGGATGAGAAAAATCAATTGATGACAACAAATGTCTGGTTGAAACAGGTATGTGTAAAATATCAATGAAAAATTCTGAAGCTTCATAACTGCAAGTCAAAAGTTGGAAGAAACTTTTCTAATTAATTGTATATTCAAAAAAACTTAGTTGTTGCATGAATTTTTATTTTACATAGTATCTTTAAAAAATATCCCTGGAAATGCTTTAAGGGATTGTTATAAAACTCTTAAAAAACCAAAACCAACCAACCAACAAAAGGTAAATTTAAAAAATTTACCTAATTAAAAGAAATCTGATATGGCATTGCATGGCCATTTAATATACCTAGGTGCGTGTATCCAACCGTAAAAGTTACTGCTTCAGTACATAAGTTTTCTTTCAAAAACTATATTAAGAAAAGTATGGGTTTGTGTAGTCTTTTGTATAATAGTTTTAAGATCTTTCTCTTGTGGGGTATTTGAGATTATTGGATAAACATCACTGAAGAATTTCAGTTTCAAAGTGGTGTATGCTTGCTATAAAGAGCTACTTTTTTCTCTTAAGAATATTTGTTTATGGGTCGGAAAAAGCCTCAGGCTTTATAATAATCAGAGTCCAATGCTAAACTTAATGGCCATTAGTAACTTGGGAAAATGCTGCTCACACATCATTCTTGATTTAACTTGGAAGAATGTTTGCAGACCCTGATTATACTTACTAGCTTACTAAATTATTTTTGTTTGGGCTAATTCCTTTGGTTTTTTTACCTGTTGCTTCCCATTCCCTTCTTTTCCAGTACCTGTGATTTCAGGCAAAATTTTTCTTTTTAGGAAAACTTTGAGACTACTCAGCAAGTATGAGATGGCAATATGTTGATGATAACACCTTGTACCCTCTTAATAGTTTCTGCAGAACTTGTTGCAGTTGAACCAGTTCAAATAAAATAAGAACTGACCTGAAAATGCATTTAAAATTCGGTGTGATGGTGAATTCTTAGAAACTTGAATTTTTCCTCTTGAGCTTTTAGTTCAAGTACCAAATTACCAAAGTACTGCTATGATTTTAATGGTGCTATTTTTAGTGTTGCTGTTAGAAATAGGAACAACTATATAGTGAGAGTTGCAGCATGATTTTTTTTTTATGAAAATGTTTAAATTGCTTCTGATCAGCTTCCAAAGTCATTGATATTCATTCAGAACAAGCTTTTTTCAAATTTTAATTGTCTATATGTTTTAATAGCTCTTACTTATGTATACATGCTCTGAAAAAGGATTTTAATATCTTAAGTTCTGTACAGAAATACTGTCAAGTGGCCCTTACAACAGAAAACAAATATTGGATGAGGTTAAATAGATGTCTGTTCAGCAAATTCACTGTTGTATGCAAATTTTAGAAGCCAGTTTGATTTTTTTTTTTAATTGCCTTTTTATCTATTTTCATCCAGTCCTGCCCTGCTTAAATCAACTTCACAATAATAATGATTTTTACATCTCACATATCCACAGGAATGGATAGATGTAAAATTAAGGTGGAATCCTGAAGACTATGCTGGAATAACATCTATTCGTGTCCCATCAGATTCTATTTGGATTCCAGATATTGTGTTGTATGACAAGTAAGATTTTAATCTTTTCCTGTAAAATACATTTGCTTTCTAACTTTACTGCCCAAGCTGGTTCTAGGAGGCTCATTGGATAGATGTGCGTGTACATTTAGTAGAGCTAAGAATGTGTGGAAGAATTTACCTCTGAATGCAAATGGATTTTGTTGCCATGTTAAATGTTTAAATGTTTTGCTTTGCTTCTGTATGGAATTTCTAGTCTCATTGAAAAGTTTATTTCCACTTCTTTGTGTAAACTCTTTTTTTAATTGGAAAACAATGTCTTGCACAGTGCTGGGTACAATAGGGTAGCGTGATGGGAGGGAACCAACTAATTCATGCTGTTGTATGTCATATTCAGCATGGATTTAAAATGAAGTACACTCAACTGTAGCGTTTTTTGTTGTTGTTTTTGGGGGTTTTTTTTGAGAATTAGCAGATCTCAGAAGCAATAACTTTTGAATTAACCTTTCTGCTCAACTCAGGTGCATATACAATGCTTTTACTTTTCCTGACTTGTTGAGTCAGGGGAAAAAGGCTGTTGCAGTGATTGTAAATTCAAGTTTGGAGGTGGCACACAAGTATTATTTTACCTGTTTCGTGACGTTTTTACTTCAATAATTATGATTTGGCCAAATCGAAAAGTATTTATGCTGTATTACCAATAGAATCATAGAATCGTTAAGGTTGGAAAAGACCCTTAAGATCATCAAGTCCAACCGTTAACCTACCACTGCCAAGTCCGCCACTAAACCATGTCCTCAAGCACCATGTCTACCCATCTTTTAAATACCTCCAGGGATGAAGACTCAACCACTTCCCTGGGCAGCCTGTCCCAGTGCCTGACTACTCTTTCAGTGAAGAAGTTTTTCCTAATATCCAACCTAAACTTACCCTGGCGCAGCTTGAGGCCGTTTCCTCTCATTCTATCACTTGTTACTAGGGAGAAGAGACCAACCCCCACCTCACTACAACCTCCTTTCAGGTAGTTGTAGAGAGCAATAAGGTCTCCCCTCAGCCTCCTCTCCTCCAAACTAAACAACCCCAGCTCCCTTAGCCGCTCCTCATAAGACTTATTCTCTAGACCCTTCACCAGCTTTGTTGCCCTTCTTTGGACACGCTCCAGCACCTCGATGTCCTTCTTGTAGTGAGGGGCCCAAAACTGGACACAGTATTTGAGGTGTGGCCTCACCAGTGCCGAATACAGGGGCACTATCACCTCCCTGGTCCTGCAGGCCACACTATTCCTGATACAAGCCAGGACGCCATTGGCCCTCTTGGCCACCTGAGCACACTGCTGGCTCACATTCAGCTGGCTGTCAACCAACACCCCCAGGTCCTTTTCCACCAGGCAGCTCTCCAGCCACTCCTCCCCAAGCCTGTAGCGTTGCATGGGGTTGTTGTGACTGAAGTGCAGGACCCGGCACTTAGCCGTGTTCAATCTCATGCAGTTGGCCCCGGCCCAACAATCCAGCCTGTCCAGGTCCCTCTGTTAGGCATTCCTACCCTCCAGCAGATCAACACTCCCACCCAACTTGGTGTCATCTGCAAACTTACTGAGGGTGCACTCAATTCCCTCATCCAGAACATCAGTGAAGATATTGAACAGGACCAGTCCCAACACTGAGCCCTGGGGAACACCACTCATGACCGGCCGCCAACTGGATTTGACTCCATTCACCACTACTCTCTGGCCTTGGCTGTTTTTAACGCAGCGCAGAGTGCACTTATCCAAGCTGTGAGCAGCCAGCTTCTCCAGGAGAATGCTGTGGGAGACAGTGTCAAAGGCCTTACTGAAGTCCAAGTAGACAACATCCACAGCCTTCCCCTCATCCACTAAGCAGGTCACCTTATCACGTGAAGCAGGACCTGCCTTTCATAAACCCATGCTGGCTGAGCCTGATCCCCTGGTTGTCCCGCATGTGCCGCGTAATAGCACTCAAGATGATCTGCTCCATGACCTTTCCCGGCACCGAGGTCGGGCTGACAGGCCTGTAGTTCCCCGGATCCTCTTTCCGATCCTTCTTGTAGATGGGTGTCACATTAGCTAACTTCCAGTCATCTGGGACCTCCCCAGTTGACCAGGACTGCTGATAAGTGATGGAGAGTGGCTTGGCAAGCTCCTCTGCCAGCTCCCTCAATATTCTTGGGTGGATCCCGTCTGGCCCCATAGACTTGTGGGCATCTAGGTGGAGGAGCAGGTCGGTGACTGCCACCTCTTCGACAACTGGGACTACATTCTGTGTCCTATCTCCATCTCCCAGCGCAGGGGCCTGAAAACCCTGAGGATGACCAGTCCGGCTATTAAAGACTGAGGCAAAGAAGGCATTAAGTACCTCAGCCTTCTCCTTATCCTTCGTGGCAATGTTTCCCTCTGCATCCAACAAAGGAGGGAGATTCTCCCTGGCCCTCCTTTTGTTGCTGATATATTTGTAAAAACATTTTTTGTTATCTTTAACGGCGGTGGCCAGTTTAAGTTCTAGCTGGGCCTTTGCCTTTCTAATCTTCTCCCTGCATAACCTCACAACATCCTTGTAGTCCCCCTGAGTCGCCTTCCCGTTCTTCCAAAGATGGTAGGCTCTCCTTTTCTTCCTGAGTTCCAGACAGAGCTCTCTGTTCAGCCAGGCCGGTCTTCTCCCCCCCTGCTCATCTTACGGCACATGGGGACGGCCTGCTCCTACGCCTTTAAGACTTCACTCTTGAATAACATCCAGCCTTCCTGGACTCCTTTGCCCTTCAGGACTGCCTCCCAAGGGACTCTGTTAGCCAGACTCCTAAACAATCCAAAGTCTGCCCTTCTAAAGTTCAGGGTAGCAGTTTTGCTGACCTCCCTCCTTACTTCTCCAAGAATTGAAAACTCTACCATTTCGTGGTTGCTGTGCCCAAGACAGCCTCCGACCACCACATCACCCACCAGGCCTTCTCTGTTCGTGAACAGCAGGTCCAGCGGGGCACCTCCCCTGGTTGGCTCGCTTACCAGCTGCGTCAGGAAGTTATCTTCCACACACTCTAGGAACCTCCTAGACTGCTTTCTCTCTGCTGTGTTGTATTTCCAGCAGATACCTGGTAAGTTGAAGTCTCCCACGAGAACAAGGGCTAGAGATTGTGAGACTTCAGCCAACCGCTTGTAGAATACTTCGTCTGTTTCCTTATCCTGGTTGGGTGGTCTACAGCAGACTCCCACCAGGATATCTGCCTTATTAGCCTTGCCCCGATCTTTACCCATAAGCATTCAACATTATCATTACCTTCATTGAGCTCTAGACAATCAAAACACTCTCTAATGTACAAGGCTACCCTACCACCTCTCCTTCCTTGCCTATCCTTTCTAAAGAGCTTGTAGCCATCCATTGCAGCACTCCAGTTGTGTGAGTCTTCCCACCGTGTTTCCGTGATGGCGACCACATCATAGTTTCCCTGCCACGCAATGGCTTCCAGCTCCTCCTGCTTATTGCCCATGCTGCGTGCATTGGTGTAAATGCACTTCAGTTGGGCTATTGATCTCATCTTCAATGCAGGCATGCCACCCCTAGGCTCATCCCTAGTAAGCCTGGTTTTATCTCCTTCCCCCTTCGAATCTAGTTTAAAACTCTCTCAATGAGGCCTGCTAACTCCTGAGCCATAATCCTTTTCCCCTTTGGCGACAGGTGAACCCAATCTGTCTCCAGCAGGCCTGATGCCATGTAAACTGCCCCATGATTGAGAAACCCAAAATTCCACCTCTGGCACCAGCCTCTGAGCCACGTGTTAATGATATGGGTCATCCTGTTCCTTTCCGTATGCCTCTCGGCTACTGACAGGATGGAGGAAAACGCTACAGAAACACCAGAGTTTGGTCATGCTGTTAAAGGTCAGGATTTTTACAATCCTTTCATAAGTCATTGGGACCACAGAAAGTTGCACAGATCTTTTCATGACTTGAAAATATTCTTCAGTCTTCCAAAACTGTTTACCTGTGTGAGATTCAGATTTTTTTTAAAAAAAAAAAAAAAAAAAAGTTGACTATGAACACAATACAGAATTTTGGCTATGAAGGGGGAGAAGGGATAAACAGCTGAAATGACAATAACAAAACATTTTCTTATTAAAAACACACACCCACACACACAGTCATTGCAATTGCATATATCTCTCTTCTTTTAGTGCAGATGGACGTTTTGAGGGAACCTCTACAAAAACTGTGGTAAAATATGATGGCACCATTGCTTGGACTCCACCAGCAAACTACAAAAGTTCTTGTACTATTGATGTAACCTTCTTCCCCTTTGACCTCCAAAATTGCTCTATGAAATTTGGTTCCTGGACTTATGATGGCTCACAGGTTGACATAATTCTTGAAGATTATGATGTTGACAAAAGAGACTTTTTTGATAATGGAGAATGGGAAATAGTGACTGCAACAGGGAGCAAAGGAAATAGGACCGATGGATGCTGCTGGTATCCTTTTGTAACATATTCATTTATAATTAGACGTTTGCCACTTTTTTACACGTTGTTTCTCATTATTCCTTGTATTGGGCTTTCGTTTCTAACTGTCCTTGTCTTCTATCTTCCTTCAAATGAAGGTGAAAAAATTTCACTTTGCACTTCAGTACTGGTATCTTTGACTGTTTTTTCTTCTTGTTATTGAGGAGATTATTCCATCATCTTCTAAAGTTATCCCACTTATAGGAGAGTACTTGGTGTTTACTATGATATTTGTGACATTGTCCATTGTGATAACTGTCTTTGCTATCAATATTCATCATCGTTCTTCGTCTACACACAATGCTATGGCACCTTGGGTTCGCAAGATATTTCTTCACAAACTTCCCAAGCTGCTTTGCATGAGAAGTCATGTAGATAGATACTTCGCTCAGAAGGAGGAAACAGGAAATATGAATGGATCAGAATCGTCTAGGAACACCTTGGAAGCAGCTCTAGATTCTATCCGATATATTACAAGACATGTTATGAAGGAGAATGAAGTTCATGAGGTGGGTGTATTAGTCATATGACACTGATTTTTGTAAAACTGGAAATTAGAAAACCAAGTAATGGTTTACTATGCAGTCGCATATTAAATATGTGCTATGGGATTTCCAGTTTTTGTACTTCACTGGAAGCTGTGTAATTATTTCCACTGGAAAGAAGTGCAAGTATGGTACAGTACTGAGAATTTTTATAGATACTGGGCTGATACAATCAGTCCTTGGGTTCTTGGATTCTTTATTTTGCTTTCTTCTAGAAGTAAGTTCATGTTGTTAATTACACATTTTCAGAGATACTTGTCTGTTACAAGAGCATGTACCATAACTGTTCCCTACAGTGCTGCTGGATGTTATTTTCATGATGAGAGAAGTAGGTATTTTTCATTTTAATGTTGTCCCTGAAGGTTATCTGAAAAATGCATTTGCCTTATATTTTCAGAATAAATACAGCTAAGCCTTATTTTGCAGCTTTCAATTCCAAATAAAAACAGTTTCTAATGTCCTAACTTGTATTAGTTTAAATACAAGCTATAACCATATGTTGGTCATTTTGTGCTGAGATCAAACATGGACTAGATGAATTCTTGAGTGTCCTCTTCTAGCCTTATTATTATTTGTCTCTAAGTTATATCATAGGATGTCAAGGGCTTTTTTTCATTCTGTATATTTGCACTCTGAACTATCCTTAATGGATATTTACACCATTTGGGTAAGAGCATTATCAATCTGTTTTTCTTTCTGTGCCTTTTAAACCAGCGCCATTGGTACCTCAGAAACTTAAATGCTATTTTCAGGCTAGTGTAGAAATATCAAAGTTTGTTGTGTGGTCTCGTGATACTGCTATCTGTTTCTGATGGCAAGGCCTGAGATTCTTTCAATTTATACAGAAATGACTTGTCTTCAAAAGTTGCTGCTTGCTGAGAGCGTGTTCTCACATGCTAGCCTAGAAGCTACCTCCTCTAATGTACCTTCTCAGGACTCAATTCTGACCATATCACAAGGGATCCAGCCTAGATTTTAAATAAATGTATCTACTGTTGAAACAGCATCTAATACCCCTGCATTGTATAAACAACACAAATAGAATAGTTTGCTATTAAATACATATTTTCCTGTAAATTAAGGGTTGGTTTTCTTTCTCTTACTGAACTTACTCTATTTGACTGTCAGTGACAAGAGAGGTGATAAGTATTTTGTTTTTCAGGTGTAATGTTGTTGTGACTCTAAACCTCAGAAATCAATATACAGCTGACTGGGGATTCACTTGTATTTTATTATCTGGGCTCCAAAGAATGCAAGCTTTAATTGCAAAAGTTGTTAATAAAAACTACACAGTGCTGTTGTAGCTTTACCTCTTAGGAAGCAGTAGGCTTGAGAAATGTGGATAGCTCTAGTTCAAATCAAAGACAATTGTTTGGCAAGGTTTTAATTTGCTTACACAATTATATCTGCTGTACTTGCAAAACTGTGTATAATATGAGTAATCCTATCAAAAAGGAAAATAGTCTTGAAAGTACTGTGAGTATTCTCCCTAGTATATAATTCTGTGCAGCAGTAACTTCACAGCTTTCAGATCTTGTATGTAACACAACAGCTGCTGTCTACTGTTAAATTTTTTTTTTTTAGTTTTGGTTTGGGTGGTTTGTTGTTGGTTTTTTTTGGGGGGGGAGGGTGGAGTTGGGGGGGGGGGGGGGGGGTAGGTGGTTTTTGGTGGTTTTTGTTTTGTTTTGGTTTTTTTAACAACTTTTGCTTCTAGCTCCTGCCTGGGAATTCCACTTTATGATGAGGCTGTGGCATGAATCCTAAATCCTGCAGTATGTTATATAACTGTATACTGATTTTGTCTCTCTGTAGTTGAGGATGTTCAGTGCTTGTCAGGGTCAGTTTCTGCATTAAAATCTAGTATTGATCTATATAGCTTGCTAATCTTCTTAGAGGGAAGTTTGTTCCTGTTGTAGCTCATAGTGTAATTATAAACAGTTGTTAAAGGGGGTTACCAAAGGGACCTGATTGGAAAAAAGTGTACTGTAAAGTGATTAAGAATTGCAGGGTTTGGTACTGTATTTTTACCTATTCTCGCACATACTGACCAACTCTTTATGTTCTTTGCTTTTTAGGTTGTTGAAGACTGGAAATTTATTGCTCAGGTGCTTGATCGAATGTTCTTATGGACTTTTCTTCTGGTTTCAATAATTGGATCACTTGTGTTATTTATTCCTGTTATTCATAAATGGGCAAGTATAATAGTACCTACGCATATAGGCAGTACAAATGCATAAAATATTTTTGGATCTGTCTGCTGCTAATATGGCTCTAAAGAGTTTTGCAGTAGCTCTCTTTCCATGCACGTTCTTTGTAGGCATGTTTCTGATAGAGAAGAAAAAAAAATCCAAACCCAGAAAATTTTGTTTATATTAAAGCGTGGCATCCCTAGGACAAACAGAAGTCAATTTGCTTATTGCCAGTCTACTAAGTTACTTCTAAATCAGGTCAGAATTAAAAGGACCTTCTCAAGCGCTTGCATGTTTTATATGTCAAAAAAGCATACACTGACACCTACTGCGAAATAGGATTTAAAATTTTTTAGTGATGATCACTGTAGTCCGGTTATTAAATTACTTATAAATTGTTATATTGAGTATTAAATATTTGCAGATATTTACACAGTAGAGTTGCTTATTTCAATTTACTATAGTATGCAAAGGAGAATTTTTATCAGCTCTCTTGAATGTGTTGTAAAAGTATAAAGTTTCTACAGAGTAAATTTAAAATAATAATAAAAATACCAGTTAAACTTCCTGTATATTCAACATGTAAGTAAAAATTGCAATTTGGCTATGTTTTGCCTTTATAAATTTTCAGTGGAATTTGCTGCTAAATTTAAAACCTTGTTAATTCTATCATACTAACATGAATATTTAATACAGTAAGGCTTAAAATGCCTACAAGAGACATATGTAGATATCTCTGTATCAGCTATGGAAAGGAAGGCAAAGGCAATTAAATGAGTTCCCAAGTTGCACAAGTGTTCTAATGGCCTGGAACATTCAAATTTCTTTATTCTTGATGAAGAATTTGATACAGTATGTTAGTTGCAAACATGTTGTTAATTTCCTGCCTTTTGTGCATTAAGTCTTTAAGCACAGGTAGAAGGAATTTGGGGAATGCCTTTGTGAAGGAAATGGGTTGAAAATTATTATGCTCTAAGCAGTGAGGACTTACAGCTTTCCATACTTTCTTTTTTCTGAGAGTGTTGAAAACTAACTTGCAACTTTTAAATTATTCCATTAAAATATATTCTTTAAATACTGATTTTAAATTCTTTACATTCATTCCAATGCCGCCTTTCTTAAAAGCTTTATTTCTGGAAGAGGCTCTAAAACAGATGGGGGTTTTGCTACACCAAAGTTCTGTCAATGTACTTCATAATATGGTTGCATCCTGCAGGGCTAATGCAGTATTGCCAAGCTAGAGCAAGTCTTGGGAAGTTTTTATTTGCTTAAATTACTACATTAATAATAACATGTTTAGGTGAGAAGTTTAATGTGCATTGTGGTATCTTTGATAATGTAAGTTTTTATAGTGGTTATGAATTTGGAAAACGGGTATGTATTCCACACACCCCACCCCCACCGCTCTCTATCTCCTTTATAATAGCACTGTTTGGCACTGTACTGATTATAATACTGATTGCTTATGTTGTAACTTATATATAATTGAATATTTGTTTCAAATTGTTTTCACCTGCATGACATTCTTGGTTTTGTGTAGCTTTATAAGGCTCACAGGCAGGGAAATGATGCCAGGCAATTCTTTTGGGTTTTTGTGGGTTTTTTGTTGTTTATTTTTTTAACACCAATTTATAAATAATTCTCCTTGTAAAGGGAGTCACTCTTCCTCTTCACTTATGCAATTACATCTGGGACTGGATATCCATATTTCCTCTATTCTCATCAGAATTAATTTTAAAGGTGAATTTGTAAAGATTATCTGATTTAATCCATTAATACAATAATTTTAACTTCCTCAGTATTACTGAGATTAAACAATGCATCAGTGACTTTCTCTGCGTGGAAGTTGCAGAAATACTTTAGATATCTTATTTCCTCTTCAAATGCAAAATTTCTTTTTATAGTCCTCCTTGGGTTTGGATTACTGAAGTTTACTCTTACCTGAACAGAAAGCAAAGTAAGCAAAACTATAGGTTAGCTACATATATTATTTTTTTAACTACCCACCTCATCTCTTTCCCTTCGTTAAATGATGTCTGTACTCTGCCCAATTATATCATAAAGTGATTGGCAGCATATTGGCCAATGGAGTCCCAGTCTTTATACTAGTAACTCACAATTTTTGCAAATGCATGAATTTCTTTTAGTCACTTCTACAGTCTGATCATGATAGATACAAATAAGATAGCTGACACTAGAATCCTTGGGGTCTTCAGCTGTCTTCAGTGTGTTTGAAACAAAATTATTTTAATAGACTCAGAAGCATGGACCTTTACTTATGTAACTTGTTTCTGAATGTGTTGAACTGTAGCTAATGCTACCTTATATAGGTTTTTGTCACTCAGTCAAAATAAATGAAAAAAAAAAAGCACAATTTTCAACAGCTTGATTCTCTTTATTTTCATAAATGTACATCACTTGATACACTGTATTTCCAAAAAGTTTCCAGTTTGGTACAGAGAGAACGGTTCATATTTTTACAAAATATTTTCTCATTACAGTGTTTTGCTGCATTCTTTATTCATGCCCTTAAGTTATCTGCAGTTACTGATTAAAAAAAAAAATAAAATGTATGCCTAAGAAGCAATTTTAGCATACTTTACAGGACTATTTTGTATCTACCTGCCTTCCCTTGTCATAAAACACGTCGCTATAGCAGGATGCTTCTGTATCCAAACTATCCTACCAAAGTATTTTGATCCTTTGCATAACCTGCAGACTGCATCTTAGTGTGTGTTTTACTTGTACACAGTTTTAAACATTATTAGGTCTGAATAGCTTGTTTTTTCTGATAGTCTTCTCATACACTGAAATATGAGGATGCACAGAGTTTACATTATGGCTGCTTTATTACCATCATCTATTATATACCTATTTGTTTTCCTTTTGTAATAAACCTGCCCATGGTCCTTTCCTCCCACTGTTTGAGTCAGTTTATACACCAGGTGGCAATGTCTGCATTCTAGCGATTTGGTATTTATGCTTCCTAAAGCATTTCATCCTCACGAGGGCATTCATTGAACTCAGTATGAACTTATTCCCAGAAGATCCTGCCATGGTCTGAAGAGACTTGGCACCAGACTCATGGAAACAAATCTAGTAGCCCAAAGTATTCAACCTGTCTTGACTTTCTGAATATTCATGTAATTTTCAGTTTCTTTATCAACCCCTTCTTAAACCTTTCCTATAAAGTTTAATGTACTACCATCTTTTCCAGTTATTGCAAAAAGTAGCTGGCAAGCATAGCTCATATTACTTTGAGATTAGCTGTTGTAAAGGTTCAAAATATTTTTTTTCCCCTCTCTCTCTCTCTCTCCACATTTTCACATTTTTAACAAACCCTTCTTGGTCAAGCAAAGTTGAGGCCAAGAGAGATCCTTATTCTACTACATATAGAAGAGACATCAGGTGCTGGGGTGGGGGTGCAGAGTTGGTTGGCAAAAGTTTTCTTTAATTTCACAACATACTATTTACTCTTTACATTTCATCTCCAGCCATCAAAGGTTGTAAAAACAATCCTGCTGTTCCTAGAATACATACCAGGATGAAAACCCATAGGAAAATACGATCGATTACCATGGCAACATATTTCCAGTCATCCTGAATCTGAAAAATAAATAGCAAGTAGGCATGTTTATTAGATGAATAACTTGCATTAGCAATTAGTACCATTTTATATAGGAAGCAGGGTTTTTTCCATATGTAGATGTCTTTCATATATGCACAACTTGCGTAACTCTGTCTTCATTGACAAATTAATTCATCTTGAAGAAGCTTTATTTGAATATGCTATTTGTGGCAAAGCCAGAAGCTGCTACTTCAAATACAAGAAGTTTTTCACCAAGACACCGGACTTCACAAGATAGAACTTCTCGTCTGGGTGCCAAAAATGAAAGTGAAAAGCTTTAGATTCTTTGGTGATCAGGTTTGTCCAGAAAACTTTACTGAAACAGACTGCTCCTACTGGTCTTTTGGCAGTATGTTAAATGTTATGGTTAGCAGTATATAATTATTTGGTATGTTTCTTCTGTAGTACTGAAATTTGATCGTTCTCGTGCATGATGTAAAATTCATCTCCTTACCTTCCATGTAGAGAGGGAACCAAGTTTCCAAAAACCAGATTTTTTTAATTTCCTTTTTTTTTTTTACAGTGGGCATTATAACAAGAGTGACACTGAAGTATTATATATGTTATATATCAATCGTAACTACATTAGGTGATCATTTTAGTTACTCTTGAGATTATGATATAAATTTTTACTTCTTTTTTCTTCAGGAAGGCTAATAAATAATGCATTTGTTTTTTCAAAAACAATCTTCCGCTTTTTAGCTTAAACTTGTTTGTTAAGGCAGACTTAAAAAACCCAAAACAACCCCATATTTTCTATACTAACTAATTCTAAATAAAGTCCTGATTTCAGCATAAGCAAAATAACTTCATTCTAACTTTTAAGTGCCATACTGTAGAGGATTTAAATTCAGTGATGATTGTGGTGGTGTGGCTACTGTTCTTAGTATGTTTGAGGAATGTGATAAAATGTTTAATTTTTTTTTTATTGCATCAAGGTGCAGTTTTATGAAAGATGATGGTCTCTGTCATGCAGCAGTTGTCTCATTTAGCTACAGCACTTGCAGAATAAACAACATCATCACTGTGAAGGACGTTCATTCTTACGTTCTTTATTATTGATGGTAAGCTGTGGGAGGGAGAATGTAACTTTCTAAAGGCCATAGAGTCAGCAAATTTCACTATTAAGATTATAACTTGGAAAATCCTCACTCTGAATCTCGTAGGATGGATACTCAAGTATGTTTCCCTAGCAGTGTTTACCTTAGCATGCTTCACTCAGTGTATGTGTTGTCAATAAACACAATGTTGTGCACCAGAGCTGCTCCCCAAAATTATCTACATTCAAAATGGCACATATTTGTAATACAGCTTGGGTAGTTTACTTGTTTAAAATAATGGTCTGTGTTGGCCTTTTTTTCTTTTTGGGTTTTGTTTTTTTTTTTTAGATCTCTTTTTCTTACAAAACACACTAATGGCAAATGGTGTCTGCAGTTGGAGTAAGAGTAAAATATGTTCTTACCTCTTTTGCTTCATTCTGCATTCTCATATTTTCTGCAATGTATTTAACACTTTCAATAGCATCTCTCATTTCTGGTGACAGAACTGAAAATGAAAACAGAGGATCTACAGACTCGGAGCTTGAACTTCTTGTGAGATTGCCACTGAAATCCGAGAACTTCATTCGTTGATACTGACAACAGCTGCATGCCATATCTTGACATACAAAGCCATCTTTGCAGCATTTGGTTTCAGAGCTGTTGAAGCAATTTAAGTTTGAAAACTCAGAAGTGAAAAATGGTTTTGGCTTCTGATTATTCTCTTCATCACTGGCAGGCCTTGTCATAAACATGATCCTGGGAAGTAAGTTCAAGAAAATGGTTCTCACCCACACAGGCATTGTGTGTGTCTTGGGTGTTCTGTAGTGCACGTTAAGTACAAATACTGTAATGACAATAGATAGAGTTACAAATATCATGGTAAAAAGGAGGTATTCCCCAATAAGTGGAATTACCAGGGAAGTAGAAGGTATGGTTTCTGTGATAACAAGAAGGAACACTGTTAAAGACAGAAGGACTGATATGCAGAGTGTCACCTTCTCACCACAGTCTGAAGGCAAATAGAAAACTAATACAGTCAGAAAAGAAATCAGCAGACATGGAATAATCATATTGATAGTGTAAAATAAAGGTAAACGCCTAATGTAAAGAGAATATGTGATGTCTGGATATATCTCTTCACAGCAGTTGTATTTGATGTCATGTTTATAGCCAGGAGCTTTAATAATAGCCCATTCTCCGCTCTCCCAGTAATCTTTCAGGTTCATTGTAGAGCCAATTAAAACTAAGTCAATTTTGGCTTTATCGTAAGACCAGGAACCAAACTTCATGGTGCAGTTCTGATAGTCAAATGGGAAGTAGGTTACATCTATTTTACATGAGCTTTTAAAGATAGCCGGAGGTATCCAGGTCACATCACCCGTGTATTTTAATAGGGCCTTTGTCTTGTCATCAACCTGGAAATCCCCAACTGCACTGTAAAGCAAATAAAAATAACAAAAATTAGAATGCAACTACTCCAGGTAGTTTCATAGATTCAGATCATATACATTAACTCTTTAATCTGTTTTGGGAAAGTCAGCAATTACATGTTGACATGGAGCTGAATTGCATGTGCAGGACTGAGTCAGTGGCTGTCAAATTTGCATAGTTAAACTGAAATAAGCAGCTGTGTAAATTTACTATGGAGGATTTGAAAGGGAATAGTCTCCCTTAGAATAATATGACCCAGTGCACTCAATATTCAAAGCAGCAAATAGGAGACTGCAAATGGCAGTCTGACTAGATGATGGTTGTAGGTCCCTTCCAACTGAACTATTTTATTCTATTCTGTTCTAGATCAAGCACATCAGAACCCAAGGGCTGATAAGAGGATACCTGCAGTACTGGTATTTCCACCTCTTCTGTGGACAGTGCAGGTAGTAACTATGGAAAGAGGGATTAGGGCTGGGGTGCATCTTTGTATAAGGAGTGTATTTGGTAAGCCCCACATTGCTATCCTGATCACACAGATAAGATACGATCACATCATATAAGATCCATGTGACAATTTCAGTTGTTTATATGAAAAAGTAAAACTAAAAAGGTAATTTCA
This sequence comes from Theristicus caerulescens, assembly GCA_020745775.1. NCBI lineage: Eukaryota > Metazoa > Chordata > Aves > Pelecaniformes > Threskiornithidae > Theristicus > Theristicus caerulescens. The sequence continues at coordinate 29,630,871 of CM036566.1, read as the reverse complement.
AATTTTAAGGCCACAGTTAGAAAAGGAGTCTCATCACTGTTGTTTCATAGACCCAAGTTTTGGATCTGTGTAGTGAAGTCCATTTCACTGAGAACTGCTTCCATAAATAGCAGAGGGATCCATTTAGTTACGGTTTGGCTCCTCACGGTCACAGAAACTGATATCTGAAGTAAATTTACCTGTGGCTTTTATATGTCAACACTATTATGTAAAGGTGTCAAATTGCGAATTTAACTGCTGAAAAGCTAGAATTTGCAGTTTTTTTCAGTTAAAGGCCTGACTCACAGATAAGAAATCTCCAGTCTAAGAGAATTTCCTGCCACCTCCCTTGTAGACAGTGATAATAGTCAAAGTGGGGGCTTGTGAAGGGGAAAAGCAAAGTTCACATTGGCCTGCCCACTTGTAGACCCAGCTGTGGAGCTGGCTTCTGCCCTGTGATGCTGATGCGGATGGCACGGAGGTGAGTACAGCAACAGGCAGATGTGGGACACAGGTGTGTTGAAAAGCAGGCTTTTTCAGTTAATTCAGTGAATGTGCTGCTGATTTTTTTTTTAAATTAGTAACATCACCCCCCTTCTTCCCGAAGTAAGAAGATAAATTTGCAAGAGTCTTACTTGTTATATAAAACAATATCTGGCTTCCAGATCTGGCCAGATGGTACTCGGATGAATTCAGCACCTCCATAGTCCGCTGGATTCCACCGAAGCTTGTAATCGTTCCAGATCTAATTATGGAAGAAATGAGTCTATGATAGGTTTGTGAAGAAATTGAAATTCAGTGGACTAGGCTCAAACCAAGTGCTGTCATATCACTTCTAGGGTTGTTTTATTTTGGATACTACAAGGCGTAGATGTTTCTTTAACAAACACCTATGTCTGGTGTGTATTCACATGGAGATTGTGGGCCTGTTGATCTAGATATGTCTTAGACCTGTGTGACTCCATGTCCCAGGAGTGTCTACTCAGTTGGAAGGTGGTGAAAGAGGGAATAAGACACTCTCTTGCCAGAGAGTGTAGGATTTTAATAACAACTTAGGTCTCAAAAGCCTCTGTGAGATGGTGAAAACAAATTCATAGGAGGCTCTGGTGCTAGATGTGAGCATTGAGCGAAGGACCCCGGGTAGATGGGTTAGAGAGCTGCAGGGTGTTACTGCTCAGTTAAGTAACAGGCTTATTCATTAGGGCTTGTTAAACCCCAGTTTAACAAAATTGAATACTAAGCTGAACCCGGGAATTAAGTTGGTTATTAAGCTGACTGCAACACTGAGCAATTGCATTTTTAGCCCATAAAGACCCTTTTAAGTGAAGTCAACATTTTCGGTTTGTTCTCACTTGCCGGGAGCTAAACCGCGGGCAGCGGTGCTGTGCGGGTGAGGTACGGCCTCGGAGCCTGCCGGCAGCGCGTTCTTCAGCGGAGTCTTCAGAGAAAAAATACAGTGTTTCGCCACGATTTTAACTCTAGGAACGTTAGGGCTGCAGCTGACGACTCACAGCCTGAGCGTAACAGCTGCACCCCGAGCCGGGCCCGTATGTAAATCCGGCAGCACCCAGAGTCGGTGAGACAGAAAGGCGGCGGGGGACCGTGGCAGCGGCGTTGTTTCTGGCCGGTCCGTTAACAAGGGGGGAGGTGCCCCCTTGCAGGGGGCCTGCCGGGGCCGGGGCCGGGCCCTAGCCCGGGCAGAGCAGGGCCGGGCCGGGCAGCGCGGCTCCCCGCCGCCCCGGCCGGGGCAGCCCGCGGAGGGATCTGCCTCGCCGTGCCGGCGCCGGCGGCGTCCCTCAGCGCGCCGCCGGGGGGCAGCAGCGCGCCGGGCAGGGCGTCGCGGCGGCGTTCCCGCCGGGGAGCGGCGCTGAGGGGGGGCGGCTGATGCTGGAGCCCCGGGCGCCGGTGGGGGCCTCGCCTGTGCCCGCCATGCCTCCTTAGGCTGCGGCTGTGCCCCGAGGGAGGGAGGCGTGGCGCTGGCCTGGCGAGCCCGGTGCCCCCCGGGAGCCCGCAGACGCCTCGCTGGGCGGACGGCTCTTCCCGCCCCCGGCGCGGCCTGTGAGGGCCGGGGTCCCCCCTCCCGGAGCGGGGAGCACCTCCCGCGCTGGGCAGGAGGCGAGCTGGTGCCGCCTGGGCTCTCGGTGAGCTCTACTTACGTGCTTCAGCCACAAGTTGGTTTCCATTATCTGGTTGACTTCATCCTGGAAAAAAGAGGGGTGTCGGGAGGGGCGCCGGCACTCCCGTCGCCCGCGGGCGCCCCGGCGGGGCGGGTACTCACCACCTTCACCAGCTGGGACATGGACACCTCGAACTGGATGATGACGGGGTCCGAGACGTTCTTGACAGGACGGACGAACTGGTTGTAGCTCTCGAAGAGGGCGGCGTAGAGCCGGTGCTCGGCCTCGGAGCCGCCGCAGCCTGCGGAGGGCACGGCGGGGTGAGCGGCCGCGGCGGCAGGCGCAGCCTGAGGGGCAGCAGCCTCCGAGGCAGCAGCACCCCGTGTGGGGAGGCTTGGCCGGAGTGAGGGCATTGCCGCTTTTGGTGCCCGTCTTGCTGTGTATTAACTGCTTAGCATCCGTGTGGTGCGTCGGGAAAGGCCAAGCCTCACCTAAGTGGGTAGCAGCGTGTCATGATTGGCATTCGCTTAGGCTGGGAGACGAAAAGCAATGAAAGGCAATGCTATGACAAGAGTTTTCCTCACATACATCTCTTCAAATGGGTTAAAAAAATGGTTTCAGGGAGTTACTGAAGAACTGGAGGTGCAAAGGCTTTTTCTCCTCACAGCCCTAGTCCCCTAGACCTGCTGAAGCTGCAGGGGTGTGGAGCAGAGGAAGGGAACAGTGTAACCCCACAGACCAGGCCGCTTGTAAGCTGTCGGAGTGCTTTGCAATAGGAGGATTCCTAGGAAATGAGAACTCTGCTTTCTAGCCTGAGTCATGATTGCGTGATTATAGTGATGATAACAGCCTGCTTGTTAAAATATGAAAAAAAGGATTAAAAATTGATTAACCATTATATTCAAAGACTTTTCAGCACATTCAAAGAAATTGGTAATTACCCATTTATTATTATAAGTAATTTTTATTTGTATTATATTCCTATTGTCCATTTTGCCACTGATAACTGCTCCTCATGGTGCCTTGCAGCCGACAGAAAAGCTGCAAACTGAAATTCTTAAACAACAATTCTTTCAACTGTTTTCGGGATGAGGTGTATTTCAAACTACCTTTTTACTCTTGGAGCTAGCTAGGCAACAACCATCCTGACAGCTGGACACTATTGAAAAGCCAATGGCCTTTTATTTTTAGGGGTCTCTCTCTTAAACTCTCTTCTGGATGACACATCCTCAAGCACTCCAAATGAAAACCAAAAAAAGGCCTGTTTTGTCATTTATGGATGACGCTATGCAAATTTGGCAAAGGGAGAGAACTGAAGTCTGTTGAACATACTCTACAGTTCCTTTGAAACACAAATATGAATCTACAGATATTTGCAAGGACATGTTTATTTTTTGCCAGACAGTTGTTTTTCAGTAGAGAAAGAGATAGGAGACAGAAGTATCTGCAAGTGATCTGTAGTGTTTCACAAAGCAGGTGTTACTTTCCAATCTTTGTAAGAAAAGCTCCCCTCTCCCTAAGACAAGAGGGTCCCCCTCATGTGAAACTGTATTCAGCTAAGACCTCTTCCCCCCCCCATCCTTCTCCTGTTCACTTGGAGAGCAATTTTATATTCAGATTAATGAAATCATTCAAGCCAACTTGCTAACTAAAAAATGAATGCATCTTTCACACTTTTTAACTGCTAGCCTTACCCTTATTATTTATTGATATCTCATATCTCTCAGATCAAGATTTCCTGGAATAAATACTCCCAAATCTTTTAGGTAAATAATTTTAAAGCTAGATCTTAATGACTGTCTGTTATAGTCTATTCCAAATTGCCAGCCTTTTTACATGTCACCAGCACTCTAATTAAATCTAGCATCCACTGTATCTAGAGAAGTGCATTAATGTGGGGTTTTTTTTATTTAAATGTTTTCATGCTTTCCATATCTGCAGAGAGAAGGTGCACTGTTTGCAGCACATATTTAAAGCTGTTTAATATTGTCACTTTCTTGTGGTCTCCTTTATAATATCTAAAACCATGCCTTTACATGTAAGGTGCTTTCTCTTCTTAATGTTAAAATGGCTTTGCGTGTCCTGTTTGGCATCTTGAATTAGGACTACTTAACTACTTTACAAGGAGAAATTAAAAAAAAAAAAGAAACCAACAACAAACTATGTAACAAAAAGAGCTGTACTAGGATTTTGTACATTTATGCATTAGTTTGGAGTGAGCTTCAGCACTTCTTAAAAATAATTTGTACTAAACCCATCTCCTGTTCACCTTTTCAACAACCCCCTTTACCAACAAAGAATAAACAAATTAAGGATTACTCACCTTGACAGAGAAAGCAAACAGCAGCAGTTAGAAGGAGAGTGTGCATGCTCTCCATGGTGTTATGAATTACTGCCTGTCGACAGAGGCTGTTGAAGATGAGCTTAGCTGCCAGGATTGTGTGAGCATGGGAAGTACAGTGAGCTCCGCTCCTCCGATGCGTGAAACGCCTGGAAGCAGCAGACGGCAGGACCCTGAACACAGTTCTGCGCAGTGAGCTCCCATTAGGTTTGCTGTGCTGCCCCCTTTCTAGCTACCCAAGCTGTCAGAGCATTGGAAACGGCAAATAAATTGCAGGCAAAACAGATGTTATTGTAGGCAAAGAGCAGTCTTCTGGCAAGCATAATAGGCATGAGTCCTTAAACTGGTTCATAAACGAAGCCGGTAATCTGACAGTGCTAAAGATTTTTCCAGTCAGCTGCTATACAGGATCCTTCTCTATCAGAAGCTCATGCCAAGCTACTAGGAGAAGTTTAATTAATAAAAATCTTATAATTGAATTGTGCTGAGATGGATATTGACATTAGGGATGCCTGATTTAGCAGTGAACTGAGATCATGGGACCTGAATTTCCAATTATGCTGTAAATTTTGAGGGTTTTTTCCTGCCTGTGTCTCACCTTGCATGCGCATGTGCTAGGTGCTTGACTGTATAAAAAGGATGTGCTATTCCCAGGAGTAATTAAAAGCATGTGCAGCTGTTGCCAGAGTCTAAGCCCAGAGTGATATACATAGCAGCTGGGATCCAGCAAGAGCCAGGGGTTTGAGTTGGAGACCAAACTTGACCAAAGCTCTTGAGAATAGCTCTTTGGACTGTTCCTGCTTTCGTGGATTAGAAAGGTGGAATTTGGGAAGGGGAATAAGAGTATAGGAACCCAGCTTGATCCCACAAAACCTTATTGTTCAGGGGGAAGGAGATGGGGGACAATGGGGAGTTGTGTTTGAAGTTCAATCATAAAATCATGATTTGCAAAGTGGCTCATTCCCCAGGTGCCCATCAGCTTCCTTATTAACTTGTATGTCAGTTTTTGCACCCCTTTGAACGACCAGGTGATGCAAGGCTCACGCATGCAGTGGTTGTTGCACACATCTGGGCAGTGTGTGTGGAGGGAGGAGGGGGAGAGAGAAAAATGTGGGATTCCACCCTTGTTTTTGGAAATGACGAGAGGGAAGCCCCATGGGACAGGAGGCTGCACCCAATAGGTGCTTCACTCCCTGCCATTAGGGAAGGATAAATGATGACCCTGTTTGGCACTGTGTTAAGAGGTAGCGCTGGGAGAAAGAACACCAGACTGGGTTCAGCTGCTCTTGGCACGGAGCTTGTTTATCCTGTTTGCTCTGTCTCTCAGAGCATCATTCACTCTGTCCCCAGACACATGCTCTTATGATAATTTCTGTAATTCTATTAGCTTGGAGGAAATAGGCTTTACTGTCCATTTGATTTTATTTCTTTTTTCCAGAGAACTCGGTTGCTTGATCTTTTAGCTTAACCCTTTGTGGATACAATTTTTTTGCCTTTCCAGGGCATTGAGACTAGATGTTTTCCCTTTCTGCCTTCTTGGATTCCATGCATAAGCAGCATTATAACTGAGATTTTTGTTTGTTTCTTTTTAGTCCCAATTAGAAATGATCTAAAGCTTCAAAGATCAGGTCATAACCCATGTTCCCCAAAAGTCAGTGCTTAAGCCTGAATAATTTGGAAACATCTGATCTGCAGAGGCAGCAAAGAGCCATTGCATCAAGAGATACAGGTATTTTAGCTTAATTTGACTCGTTACTGAGATTTTCAGTGATGTTTGTATGCACAGATACTTTGTTTCTAACATCACATGCTGGAGCTCCTGGTGAAATCAGCTCAGGTTTGTGGTAGGATTATTTTTATGGCTAGGGAGAGTGATGTGATAAGAACACGTCACCATGACTGCATTGCAGAACTACATAGAAGAAGAATTTGTATGGGTAAGGGGAAGCTGATCTGCCCAAGATGATCTGCAGTAACAAACTACGTAGCCTTTGCTTTTTAATAAACTTGCCACTTTTAGAGATGTTTTGCTTTGTTAGGATTTGTTAAGATCAAATCTTAATCAACCCAGGTGATGAGGAAAAGAATATTTTCCCACCTTTGTCTGGGGTATTGATGCTCCCTCTATAAAAAGCCAACACTGCTGGTCTTTCTAGTTTGCTGTGCTTGCAGAGGTGCAGAAACAGTCCCAAATAAACTCACCTGGAGGCAGATGGTACATGTGTGTGATGGTGCACTTCTATGTGTTCTGATGGAAGACAGGATTGGTCAGGGTTAAAGAGTTTTGTAATGGTAGGGAACAGGGATGGAGCCAACAGGGGCTTTTCCTCACTAGTAGGGAAGCAAAGGCTGGTTGCACACTGCCATTGAAAAACAGTTTTAGTGAAAAATACATTTTGAATGACCATTTTTCTTCTCTTTAATGAAAAACATTACTGTAAAAAACCCTGAAGTAGAAATGTTGAAGTTTATTTTGTTTGATGAACTGGGATTTTATTCATATTAGCCTGCAAGATGACATTTTTAATGTTTCCTTTTCTCCAGAAATCTTTTATTTTTGAATATTTGCCAAAAAAATCAAAGCGGAAACCCCTACAATTTTTTGACAAGTTAAACTGGAAACAGTTCTATGTATTATGTAGGTGGAGCTGCTGAGGGTTAGGCAAAAATAGCACTTCCTATTTTGAAACCACCGTTTTAGGAGGTCAGATTTTTCAAAATTTTAGGAATTTGGGTGAAATTTTCCATTCTGAAGTTTGCTGTGGATTGAATTATTTCTGGAAACTTTCAAAAAATACAGTGGTGGTTTCCAAGAATGTAACTAGGGAAGTGCATATTGCTTCACTTGTGATTAAAAAAAGAATAAGGTGGCCACAGTGTATGGAAAGCACCAGAGCCCACCATTTCCTGGATGAGGAGCTCTAGTTCTGCAGGGATCTCCCTGGGGCCAGGGATGTGCTTTTTGAAAGCTTTTTTCTGGGTTTGTCAAGTCTGAGGCCTCCATCTGCCTGTGCTCTGTGTTAGCTGCTAGCTGAGCTGCCAAATCCTTTCTAAAATTTTTGTCTATGCTGGGGATAATTCAGCTGAAGGCTGCAGTTAGGGAGCCAAGCATTATCAGTCATTACTGCTCATAAAGATAAGGCCAACTATGAGATGGGAGTACTGGAGGCCTCATTTCAGTTGCATTCAGGCAGTGAGGGGTAGGATAAGAAAGAACTGAGTAATGATTGGTAGGATGGTGAAAGCAGGACAGAGCCAAAAGTGCTGTTGGTGCTGAGTGAAAAGAGCAGAGAGAGGGGTCTCTGCTTTGCACAGGTCCAGCGTCAGTTGGGTGGGCTGCAGGGTCCGCAGCTGACTTGCTGCACCCTTGGTTGCTTGGCTGGGTGAGTCCCCCTCCGTTCTGCCCTGCGGGGGTGTGTAGTAGCTCACAAGAGCGTTTAAGTCTGTGCTGAGGTCTGTGCTGCCTCTTTCACTGTTCAGGGTTGTTGTGGGATTTAAAGGGGCTTCACCTTTGCACTGTCTGCTCAGTGCTGGCAGCTGCTCTGGCTTCCCTCTGGCTTCTCTGTAAGCAGAAAAAGCTGCTTAGCAGCTGGGGCAGTGTGTGCACGTGTGCTTGTGATGTTCTGTGCCACGGCAGCTCCTGGCCTATAACCTAACACAGAGGAGCATATCCCTGCAAGGGCGAAGGCACCCCTCTGCTCCTGGGGGGCTGCCTGTGCCCCATCTCATCTCACAGCCATTGTTTCAGTTGCCTGCAGAGAAATAGCTCTGCTCTCTAGGTTTGAGAAGGAGAAGAAGACATCTGAGGTGGGGAAAGCAGGTTTGACCCATTTAAACTTTACACCACCCACCAGTCACCATGGGAAATGTCCAGGACGGTTAATGTTTGAGGAGATGACCAGAGCATTGCCACCCTCTGGGAGAAGAGGATGTGGCAGCTTCTATGGTCACAGGGCACGCCTGCATTAATAGGGCTGTCCTAAAGTCAACCTTCACCTTCTTGCCCTGTCTTCAGCAATGGACACAGTTACAGTGCATAGAGGAAGGGGAATGGAAGGGAGGATGTCAGTGTTACAACCATTTCTTCTAGCGTACCACCTAAGGGAGGTGCTGCTGCTGCTCACATAGCCTCACCCACCCCACTTCTGATACTTTTTCACTGTATCTTTCCTAGGCTGCCACGCACCATGCTGCAGTGCTCAGGCCCTGGGGACAGCCCTTCCAGTGCTCAGGAGTGGGTGCGTGGGGTGGGGGCTCTGTGTGGCAGCAGTGCTGGGGAGTTCAGCACATGGGCAGGGAGGGAGTGAACACAGGAATCAGCAAAAGTCCCAGAGCTGCTCTGAACAGTTGGAAAGGAGTTGGTCTAGCTGCTTTGGCATCTCTAAATGTATGTAGTTATCTGTAGCTGCCTGGGAATGGTGATCTAGGTAGAGATATAGCTCAGTTTCGATGAGGGCAAATAGAGCCGGAGCTGTCTTCATCTGTGGCTTGTTGAAGAACACAGGTTTAGGTGTCAGCTAATCCTCCCCTGGGACAGGTAAGCCTCAAACCACCTTCACAAGTAACGGTTTGGTCACCAGTCATTAGTTGTACCTATCAATGGTGGTAAAATTGCTGTGTGTTCTGACAACGCCCCAAGGAAAAGCTGAGATTGGTTTAGCTTGAAAAATGGCAGGAGCCCTCTTCTCTTTTTGCAGGTTACAAGCTACCTGGAACAAAGTGTTATGGGATTGTCCTATGACAGGAGTCTAGGGCCTTGATCTGTCCTTTGCCAAAGACTTCAAGACTGTACATGCATTATGTGCTTTCCTAGCTAATTTGTTGAGGATTATACTTAAATCCACATTAAAACCTCCCCAGCAAAACATGCAGGTCTGGTTGTTCTCAGGTGTCTTCTCCTCATTCTAGCTGCCTTTCACAGTTGTCTTCTCTAGGTGCTCTTAGCCTTAGATTCATGAAAGTGTATATGAATCCCAGTTACATGAGCTGTTAAAGTTGAAGGAACATTTCAGGACTGAATGTATATAAAGGAAAATTTTACATTTTATTTATATTTCATCATTGAACAGAGTATATAAATGTTTGTTTATCTTATATTAATTTGGTGTCTGTTGATCAATCAGCTATCAGAAGTGGCAAGGTGAGAAACCTATTAGTGGTTCCCTCAGAAGTATGTCTCTGTTTCTCAGTTCAGTTTTAAATATCATACTCAAACAGTTAAACAGTGATTCCACCTGTAAAGCTCTTTATAAATCAGATAAAAATAGTTTTGATGTATTTGAAAGAAATAAATGTCATAGCAATACCTTCTTTGTAATAGGGAACTTGCAGTATTCTAAGGAAAGAAAATGTCCTTCCTGAGGTAATGTATGTAAAATACTTTTTTAATAATAATGCTTGTCAGCCACAATGGCATATTGTACAGTAAATGCCTTTCTCTGTAATGTTCAGACTTCAAATAATTGAAAAAAGGACGAAGATATCACCAGAAGTACTGAACTCATTGGAAAAATTAATAGTTTTCTGTTTATTTTGGGTTTTTTCCCTATCACAACAAGTCAAGTCCTACTTTCCATTCCCGTACTCTAAATCTGATGTAAGAGCAACTCAGTTGGCATCTCTGTGGATTTAACAGAGAGGAACTGAGAGCAGAATGAGACCCAACATCTATGTAAGTATTGACAATTTTAAATGACAACTAAGGGTTCATGGCAGCAGTGTGGTTTTGAAAAAGTGGCTGCAGAAATAATCCAACAGTCCCCAGGACACAAACAAGGACGAATATCCAGAGAAACAGCCTGTCCACTACCATGGCAACATACTTCCAATCTTCAATGACCTAGAAGAGAAAGCCAATTAAAGATATTAGCAATTTGTCATATTCTTTTGATCTTCCTCTTGCTAATGCTGAGGTTTTGTTTACAAAAATAAAAGGAAACAAATCTCAAGGTTCAGGGAATAAACTGACTTTAGGCTTAGGAAGGGATTTTTCTTCTACAACCATTCTAGGCAGTGGAGAAAAATACTGTAAATATTTCTTAGCTGTCTTGGATGTGTCAGGTACTGAGCATGGCTGCCTGGTGGAAGCCAGTCCGGAAGGACCCACAGTATAATCCAATTGAGGAATTTTTTCCTTAATTTTAGTTTGCAGATGCTATTAATCTCAGTGGACAAAAATAGATGGTGTTTACTGCTGTTAAACAAGGTTAGCTTCAGAGTTCTTTTCTTATCAGCAGTCATCTTAATCAAGGGTTTTAATGCATATTAATACCGTGGCTTTTATTAAAATCCCTTTTTGCCTTGCATATGTAGTCTGTGAAAGTCACGGCCTTAGATTCTGTTCTCAAACTGAGTGACTATCAGGCTATTGTTGTGAAAGGGAAATATATCAATCTTCATTTACATCTCATGAATGATTATTTTTTCCTCTCTCATTGATCCTAGTTACACATGGGACATCCTCACCTCAATGACTTTACCATGCTTGTCAATTATCTCATGTCTTATATTAGAACATTACATATTTTTCCTTCAGTGCACACCTTTAATTTCCACTGCTGCTAATGGGAATTGTGTGCTTCTGAAATCAGACTATAGTAAATGTACATGAACAGTTGTTACCAGACTGTGATAATGAAGGAAGAAAGCAGAGATTAAAATTATAAATGTAGAAAAGTGATATGTAATATCAGAGGACCTTGTGTGAAAAGCATTCGATTAGTTTTTACTGTATAAAATACCCTTGAAAATTGTTCTTAATATCAAGCAGAGGCTTTATAGATCCTTTAGTATGCAACACGTTCTTGCAAGAATTTCTGAGCCATTAGAAAACTTCTTTTCTGCTCTATGAAGTCTGCTTCCGTTCAGTCAGTTTCAATGTTTACAAGCTCATGTCTAATGTTAATAGCTGATATTCTTTATTTATATTGACAGTAATTTCAGCTAATGGAAAACATGAAATACTCAGCAGCATGCTCCTCAAGGGACTTCTGCAAGATCAGAAACCAGACTTTATTTAATTTGCTTGGCTGAGGGAGGGAGAGCACAACAGGAATACAGAACCTAGAGTCTGACTGTGATCTGGGTCAGAGAGAGGACGCTGGTAGATATGAGGATGATTTTTCCTAACCATGGGTGCTTGTCTAAACAGAAGTCTGAAGCATCTGAGTTTTTCCAAGCATTATTCACAGTGTATTTATATCAGCTTTAGTGTGCTAGCTAGTAGCACATAAGTAGGGCAAGTGCATAGGGCAGCAGCAGCACTGCTTAAACGCATCCTGGATAAAGTACTTCTCATAGCCAATAATGAGACTGATTTAACTCAAATGAAAGAAGTGTCAGCTCTGCTGGCATTAGGATTTTGATCCTACCCATTGTGTTTGCCATATATGGACAGATATCTTAGCCTGGAGTGGGTGTTTGCAAAGGCATTTTACCAATTTTACTAAATCTTCCCTCTATGCCCAGTTAGGTAAATAAATGTTTGAGCTGCAGGTAGGTTGTTTCTGGTTAACATGGCCTGGCCAGGGGTTAAGTCATAGTCTTACTGAATATAATGGGGAAAAATATTCTTTTTCTGACCTGGTACTGAATATTATTTTTTTCACCTGCCAAACACTACTTGAATGTGACAACACAGCTTTTTCAAGGGTGCATCATGACTTACTGGGCAATCAGCATTCTCTCTTTGTAGAAATAGCCATGTTACTTTCCAGGAGAGTATCGGCATTTACCAAATTGCTCTTTGTTAAGTTCTTTTAATGGCAAAAATTATTTCCTCTTATAAGCCATAGCTAGAATCTCTCCAAAAACTTTAGAATAGTTAGGGAGTTCAAATATGCTTTCTGAAGAACAGTGTGTTACAGAGGAGGGCAGGAGATGAAGTTTGGAAAGACTGGGATGATGTCTCATTTTTACTTACACTCTGGTCGTTGTCATCGCTTTTCATGTGCTCTGCTATAAAACTGACTCCATCAATTGCTTCTTGGACTTCAGGAGAAAATTTCATACCTGTTCTTAACCTAAAATCTCGATGGCTGCTGACATTGTCAAGAGTCTCAGTGATTTTCATATCATATTTTTTGGCAGAGGCTGTATTCAAAAAATAGGTAGAGTTCTTGTAGAAGTCAGATGGGTCCATACAAGGATTTTCTGCTTTTGTCTTTTTGCAGTTGCACAGCTTTTGCCGTGGAGAATTATTTTCTGGACGCTTCATGAACAGATAGGCTGGGAGTCTTTCAAGGAAAACCAGCTTTACCCAAGGGGGCATAGTGTGAGTACTTGGAGATCTATGGTGGACATTGAGTACACAGACACTGGTCACTATTGAGAAGGTCACTAGTACCATTGTAAACATGAGATACTTCCCAATCAGTGGAACATCTAGAGATGTTGGAGGGACAATTTTGGAGATCAGCAGCAAGAACACAGTCAAGGCAAGCAACACAGATATGCATAAGGTCATTTTTTCACCGCAGTCTGAAGGCAAGTAGAACACCAGGATGGCTAAGGATGTAATTAGCACACAGGGAATGATAAGATTGATGGTATAAAAGAGAGGTTTCCTTTTAATAATGAAGTCATATGTCACATCGACATAACTGGGGTCCAGAGGATTTACAGTCCTTCTTCCTGGGAGGGCTACGATGTCCCACTCTCCACTTGGCGTAAAGTCGTCCATGCTTGCCATGGAAGTTTTAAGCACCATATCAATTTCTGTATGATCATATGTCCAAGACCGGAACTTTAATGTGCAGTTTTGTTGATCAAATGGGAAATGCTTAACTTCAATCTTGCAGGCACTCTTGTAAATGGCTGGTGGCAACCAACGAATGCTTCCATTATTCTTTACAATTGCATTTGTATATAGTGAAACTTCATATGTGCCATCCGCACTAATGAAACAAGAAGAAAGAAAAAGGAGAGAAGATAATAAAACATTAAGAGGAAAAACATGGCTCAAACCAGAAGAGCTCTGACATTCTTGGTCTTGTGGGCCTCAGTTGTTTCTAGCATCAAAATTTAGTAATATTATGATTTTGAAATCTATGTTGTAGGGAGCTATAACTTGATAGGGAGATTAATGTATGCATTTCTCCCAGTCAGAGAATTGATATTTTGTACAATACTTAAAAAAATTTCATAAAGTTATTATTAAATAATAAAAATGCATCTCTCTCTCATCCAAAGAACTCAAAGTATTTTGTAAATGTTTGTTAAGTAATTAAGGCTTACTACATCTCTGAAGGCTGAGTGAAAATGAGATCATCCAGCATGAAAATGGAGGTAACTTTGATCTGGAACACAGCCACTGCTAAGAGCACACAGCAACACTCCTAAATGACTTGGGCAAAGAAATAAGGATGAGCAGTGTTAGAAATGCAGGGAGATTGTAGGCAGAGGAAATGTAATTATATGGTTTATAATTTATTGCGTCACTGCAGTTAATGTTTACTTATTACAAAACCTGAACAGACAAGCCATAGTGTTCTTAGGGCCCACAAATAATCTTGGCTTTGTATCTCCTCCTCCAACTGCTGAACTTCCACTGGGAGAGTCTTCTATGTTTTGATGGGCCCTTTAAGTCAGGGAGAAGATCATTATCAGTCAGTAGTCAATATCTTCTCCTGTCCAATGTTTCTGGGCAAACAACTTAGGGCTGTTCAACCTAGGAAGTATCCTGAGGTAGAACAGTGAAGTGGTCAATTGCTGGAAAATATTATTGAAATTTAGTGTTTCTGAGTGTATTCACTGCATCTTCTCAAGTGTGCTATGCAATACCTTTCAAACTCAGCCAATCGGGCTACCAAGGGCAAGTGTAACAGTAGGAAGGAACAACTATTAGTGACTGTCTTTCTTGACAGATGAGGAAACTCAAAGGTTTGTTCCTATGTCAATCAATTGCTTTTATTAAAAACTGGGACTGCAGAGAAGAGTATGGACTAGATACATCCCACATGCCTTCCTTTTGATAAACAAGTATCTATGTAAAGAAATACACATAACCTAAAGACAGTATGTTATCTGCAAAAACATAAGACCAAACTCACTGCAAGTGTAAACAAATGAAGTTCAACTGACTATAGTTAAGTAGCACCCTTCTATTTGAGTGGAAATGTGCTCCTTAAGAGTTAACAAAAAGTCTAATGAATCACTTGCTTGTTGACAAGACATCATGGAAAACAGAGCTATTTCCCTGCAAAGGTTGATTTTTTTTTTATAAGCAGAGAAGTGCTACAAGTATTCAAGGCTTGGCACATGTGTAGCTGTTGTCCAGATCAGTTACATTTGGCTCTGGAAGGGCCTGGTGCTGCAAACCCTGGTACCTGCCACTGAGCTGAGACCCTTGTAGCTAATTCATGTAGGCAGCGAAACAACCAGATGCAGAAGCAAGTGGCTATAGCATACAAGGGCCATTAGTTCATTGCCAATAAAATTGCTATTTTTTAGTAAAGAAATTGTATCTTATTTCTCACGTCTGTATCTCCCTGAGTTGGATTTACCATTATGCCATACAATGTACTGGGTAGACTCCTGGGCTGAGACTATGTAGGTTCTTCTGCTGACTGCCCCTGGCTCAGCTGTGGGACAGAGGCTGGACTGCTGGTGCTGTCTCAGTGCCCTCTGCAGCCCTGTGCACAGCCTACATAGGGACAGAGCTGTGAGGCTTGGGGATGCTCTTTGTGTTTTCCTTAGCACCTTCTTGAACTGACTGATGCCTACGAAATACTGCTTCAGCAGCAGAAAGTTGCAGGGGGTTGTCCTTTATCTAAAATTTTAATTTGAAGCTTTGTACTAACGTAAGACTCCAATATGGTGAGGCTAAAAGCTTGTTCCTGTACATTTAAGAAGCCTCTTAAAACTGTTTCTTTCCATTCTTACAATCCATTAAATGGTATCGTTTGGGGAGTAAGGAAGAAAGAAGCAGAGGGCGGGGGCACAATTTACTGGAACAAGATCTGAACAGACAGAGTACATTCTAATCCACTGGCTGAATTATTTTGTGACTAATGCAGTGGTTTTAAGTCTTTCTCAAATCTGATTTCCAGTAGTAGGATTCCAGGGACTTAACTTAGTTATATATAAACTTCCTAGGTTTCCCATCTGTATATGTTCATAAACCATCATATGTTCATGAATTCATTGGTTTTCAAAGTATCATGAAAGTATATTATAAGTTTTGATTTTTTTTTTCCTGAAGACTTGATGTCGTCCACTTCAAGGCTTTGCTAGAGACTTAAAAACAAACAAAAAACCTCCAACAAAACAAAATTGGCAGTTAGCTGTTTGTTTGAAAGAACTGAAGTATGGTCTAGCACCAAGCTTTTATTTTTCTCAGTACTGTAAAGCAACAGGGTCAAATGTTGACAGATTTATTATGTATTCTTATAATTTATTTTGTAATGCTTTATGAAAATAGAACACAATTTGGTTTTGTAAATGAATATTAACTCATGGAGTTCTGGTACTTGTGAACTTTGTAACAGATTTATGTCCTGGAGTCTGTGGTGGAAGGGGCGGGGCAAGAAGAAGTAGGAGACAAAAATGTGGCTCAGAATGTAAGATGTCCCATAGAATTCCAGACGTCTTGTCTTCTTGCAAACATGACCAGTGTACGGCTGCACTTCTGCTTACAATTCATGCTTTCCATATAGTCTAGTTTGATACAGATCTGTGTCTCAATTGTGAGCCTTGTCACGGATCCTCAAATGTTGTAACAGCTCACACTACAGATATGCTCCAGGTCTGCCAGAATTTCTTTAACCAGAGCCCTGGTTTTACTAAATTTATCTTTGAAGCCATACCCTAGTCAGATACACTTGATACTGGCTAAAAATTACAAAATTCAGTTTTAGAATTTTGTCTGACCTACTTCATTGGTTTTGATGCTTGTTTCTTGATACATGGTTAAAATTTTATTCACTGTCTGCATAAAGTACAGAAGTTTTACTTACTTATTGTAAAGCACAATGTCTGGCAACCAGATGTGTTTTGCAGGTATTCTCAGCTTATTTATTCCTTCATAGTCAGAGGGCTTCCAAGCCAAACGATAATCAATCCACTCCTAAGAGAAGAATTGTACAGTAGTGATGGGAGTATCCAGACCAGCACAAACAAAACAATCACTGTGATGGGGTGAAAGCAGTCACATTTGTGGTTTGCAAGAGCATGCCTCTGTGGCTTAGGTTACCTGGTTCAACCAGACGTTTGTAGTCATGATCTGCTCCCGTTCATTCTGCAGGGAAAAAGAGAGAGAAAAGCTGTCCTCTAAAATGTTTCACTTTATTGCAGTAATAAGATTTATTCAGTGGGCTTTTGAGGATATTTCCATCTGCGCAGCATGATGTCGTCTAGTATATTTCAAGACAGGCATTTCTCTGCTGGTAAGATGCACAGTCTTGTGCACACACAAATAAATAGTAACCCCACAAGCATAGAGCTCCAAGTGGCTTTTAACAAGAACGGTTGTGAGTGAAGTGAGTGTCGCTATTTGGGAACAATTACCACCACCCTGTCGAGCTGGTTTCCCCCCGTCCCCTGCCCTGTGGATTTGATTTGAAACAGAAGGCACATTTGACCACCAGGAAGGCCTAGATTAACTTGTGTGAGGTTTATGTAAGGCTTGCCATGTAAGCTCTCAGCTGGCAGTCTTTGCTTCTGTCTCTCTGGACAGCAGTCCAGAAGAGAAATGTCTCTGCAGCAGATCTGTGTGGCTGGGACTCTACTGAAGGGACAAGGTAGGAGGTCAAAGAGTCAGGAGTATTTCTGCAGGAAAACAAGTTAATTCTCCAATCCTGAAGATGCTTGTTAGATTGTTAGAGCCTATAAGATGCCTAATTTTGCTTTCTGCTGGAAGAGTGAGGATATAGAGGGCTGGGGACTGAGCTGTGCCATTCTTGATCCTTGCTCATTCATCTACTCTGTTTAGGTTGTTGATCACTGGGGCCTGCAGGGGCAAGACACCTTGCTTTTTATGCCCAGAATCTGCAGTCTGGGAGGACACTGTGCTAGTGGTGGCAGTGCACTGTGTGAGGACGCATGTCTCTGTCCAGGTGGAATTCTACAGGAGAGACAGAGCACTTGTCCCAGAGTGATCTGGTATACATGACAGTATACCCCGTATAAATCAGCCTGTACATGTGTATGAAAGCTCATCTGTTTGTACAGTTTCCCTTATGTTCCATCAGTGTCTTTCTCTTTTCTTTTTGAATTTCAGAATATAAATTATATAAGCCTCTTAAAGTTTGCAGCAGCCCAGTCACTGGCCCATACACAAATTCTGGCAGGGAGGCAGTCATCTGTATCCTCTTTTTTATCCAGGGAGAGAGCAGCAGAGTTGAAAGCTCTGATTCAGGAAATTATTCCCACTTATGTGCTGGATCTTGCTCCCACTGCAGTCAATACTAAACCTCTCTTGGCATTGAGGTGTGTATTTGTACCTTGGAAGAACTGTTAAACACAGGCTAACCTTGTGAGTGAAAATGTCTTTCAGACCCATTGAAGTAATTTTTATTGAATATGAGGAGTTGCTTACATGAGGATTGTTTTAACCATGTTAAGCTATTCCATCTGGAGCTAACATGTCTTTTTCTTTACAGCATTTCAGTATTCTTTTCTGATACGCCTGATATGCCATGAGATTTTGAGCTGGCTTCGTAGCTTGCTTTCAGGCCATTCAACCACATTTCTTTGATGCAAGCAGCAGAAGATGATTTAGCATTGTGTACAGGATAGATCCTGACCTGGTATAACTTACTGTAGCTGTACTGAAATCAGTGGAATGATTTTGATTTTTTGATCAATGGAATTTTATTGCATGAGGATCTGGCTGCTGTCCTTTATTGCTTGGGCATAGACTGATCTCCCTGTTGTAGCTGCATTCTGAAGTATAAAACCAGTAAATCGCATGTATGGGTCCTGCCCACTAAGTGTTATCATATAAACTAGAAAATAACAGGGACGTAATAATACCAACAGGACTTTTGCTTAGAGTGCTGTGCAGATAGTAATGAATTAAAAGGCATAGCCTCATTTGAACTTACCACACTGATGAGCTGTGCCAGGGAAACCTGCAGTTCTATAGATACCAACTGGGATGAGTTGACAGCTGGTCGAATTAACTTATTGTACCTGTCAGGACTCAGTAGGTGGTTCATTAGCTTTTCTTCAGCATCTGCTGCGGTGCTTCCTGTAAAACATCACATAACAGGATTATAGAAGGGAGACCAAGTGACATGATGTAGGGATCACAGAATTTCTGTGCATCAGATTGTCTTCATGAAATAATGAGGGCTTTTGATTTTCTACAGACTGTAGGCTTGTGTGAACAGAAGGATATGGTGCTTGCACCAATATCTGTTCTGCTAAAGTTGACTGTCTGTCACAAAGCATAGATCAAAGCAGATAAATCAGAACCCTTCAGTTTTTTTCACAGTAAAATATGAAGCTCAAATCGATAGACACTTTTGGGAGTACATTCAGAAATAGAAACTGGGAGCAAACCACCCTCTTAATAACAGAGGAAGAATGTTTCAACGATCCAAATGCAGAGAGTCTGGCTGTGACTTCTCTCTTTAGTGTTGTAGGAGAGAGAGTTGCAGGCATACGTACAAATTGGAAGACTCTGATCTGTGTAGGGAAAACCAGGGGATGAGCTGCAGGAGTCATAAGGGTTTTTAATGATTGGGAGTTCTTTGGTAGCTAGTGATGCTTCTGTTTCAGAACAATTTTATTTTAAAACCTGAGGCAGTATGTAAGCCTTGTTTTATGTGGAAATGAAACCTGATTTATGGACTAGCACAAATACTGTAAATCTTAGATGGCCAAAGCTGGAGTTCAGTGACTGCAAAATATAGCATCTGCAGGATACTATCAAACAAGCCTGAACATTCTCCATGGAGCAGAACAGCTTATGGCACAACCCCAGAGGTAACTGGATCTGTTCCCATGTTCTTGCATGTGGTTTTTAAAGCCATTCTAGTGGACTTTTCAAACTGCTGTTGGCCACATAATAATACTGATGACTAATGTCCTCGTAACATCCTGCCAACAGAATTGACTCAGAGAGATTCTGCTGTATGCCGAGTAATTCTGTGTTGTGTTATACAGCTGACAGTGATGGACACAGGTGTTAATGAAAATAGATTCTAATCCAATCGATAGAACAATTCTTCCATAGGAAAGGGCACCCAAATCAACCCTAGATATTGCAGAAATGACGACAGTGTCCCTACAGCATACTTGCTTCATTATTCCCCAGAACAATTCCACACAGTAAAAACCACTGGCCATGCAAGTATTTTAAATTTGTGGTACATTAATTTGTTCTGTTTTTTTTGTGTTGCAGCATATCCATGAGATCCAGAGAAAGGCAGACATCAAAAGGCCAGGATCACATAAGCAGCCAAAGTTTGTGTGCATTTCTAGAAGGTGCCTAGTTTCCATGTGAACTGGGCTGTAAGTTGCTAGGGGGAACAAGTCTGTCTTGAAACTTGGTACTTCTGAATTCCAGTCAGATTAAAAAAAATACTGTAAGAACTTCTTGTTTCTGATTCAGTAAGAAAGTGGAGAGACGTAAAAGGAAACATCATCAAACAAATTTTTCACATCTAAGAACAGCTTTTACTCAAGCTCTGGGGAAAGGTTGAGATAAACACCAGGCTTGTTTTAATTCTTTTAAGACCAGCTTATGCTATGGCATTGGTAGAACAAATTTTGTCACATATACTTAACCATATAGTTGTTCTTCAGAATTGGCTTCTCAAATACTTCCCAAGCTATGTGGGAAAACTGATTTGGGTGAATACATCTGTGTTTGTCAGGTCGATTTGTTTTTTGATTCACACTTGCTTTGTACCTCCCTGCAAGTCATTAAAGCCCTTAGTACCATGTGATATTTTAATATTACATTTATTCTCAATGTAAGCCTGCCTAATCAAAGGCTTATCAGTCTAGAGCTATGCTGATCCTCGCTAAGATCCAGATTCTGTTTTTTCTTGTGTATTGCAATCAAGATAGAGCTAAATTTTATACTATGAAGTAAACGGGGCTGTACTCTAGGAATGAATTGTTCTGTGCTTATAAGGATAGGTGAGAAGCCTTGTGGTAGCTAAAGAGAGAATCTTGGTTAAAGTTATTTTATTGTGGTGGTGGTGTTTGGGTTTTTTTAGCAAACGTTTCCACTGTTGCATATGTAAGTGACATAAGCAGATGGCTACAATTCCAATATAAACAAATTGTCATTTGGTTTGTTTCATACAGTGGTCACTGAATGCTGCTAGCAAAGACAGTGAATTCTTGTTTGAATTGTTAAATATGTTTTCACTGTGTTGCCATCTTTTTCTGTAAATATTCTAGCATGTGCAGTATTTCCTAAACAGCGAACAAGAATTAGAAACTGCAGAATATTTGCAGAAAGCTGATTCTGAATTTGTAATAATCCTATTCTCTGAAACCTGGTTTTAGCAATCATAGTCGTCTGGTCTGCAAATCAAAACGTACTGTGAGGTCTGCATGTCTGATGAGAACAGATCAGATTTCAAAGTACTGACTGTCAATAAACTTTATGCAGATGAATGGCAGGCCACGACTTAATTATAAAAAAAGGTTTGTTAAATAATGAATCTCTTTAAGAAATTATTGTCTGTTCTTAGGGAAGGGGTTCTGTAATGAATAATTCTTTATAAAATTGCCATCCCATCCCAACCTTTAAATAACTTAATCATCAGAAATAAAGATCGAAGGGGCTACTCTCATCTCACTAAGATGCCTGTATGAAATACCACTAGATGTCAGCAGTGCACTGCCTTAAAGGTTGCTAAATCCAATCTCCCTGTAAATAACGAGTAAAAATGAGTGATTCTTGTATAATTTTTATAATCTATTTTCCATTACCAATCTACATATTAGCCGGATGGCATCTAATGAGAACAAAATTACCAGGCATTCAAGTTCATCTTGATATGCTTTTCATTATGTCAGTAGCCATGCATTTGAAACTCCTCTTTTTCCTCTCAGAGTTGGAAGAAATGGAAGTGCACTGTTTCCCTCACAAATTGTTTTTTTCCAAATAGCAGTAACCACCAGAAATGTTGCAGAGGGTAGACTGACGCTTTTAGACAAATGATTTTAACAAGAATGATGAAGCAGTCCTAATTTGGGGGTGGAGTATTTTTGTGTACTGAAAGCTGTAATAGAGAAAACACATTGGGGTGGATCCTGAGCTAGGGAAATTGTTTTAGCTTCACTGAACATGCGACACATCTGCTCCATGACAAGAAGAGCAAATTGCCACATAACTTGCAGTATACGTTCTGCAGTAAGTTTGTTTTCTCTGCGGGAGTATGACCATTAAAAAAAAATTGCATCAGGATGCTTCTAGTTTCACAGCAGAAGAAACAAAACCACAGATTTTTTTCACTCCCCTGTGCAAACTTTCCCTTTTACATGGTCAAATTTAAACATATAGAATGAAATAACTAGTCATCCCGTGGTATGTTGTTTATTTTCAGTGTAATGACAAATATGTTGGAGTGATTTCCACAGAACAGAATAAGGAGCAATGTTGACAAATACAGGCAAGTGCACTGTTCTCACTGTCTAAATTGCAAAATTTAACATAAGGCATGTTTCCTCCCTTTCCCTGACTTCCGTTATTTTAATAAATGTTGAAATAGCATTTGCTTAGAAATAATATATTGTAGCATATGTTGTCATTTTTGTTCTTTCCTCTCTCACAAATAACTTATGTGGATAATGATGACATACCACATTCTCATCTGTAATTAGTAAAGAGCAAGCAAGAAGCAGCAGTAAGACAATCTCATTATCTTCTCTGAAATTACTTCGTGTTGTTGTTACTTCTCAGCATAGTCTTGGGTAAAAAGATTTATATAACCTCTAAGAACAACGCACGCTAATTTGGAATGCATATTGTTCCAATGGAAATGGTGGTGAACTTACTGTATTTTAAAGACTATTTTAATTTCTACACCGCAATTAATGCAAACAAAAGGAAATACTAATGGGTTTAAAAGTGTGTAATCTAAGAATCTAAAGTGGGCCCTCACTCTTCACTTGTTACAAAGCAGATGTTTTCTAAAGTTGCCTTTCAGTGACTGAAGAAACAAAACAACTGTGGGATGAATAGGTAATTATGGGAAAGATGTGATTTTTGTCTCAGTTCAATTTCAGCCAGCTTCACACTGAACACTTCAGTGGAGTCTCTCCGTGGGAAGAAGCTCCCATGGTAAATGCACTATTTCATGCTGCTGTCGGGCTGTGCGTGTTCGCTAAAACATGTGCAAGAAATCCTGGTGGACTGAAGAAAATGTTCTTAATGTATGTTTGCCTTTTTTTTTTAGCATATATTTACATATTTCAACTTAATTTAAACTATTTACATATTAATCAAACAATTAGGAAGTATGAACTTTGCAAAATATATGAGCTTGAGCCAATAACTGTAGAGGGATGAGATCTGTCTTATTTATGGTTCATGTTTTATTTTTTCACTCTCAGCGCAATACCTGCTTTTCCCATCACACATGATCCTGGGAGCATCTAAAGGGATATTATTTAGTGATTATCGTTGTCATCTCCTACTGTTCTGTCATTTTATGCCCAACTTATTGTCTGTCCATATCCATCGTAGTGGATTTGCTGATACTGAACGAGCCAGAAACAACACTAAAATAATCAATTTCATGCATCCTCTTAAAGTCTGCAACCTACTGAGGTGATAGTTACAAATTGTCTGAGAGCTTATTTCACAGTCCTACCTCCTAGCCCCAAAAGCTGTCGCTGTTCTGCAAACTGTATCTGAAAGAAAAGATCACTTACCGTTAAGATAAAAGGAGCCCACTACAAAGAGAAAGAGGGTGTACGTATTCCTCATGGCAATAACAAGAAGAGGTGGATTACTGTTCTTCAATTAAGACAGCTGGCAATAGGCTCAGTTGTCAGGGATGCACAAGGAAGAGATGTAAAAGCAAACCTGAATCTTGGAGGTATTAAATGCCTGGAAACAGACAGACAGTAGGACCTGGCAGAAGCATGCTGCAAAGTGGAGTTTCGTGAGCATAATGGTCCCTCCCCCTTTGCAGCTGTTTAAAGAGCTTTCTGAAGAGGAAAAGCACATAAGAAGAGGGAACATAATGTGATAATGTTGAATAAGAGGAAATGAAAGAGCAAGCTAAGGAATATCATCTGCAAAACACAACTGCTTAATTCTTGCTACTAGATAACATTTAGAAGGCTTTCTGGTTAATAAGTGCAATGGGTGGGAATGGCTGCCTGGGAAGGGCTGGATGTAACTTTGTGCCATAAGACCTGTTAGTGAAAGACATGTCAATAAATTATAGCCCTCGCAGGGGATAATTTTCTATGTCAAGAGAAAAAGTTGATTGCCTACTGCCAACCCTTTTCCACTCCAAGGCCCACACATGATCTCTCTAAACTAGAACTCCAAAAGGCTTTTTGGGAGTAGTAGGAGAGGAACAGAGAATTTGTTGTCATTAGCATTTGACAGGATTTTTAAAAGAAAGCTAAAGCAGCCTGTTGAGAAATAGCAGTAGCTATAAAGACACTCCAGAGGAGCATTAGAGAAATTCTATGGAAGTCATCTTTTACAGCAGAAGGGTTCAGCAGAGTATAGAGTATCATGTATTTTGGGACTTGCCATGGGAAGATTTGTGTAGAAGGAAGAGGAAAGAAGATCTTACATGCCCTTTGCAAGCACTGCAGGACAGGCTGAAGTCCCTGGATAGAAAAAATGGTGCTAATCTAAATACTGTTTTATCTTCATATTGAGGTTCCTCTCTGCTTCAGCTGGCCACAGGATGTAGTTCCACACTTGTCTCATCTCCCAACAGTCTAACACTGTTGGCTGGGATGGAGACATTCCTGATTTACCAGCATAACATACCAGACTTCTGCCTCTAGCATAGTTATTACCTGACTGGGGTTATTTGGAGAAGGTCACCTGCTGCTGTTTTTAGGCAAGCTGTCAGTGTAGTGTTGAACAACTCATTGCCTTCTCCCTAAATGTTTTAGCCACCTTCTTTTTTCACTAAATAGGCCAGTATGTTATATCTTCATTGTCTTTAAAGGAGCTGCCATCAGAGGTAGCCCAATACGTAAAGAGACTACTAAAATTTTTGGTAATTGTACTATCTGCAACGTATGTAACTCCTCTAAACAACCTCTTTATTATTTTTGGCTCATTTCTTTAGGGCAGGAGGATGGATTCACTGAGACAAATGGAAAAGCACTCACTGCGTAGGCTTCTACTTGGATAAAACAAGCTATCAGCTTTGATGAAGTGGCTTGTGTTGTTGCCTTCCCTTATTCTGAAAACTCAAGGTATGTCAACTGTACCATATCCTTCACTGAGTATTCCCAGTAGTTCTTTAAAAAGCTCACAGCCTTCTACCATGAGAATGATGGCTTGTATGTTCTCACTTTTCTTCACCTGCAATCTCAAACAATTTCCTTAATATACCTTTAATATAACACCCTCAGTTATAATCTCTTGGGTTTTACAGTGTTTTTAACTTTAAAAATATAAAACTTTGATCTCTTATAACTACTAAACTTTTATATATATACATGTGATCACTTTGTTTAGAGGTGGATTTATTGCATCTTAATGCTATGCAAACATTTCAGGTGATAAAAAGTTCCTGTGGACTGTGTAGGAATTGATGGCTGATGATTTCTGTATCCTCAAAAATTTTTACAGCACACTGTTGCCTTATTGTTAGCCATACCAACATAAATGTGCTGGTTTTGTTGCTTATCTTAATGATTAGGTCCAGCCTGGTATCGGAGATCCCCTGTGCTAGCTCCTGCCTGTTATTTTAAGTCTTTTTTGTGCTTTCATCACTTTCTCTTCCCTTTTATTCACTATCTGTTAGCTGGAATTGATTTAAATCGGTGTTGTTTAGCCTGGAGAAGAGAAGGCTCCATGGAGACCTTAGTGTGGCTTTTCTGTACTTAAAAGGGGCTTGTAAGAAAGATGGGAACAGACTTTTTGATAGGGCCTGTAAGTGATAGGACAAGGGATAATGGTTTTAAACTAAAAGAGGGTAGATTCAGACTAGACATAAAGAGGAAATTTTTTATAATGAGGGTGGTGAAACACTGGCACAGGTTGCCCAGAGAGCTGATAGATGCCCCATCCATGGAAACATTCAAAGTCAGGTTGGACGGGGCTCTGAGCAACCTGATCTAGTTGAAGATGTCCCTGCCTATTGCAGGGGAGTTGGACTAGATGGCCTTTAAAGGTCCCTTCCAACCCAGACCATTCTATGATTCTAAATGGGACTTAGAATTCTTACCTCAAAATAGTGTGGAAATTGAGGGGAAGGAGAATGGTTTCAGTGAGCCTGCTGGGCAATGTTGTCTTTCATAATGTATGGGGAATTGCTCTCAAGGAGCTGTGCCTTCAGGTACTATGGTATGTTTGAGCAAAGTACCAGTCTGCTGGGGAAGAAAGACTGCATCTGTTTCTGTTTTTACTTTCTGATATCTGACCTATTTCTCCTCAAAGGCAAATCATTCATCTGCCAGCGCAGCCTTGTGCTTTTGCAGCGGTTACAGGAGTAACAGATGTATGGACCCTGAAGTCACTGCGCTTGTACCATCTACGCTGCTTGATGCTTTAGTTGAGTAGCAGCTCGAGGTATAACAAAACAGATTGGGCTTGCTTCACCAAAGCAGTGGGCCATCACAGAGCCAAAGAGTCACAGATCATACACTGATTGCACTATTTTTGCTGCTGAAGCTGAGGTGGACAGGGAGAATTACCACAGCTGGTTTTCTTCTCTCTGGCCATATTCCTTCCTTTGCCATTCACTTGTGTTTATTCATTCTGACAGATCACTGAAGGTCTTCCTTGATCACTTGTGCTATGCATCGTTTTCCCCACAGCAATGCTGCAGGAGTCCATTTGTTCATTAAGTTGAGATCCTGAAATGAAAAGTCTTTTTAGTAGACATTAGCATATGTGATATTCTGGATTTGCATGTTAATGCACTGTGCAAGCATGGGAATAGCATGGCAGACAGCCATCCACTGAACTGGCTGGGGGTTTGTTCCTGGTACTGTAGCGCTTTGTATGCCTTAGGGTATTAAAGCTCTTAAATGCATGAGGAATGCAAGATGTCCAAGTGCCCAGGAAAACTGGCAGTCCTCTTTTGTGGGTTTATCATGGTGATTTCAAGGTGCCACTTGCATTAGCAAAGAACCAGTCAGAAATGCCGGAGCTTTCAAAGTGGAAGCAACCTGGCGTACAGCTGGCCTCCTTAATGAGACAGGTACAGGTATAGGGACATTGCTGCAAAAATAAATGCTTCCAGGTGGAAAGCCACAATTAGTTTCCAGTAGGTGTGACACTGAACTGAAGTTCAGGGCTGAGCGCATGGCTAAGCTGAATTGATAAGGGACTTCAGATCAGCTTGTTAAATGCTGGCCTTACAGAACACATAGGACTGACTTACTGTTGCACTAGCAGAACAGCTGTCACTTTCTAGTTGAAAATTGCTACAGAAAATGTCAACTAATGGCAAATTTTGTTTTTCTAGCACCTTATGTCTGAGTGAACTTTAATGAGATCTGCCAAGGTCCTGGCTCATCTCATCAGCAGCAAGGCATGCTTTGCTCTCTGATTGGTTGAAAAATGGAACTTCTTACAAGTAGCTTCTGCAAATATCCAACATGGTCCCCTACAGGTAAAATCATAGTTTTCCCTACTCACCACTGTCCAAATGAACTCATTAGAACAGCTGTGCTGGAGCTAACATTCTGCATTCCTGGAATTTTTTTACCCTACAAATGCACTTACAGTCCCATTAGAGATGTGTGATACCTCAGCCATTCTGATGCTAATGTTTTTGGGTTAAGTTGTACTGCTGCAGCTTCATTTAACAGTGCTGTAGTGTCCCGATTTAAAGTCCGCAAGGCAAAACAAAACTGTGGCACTATAGTTCCAATAACTGTCAGCTGAATGAGCCTAGCTAGGTCCTCACACAAAACAACTGTTGGTAGAAATCAGTGGGAAGGGCAAGGATATATGGAATATTTGGTCTGTTGTAATCTAAAGCTTTGGAATTTAGTAAGGTTTTTTGGATTAGAAGATGCTTTATACTGGAGAACTAGTTTTCATCCAGAGGCTTACTCTACAGTGATGGACCATGTCTATGTGAGTAATTATGTCATAAAGTCCATTTCCTACAGCACCTCTGCAATTACGTTTGTCTTGCCAAATGGCTTCTAACCAATATGTACAGGTATTTGTAATAGGCTGTCTTCAGGCAAGGCATAATGCCATCACGCTTTTGCAAATGACAGTGGGAAACAGCTGTGGATGCTGCAAATTATCAGGTAAATAACACTCCTTTAAGGCTTCAAATAATGATACTATATGTTGATGCCTGATGTGTCATCACATTAGAATCCGCTTCAAACCCACAAAATGTTCCAAAGAATTGCCACTAATAGCACTGTGACAACATTAACAACACAAGTGATGCATACAAATGACTCGTTAGCAATGGATGCAATTCCAGTTTTCATTGTCAAAATATGAATCATTATGAATCAATGAAAAGCTACCTTTCTGCTCTGGAATATGTCTGATGGCCGACAAAGTCACTCCTGGAAAAACAATGCTTTCCTTTTCTGGTTAATTTTTGAAAGTTGTCACCATATGCTTTGTGAGCTAGCAAGTGGGTTATGTTTGTAGGGTATTTAAGGCAGTAATACTAAAGCCTCTAACAGTCACTGATTATCATCAACATCTTTAGCCTCCAAAGTGCACAAGTGTAACAAGTCCAGAGAGTTCTCCAAAGCACTGCAGAAGCAGCAGCTGAGGGTGGTTATGCTATTTTGGAGCTGATGCTTTTATTTTTATCAGTCTCTTTTGCTTCCTCTTACATGCTTTGAGATTCATTGCAGGGCAACCTGTTGACTGCCCAATATATGACTGGCAAACAGTCATATATTCTTTGAGAACATTGTAAACGAAGCCGTAGCCATTCTTGTAATGCCTGCATTTTGTATGAAATTAATAAAAAGGGGCTAAATATGTGCATGTTTAAGAATGCATCTTCGCCAATACCAGTGTATTCCTATATGCAGTGTAAGCATTTTTGTGTGGTCTTACTTTTTGAAGTAAAAACTCTAAATGTAAATTCCAGGAGTAGGAAGCTCTATTTCTTACATTTATCTACTTTGCTACATTATTCTGACTAAGAAACTGTGCTTCCTTGCCTGCCAAATCACTGGAATTGTTGCTCAGTTTCCAGTTTTGGTGTAACGGCAGCATGTGTTACATCCCTTGGTAAAGGTCCAGTTATAAGTTTTTAGTATTTACAATATGTTTTCTAGATTCAGTAGAATTGCCCCTTTTAATCCTAATCACTTTCACTAATCACTATTCAGCTTTATCAAACTGAACCTAAGAGTCAGTTAGTAAGGATTTATTTCCAGCTTTTTCAGTATTTATACCTTCCTACTGAAACATCTGGAATGTCCTATAGTGAAATCCTACAGCAAACAACTGTTTACTATGGGTGCCAAAAATTATAAAGCGTATAACAGTCCTGTGAAATAAAACATAACTATCCCAAGAGTAAAGACAGTAAAGAGTAAGCAGCCTGTGCTAAGGCAAATACACATCCAACTATGCAGGCTGAAATTTTAATACCATTTACTACTGCTGTCTTTTCTGCAGTAATTGGTAAGCTGTTGAGAAAAGCTCTACTGTCTACTAAAAGTACATGCTATGAATAAATCACACATGATATTTCCAAGCTATGTATGGAATTTAATGTTGCAGGGCCAGACCTGCAGGTCTTGCTCAGCCTGTAGTGTGATGTGAGGTTTATCTATGAGGTTGGCAAATTTTGTGCCACACAGAGTTGTATTAGAAGGACCACTGCAAATTATTTTTCTTCTTAAGATGCCTCTATATACTGCAGGATACTAATAGCAATAGATAAGTTCCTGGTGCGTACGTGCTCATCTAGAAAACCCAGAAGTGCTGAGGTGCAGAGCACTTCATTGCAAAATCGTGAATAGTTTTTCTTGATTTCTAACTATCACTCTTCTTCACTGAGGCAGACCTGCACACTACTACCTCCTTCCTTGCTTTCACTGTGTTGGGCCCATGCCAAGATAGTAATGGCTGTTTTGTACACTAGCGCTTTTAGGATGGGGCATTGGCATGTATGGGTTATTCTTCTGTTATTGAGATCACTTCTGTGTCAGAAAAAAACCAAACCCACAACTGTTTGTGGCAGTCCCAAGGTTTCTCTCTCCCACCCATGATGGAGGGAATCAGAACATCTGTATCTGCACATCCCTTCAAATGAAGG
Organism: Theristicus caerulescens; assembly: GCA_020745775.1. NCBI lineage: Eukaryota > Metazoa > Chordata > Aves > Pelecaniformes > Threskiornithidae > Theristicus > Theristicus caerulescens. The sequence goes on along the minus strand of CM036566.1, from coordinate 29,601,058 downwards.
GATGAAGGAGTAGGAGAAGAGTGAATTACAATTGTACTGTTTGAGATTGACCTTTTTATTTGGAACTGCTGCATTTCAAAATGAGCATATTTGGAAAGCGCAGAAAAAAAGAGGGCTTTAGGATACAGGACCGAGAGCCAAAAGACATGGGCTTTGTTCTAAGTTCTACCATGAGTCTCCAGGGCTGCGTTTAGATAAGTACCATCCCTGCCCAGTGCTCCAGTTTCCCCAGGTGTAAAGCAAAGATAAAGATTTGCAAAGAATTAACGAATGTTTGTAAAGGGCTTGGATGGCAAGGAATGAAAAAGAATCATGAAAACACGAGGAAGCACTGTATTACTGTGGCTTTCACACTTATGCTTCTACTACCAAAGAGGCTTTTGCTTGTTCTTTAACAAGCAAATGGAATGGATACTGGGTTTGTCTGTCATGAAGCTAACCTGGCAATACTGCTTCATCAGGACTAATAATCATTAACATCCTTTTAACTTCGTAATCCCTTTTTTTTCCCCCTTCTCCTTAAAGACAAAGATCCAGATGTGGCTAGAGTGATGAATACATCTTGAGCGATAACCTGCATCATCACTACCTCAAAGTGAGGATCGTTAAAATCACATTAAGTGTTGCCAGAAGCCCATTAAGGAGTTTGGGACTGACTGGACTTCTAACTTCTAGTTTTCAGGCTTCTGCAATTTTAAAGTACCCAGACTCTCAGTGCAGCACAGGAGGTTGTTAGTAAGATTCCTTTTTACTTTAATTGCTTTGAAGGGACATAATGGAAAATAAAATCCAGTTTCAGGTTTAGGAAAGTTTTGCTGGAGGTCGACCTTGTTATGGCTGCTGTCAGTGAGAGCTGGATCCCTGTTTGGAGTCAGCTTTAGCCCAGCAGAAAGCCTAGTCTTATGGCTCTCCTGTAAGACCCTCCTGTGCAGAGTTCTTTGGGTTCCTGTAACCTTCTCGTGGTTACACAGAGTAGTGAGAACAAATATGAAGTCTACATAGACTTACCTAAGAGAGCAGAAATGGCTGCTGTTTCTACTTCCTGGCAGATGCTGAAACTATGAAAGCGCAGACAGTGGGTTGGTTCTGAGAAGAATCAAACAGGCAACCCCAGAACAGTTGTCTGCAGAAGCATGGAAATTCAAAGTAGAAGCTCTTTGGTCCTATTTTTGGTGGAACAGAGCTGAATGCTTTCTGTGATTTTAATGTCAGAGACCCTGACAAAGCTGGCTCTTGCTTGAAAAGTATGTAACATATAACGTGGATGTATTTGATCTCTCTAAACTCTTACAAAATTAAACATGTTAAACGTAAAGAAATGCGGCCAGGACAGATGTACAGGGCATGTGGTTCTGTAAGTATGGGAATGCAATAGGCATAAAATCTTCAATGTGAGTGACTTCACTCAAGGTCACTTAAAAGGTGTTTGGGTACAAGTTGGATCTGTTCCTGCTGCGGTGCAGAGAGGAAAACACTGGAGGAAAAGGTCTCACAGGTGGAGACGCAGGCACAGCCTTAATTTTTGCCTAGAGAGAGGCTCCAAACTTAATAGTTCTATTTTGGGGCTTTTATACCTGCTTAGCTTGGGAAGTAGCAGGCACTGGGAGGCTTGGAGCCCAGGGGTCTGATACCAGAGCAGATGGCTGGAAGATGTGAACCTCATCTTGGGTGGGGAAGATAGTGTTACCAGGGCTGAAGTGGAAGTCTAAGCAGTATCTTTTTCTAGTCATGCCCACATCAAGGTACAGGATAGGAGTGAGTGACAGCAGGGAGTGCTGCCTGTCGCCATGATGTTGAGCACAGAACTGGCAACAAGAAAAACAGACTTAGAAAGGCTTTCATACCAATGCTGTAGTCACAAAATGATCCATAGTGAATCTAGTGGATCTGTTACTACTAAACCTAGACTTCCTGCTCCTGCTCTGCATTTGGGTTGGAGAGGGCATCACATACTCTCCATATGAATAGCTGGGCAGCATTTCACTAAGAAAGCCTTCCAGAATTTTTTTGGTCACCTGTCTCTGGCAGGTTGTGTGTGAAAGCAGCATTTGTGCCTGTTCTTAACAATTCTTTAAGACTCCTTGTCATGACCTGGCCTTGCTAATAAAAATGGTGAAATGTAAACAAAGAAACAGCAGATGGCAACAAAGAGCTTGACTTCTAGTGCATGCAGTGGGATAATAAAATGATAATAAAGGAAAATTATGCACAATAATGAAGTAATTCCCTGTTCTTGGATTTGCAAATTAAGTATTTGTATATCAAGTAACAAAAAATTGTATAGAACCATATGCCTGACAACCTGGGTTTTTTTTTCTGATTATATCACTTGATGTAGTAAAAGATACTACTACCTCCTGCAAACCTTGCCTCATATAGAACTTGTGAACTTTTCTCAAACATGTAACCACTAGAATTTCCTCTGCCCTTCCTTCAACTTTGGTCTGCTAGGAAAAACTAAAAGAATAGGACACCATTTAGAAAAACACTGTAAATGACATTGTATATTAATTTCTTTTTGCAAGCCAAAAGTAGAGCTCGCTAGTTTGCTAGACAGTAACCTATTATCTCAGTATTACACATCAGTATATATTTAATGGAGGGATATGAGCATCTAAAGACAGGCACTTCTATTGTTTTTTTTGTAATTTAGAGTAAGAATCCAAACTTGAATTTTGATTTTTAAGTATGTGAAACTTTTGAAGCTCCATCAGTGTCCCAAATTAAGTTTTTTTTCTTTTGCCTTACCCAGCATGCCACAGCACAATTTATTTTTTCCAAGTCAAAGGAAGCAGTTCCTTCTGTCTCTTCAGATTTGGTTTTTGTAAGCTGCTTTAATGCCTCCGGTTCTATCATCTGCACTGTGTGGAAAGCAGTAATTTGTGCTGACATCATTTAACTGCCCTGAGGAAAAAATATGTTGCATATCACTAAGGAAAAGGAGAAATTTATCTATAATTTAGGACAATAATGGGGTTTAATTTGCCAAGTCTCATAGCATCTCACATACTGACAGAGTTTACTATCATTAGCAATGTCTTGGGATTCTGCTGTCTAGATATAATCAGTTATGACTGAAAGGAAATCATTATGAGGGCCTCGGTTTTGTAACCACTTCTGGGGCTTATTATCCTTTGTGGCAGTTGTGCTTATGAGAACTCAGGAGTCATTTGTTTTTCGAAGCAAGAAAGCCCACACAAATTACTGACATTTCAGGGGGGTGGCTGTAGTGAGGTGCTGATTCTGAACAACAGGCAAGGTCCTCCTCTCCAGCAGCAAGCCACTGTGACAGCCCAGATTGATCTGATGGATTTTTGGTGGTTTGTTGTAGTTCCTTAACCTGCCAGGCCTGTGCTGATGGCCCTGCCTTCAGCACAACACCGTACCACTGCACACTGCTGCAATGGCCATGGGACACCCACTTACTCTCCATTTTCACGCCCGTGTAGTGTCCCTAAGCTGCACACAGAGCTCACTGGCGGACTTGTATCTAGCAGCATCTGTGACCTTATCTTTACCTTCTATCTGCACCTTATTGTATCTGCGTTTTTTCCCAGTGGATAGTTAGCATGGTCCTTTGTGCCTATGCTGCTGCACAGGTGCTGTGTGTATCCAGAGGAAGGATGTTGGAGCTGGGTTTCAGTGTGAATCAGCTTAATGTGGCCCTGAGAAAACACACACATTTCAGATCACTAGTTCTGAGACTCCAGACTGAAAACGTAGGACGCTGTCACCTTGGTGTACTGCTGAGAGCTCTGTCCTACAGCTGTGCTCTCCTTCTCTATTAGTCACTGCTAGAGGAGTACCAGGAAGGCAGCTTTTTCCACTAGTTGTGCAGTGTCCCTCCAGTCTAGGATATTTTTCAGGCTGTAGATTGTGGGATTTGGGGTAGGACATGCTTGGTGGTTTGGTTTTTTTTTTTATATTGTGTATCTATTCCTTGTGTTTAGTACATTTCACTTGCATGGCTGGTTACCAGTTTGCTGTGCTATATGCAATAACAGCACTACTAGGTTTTAAAAGTGCTGGAGAATGATGGATGTTATGCTTAGGCTGGATTACAAAACAGGCATATGCGTTTGGGAACAGGCCACCTCTTCCTTGCTGCCAGTGCCTTGTGCAGGCTGAGTAAGTAACAACATGCTTTGATTAGGCTTTTTAGTACTGAAAAGCAGAGCTGTTTAAACCCAGGATGGCTGTTTCAGGGATCTTGTTGCGAGGCTCCTGCCTCCACCTTTCATCATCCAGTTTAGAGCTAATGATACCCACCAGCCTTGGCTCTGTTAGTCAACACAGCAGCTTTCACTCTAAGGCTTTTACTTCTACCAGAGATGATGACTCCCTGTTTAATACTAACACAGCACATTTGGGTCACAGATACCAATGTACTTTGCTAGGCACTTGAAGTACCACTAGTCCTGTTTTATAGATGAGGAAACAAAGTAAAATGAGAGAATGAAATTTAGGCCAATTGTGTAGGAAATCAGTGATAAGATGAGGATTGAATATAGTTCTCAGTTCTCAAAAATTCATGTATCTGTGCTGCTTCCTTAGAGAATGGGATGGATTTATATAAAATCCAAACCTTCCAAGTATTTGAGAGATGAACTTCTTTGACTTGTTCCTCAATCCTAACAGCGGGCAGTGTCTAGTTTCAGAATAGTCTTCCAATAAATAGATGACAAGTTTACTACCCACTGCATGCTGTTTGCTGTGAGGTTCAGTATATTAATATACAGCAGATGGAATGATCTATGTTCTTGGTTCCTGTATGTGTTAATGTAGGCACAGGAAGATTCGCTTCATAAGAATTTAACAGTTATGTACTTGTGTGACATCTGTAGATATGTAGACTCTAAAACCAGAACATGTCATCTAGTGTCCTCCCTACTAAAGACCACAGGATTCTTACCTCACACATAACAATGTTAATCTAGAACATAATTTTTAAACTTCCACATTTTTAAATTTCCACAGTTTTTAACTTCTTAAGAGTTCAGATGATGAAGAATAACCATATCCTTAAGTAGCAGGGTTCTGATGGTTAATTAAATTGTTAAAAGTTTGTACTTTATTTCTAAGTTTCAATCACTGCATATCTTTATGTCCTTGTCAAAGTTCCATTTGCACTCTGAAATCTCCCCTATTAGATAAGTTTTAGACTCTTAGCTTTCTTTTGGATGAGCAAAATAGATTAGGTTTCTTGGTGTCTCATTAATAAAACAGGTTCTTTTTCCAGACCATAAATCATTCTTGAAGCTCTTTGTGTAATTTGTCAAGGTGCTCATAGCTCTTGTGTCCACAATGTTGGGTGGTGCTCTCACTACATGTTCAATGGATTACTTCCTTCTGAATTTTGTTTCATCTTTGCTTGTTTATTAAAGCATCACCTTTGTTCTTTCAGTTACTGGCTCACAGTGCAGCCTTTGTGTCCCAGGAAGTTGTCTTCAGCTAGCATAGATCTAGTATAGCTCATCATGTTACGTGACATATAAGGCAATATATTGCCTCTAGTTTAAGAAACTGTGTTTCTGTTTGAAGAGATGATGTATCTGATTCAGTAGATAATACATTTGATTCAGAAAGTAATAGATCTGACTCACTGCGTCATTTATTTGCTTGGTAAGTAGTACATATAAGGTAATTAACAAAGTGTCTGGCTTAGTATGTGACCTGTTTTTTTTATCCTGGATAATTAACTTGTGTATGTGCGTGAGATTCATCTCTAGCAGTCCATAAAATCTCTGTCAAATTGGTTTTGTGACCTGTCTATCTCAGTGTGTGGTCAAACACAATAGTTTTCCTGTTGTCACATAAAATACAGCAGCAGTCCCTCTGAATGTGAACATGAGCTAAATATAAACATATAATACATTTGCTTGTCAGTAAAGATGGTGTATTTTTAGAATTCAACTGGAACCTTACAATTTCTTATATGTAATTGAGAGCCTCCAGAGACTACTGTCTTGGATAGCCAAAAATCTATTCTGAGTTCTACCCAGTGCAATCTACACTTCCATCTGCTCCTTATTTGTGGCAGTCTGAAGCGTGCCAGCATGCAAGAGAACAAAAGCAATCCCATTTTGACTAGGCTAGAACTGTGTCTGTGATTTTCTTGGTACAGTCCCATGTGAGGCAGTAGGAGTAATTGATGTAGCGGGATTGGCACAAAATCAGACTGATCAGGCCAGATCAACACTGAACTAATTTCTTGAGGATTTTTCTTGCTGAAAATTTTAAAAAATATTTTGTTTGTCATCATTCCAAACAAAATGCTTTGATTTTGTATAGGCTGTAAACATCACAGTCACTGAACTGGAGATATTCTGGGGTGGAATGCTTTCAGTCTCTGATTGCCTCTGCTTTGCTTTCCCAGAGCTTTTAAAATATTCATATTCCTCTCTTTCTAATTCCTCTACTTTAAATGGCCACTTTCCAATACTGGGAGCAGGAGGCCTGCCTGGTTTGAAGCATGTGCAGTCATTTGAAATTCAGAGCTAGGTTGGGTGTTTCTGCCTGCCCCTACCTTGTGTCATACAGATGTGCCCTGACTTGTTAGGATTTACATGACTTTTTTTCTGCCTAAATACCATTTTGTTGAGGTTTCAGTTACTTCTGAGTGCAATTAATTTTTGTAACAACTGTCAATGAGAGGTTATTTTTCACCTGAAGACAGCTGCTGAATGTGAGCATCTGAGAGAAAGATGAATCCTTTGTCATTAGAGATGTGAGGTTTGTCCAAAGGACCACACACATCCTCCCAGTTCTTGTGGTGACCTGAGTTCCTTTAATCCTTGTGCTTTTAGAAGATGATGTGCTTGAGCTGCGGTCATTGAAATACAGAGCTAAAGCAATCTTAGAACACAAGATGAAAGGGGGTGGAAATCAAGGTGCTGGAAAACAGTTTCTCCAAGGATCAGTTACACTGGCTGAGAAAGGGGGAGAAACTTCCCAGAGAGTTTATAATGCTTGATTTCTTTTTAAAGGTTAGATGTGTCAGGACAAAGAATTTAAAATGGCTTTAACATAAATATTTTAAAAAGAAAATGGAGCAAAAGACAGCTTGATCTGAATTTTCTCAACCATTTTACATACAGGAATTTTAAGCATCCTCTAAAGAATACTTTTGTGTCAGTAAAGACATACATACCATAGAAAATTATAGTGCTGTACTGTTGATTTAACACTAGCTATTTTCTTCTCCTTTTTATGGTACTGGAGAGGGGAGAAAACAAGTCTTCCTTAATTAGTGATCAGGTGCAGAGAGTTTCAACACATTGACGGATGGATATGATGTGCAGGCCATGGCTTTTGCAGCTCCCATGTACATGGAGGGAAGGGAGAGAGGCTGCTCTGCACAGTTGCATCCCATGAAGGTAGATGCTCATTCCACAGGCCCATGGCAGTGGAGGGATAGAGCTCCCAAAGCCCATGCTGTAAGGCTCTGCTTGGCAGGGTAATATTAAGGACAGGTGTAAAGCAAATGAAAGAGTGTGCCGGTACATTGGGGAAGCTATTGTTTGGATTATTTTTTTTTTTTTGTCATGACAAACATCAATGTATTTTTTTCCTATTGAAACTGGGTTTTGAAACTTGCAGAAAAACATGAGAAAAGTTGTTTTCTTTTTCTCAGTTAAAAAGCGAATGTGTTTTTGACTGAAGCAGGTATCTTTTGCAAGACTTCCCATTTTGCTAAAGAGGTCATGCTCCATCAGAAAAGTGGCTGCTGTTTATTAATCAGTGTAAATAACTTGTCTGTGCCTAAGTAGTACCCAGTGGTCAGTCCTTCCTGAATATGTGTCTATCTCAGTGACATGCTGAGGTGGATTTCCTTCTGCTTTGTGTAAAGGTAGGTGAAAAATGTGAGGGGAAAAAAATAGCTAGGGTTTTAAAATAGGGAGAGACTTCCTATTTATATTTAATACTTTAAAGTATTTAAATTTAATACTTTCTGTATTAAATTCAACTGTTTTGTAGACTCAAAGACTAGCGAGCAGGGTACAGATTAAATGATTACTACAAAGAATCAGGAGCAAGGTGGCATAGGACTTTCTGGTTATTTAAAACTGGTTTGGATATTTTGCACTTGTTTTTCTTACTGTAACTGAATAATTTGTATTTTGGAGAGAGGAAGCATAAGTGTGGTGTTTGTTAAAGCTTCATCATCACCCTTCAATTTAAGATGTGAGAATGGCAAATAAAGAGGCCAAAGGCCTTTCACAGTGCCTGTAGCAATGTCAAGGGAAGCTAGCCTTGATAAAGTGCATCCTTCTATGATTCAAAACCTTCTCTTTCAGCTTAATCCCTTGGGTTTTGCTTAATTCTCACAAGAAAAAGCTCTTTTTTGATATGCAAAATTTATAATCCATTTATAACCAAACTGTCTTGTGTTTGCATGAGAGTAGTGGTTCTAGGCTTTGGGCTACCAACACTAGGATCAGGAAGGCTGTAGAAAGTGAGTGACTGGCACAGGAAAGCAGAAAGATGTGGACTAAAAACATACAAATATCTGTGTTGGGAATAAAATTGGATTTTCAAGCCAACAGAATTTCCCCTCCGCTCTCAAAGCGGAACTGTAGGCCTTTGTCAGCTGGAGCCAAGGAGGAGAGAGAGAAGCTGTTCATGAGTGCAGAGAGGCTTTAAAGAGGTGGCTTTGGGAAACACATGTTGTATGGAACAGCTCTTTGCTTGCAGAGGAATTATTCCAGACTTCCTGTGACCAGGTGGGTCTCTTGATAAAACAGACAATTTCAGAGAAGGGTGGTCACAAGAGGGCACAGGATATTAGCATGTGATGTAGTAGCTTATTTTGATTTTTTTTTTTCCCCTTACATTCCTCTCTGTCTGCCTGACTGAAGTCAATTGCTGTGTGGTGGGTAGGAAGAAATATCATATTCCCCACCTTCCCCAAGGTCTGCCTCTGCCAACTTGTACTCAGAGGACTCTTCTGCCTGATATCTTACTTCCCACTACCCATCCCATGTTTGCATGGGTTCCTTTGGACATCTCCAAAGCTGCAGAAGTAGAACTGATCTGAGCATGCACACCATTGGCATGAAGTGCTGTTTCCTGTTAAAACAAGAGCAATGCTGCTTATATTGAAGTTATACTCTCCAAAGCACAGCTGAACTGAAAATGTCAGTCCAACCCGTTTGTCCTGGCACTTGTGTAGTGTCTGAGCATAGGGTAGCAAGGTTGTAAGCCTGTAGAGAACCACAGACCCACAGGTCTTTTTTTTTTTTTGCTTATGCTTTGCCAAGCAATTATGATCATCACATTGAGGTTTATGTTAGCTTCAGTGCTCTTTTGTAAATTATCTTTAGGATGTTTCTTACTACCTTATTATGTGCACTTGGAAAATACTTCAATTAAATCAGATTAGTATTTTATTAATATGTTTCATATCCAGGCTGTTTTCAGGCAGCTGCAATAAGAAGCGATGGAATCTCAAAGAAAGTGGTACAGAGGATAAAAGACTCCCAGTTGGAAAGGTTATGCCAGATACTTCACTCTGTATTGCAGTCTTCACAAAAGATAGCTTTGAACTAACTAGTAACCACAATGCAAAGCATAGAAATACTCCAGTATGTTGCTAATCTGTATGAATGTTTGGTAAGTGCTGGAAACAATGCAGTGCTTTCAAGTACCTGTGAAGGGCTGTTTGTGTATGCAGTCAATATATCTGCAGTATTGTTTTCTCAGGAAGTTATTACTTGACAAAGGAAACCTCATTATTTTGAGAGGTTTTTAACTGTATGAGGAAACTGAGGTGCAAAGAGGCTCAAGTGCCATCCTGACAGTCTTCTCTGCACAGGCAGCTGCTCTAGCCACCTGCTCGTAGCTACTCTGCCACCAGGAGCAGTTTGCAACATGGGGGTCTAAATGAGATGTGCGGAGGTTTTGGAGGTTGTGCTATTCAGCTCTGCAATGCCTACAAGTCAGACAGGTGTCTAAGAAAGCAGGCAGCCAGCTTGTGAAGACTTTTATAGGTAAGAGCTGTTAGTACAAAACTGAATACCAGAATGCCTGGGAGGGAGGTCTGTGTGTATGCATGGGAGAAGAGTGGGAGAACCCTTTGTCACTTGTCTGGCAACTCTTCAAAGTATCTGAAAATTCCCACAGTACTTTGCCTGAGGTCACACAATGAATCAAGGCCAGGCTCTCATTCCCCATGGTAGGTGTCTCTTTTTTTTTTTTTTTTTTTTTTTGAGAGAGAGAGAGAGAGCGCGCGCACACATGCCTAGTTTGCAAGGCGGTTGCTAGTACAGGTTCCCTCATGCTTAATACAAGGTGAGCATATGGATTTCTCTCCCCTGCTGGTTGCCTGTTGGCAAAGGTCTTGAGGTGTTCAGAAGCCTTGCGCTTCTGGTGGGCATGGCTTTAATAAGCTGTGAAGTTCCTAAGTTATTGGAGGCCAAGTGGACAGGAATGTGACATGTATGAGAAGTCTTGTTTTCTCAGGAAACAAGGCTAGGAATATAAACCACAAAGTCACTACCCACAGGAGTTAAGGAGCTGGCTGTCTCCTTGTTGCTGTGACCCTGCTTTTATTTGCTTTTTACTCATAGCATATGTTTTTTAATATTAGGACAGTACTTATATTGAATCTTAGTTTCCCGACCCTTCCTGTTCCTCTCCTTTAAATCTCTCAGCATGGGTTAATCCCAATGTCTTTATGAATTAACTATCCACTGGACCCCTTTCACTGTTTAGTTTGCAGACATATCCTTTCCTTCTCTCTCATCCTCTCTATCTTAACTCTTTGCATCTTCTTACTCCTCCCTTGCCTTTACTCACCTCCTCCTCTTTTGCTTAACACTTCAGCTGTTTCTTCTTCCAGTTTTATCACACCAGTGGAGGACCCGCAAGTTGGCAATGCACGAAACCACTTCACTGATGGGTCTTGCTATGTTTGCCAGTAGCCAGCTGGAGAACTAAATGCTGGTAAGCCAGATACAGTCTAGTTTCATTGAACTCCATATTACGATGAGATCCAAACCACCCATCCCTTTCCCTTGTGTTAGCTGGTCCGTTTCTGCTTACTTATCTCAGAGCAGCATTAGTGCTGGTTTTGTGCACTTACTGGCTAGACAAGAGATGTAGGGTCAGTCTTGGTAGCTAAGCATGATGAGATGTTATGTTCTTAAGTACCGCAGAAGTCCAGAGCATGAGTTTAGGAGCAGACTGGAAGAGGACATATGGGCTTCTGTGAACCCACAGCTAAGGAACTGTAGGCTGTAGGTTTGGCACATGGCACATGGAGGACTTATTACCTGTGTGTTATTTGTTATGTTATATGACAGCAATCCACAGAGATGCAAACTTTTGTCTGGGGCTCCCATTGTATGTGTGTGTTGCGCAGAGGCAGAATAGAGTCTCAGCTTCCAGGAGTTGATCACCTGTAAAACAAGACGCCAAGAGCAGGGAGCCGGGTAATTGAGAGAGAAAACTAATGAGTGTGACTAGAGGTGGTTCAAGCTATCCTGAATAGCACTGAGCTGGCACCGTGTCGGTGCAGAACTTAAGGGAGATGTTCTGTAGGAGTTTTTCACTTTTATTACTTACCTGTAGATTTACAAGTGCTCTAAGGAGGGAGGCTGGGCTCAGAAAGTAGCAGGTGCAGAAACTGGTAGCTCTCCACATGAGGAAGGCTGGATTTCACCGTTACTTAAACATCAATGATTTCTTCCCCTTCTGAGGTCAATTATGCTGATTCTGCAAACTCAGGTCCTAACCTGTGTACAATCTTCTTCTGTCAAGGCCACCTTAATCAGGTGGGGTGAAAAATGTGTGCTGTAGGTCTGGCAATAAAATATTAGAATTTCTGGCTACTGGCTTGCTATTTATTGCAAGCATTATTGGTTTAAATAATAATAAAAAAAGTTGCATGTTTTATTTTTACTTCTGTCACCATTTAGAAAACAATTCAGGTCCATCATCAGGTTGCTGAAGGGGAAATTTGCTGATGAAAATAGCAATAGTTGCAGCATAGCAATAGTTGATTACTTTTGTAAGGCAAAAGACAAATAGCTCAGCTCCTGAGATGTGGCTTCAGGGCCAACTGTGTATTCTGCTACAAAGATTGCTGCTACCCTACAGCTCACAGGGGACACAGTATTGAACTGGTTTCTGGTGCTTGCATTGCAACTGACTCCTTGTGCTATGTGCTTCTGTGTGAGTCATGTCACGTGCTGCTCCTGTTTGGCTCATGATTGTGCACTTCAGTTTGGAGATTTTTTTTTTTTTTTTTAATCTTGCAGCAATTAAAAACTCAAATTAATGTACCATTATAAAGGATGATTACCTGGCTGGCTTTTATTTCTGTTAATTTAGTTAATAAGTCATCTAAATAACAGGAAGATGGGAACAACCAAAAGGTGAGACAGTTCTTATCATTAATTTTTCATTATATCCAGGAGTTTTGTCTTAGCAGAAGGGAATTTTCCCCTCTGCTCCTTCCACCTCCCTCTTCCCTTTTTTCTTCCCAGTCTGATGCCTGCATAGGTCCTAAATTCAGTCCCCATAGATAACACAGCAAGATCATTGCTGTATTATATTGCTAAATTACTCCTATTGTTTGTTCTTTGTCAATGTCTTGTATGACAAATGGAAAAAGGAAAACATTTAGAAAATAAGAATGTAAATCTGCCAGAATTGCCAAATAATTCATAAGCAAGGTATGCCCGTGACAACTAAGTTTGCATTTTATTATGGATTCCATATGAAGTAAGTGGTGCCCCTTTTTCATGAGAAATTAATGTGAACGATACCTATTCAGCTTGATTCATGTGCCAGTCTGATCTTCACTCACCCAGGATATTCAGTTGCTTTAGAAGTACTTCTAAAAATTGCTTTAGTGGTGTCTGCTTCAGGCTAGGTTTATGCAAAGGACACTTTCTTTAGCCCAAAAGGAGCTATTTACAGCAGCTGGAATATCAAGCCAATGAGGTAAAGGCTAAGATGTTTTGTATTTGAGGAGAACGGAAATTCCAACTCCCAAACCTACTGGGTTTATTGGAAGTTGGGCAGAAGGTTTTGCCATCCTTTTTGAATCTGTTCTGTCAGAGTGTGATTGATTTCTGACTTTTTAACAGAAAATTCACAAATGTAGGCAGAGGAATAGAATAAAAAATCCGAATGCTGGACAGTATACCTTTCAATGATGATATTTTTGGATGCCTGCTCTGGTAAAGGCCAATTATTTTGCTCTATGAGATTGAGTCAAACTGACAGAAAAGGGAGAGAATGAATTCTAGTAAGGTGAAAATACCCAGTGAGTTACAGTATGCAGACCAGGCAAAGTGCATCTAAGGATAGAAGCTCCTGAGTCTGAATCTTCACAATAAAAGGCAGTCAGCCTTTTATTAGGTTAATTGGCACCTTACTCTATTTGGGCTATAATAATCAACTGGCCTCTACAGAAATTCAAAGTGAGGTTCATTTCTTCTCTCCATCAGACATTTATCAGTTTCTTACCAGTGTAGCCTGATAAAGGACTTGTGAGGATTGCAATATTGACCACATTCCTAGGCACACAGAAGTGAAGTGACTTGCCCAAAAGTTGCACAGCAAGTCAGTGACTGAGCTAGGAGTGTGCTACCCCCTACCCCTGGCTCCAGTTAAAATCATGTCATCCTGCTTGTCTTTCTCACTTCACAGAGGGAACATAGAAGCAAGTTCTCTGTTCTGTGTATGGTTGGGTTTGTTCCTGCTGTGATTGGGAAAGAGAAGATTTTGCACTGCACTGTTGGTGTTCCTTTAGAGCCTCCTGCTGCTCTACAGGAAGAAAAAAAAAACAAACACAACAGAAATTGAGGGGAAAATGCTTTCTGTCACTGGTGCTCATAATGTTGCAGGAGAGGATGATTACGTCTCTCCTTGTGACTTCCAGAGCAGCAGCAGAGCTCACATTCAACATTGTGACCTCTGAATAATACCAAGATGCAAACATTTTGGCAAATGTTTATTGATTTCAGACCTAGGAAAGGAGAAAGTTTTAGACTCCACTCCTTTCTCCTGTGCTGGAAAGGCTTGTGTAGCTGGGTACAGCAGGGGCTGTGTTCCTGCTGAGATCTCCTTCAAAGTCTATAGCAGCCACATTTAGTGTCTTAAGTTCCAGGCTGTCTTCTTTGGAGGTAGACCTGCATAAGAAATCTGGGCAAGACCATCATTTGGTTTATCTAGATCACTATAAGTGATGTTTTGAAGCCTGCCTTGCTGGATTTGTCATTGCATACTGTCTTTATTTTGGGGTCTGATAGAGGTATATAGTAAGAGAAATATTTTGGCATGTTTAACAGCCAGTGAGGTCATTCTTGGGAAGCACAGAAAAGTACATGATACTGTTGTGTACATAGGAGGGTGAGATGGCTGGGGAAGTCATTTTGGTTGTACTTAGGCAGTTTTTGGCAAGGGCTAGGTAAATATGAATTATAGCTGAAAATAAAACCAAACTATCCCTTCCCTGGAAGCTTGGCTGGATTAATTTCTATGCTTCCCATGTTCTAACAGGACAAAGTCAGGGAAGCCTTTCTGGGCTTGTACGTGCTCCAAGCACCACTCCTGTTAGACACTCCTCTGTTTCTCCTCCCAACTGGCACAGCCTTTTTAAGTCATCACCATGCTATGCTTTGGGCAGAATTATCCCTGATATAATCTCACTGAGGTCAATGAAAAGATGAGTCTGGATTTCTGGAAATGTATTTTCTGTCCAGCCCACCTGTATTCATTTCTTCCTCTTGCCTTTGTCCATGATCTCACTCAAAAACAGTGTGGTTAAGTCGGGAGTATTCTGAGACACTGGATTTATGCAGCAGATGCCATGGAAAGTGCATAGTGCTGGACGGATTGTTTTCTCTAACCAGTGTGTATGTTAAGTACTAGGCTAAATCCTTTTGGATTAGGTAAGTGAGAGGAAGAGAGACTATTTCTAGAGAATATTTTCTTTCCATGCCCCTGATTTTTGTGTACTTATGAGTTTGCTCTGAACTGGAATCAGTGTGTTTGGCACATTTGATCTTTTCAATCTATTCCAATTATACAGATTTGAAGTAGCATCCAAAAAATGTGCTGATTCCTTCAGGATGGCACTCGGCAGTCAGCACAGCACTTTGTCACAGCTCTGCTTGCCAGCATGCTATTTATATCTCTTCTTATCTTTCCCAAGTCCTGGCTGGAGGAGAAGCCCAGCAGGCTGGGGTCTGCAGATTGACCTCACATGAGGCCTGGCGCTCCCGTTCACATGTCATGTGTCCTGTAATAGCAACGATGGCTTTCACAGAAATGCTCAGACATTCCTAAAACCAGCCATCTGGAACACTCAGGCCTTACTCCTTTGTGTTAATGATGGTCTAAATTACTTTTCTGGTCCAAGATTTTTTTTTTTCTTTTTTTTTTTTTTTTTTACATTGTGCTATGTGCAGGCTCTTGCATATTTGAAAATCAATCTGAATCTTACATCAATCTGAGAATAATCGTGGAAGTCAAACAGATTATACCTACACTAGTGTTAAATGTGGAGTAAGGGAGTGAGGCCCAGAAAATTCAAGACACACTTCCCTTCAGACCTGTTGTTTCAAGTACACTAGGTCTTTGAAAATGCAGTGGCTGGGGTGTATGTGCTATCCCTTTTGAGGCTTTTGGGGGGGAATGGACCAGTCTTGAATTAGATGAGAGATGAGGAAAGTGGATGCATAGCAAGAGAGAGCTGTGAAGCTGGAGGAGGTGGAAATTGGGGCTGAAGGCAGAGAAGTTAGAAATCTGCCTGGGAGGGCTGCGCAGAGGCACTGTTGTGAAATAGCTGTGAGAAGAAGGCACCATGAGTGCAGGATCAGAGAATAGACTATACAGACTGTGAAAGAGAAAGATGAGGCCAGGGAAGCAGCTGTGAGATGACAGGTGGGCCTGAGAATTGAGGAAGATGGGGCTGAGCTGAAACGAGGGGAAGAAGGACCTCTACAAGCAAATGTGGTAGTTAGGATCTGGGGATAAAATGACCGAAAACAATGTTGTGACTGTGCAGAGGGGGATTATCCCACAGATGTGTCTTAAAAGCTGGATGTGTGGAAATAGACCTCATTTTACCTCTAAGAGTCACCAAACTGTCTGAGAAGAATGAACAAGAGAGAAGACAGGATCAGCAGTGTGTGACCTGGGACTGCGAAGCTGAGAGAGATGGGGCCTGGGAGGCAGATGCTCTGTGACACTGGGAAGAGGGTGTTGTGAACAGAGCAGGGACAAGGCCACAGGGACTTTGAAAGGGAGGGACTGGAGTTTGGAGTAGAGGCTAATTACCTATCTAGAGGAAACAGCATTTGACCCTTGTAAGTGCTGTACTCTGAGTGCATTCCTCATGGTTTTTCATAACAAGTAGAACCTTTGTAGAAATGCCTTGAGATAACTTCAGTTCCCATGTTTCTTCCAGTTTTCCATTATTCTTTCCCTGATTTGCAATTCTAGCTGAACAAGCTCTCAACATGAGTGCCTAAGCTGATTGACAAAATACCTGCTGGACTGACTTAACTGGGATTCTGCCTTTCCCCTTAGGAAAAGTCCTGGTCTTTTGCAAGAAGAATTAAGGACACCTCAGAGCCCCAAATGTGCGCTGGGGCTCCAGGCCAGTTCCACCTTTGCAAAAAGGAGTTTACTGTAAAATGTAGGGTCTGTTACTGACTCTAACAGGGAGGAAGGAGTATCATGGCAAAGTACCTTCTGTTACCTTTTTGACACATCAATAAAATACCAGGAGAACTACGACTATTGCTACACCTTTTTTTTTAATAGAAAGAATTACTGTTAGTGACTAATAAATGATACAGGCTTGTGTATTTACTTCGTTAGGATGTTTAGCTCTCCTCTCTATTTCTTCTGCCTTTATAGACAGTTCTGGCGTGGTTGGATTTGTTAACAGAGACTTCAGCTGAGATCTGATGTGTACACTGTACATCATCCTGCACTAGCTGCAGGATCAGGAGTGAGTCTGTCCTCTCAACCTCAGTTCATCTGAGGCTGGAAGGATTGTAAAAGCAACATATTTGCCCTCAGAGTGGATGGAAGGTCCAGTTTGTATCATGCTTCACCGCTTGCTCTCAGCTGATGCACAGCATTTGCAGACTGTGACTCTGTTTCATTTCACAGCTGCGGGGCAAGTGTAGAAACAACAGCACCTATGTGAAGGAGCAGAGAAACATAAAAGGATAGGGGAAAAGCTGTTCTGTCCAAAAACATGGACCAAAAATCTTCAGAGAGCATCATCCATCTCTAGTCTTTACCCCACACACTCAAATACACACATATGCACACGTGCACAGACTGGGAGCCTTGATGCACAAGTAAAAGGAAGAAAAATCAATATGTTGCTGACATTAGGACGATAATGGTGGGTTGTACCTTTGGTGCTGGGATCAGCTCTCTAGGGTGTAGTGAGCAGAGCTGTTTCTAATGCTTTGGAGCAGTAAAATTTTATTAATATTTAAACATATATGTCTTTTCCATTCCACTTTTCCTGAAAGGCATGCTATTATAGATCATGCTATCCCAGAGGCCACTAAGAGAATGGAGACACTGAGTGTTATGTTGACGTCTCTTTTTTAAAAAAATTCAGTTTGTTTTACTCTTTCCTATCCCAGCACTGCTGGTAGAACTGTCATGCTGTCCTTGTAAAATTTCTGAGATGGAAGAACTGACACGAAGAAAAATAACTGATATCAGATAATGCCATCACTCAGACTTTTGCCTGTTTGCCAGAGCTCCACACTGCCTGGATTGGAAAGTTTATTTCTGTATAGCAAATGCAGAATCAAAGCAAAGGTGTTTTGAAAGTATATTCTCATGGTTTTGGGCTCCTGGCTTGTTCTGGTAATGGAATTATTTAAGAAGTCACTGCTGCTTTCAGGATGCTTAGGGCTTAAAGGACATTGAATGAAAAGTCAATGAGTAATGGAAATAGTGAAATTTACCACTCTACAAATGTGTTTAGGTAGCGGGACACTGTCCTCCTTTAAGATAGTGGAAAGTGTTGCAAAAATGGAAGGTGTCTGGTCCCTGCAGTGGTGTGTGCATCAGGCTGTAGATAAATCAATGCAGCCCATTTATAACCATCAATATAAAACAGTTACCAAAAAGTCCTCTCGTGGATGACATGCACTTTTTGCTTATAGTGATGTGTAGCAGGTACTCTCTCATAATGGAGGGGACTGTCTGTATAATATAGATCTCACTAGCCTTCATAAATACAGAAACTAATGAAGAAACTCAACTGACTTGCCCCAAATTCTCTCTGAAATGTGCAAATTCCAATAGTTAATTCATATATGAAGGTCCAATAACTGGTCCTTAGGAATAAGCACCTTAGTTTTGTGTGGTATGAGATGAAAGAACACAGAGGTGGTTAAGGAACTGGAAGAGTTTCTCTGTCAGCTCTCAAGACAGAGCAGGAAAAGTACAGTGGAAGCAGGAGATGAGTCACTTTGCAGGGTGGGGGGACTTGCTATGGACTTTTCGCCTGTGGAAGCTGGGACCAGTTGTAGTGTCTCCAAGGGCAGTATATTTAAAACCTGATCTAAAGACCACAGAAATCACCATAAAGATTTTACTTGTCTTCAGTTGTTTCCTCTTGTGCAGGGAGAGTGATTTCTCAGTAGGACAAATAACCTTAAGTGCTGCTTTTCTGTATGATTGCAGGGGGACCTGGGTGCCCATATTGACCTTCTGTGTCTGAAATCCTTTTCAACACAGTGTTTCCTCCTGGTGCTAGGCAGTGAGGGCCAGAGGCACTACCTTGGGCTCCCCTTGTCCATATATGAGTTCTCAGGGGGATGATAGGACTGCTCTGCTGCCTCCCCACGGCAGCTCAGTCCTGCCACATCCATGCAGTCACACTGTGACTGTAGTGCGAGGGTGCAGCAGCTGGGAGGGGGCATTTAGCAAACACTGCTTACTCTGTTGCTGTACCTGTGCAGGGAAACTAATTTGCTTCATCCTGAATTGAATTCATTACTCTTTGTACAATAATTGATTATTGCCCTTGAATCATCAGGTTTCTTAAACTTTGGGATTACAGACAGCTTTTTAAATACCAGACTTGCAGATATTGAAAAATAAAGTTGGATTTCATTATTTATTAATTCTTCTGACACCTCTTTCTGTTACAAGAGTCTTGAAGGTGCTCTCTCTGAACCAGCATTAGTTCCACCTCAGCACATCTTTGTCCTTCAGACATACTTGGTACACAGAGCATTTGATGCGCTCTCAAGATGTGCCGTGGCAGAAGAGCTGTTGGCAGGGTAGAGAGAGGTCAGCAGTGCTGCGGGGCATTTGGGCAGAGCTGGGTATGGATTCCACATGACAGTCAAGTCCAGTGGGAAGTGCTGGCTAACGTGCATTTTGTGAGAAACAGTGATAACTGTTCAGTAGTTTCTGCTATGAGAGCTCAACTGTATGCAGAGATTTAAAAATAAATATTCAGTTTTATCTTTGTTAATCATAACTTCCCCCAAAAATGTAGGCAGGAAAAGGTGACTAGTAATTAGTGCATGGGTAAGAACAATCCTGCTCGAGCAAACAAAGGTCCTTACATTCAAATACCTAATTTCTGATGATGGTTGGTAATACATAAGATGCTTAGGGAAGAATATAAGAAACACAGCAGTACTCAAAATGCAGGTGTATCAGAGATTTCTGCAAGGAAAAACACGTCTTCTGTTTTGCTTCATTTCCTTTTAATAATTCCAAACATATCTGCCTTTTTACTGCCTCTGAGTATTGAACTAACACTTTCATAGACCCATTCATGATGACTCCCATATTACTTTCTTTAGGGATAGTAAGTAATCTGTTGATAAATATATATAGCTAGCATTATTTTACCTTTGTGTGCATTACTGTGTTTTAAGAATATTGAATCTGAATGCTTATTCAGCGTTATGAGATCTTTCTGAAACTCCTTGCAGTCACATTTAGATTTAATTACCCAAAATAACTTTGTATCTTTACCAAACCAATCAAGCAAGTTTCTTATTCAAGTCACTTAATTGTGTGGCTGCAAGGCAATTTAGCTTTGAGAGAGACACTTCGCATGCCTGTATGTTTTGAATATAAATACAGATGTTCATGCTGATATTATTCTGCTAATGATGATATAGCTTTGCTAGGTATTTTTTCAGATTTAAATGTCACTTAAATAAAATGACCAGGGCTAAAGTCCAGGATTTTTAAAAATATGATTACACCTGTGGATAATGGGTAGGGTAACCTCCTGTGTCCAGTATCAAATTTCACATGTGTGCACAGGGACAACACAATGTACTCAGACTCCCCATTTCTGTTCTTGTTAGTTAATGCAGTTCTTGCATTTAGAGAAGAATGAATATTTCCTGTGGAGATTAGGAAGCAACACTGAAAGCACATTTATTTTAGATATTTAAGGGCAGAAATTAAAGTGTAGTCTTGCTTTTTACATCCATAACTTTAGATGACTATAGTTCACTATGCTGAAGTAATCTAAATATTGTGTCTGATTGTGGCAGTAAGTAGGGAATTGGTAATAGTTGATAATATAGTTGCTCTATAATTATTTGCACTAGTAAAATTGATCCAAAAAAAAAAGCAATGCTGGGAGAGCAACCACAAATGAGCATCATAGGGTGAGCTTGGTATCTGAAAGTAGTTTTTAATCCTGTATGAATTTTAAAGAACAGAAAAGGCTTGATTAAATCATAAAGAAAGCAAAGTCTCCTTTCCATAAAGATGCAATAAAGTAAGAGAGTAATAAAGCATTAATAATATCAATTTCCTTATGGACTATCGGCTCAGAATGGTTTTAGTAAGTACAGGAGTTGGATGAAAAAGGCAAACTCTTTGGAGGATGAATTTCTTTAAAGGGAACTAGATGTTCTTAGAGTAGAAAATAACAGATTTAAAAGAAAGAAAATTGAATGGAAAGGTGCCCCTCATGGTCTATAGCCAACTGTAGGTGCTCAGGGATGCACAAATTATTTATCCGTCAAGCCAGTTTTTTCACATTAAAGAATTCACTCAAGACATCATACCTTTTGCCCCAAACACTCCAGAATTTGTTTGATACGAAGTACTTAGCCTTGCCATGAATGCAGTTTACTGAATGTTTAATAGCTCATGTTAATAAAAACCTGCTTTGTTCTTGCCTGGTGGCAGCTGCATTTGAGGGGTGTATGCCTACTACGGGGCTGCCCATAGCTGAGCTGTCTAAGCAGGGCTGGTTGATAATTGTATGAGATTAGTTTTGCCAGTATGCAAGTTCTTTGAAGCTGAAATTTGCATATAATAGCTCTGGGGTTTCTTTTTGCATTGTATAAGAGAGGTATTTTTAATGCATTAATTGCAAGTATGCATTTCTTTAACCAGGGGTTTGCTCTTTTGCACATGTAACTAGTATGATCACAAGTGCAGCTTTACCAAACAAACTTCCCAATTCTTCTAGAATATTTGGAAATATCTCAAAACCAGACCGGGCTAAGCTGATGCCCTCTTTTTATAAATTCATCTGCTGACCCTGGTCCTCTTCTACCTCTGTCTTGGGATTCAGAAAAGTACATGGGTAATATTTACAGGCATAAGCGGTATGCTGAAGCTTCCCTGCTAGAGTCTCTCAACACAGAGCCATCATGCCTCAGTGCTGAGCAGCTCAAGGGTAGAAAATGTAGTGAGGTTGTGGCCGCAGCAAAACCAGGAAGGACTGCTTGAGACCATCAAGTTCTTATTCACTTGATGTGAAAACAAATCCATTTCCTAGGGTATGAAGTTAGTTCTCTAAGTCACTGTCTCTGCTCTGTCCTTTTCAATTACTTAATTTGAAAGTCAGTGGCTATTTAATAGGAGTTTTCAATGTCTCCTTTCCAGTGCATCCCCAGGGAAAATGATTTGAGAGAAATAGAGAGAAGACGACTTGGCAGCACTAATTCCCCATTAGCTACCAATTATATTTGTGGACAGTCAATATCATACACAGAAATAATGCAGAATGACTTAATTCTCTGCTTCATAATGCTGGCCTGCTTTGCTTTCTGGTTAGTCCACTTAAAAGCACTTAAAAGTAGAGAAGAGAGGAAGATACTAGCCAGCTCATTTTATGGGTGTTTTTTTTTTTTTTTTTTAACCTTTGAATGCTTTACCTTATGAAGTGGGACTTGATTTTGCCTCCCAGGTCTGGTGCAAACCACAGTCATTGCCTATCCAGAGGCCTTTTGACCCACATGGGACAGGTGTGTTTTTCTCAGTCTGGTTTGTAGATGGTGCCTTTAGCAGTGAGGGCAGAGGATGACAGTGAACCATAGAGACCTCATTAGTGTTTATCCACAGGGAACTCACCTGAACTGTGCACTGCTCCTTGCGTGTGCAGGACTGCAAGCAATTAAGATTATTTGACTGGAGAAAGCCATGATTTAGTAGTCAGTGTAAATAAGAACAGGATTAAATTATCACTATGACATGACACTGGCCACAGTTCATTTTCGGAGCTAAGTCACAGTCAGCTTCATGTCAGCTAACTCTCAGGACTGACGTGCACTTGGCAGTGCATTAAGTTGCAAGGGATAAAACAGTTATGACCCTTTGCCCTGCTTCTCCACCTGCCAGAGAGCTCAATGAGCCACAAATCAACACCAGACAGGATGTAATCTTTAGCCTAGAATACCAGCGTGAGCCAAAATTGAATGTGGTTTACCTTAAAGTGCAAGGCTGAAGAAGGCAATGGTTTGGGAGTGAGCTTGTGTGTTAGTCTCTGTGGGGAGTGGCAGTCCCCTTGGGCAGAGCAGTCAGCAGGGAGAGATAATATATCAAGAGTGGCAGTTTAATCTGCTGCCAATTGCATGTCATTTTATATCACAGGCCAGGGAGTTTCAATAGGAAAAGAGGAGGTTTGTTGCATATAGACTTCCATTGTGTTTCTTAACTGAGAATAAAAAACAGGTTTTGTTCCTTTCTACAGGAAAGAGTTGAGGGTTTTCAGCTGGCTGTAGTTTGAGAACATTTGATTCACATAATCTATTGTAAAAGTTGTTGCATGACTGTTCACCCTGGTACCCAGAGCTGTGCTTTATAGAGCAGTTGCACACAGGATTAAAACAAGTGTTTTAGTGTTTATAATTTTGCCCATAAATATGAAAGAACTGTCTTATTCGATTATTATAGTGATACTACAATGACCCTCCTAATTTTCAATTTTACCAGATGTGAAAATAGGAAATTATGATGTCAGAAAAGAGCAGACCCCACTGATTTTTACATGTGTGATAAGCAGTGAGAAATGCAGTAATGTTCCTTTTTGCATTACTGGTATGAATATTGGTCATTTGCCTAGTAGCTTTTCATACAACTACTTGTATATTAGTCTGATTCAGTTGCAGTTACTTTGTATGTACTGTAAAGAGATGGTAGTTACTTGAAATGTGCAGAACAGAGAACATAAGGTAATTTCAGATAATTCAGCAGTTCCCTAATCCTAATAACTTTACCCTTTCACAACTAAAATTATTTTAGCTTTTAATATTTTTTCTTTATACCATATCTGCTTGGGTTTTTTTAAAGTCATATAAATAGAAGAGAAAATAAACAGACCTGAAAAAAACTACAACTTACTGAGGACAGAAAGATGTGTCATATATAAACAGTGGTGAATTTTTACAAAAACAAATACAAGTTTTCCAGGTATATTTGGAAGACATTGGTTTTATGATGAAAGACTGCTTTTAATTCAGAAATTGCTTATAAGGTGTTTAGTTTAATCCACACATATGACCAGCTGAAGGAAGATTATGCAGTGAGTAATATCCTTTCAGGACTGCTTGAACGAAATCTGACTGGGAGTCAGGACACCTATTGTAGAACTGACTGAGGTCTGCAGCATGAGTTTGGGTACACTGCCTCAACCCCATCAGCTTTCATTTACCCTCTGACCTTGGGTATATCTTGTCTATTTAGGATGCAGATTATAAGTCAGATTCCCTTTGATGAAGTGCTTGTGCTGTGCAGTCATGATCTCTGCTTCTGAAATAATCTTTCATTAAATCTGCCTGGGTGAGGGGCCTCTCTGAGACTACTTCTAATTTAGGAGCCATTTAAGACAAGCAGATCCTTTTTTTTTTTTTTTTTTTTCAGTGTCAATGATTTTTAATTGGAGCTGAATTTTCAATGTAATCAGAGAAATATTTTAATTTGCTTTGCACTGTTGTCTCCTCCTCATGGTGCGTTAGCATTGCTGGAGTAACTAATTTTCAAACAAGTTCCCCAGCCAGGAGCTGTGAACACTCCCCTAGCCCCTGCTATGAGGATGTTAGTATCAAGTAGCCCCCGTGCTTTGCAGGGACTGTGGATCTGAGCTTCTGAGCTTGTGAAGTGCCGAGTTACCCCAGCCTGACTCTTAAGTCAGGCAGTAGCTGGGTGGTGGGTGTTGCGGTTGATTTTTTTTTTGTTGTTGTTGTGGATTTTGTTTTGGGTTTGGTGGTTTGGGGTGGGTTTTTTGTTTGCTTTTTGGGTTTTGGGTGGGTTTTTTTGTTTGTCTTTTTTTTGTTTGTTTTTTCTTCTCCCTAGGGTTTTTAGAGTTACTGTTACCCAATGAAATCCTAAAGAGATATTGGAAAAGATGACATTATAAGCCGTGGTGGAAAGACATGTGCTGTACTGGGTTTGGTCAGGGGCTGTCAGAGGGGAAGAGGACTTGCTAATGAACAGTGAAAGAAGAAGCAAATAGAGGGTGCACTCTCCATTCTTAAAACTGGGTCAGTCCTCATTAGGCAGCATTTTCATATGTCACATAACAGATTAATCCCAGAGTGCAATACTTCTTTTCTGAATATAAATGGACTTGTGTTAGTTCCGTGAATGTGAGAACCCACATTGGACTGTGTTCTTATCTTAGCACTAATGTTCGCCCAGCTCCTGCAAAATGCTGAATGTTAACTCTTTGGTGAAGTTTATGACTTGCCTTCAATTTGCTGTCTCAAACACGGCAATCCTGATTAGGTTCTGCAGCAAGCATGTGCAAATTATGCTATGAGTGTTTCAAATGGCATTTTCATGCTTATAGCTCTTGGCTGCTAATCAACGTGCAGAACTGCTCTAACATTTAAATAGCTTTAGCAAACTTCACCAGAATTACTTGCTAAGAGCAAATCGCAACATTAAAGCTTCATTTCACTGAAGCTGCAGGCTTTCAAATGCCCATTCAGCTTTGACCTGAACCCTTCAGATGTGAAGTTGCACCTGCTCCTGAGATGCAGACTTTTCATCATGTGCTAGTTTTGTTGATGTAGGCTACTTGAGAGTAACCCCCTGGAGTGATCCTGAGGAGTAAAATGTCAGTAAGCCTGGGATCCTTATGCTTTTAAGCCAGTAGCAATAGAGCTAGTATCTAATGTGTTTCTCTTCCTGTATACTTGTTTGTTGTGTTTGGTGTTGTGGGTTGGTTTTTTTGGGTTTTTTGGTTTGTTTGTTTGTTTTAAAGCAGAGAAACCTACTTGCAAAAGTCCTGCTACTGTTTGTGCAGATCTCAATTTGTGCTTTACTGACTTGTGAACATCGGACCCATGACTGTAGCCTCTCTAGGTTTACCAAATGTAAAATGGGGAGGGTTGTACCACATGGAAGAGCTTTCAGATGCTAGTGCTTCTACTACATTTTAAAATGGCCAGTTGGAAAGAGCTTTGGAAAAATAAAGTGTCCATTTTATTGGATCAGTCTTGCCTTTAAGTGATATCAGAAATATGTATAGGAACTTGTTTGCCCTCTTCAGTTTTCTATTTATTTGCACATTCTATTTTTAAATGTAAATCTGTGAAGGCATTAAACAACTCTGTCATCCCATTCCGTGTACAGATTAACCTTATTAGTAAAGCTGTTACAACTATTCTAGAGCTCGGCAGAACAGTGACAGTGTGGCTCGTGAAGGGGGATGCTGGGCATCCGAGGTCTGCCTAGTCCGTTACCTTCTGGCTTGTCAAGAACAGTGTGGTGCTCGGGTGGGCACAATGAAATACCTTTCTCCCTCTCTCTGTTAGGCAGAATGGTTACTTAAAATCGTTGTGCTCGCCAAACAGATTGACACACTAGAAGTTAATTTTCTGTGTCTGTTCTGCAGTGTCTATCATGTAACATTGTGGCAGGTTTTCTTGTGTATTTTTCTGTAACTAATATAGAAATGATTTTTGTATTCTTTGTACTGGACTGCACCTTTTTGCATGTGCACCTAATAATCCTTTTTCCTTCTCCCTTGCTTGTTTATAGCACCCTGACTTGAATTAGATCCCCGTGATTTGCATGTGGGTCTCATGTAAGTGTAACTGAATTTTTGAGTGTTTGCCCTGTGATAAGTAGTATGTGTGGCTTGTTTTGTGCTCATTTCACATGTGAAATGGAATTAAACTTTGCTGCTCCTGGTTCCTGCCACAGTCACCAAAGGTCTCAGACAGGCAGTGGTGTTTCAGTCCAAGTAAGAAGGTGAGCAGAAGGGTGTCTATAAAAGGTGTTATGGAGTGGGTGAGGTGTCTCCCGACAAGCTACAGCCCCTTAGTCCAGCCCCTGGGAGACTTGGTGAAGCTCCATCACCCGTGGAAGGGAAGTATGGTTCAAAAAGAGGTTTTAGGAAAACCAGTTGTCTTTGTCTCCCAGGTCATTCACAGACACAGTAATACACTGGTAAAACATAGCCAGTGTTTTCACAGTCTCTTTCCTCACAGAGTTTCAGAGTATTTTGCAGACTGCTTTCAGTGAGCTTTGAATCCACATGAAGTGGTTCATGATAATTATTTTTTCTATTTATTTATTTTTAAACTAATGGTGAAAATGAGGTCTAGATTATGCTCCAGGAGGCTTTGCATCTCATCTGACCCTGTTGATCACATTTGTTCACTTACTAAAGAGAGAGCATGTCTTTAAAAAAAAAAATCCCACTTGCAGGTTCAAATATTTCCTTAATATCAAAATACCAATTAAAAATCTCAGAAACCAAATATTTAGGCTTAATAAAATTTCCAGTTCCAAAATAGACTGCAGCTCTACATCAGCTTCTCACAGACCTGCACAGAAAAGACCGCAAATAATTGGGCAGTAAATATATCTGGACTGGCTACTACCATTAGTAATATCTGTCCATAGTTAACAACTACTTTCAATATATAGTCATTCAGTAATAGTTTGACAGCATGAATTACAGTACTGTGATTCATGCTAGCTTTTCTGTTGAGGCCATGGTTGAGAAGTAACTATGTATTAGCCATGAATTATTGTTCTGTCATTCATTCCTTGCAGTGTCTTACTGAAATATTTTATATTGTTATATTTACAAAGACACAATGTCTCAAAACAGCCACCTGAAAATAAGTAATTTATTAAGTAGGGGAACACAGAAGCAGAAAGGAGTCTTCTCTCAATAGCCCAAGGCTGAAAACGTTTGAGCACACGGCGTGTTTTTCACTGCACTGTTTGTAATTGCAGCAGCACTTAGTTGCCCCAGCTAAGAATCGGATGCCACTGTGCTAGGCCTGTACTCACACATCTAAAAAGCGCTAAGTCTTTCTTCAGCCTTTTGCTCACAGAGTTTGTGATGCTGCCTCAGGGCTTACCTCCTGCCAGGTTCTCAGGCACAGGGAAGGGAGAAGCGCAAAAGCCCAGGCAGGTCCCTATTGGTGAAGTTGTTGCTACTGTTGTTGTTGTTACATTTGATTTGTCAGGTGCCAGCAGATTTCTTGATATCGTGCCAGAGGGAGGTGGATGTTTCCTGTTCTCTTGAGTTTAAAATCTAAGTGCCACCTCTGTGAGCTGTACAGCCTTTTACTGATCAACTGATGCTTTCAGTTGTTTTCTGAAGTCGCACTAACAGCAAATACCATTGAGAATCTGATCCTTGCTAAACAACCAGATACTAATGCGCTGGAAGACTCTGAGGAAAAGTTAATTTATGTAGCTTGCTTTTTTATTCGGGGCTGATGTGAAAGCATTTTCTTGCGATGTATTTGTCCTGATGGATTTGAAGGAAGAGAGAGTAATGCTGGATTTCAGTAAAAAGGTGAGACCTGGTGCATGGAGTGTGGAAGGAAGTGAATGATAAGAGGACAACTTTCGAAGAAAGCTGGAGGGGAAAGGCTGGTCAGAGCAGGTGCTGAGAGGAGACACTTCTGCAGAAGAAAGGGGGTAATAATTAACAAATGACCTATAGCCCGGCTCACAAAATAAAGCAAAGTATGGAAAGTTGGAATTGTTAATGGAAGGAGCTGAGCCTTTATGTTTCTTGGTGCCTTTGAAAAATGCCTTGCTTCATGAGTATTGGATTCCTTTCAGAAAGAACAATTCTGTTACCACCCAAAGGCCTCATTTGTGTCCTCAGTCTGCATTTGCTATGGTGCCATGGGAAGCCATGGCTAATCCACCTGCTTGGCTCTTCACTGTGTCTCAAAGAGACAAGCTCTGCAGTAGCAGTTCTCTTGCATTAGTCTTTGCCTACAATATGCTTCCTTTTGGCTCTGGGCCATTCCCGACAGCATTGTAAATAATCTATCAGGACTGTCCACCTTCATCATAGCAGATACAGCGGAAAGATATTTGAGGAAACTGTAAACTTGCATTTCTTTCTCTGTCTGGATCTTTTGAAATCCTTCTGAGACCCACATGTATGTATGTTTTTCTCTGTGTACATAGTCATTAAAGTGGGGTATCATATTCACCAGTATTTTTGAATATGAGGATTGCAGTTGCTTATGTTTCAGCTGCCTTAGGAAAGGTCTAATCTGATTCCACCCACCTACTCTTACTGTGGTAATTCCTGTGCAGTTCTGTAAGGTGAAAGCAGAGTAAGCAAAGGATGGATTTAAATCACAGAACTGTAAGGAAATCACATCCTAGGGTCCTGCTCCAGTACATACTGATGTCCAGTTATTCCAGGGAGAACAGTTGATGCATGCAGAAAGCTTATCTAGACTAAGCTTATTAAGAAAAAAAAATTGCTCCAGACCTTTTTTTCTTTTGTGTTAATTGCAAAATTTTAACTTTTTGAATATGAAGCTCTGTCCCTTCATATTAGGATTTTTGGACCCCTTTCAAATGTACTATAACATGATGTACTTACTTCATCTGAACTTTCAATTTATACTGTAATGTAATGTAGTAGTAACACCATTAATTAATCTGCTAGTTTTCCCAGTGAAGTTCTCAATTTCTCTATAACTGGGAATTTCTTAGGGGGAAGCTTCATACTGGTGCTATGAGAAAGGGAAAATTACTGAGGAAAACGTACACATACACACATGGATGCATATATATATATATAATATGTTTATGTATAGAATAACTGCAGAAACTGATCTATGTAAAAGATTCTTCTAGGAAATATCCCATGTGTAGCTGGTAGTTTGCATGCTACAAATAGAATTCTTTTAAAAATGTATAGGGAAGCATCAGTTAATTTTGACTGGGGGGAGCTGATACTGTTTAAATATGCTGAATGTTTTAGGAAAAAAAGTTTATTAAAAATGTTTTCCATTTAAGACCAACTGATTTCCACAGCAAATATTACTTATAATACTTGAGTGCATTGATCTGGTTACTTGATTATTAGGTCCCT
Organism: Theristicus caerulescens; assembly: GCA_020745775.1. Classification (NCBI taxonomy): domain Eukaryota; kingdom Metazoa; phylum Chordata; class Aves; order Pelecaniformes; family Threskiornithidae; genus Theristicus; species Theristicus caerulescens. Next base: position 29,571,471 of record CM036566.1, on the reverse strand, counting down.
GGGAATTTAGAACTAGTATATTTTAGCCTCTCTTACCTGGATTTTAGTCTGAGGTTAGGAGAGGAAAATAAGCTTTCTGGATTTTTTCAATTCCTACTTGATTTTAAACTTTTAATGAATTATAAAATAAAATGAGAAGAAAAAACATTTTTATGCACCTGCAGAAGAGACTGCAATTGTGCAGATACATTTATACTGAGCTTCTGTATTAATGTGTTCAGTCAGCAGCCTCCCTCACTTCAGTGGTCAGAGTCAGTTCAAAAGTTTTGTGGTAAACATACATTGCTTGAGCATCTATTTTGCATTTAGTTCTAGTTCTTTTAATGAAGGCTTAGTATTCTGAGCCCTTAATGTATGAAGTTGCTCAAATTAAATTTTAAATACTACTACCTTCAAAAAACATTCAGAAAATTTTAAACTTTGTATTATCATGTAGTACCTTCACTACATTTTTATAGCATCCTTCATTTGAATGCCATTTGAATATGCTTTATTTGATGAATAATATAAACCAAGGTGCAGTATATGATATTAATTATACATGTAGGGAGAACTTGAAAAACTTAAGGATGGGGAGCCCTGCCCTATAACACCACAGGGCCTGTTCAGCTGTGACTAAGCCAGAAGCTCTTGATCCAATATTGAGCGTAATCCTTGTTGTGCAGTGACCTCTACAGCTAGAGGGATGATAAGGGCTGCATTTAAGCTGTCTGCTGGTCTGTGACTGGCATCTGCAAGTGCAACCCACATGTCAAAAGCAATCTGCCTAACTAGTATAGAAAGACCCAAGGGGTTTCAAATAAAGTTAAACTTGTAACAACCTGTCCCCATTTTGTTACTGAATGACATTCATGGGATAGCTTACATGTGCTACTGACATCAATGTTGTAAAAATACCACAGATTATTTGTTCTTGATAAAACCCGACAGAGGAAACCTAAAAGTTTGTAACAATGGCAAACTCCTGTATGTGCAATGTAGAATTCAATATAGGCACAGTTCTTCCAGAAGTTTAGCTGTGGGTTGTTTTACTTGAAATTATTTCTACTTACTATCGAATTTTCTCTGTTATGACTTCTTTCATTTCTTGTGCAGATTCTATATTATGTCTTCTCATGGGGATTAGTGCTGATGATAGCAGAGATTTGTCAGATGATACAAAATCAGTTCACTGTGGTATAGTGTCCACAGGTGATTGTTGTTATATATACTTGTTTTGTTACGTATACTATGACACAGTCTCAGGAATAGATTAAAATCAGAGCCCTGTTGCACTGAGTGCTGCTGAGCACTCTGGGACATCATCCCTGTTCCAAAGAGCGTCCATTTGTACTGTCCAGCATGGGTCACCTCCAAATGGTGGAGGGAAGAGTATTCTTCTCTCTCTGCAAGATAGGCAGGGAGCAGCCTGGCCAACTAATGCAGCAAGTCTGGTGCAAATACAGTTTTGAATCCAGAGCTGGTGAACTGCATCAGAGTTGGTAACCTTGGCATTGTCCTCTGCCTCAAATGTCAGGTTTGAAATTCCCCAGCATTACAAGGTTGTTGTAAATGAAGCCAGTGAAGACTAACAAGATCTTCAAAGGTTTTAATAGAATTTCCAGTATCTCTGAGTGAGGTGTGATTATATTATGCTTGCGGAATAAGCCTCTCTGTTCCAGGCTAACATAATCACATAGTTCCTGGTTACAACAAAAAGAGTTTAAGGAGTATTACAGGCAACCACTGCACTAACGGTACGGCTTTCCTGTACCACCACTTCAAGCTGTTCTGTATTCTCTTGGTCCACACACAAACCTCTCTGTCAATATGTTTGGTGATGCTTGGCCATGGATATGCTTGTCCAGATAGGTGTGTTGACTAAAATGTGATTTTTTTGCTTTCTCCTTTCTTGTTATCTCATCCATTTTGCTTGGTGCCAGTAGTACTTTGGTGCCTTTCCACATTTCACCACACCGATAAAGGCAGGCAAGCTTTCTCACAAGTCACATGCAGTAGCATACTGGAATACAACAAAATGCAGGCCAGGCCTGCAGAAATTCTAACAGTGCAGCCTTGGGGACACAGCACAGAGGGTGGTGTAGGGCTCTGTGCTGTGGCTGCTTACACCTGGCTTAGGCTGATGTTCTCAGACACTCGTGCCTGTCAGACAACCTTCGCTGTGAGCAGCTGCTTCCTAATATCTTCCAAATCCCTTTGGAACAAAGCCTGAAGTTCAGTAACAGAGAGGCAAATGGCACTTAGAATGGCACTCCCGCTGTTTTGTGTTTCTCTCTTAATGATTAAAAAACAATCTTGATATGCTGTTAGTTAGCACTGACAGAGAAAAAAGGAAACTGGCCTCCCCATGAGACATTTATTCATCAATTAAAAATGAGATATCTCATTTTGCAGATTAAGTATCTAGAGAGCGTGACATGGTGTATGCTATGGATGGCGCACAATCAATTGACAGAACAGAGTGCTGGGTGGATTCTGCCAAAAGGCTCCAGACTGCTAGGTTGCTTCCCCAAGAGCAGGGTTGTAAGTCTACTGATATACACAGATTTATAGGATGATATGAGGTGAGCCTGGTTTTTGTCTTTCCAAAACCAGAAACAATTACTGTTTCAACACAAACACTAAGTGTTTTTTCCTTCCAACAAATTTTTGTTTAAAAACATGTTGTGAAAAATGAAAGAAGTAGCAAAATAGTGGAAATCAAAGGTGTTATCTACTTCTGCAGGGCTCCAAGGATGCTCAGCACCTCTTAGCTTCAGGTCCCTCAATTTTTCATTCCCCAGAATGAAAAAAACATATTTTTCACAGAGCAAATATGGCAAGTAAGCAAGAAGAGGGTCTGGTGAAGCAAATACTTGATATAGTCAAGGGCTCAATTATGCATCAGTGGATTCAATTTATAGAGCAGAGAGCATCAGTTGTGGAAGAAGTCAGTCTCCCACACAGAGCACTAAAGCATGCCCTGACAGAATGAATTAAATAGAGTGCTAGCCAGAAGTCACTTCTTCCAAAAGGTAATTTGATTCAGTCCTACAGAAATTAGACTCCAGAAGTGGAATATTTACATCTCTTGTTTGAAATAACTGAGAACATGTAGAAAAAAAGAACATGGTTATTACTGGCTGGCTTGTTCATGGGTGAAGACTTTTCCTTTGATACAGGCATAGGCCTCCAGAAGTAATCAAGTGAGAAGACACCCCTGTACACTCGGTTTACAGAATCTAAGCATCTCAGACTGTCAGTGATAAATTTTTCCCAGATGTATTTTGATACAAGTGAGCAGTTTGTGTGACATCTGGATAATGCAGGTGGTATAAAATGCGTATAGGACTAAAGAGCATCAAAAGCCATCTCTATCTGCTTCTCTTAGTTACAGGACCAATAAGATCTTATTTGTGAGAAAGTGATAGAGTTCATCCTGTGCTCTTGGTACTATATGCACTGCTTTAATACACAGAGAGTGTCACAACAGATATAAAAGAACAGTGTTGAGAATCCAGAATGAGGCCAGTTGCATTCCTGTTTGCCTTTGTGTGCCAGTAAAAGCTTTTATGTGACTGTGGTCTGCCTACATATGACCCTAAGAAATCAATAGACCTTATCCTCTGTTGTTGCAAACCAAATCTTGGTTCTCAAGTACTCCTGTATGGGCTTGTATATATGAACTGGTTAGGTTTGCTCCCATTACTCCTGTTAGAAGGAGGATTATCTTTCAGAACCACCTGAAGGATTTGGAGACTTTTGCTTTTCTATTGGAAAAGCTTTTATAGAAGCAGGATGCATCAAGCAGCCAAAACGAGAAGATTTTTACTTCAAATGCAGAGGAGCAAAGAGTTGCAGTCAAGCTGTCTTGAGCCCTTAAGTTTGGCTGAGGCCTTGAAGTCCCATCTCAAGTCCTAGATGATGAAATGCTGGTTTACTGCCAAAAGAGGGGAGACAATATGCATTTATCTCTGATGTGTTCTGCTAGGGAAGCTGCTATCCATTCATATTAGCTGACGTAGAGGTGAGCAGACACAGAGTGAGTTGTGGTGAAGGACTCTGTGTTCTGTGGCCTTTCACAAGTCTCACCCACCCATATATAAATGGCTTGGAGATGGTTTGGATCTTCTCCAAAACACAGTGCCTCATCATCTTCTTCTCCCTACTTCATTCCACTAATGAGTTAGCAGCTCCACCTGAGGTTGGTGGACACCGCAAAAATGTGTTGATGTCAGACCTTACTTTTCTGTGGCCTGAGCAATCTGTTTGGCACGTGATCTGAGGGTCAGGTTGACTGCAGTGAGCTGTACAGTGTGTTTTGCAGATACTTTTCACTCAGTTGTTGGCAGGGCCCCAGGGTACTGCGGCTCACTCCATTGACTCTTTCACTTGCATTTCCAATTTGCTTTGCGTGAAGGCTCAATCTATCACAGGCAACCTTTCCACTGGCCATTAATTCTCGCTGACTGGGTGATTGACTGGACTCCCATGCTGCAACACTTTGAAAGTTAATAGGATTACTAGAAATGCAAGAAATGGCTCACATGGTGACTTTAAAAAAAAAAAAAAAGGAAAAAAAGGAGGTGATAGCCAATTTGTCAGGATTCATACAGTGAGTGAGTTCACCTCCTCTGAGTTATCCAAAATTGCATTTGACTGGTGGCAGCCTTAATGGACCAATTGTCATTTTGATTGACAACTCTACAGCAGAGTATAATGAAACTGGTATAAATTAAATGAAGATGCAATGACAGGAGTGACTCAGGGCTGTCGTCAGGGTACATCCAGACTGCATAGCAAGTGCGGACCCAAGGCTGTGCTTGAGTCCAGCCCTGCCAGTGATTCCTCACTCCCTGCATGCAAAGCTCTGTGCTATCATGTGTGAGACAGACTTGAGGCCACACTGGGAGGCACCATGAACTAAAATGTCTGCCTGCAGTGGTGAACAGGACAGATGTATCAAGCCAGATGCGCTGAGCACTATGTATTTAGTCAGCTCTGCAAACAACATAACATCTCTGTGGAGTCCTGAGACAATGGCAGACAGGACTGGAAGGCAAACTGAGCGTATCTGCTCATATCGCATAGCCCAAGTCATAGGCTTTACACTGACAACATAGAAGCACAATGAAAGGGTAACAATTTACTAGGATATAGGCCACTTTTTAGTCTAGATGACAGTCTAAAGCACTCTTTTGTGCCATGTTCTTGTTGCCTTTAAACTAAAGAACTTAAAAGCTGTGTAAAGGGCAGGTATGTTTTCCATTGCTTTTCTTTTCTGATTGACATTTCTAGAATTGTAGTTTGCATGCATTTTTTTTTATTGGATACTGAGGAATACTGAGGAGCAGAGAAGGCTTAGGGGTGTTCTACCTTGGGTTGAAAAGAAACTTAATTCCTGTTTCTCCTTGAACTTCCCTTCAACTCCTCCTCCTCCCAGTGTCCTATTTCTTCTTTTCCATCCCTGGAAAGAGCAGGTTTGGGTACTGTAGGCAAATCTGGTTACTGGTTCTCTCTAATTACAGCATCATAGAGAGTAAAGTATTTGAGATGTATTGGGTTTGGCAATACAGAAGGTGTTGCCAAGGTGCTGAGACATACTCCATTCTTTTGGCCATCAGGAACCGTGGAAACAGAATCAAAACTAGACTGAATAAAGAAGGAAAATGTTGTATTGCTAGAAAATTTGGGAATCCTGGAGATCACAAAATCACAGAGGGAGAACTATGGAAATGTTTTTCACGGAAGTCTGATTCCTCAAATCAGAGCAAAACTCAATAATAAAATCTTTTTCACACATTTAGTGAGTTCTCACAAAAATATGTCTCTTCATGTTTGTAGTACAGAGCAGAAAGTGTTCATGTCAGCACGTGCATGAGACAGAAATCTAGAAACTATACAAATACAGATGATGATGTTCATTCTGTTATGAACCTAGAGAAGGTGAGAAGTGGGGAGATTGTCTCCAAGGAGGGAATATATGAAGCAGTTATAAAGTGAAGATGCTGCAAAATAACCATTCCTGGGGTTTTGAGGAGAGTAATAGTCCCTCAGTGCCTCCTGTTATATTTGACTTCTGCAAGGTTCTTCCTAACATTTCAGGTACTCAAAATATCCAAACATTTCTGCTTTCTTTTTCTAACATTATGCACTGTAGTTCTCTATTGAGGCAAGAATTTCTTCAGAATCCATTGTTCAGCTGCTGAATTGGTATTGGTTTGTCTTCCTTCCCTTGGGCTATAATCTTCTTTGAAGTGATTGTGGGGCTCAGTATTGCCTGAAAGTAATTTGAGTGTGGTACACAGTCCGCATCAAACACTTCCCTGTGGCAAACACATGGGTGATTGTGTCCTTTTGGTAACATCAGCGTTGAGGCCAAAGAATAAAGCTGAGAGAGAGGGTTGTTCACACTCCAAGAGGGATGTGTCTCTCTTCAAACAGAGCTCTTTGAGCAAGGGAAGCAGCTTCTTGTTGCCCTCTGTTGGGAATAAACAGAGGAAGAGTTTCCACTGCCTTCTTTTCCTCACAAAAACACTCAGGAGTTTAATTTTTGATGGAGGGGAGAAAAGATTGATTATTTCTTTCTCAGGCTTTACTGTCAAGTGAAGTGTTCTCTCGAGTTAACATTACTTTCCTTTTTGCAGCTTGAGGACATGTCGCCATCAGCTTTTATATCAGTAAGGCTGCTCTAATTCTTTCCTTCTGCTGATTTTGTGAAAACAATTATGGATGATCCCTATGCTGTAACTTGCTGCAACTCGAAAGGCAGCAGTACTTGTGAGATTTCCCCATAGCCACATGAACAGAACTGTTTCCAGATCACTCTAGTCATATAACACCACATGCCAATCCTGGAGTGACTGTAAGCTTCTGAAAGTGTGTATCCTCACATGTAACAAGAAGAGTGTTCATGAGGATGCCAAGTGCAATTTTAAAAAGTGGATAAGTATGACTTCCAAGACGGATAGTGGTAGGGGATAATTTAGAAACTGAAGAATAGATTGTTCTTCTCAAAACAGTGCTTTTAGACCTCTCTGCATGCCTAGGGTTTCTTACCAGTAGAACAAAATCAGTGTATCAGTGGAAAAAAATGTTGGTTTATATTTTCACAAATACATTTGTCTGATAAACTGATAGTTGTGCAATTCCTAATTAATCTGATTAAAATAGAATCAGGTTGCCTTTTATCAAATTAGCTTCCTGTGCAGCAATAAGCCTTTCTGATTTAAACCTACACCGATACTTGGGGACAGTTGCCTGTATCCTAACACTAACAGGATAGCTAAAATGCCAAAGCTTCTATGTGTGAAAGGCTCATCCTCCGTTTTGAAGTTTCTGCTTCTCTCTTTAATAGCAGTGTAGCTAATCAGGTAGTTCTTGCTTATATCCCCACAGCCTCTTTGTCTCTCCAGGTTTGTGAGCTAAATGCACTGAGATAAAAACAAACAAGCAAACCAGCTCATCTGCTGGAACAGTAATAAGTCAGAAAACTGTCATCTTTTACAATGCACAGCTCTCATAGGAACCCTATTGTTTTCATTTATGAATAGGCAGAAAAGGATGGATTTAGAAAAAAGATGTCAGGTATGACAAAGTGAGAGAATCAAACACAGGTGCTGAAACCAAACTTCATTAATAGTTTTATTAGGGGAACGAAGCTGCATGCAAAAGTTTATGTAGTTCCAGAGCAAAATGAGGTTTATATGGTTTCCTTTTACACAGAAAAAAAAAGAGTAAGCTTTTAGTGTCACTAAGAGAACAATAAAGACAACATAAAATAAACAACAACAAGAAAAGCTAAATCTCCAGGGAAGCAGATAGTGTGCATTTGCTGTCTGCAGATATATACATTGAGCTGAACAGGTTTTAAAGGTAGCATTCAAAGAAAAAGGGCTACCACAGCTCTGCAGGTTGTTTGAGGTGATGCATTCCCTTTACACATTGATTTTTCACAACTGCATTTGAAGGGGAGGAAAATTCATGGGGGCAAACCTAACTTTGGAAGGAGAAGGGAAAAAAAAAAAAAAAAAAGAGTGGTCCTTCCGAACTGATGTAAGTTTTATGTACTCAAAACAATAGGTACTAGTCCAAACCAAGCATGGAAAGCCACATGTGAGATTCAGAGATAGTCTAAAATTTGCATCTGTGGTTCAGACCTAAATGGTCAGTGTAAATACAACGTTGTGCAGCATGCATCTCTTGCAATCACAGCTGTGTCTGCAGTGCAGCAAAGATGTCAAATAAGCTGGCAGGTAGCCGTGCTAGTAATGCCAGTAGTTTGGCACAGCCCCTCCAATACATCTACACTCAGCTACAAGCAGAATTGTAATTGCTGTGTAGATACTCTGAATCAGCAACTGCAACCTGCATGCTGCAAACCCAATTGTCGGTTGAACAGCGTTTCTTTCCACTGCTCTATATTTAATTTATTATAAAATTTATACTGTCTTTAAGGACTAATTTCATTACCAAGACAGACTATCAGAGGAACTTTCTTTCAGAGCAGTCAGAAACAAAGACGTATTAAGAAAAACGCTAACAGAAAAGCATGTATTTAACCAGTGCACCAGTCTTGAAATGGGTCACATTTTGATTTCTGAACCATTTCTGTGTCCAGAAGATGGATGGTTTTTTATTTGGTGTCTTGGATTTTTGTTTGCTTGGGCCTTTATAAACCAGAAACAATATGAGTCTACTTTTTTTTTTTTTTTTCTTCAATAAACAGAAGAAAGGAAGTGATAGCTCTGAGTTTGCCTTCTACTTCTTTATGGAGGGCAAAGCAGCTAGATATCTGAGTACAGTACTCTAACTGTATGCTGCTTATTGCAGAACTGATTGTATTATGCCTGGACATGCAAGGCTTGCGAATTTTGTATCTGCAGAGCTTCTGGTAATACTCTAATCTAATGGCATTTTATGGTTTTCTTTTTGTCTTGCTGGCCTTATAAAACATATGTTAACGGTGTAAGAGGATTTTAAAAGGGTCTTTACCATACTGCTTATAAAATATCTCCAAAGACTAGTAGGAAAACAGTTTGCCTTGCAAATGAAGGTTGCCTCTACCAAGATAAAATTTAATTGCTTTTAGAGCTGTCAGAGTGATTTCTCAGTGTCTGATTTATGGTGATGAATTGTACTTTAAGTTACTCTTTGTCTGTATACCTGTGTGGTTCTTTGTAACAGTCTTCAAACTTTTCTGAAATGGAAGGAGCATTATATAGAGAAGTGAATTTGTGTGTTTTACTTCTTTTTTTGGGAAAAAAATATCTTGGACAAATCTGTTTCCTGTCAAATACTGAGATTTTCCAAGATCACTCAAAAACTTTCTGCTCTCTTGAAAATAGAGCAACAGTGAGGAATCTCAAAGTAAAAAAAAAGGCACAGTAAAAGGAGGTTTCCAGCTGTGACACATGCTAGTAATATCTTGCATGGTTTTGAGCAATTCCTCATGAGGTCCTGAGTCATGTTATAAAACCATCCGCTGGGAAGAATAGTACTCAGGTCTATAGCTTTTATGAGCCATCTAAAAATCTGTGTCCGGTTCTGCACGCGGTTTAATTTAGCCTCAGGGAGTGCTGGAAGATTTTAGCTCAGTAAATGACAGGTCCTAGGAAGCTTTCCTAGCACATTTGGAAAAGAAACCATTGGAGGCCAAAAAGCACTGAATGCCCCAGCTGGGCCAGGAGTGACTGGAATGGTTCCTGTTGGCTCATCTAGTGGAAATAGTTGTTCTTGGGCAGATTATGGTCTCCCTGCTGCTGGTTTAAATCCAGAAGAACTTCACTTGAATGGAAAGAGAACAGGTGAGATTAAAATGTGGCCTCATGGATTTAGCCTGCAACAACTATCTCTTTTTCTGGCAATATTTTAAAGTCCAAGGCATGTGGTAACTGCCTGCAGACTAAAGTCTCGCTAGTGAACTTCCCCACAGGCGGTATGTTTGCAGTGGCAGCTCTTGTTCTCGTTATGGCCCTTCTGGGTGTTGCCATGTCTGCATCAGTAACACTTTCCTGGATTGTGTTTCTGATCTTGGTTCACACCATGCAAGTCCTGGCTGTAAATCTGATGGAACTGTGCTGCATGTTTGTCTTCGTGAGCAAGATCTGGACACTGCCTGTAGTTTCTTTTAGTTCAGCAAGCCTTGGATAGCAGCTACTAGCAGTTAACTGGCAGCCAGCTGCTCATGGAAGAGGGGCAATAGTAGCAGAGCAGTTCTGGACATTCAAAAATAAAATTGTCCCAGGAGATATTACTTTTTAAACACTTCAGAATAGCAAGTAGCTGGATACCCATCTCCTGGGAACTGCAGTTTCTGCTGCTCTTGTGTCACTGGGGAAGGACAGGGAAGAGTCTATCACTTCTTTGAGTTCATTCCTTTAATTGTTATTGTTTCCATGTCCAGTGCTTCTAAATGAGAAAGCAGCATCTGCCTCTTCTTCCCACAGCAGCTCAGTTTAGCAGTGTCTTCCTTTAGGGAGCTTTTTATTGTAATTAAAAATATTCTGTTTTGCTATTTTCACTGTTTTGCTTACATTTCACATCATGTAAGCAGAAGATGATGGGGTTTGCATATCTGGAGTGAGACTTTAATTTACTTAAAAAATTTTTTTTCAGTTACACAAAGAAGAAAATCCTGAATTCAGTTTTTGCCTGCCCTGCTAGGGAAGTGCTTTCTTAATTCTAGTAATTATTACATATTTTATTGCAGTCTGTCAGTTGCATCTAATATATTCTTTCCTATTTTACTCCATAAGCTCTATAGTGGGTAGAAAAAGGGACAGGAGACTCTTGGTCTAGTCTTGTGCTCGAGTGGAAATGTTTGTACCATGTGCATGTTCTTCCTCCCACCTGATACCTCCCTTTTTCTTTATCTGAATTGCAACACTACTGACGATCTCACTTCTACCAAAGTCAACAAAAATACTACTGTTGGCCTCACTGTGCACACAGGGTAGGAATGGTCTATGTCATCGCTTTCTTCCACAGTCTCTCTTGTTCCATTGTATCAAAATCTCCCTTTGGCCATAACCGTCAGGCAAAGTAGCACAAACAGCTTTTTTGTATGGGTGGCCATGTCAGCTGAATGTGTCCTGATACACTTCTCCATGGCCCCAGTGACTCCTACAACTCTTTCCTCCTTGTCTCTCTTTACCTCCCTTTCTCACTTCAAAATGGGAAGCTTCAAAGCACTTAAACTGTACCTTCTGTGTATTAAGAAAAGGGTCAGGTTTTTTTAAGACCCATTAGTCCAAGAGCAGTGAGTCCTGTATGGGGGAGAGGAGTTTTCTGGGAGACCTTCAATATATTAAATAAGCAGTGGTGATAGTGCCCTCAGGCTGTACCATGCAGAGTGAAGGAAGGTAATACTATTAGCTGTTGTGTTTTACATGTGAACCCCATGTCAGGCTTCTGCCATCAAATTAGAAGACAGATTCTTTTTCTTGGCTTTTCCGACTCACTGTGCACACGTTCCCAGGCAGGAGCTGAGTGCCATATGGTGCCTGAAGTGAAGGCTTCAGCTTCTCCTTGATTTGGACTAGGCTGCTGGTTTCTGTGATACTTCCCTCACAAGTTTCCACTCTTGAACATATGGTTGATCTGCTCTGCACTTACTTACCATTCTGCTACACTGCAGTGTTTCCATTGACTTCACTGAAGTTGTTCCTGACTGCCGTTGCTTGAGGGGAGTGAGCCCAGTGGCACCAGAAGTAGCTCAGTAAGGTCATCAGGTTTGCTCCAGGGTTCTGAGAACAGAACAACATGACCAGAACTCTCCTCCAGACCATAATGATGATTTCTGTAACTGCAGTGTCGGCAGGCAGAAAGAGTCATTGCACTTCTTTCTCATATGCAGACTTGGTCCTGATTCTAGGTTTTACTTCTCTCGGAAATGCCCCCTTTTGCCAGAGGCAGCTGCCATAACCTGGGTCTCCTTAACTGGTTGGATAAATGACCTTGTCTTTGTTTTGCTCCTCCCCATATGCTGCTATTTCCTATTCTTTCCTGATTTGTATTGCTGTCATCTTCTCTACTTCTCTTCTGAATAGTCTGATAGAAGTTATAGAAAATTGTTTTTCATTCTTAAGTTTTTATTTAGCAGTTCCAGCTAGCCTACAATAAAGCATTTGTGTGTCAAAAATAGACAGGCAGGAGTATGAGCAGTAAATAGTAATGCTCATTAATGCTACATATTTTCCTACCATGTGAATTCCCTTTCTCCTAATTATTTTTCCTTCTTCAAAGCCAATTAGTTTAATGTGGTAACAGGAATTTACAATGGGACCGCCAAGTCATATGTCTCTAAATCTCCATGGATTCCCAGCATGACTTTTTGTTATGCACTGAGAAGTGACAGATGTGTGACACTGAAAACATTATTTAGATCTATTCTGTTTTTCTGTAGCTTTGGGCCAGGGTCAGTTTAAAAAAACATGGGTTACCAATAACAGCACATGTTTTGAGAATGTGGGAATGTACTTTCTTGTCCCTTGGTCCTGCAAAGATTCCTCTGTGTGCTGGGGTTCAGATGCAAACAGGTCTATTGAACTTGCCTGGACTGTTCATAGAGGTAAAGATGAGCATGAGAGTGAATCATGCAGGACTGGGACCTTAAACCTGTGTGGAGCACGAGGATATAGCAACTGTAGCACAGTCTAATCTGGGCAGTGTTCTTGAGTACAGGGTGCTTTATAGAAAATCATGAAACATCCGTGATGCTCCTTGTAGCTCCATACTATCAGGAGGCATTTCTGTATTGAAGGATGTTTTTCTAACTTTCTCCTGGCCTAGGTTCTAATAATCAGAATCTGATCTTGAGTATGAGGACTGCAAAAGAAATACCACTCCCTCTGTAGATTGCTGGACCTATGATACTGATAGATGTTATTATTTTGGCTGTGCTGCACTGTCAGCACTTCCCATGCCATGGATTTTTGTATGTATTGTGATCAAGATGTGCAGTGCAAGCTGAAACTGTTGGCAGCTGAATGGGACACATTTGTGATTTTTGGCACTTGCACGTGATGATTTGGGACTGGGTTTGAGCACTCCAGCTGACCATCTCAGTATAATATTCAGCTGTGACATGATTTGCAATTTTAACCTTTCCATTAGATTTTTTTTTTTTCCCTTGTTGAAATGAAATGGCAACTGTTCAGGAAGCTCAGAACTAGTGTCTGAAGCTATCTGGGATGTCTAGAAGATAACACTAGATGTGATGACTTGCAGGATTTGTGATAAGGACTGCACTTGACTAACCTTGACAACCAGGGAGTGCACTATTTAGTCATCCACGTTAACTGTGCAGACATCTATGCACAAAGCTTGGGACTTGCTGGGCTTTGGGCAGGAAATCTCTAAGGCTCAAAATGCACCTCTGGCCTGCATGGTGATCTGCTGCTGCACACCATGACATAGATGCCTCGTACAAAGGCACCTTGCTTTGTGTGGTACAGAATGAAATTCTCTCATATGGAAGGCTACAAGTCTCGCCCTGACTTCAGTGGTTTGATTTCCTGCCATAGCTCCATCAGCGGTAGTGCACTGCCCTTTCTATGTATCACAGAATCACAGGTATGTAAATACCTGTTTCCTTCCAAATAAGTTTTAAGGGATTTCTTGAAAAGCCCTGATGCAGTAAGTTATGTAAGTCTGGTTTGTCTGAAGCATTTGTCTGGATACTCATATGAAGCTGAATTCATCCTTGCATACCTTATTGGGTTATGTCTTAAGCATATATATTATATTCATATAAAAATTCCTTCCAGAAATAGTTTGGAAGAATCATAGTTCTGGAATAATCGTTAAAGCTTCAGTTGTGTTTTCTATTTATATACCTGCTGCAGATGTTTTATCTGAAAACGCACAAAGCATTTTCTTAGCAATGTTCATGATGCTGTCCTTTCAGACCTTTACTGATGTTCTTTATTGATGGTGCTGCATCTGGGCATAAGTTGTTTTTTATGGTTGGATGAAAGATGGTTATCTGGGCATTTGTTGTTTCAAACAAATCTTCTCTCTCTCTGTAATCAGTGGAGTGAATGTAGCTTTTACAGTCACTGCTTTGTGTTCACCACCTCCGCCCCTTTATAGCATTTCAAGTAACAGCTGGCCCAGTTCTGCTATATTTGAGGCCAGTGGACAGTCCTGTTGCATTAATTGGAAGCTGGACTGAAACCAAAAATAGGGATAAGAATTAATTTCGTTTTGAGCTCTGTGCATCTAACCCTGCCCTCAGCAGTGGCAGTATCCAGGCCTTGGCATGGGTTTATTTTTTTAAAAAGATGCAATCCACAATATATTAAAAACAGATATAGAGTGTGCTTTGTCATATAATCATTTTAGAGGATACTAGCACTGCAGAGGAGAGTAGATTATTTCAAGGATTAGACAGAGGATGAAGGTTAAGCAAATGGAAAAACTAGGATGAATATCAGGGGAAAAAAATAATCTTGCTATTGCAGTCCAGTGGAACAGAGAGGAAATGGGAGGACTATTGATTGGGTTATTTCAAAAGGGGTAAGAAAAATATTTTATCAAGAACAATCTTTCCTTGGTTAAATCACCCAAATGTTATTTGCCTTCTCAGATTGATGTAATTTGTAAATACAGCATTTGTTCCACCTGTGTGAGGGCCTGGTACAAATGTCCACCCACCTTTGGAAAAGTACTGAAGTTTCGATATATGCTTAGAACAAAACATCTGTTTAGAAAGTGTGTTGAATTGGGGTCTAAACCTTTAGGTGATCCATGGGGAACCATAAATGTTGTGTTGGACAGCATCCTTTCATACCAGTGCTTTGTATCGCTAACTACAAGCTCTGCTTGTTAGTGCCTTGCAGTATTTCTATGATGCATTCCTGTCTGTCTGGATTGGAATGTCATGACACAGGTAGTTCATATCCAGCCATATGTTCACCTCACACAAATGAGATCTGCTTTGTTCAGGTGTTAGCTGTAATCTACTACATCATAGACACTTAAATGGTAACACTCGTGAAGGCCGAAAACAATGAACTGCAAAAGTACTAGGCCCATTTGTTGGTAGGCTTTATTGTCCATAATACAGTATTAGTTTAAATTACAATCTTTAATTCCTTATGTTATTTTGAAAAGCTGTAGGAGTTGTGTTAAAACTGTTCCATTTTCCTTGTGACTTCATCTTCAGTGGAAGCTGCCACATGTACTCTTGTTATTATTTCATGCTGAGAGATCATCAGTGGTCTCTGCTGCATTGCACTGAAGTAATTTTTCCATTGTAATTGTATATAATAATGGGATCCTAATGACTTTGCTAATAGACATCCAGGATGCAAACTGACTGTTTTTCAACTTTATAATATTTTTCTCAGAAGGAACAACATAATGGAATCATTGAGAGGGTTTCAAAAAGTTCCTTCCCAGTTGTTTTTCTCTGGTAATGTAGTCTCTGTGTGCTTGTACTTATAGCATGAGATCACTGAGATATTAAATCTAGTTTCCTAGTACTGTCACTTTAAAAAAACTGTGTATTTGATAGGTGGTATAATTTGTGGAACAGTGGTCTAATCCTAAATGGAAATCCAAATGGAATTATGGCACTCATGAACTTTCAAGATTGTACATTTAATGATGAAGGAGTTTCATTTTATCTTCTATACTTTGTGGTTGAAGCTGCAGGGTTGCAAGCAAGCATTAAAATTCGATGAAAGAGATTTTCCCATGGGGAAGATATGTATTTGATACTGATCAGTCATCCAGAATTGACCCTAGCTGGTTTTTTTTAGGGCAAATACCAGGGTGGTGGGTTGGAGGTAAGTATAGACAGAAGAATCTTTAGAAAAACAATGATTAGACACCACTAGGAGTGACTAGGGCAAGTGTGGTAGCATACAGGTTTTAGAATACCAATGCTGGACATGCCTATCATAAATGTAGCTAAAGATGATGTTTTTCTGGCATGTATAGGATCCAGCTACTCCTATGTACTGTGAGGTAGATTAAGTCTGTAGTCCAGTTTATGCTTTCTCTGATTCATCATTTCTGTGAGGAAGTCTCATTCACAAAGATTAAGTGATTCTTAAAATTTCAACAGAAATTCCCTATAGCCATTTCTGTATGAAAGCTGTGCATTCATTCTCCTTGGAAGTCCAGTGCTTACTGTTGTAAAGTTTGTATATTTTCTCTCTTCCACTTATACCTATTCAGCTTTGGCTCCTGGTAGCTGAGAATAGCAACTGCCAATGCTCTCTGGTCTTTGGAAGGCTATTCAGGTGGAAAAGAAATTGTGCTTTCTTTAGTTCCAGTGTCATTTGACTTTCCCACAGTTACAACTATTTCCAGAGGAATTGTTTCTTCTGCTTTGCCCTGTGCCAAGGACTAAAGAGGTGATATTTTTTTCTTGGCTCAAATCTTTCTTTTTATTGTGTACTTAAAACCCATAAGAGAGTTGCTAGTACTTCCTTCTGACTCCAGTAATATTGGCCCAAGGCCTGAGGCATACTGAAGTCTGGCTAGTAAATATCCTAAAGTTTGCTCATTAAATGCAGATATCTCAAGCTGCCATCTCTTCAAGTCGTAGAGTTACAAATTCCATTTTCTTGGCAGGAGATCACGGACCGTTCTTTATGCTTCATTTATCTATTTTCTATACTGTTGCACAGAGGTTTGCCTTTGCATTTTCACCATCTTAGCAAGCTTCCCCTGATCCCGAATGCAGCTGTGTTCTGAATCACATGGCCAAACTCCAGATTCTTAGACAGCTTTTACTCGGACGCCAATTTGGGACCTGGTAAGAAGATATAGGTACTACAAAGGACTGAGCAAGGGCTTCTGAGTTTGAACATCAGAATTATTATATTAATATCACTCCTGGCCACTTTTGTGAGTGGTCCAACGAACTTTTGATATTGCTGTGGCTATATGCTTTCCTCTTCCCCTAGCTTTCCTGCCTTGCAGTCTGCATTCCTGTGGTCCTTATGTCTTTCTTTCCTTTCCATCTTAGTACTCTGCCAGTGTCATTACAGCACTAAGTGAAAGCACCTTTAACTTAGCATAGAAGCATGACATCTTCAAACGCCCACCCTTCCATTCTTATGTTGCCAAGAAGGTGCACGGCTGAGTAGGCACCTAGGGACACAAGCTAAATTGGGCAGTTTGCTGAGGTTAATTCTCCCTTGTTGCTGGGCAGAAGCCACACATAGCTGTTATGAGCAGGAATATTTCTCACTCATTTTCCTCAGGGGCTTTTTAGCACATGGATCTTGGAGATCGTAGGAGGTTTGTGTGCTAATACAATGTTGTACCCTCTTATAGTTGGTATATAATTCTTTGCTCAGTGTTGCTTTTGTGATGTTCTTCCTCCTTCTGTGTCTCCTGCTAGTTGAATGAAGATTTCCTGGGTCAGAGGGTTGGTAAGAGAATGGACGTATTCATTTTTGTGTTCTTCAAGGCAGCACCTCGAAGAGAAATAAGAAACCTTATGTTCTTTGAGTGGGCCTGTGGTATGGCTGTTGTCCTGTTGCTTTTTTGTATCAAGGCCAACACTGGGAGAGAAGCTGGGGGACACAGCCTCTGCCCTTGTGCCTAAATATATGTAATGTCAGGATGCTTCTGCCTCAGTCCCTCGAAGCAGGCTGTCTCCAGGACCTGCCTTGGGCCTGGGATCTTCTCGAGGCCCTCTCTGGACGCAGCTGCAAAACTGTGGCTACAGGTGGAAAGAAATGACATAAACACAGTCTGAGTGTGGCTGGACCTTTCAACCAGTCTTTGCTTCTAGAGTTACAAGAAAAGCTTGACCCTAGGATCATTAACTGAACAAATCATATTAAAAGGAGGGCCAGCTGTGAATGTTTTGATGAAAATTTTCTCATTGGAAAATACTGACTATGTCTGCATCTTACTGGAAACATGTCAGTTTGGTCAAAATCTGTCAGGAAAATTCTCATGCACAAGATGGAAATTATTGTTAAAGCAAACAATAATTAAGACTGATTTTCAGTCATGAGAAGTTTGGATTCAAGACCTTAGTGTTTTTAGAGCAGATATTAAATCTTTCTCTCCCAGATTCCACTCCTGAGCAACTAGTTTTGAAATAAAAGTGATGATCTGAATAAGTGTAATAGTCAGATAAACTGTCTTGCTGTGTAAGAAGTGGTGTAGTTCATAGCCTGGTTATGCATTTCAGAACTGACTAAATGGGGGTGATCTATCAGTAGCCGTTTGTACAACACTTCAGAATCCATCTGAATCAAAGGATTCAGAATCAAAGGTCCAAGTTTCCCGGGTCTCACCTTGCCTTTTCTGCTGGTCTTTGCCAGCAGAATCAGAATCAGTAGAATCCATTGGGAAAGCATATCTTTACCTCCATGTGGTGTTAATGTACAATATATATAACATTTATTTAAAAAATGCTTATTATTTAAATTTCTGAGTGGAAGAGTTAAGAAAGAGGGCGAATTGGGAAAATGTATGTACCTGGTGATTGGAACAAAATTTTTTTCCTTTTCTTTGGAGAGGAGTAAAAAAAATTTTCTTTCTCTTGGCTATTGTGAGATTCTCTTCTAAGTACGGCAAAGAAACATTCTCCTCAATACTTTAGGTAGGCAAAGGCTTGAATAGTACTTGTAGCTAATCTTTCTGAGGTGCATTTTATTTAAAAAAAAAAAATAAAAACATGCACCTGTGCACTATGCATAAGTTTGCCTGGCTGCATTCTGTTCTTGTTTTAAGCTTGGCTTATGAAGGAACAAAAATAACATGTTCAGCCAAGAACTCACAAGAGACTGTTTTACTCACCTGTGACCTCTACTTCCACTTGTAAAGATGCAACAATTGTGATTACCACGGCTGCTAAATTGCAGCGACACTGGCAATGCATGGGGTCTATAAAATATTTGTGCTTGTGGCTATGACCTTTCAATAAAGGGCTGAACCAGAAAACCATTATCATCGCAATCCATCCTGTATTAACCTCCCAATAAACTAGAGAGAAACTCTTTTGTCAGCCTGAGTTTATGCCTGTAGCACTAGATACTGAACCATTTAACTGCTTACAAATGTCAGCAGTTCTAGCTTATCTATTACAATGCTTCACTGAATTTCAAACTACTGTCATGAAGTATGAAAATACTAATTTCTTTCCTATGTGAAGTAGGCCATCTGTGCATTGTTCAATGCAATACTATCTTCCCACTCTTTAGAACACTTAAATAGTGTCATAGATGAGTCATAAAAGTGAGTTGGTCCACACAGTCTGATTATATAAAGTATATTAATATTCATGGTTTTCTAAACATTCCTGCAGCCTAAAAAATGGAGATACGCATGTCAGCTATCAGTCAAGCAAATAGTCTCCTGCTGATGTAATGATAAACTCCTGTAAGATATCAAAACATGTGGAATGCAATTTTAAAAAGTCTGCTGAGTTCACTTGCACAGTGCTAGAGAAGCTGAGTGACAGTATATGTGCATCACTTAGAGATTGTGGATACAGATATGTTTACACTGCAAACTGCTCTGCAGCCCGTTACGCAGGTCTGCAGGAGAGCACAGAGGTGCCTGAGCAAGACATGGAAAGAGAGGGATCTTCCCTCAGGGGAACATCAAACCAGACATAGATGTTGAATGGTAGGTGACAAAGTGAGCAGCCAGCAGGAACAGCACTGAATGGGGCAGCTTTTGGCAAGCAGCTTCTAAGGAACCAAAGGGGCAGCAAAACCCACTGAGAAGCAAAGCTTCAGCTCAGGTACAGTCAAAGCTTCATGGTCCAGTTCAGTTCTCTCCCAGCTCGGGGACAGTGTGTCCTGGATGCCAAAACAGACCTATCCCGTAGGCCTATCCTGAGGCTGGCTTTTGGTACACTCCAGTGGGTTGTGCAGGACTGTAGTCTGGCGGCACAGAGCTCTTTAGGTAGTTTGCAGCTTATATAGGGTTCTGTACTGCTGTGGGCACCAAAGCTAGCTCATGGGAAGCTAGCTGAGAAAACTGCACTGCACCATGGTCTGCAGGATGAATGTACCCCATGAAACCGGTGCTGACCCAGCAGCAAGGAAGATTGCTGTGCCTAGTTCAGAAACTTCTGTATGTTTCTCTATCTGTAAAAATTAACAGTGTGCTGATTGAGGGCAGTCCTGTGAGAGCAGGCAGGTGCATGTAAAGAGCTGTGAATAAGCATAATGATGATAATGAGTATTGTCACTCTGCTGCTGCCCTGAAGAAATGATGTGGAATGAAAGTGCCGTGTGAATTTTCCTGGAGGTAACATCAAGCTCATTCACCAAACTGCAGATGCAGCTCAGTTTGAGCCTTATGTGGCAGGGTGTTTTCTTTTGCTTT
Organism: Theristicus caerulescens; assembly: GCA_020745775.1. Lineage (NCBI taxonomy): Eukaryota > Metazoa > Chordata > Aves > Pelecaniformes > Threskiornithidae > Theristicus > Theristicus caerulescens. Next base: position 29,551,176 of record CM036566.1, on the reverse strand, counting down.
CAAATGTTGCATTTATCACAGGTATTCAGTGCAATGAGATTCATTCCTCTTTCAATTACTTTAGTATTTTGCTCTTGTTAATTCTGTTTAATCTCTTCTGTTGTGCAAAAGATATGTGCATATGTGTTTTCTACATAATAGAAGAACATAGGTCATAATAGATATTTTTGCATGTGGACCAAGATGGTATAATTCTGGATCCAAGTAAGTAAAGCTTTTTGTGTCCATGATTTAAAAAAAAAAAAGAAAAAAAAAAAAAAGAAAAAGTAAAAGATGGTTATCCTTAAGTCAGTGGATTGAGAACCAGGAAACTGGAACAGGTCCCTGCCTTTGCCACTGTCACTGTGTGTGGCCATAGGAAGTCTTGTCAATTTTTATACCGCAGTTCTCCATCTGTGACATGGATATAACGCTATCTCCTTCGTCTCTGTCCTGTATGTAAATTTGAATCTAAGTGTTCAGATTTAGATAGAGGTGACAGCCTAAATTAGAAGTTCCAGGGGCTTCTTAAAGTGGATTGTATTCCTGTGTTTTCTTCATGCTAGGATATTCACAAACAGTTAATGTGTATAAATAATGAGTCCAGCTAACAGCATCGAACAATATATGGTATGTTGGCTCTTACTGCTAAGAGTAGAGGTGGTTTATTGAGGGGAAGGAAAGGGGGTAGAAGTGAGGTTTTATTGCCTCCTCCTGACTGAAGAGTCAGAATCCAGACCAGGCTGGTCTGATCCGTAGTAGGAATTTGTCTCTTATGCATGGAGCATTGAGGTGTGACGTGCCCCTTTCTTCTACAGCTGAAATGTGATTTAGGTGCTCCTAGAAAGTACCTGCATATGCAAAATACTTCTCACTAGTTACTGTCATCTCAAGCAAACAATCTGACAGCTGACTTAAATATGAGTCTGTTCTATTTTACACTCCTTGACTAGCATCTCATGAATGCTGTATCAAAGATGCCATCTGAGTACTCTGGATATTTATAACTTAAAGTTGGGTAAAATCATGAGAGATTTGATCTTGCCCAAGCTGGACTCCATTGGCTAGGTAGGTGTCATCCCCAGGTCACCCAGAGGAAAACAGAGCCACACAGTTTTATATACTACAATTGCACATAGACTTTGTGTTCCTTTTGCCTGAGGACAATTCAGTTTTAATCACTTACTGTGTAAGCTCAAAATAAAAATAAAAATAATAGTTCTAAATACCAGGGCTTCTATCACAAAGTCGCTGAGTGAAGAGCTGTCATGTTACATTAAGAGCACAGTTAGTGCAACTGATTACTTCATGTAGTATATTTGCCAGTCTGTCTCCTGTGAAATCACGAGGAATGCATTGACTTAAGAATAGCTGTGTGTAAATAAGTTGTGAAAAAGTCTGGGACACAACTGAAAGTTCCTGCCATGATTGGTAGTGTGGAGAAATATGCCAGAGCTATCAGAAAAATATTATCTTTTCATAAGGTATTCCAAAAGATGTAGACCAGAATCCCAAGAATTCTTTAAAATATTTGGATAGAAAATTGGCACAAGTAGTAGCACTTGCTAGTGCTTAAGTCAGGGTTAATAGACTTAGTCCAGGCAAGTACCAATCCATGGCATTGCCTGAAGTGCATTGCTGTGTTTTGTTGTAGAAATGAGTTAAGGAAATAAATAGCTGTTGAGGCTTGCTGTGGTCATGAAATACTGGTATTCCATGGGAGTATTCCATGTTTGTCTCTCTTGAGACAACTCTTCAGAAGTCATAATCTACAAAATATGTATTCCCTGGTTCTCATACAGACTAAAGCACTTTGGCTTTCTGTTAATGCAGTCATATTTCTGTCAAAAACAGAGAAGGGAAACACTCTGAAATCTCAAATATTTTGCTTTAAACAACTGTGGTTTGCAATGAAAATTCAAAACATTTCACAGGAAACCTTGTTTGTGTTTGGAAAATATTTAATAGAAATTTTTCTCCAGATGTCTTTAATTTTGAATATTTCCAAATCCTTTCCACCTTGCACTGCTTGCTAAACTGTCACTGCAAATATTCAGTGTACACCATCCCTCCAGAAATGCTGAATGGGGACACAAGAGCGGTTTTAGCTATTTTTCTGAGGGAGGATTGTGGTGCAATAGCACTGTTGCATTAGCAGTTACTCTTGGATCAATACAGAGGATCAGAAAAGAGCTCTACGCCTATTTCTAAGGGTGTATTTTGTATTTGTTCCAGATGAGCTGTGACACAAAACTTGCCATTTAATGACCTTGTGGTTGCCTATCTGTTAGGCTATAACCGTCATCTACCTCATAGCAATGATACATGTTACAGAGCTCTTCATCCAGAGATGTCTGGACATCTCTTAGAGAAGCCTACTTGTTTTCGTTCCTCTTCTGTTCCAGGTAAAGCAGAGTTGCAGAGATGCTATACTTTGTCCTGTATCTTGTGGTAGGTCAATGGCAGATGAGGCAACAAGAATCAGTATCTTCTCTGGTCTAGCAGCATGTGGGAGGTTCAAAACAGGGAAAAGAATATGAGGATTGTTGCAACATGTAGATAAGCTGTGGAATTACTGCTGTAGGATTGCAGATGCCAAAGATTTCCAAGAACAGATTTGTGGAAGAGATTCATACTATCTAGGCACCACTAAATACCTTGAAACTGGGAAGTCTCTGAGCTGCAATCTGTAGAAAGGTATTTGGGGCTAGTACTTTCCCTCTTGCTTTTTTCCCTGTGCATCTAGCTTGGTCACTGTGAGAGGCAGGATACTAGGGCCAGAGGGATATTTAGTCCAACTCTGTATGGCTGGACCTAGCATGTTCTCAGCTAGAAGGTGAGAAATGAATTAGTTTGTAAATGTAACTATCTGATTTCTAAAGACTGCCCCTCGTAAAAAGGGCTGAGATGCATCATCAGGTCAGTGTCACACAATATAATCTCCTGTTGCTTGGGCAGTACCTGCTCTCTGGGCAAATATCAGGCTGCAGTTTTGAGTGCTGGCAGTTCACCTTTGGTGAACACTAAATTAATTTTTAAAGTGAAAAAGAGCTGAACCATTGCCAAGAAGCTATAAGGCTGGGGAAGGTACACGAAACTTGGGAGGAGGCTGCACTAAAAGAGTGCTAAGTGAGAGATTCTTCTGGACAAGATCCGTGCTCTGAGCTGTATGGTAACTGCACTGAACTGGAACATGTTAAATAATTGATAGGAGATGTAGGCTGTCTCCAAGCAGCACAGAGACCCCAGAGACGGTAAATAATGAATACAATTCTTCTGCTGTTAGTGGTATGACTCATTGCTTGCTGTCTGTTTTAACCACCTGCTGTAGGGACCAGAGGAGGACTGGGCAGTCTCTTAAACCTGGATTGCAAGAAAAAACGAGCTAGGTTTTGAGCTCTGACTGCTGCCTGGTCATTCCTTATCCACCTGGATATAAAAGACATCAACAGAAATTACTGGTAGAGGGAGCCTGGGCAAGGAGGACAAATTCTGTCCTTCTGTGTTGTTTGGCAATGGAGGATCTGGATCCACCAGTTATTTGTCTTCCTTGGCTCTCCTAGAAACCAGGGAAGCAGGAAGGTGACATGAAGTTCTCCAGACCTGTTTCTCAGAGCTGCTGCCAGCAGGCACCAAGGGCTTCCCTGTATGCCAAAGCCCGGGAAAGTGCTGGGACAGAGCCCTTCTGCCAAGGGAAAGTCCCTTGAATTATTGACCCAGATACCCAGCTGTTATGTGTCGATCGGTAGTGGCACTGGCAAAAACCTGATGCTTTGTCCCTTCATTCTGTCCATTTGACCAGGCCCAAAATAGTCAAAAGTGAAGTCCTCTGTTTCCTTCCCCAGCACTGACATTTAGAAAACTAGGAGCCATTTCCAGCTGACATTTCCACTGGTAATGAATGTCACTGTCTAAGTCTGTGCCAGTTCCACTGTCCAGTGTTAGGGGCAGCTCAAAGCTTCTTAGCAGCGTGTATAAAACCAAATTTTGTTGTAGCAACAGAATGGTGTTGCAGGACGCGAAGACGAAGGAACAGGTTGCAGTGGTCACTCTCATGCACCAGTGTCCTTTGCTTGCCTGTTTGTGGGTGTCTGTCTTTGCTCACAAATGAGCACGGTGAACAGATGAGGGTCCTCAGCTCCTTGGAGAGAGGCTTGAATGACATTTTGATGCAAGTACCAACGATCAAATCACAGAGCAATATTGCAGGTGAGTGGGATTGGTCAATCCCTTCCCAGATCTGTCTGGAGCAGAGAAGAGGATAGTGAGAAAGATGAAACCTCTTTCTCTGTTTGGATGCCATTTTCTCCCACAGGGAGAGCACTGTAGACTGGGCAATATATATTTAGTTTGTAAGTGATTCAGCCAGAAATTGTGGAAAATAGCTTAGCAGACTATACTTCAGCTTATTAGAAGTATAAGAAATCTAAGGCAGTATTTTGCAAGCAATTTTGCCTATACTTGGACGTCTAAATACAGATTTAAGCGCAGACCCATTGATGTGATTGTCATAGCTGTATTTTCACCTGTGATGAATTTGATCCACAGCTAATCACATATGCCTGAAAGCAGGATTTGATCTATCATCTGAAATCCTTGGAAAGAGATGGTAAGAAATGCCTGGTAATAGCTGGGAGAACATAACTGTGCTGCTTTGTGTTTTCTTGTAGTAGGGAAGTTTTCTTTAAAACAAAGGGATCAACTTTAGTGTTGTTGCAAACTTTCCTCTCCGTTTTGAGAGTGCTTATTCAGACATACAACCAGAAGTTGTTCTGGATTAACTTTGACCTCGGATATATAAGATTTGTTAGTGATGTTAGTGATTTGTTAGTGTTAGTTAGAGAGAAAAGTAAAGAATAATAAGTTAGTCTAATATTTGTAATGTCATAGCACTGAGAGACCAGACTCACAACAGTCAAAGAACTGCATGACTTTATTTCTTCTATAGGTGCTTTGGCATTTTTCTAGCTCATTGAAGTTGCTGTGTAAATAAGTATTTCTCAGAGTTTATTCTGCAGTAAACAGTAGAACTGCAGAGTGCCAAATTTGGGAGATAGCCTGTTCTTTTACTGTGTAATAGAAAAGCAGTATTTAGGAGTATGTGGCTGTTCAGCAAGCAGTGTACAGCACTGTGTAGTGAGGTTAGGCTTAGTTATATTAATGACTTCCGAGGCATTGACGTACATTGATTAACATTCATATTCCATATCTCCTTTTTGCAATAATACCATAGCTAAGACTGTAGAAGGGAATGGTGGACCAGGGAAGGAGAAAAGAGAATAGAGAAACAGAGAAGGAAGAAGAACCAAGGACTGAATAAATGCAAGCGAGTAAAAAAAAAAAAAAAAAAGTTCAGGGAAAAAAATGCCAGATACCACACTCCTTGTTCCAGGGGTGTTGCTTGAACGCATCTTAGGGCTGCACTTATGAACCCATGGTGGAAGGGTCTCTGAAGTCTTGGCAGATATTTTGTTCTTTTTTAGCACAGAAAGCTTTCAAAGTGGAAGAAAAAGTCCAAACCCAGTAACTGGCAGGTACAGCTGTAGCAGCTGTATCTTAATTGCTGAGATGCACTAAATCCTCCTTTTGATAATCAGACTACTCTAAACTTTTAAAGTGCCTCATCACCTTCCACTGGCTCCATTCACTGATGGAGAATCTGGCAGCTGATAAGTGAAAGGTCACAGTTTCATAGTTTTTGAACTGAGATGTTCAGTTCAAAAATTCATTAAACCTACTGTACCTGGGCCTTTCCTGGCCTGCCTAAGGCTTGCTGCCCTACTGTCTTCTCCATCCCAGCGCCAGCCATATATTCAGGTCTAACTTTATTTTCTGATCACTAGTCACTGCCTGCCCAGGGCTATTACTAATCAGCTACTTGCGTGAGATGTAGGACATATTTATATCTATCTGTTTTGCAGTCAGACTCTTGTTCATATTTTCCAGTATTGGCCGTGCAGCCTATGAGAGGGGTTTTTTTTTAGTATTTTTTTTAAATGCTGTTCTCTGTTGCCCTATTTTCCTTTTTTATCCAGAAGCTATTGATTGTCTGCTTCCTAGTAGTAATGCCACCACTTCACGCTAACGTCCTGCCTCTGTTTTCACATCCCAGACTGCTCTATATTTATAACCACCCTCATCACAATAAGTGTTTTTCTCTGACATTTATCCACTTAACCAAAGGCATTGATAAGTTATCTCCCTGTTTAATCCTCATTTCTTCTGCAAGAGATTTTCTTTACTTCCTTTCTTTTTAAGAAGTTGAAAACAAAAATCCTTTGACGTCATGGGGTACTGGATCATTCCCTAGATCATCCTCCAGTATTTATTAGTTAGATCATTTTAGTGACTACATTGTCCATCCTTTATCCACAACAGTGTGTGTCACATGTTAGTTGTCTGCCTCTTCTCAAGTGAATTTGATGACTGTAATGTGCTCTCTCATTTGCTTTTAGACATTCAGATAAGCAGTCTTACTTGTCATGAATTCTGCCCTTGACATGTCCTTTTGACAGTACTTCTTGGGCCTCACCAGCCTAATGCTGTGGACAGTTTTGCAGAACAGCTCAGCTCTGCTTTCATGTTTTCTATTGTACTGCAGTTGTGTCTAGAAACCACACCTGTGATCTTGAATGTATTTATTGTAAGAAGAAGCCCTTGTTCTGCAGAGCTGGTAATCTAAATAAATAAGACAGATGACAGATGAAAATGAAACAGAGGCACCAGCAGGCTGTGTGACTTGCTTGACCTCATGTGGCTGGTGCAAGGTCCCACATGCAGGGCCTGTGACAAAGCTGGGAAAATGATCCAGCTGTCTGGGTCCCCGTCTCTTTGGCACATCTTCTAGACCAGACAGTCTCCCAAAGTATCAGGTAGTCAGACCTTAGAAATAGCCTAACAATGCAGTGTGGCTGTAAATTGAAACAATGCAAACATTTGTCAGCCCATGAAAAATTATCAGGAATAAGTGTATAATCTGTAGAGCCTTTGTGTTTTAAATGGGATTACTAGGGGTTTATACTAGCTTCTTTCAAGAGTAGCAGTGATTGAGAAATTGTGGAAATACCAGCAGTGATGCATCTACTTCTGTAAAGTACAAGATCATTCCCAGAGGGAGTGGTTTCTGGGAAGGCAGCATTAAAGTTCCAGAAAGATGCCTGTGGCAATGAAATAGCCTGTCTGGGGATCAGCCACACTGTTCCTGTTAATTGATTTGGTCTCAGCAAGAATGTTCGCTGACCAAAGTACGAAACACTCGGATCATCATTCTCTTCAGGTTCCCAACTCTGTACCCAGCTATGCAGGGCAAAAGCAGGAGTGAACAAGCACAGCTGGGAAAGGCAAAATCCACAAAAAGATGGAACGGCTTCTTTTAGAAAGGGGAACCTGAGGAGGTTTCTATTTCTATCAGCTTTCCCTTTGCCCAGTTTACACACAAGGCTCAGAGTCTTGGTTTTATGAGAGTTTGCATAATACCAAATGCATACTTCAGATATTGTGTTGTTTATATTCACCTAGGTTCCTACCCCTAGAGAGATGCTTTGAGATCAGATTAATTTACAAAATAACTTTTTCACAATATTGACTAAGACATAGCTAGCACCTGGTGAGGAATTGTGAGCTAAACTGCTAGGGTGGTGTTTCCTCTGTTGTTAGCATGATAGGGGAAAGGGTACTATGTTAAGGAGACCAAAGAAAGTTGGCCAGAAAGAAGTACAATATTGCTTTGGAGACAGTTTTTTCTAGATATTCAACAGTGTTTTGTTAGTGCACTAAGACACAATACCTATCTTAAATCTAGTTAAAAAACATTTTGTTACCATCCCATTGATTTTGTATGTTATAAACCAGATCTAATATCAAACTAAGCATTTGCAAATAAGTACTTATCAAAGGCTGTGATAAAGGCAGTTGGCACAAGACAGCTCTGGATTTAAGGTATTGTTACCTTGATACTCAGTAAGAGGGGATGCATGCAGGGCAAACTGCAAGGATGCACTCTTGTGGCAAAGAGGTGCTATACAGGGAATAGGTGGAGTTGAAATCACCGGTTTGTAAGGAAATTGAATGCTTTCACACTCAAATAAACTGAAGAGATTATCAGCTATACTAAAGAATTTTCACTGCAGCATCAATATATTGTATTAGTTTTCAGGTCGCTGGAACTTGTTCTTTGCTCTGCTGGAGGGTGCATTTGTGCTTCTGTTTTTTTGAACTTCTTAGGGGCAGGTGCTATTCAGCATGCCTCGGTGTTTGCTCCCCTTGTCAAGTATTCATAGCTGTCTCCCAGCCAGCTGTTTCTTTATATGACTTGCAGGAGGGGAGCTGTCAAAGGGGAAAAATAGGTGAAGGCATAGCCAGCTGTCTCCCTGAGGCATGCTGCATGCTTTAGTGAGCATTGCAAACCATGAAACTGTCCCTGCTGCCTTTTCTATGCAGACAATAGAAAAAACCCACAGCTGAGGCTATGCAGGATTGTCTCCCACCCCTGCCTTATAATACTTTCAAGGTTTATTGGGGAGAGTGCCAGGAGGGGATGGCATGGGAAATGGCTGGTGGCCAACACAGCTATGAAGTATTAATGTTAACCACTGAGCAGCAAAATCAGAGCCAGAGGGGGGAAAAACCTCATGACTAAGAACTGGCCAAGAAGAACCACATGTTGATTGTGGTGAGCCACTGAGAGGCTCTGAGCCTGTGTTTTAAGGGTGCTTAGGTGCCTGCTGATATGGATGGAGTTTTGAACCTCCCCAGAGAACCTACCTGGAGGCTGTTTTCAGTTGTTCTTCTTGGTCTCTGTTCCTCTGTAGCTCACAGCTGATCAAGTGCTTTTTTCTCCCACTGATTACCTACCTTGTGTGTTCAGAGAGGTTCTTTTTTAACTGTTTGCTAGTGTGTGATTGAAAAGTCTTTAGCATGAGTCTCCCATCTTATCTTTGCTGTTTAGGGGCCCTGTGCTACAAATACACATCTGTTGCAAAGTTTCCTTGCGTAGGAAGACAGGGATATTTGCAGACTGTTTATTTAAGGTAGTACTGCCAAAAAATATTTGGAATAGTACGTAGTTAGGTCATTGGCAGGGTGTTTTCCAAACATTTCTTACCACATTCTGCAAAAGTGGCAACTGACAGCTAAATCAGTAATGTAAAAGGTTAATATCAAACAAATGTGAAGAGCATTGTAGCAGTCTGCCAAGCAGTTGGCTTGATTACAAGTGTGACAGATGGATCCCAGGTACCAAAGCCAACATCTGATGTGCAGAGGAAAACATAGTCTGTAACACTGCCTTACTTGTCGTATAATCTCCTTCTGAAGATAAGTGGCTCTGCCTAGCTTCCAAGAGACCCAAAGCTAACCTCACAAAGTTAGTCAGAGCAGGACCTTCCAGGACATGCAGTCAGGAAGCATCATCCCAAAGCATCAGATGGGTTGAGAATGATCCGATGCAGCCAGAGCAGAGGAGGGAGCTTCCAGTGGTTGTTGGACTTGTTCCTCCATGGAGCTGGGCACCCTTTCACCTGTATGGCCCTCAGCGTTCATGTGCACAACCAAGGGATAGTGAGTACAAGGGTGTGGACTGAGGCCATTTGGATCGCTATGGATGGATAAAGGGCCCAGAAGGAATAGAAGTGCCACTGGAGGTTGAGTAACTAACTGAAGTAGGTGATATTGAAGATCCCAGTTTAACAGATAACGTGGAGCATTCCTATAAAGCCCTTTTTATTTTGAGCATTTAACATATTAGCATATATAAGATAGGGACATAGAGTTGATCAGGACAGATTTGAACGGTTTCCAGGATTCCTAGTTGAAAATGGGTTGGGAAAAGTGAAATAAATGGAATATTAAAAGAGGGAAGAACTCATGGATAATTACCGAGTGTCGCTGCTTCTCCAAACTGTGAGTTTTTCCCCTGTGAAAACATGGCAGTTTAATCAAATGGAATAGATTAGCTTTGGAACATGAATGTGAACATATTTTCCTTTTACAATGTTAAATTGTAACCATTGCCAATGGATCTGCACTGGAAACTGTACATCAAACTGTGTCCTGTGCTGCACTCAGATGGTAAAGCTCTTCACCACAACTCTGTGTGGCTATCACACAAAATTAATTCCCTGGTCCACATAAGTCTGAGCTAAGCAAATATTGGCAAACAGATGAAGGCTGTATGAACCTCAGGAAAGAAAAATTTCTAGATGCTTTTTCAAATAAAGCATGTTGTAAATTTTAAAGTAGAGTGAAATGATCAGGAACCTCTAATCCCATACTGGAAATATCATGTGGTTTTCCCAAGATGTTGAACAGGAAAATTGGTGTGATTTAAATTAATAGAAGCAGTTGTATAGAAATAGTACTATTTGCTTGAACTTTATAGTTCAGTTTAATTCAAGATATATTACCTGCACTAACACATCAGCTTGTTAGGAGAAGAAAAGAACCCTTCCATATCAACTCATAAGGAATTATCTTTGAAGGTCCAGATTTTTGGTCTCCTCTGGATGAATACCGACCCATAGTAGCTGCAGTGATTTAATAAGAATGCTCCAGGTTTACCTGATTGTCACTGACTTCTTGTGCGGAGATAGCTGCCAAAGAGCGTAGTGTTTGTACAGCCTTCTGAGAACCAACCATGATGTCTTAAGAATATTAAGAATTATTTTCTCCCCTCCTCCCCCAAAAGATTTTCAGATGTTATTTCCTTTTGGTACTCATGTTCTACAGATTTTCAGAACATGTCAAATTTCCAGGGCAAACTGGATTTGGAGAACAGAAATATCCCTTTAATTAACCAGTTAAATCCACTATCTGCCCATGTCTCCCATTGAATGGGCACATGCCCTGCTTTCAAGGCCACCTTCAGCCCCCTGGGAGCTACTGAGTGGCTGGGAGCCAAGGTCCCACTATGGCTGACTCAGCTGCAGTCAGCAGGCCACAGCTGGTGATTTTTTTTGAAAACTGTTCCTCTCACGCCATCTTCTGGTCAGCTCTTTGGGATTAACTACACCTGGGTCTGAGAGATCCTCCACCTAACCCTTCCCTTGTCTACTGCCTACAGGAGGTCAATCAAGATGATAAGTTGTCCTTGTTTGCTGAAAGCATTACCATGCTCTTTCCTTCTTGTTCCTGTTGTTTTCTCCTGGCTTATGATGAACAGCAAACACATGATGCAGGTGGCACTTGCGTATGAGTAAGTGTGTTGAAGAAAGCTGTTTGTATTAAATACTAAGTCTGCTCACAGATATAAAAGTCAAAGGAAATACTATGAGCTCCATCCCCATCTAGACAGAAACTCTACATGTGCTGGATAGTCTCTTTCTTGAGGCAGGCTTTTCTGTAAATGGTGACAAATATTAGCACCAAGGAGTTTAACGAGGTAATTTCTCCATGATTGCTCACACTGAAATGCTATATAGCTTCCTGTGACTCAGCTCTCAGATGCAACCTGTTGGATTAGACTGGTTTCTAGAGGAGCATCTTGAGCTGCTGGGAGAGAAAAGTTGAAAGTAGGCACCCCTCTTTGGAGGGGTGCAGTTCTTACCTTTGGGGACTGAGGAGTAGTGAGCCCACAACTGATTAAACCAACAAAAGTAGAACTAAAGACCTGTAATTAGTAGAGCTGATTACTGATTACTGGGAGAAAAAAACCCAAAAGTTCTGCGTTTCTTGTCTTGATAACTACATGCCTTTTTTTCCATCCTAAAAAGAATAACATTACCCAACTTTGTGTTTCTAAAAATCTAAGCAAGTAGTAAGCAGAAGTTATGTTGATCACTGACTTCTTACGCTCATTTAATCAATGTATCCATGCATCATTTAATCAATAGAGATGAAATTGCGTTTCCTTAGCTGATTTTGAAATTGCCACAGACAGTGATAGTCTGAGAACTTGTGCTCTTTTGTTACAGAGAGACTATGTCTTCTACAGCTAAATAGGGAGAGTAAATTTGAAATGCAACCACTTTTTTAAAAAAAGTTAGAGGAGTTCTTGGTACTACACATTCCCCTGCCCCCTGCTGCTTTAAGTGGATTATAATCACATTTTCCTTTTTTTTTTTTTTTTTTATGTTTTCCTCTTCTGTGTGGTGTGTGAAAAAAACACAGAAACAACAGGGGAAAACTGATTGACAGTCTTGGGGAAACAGTGAAACTCTGCAAAATGCTGCCAGGCACACAGAGCAAACTAGCTGAAACAACAGGAAACAAGTAATTATTGTCAGGCAATATATGTTGTAATAGGAACCAAAAGGATTCTGACAGATGTGTGATTTCTGAAACAAGAAGATGCTATCCCCATCACAGATGAGGTTCTACTTCTTGATGAAAGGTTGAGTTTTAACGCCGCTTCTCACTTCACCGTGACTGATGTGGTCCACTGGAAATTTCAAACCATTGGAGGGTGATGCAGCCTCCACAAAGTCTTTATTTGGGAGATGTAGCTATCTCTGGCTCACTTCCCTGGATGGGGACTGTACGGCAGAGTTCTACAACTGAAGCAGTGTAGAATTCACCACCTCTGGGGACAGCACCCTTTCAGAGTGGCCCTGGTGCTTCTCATGGACTGCAAAGCCTTTATAAGCAACCTCCAAAGGGATTTAAAAACAAACAAACAAAACCTGGTGCTGACCACCTGGGCCAGCTGAGAGCTGGGTCTGTAGTAGCTACAGGGCCTCTTTGAGTGGTACCAGGACCAACGGGAATGGTGGAGTGCTAAGGTGGCCAGAGGCATCAACCAGTCCGAGCCAGTCCAGAAAGCTCGATGCTGTATCCCTGTCACCAACTGCTCCCCTGCAGCTGTACCTGGCACTGAGGAACTGCTGCAGGGTCCATTCAGGAGCACTCTGTCCCTGGGATCTCGGTCTGGGTGACCCTCCTTATCTGAAGAAGGCAGAAGAGACATTGGGCCTGAGCTGCAGCTCTGCAGCTTATGAATTTTGTCATGCAGGTACCATCCTAGTATCCTGGTGTGAAGAAAACTTCAGAAACCCAGCTTCAGGATATGTATTCTCAGCTAAATCCCATCTGAGCTGTCTTAACTGAAAAAAAAACAAATTAGAAATTCAGACAGATGGGAACCCCTCAAAAAATGTATGCTATTCTGTCTCCCAAAAGGATTTTGACAAGTTATTGAAAGCTATGCATCCTACTACCGTCTCTGTCTGGTCTTTGAGGCACAATTCAAAATGAACTCGTTGAAGGGTTGTGTTTCAGCATGGGAAACAGAGAGTTGCCTTTTTGCATTTCTAGTGGCAACATCAGCAGCAGATAGTAACAAACAGGTGAAAAGCTCTGTTTAGGTCAAGAAGATTTCAATGCCTAGCCCCCATAATAGAGTATAAGCATGTGATGACTACTTTTAAGTGTGAAAAAATATCTCTGAGGCTCCTCTAATGCATATACAGCACCCAACATTATTGCTTGGTACGTGGCTGCCTGGAGTTAACTTTCAGAGGGGACTCAGCAGTTGCATTTTGGGCTGTGAAGTTCTCATGTAATGATGCAGGCATCAGGTAGGGGTGATTGCTTTTGTATGGATATCTGCAGCTGCTAGAAAACCTCTATCTCCAGAATGCAGCAAATACATGAAATCAAAGGTTTGGATTCAAAAAGGAGATTTGTGGATGAGTAAGTCTGATGTTCAAGCATTTGTCTCATAGCAGGTTAACAAAGCTTTTAAAAGGCTTTTCAGTTTTAGTTGGGGTTTTTAACTGCAGCCAACAGCAAAAGCTCTGTTTGGAGAAATGTGTGCAGGCTTGTCTTCCACCCAATCCTTCCCCTGAAGCAGCGCAGGGAGAGGCTGACCTGAGAGATTTGTTTCTCCTGGATGTGCAGTAAAGTTAGGCATTCAGATAGATTTTGTGTGGCTCCTGGGAATATTTCTAATCTATCCCAGAAAACAGGGCAGGAACCTGATGACTCTAGCTACAGCTGCACCCTTTACACAAGAATGCAGTTCACTGCTGCCCTGGGAGCTGCACTGTTGTTTGCACCTGCAGCAGAGTGACTGGGGGTCATACCACTGAAAAAGAACAGGGACACTAGAGACCCAGTTAATGTTAAATGATGGTCTGCAGCTTAGCATGGTGGCAAAATAGGCCCTTTTGTTCATGTTACTGAGGCTGTTCTGGGAGATGCTGTTCTGGCTGATGCTAAACTGTAGTAAGAGCTTACTGTCTTTGGCTGCCTTCTCCCATCCCTCATGGTACATTGTGCTCTGCCAATGTAACTGCACATACAGTCACTCCCTAACCTAGTTCTGTCAGAATGATGCAGGTTAGGTTAAGTATTTTTTACATGGCAAAAGTAGCCTCAAGGCCAGGTTCCCTAGCTCAACTTCTATTACAATAATAGCATGTGACATTCATATTATGCTCTGCTCAAGTGTGTGTGATCAGCTCCTGATTGGACTTAATGCCTCTGTAAATAAAAGAAATGCAGAACGAAAAGCATGAGATTTTTGTAACCAAATAGTCTTTCTGAAATCTGGCTGGTTCCTGGAAGAGTTAACTCATTTAGAAACCTTTTAGTGAGCCATATTGATTACATGGATGTGTTCAGAGCAGCTGTGGATGTTGCAGTAACAATGAACTGAGGCAGTTTATCAGCGCATCAGTTATTTTACTGGTATAAAAAGGAGCTTTAATTGGACTAATGATGATGGGCTCAATCTTATGTTGAAGCTATCTGGCCATCACAAAATTATCTCTCAGTGAGCTCATCTGTTTTGCAAGGAAGAAACTCATAATCTCATAGGATGGAAGATGTGCTGGCTATTTATAGTCACTGATTTTATTTGTAAGGAATATCATGACTTCACAAGTGCAGTGGCACTAATCTCCTTGGTAAAGCATTTATCCTAATCTAAAGGGAGCTGTTTGCTACAAAGCCAGCCATGTACTTAAAAGGGCCATTGAACAAATTTGCAACACTGGCTCTCATTTGCCTGTAAAAGTGGCAGGTGAATCCATGTGTCCTGAATGCATAGCAGCCCAACAGCCAGACTGCTCTCTGAAAATGAGACAGACAGAGAAGACAATATTCCTACCCAAAATGGCTGCAACTAGCCGAGATGAATGTAGGCAACAGCATATGAGCAGCTGAGAATGCACTGCAGCCATCTGGCTGCTGGAGGTCTGCAGGTGTGGGTTTAATAGTTCTCAGTTAAAAAGCAGGCTGCTGTTATTACACCAAGGACAGCAAGAGAGTTTACTTTTTCTCGGGTATTTCCTACCCTGTTCCAAACTAGCTAGTCTGGGGTACATATTTGCTGTTGGTGCCTGCTCCCAAGGGATGAAAATACCTTTCTGGTTATGTTTGTAGACATTGCTGAGGACCATGGAGCTAGCTGGAGGACATCTCCAAGAGATCAAACATGCTCACATCTCAGCCAAATGGAGGAGTTAATCAGAAAGCAAGGGTAGAGTGGAGTTTCTGCAGTCTTCAGGGCTGAGAGGAGCAGTGACACAGCAGAGATCACTGCTGGGATGGAGTAAGGAGACTGGAGGTGAGACCTGCTTGTACTAGACTTTTGTTAGCAATTTCACAGGCACTCAAGTCTTCAAGAGGATGTGGAGCCAGCCCCATAGGACAGGTTGTGGGTGCAGGGAACAGCACCAGGGCTGTGAGGGCTCTGAAGGGAGGGAGCCTGGGTTCACAGCACCTGCACTGCCACTCTCTACCTGGCTCTTGGTTTCTTGCATTGCAGCTGCAGCATCCCTCAGCTATCAGTAAGCTCCTGGGCTGCAGCTATGCCTGAAAGGATAGTGCAGCCCTGAGTCTGAATTTATTTTTTTCTCCTTGGAATCTGCAGGAATAGAGAGCAGAGCAGTGTCCTTCTCTTGCTTTCAGCCTGGTCTGCTGAGGCCTTCCCCTTCTGATCGTGGGCTCAGTGATTCCACAAAGACAAGCAGGTTCATACACAACGTACATACAGGAGCATGTCAGTTGTAAAGGCCAGATGTAGTAGTGTTCCTTTAAATCATAATCCTTCATGTAATATCACACTTAGTTGTCATAGAAACCATGGCATCACTAAGACTTACAGCTCTTGATCCAGCAAAACAGTTGAGCATTTGCTTTTAATATAAAGTATGTGCTTAAATTCCATTTATTTCTATGGCACTGCTTGTGTGCCTAGAACAAAGCCTACACTTTAATTTTTTCCTAGATGAGAGTGATGTGGCCCAGTAAAACCTTCTGGTTGCTTTAGTGAAGCCAAAACAGTGTGCACGTTTCACAATCATCAAAATTACCAGTACAGGAATAGTCTAAAGAGAGTCCAAACAGAAGTTTTTTTAAGAGAATATGTAGGAAATTGAATGATTGATTAGATCACATCACTGTCTCTGCTTCTGCAACCTGAAAAAGCATTAGAATAATGCTTTTCATAATTTCTTCCAGTACTTAGGACACTGGACATCTTTTAATTCTATTGATTGTATGAAGAGAATAATTTTTAATGACTGTAGAAAATATAGAAGTTTGATCATAATTTCAGTCTAACACAAGCATTCATGCTCCCAAATTAAAAACTATTTTAATATAGCTGCTCACATGGTATTTTGTATTTTTCTTTAAAGACTCGGTTTCTGGATTAAGTATTTAAGAGCTGCTGTTTTCATTTTAAGGTATGTTTTAGCACTCAAAGTGGCTGAGAAAAGTATGAAAATATCCTTATGTCTCCAAGAAAACAAAGAAAACTGGAGACAAATTAAGAAAACCCTACATGTATTTTAGGTAGAAGATCTGGGGTTTTTAAAACATCTTTTAGTTGGGTCCATGATTTATGGTTCTTTGAATAGGTGTCAATGGTGCGTATTCAATTCCTGTTGCAAATATGTTTGAAAGATATCTAATATTTTACTCATTTACATTAACTATAGTCTTTTGTTCCCTGGATCATACTACAAACAAAATACTCGTCATACCTCTTCAGTGACTAAATGTTGCCCTTCAGATAGGGCCTCATTCAAAGCTCACTGGACTTGATGGACAGGCTTCCACTGGAGCTCAGTGGGCTGGTTATCAGAATTAGACAGGTGATTTAGTCTGTATGTTCCTGGTTTATAATTCATATTTATTGGTCCCATGAGTTGTATGGAGTTGTTGCTAGTGCTCTGTCTGGCCAATTTGGGTAACAAAACAGTGAGAAGCATGAATTCAGCAACACCAGGTCCATTAAAAGTTAATGCTTTGACTAATTTCAGCAGTTGATAACTGGACATACCCACAACTGTTACAGCTCTTTCTAGAAAGTAACACATTCACATCTAGTCTGTATTTGTGCCAAGGAGACCTGTTCTGCAGATCTTCAATAGATGAAGGTGGTAGGAACTCCACAGTGAATTCAGTGCATTCATGATGCTTTCTGCCAGCAGAAAAAAAAATAAGATCCCACAGGCATGGAAATAAAAGCAGAAAGTTAATAAATGTGGCTGAGTCACAATTCACTTCCAATTCAGAGAATGCTTGTGGACAAATCTTCCTGCTATTTACTGAGCTCCACCAGCTGGTAAATCACTGTGTGTTTCTAAAAGCTCTTCTTGTGAAAAGTTAAAATTTTGTGAATGGAAAAAGGGGTTGGAAATGTTACTAACTAATCTCCTTGTCTGGAGAGGAAGATATAAGCCTTTGTATAACTGCAAAGATAAATCAATGAGTATGCTGTTGGTTTTGCTGGTTCTAGAGTACCTGGACAAAAAGACAGAATCTCATCTGCAAAAACATTTTATTAAATAGCATGATTGATGTGAAGAATGAATAAGAATTTATGGTCAGCCATATTTGCTCACAAGGCCAGCAGCCACACAGAGGGATAGTTCCTCAGATTAGTTGTTTGGGTTAATATTACTGTATAAATTTAGTTAATTTAAGCCCAGGTCAGCTGTCAAGAAGCTGAGAATGAGATAGGGAAAGGGGACAGTAAACCACTTTTTTCTGTTACACTTATAGGGCTCATGTTCAGTTTTGACATAGCTCATCTGAGTCTAAGAACTCGCACCGTTTCAGTGCATTCCCTGCAGGCCATTGTAGGCGATGGAAAAAATAGGATTGATTGCCCTGAATGCTTGAAAACAATTTCAGAGCACAGAAAAGAGCCACTACCTTCTTTTATCTTCAGGATTGTTGACATTACAGGGGCTTTTTCTCCTCTCAAGCACACAAACTATTAAAGCCCACCAGCCTCTGCGAGCCTGTACCTGCTTCTTCGCCCGTCAGTGCAGTCGGGCAGGCTGCACCGAGGGGCACTGCCTGGCGCCGGAGAGCCCTGGAGCTTCAGGGACCAAAGTCCCTTTGGGCATCGCCTGTTTTCAGTCCTCTTCCTGCAGCAAAATCGCTCGGCGCTAGGTGGTAGTGTGTGCTCACTGAAAAATGTCGCCTTGCTAACAGGGCCTGACAGACATCCTCACTGAGCCCAGCCTTGTCAGGGCTTTTAACGCTGTCAGGAGTGCAGCAGAAATTAAAACTGGGTTATCAGTGTGGCAGGAGGTCGCTCTTTGAAATATCTGGGCCAGGGGAGGTTTCTAAGCAGTTTCGAATCAACATATCTTTCCTACAGCTCGCCTTATCCAGCTTGCCTTGCTACCATGAAATCACAGCCTTTTCCCTTGGCCTTCTCCACTGTGCCCACCTTGAGGCACCCTTGTCCCCCTTGGTGGCCGCTCTCATAGATCTTCTGCACTACAGCATTGCTTCCTCAGAGATTTCTGGAGTCTCTCACATCAAGGTGGCAGGAAGCTTTTGGCCAACATTCAAGCTGTGTTTTCTTTTTCCCAGTTTAATTCCATTTTTCTTGCTTAAATCCCCATTTTCCTCTCTATATCAGTGCTAAATAATCTCTCTCTTTACTTAGTGCTTGCAGCTTGCAAATCTTGGGAGCCAGAACACAAATGCAGGGCTGTGCAACTACCTGTACTATTGGTTATATATATATTGGTTATACAACCATGTGCTAATGCATGCAGGGGATGATAAAGATCCTTTAACTCCTTCCCTCCAGCCCTGTTCCTCTCCTCCTGTCCCTGTGGGAAGCTAGCATTTCCCTGTTCAACTATCCTTTAGTTAAAGTGTTTACATGAGACTAGTTCTTCAAGCCATATAAATCTTCCTCAGCCAGGTAGGGGACAAGTTAAGACTCCTGCCTAGAGAAAAAATCACCCTGGTGAGCATATTGCCACACTCTGCATTCTTGTAGGTGTCACACAGATACCGTATTGTTCTGACCTTGCTCTGTGTTGTGCGTGGAGCTAAAGTGAGTACAAGTCAGATCTAGGGTTGGGGGGTATAAAGGAGGATCCTAATGGATATTGGTTGCATCTGAGAAGCTAGCTCTTGTGTTTAGTCCTTTTAAGTCCCACTTCAGAAATCTGTCCTCCAACTCACACACTTTGCTCTGATTTTTGATAATTTTCTGGCAAGATCACAGCTGCAGTGTTCTAGGTGAAGTTTTGCCTCCTGTATTTATCAAGGAGCTTTGCTTTCTTTATACAGTGATACTGGCAAACACCACCTAACTTTATACTGACCTTGCTCTTAACTGCTTCTTGAACTTGTTGGACTGTTTAAATTTGATAGAAACATAGAGTAAAATATTATGTTCCATAAATTTTCTAAAAATCAGTGACTAACCAGAGGAAAGAAAGTGTTCCCCTTTTTGGAAATATTGATAAGACCCCTGGTCTTACCCTGTCCACAAACCAGAGCTCATCTGCAAATACATAGAATATACGGGACAAAAAGATGGAATCATATCTATACAAACATTTTCTTAAATAAATAGATTGAAGTAAAAAATACAATAGAACATACCAGGCAGGATAGATTCTGAAACCAGCCACAGCATCTGCTCTGTCTCCCCTAGCTGAAACAGGTGGTGAATGTGGATGGAAATATGGAGAATCCTGTGGAAAGTAAGAAGTGTGGAGACATGGGAAGGAACTGGGAAAGGGTGAGGGGATTTATAGCATGAGACCAAGTGAGATGCAGTGTGATGGTGATACAAAAATGTAACCTATAGGAAACCAGTATTCACTGGGTTTGTGGCTTATAGATCAAGGGGTTGGGTTTTTTTTACTGTTCCTGATATTTCTGCACCTCTTGGCATTACTTCCTTGTCCTCGTTGTTATTCAAAATGCCTCTCTGTATCACCTGATAATGTCATCAATGATAGTCTCTTGTAGGTCACTGTGAAAGTCTTGAGTTCAACTCTAACACAGCACTACCATGATCCATTTTAAACACGCTAAGTACCTTTCCCTGCTCAGTAATTTGCTATTTTTATTCCTTGTTCACAATTCTTAAGCCAGTTCTCAAGCTATGTGGGTGCTATTATGTCAAAAGAGATGTGAATTAATGTTATATTCAGACTTTTGTGATTCAGTCTTTCTAATGTTTGTTTAAAGCCAAGTATATTGGTTCTGCTACTTCCCTTTTACTCACTGATGTTGTAAATCTGTAGGAGGTTCCCTTCCTTATAAACTCCAGGGCAAATATAACTGCTTGCGCATCTGTTACCCCTCATCTGTTTTAGTGGCTTTTTGTGCTTAGAATTTGTTTCTAGCAGGAAAAGAGTCAGATTTACAGAATGGTAATTGCTGGGATCATTCTTTTCTGAGGTTTGGTCTTGCATTTGATTCCCTGAGACCGCTGTTTGCTGTGACTTTTTCTCAGGCAGACTCTTCATACTTCAGGTCATCTTTGTAATAGAAAAAAAGTCTTATCTTTTCTGTCCTTCTTTCACCCATAAAGATACATGGGTTAATTTTCCAGATGTACTTCACCACTTTTTTTTCAGTGCTGTATCTACCAAACTCGATTTTGTGTGTTTGGTATTTAGAAGTTACTAGATGCAGAGTATGTAAAAAATCCCATACCAGAGCTTGGTAGATCTTGACTTGTGGTCTGTGGACCCCTGTGACATCTAAATCAGAGGATGATTGAAAATCACTGATCTAGCTCACCAGTATTTTAATTCCTGTGAGTACTGTGTGATCTTGCTAAAGCATAGCCTGTCCTGTTCTGGTGATAGTGAGAAAAAACTGCTTATGATGTGCACTAGGGAGCTACTTAAGATCTGAGATTAACTGAGTCCCATAAAACCTTCAGCATCAGCTCAAATAGATGTGCCACCTCTCATGCTGCTTTTCTAGGGACCGTGGGCCCTGAGCCTCCTTCCACTACCCCTCTGCTCCGTGTCCCCTGTGAGCATTCTCAGCATGGAAGGACGGACGACATCTGAAGTATGGGCTCTGACAGCTCCAATGGCACTTTGCCTGCTCCCCTTGAGCAAGGAGGGTGTTAGGATAGGACAGGACATGGCTAGACACAGTGGAGTAGTGACGGTTCCAGTCTATAGCATGGCTGTGTGGCTGTGAACCAGGCAGCTGTAGAACTGGCCCCAGACTCTGGGTGTCTTGCCTCTTCTCAAACAGCTGGGTTCCGTTGATAAACAGCATAAGCAGGACAAATCCCAGAACTGACACCAGATCACTGTATAACTTTGATAAAGTCTCTTGCAAGTTTGTGTCAGAAATTAAGTTAGCTGAGTTACTGCAGTGCTAGACCATGGTCGGGTCCCAAGACTGTCTCTTACACCTGGTTCTGCAAAAACACTACCTCCCAAAATGTATCTGACCTCCCTCGTGTATAAAATGAGGCTGCATCCTATGCCTGGTTTGGTGCGATACTGGTAGGGTTAGTGTTTGTGCAGCACTTTAGACATCCTGTTGAGGGTTTCAATGGGGAGAGTACTGCCACAGGCACCACTTTGTTCCCCAAAATCTAAACTTATCTACAAAAAGCAGTAAGAGTTAACGAGAAGCCCTGGATGGTATGGTTGCTGAGATGCGTTTGATTTGTGTTTTCCAGACTAAGTGACGTGGTGATGTCTGGCTGTGCTTGCAGAATCTGAAACAATAACTCTGGCCTGCCCAGTTCATCTCAGTGCCAGTCAACTCAGATGCCCTGTGCTGATATTTTACATATAGACAAAGTTAACTACTTCACTGCCTGTCAAACTACGAAAAAGAAAGGGATGAAGGAGCTGCATATTCAGCTGTAATTAAGATTGCACCTCAGCGCTGTGAGTACTTGACCTGAGGATCTGCCCATTTCCCTGCCTCCCCCTCCATCCAGAAATGTATTTAGCAGGACTGAGCCTGGCACCTGACCTCTGCTCCTGTCCCTCCCTTTTAAGCTTCTGTGATGGCAAGGGAAGATAAGCTTGCTGAGCCCTATAAGGCTTATGACTCTGTGTGGATCCCAAGGAAGGGGCGCAAGTCCTAGGGAGTCCAGAGAAGCTGTGTTATCATGCTCTGAACAGTGCTCCATGCAGCTACCTCTTCCCTCGCCCAGCTGGGTTTGGAAAAATGATAGCATGTTTCCCTTTTTTCTCTAGCTTGTTCTGTTCTTTTATTAAATGGCATGCCTCATATATGGCCACCTGGTTCCTTATTGCTTTCATAGATATGCTTTTCATCTGCTTTTAAGAAGCTATGTGAGCCATAAAGGAGAAAACTAGGCATATTCCCTCACTGTGCATTTTAAAGTATGTGCAAGGAGTTTGGTTTCTGATGTGTTTGTACAGTGGATTCTAATCCTCCTCTGCAGCATTGCAAGACTGTGATTAACATGGCTTTGCTTTCCTGTGGCACCTTTCTGCAATAAATTAATTTCTGCAACTTTCACATGGAACAAAACCATATCATTAACCTTGCTTTGCAGACACTATTCAGCTTTTGACTGTTCTGAAATATACACTGGTCAGCAATATATATAAATATAGCCAGAACTACAAATCCACAAACAGTAATGAAAAGATTATTGCTGTTTTCTGTATAGGATTACAAACACTCTTCAACAACTGAACAAAAACACCCTAAAGAAGGGACTTATCTGACTTAATTGCTGAGAGCCACAGGGATGGACTCAGAAGAACTGTAACTGAAAAATACTCTCTGACCATCCTGGGTAAAGCCATGCTACTATTTTTTTTTTTTTAATGTTAAACTCATGGCCATAGTATTTGAGTGCCTGTGGACACCTCCTTCACCCCTGTCCCTGAACATCTGGGCAACAGTATCGCTATCTGTCCAAAGCTGCTCTAGGATAGGTTGGTTTTGAAATGCCCTTCCTTAACTGTTAAAGCCTTTAGAAGTAAAAAAGGTATTTGAGGGACTAAGTAATCCTGTGTCCACTGCATGCCATGCTTCTTGAAAGAGCATTGTCCAGCCATTTCATCAGCTTTTATGCACTGATGTATGTTTTTTCTAAAATTCTTTGAAAGTGACTTCATTATTGAAGCAATGACTTTGATGCTGTGAGCTCAGAAGCTGATGTTAAAGCCTAGCTTTGGTGAGCAAGACAGCTTGGATTGTATCTCGGAAAAGCAGGATCCTCTTGAATATTTCTGCGTTTGCCCAAGGTTTCAGGTAAGGTTCCTGCCTTATCCTTCTCTTTATGGGTATCAGGTATTATTTGTCTTTTCTAGTCTCAGGTTCTGCTGCTACCTGTGAAAAAGTCTGTTCTACCCCAGGATCACCTATTATCAAACTGCATCATCCATCAGTAAAACCAATTTGCACTTCCTCCCATCTCATTAACTTTATCCTTTTCTTTCTCCTTCTGCTGAGGTTCAGGGTTACAGAAGATCTGGGCCTTCCTTATTTCGAACATGGCAGTTCCTTCTTCAGTGCCTGCCATTTCTCTCAGGAAAGTGACATCAGAATTAAACAGAAAGACCCTTTCTATGGGCTAGGCTGTGAATGAGAGAAGTGAGGTCAAAAAACAAAACCATAAACTATTCTCAGGGAAACAAATCAATCTTCTGCTAGGCACAAACACTCCACTGAAGGTACAGGAGCTTCACTAAGGGGTAAAGCTGGAAATACCGCAGACCTGGAAAAGGCATTCACAGGAAGAAAAGGACTAATATAAACTGAAATTCATCTGCACTCTGGAACGTCCTTTCTTTAAGCCCCAACCAACTCTTGCTTTCATCAGAGGCCATCCATTCTACGTCATTGTTCATTTCCTTCTTAATGGCTCATCCTGAACTTGTCTTTCCTTCAATTCCCATCACCCCTTGCTGCTGGCTTTCTGTGTCACCAGGGACACGCCTAGCTGATGTGTTGGAGACAGGACTGGTGGTAAATGCTAATGGGAGAGAAAATTTTTGTCTAAACTGTTTACCTCCTTTTTCTTGCCAGTTCTACCCAAGAAAGCAATAAGGAATCTGCTGGTTTTTTCTGAGAGTTTTGGTTGAGGACTCTTACAAAACTTGTTATATTTAAATGAAAGAGAGGGAACAGAAACAAAGAAGGTTATGAAGGCATGGTTTCTTCATAATAGAGAGGTTTGGCCAAAGTTCACATCCCTGGAAAAGGAAATCTAGCTGTAGGATAGATAGAGAGAGGTTCACATGATGTTGAAGATGTACATGCAGGAAGAGAGGTAGAAAAAAAATGGTGCTTACAGGCAATATAGATTAAGGGAACTTAAGACCATCTGTAATTACTAGAATCTGATACAGGGCTCCTGATCAGGATTAACTTCTTTTATTACCCAGAGATGTTAGGTTTTTCCCTGTGTGCATTCTTTTTGGTCTTTGGGAGACTCAGGATTTCCTGAGTCATCTTGTGACCAACGTGAGATTCATGTCAAAGCCCCATGGCAAGTCCCTGAAGGAAGAAACAGGAATGAGTCAGACATGACGAACAGCTCTTTACATCTCTGAAGCAGCCTCTGTATTACAGAGAGTAAGGCAGTCCCAATGTGTTCTCAAGGTCTTATCACAGAAGTGAACTCAGAGGCAACGCTGCAGCTTGCACAATGCCTACTAAACAGAGAGAAGTGCAACAGAACTTAGGGGAGTGGTAGCTGTGCAGCTGCATGTTGCTTCTTGAAGCCTGCAACAAAAGGGCAGACTGAAGGAGCTGGGGAAAGTCCTAGACCAGACTTAAAAAATATATGGCTTTCAGGAAACACTTGGCTGATTAAGCAATTTTTTTGGCCTGCCAGATGGTCAGGAGACACCGTGATGTTTGGATCACTGGGTGCCTGAGAGAGGTTCTCATACCTCCCACCAGCTTGCCAGGTAATGCAGGTGCGGCGTCCCCCCAGCCAGCATGTACGCAGCTCTCGGCTGCGCAGCTGCCAAAAAAAACAATGGGGTGTCACAGTCAATGGAGAGGCAGAGGGGAGGGAAGGCAGATGAGAAGAAAAGGAGGATGGAAGACCAGAGGTAGTGATAGAGGCAGTTCTGGTAAGGTATGACGAAAGGCGCAGTTTGAACTTGGTAAGCCTACCCACCTGTCTGCTGCAGCGAGGCGTTCTAGGCCAAAATCCTATTGTATGAGGGAAATAGGGCTGAGTCACCAAATTAATTCCTCTACTGTTCCATGCATCGCATCATGTAACGCCTGACAAAGTCTCATTTGTTTAGTTTTGTCTCTGCTGTTCCAATAGAAAGGCTCTTCCAGGCCCTTCCTTTCTAATAGGTAGAGTCATAATTTTCTGCTGTTTATGTATAGCTAATTTGCCCTTATACTTAAATCTTCCCTTATCTCTCAAAGGTCTTCACCCTGCCTGTTGATGCATCAACAGACAACAGTCATATCCACTCTTGTCTTCACTTTGCAGGCCATACAGTCTGAGCCAACAGACAGTTCAGCCCTTCTAGGAAAGCTGAGTTGCACACACTGTGTAGTAGGAGTCTTTCAAATGATACCTGAAAAAAACAGGTCTTTCAACTCTGTGGACTTTCTGGTATTTTCATTCAGAGTATTTAACCAGTGTCAATCCTTCCTGGCTTCTTTTGTAGCAAAATATGTTCTTTGCAGCTCTTTCTGCTGGAAGGATAGGAGATTTCAAGCCCACAAATCAGTAAGACTTCCATATGCTTCGAGTTAGGCATGTGCATAACTTTTTCTGGATCAAGATTAGAGTTCTCACTACTTGACAAGATTCAGCTTGTGGTTTGTGAAGTGCTGCCAGTTCCTTTGGAATTAAAGATTTATATAAAATATCAATGTAAAAAAAAAAAAAGGCAATTCCCTATTCCAGGTTCATGTGTGTGCATGTGTGTACTGCATTAATTAAAAGCTGGTAGGGAAACAAGAATGATGCTCTGCAACATTACTTGTATCACAGCTATCTTTCTATGCCATGTGAGGGGTGATCCTTGTTCCTAAAGAGCTGTCAACTGTCTATAGGCAAAACCAAGATGGAAAGGGACAAATAAAGGCACAGAGATGATTTTTCCAGTGTCAGGAAGTGATAGAAATAGAGGCAGC
Source organism: Theristicus caerulescens (assembly GCA_020745775.1). NCBI lineage: Eukaryota > Metazoa > Chordata > Aves > Pelecaniformes > Threskiornithidae > Theristicus > Theristicus caerulescens. Next base: position 29,524,905 of record CM036566.1, on the reverse strand, counting down.
ATCTCTTGATCCCTGAATGTAGGTGAATATTCACTTCACTCTGCTTTCATGCTTCGTGGTGCTTCTTCTGGGGATAAAATGTTGTACAAACAATTACAGAGGAACTTAAATGCAACACTAACAATTTTTCTTGGCCTCTGTATTGCTTCTTTTCAGCCTGCAAAGATCGACACCAGGCTGTATTTGTATTGATCCGTCAGAAATGTCAGGAGAGGAATTCCTGGTTTGTGTTGGCTGACCTCTAGGAGTACTGGAGGACTGATAGGACTCCGAGATGGCAAGTGCAAACCCAGGCTGCAGTTTTTCTCAGCAAAATAAAAGTGCGGTGAGGAAGGAAGACCGCCTGCCCTTCCGCAGGGCTGAGCAGTAGAAGAGAAGGAGAAACACGGGTAAGCAGTCGCTGCGGTTCGGCACCGGGCTGCCGGGAGCGGGGGGGCGGAGGCAGTGTCCGGGCAGCGGCTGGGGCAGGCGGGCAGAGCCCGCAGGGTGCCGCGGGCCAGCGGGGCAGCGCGGCCCGGGCCGCGGGGGCGGGCGCGGCGCTGACCGAGGGCGGCGGGGCGGCCCCGGGGGAGGAGCAGGGGGCGCAGGGGGCCGGCCGGCGCGGCCCTGCTGCCCGTGTCCCGGAGCGGGGCCGGCCTAGCGGGAGGAGGGCAGGGCGAGGGCGGGGCGGCTGGCGGGCCTGGCCCAGCCCGCCGGGGAGGAAGGGGAAGGGAAGGGGGAGCGGGCTGCGCTGTTGCCCTTTTAAGCGAGGGAGTGGGTGCAGGAGGCTGGTACAAAGGGAGCTGCCGCCGCGCTCGCCGTCCCCCCGCCGGCTGGGGCTGCCCCGGCCCTCCCGCCATCTTCCGCCCCGCAGGCGCGGCCGGGGCCAGGGTCGGGCCGGGCTGAGGCGGAGGGAGGCGGCGGCAGAGCGGGCGAGGCGGCGCAGGCCCGGGCCCGGAGATGAGGCCAGGATGTCGGTGTCAGGGCTCAAGGCCGAGCTGAAGTTCCTCGAGTCCATCTTCGACAAGGACCACGAGCGCTTCCGCATCGTCTCCTGGAAGCTGGACGAGCTCCACTGCCAGTTCGTGCTCCTGCCGCCGCCGCCGGGCTCCAGCCCGCAGCCGCCGCCGCCGCTCACCATCCACTGCAACATCACGGTGCGGGGGCCGAGCGGGGCCGGGGGCGGCGGGGGAGGGCCGGGTCACGGCCCGCCCTCGCCATTGTCTGCGGGGCGCGGGGAGGGGGCGCAGCCCCGCCGCGGGGGTGACTCAGCACCGGGGGGACCGGGGCCTCCGGGACCGGGGGGGCTGCCGAGGCGCCTGGGCCCGCTTCCCCCCGCGGCTCTGCCTTTCCTCCCCGCCGTCCCCACCGCGACCATAACAAAAGTTAGGGAGCGGGCGCCCCCGGCCTCTGCTCCCCGCCGCGGCAGGGGCCCGGCGGCCCCTCGGGGGTTCCTCCGGGGGAGCCGCGGCGGCGGCTGCGGGGGACGGACGCGGGCCGCCGGCCGCCGCCTGCCTCGGGGCTGGGAGCCAGGGGCCGCGAGCCGGAACAAAGGGCGGCGGGGTCCGGGGCAGCGGGGAGAGAGCCCCCGGGCCGTGCCCCCGCCGCGGGGCCGTCCCCCGGGCGGCGGAAGGGCGACGGGGGGGGCAGAGGGGCCCTCCCGGCCTCCCCCGTCCCTGCGGCGTCTCGGCGGGGCACGGGGAGCGTTCTCCTCCCCGCCCCGAGAGGTGGGAGCCCGGGAGGGGGTGGAGGGCGAGCGCTTTACTGAGTGCGCCACACCGCCGCGGCCTGGAGCCGGGCGGCCCGCCCTGACCCGGGCCGGGAAGCGCCGCCCGGGCGGGCCGGTGGCGGCCGGGCCTTCCCCCCCGCGGGGGTCAGCCCGTCAGCCGCAGTGGGGGCGACCGCTTCGGGGGTGGCGGCGGCAGGAAGGACGGGGAAACTTTTCATTCTTGCCGTCGTGGAGGGTTAAAATAGCGCCTCGGGTCTCCTGCCGAATAGTTATTTTATCGTAATGGTGGCATTTAAACTTGTGAAGGGGGTATGAGCAGCCTCGTCGAATCTGAGGGACTTCTACTTGTGGTTTGTTTTGGGATTTCTCATTTCTGTGGGGTTTGTTGTTTTTTTTTTTCCCTTTAAATTCATTTGGGTTGGTTTGTTGTAGATGAGTGGGAGGGAAGCAGAATAAAATGTTCAGTGTTGTGTGCTATGGTAAAAATCCTCTGTGTTTTTAAAAGTTTAGGGCCTAAACTTGCCAAAGGATTTGAATATATTGGCGTCTGTGACTCACGTACAGGAAAGTGCTGGAGGTTCATTTTTATTGGACTGGCTGTAGTTATAAGCTGAATCTTGAAAAGGCATTTAAATTTGCTTAAGAGTAGAGTATTGAAAAATTTTGACTGGGTGAAAATAGGATTAGTACGTTTGGGTTTGAGGAAGATAAGCTCTAGAGCTTTTTTGTCTTTTGCCTGTGAAAGGATTGAAGTTTCAAACAGATACTGTGGAGGTAGAAACATGCATGTAAGTGTAAATATTTGAGTACTGAAAGATGAAAATGTGCATGCAAACCAGGCAAATCTAATAATCTTGATCGGATCCTTACTTGCCTTAAAGTAACTATTAAATTCAATGAGACTTAAGAGGATCTTTCAGGTTTCACAGTTAACTGTCATGAGAAGTCAGATTTGTGGTCATGGGACAGGTGTTTGTTTCACTGGACACTTGTATATACTGTTAAGACATAAGATGTTTTCAATGGTAAAATAAACAAGATGCTTTGGTGTTCTTGTTTTTAGACATGACCTATCAGACCATGACTTCCTTTAAATATTTTTTTATTCAGTAGGGAGTATTCCATTGCTGAGAAATCTGGCTGTTTCTTTCCACACAACATGATCTATTTCATAAGTCTCTCTCTAAAGAGTAAAATAAAAGGTCTGATGATTGCGCACCCTCAGTTGCCCATTGAATTTGATGGGTTATTTCTTCTTTGTCAAGTGACAGCTAACAGGGAAGCCAGTAGTAAGGCCTGAAGTTTTTGGTGCCTTGGATTTGTGCTGTGGTGTATATCCACTTCTGAGGCTGCTTTAGTTGTGGGTACTTTTGATAGTAACTCTTTCTTAACTTGCAAAGAAATATGCCCACTTGCTCGTAGGCCTTTGGTTGAGGTGTGTCTAAGCAAGCAAGAAACAGGCTTAGGTCACTCTTGGCATTTTTATGCATTATTGAGGAAACAGTGTCTGCAATCTGTTATTACAGTCACTTGCCCTAAAGGTTAAGAGGTCTTTTGCATGCCATTAGAATTCTGGGATATGAACTTGCAAAAAGAACAGGAAAAGAGCTGTTTCAAATCTTAGAGCGGAGACTTCTGCTTTGAAAAAAGGCTGTGTCCAAGCTTCTTGAAACTTTTGTTTCAGTTGTCTGTGAGCAGCTTGGTGCTTTCCAATGTTGAGTAATTCTTGGCTCTTTGAGGTAGGTGGCTATTTTCCCCATCTGTTAAAAATAAATGGGAGAGGGCAACCTGAGATAGAGAGGTGGCTCTCTTGAAACAAGTGGGCAGCAGATAACAGAGCCAAAAAGAGAAAGCTGATCTCTGGACTTCTGTCCTAGCTTTTTGACACAAGTGTTAGAACTCTAAGTGTGACAAAAGTGATTCCCCGCCTCCCCTCCGATAGGAGTCTCTTGGCTCTGACTCCTAATTGCCTCCAGATTTTTTTTGTAGGTACTGTAAACTAGAAAAGTATAAGTCTTGTTTACTGTGCTTCAGTGGATCTGCAGGTACTGTGGGAGCTAGAACTTCAAATGATGGTAATAGCATGCAAAAGCTGGTAAGGCTATGAAGTTGTTGGTAAATACGTTTTCTTGGGGAGACTCGCCCTTTGCATCAGAAGCTGCTATCTTAGTGCTCTGCATTTGCAGTGCAAATATATAACTTTAGCTGTTTGCTTCTTCTAACCAGTTTAACCCCTACAATACTGATCAAGTCAGAATATTTCCCTTACTCAACAAAAGCTTACAGTAGGTTGCACATCTGGACGCTCAAGAATCCTGTTAAGGGGAAGAGTAAGCACAAAGCTCAATAATCACTTTTTTCATTGTGATTCTGTTTGGGTATCTCAACAGTTTACCTAAAACAAAAGCTGTCTAGCAGTGTGTACAGATGCTGAAGTTACTGGACGGAGAAAAATCTGGTAGGGAAGGAAGCTTCCAGCAGCTTCTGCACCAAGTCTGAAAAGAGACCTGATAACTAAGTTGCTTTGATCTTCACAATGGATCTCTTTCTTTTCTCCAAATGTATCTCTCTCTTTTCTCCAGTCTAGAGAGAGAAGACAGAGGAAAGAGGGAACATTCTCCTGGAGAGGTGAGGGAGAATGTCTGCTTAGGAACTGCATGGATCTCCACGAGTCTCCTAGACTAAATTCCACAGTTTGATTAGAAGTCTGCCCTGGAATTTCTCACTGAGATGACTTTCTGATTGTCTGCAGTATGAGTTTGTAGAACTGCCAAAGTTAAGCATTTGCTGCAGCATCCTAGGAATAGTCTACCTGTGATACTGAGCAATGCTTGAAATTAAAGGAAGACCTATTTTACTTGATAGCTCTTCTGTCTCATAAAGTGACAGGCAAACTTTGTCTGAGTCTGTCCTTAATTATTTCTGGTAGTGACCTATATTGGAACTTAAATGGTTAATCAAATTATTTTAAAAGAGGCACTGTAGGGTGGAGTCATCCCTGTCAGAAACATTGCTGCCTATTCCTGAGAACTGTCTAATTATTGAACTTGTTCAGGCTGTGTACCTTCACATTCCCATTTTGTTATGCCAACAGCAGTGTCTCCATTCTGGAGTTTTATTTCTGTTTTTCTCAGGTTTTGTTTTTATTTAACATCAGTATTCCGATTAATCAAGTTCAATAAACCAGTGTCCTTTACAAAGTATATGTGTTTATCCTGGTCCTATTTTGCGTGTTTTTTGAAATAGTATCAAAAGAGTGGCCTTACTTAGAGGAGTGTGTTTATTGATCATGACTTTAAGTAAGTGTCTTTCAGTGCAATCTGTAGTTTCAGTTTGGTACCTTATCAGACTTATGTTGTAGTATTCCAAAGGATATGTTAGAATTATTCTATCTTTTCCTTGTTATTGCAAGAAAAAGTACTGATTTGCACTGCTGTAAAACATCTCATATTTTTTATATAATCTCTTCAGAGAGAAACTGGATATTAATATCTCTCCACCCATACACAAAACTACTACTGAAATTCTGTGTCCTCGAGTAGCACTTGCAGGTAGAACAGTGTTTGCGCCAGCTCTGTGTGGGAGCAGATTTTGCCCCAAACAGATACTGGGCTCTGATGTGCAGTGATATCCTTCATACGTTAACAATTCAATTCATGTGATATGGCTGACTCCAGTATACTCTTGCTTCTCTGCTGGAAAGAAGTACCTTCTGCTTTCACTGAAAAATACCCTGCTGCTAAATTGGAGTTAGAAGCTGCTATGAAAGACTTGAAAAGGTTGCTGTCTACAGATAACTGCAATTGATGGGTGAAGACTTTATTTTCCCTTCTAAACCAGAATGGATGAAAAGATATTACCTGTGAAGCTTTTGACAAGTTGGGTATATACAGAAAGTGAGTATATTAGAACATGTGATAGTTCTTCAAAGGCATAAGATTTTAATATTAAATGCCCTCCTAGCTAATGCCTAGACAGCTGATAACCTTTTAAAAAGGTTATTTATTTGTACACAGAACTAACCACATAATGAATGAGGCGTTCAGTTCAAACCACAGATTTTCTTTCTTTTTTTTTTTTTGTAAGATCACTAGACATTCTGTAGTGAGGTTGAGACCTTCGTCTTGCAGCATATGGATACCAGGACTAAATAAAAGTGTACGCACTTTATCTTGATAATGCGTGCTTTTCTAACTAGAATTAGATATACTTGGAGTTTTAAAAAAGGCACTGAAGTAAGTATTATCAAACATAACTTATGCAATAGAAATTGAGAAGTTTAGTCTTTTCTTCATTTAGCAAACCAAAATTAAGCAAACAAACAAAAAAAACCTGAAAGAGTGAGGATTTTAACTTCTCTTTGTATGCCAAGACTGTAATTGGACAAGGAATCTTTGAAAAAGGAGTAGGAGAAATCTTTTGTGTCTGGAAGACATAGGACTTTACTTTCTGACACCACAGCTTAGTTGTGCTATGTGTGAAAGGCTGTGACCAGTACTTCAGGATTTTGCAGGTCAGTTGTTCTGTCCCCTCTATAATGTATGAAGTGTTCCTAAAATATCCTAGAAAGCCACAATGGTGGGCTTCAAATATAAATGCTGGCTTATGTTGAGGTTTTAATGTACAGGAAATTGCACTTATTTCAAATGGGTTACTCATGTGAGTTAATGATACAATAATTTCAGAACTGGGACTGTTGTGGTCGTCAAAAGAGCTCTCCCTGCACTTTGATTAAAAGAAGTTTTATAAAAAGAATTATTTCTTTTTACTCAGCATGCTGCCTTATGTTAACTGTTCAGGAGGTTTTTGTAAAAGACTGAAAGATACCTGGTAATTTTTGTATGTTTCTTCATATTCACTAATTTTAAAGAGACTAGTTGAGAGTAGGGCTACTTTGTAACAGGCATTTGATAGTGTGTGATGGTTGCCTTCCATTTGTGTTGCCAACAATATTTACTTTGTGTCAAAATTGGAGTACTGGTAGTTGACCCTACCAGAGACCTTTGCTTTCAAGAAGCAAGAGTACTCTTGATTTTTTTTGGGGGGGGGGGTGGGGGGGGGTGGGATATGGAGGGAGTGTGCTAAGATTTTGGCTTTTTTGTCAAAGCTTTTTATCAATGAAATGAGTAAAATAAGGGAGTAGTGTAGAAAGTGCATTCTTAACTGGAAAATAAGGTTGGACTTCCAAATTCATCGTGGTAGTCTGTCTGCAACGGAACAGTGTAAAATCAGAAGTTATTAATGGAGTTGATGAAGTGTATTCCCAAAAAAGAGTAACTTCATTCTGTCAGACTTACTCAGACTAGAATGAATCTCCAGGTGTTTTTTCTGTGTTATGCCAGGGGATATTGTGTATTGATGACATGTTGGTATCCTCAACATGAATTAAAAATTATGATTGCTAGGAAAAACAAGTATGATTGTGTCCTATGCAGTCTGTAACACTGCTGTTGCTTGCAGACCAGCAAAGGCTATGTGCCTTGTGAGCTGGCCAAAATCGAGTTTACTGGATTAAGGACCTGGCTGGCATGTAAAAATTCTTTACTGGGTTATTGTTAATCTGGATCATTTCCCAGTCTGGTTCACTGTGTGGCTGCACAAACAGCTGTACCGTCACAACAGAGGGCACAGGAATGAGTGAGTGCTGGGGAAGACTGCTGAAGCCAGCATTGCTGACAGAGAGCTGCTTGCCAAGTGCTGACTGAGTCCTCAGCGGCACTTGGGATTGCTCCTGTGTGGAGTACCTCAGCTGGCATCAGTCTGGTGGACCTACATGAGTGTCTGGTTTGTTACAGTGACAGCTAAATAGAGACAACTGGACCAGTCTAACTGGAAGGTGTTTGTTTACTTGTAAAATCAAATTCCTTTCAGGAGAATGGAAGATGCAAAGATGGAGACAGTTCTTTAAGTAGTATTGTTGGGGGGGGGCGGAGAGGGAGGGGAAACCTTCTGGATAGGAACAAATGTTTATATAAGCTGATTTACAGAAATAACTACTATTGTAGTTATGCCTCAGTGTGGACTGTTCAGTACCATCAGGTGTTGTTTGCCTTTATGTAGTTTTGAAAAGTTAGAAAACCCCGAATTCCTGGCTGAAGTTGATTTTTTTCTTTTTTTTTTCTTTAGACTATGAATCGTAATATGCTATTTTTAAGAGATGCTAGTTTATGATTTAGTAAGGATTCCACTGTATTTCTTCAGCTGCAAGCTCTGTAGAAGAAGTGAAAATGACCTGTCACCAGCTCATAGAAGACAACTGGAAAATTAAATGACTGATTATAGTAAGGAGAGGCTATTTAACATTTAGATCTTATATCACCCTGCCTGTATTCAGTACAGTTGAAGCTAATATGATCAGAATAGTTCTCAGTTGATCTTTGCTGGAAACAAGCATACCAGTTATGGTATGTCTTACTGATTTCTTGTTTCCAACTGTAATCTTTAAGTGTGGCATTCAAATAATGACCTTATGTGTTTTGTTTCTTTTTTGTTATCTCATGCATACAAGACATCCTGCTGTATTAAGTACTGTAGAGCAGTTAGTATGCGATTTCTTGAGATTTAGTTTGGACTGTATTCTCCTTTCTCCCAGATCTCTAATTTTTTTAATCCCTCTGAGAGAAATACTTTAATACGGTTGCAGATCTTGCAATAGCTTCTTCAGTGTGTATTCAGAAAGACAGAAATATAAACTCTGTCAGAACTTGTATAGTGGCATTAGAAAAAAATTAAAGCGTTCCTGTGCGGCGGTGTTCAAGATACCACAGGCTTCCTTGAATTTTTGAAGTAGGAAATAACTGTGGTAAGATTGTGGTATTTAACTTATTAATGGTAAACATTGGTTGAACTCCATGGTACTGAAATTTTGTGGGGGGGACAGAGTTCCATCTAAATGGCTGTAATCTGAAGGCCAGTGACTAAGCAGCAGTCAGACATAAATTCCTGAAGGTAGAGAGAATGAAGAGGAGGAAAGGGAAGCATGGATTTTTGGGTGACAGCAGATGTGACATCAGATTTTGCATGCTGAGAAGTAACTGTCTAAGTGATAAAGGCAAAAGAAGGTCTGCTAGGAAACTTTTCTTTTTCAAGTCAAGTCAGGAAGAGATTGACATGTCGCAACTTAATTATAACCACTTCTTCAGTTCTAGCCACATTAGAAGCCATTTCTTGCTACTCTGGCTTTGTGACGCTAATGTTGATGATACCTTCTCTGAATGTACTTCTCTGTGTAGTTGCAGAAGTAGATAATTAAATAACTCTCGATGATTAGAAAGCGTTGATAATTTGTTTCAAGTAACCAGACTTCCTTCAGGAATTTGGGCTGCTGGTAAAGAAAGAGTATTGGAGAATCAGATTTGCAAAATACCTTTCTCTTTAGTGCATGTGTCTAGCTGCTTATTAGATAAACCATTGCCAGCTTGAGTACACATATAATACATGCATTAAAGAAGGGAGCCCCTTGTGGCTGAAGGCTCTAACACAACCATCATCTGACAACTGTCAAGACGAGTACAATCACACAGTGGGGTTTTTGTGTGTGAGGAGCAAGATAGGTTGATCCGACTGCTATGAGGTGCTATGGTAAAAATCTAGATTCTAGTATCAGCTCTACCACTTTCTTCCCAATAAGCAAGTCACTTAGTCTTCAGCAATGCTGTGTTCTTTGCTCAGTTTTCAGTGTGGATGATCTGTAACTTTATTTGTTGCTGTTAATAGTGTTGGCAAAGGGAATGTTCCTTAGCTCACTTAACTGGGTTGGCCCTCAACAACAGTTTTCATTTTCAGAGACTACACACTGCTCTTGAGCAACTGTCACTTGCTATGCTGTTAGCTAAATCATGCTTGGTGTTAAGAGTTGTGTTTGAGCAGCAGTACATTAACATTTGGTGGATTTTACTTTGGGTCCATACAAAAGGTGTTGAGTGTCTTTCCTGTGAATTTCTTTGAATGGATAGATGGCATGCTGCATTATGATGGTGACCTGGAGAATAAAATGTTGCTTCACAGTGAAGATCAATAACTCTGTTTTTATCAGAAAAGTGCCTTTTTTGCTTTTATGCTCAAAGTTCGTATTTTAATCCTGTGTAGTTATGTCATACTGGACAACAAGTAGCCTGCTGCCTTTGTTTGGTAAGGGGAGTGGATGAGGTTGTAGCAACTGATAAGAGAGTCTGATAAACCTATTTTTCCAAGGGTAACGTGCAATTTCACATATCGGAATCAGCAGTTGGAGCATTTTGTGAAGATTAAATAGTTGAAGAATGACTGGCTGTAAAAACTTGACCGAAAGAACTTGACCATAAGAAGTGTAAGAACTGTGATGCCACGTCTGCATTCATGTTTGTGACCATTTGAAGTGATGTTTTGTGCCTTTGCTACTTTGGTTGTATGTGTTTCAGCTTCTTCTAAGGTAATGATGTTTGAGCAGTAAGAGATTTAAATGTGCATACCTGGATAGAGACATGGAAGTAAAACACAGAGGTAGCTTAGATTATTTCACAAACTTTGAAATTATTGGTCTCTTGTATGTGCCTATTTGAAAGCAGCATTTGCTGAAGTCTTTTCCAGGATTTTTTTTTCCTCAGAATGTTATTTTCTTAGGTGTATCCAAATTTTAAGTTAAAGATTCCATAATAATTTCAGAAGAATTCTATGGGCCTGGGTTGAACAAATGAATTTGTGCAGATGAAGCTGCAAATTACAAGCTTCTTGGGTTTTGGGATAATTTTACAGAAGTGAATTGCTGTTGAAATACTGTCCCTGTTCATACTTATTTAGCTGTGCTGTGGTCACCATCTTATGAATATTGGCACTTGCAGTTGCTGCTGAATCTGTATACTGCAAAAAGTGTTCCATAATCTAGGCTTTCAGGTCATTTAAAAACATGCTGTAGTCCACGTGCACTTGTACAGAAAGTGGCTGTAGAAGGTGCAAAGTGGCAGACCATTGCACGTGTGTCTATAAAGCCTGATGTGACAGGAGGGGAACTGCTTTGCTCTGCCCGAGAGGCTGTCTGTTGTGAAGACACAAGTAATGTCCATAACCATTCTGTATGCTCTTAACAGAAACATTTCATTGTGGTTACTTTTGTGGTAACCTTCTACAATCAGTAGAATTTGTTTGTACAGAGAAATATATTTGTTTTGGGGATAATTTGTGAATTTTAGAGTCACCTATAGAGTTGTGGTTTGTTATGGTCTTTCTGTTCCGTGAGGCACATGCCTTTGACCCTGCCTCCTCTAACATGGCTGTATTTAATAACATAAACAATTCTAAAACAAGACACTCTGCTACACTTGCATCATTCCCTGGAGAGTGTGTGGGAGAGGAAAACCATGACCCTGTTAGTTGTGTTGTTTTAATGCACTCCTGAAGGTATTCAGTTCTGCGGTGATCAGCATACTAGGAGAACCTACATAGAACAGGATTATGGGATTCTTTCACCTACCTCCTGTAAAGGTGCAAGGTGATTAAGCTCTTGCAATCTCCAGGGGTCCGACCAAAGCAAGCCACTTCATCTGGGATTGTCTTGTATAGGCTGTGGCTGTCAAGACAGTCATTAAACTTGAGGGTAGAATTGCAGTAATTTTCTATGTTTGAAAGAGATGCATGCATTTTAGTCAGTTGAACTTGGTGCCTTACCAAATGCATGAGTTGTGACAAGTATTCTCACTGAACTGAGCATGTCAGGCTTTGAGTTCAGGAAGAGTGTAAGAAAATAAAAGCTAATACAAGCTTGCTTTCTGTGGTATAGAAACAGTTAAAGATCTCTGTTTAACTGAATTCTAGTGAATAGAAGATGTCCTTCTGTTTATATGCATTGAGAAAGTTAATAGTATATTGTATACAATCCTAAAGTTCAAAAGGAAAAGCAAGTTGAAGTTTTTCCCTTGTTCAGTAGAGGTGAGTAAAATTCACTTTGCTTCCTTCCCACCCCAGTATTAAATTTTATTTTTACCCCCCCTATTGCATACACTTTTCTTATTTTTTAGAATTCTGGATCACTGAACTGTTAGATTCTTAAAGAAATGACAATTATTTCATATATAAAAGTGCCAATTTTTACTTGAACTTGGAAATTAAATGTTAAAGTATTGTAATATGTTCAATAGCCTGTTCAGTCTGTACAACAGAGCAAATTATGATGTCAGGAAGTTTGAAAATACAAACTTTTGGGGTTTTAGTAACTTGAGGTTTCTGGGAAATAGTTTTATTTGGATTACTTCCAATGAAGTTTCAAAAAAAGCTGAGTTGAAAGTGACCCTTCATGCTTTCTTCTTTTTTTTAATTATTAGAAAGAATGGGATGGGAGGGCAGATGACAGTCTGCTGACTTTTAAAGGTTCTTAGCCTGTAGATTTCATGGCTACTCAAGTACCTAGTGGTAGAAAATGCTTACGTGCATCTTCAGCTGCCTTTGGAAAATTTGGCCCCTAATAATGGGAAGCAGTCTGTCAGTTGTGTAATCACATCTGATACTCTTTTAAGAAGCTGTAAGTACTAGTATTTTATGGTCATCAAGCTAAACTTTAGCTTTAAGAATATCTTCTCAAGTCCTGATATTTTTGTTAATATTAATTCTGGTTTGGTGTTTTTTTTGTTTTGTTTTGGTTTTGGGGGTTTTTTTTTCCTCTAAAGGCAGGTTGACACAGGTGAAAAATTCATAAGTAGTGACTGATTGACAAACAATTTCAAATAATATGTATTAAATTGTAGCTAATTGTATAGTTAATCTTCAGTATTTTTTGAACATTTGTGTAGGATGTGTATATGATCCCTAACCAGTGGAACTTGATTTTATTTAAAAAAAAAATTCAATTCTCCTATGTAATTCAAACAATCAAGCTAGAAACTTGGTAGCATCAAGGTGTCTGCTGAGGTAAAGCTATCTATGATTTGAGATCAATTACTCGATGTGTGTTTATAGCTGCAAGTGTGTTCACCTTGAAAAGACTGTATTAGCCCTCTGAAATGTCTTGTTACATTAGGATTTACTTTCTTCATTGCTAAGATTTGTGTGAGCTAGAATGGTCTCTTGCTAGCCTTCTCAAAGCAATTAAGCTGTTTAAAAGATCTGAGAGTTTGATGTTCTGTTGTTTGGAAGTAAAGGGGGGGTGGACAAAAAATTTTGGGACTGAAGATAGAAGTTGGAAGTGCTGTTATGAAAATCAGATAAATTTTAGCTGTAGCTGGTGTAAAAAACAGAACTAGGTTCTTTCAATGATGGAGATTTTGCAAAAACTTAGAGAAGAAATCAAATTGGCTGAATTTTGTTCAGCCACTATGCTAAGGAGTTTTGAAAGAAAAAAAAAATAATCACTTTTTCAATCTAAGATGATCCTGGAAATCAAAGAAAACAAAGAACTGTGAGCATGTAATTGCAATTTTAAATCATAATGCTGAAGACGTGTGTTTTAAATGTGTTTCCCTACCATTTGACCATGATAAAATGGCTCCGTTGTGCACAAGGAGATGTGGTTACTCTATTACCTCACAGCAAACTGTGTGTACAGGTTGTTCTAATCTTAGGAATGTGAGCAAAATGTGTTGTTTTTATTTAGCAACTTCATGATTTCAACAATATTGTAATTTAGAAATAGCTTGCTTAAAAGTCTTACTAACATCAGAATTGTGTCACTGTAGCTTTATAGAACAGGATAAAGATTATATAACATTGCAAGTAAAACAGCGTTATTGTTAAGGATGAGAAAGCTTAGATAGGATATACTTAGATGACAGATCTCTACCCAAGAAAAGCTGTCTGAATGTAAGCGAAATTGTTAGTAAAACATAAGCAGACCCTCTTACAGAGGATGCAACAGAATGTCTGAGCAGTGAGATCCTGCATGTATTCTTCTGATGTGCTGTGGTTTTCCTAAATGATTTGATAGGTTTTGAAATTGTTCCAGTGGCCGGAGTTGCGGGCCTTTATTCTTTTTGTGTTTTGTATGTTTATTAGTAGGCTAAATTCTTTTGCTGCATTCTGTTACAGAAGCTACAGAAGCATTTGTGTTGACAAAGCTCCCAATCTGTCCTGGTGTTAATACAAAGACTCTCTAGAAGTGATGATCCCATGAATTGTAATTGTATCTGGGTTGGCTGTAAACATTCAGCCTTTGTCCTCAGGCCTTAGTACATGCTAGGTGTGATGTCATCTCAGCATGTCATGTCTGTCTTAGCAGTTGCATTAGCTTTCCAAGCTGTACAGCATCCATTAGCTTGTGAAAGCTGCCCAAAGCTAAGCATTGTAGCCTTTGCCTCTTGTGATGAATTTTGGGGTTTACTTGTAGAGAGTGGGGAAAATGTCATGTTACAGCAGTTACATAAAACATCTCAAACATTTAATATGGGTGATACCTGTGCAGCTAAGGTAGATTATATAAAATCACTGTACATCACCTGCCTAGTGAAAGGCCTAAAATAATGGGTTTTTTTTGTAGCCACTGAGAATTAATAGTAAAGTAACTTCTATTCTAGGGTTCCTTTCATGAAATATTGTCTTAGTATTTGGAAACTTGTTCCTTACATGCCATAACTCAAATCCATCTCTTCTCTCTATAGGATGCAGATATGGAAGAAAAGGCTGACTTAATTCTCTAAACAGAATTTGCTCATGTGAAGTTTAGTTGTTTGACCTTACAAACCACAAGCTTAGTTTTTCATTGCATGCTATGGTGTTACAAACTCATGAGCTTGTTTATATCTCAAGATCAGAATGTTTGAAGTTTGTGTGTGAATTCTGTATTTCAAAATATAGTGACTCATATCCACATGAAACTCAGCTGTTCCAAAAATATGGATTACTTACAGATCTAGAGAAACTTAGTACCATTTATATTTTTAAGTTAAACAAACATATTTATTGGTAAGTCTGAAGAATTAAAAACTGTTGCAACAAACTGGAAGTTAGATGAACTTGTATTTTAATATTAAGCATCTGTTGTGAAAAAGTTGGAACATGCAATTAAATATCCATATTCCAGAAGTCTAAAATTTGAGATCTTTTCTGATACAGATGAGTGAATATGCTCACACAGTGTTTAAGAAAAGCCTTTCTGATAAATGCATTGTTCCCATTCATGTTTCAAAAGCTAAAGCAGGCTAAAAATTTGAATATTTAACAATTTTTAGGGTATAGTAATTCATATGTGCTATACAGTAATAATGCAGGCAGTATCAAATCCTAGTATGTTTTCTCCCATACAGCAGGACTTGCTTTCATTGCAAAAAATGGAATAACTTGGAATGAGAGCAAAGAATGAGGAAGGTCTGTCATTCAGTGCAGAAGACATTAGCACATTCAAGTAGCCACTGTAATGTATTTAAACACATAGTGGGATTGCTCGATCATCAAATCTGCACTATCGGTCATGTCCCTGTCTGACGAAGGATTTGCTGAAAGTTTTTTGGAGGAGATTTTTGTATAGGCCCCCCAGACTGGGATAGATACTGATTGCAACCAACAAATGTCCTACTGTGGGTTTGTTCATTAAATCCTTCTGGTGGAGAAAGGAGAAACAGAAATGTCAGAAAAGAAGAATATAGACAGTGAAGAGTTGAGCTTCATCCTGTAAGCAGTCTTCAGATTCCAGATATGGTTTAGAAGAGTGGACTGACAGATGTTTATCTTCTATAAATCATTGCAATTAATAGACTTGCTTAGACCTGGACTAACATAATTAACAAATGCTTGATTTAAAAAAAAAAAAAAGCCAAAAATACCTGTTAGGTGAATGCACATACACAGTCCAAATGTTGACTGTACCTGGAGAATATTTTTATTCTAATGAGTCTGAGGACTTCAAAAAGCAGATGGCTCAATGAATCTTAGAAGGGATTTTGCTTGTTCTTTGTATTTTCTGATGGGAATGCTGGTGTAATCTAAAGTCATGGTAGTAGTGTTTACCCTATTGCCTTTCTCTTAGCTTAGTGAGCTGGCCAGAGAAGTTCAGGTCTCAAAAATAGCTGCTTCAAACAGTAGGCAGTAGGCCTTCAGGCAGTAGGTCCACAGTTAGCAGAGTCTCCCTTCTGATGTTCCCCACTGTGCATAAAGATCCAGTGTGCAGTATGAAAGTCTTCAGGTAAGAATATTGCACTATTGCAGAAGACTTTACAGGTAGATTGCATGTTATTAAAGATGAGTGAGATGTTATCAGTACAAAACATGGAGTATCTTTAATGAAGTGTAGCTCCTAAAAATAATAGTTTGGGAAGCCAGTGGCAGCTGGGAATTTAACCTTGTTTCTCCAGCAGTGATAGTGGTTAGTCTTTCAAGAATGTCTTAAGTGAAACTGAGCAGAAAATACACTTCTCCAAGGTACTGTATTTGGTAAAGAAAGAAGGTGATTAAGCCACACGTAACTACCCATCTGTTTGCCTGCCTTAGCCTTAAAATCTTGGCAACCTGAGCACTGGACTTTCTTGACAGACATTTGAGATGTTAGACCTTAGTTAGTCAAGAATAGATATTCTAAGGTCTCTGTATGGTATGCTTCAAAGTGAAGCTGAAAGATGTAAGCAGCCTTCCTTGTCTTTTCATAAAGATACTAGGAATATCATGTAGTCTTCTAAGGTATTTTTAGCTGTGATTTGAAAACAAAAAAAAAAACCCCAAACATAAACTTGGGGGGGGGGTGGGGATTGAGCTTGTTTAAAAATAAGTTTATGCAAAGGCTTCAGTTTACAGGTGGGAATTCTAGACCTCTGGAGCTAGAACTTCCCTGGAGTATGCTGCTAGGTGTGGCCTCTGCTCTGATAGTATGTTTCGCCAAAGCTGATGTCCTTTATCTAATCACATGGTTTCTTTTATGAGGTTCAGTACTTCAGCTAGAAGGTCAGTTAGGAAGTAAGCTTTGTATTATTAAAACCAATTCTAACATGCTTGTATTTTTCTACAGTTTTCAAATGGATAGTGTTCTGTATTCTAATAAACTCAGTATCTTTGAAATGATAGAAGCTAGTTTAAGGTAGGAAGGTCTGGGTTTTCTTTTGGGACTTACACTTTGAGAGCTTGCTAAGGCTAAGTTTGCTTGGGAATCACTAAAGACCAGACAGTAACACTGACAGACAGGTATGATGTCTTCCTTCTGTGAAACTTCTTACTGCTGTCTTGAAAACTATAAAGCAAAAAATACACAATGCAATCAAGAAAGAATGTAAAATTGTAAGCATAGTGCACATTTTGGAGTCATCTATTAGAGTAGCAGTAAGAACCTTGACTCTAAGTGTTGAAGAATGAAGCATGGTTTGTTGTCTCTGGAGTGAGAAATATGGAGTTTTTGCTTTTAAACTGCAGTGAGGGAAATGAGTGAAAATGCCCTCATATTATTTTGTAAGACCTGGGGATGTGAAGATAATATCTGGGTGATAAAACTGAGGTTCAGCAATTTGTCCTCAACTACTAGAATTTAATTGAATGGGTGAGAAGTGGAGAACACCTTAAATAACTAAAACAAAACAAAAAAATCCAAGCATGTCAATGATATGAGGAGACACTTACTGTTGAGTTGGAAGCTACATGGTTTCCTCCATCCTCAAAATGTTACCAAACCTGTGTTAGGAAAAAAAAATGGAATTGCTTTTTGAAACATCTAAACAAGAGGGAAAAAACTTCTGTTTACCTTTCTGTAGCAAGGGTCCTTCTAGCACCTTTTGAAGGGCTGCATGCTGTGGCAGCTTAGTGATAGAAAAATCACTTGTCATGGATTGTATGAGCGGTTGTGGGCCACATCTGTTCCATATGATGTATGTGCCCTAATCGTGGCTTGTTCTGGAAAATCGAGTACACTTCTAATCCTGTGAACCCATTTGATCTCACTGTCACTAGGATGTGTTTTGGCACCTGCTTAACAACTGTAGGACTCTATGGATGGAAGAAAGTTATTCTGTAAGCTTTCTTGATAGGGTTGTATGCAATATATTGTTTGAGAAATCTTTCACCAGTGGAAAGTCCTCTACGAGCCTTGATGGTACAAAGATAAAATTACAGGTTTCTGGCATCATGATCTGCCTGTTAACTTGTCCTCTAAGGGAGGAGATTGGAGCTATGTTGCTTCAGTCTGAGGGGCAGTGCTAGAACAGTTTGAATAATCCTGTTTGAGGAGGAAATCTGAAGACTCGAGGTTTTGTTGCTTTCACAGCTTTTATTTGGAATAATCTGTATTTTTATGAAAAATCGGCATTGGTATACTTTTATTCTTTGACATGTACTACTTGTGATTCCATTTTTTGGTAATAATCACCTGTACTGCATTTCTAAATTTCTTTCTCCTGCTCCACCCGTTTCCAGGGTTTTAAACTTTTCAGTGCCGTTTCTTATTTATGTCCATCATCTGATCAAGATGAAAACAGGATGAAATACTAGAAGAACCAGTTGGCTGGATTTCTTTCAACTTCTCTTGCATTGCCTAAAAATGCTATGTTAAAAGCTTCTATGTTACCTGACTTGGAGTAAGATAAAAGATGATGTTAATCCTGTGTTGTGAAATTTTTGGGGTGAATGAGTTTTAAAAGCTTTATGGGTTTTTTGTTTATTTATTTGTTGGGTCTTTTGTGTTGTTTTTTTTTAACAGGAGTCTTACCCCTCTTCATCACCAATATGGTTTGTAGAATCAGATGACCCAAACCTGACTTCAGTCTTAGAGCGTTTAGAAGATATTAAGAAGAGCAATACGCTGGTGAGCAAGTGTTTTGGTTGCTTTGGGTGTTTATTTGGTTTTGGGTCTTTATTTAGCTCTGTCACATTAACAAGCAGTTAAATTAGTTCAGTTTTGGGGTTACTTGAGAGGTTTTGTAAACACAAGTTTCTCTTCCAAAACCATATGAACCAAAAGTAATCCGAAAGATTTGGGGAAGGGCAGAGCAGATGACTTAAATGCTTGCTCTTTAAAAGAAGTTAAGTTTCAGCTCCAATAACTACACTGTTTAAGGTTTTCTGAAAATAATTAAACAGTGAAATGCACGAGAACTTAAAACTACTGAATAAAACAGCTCTTCTAGTGTTTTCTTTGCATGAAGATCAATTATGGAGGCAAAAGCTTTGGGTTCTTGAGAATGTATATTCTCCAAAATGTGGCTGTAATGGTAACTAACACAAAGAATTCCTGGTTTCAGTAAAGAAGACTTGACCTGATAGCCTCTGGTTCATCTGAATGTTGCTTAGATAGTGATAAGTTTGAACAGTATTGTGACTTCGGACAATTGCTATTTAAAGAAAATCTTTGCACAGATTCTAGTGGTAGTTTTGCATTTCAGAAAACTATCAGGCCTTATATCTTACTTGAGTACCCTTTTGATGAAGTGATAGGAGCTGTATATACATAAAAATTAACTTCCCATTCTATGCAGGAAAGTGAGTGTCCTTGACTATTACCTGAAGAAAAATTTCAGTACAAATGTACTTTGTTCCACAAAGAGAAGTGTTGCAGCCTACTGACAAATTCAGTGATTAAAAGTGTTGTTTTTTGTCTCCTAATTCAGCTTTATGGATATTTAAAGAGCCCTTAAGGATGATCTTAATTAACAGATTATTTTAACATTTTTTGTTTATTTTTGTGTACAGGAATGCATGCATGTATGTGGTGCATACAAAACAAATCAGTATGCAGAGTAGCGCTGCTTGCATCAATTATGTGCTGGCCTTAGTATTTGCCTGGTTTTGGAAAAGTTGGGAATGTTCTTTCTCATGAAATCACTTACCTGTAATGTTTACTGGGATAATGTTAATCAAGCATACTCGACCTTAAATAAGGATGTGCAAATTTCTTTTTCTAAAGAATGTTTAGGATGCATTTGACTTCTGGCAGAAATAATTAGAAAGCTAACAAGCAAGTGAGAGTCTTCATGTGCCTTGCCATAATTAAAAACAAAGGGGCATTGCAGAGGAACATTAGTGTTTTAATGTATTATGTTGGATCTGATTACAGGAGACACACATATCAGTTGTTTATTTTCTTCTTACAACCTAAACTTTAGACTAAACTACATTTAGAAGAATGTTATCTGTCTCTTAGTCTTTGTGACTTCTGCCTAGAAAGACATATGACAGTATAGGAGCAGAAAATGTGGCCAAATCAACTTTTTTCTTAAATACACTTCTTGGAAGGTTCTCTAGCTTCAGACTAAAGGTTTTAAACAAGGTATTTCCTGTGTTTAACAGCCTACAGGTTTACTTGCAATAGGGTAGAAAGCTTTATTGCAAACATGCATAGGATTTGCTGTGCTGAATTGCATATGCACATAGACCGCTTATGTACGTTGTAAGAAAACAGCTTCTGATATCAAGATTGTACTTGCCCATGTAAAAGCTGATGGGTTGATGTAATAGAGACCTGTGGATGGCCCATTGGTTTTTCAGGAATCCACCCCACATCATGTTATGCCAAGATGAAGACAGATGGGAGTGGTTGAAGAGACAAATACTTTCACTACAAAATCTGACTTCTTTGTTTTGCTCAAAAGGCTTGGCTTTGTGAGTTTTGGGTTTGTTTTTTCTCCCTACAACTTTTTCCCTTGCAACTCCCTCCCTCCCCTTCAAGGGTGTTGAAGCAACTCACACACAAACTTCTTGCAGTTGACTTATCATGCTCTCTCCTAAAAATCACTTAGTTCAATTTAAACTTTTAGAATGTTTCAAACCAGTTTTCATTTAATCTATTGCAGCTAAAGGATTGTTTGTGCCATGTTGCTCTAAACTCATAAAGTTATTAGAACAGTCAAATTTTGAATGGGAAGTTGCATTGAACTCTTCCAGGAGCTCAACTGAGCACAGTGAACATGTGCTAAAAGCACTGCTAGCACATGTACCCTGATTTAGAGTTCTTGGTATTACTCTACCCTTTCTACTTGCTTTGTAACTTTTGACAGGTATCAGCTGTTTGGGAAACTGAAGAAGATGCTCTTCAGGCATCAAAGTTTGACAGGGCCATATATATGGAAGCCTTGTCATTTGACATGGTAAAAGGAAAACTGGTTTACCTATGTTTAAAATCATACACACCTTTCCTGGAAAATCTTCTGTGGGTCTGAAACTCTGTTACCTTGGCATCAGCGTGATGCTTTTTGCTATGAAAATTCTTCAAAACACTAAAAGTATTGAAGGGTTGTTAAGAACATGATCAGCATAGATAGCATTAGGTTTGGAGGCTTTAGCTGCTTGACTGCTCATATTGAACAAGCTCTAGTCAGCAGATGAAGGGGCTACAGAATTCTCTCTGACCCCTAGTGTCTCCTGAATTCCCTTTCAGATCCTGAAAATCAGCTTTGCATTAGACTTGGTAGGTAGCTGAAACTGACAGCTGCCTTGTAGTGGTTGTGCAATGCAAAAGAAATCCTACTTCAATTCCATTGTTCTGTTTAATATAATGGAAGTTATAGTTGCAAATCTAAAGTATCAAACCTTACTTCATGGGTTATTAAATATAATTATATGTGATTTGGAGGTTTGCTTTTTTAAAGACAATAGTGAAATGGACTTAAATTCAGATGGGCAGCTTTAATTCTCACACTCTCCAAACCTTGAGGGCTTAAATGTGCATGGAAGGCTTCAAAAGTATAGAATTCCTGGCATAAATATGTGTACAGCTTGGATAAGCTGCTGTCCTTAAGCACACTACGTCTGTATTAAGAATTTAGATTTAGTCCCACATGATGGCATTTCAGGAAAGAACGTTGCCTCTTGCAAACTACCAGTGCGGCAGCAACTAATTATGTATTGGGGATCAGAGACAAAATGCAGGAGGAAGCTTTGTTTTACTTTCTGAAGCTGCCCAAGGCTGCTGAGTGTGCGTGAGGCCAGTTACTGCCACAGACTACCTGACAGCTAAGTAGTGGTCACACTCCAAATGACAGTTATTTCTTCCCTCTGTTTCCTCTTCAGGAGTTTCCTTCTGTGTTAGGCTAAGATTTATTGATTCATTTATTTATTTTTATACAGATTGTGTGTATATATATATGTATATAGATACATGTAGAAGAGTAAGTATGTGTATACTTACACTATACTTCTTCAGTCCATGCTTCTTGGTAATCAGAAAACAAGGTGCTTCATAGTGAACCCAGCAGTATATTAATATCATTAAAGGTATCCTAAAATTGTTAATGCTTTCATACTGCATTAGAAAGATCTCTTCATGCATAAAAAGGCCTCCTGATATAGGATAGGTTCAGAAAAATTGTTCTAAGCTGTTTTCAGATTTGTAAGATGTTAACACAGGAAACAAAAAATTCTAAGAGGTGTTTTTGTGTTCTAAAATAGCATTATGGTATCCATAAGAACTACCAACTTCTCAGAAGTCCTGAAGCATTAGAAGTTATATTACAGATGTTTACATTATATTTTAATATTTTATTCTTATTTTTATATTAATTATAATCAATATCATTAATTTATAAATTTGTCATTGTATTTGGTCACTTGAGCATTTACTTTATGCAGGCTATTTACATTGCTCCTTTAATACCCTGTGGATTATTCATTCTAGTTGCTGTTTAGTTTCTGCTTTAGGCAGTTTGTATTCCAGGGAAACTATTGGTATACTGATAGCCCACTTCTCTTCAGTAGCAGCAAAGCGTGTGTGTTAAGTGTTCATTTTACATTAGCGAAGCATGTGAGGTTAGCTTGGAAATACATTTAAATTATTAATACATGGCAGAAATCTGCTATCCCTTTTGATACAGTCTATTCATGTACCATTAACACATACCAAATCATGCTAGGCTGTGCTTAGAGCGCGGGGTTGGATCAGATGACTTCCAGATGTGCCTTTCAGCCCATATTGTCCTATGATTTTTCATACATATGAGCAGAGGATAAAGGATAATGGTGATGGTGATCCATGGCAGAAGGATCAAGGGTATGAAATGAATTCCTGTGGAGGAAAAATATAGCAATAAGGAAGAAAGGTTGTAGAGACAGGATCAGCTTCTTGCTCTGCCACCACCTTTGCAGATTGCAGAAGCTGACATCAAGTCAAACGACTTAGCTATAAAAATGAAACTGCAGTTTGACAGTTGCATTCAGCTAACCCTGAAGTGTAGACTGCTGCCAAGGAAGGGGGTCCCTGCTCTCAGCTGCACATTCCTGCCTCCCCCTTTATCATGAAATTGGTGCTTATGTGGCTGAAACACATCAGGAATTGATCTGCCTCGAAGCTTGCAAGCTGCTGCATGGTTGTGTGATCTCTGGTGCCAGTGCAAATGAGACGGTGAAAATGTGCTGCTGGAGGCAGGGTGACACCTCTTCAGGCACAGCCACTGTGCAGTTTGGTCCAGGTTGTGCCGGCAGTTTGCTGCTTTGAGAGTGCTTGTGTACCTCGCAGTGGTGCTGTGTTCAGAAGGAAGAGAGAGAAGCTTACAATGTGTTAGGTCCTGTCTGCAAAGATTCCTCCTGAATTTCAGTTCAGGTGACATGACTTCTCATGAAGAGGATGAGGAGTGGAGGAAGCAGTTCTTAACTCTTTTCCCAGCCCTTACTGTCTCTTTCTGTAGAGACACATCTAATATTGTGTTCAGTTGCTTTTCCAAGCTTTGGACCAGCCAAATGCCAGTGGTGGTATCCTTCCCCCACCATTTAGATTTTTTGTATGCTTCTCAACAGATGTAGACAAATTAATGGCTTGCCTGGCTTTACATAGCTATGTGAGAAAAATTACAATTCCTGAAACTTTGTAGTTTATGCTCCAGCTCTCTATGAGGCAGTGTTGTTTGTGCAGAGAAAAATTTTCTCAACAGAATGTGTAGCAGTGCAACTTTAAGGATCTTGCAAATACTGACAATAATAGTTCTAAGACATGTGGTTCTATCTACCAACTAACTTTTTGATTGATTAACCTGCTTTCTGCCTGCTAAAAGATTTTCTGGTGTTTCAGACACCCAGGAAATTTCAAACAGGTGTAAAGTCTTAACACTGAGAAATGTGATTGTTACAGAAAGCTTCTGGCAACATAAACTATCACATCTTGTGTATCTATTCACAAGAAATGTGTTGCTGACACACCAGTTCTTTTGGTGTCATCTGCTTTATTTTTGAGCTAAGGATGACTGTCATGAAAGATGTAGAAGCAGCAATGTGGTGTGATAGGAGAGAATGTCATAATTCTTGTAATGCAGGCTGGTATGTCAGTACATGGCCTCCAATGAATAAATAACAGTCCTGTTAAACAGGAACGTTAAATTCTGCTGGAGAAGGGAAAAGCATTGAAGCTTTCAGATAGCAGAAGGGCAGCATTTGCTTATCACTGGTAGTGATTTGGGCTTGGAAATGAGGTCTTAACCCTGGAGAGGCTGAATTTTCACTTGCAGTAGGGTAAGGTAAGAGCATTTAAACTGGCCAATAGCAAGGCTTTAGACATGTAGAATATTTTGGAGTGACTAGATTTTTCTTGGATACCTTAATTTATTGTATATTTTAAGAAATACAGTATACAAACACCAAATAGTGATGTAGAAGTATCATTCTTTCAGGATAATACAGTCTATGCTGTACCTTGGGGGAGGCCACATTGCCTGAGTCTCCCTCCTTCATGGAGAGATACTTAAAGGGAAGCAGGGGTTGCCGCTCTAAGCGTAACTACTAGTAGTGCTGATGGGTATGTGTGCAGAAATGGCTGTCTTGCACACTGCCTTCTACAAGTGGCAAGACAAACTCCCTTTGGTATCTGGAAGAAAAGTCCATAAATGGATGTATAATTTTTGCAAGCATTTTTCTAGGGTATTATTCTGCAAATAATGAAGTGTTGACCATTTCGCAAATGTATTCTGCAGTTCTTCCTTTGTTTTTCTGACATAGCTATGCAAAGACATTGAAAAGTTAGGAAATGCAGCAGTACAGTCTTTTATGGTCTTGGCCTTAACTAGGAATGCCTAGGCTGCCTAGAGAAAGTTAGCAGCTATAGAAATCCACTTAATTAGTGTCGTGATCGAGAAGCAAACTTAAGGTTTCTCTATTTCTGCAGAACTGAATTTATTTTCTGGATAGCATTACAGTGAGTGAAAGGTGTTCCATATTTTGCAGTTAACAACACAAGTCAATGTAACACTGAAAGTTGGAAACAGAAATCAGTGATAGTAACAGATTGTGCCTCAACCTGATACAAGATACGGGAAGCAGACTACTTGGGCTCTAGCTCTCAGAGGTTGGCTAGTTTCTATGCCTTGTACAGTGTTTGTCTTGCTTGTAGTGCCTCACTGGTGTGCCCTAGAAAGGGGTTCAGGATGTGGAAAATCAGACTGTTCCTCCTTGGTTTTTTTGAAGACGTGGTTCTTTAACCTAGGAAACTGGAATGGACCATCTTGTTTCATGGAATATGACCGTTTGATTATGCCCTAGTGATTTGTGGCTGAGACACCTATGCCTGGAGTGGATGATGCTGCCAGAGCAGATTATTCTTTTGCTCATGACTTTCTTCACTTGACATGAGGAGATGAACGGGAGCCATGTCCTTGGTTTCCCATTGTGGGGATTTTATTACAATGACTACAGAGAAAAAGAGGGATCTTTAAACTTTATTCCAGTGTGTGCAGATTTAAATGCTGTACACTGACTGAAAGTTCAGTTCCAACAGGTGAAGAAAATTCAACATATATTGTTCTGTGCTTTGGTGTAAATAGACGTTTCCATGTTTTCTTTTTTTATAGCTTCTTCAACAGCTGAAGAGATTAATATGTGACCTCTGCAGATTATATAATCTTCCTCAGCATCCAGATGTTGAAATGTTAGATCAGCCATTGCCAGCTGGACAGGTAAATTAAAAAGCTGTGGACACCTCCTTATGGCAATGAAGGCGTTGTTTTTTCAACTCCAAGAAAGAAGATGGTGGGAATGATTAAACCTTGTGTAAGCCAGAACTAAGATATGAAGCACTGTTGCTTTATAGCGTCCTCAATCTGCATTTTGTTTGCAGAATCCATTTAATAATAGTGTGATAATATACACAATTTCCTTTGGAGTTTCTGTATCACTGAAAGGTGTGTATGTGATACCAGTGCTGTCAGTTGAATTCCCTCCTAAACACTGTTCAAGCCAATCACTGTGCATTCCTAGTGCTTCCCAAATTTACTTTTTTCTGAAATGTAAATGTGATTAAACAGTGTTTGCTTTTTCTTGAAGAGTATATGTTTTACAGTGTGCACTTGGATGAACTACTATTGATGTTTTCCTTCCTCTTCAATCCCTTGCAGAGACATGGGATATCAAGACCATATGCTACTTTGGGTAGGGAGTATCTGAGGTGCCTTGTTTACTTTTTGGGCTCTTGTCAAATTAAGACTTGTGAAGAGCTGTGAAATGTTCTGGTTAACTAAAACGTTTTGTATTGTGCTGAAAACAGAACTGGTAACTGACAGTAACTGTTCTTTTTTTTTTTTTTTGTATTTTTAATAAGATTATAATATCTTCTTTTGCTTATACATGTTAAGATGACATGATTTCTGAAAACTCCTGTAGCGTAACAGATGGTTTTCCTGTGGTGATAGTGTTATAGTAATGACAAATAACTTGCTTAATTTTGGTCATGTGCCAAATTGTAATCCTATAGGTCTTTTCTCTCAGCCACCCACACAGCAGTGCAATTGTAAAGCAATAGGCCTGTAATAGTAGGAAGTAGCTTCGTTGAAGAGTCTTGCTTATGCTCTGAAACTCAAAAACTCATGGAAGGTTTCTTAGCTAGAAACGTCGGATAATTTGTGAGTTAAGTAAGAGTGGCCTTAGTAAGTCAGACCAAAGATCCATCTAGTCCCCTGCATTGTCTACAGCAGTGGCATTCCTTCTTTGCCAAGGGACGAGTGAGCAGAGGACAAGCATATCAGAATGCTCCTGAGTATTTCTGCAGCTCAAACTTCCTGAGCTTGAAGTGGTATCCTGAAATAGAAAGCCATGAAAAATGAACTCAATGTTTTGTTTTGGTATTTTATCAAATAATCTAATAACAGTGGCTATATGATTATAGTAGTTGTTGCATAGAAGTTCTAGGTAGGAAGAGAAAAATCCATTAAGTTTTAGAGGTCTGAAGTTCGTTGGGTTTTTTCTTTTTAGAGGTCTAGCATGTATATGGATTCTAGTCAGAGCCATGATCTGATTTCATGATTAAGAGATTATGAGTTATAACATGCTTGTTTATTGCATTTGTCACTGTCTCAGAATAGGATATCTGTATCTGAATCTTAAGTTTCCACTTAGAACTTAATGTGAAATTAATTGTAACATTTTGTTTATCTTTGCTTCATGCAAAAATCTCTTCGCTGTCATACTCCAGGAAAGCATCTTTGTGTATCTTTCACATTAAACTTCTGTTCTTGCAGACCTTGATAAGTGTAACTTTCATATGTACGGCGTTCTCTTTGATACTAGACTTCCTGTTTTTGAAAGAAAGGAACATGTGCACAGTTTATGCAGAAACCTCATTGTTGTATTGCAGAATGGAACAACAGAAGAAGTTACATCAGAGGAGGAGGAGGAAGAAGACATGGGTGAAGTATGTGTATATGTGAGATTGTTATCCTAATCTAGTAGAATTCTGGCATTTTTTCTCTGCATTGGCTGGCTAATTATTCACCCAAACTGTAAAATGTAATCTCCCTAGCATTCAACAGAAAAGACAATTAAAAATTTGGATGTTTACTGTAACATAAGCTTTCACTTCAACCACCAAAACTAGTGAAATTTTCTTCTTAAGTCTAGATTGCAGTTGTGAGGTACTTGGATACAGAGAATTGGACATCTGTGCTTTAGTCAATCAATACATAACATTGTGTACCAAATCAGTAAGTTTGCATAGTTAACTCCTATTTCAAGCAGCATATGAACTGGCTCTGATACAGCTGAAAGTGCCTCCCAAATTGAAGCAGACTGGCTAAGAGTAAATCGGTTTGCTGATTTATTAAACAGGTGAGCTAGTTTTTAACTATAATACTTTGAAAGAAATGGAAGGACATCTGAAACAGACATGCTAAACTTTAAGGCAACACGGTGCTCCTTTTAATGAGCTTTTTACTGTGTGAGAACCACCCCTTTCAATTACTTCTACAACATGTTAAAATAGCTCCAAGATGCTTGCTTTTTAAACCACTATAAATAGCCTTGTTGTAGGAGAACTGTTCTGGCTACTTCAGATTTAGATTTTTAATGAAGAAGGTGTGTAGTAAGAACAAACAACTCATTCTTTGAAGAGGAGGTCTTCCTTTAGAAAAGATCTAAATGTTACCTGTGTTCTAGATGTAATTTGGAGCAGCCTGTCTTACACCATATTTAGCCTGATCCAGACCACATTTGTTGGAGCCAGAGTTTCTGTAAAGGTAGTATGTACGCTCCCATATCCTTCTGCCACAAGGCTCTTTTTGTTTGCTTGCAGACTTGCAAGTAGCCTTTTGCACTCTGTTTGGGTTACTTTAGACAAAAAAATTGTCATGTCTCTCATTATTTATAAGCTGTCAGGTGGCATTGTGTGTGGCACTGATATCTTCAACTTGTAATCTAGTCCAATTTCTAAATTGAAAAACAGCTTAGGGTTCCTAGGGCTATATCATTATTTTCAGAAGTATGAGCATTTTAAAGAATACTCAGTCTAAAATCTGTTGCAGTTGGAGGAAACAGTGTTGTCAAAGGCACCAGATAAGTGTGTTTCTTACTATGTAAGACATCCTTGAATTTGTACTTATGGCCAGGTTTTCCTGCCATGCAAACAGATGGTGCATAAAGAGTAGCCACAGGTGTGGTGGAGCAGTGCATATTGAAGCATATCTGGTAGTTGTGTACTCATAGCTTGCTGGTATGGCTGCTGTAGTGCTTCCTTTTTCATCTTGAAGTATTTACATGCTTCCCCTCCTCTCCACAAATAGTACTTGAATCACCTTATTGGCAGTTGTCTTAAGTTCAGAGTGCTCCTCTGCAACAGGATAACCCCGTCTCAGAATACAGAGTGGAAGATTTTTCAGTGTTGTAGTCTAGAACTCGGAACTGAAATGCTTGTGTGATCAGGATACTTGACCACATAATTTTGTCTCATATCCTAATGCTGCATCTAATCTTCAGCTGAAATGTTCACCTTGAATAAAGTACATGTAGCTTTCTAATATTTAACTTTCTTGAAGGGTTGCTGTAGCCCTGCCAGATCTGTTAATCATTGTTTGCCAGAAGTGTAATATAGCTAGGATCCTAATTGAAAAAGGAGTCTGCTTGGAGACACAAAACATCTTGGAGACACCCTAACTTTGGGTATATTTGGATTCTCAAGCCCTGTTCAAAATGCCTTAACTTCCTGTTTTCTACCTATTTTAATGGGCTAATTCACTATAATCTTAACTTCTCACAGAGGTTTTATTGTGCTTGTTTCTGTGACCAGAAACATGTTGTGAATTTGGGTCTTGTTTGTATTATGAAGGCTCCCTACACTTCCAGTGAATACTGTTGGCTGAGAGTGTGAAGTTCGAGCAAAATAGTAATGGCATCCAACAATCACTAATACATAGCGCTGTGCAGTATGTGACTGTATCCCTAAACGCCTTTGGAGAGATTTTTGTTGAACAAAGAGCATAGTTAAGTTATTTACAGTGAATTTTCCTCTGTCCTGTAGGACATTGAAGATCTGGATCACTATGATATGAAGGAGGAGGAACCAGTTGACGGGAAGAAATCTGAGGATGAAGGCATTGAAAAAGAGAATCTTGCAATCTTAGAAAAAATCAGAAAAAATCAAAGGCAAGATCACTTAAATGTGAGTTAATGATTTGTGTTTTTTCTTTGCAATACTTCTGGCTTTAAAATAGAAATAGTTTCCAGCAAATAAAGCCTACTGCTATGCACCTAGACATAAATTAACTTGTAGCTGACTTCCAGCATGTATAGGATAAATGTCTCAAGTTATGGGACTTAAATAACTCTTTTTAGAGAAGTTTGAATAGGCCAGCTAAAATTCTACGGTCATTTAGCAAATGGACTCACCTTTCATCAAAATCTGTGGCACAGGAAGTTAGTTGTCAGTCTATATCCCACAGAGGCACAAAAACTACTTCAAAGCACTCCCATTCAGCCTGGGAGAATGCTGTCATAACTTCTTTTGTCAAACTTGGGTTGGGGTATTCTTGGCATTTTGTGTGAAGAATTATCTTTTAGCTTTTCACTAGAGTCAACTCTTACGTGTAAATCCAGGTTTCATGCTTGTTAATGATATTTAACTGGTCATCTGATTTCCAGAGGTATCTATTTGGTTGTCCCTCTGCCTCTTGCTTGATGCCTGTGTTATGAACAATAGTCCTCCTTGCAGAATCAGCAGAAAGCATCTAGGTTGTAAGCATGACTTTTGTTTTTGAGCCCTTATTAAAATAACAAATAAAGCCAGATATAAAACTGACTGCATTAAAAGTCATGGGTGATTTAACATACTTAGTAAACCCAGGAATTTGTGCTTTAAATCCCTTTTATGCATGCGTTTGTTTTTCAGTAGCATCTATGTCACTTGGAAATTACTGAAGGTTTGGGTTTTTTTTTTTGCCAGACATAAAGCAAAGGGCCCTCAGCATCTCTGCAGCTTTATTATCACAGTTTTCTGAGTGATCCTGCCAGCAGGCAATTGTAAAAAACCTGTTTGTTCTCCAGAGGCTTAGAAATGTTTTGTCACAAGTGCCAAGTTCCAGAGAAGCTTCTACTTCTCAAAGGTGCATGTAGGAGGGAATGATGATGTCATACAACCTTAATTTTATTTAGCCTGGCTTCCAAAGAAATCAAAACTTTTGTTTCAGAGGCTTAAAATGTGTACTGCATGAAATTCAATGCTTCTGTTCATGACCAATTTCAACCAAAGGTAAGGGTTCTAAAATTTTCATAAGTCACCTGTACAGAAAGAAGGTCCTTAAATTGGTACCCCCTACTGTGTCAGCTCATAAATTTTTGTACGCTGTTTGACAAGTCAGCAGACATGTAGATCGTGTCCAGACACAAGATGTGCTATTTCTCATTAAGCTAATAGTTGAGGATGTGAGCAGTAGTTAGGTACAGGGGAGGGACCTGTAAGTATTTAGGGAAGGAATAAGATTTAGGATTGGTATCTAGGGAACACGTGGATTTTTGCCCAAGGAACCAGCTTTGTTCTAGTTCTTACACTTGATGATTTTTCCAGTAAATATTTTCTAAAAAGCCTAAATTGCAATTAAAAATTATGTTAGATTCAAGAGAATTGCTGTCATAAACCTCTTCTGATTTGTAGCGAGAACTATATACATTCAAAGTGCTCAGTGCCAGTCAAACCAATCCACTTTTTATATTGGATGCACTCCTGATAGATCTAGTTATCATAAGAATTTAGGGAAAAGGCTCCTTTAGTTAGCAGAATCTTGACTATTTCTTGTCATGAATCACTGGCCATAAATAACTTTATCTAGTTTAGAAAAAAACTTCTTCCTCTTAGTTTTAACTTTAACATGGAAAAGAGATTCAGTTTGTAGCCATCTGCTTTGCAAAGGAAAGAAATAGAAATGCTTCTATCAGAGTTTTTCAACTACAAGTCTTCTGCTCCTGTCCCAGTGCTGCTCTAACATGACTTGAGTGCAAACCTGTCAGAAATACCTTAGACTTACGTTCTGCTCTAGTAGGCAGCATGAGATAGCTGGCTAAAGGAGACTGCTCTTTGATTTGTGTATGAATTCAATAGTTGCCTATCAGGTTGTCTGAAGGAAAGTGTAGAGTAGTGATCACACCTTCAAAAGAAAAAAAAACAAAAACCCCCAAAACACCCCCCCCACCACCCCCCAACCTGATCAGCATTTCAGTATATAAAAGCAGGTAAACATAAAGTGCCAAAATGCTTTTGCTGTATAGTCAAGTCTACTTGAAGACTTGATTAACCATGAACACAAGGATCACTTACTGGTTTTGTTTAAACTTAACTGTTCAGAGTTTGAGAAGATGCCTATTGAGATTCTGTGTTTCTGTATTTATAACTCAGACCTTATGGTAAAGACTCCTTAATTGTTAAATAAAGTAAATCCTCTTGCAGCCTGAAAGGCATGGTCTGCGTTACAGTCATCTAAAAATTTGGTAAAACTGAAAAAAAGTTTTTGTAGTGTCAAAATTCTTCCTTGGTGTGAAAAACCTCCTAAAACTGCATATTTTCTTTTGCTATCTGTTCTTTCCCATTCGGCAAATATTGCCTTTTCTTTTGCTTTTTCCCTCCACATCTAGTGGAGCTGAAATGAATGCTGCTGGTTTTTTGTTTGACAACAGCAGATTCAGCTTACATAA
This sequence comes from Theristicus caerulescens, assembly GCA_020745775.1. Taxonomy (NCBI): domain Eukaryota; kingdom Metazoa; phylum Chordata; class Aves; order Pelecaniformes; family Threskiornithidae; genus Theristicus; species Theristicus caerulescens. Next base: position 29,492,969 of record CM036566.1, on the reverse strand, counting down.
TAGCTGTTTCTCATGCCAAGACACTCTTGTTGATGCTGGTGCATAAACAAGGTCAGCTGAGTACAGGGAACAGGGTATTCAACTGCTGCTGAGGAACCGTGGTATTTTTGTGGGTCACCAGAAATAGCTGCACTGCTTAAATAATTTCTCAAAGGACTTATGAGGGTTTACTCTTTAAGTGCTTGACAACTGAAAACTATAGCTGCACTACTGACCTAGGAAAGAGCTAACCTAGTAGCACTTAAATGCCCCTTTATGATGCCAAAACATGGATCTTTTAATAGAACATGTTAAACATGCTCTGAGATAGCAGAATTTTGCTCAGTATCCTAACATAAAGCAAAATTTAAATCTGTACAGCCCTTCAGAGTGGGTTTTCTTAAAGGACAGTATGAGTTTCACAAACTTGAATGTAGTGGCTAAATGTAGTCTGGTTTTCACACAAACTACACACCTCTTTTGGTATACTTTGTTTCCTCAGAAGAGGAAAGTGAAACAAAGCCATGCCATTTACATGCAGCTTGTTGGAGGAGGGAATGTGAGGCCTAATGTAGGACTTTGACTAGTGCCCAGTGCAACCAGAAGACTTTTCAGTTTCTTTACGTGTTCTTTGGCCCAAATCCATGGGTCATCCTCTCTCCCCTTGGCTAAATGGAGGTTGACATTACGGATAATGCTAAAGGTTTTTCCATAGGAAAGGAGTGCATGCAGTCCTGTTCTCGCATATTCTTAACAGGTTAAAGACATCTTTCTGCTGCTCAAGACTTCTGTCATAGGAGTTTTTAGGATTTGTGTGTTTTATACAAGTTAAGAATATGTATCTGCTAATTTTGTAAACTAGTTCTCTACCTTGGCAGTATCCCTAATCCTATTCTTGTTGGCATCAGGAAATAAACTTAAATTTGACTTGCGGTACAGTATGTAACTTGGAGCAAGAATTAATCCTCCTCTTAACATTGTAATAACTTTAAAGAACCACTTGCTTACTGGGAATAAAAAAAGGTCTTTGAACTGGAATCATTAACTTCAAATATTTAACAACTTGCTGCTGCTTGCTTTTCAGAGGTCTCTTCCCACATAGTCATTTTAGAGATTAATGCTTTTCTTATTTAGATAATGCTATTAGCTTTTTCCATTTCCTACTGAGGAGTTGATGCACTTTCCTTTAGAAGTCTCAAATGTCTCCACTTTGATCTTCAGATTTTATGAAGTCTAAGGTGTCATTTCCATTTTCAGTCTAATCCTTGAAGTAAGTATGAATCTGCTTTAACTTCCAGGAATGAATGTACTTCTGCACAAATGCTGAGAAAGTTCAGTGACAATAGAGCAAACTTGTGTTCTTTAGCTCTTTTTGGGTCACTTTAGATTTTATTTTATTATCTTGGAGGAGTTTCAATTTTTGTGTTTTGTTTTAGCATGTAATTTTTAGTCTTGTGGCCAAATTATCTGAAATGTATTGTGAGTGAGGTGATTTACTGTACTGTTTTGATGTGTGACAGTATTTTTCTGATCAGTCAGAAAACAGACAATCTGGTCTTTGGATTTAAAACTGCAGTGAACTGCGCCTCCTACCTCGGATAACTCATTTAAGGAGTGGACTGTGGTTGTGTTTCAAGGGATGGAAGGGGAAAAGAAAATGTCCAGAGGAGAAAAGCTGAGGCTGCAAAACCTCCTACCTCTGGAGACTTAGTGCATCAGACAGCTAGGCAGGGCAGTGGCCTGTGCTGTGGTGATTTCTGCACGGTTAGGTGTGCCCTACTGACTTGCCAATGCAGAAGTTCTGAACTCCTAGTTTTCTTAGAAGTTGCTTAACTGTTTTATAAAGTGTTTTACTCAAATTTATACGTTCACACTAAAATACTGATTAAGGATAGGAACACTTCTGAAAAATGCCTATACTGACTTGGACTAAAGTTTCATGTTTCTGACAGTGGCAGAAGCGCATCCTTAGGGGGAAGAGTTTGAGAACAGGACAAGCTTTGGTGATGCATCTCATGAATATTTTTCATGTCCAACAGTTTTGGCTCTAGGAATCCCTGCACCAGGTGTTTCTGTTATTTGCAACTCTCAGCAAATGGCATGTTGTCCACATAAATGTTTATCTCCTGTAGCAGGGATTTCTCCAGCTTACCTGCTCATTCTTCTAGAGAACCACAGGTATGCTTGTACAGGAGAGGATGATCAAGTGAGACTTTTTGTACCTATTTGATTACTTAATATGAAAAAGGTCACTTGGGGCTTATCTAGCAGCTCTTCTAACTACTTCAGTTTACAGATCAAATGTCTATGCCTTTCTGCCCTTGGCATCAACCCCACATGACAGATGCTTATCAGATCCCATGATTGACTAGTTATTTCTAAGGCAGTTGCGACTATAAGTCTTGATGTCACAACTGGAGAAATGGGACCTTTATCTCCCTTGGAGTGGTAAGTCCCACTTTTCCAGAAGGACACTCAGTTATTTATATCTGAATTCAGTCTTTGAAATTATAACTTGCATATAGGGAGTTATTATTTTAATTTTAGTACCATTATAGTCAAACTGAACTCACTGCTTTACTATATCACACAACGGTGTGATGCAGGTAGTACTCTCTTCTAAACTGCACTTCAACTGTAGTTATAGAAAACAAAAGTGACACCAGAATGAAGACTTTGTGTTTCAAAGCAGTGGTGTTTGGCATTAAGGTTACCATCACGTATAACAGTTAATCTCTGCACACTTCCTCTTCAACTTCCTCCAAGGGTAGTTCAAAGCATGTAAAGTAAGCTCCCGTGCTAAACTTCTTAAGTTAAGCTTGCTAGCCTATTTCTCTTGATCATAGATTACTGGTTTGCAGTCTATTGATTCTTTAAAGTAGCAAGTCTAACTATATTTAATACTGCTATATAAGGAGTGAGCAGCCCAACTAGAACCTCCTAGGAAAAAGGTGAAAAACACTGTTGTAGCCAAAGTCTACTGAGGCTAGCTTACGCACACTAAAATGAACCTTTTTTTTTTTTTTTAAAATACCAGTTCAGTTTGTCAGCAGTTATAATGGCACTCAGGAGTATGTGGGTGTGTTAAGTTTTGGTTTTTAAATTACTGCAGTACAAAAGATACTTAAATTTTCATATGCAAAGGTGAGCTTCCAACATTATATACAGAAATTCAGTAGCTTAATTTGATGGAAATAAAGATGCAATGAGGAAACGAGTTTTCCACAGGATGTCTTTGAGAACCTAAGTTGGTTTTAAATTGCCTGTGTTTAGAGGTTGATATTCTGTGAAAAATGTAAGAAAATTCCTTCTTTCAGTAACAATACAGCAGATGAGGCAAGGATATTGCACAGCTCTGCACAGAAGAAAGCCAAAATCTTGACACTTCTCTATGAAGTTTCTTTCCTCCAGACTCAACACATTCATGAGCCTCAACCTTAACACTCACAGTAGAGGTCTGAAAAAGCACAGCAATTTTACAGAGAATGGTGGTTAACGCTGTGTTAACTTGTTAAGTGTAATGCTTCCTTTTTCAGCTAATCTGCTGAAAAAGGAAGTGGGTATAGGTAGTAATAATCTGTGAATAACATATATAAACAAGCAGGTTTTTTTCCATAAAACTTCATTTGCTTGCTGTTAAAGGAAGAGAAATCCCTTCTTTGTCTGATACTGCTCTATAGACAGGGGCTTCAGTAAACTGAGAAATGACTTGTCTGGAGCCTTGTCTTTATGTAGCTTTTGTTTAATCAGATGAAAGGAGTTGCCTTTTATTTGCATATTTAATTACAAAGTTCATTCCTTATACTGGTCTGTTAAGAAAAACTAGTGGAATTTCAGTAATCTGCATAATTAATTCCAGTGGAATATGAAAATGAATAGCCTAAAAGAATAGTCTACAGATTGTAGTGTGAAGCTAAGCATATTATATTATGCTGCTGAACAGAGAAGACAAAGGAGTATGTGGAGGCTTTAGCATCAAGTAACTATTACTGATATTTAAGCCTTATTAAGAAATAATTTGATGCTGCAATTAAGACTTTGTAGAATATATAATATCACTGTTGACTTCAGGCAAACAGGGATGACATTTCAGGTATTACACAATGGTCATAGCTGCTTCAAATTCTTCCAGAAATACTCCTCTGACACTTCTGCCCAAAAAGGATCTGTTTGTAGACGTTCATAGTGTCTGAAAGGAAACTGAAGAAACAAATCTCTTCAAATTTTTAGATGGAGCAGGAAAACAGACCCATAAAGTAATAATTTGGTACTTCATATAGGAGGCTGAACTGTATTCGAGGTGGGGGCTTGTTTTGTGTTTGGTGGTGGGGTTTCTTCCTCCCCTCCACCCCTGAAAGCATGCTTATGAGCCACATGTATTAGCCTGTATTTCAGTGGGAGTGACTGAAGTCCAAGCAGCAGCAGAGAACTGCATGGGTCTCATGAAATAATCTACCTTTGGGAAACTGACTGCCGGTGAAAGCCGAAGTTTTGCAGGGTTAGGCTTTGGGGTGATAGCTACCTGTCGTGGTTTAACCCCAGCCAGCAACTAAGCACCACGCAGCCGCTCGCTCACCCCCTCCACCGGCGGGATGGGGGAGAGGATCGGAAGGGCAAAAGGGGAAAACTCGTGGGTTGAGATAAAAACAGTTTAATAACTAAAGTAAAATAAAAATAGAACAGTAGTAATACAAAGCAAGCGGTACACTGTACAATTGCTCACCACCCGCCGACCGATGCCCAGCACGTCCCCCAAGCAGCGACCGAACCCCTCCCCGGCCAACTCCCCTGCTTATATACTGAGCATGACGTCACGTGGTATGGAATAGCCCCGCCCAGTCTGAGTCAGCTGCCCCGGCTGTGCCCCCTCCCAGCCTCCCGTGCCCCTGGCAGAGCATGGGAAGCTGAAAAGTCCTTGACCAGTGTGAGCACCACTTAGCAAGTACTTAGCAAGAACCAAAACATCAGTGTATCATCGACATTGTTCTCAACCTAAACCCAGAACACAGCCCCATACCAGCTACCAGGAAGAAAACCAACTCCATCCCAGCCAAAACCAGGACACTACCTTACCTCATTCAGAGTCCTCATTCCTTTTCCATGTCTTAAATCTTGTAATGCTAATTTTTATCTCTGTTTTCCAAAAACCTTGAATGTAAAATGGTATTTCGGGTGGAATATATAAGCAGAGTAATCATGTGACATCTAAGACTTAGTATATTTCCTGCTAGCTTTGGCATTGAATTGGAGAGAATAATTAGGTACTTTTGGTGATCATGTTATTCTAAATAAGCGCTTTAATTTTGTAAGAGGAAGAACTTCTGTCCTCGCTTCGAAGCTCAAAAAATTGAGGCAAAAGTTAATACCAAGGTCACAGAACTGTCAGCATTGGGGATGTGTGCAGAATACATCCAGTGCAGCAGTTGTTGATATAAGTAGACAACAGTTACTTGATAACTGGTGTGTTCATTAGTTTGTCAGTAACTGGCGGTTTTTAGAGCCAGTCATATTTTATATGCATGCCACTTAAAGGTCTTTTTTCTCCTTTTTTTTTTTTCTTTAGCACTGTATTTCAGGCTGAAATATCAGGTTCAGAAATTGTACGCTAAGTTTTCTATCACTTTGAGATGCTAAGTAATACAGGATTGAGCTCTAAAAAAAACAGAAGAGATTTCTGCCCTGGTTGCATAAACCACAAGAACTATGACAAATCACAACAAAATATTTGGTATTTTAAGGTTTACTTATCTTAGTCTTCCTCTCTGTAGGTGTTGATTTTTCACTCTATTGCAAATAATAGTGTTGCTTTTGTTCTGCTTTTTCTAAATATATTGGTCGGTCTTTATCCAGAAGCTGGTGTTCTATAGTGGATACTTCCCAACTCCTGTACCTTTTTTCATAATCAAATAAAAATATACTTCTGATAAAACAGCAAAACCTTATGTGCAGAAGCTCGTTCTTAGGATTACTCTTACTCTTCCTTCCAGTGCATAGGAGCAGAAGGTAAAAGGAAATATTTTGCTATTAGAAATGTACTGTGGATCCATCTTGGAAATCAAAATGCCAGAGAGATTAAACTCCTTTACAGAAAAATGTCTGTTGTACCTTGATTAAAAGTTTGTATCACCTGTACCATGTAGTAGTATGTATTAATGTGCTGCCTTAGAGGGAGTGTCTTGTTTCTTTTGAGTAGTCTTTGCTCACTAGAATATGTAACTTTTCAAAAACCTAATCCTAATACAGAAATTAATATATTCTCAATACCTTCTAGTTAGTGTAACTTTGTAATGGAAGTAAAGCTGTTTGATGTAAATATTACTTTTCACTTATTTGGAGTCTTTTTTTTTTTCTTTTGTTTCAGGGTGCAGTCTCTGGGTCAGTTCAGGCTTCAGATCGACTTATGAAAGAACTCAGGGATATATATAGATCACAGAGTTATAAAACAGGTAAAATGCTTCAGATTTCTCTTCTTAAAATACACTTTAAAAGAATTCTCTTGGCAAATACTTCCTGCTAATCCTTCTGTGTTTTGTTGTCATATGTATGCATGTATGTGAATATATGTGTGCACATATATATATAGAAATAAAAGTACATAGATACATACATTATATATAATCTCATTATATAAAATAGTGCATTTGTGGAGAAAAAGGAAGTTGGGATACGTATCCTCTAAAATGTTCTTCCTTTTCGTTATGCAAAGCTTCATATGAGAGTTAACAGGATTGGTGTAACTATGAGAATGCTCTTGGGGTGGATGACTGCAAAGAACAACTCAAGATTACTCCTGTGGGACTACTTGAGTTTTCAGAACTACCTGAAATTCAGCTCTCCAGGTATATAGGGCAAAAGCTTTGACCACTACCAGTGGGTAGTACTGCTCACAAGAATATGCTTGCTGTAGAGGGATTTGTGTTCAACAGCAGAAGGTTTTGTTATTATACAGGATTTAACCTTAATTACACTGCTATTACTTTTATTATTTTGTGATGGTGTTAATCTGATCCTGAGCTCTGTGTATTCCTTGGAATAAGGATACAAATGGCAACAGAAAACAAGCTTGTCTTTTAAATTTGCTTGAATAACAAACACTGATTAGCTGTAGGTAGGTAGGTACGTGGTTGGCTGTTCTATTTGCTCCATATAAGGGCTATATCTAAACTAGCTCAGCAAAGGAATCAGTATATTGAATTGTCTGAGTGTTACCGTACAAGAAGTAGAAATTACATAGATTTCAGGCAAGTTGATCTCCTGTAGGTCAGCCAAGTAGGCGACTTCGCCACTGCAGCCAGGTATGAGAACCTGGTGCAGGCCAGAATGGGAATAGGAGGAATGACCAATTAGAAAGGCAGTCTAAACTTTAAGCCTCTATCTTTTACTTTTCTGAACTTCTCCCCTAGTTTATTTTTAGTGGGCTGAAATCTTACTTGGTGGCTATAGCATTTTAATTTGTGTGTAAAAGGACAGAGTTGAAGAGACAATAGGCTCCTGTTTTGATTTGCCATATTTACCTTTTAGGTAAATAGCTTTATGTGCTCAAGTACTGTGGACAGTGGTAAAATGTCTGAAGTATAAATTTGATTAGGTAACCTAGTGTTGATCTAATGTAGCCCACTTCTTTTAGGCTTTATTGCAACTGAGTGCTTGCTAGCATGCCCTAATCACCATCTATCCAGTAAAGAATGGATTAGTGGGTCGAAGGAAGAGCCTAGAAATAGATGTGTTAAGTCATGAGGGATGCTTTGCTGCCTAGGCATGATCTTCAGGGTTTGTTTTTGTGGTTAGAACAAAGATTGGGTATAACAAATCTGCTTGACTATAAAGACTGTATGGTGCTTGATCACATAGTGGTACTGCTGGAGGCACAATGAGGAGCCCCCATAATCTGTGTAGTTTGAGGTGAGGATTTGGGTTGCTTAATAATGCCATTTCTTGGCTTTAGATTAATAACACGTCTTAACTAGTTGCAAAAGACTGAACTCCTGATGTAGGAGAGCATACTCTAAATGATGAGGAAAAGTAAATCTTGCTAAACTGTAAAGAAAATTGAAATACTAAAGGGTGAGTATAGTAACTTAGTATTAGCTTATGACTTGGGAATATGTAAAAAGACTGCAACTGGATGCCTCATGCTGATCTCTAAAACGTGTTAATGAAGTAAAGTGTCAAGTGGAGGTTGACACTATAAAACTGATGGCAATCCTGCTTTGAAACACAGTCCTACTGATACATTTATTAAATTTTGCCAGTAAATGATGCTGTTTGTTATAAAACTTACCTAGATTAATTCCTTATGTCTTCATTTAGTCTTAGGACTTGAGTGAATTTAAGTATCAGTTCCTCTTTTTTGCACAGAACTCCTGCTTTTATAGCCTAGTTCTGGTTTTGTTGTTAGATAATTGTCACCATGTGAGCAGGGGCATGGTAGATAATTGACTTTTCTTTTTTAATGTGATCTTTGTTCTGGGTACTTGCTTCATGGTCCATTTTTCCCTTAATTTAATTTCTTACTATTAACACACAAAGGGAACCATTGTGAAACTTAAAGGTTCTGGTAACTGTTGCAAGGTAATTTAACACTGTTTTCATTTTTTGTAATGTAAGCCAGACAATCTAAGGCTGCTTTTCAGTTGCATAAGAATCACTTTATTTAGTGTATGTGATGTTACATGTTTTCAGGATTGACAATAGGACAAAATTAGGACTTCTGAAGTGAATAATACTTGTAGTAATAGTCCTTTAAATTTTTCCTTTTCTGTTAAACTGTTTTATAAAAAAAAGCAGCATTAAAAAACACTGTCAGGACTTCAACTACTTCCAGGTAGTATCATTTTAGAATTGAAGTTCCTTTAGTGATTAAAATACTGCTGTTGGAGTACAAGCAAAAGATGACTACAAGCTTGCTGTCAACAGGAAAGTTGCTTATCTACCTGGAAAATCTAGATGAAGAACTACCCTTAAAAACAAACAGAAAACTATTTTCTTATGTGTTAACAGAAGCAAAAAATATTCCAGCAAGCTAAGATATTCTGCTATAAATTAGACAGTTTCATTAACCTGTTTTGATAATTGGAGTCACAAGTCCTCCAAACTAAGATGATCTCATTTTCAAATATGAAGATGGAGATTTGGTTATTTCATATGGAAGAATTCACAAAGGTCTTAACATAATTTTGGGGGGGAAAAGGGAGGGGGAGGAACAAAGTATTTGGGGATATTAAATGAAATCTTTTCTGTTCGTATCTTTAGAGGCTGTGGTGTTCATAGTGACTTCGACTCACTGTTTTTATCCAAAGACTGTATGGGATTTACTTCTAGTTGTAGTAAAGTTGCTATAAGTAAGACATATTTTGGAAGGGGTTGTTTTTCTTCCTGCCTTTTAATCTCTTAATTTTTTGCTTGCTTCATGGTTCTGTGTGCTTGCTTTTACTTCACCACCTCTATGGATGGCCTCTTAGAGGAATAAAACAAAAGAACCCCTGTGTTTAAGTGAGGGGAACCTATCTTGATTCCTTTCCCTACCTTAAGAACCTCTTGGGAACTGGTACTATTCAGATAAATTCTTCTTGACAGTAACTTTTTTTCCTCTTACTGCCTAAATTAAGAAAAATACATATGAGCTGGTTCCAAATAACACCTCTTGACTATTAAAAAAAACTAAACAAAACCCCCCTCAACTTTGGATAGCGTTGTTAAGAAGCTTCTGTATCAAGACAGCGAGCAACCCTGATGCTGCTGGTATTCGTGAGGACATACAGATACTATTCAGCTCAAAATCTGGGTGCTTGAAAGGTTGATTAAGTAGCTTCCTGTTCTGTTAAGGCGCATTCTTGTCAGTCCTGAACGGCGTGCATCTCTCTGAAGAACCCTTTCACAACTTCTGGTTTAGGTACAGTACAGCTCTTAAGACCAGCAAAAGTTATTCCTTTGGGGAAGCTAGCAAAACATGTGGACCTTGGTAACCCATGGAGCTGAAGGACTGGTAACATGAATTCTGGGTAAGAGCAGGACCTTCAGCATGGTAGAAGGAACACAGGAATAGGGCTAGAGCCTTAGTGAATGAACAAGCTGATGGAAGTTCTCTTGTGATCTTCCATTATTTAGGATATTGTCAGAATCTTTACTGTAACTTGTTCTGTTGTCTGTAACAAGTATTTTATACTCATGCTAGGTGCCAAAGCCATAATACTGAGAGGCTGCTTCTTCTAGTCTTCACTCCCTTTTGGATGTAGGTGGAAGAAAATATTCTGGATACAACAGTGGAATAGATTAATCATTAATGGGAGTTGACAACGAGCACAGTTCTGAATGTCAACTCTTTTGTTGTTAAATCAGAGCAGTACAAATTGAAATTCTTATACTTTGTGACTTCCACTTTCACTAAGTGCAATTCAGAAAATAGTGTCCTTGGATCTGGGAAATTGGAAAAAGGCCTTAATAGCTCCTTCTGTTCATCCTCGAACAGAAAAATGTGGCACCTCTGAACTAGCTGCTGATTAAAAGGGACATTGAGAGCACAGTGAGTAAGTTTTCAGACCTACTTTGTTGTCCTAGACTAAGAAAAATTTGAAATCATGATCTTGGCTGCAATACCCAGTTATTTGGGGCACTGTGGTAAGGAGGAACAAGCATGGTTTCTTTACCTTGTTTACTGAGTGTTGGAATGCTTTAGAAACAAAGGTGTCATGACAGCTTGAAATGTTATCTGTACTCCAAGCAGTAATGCTTAAAAGTTTCAACTGCAAGATAACGTATTCTAGAATAATAAAACTTGGAAATGAATACTGTAATTCCTTGGAGAGAATGTGGTGACTGCAGTCTATTGGTTGTATGGCCTTCAGAAATCCTAGGCAGATTCCTGATTTGTATATGTCTTCCAAATAATTACATCAGAAACAGATATGCCATTAAATATTAGCCCAGGTAACAAGTTTAATCCTAGTTGCTTAGTGTATATGCATGAATAGTCTGTGGCAGAAGAGATTAGACTTTTGAACATCACTGATACCATTTTCTAAATCTTGTCTGATGGTTAAAGATTTATTGCTTTTTCCTGGGCTGCTTGTGAACTTCTGCAGAGAGGAAGCTTGAATATACAAGAAAATGGCAGATAACCTTTCATCCTTCCCTTTGAGTGAAATGCATAACTATTGTTTAACATACTTAAAACAAATGGACTGCTGAAAGTCACCAGCTGGCTTCCAGAGACAGCTATTTTTTGATGCATCTTTCTGACTTCTTTGGTCAGCTCTTAGGAATGTGCTTCATCCAATGCAGTATCTTCTTTTTTTGGGTTTCTGCTCCACACGCTGTCCAGTGTCCTGTCCTGGTCTGCCAATACCAAGGAGAACCTGTGAAATACAATGCTGCATACTCAGACTGTGTGTTAAGTGTTTGAAAAGCCTGTCAGTCGTGTACTGGGTATAAAATACACTGAGTACTAAGCAAGCTGGAGTTGTAGCTGTGGAAAGTTTGAAGGGGAACTGGGAGGGGGGAAATGGTTAGATGTCAGAAAAACATTTTGATTCATGTGGAATTTTTTTTATAGAAGTGAGAGAACTTTTTTTTCCTTGTAGTTGCTCAGAAGTGCTTCTGCTATTGGAGGAAGGATGTGCCTCAGTATCAGTACAGTATCTCAGTATCTTATCTGTTGCTGACATCTACTGACAGTATTTGTACTTAAAAGCAAAGAATGTTTTTGCTAAATTTCATCTTGTTAAACTTCTAGTGCATAACTAATTCTATCTAATATTTCTACAGGGATATATTCAGTGGAACTGGTAAATGACAGCTTGTATGAATGGCACGTTAAGCTTCTAAAGTAAGTTAAAGTTTTGTTTGTTTTGTTTTTTTTTCCCCCAAGTTCTGAAGAATCCATTTTATTATTGCTGCAGAGATTCCTACTTTTGATAAACAAGAATCTCTAGCCAGAGCATATAAAATAGTGTGTGGTGGCTACAATTCTGGTATACAGAAATGCGTACAGAGATTGAACTGTAGTAATTGAGCTGGCAAAAAACCAAACCCTCTTTGCACAGCCAACACAGTGGGTATTACTGTAGCTTTCATTACTGTTCAATTCTCTTTCCAAGACTACTCCAAAATATGAAACCTTAAATGATGAAATTTTTTTGTCTAGGGTTTTTGCCTGTATGGTTTTAGTTTGGTTTTGTTTGTTTGTTTTTAATTTCAAGAAAATGCAACTTCTAGTTTCATTCAAGATGTCAGAAGGAACAGAACTGTCTTAGTGTCATTAGTTCTTTATTTCTACAGTTGAGCAGACACATAGGACAGACTTCTAGGTATGACACAATTATGGCTTATATAATTATATAACTTGTCTTCTCTTAAGTAGTGCTTTTTACTGTGTGTACTAGATGATAACTTATCTTCTTGTGTCCGTAGTCCAATAACTTTAATTCTAGAGGTATTATATTGAAATTATTTCTGGTAATGGTATCATCTGCCATCATCCTACAAGATAAACTGTAGGAAGGAAAAGCCTATCCAAACTAGGCTGGGTGGCTGCAAAAGGTGGCAAGAGATGAAAGAACTTCCATCAGTTCAGATATGTCATGGTGAATAAGTATAAGGACATAAGCTGTTTCAGCACAGTAGTTGACCTGCCCATAGGAACTGTTGCCTTGTCCTAGTGGTAAGACTTGTATGACTATGTCACCAGCTGCTGAAATACGGTTTTGTTTCCTTCTTAGTGTAATCATAGGCATGTGAACGTTTTGAAGCTGAAAATGGCAGGAATGACGTATGTCAGAAAAATCTGTACCATATTACAGGAGGCCTTGTCTATCGAGTGCTTCTGTAACAGAGTGCTCATACCATTGTGCAGTGATTTGAAACCTCTTTTCAAGAACTGTGAACAGCTCTGATTTTCTGCCTTCAAGAAAGAGAAAATGGAGTATGTGCAGCAAATGGCTTCCAGAATGACTAAGAGAAGATAAGAAGTATTGTGTGTGTTTATCCCAGCAAAAAGTGTCTGAAAACAAATGAACTGTGTGCAGACTAGTTGAGGGGGTAGATGTCAGAGAGACAAGAGCCCGTTTGCCTAAGGAACAGTATTGTTACTAGAACAAGTAACTCTGAACTGGCCTGGTACAAGCTAGGCTGGAAATAATAGGTTTCTAAGCACTGGGAGATTTTCTTCTGGAACAGCTTTCTGTTGGTAGGACGGGGACAAACTACTCAAGTAATTCTGAAATGAGATCTAATAAGTTTGGGGCTTCACCTGTAGCAGAGGATGGGATTAATAGCTCATCATTTTGTGTAACACCTGCATTTGGCTTGCTGCAGGCATTTTTTGACTAGTCTCTTTTAAAAGCTGCTGGGGTGTCAGAGCCTGGGTGGGATTAACCCAGGAGTGTCTGAATTAATGTCTAGGCTGCTCACCACCAGCACTTTGCAACAAACAATTGTTGAAATTCTGCTGAGCTGGAGCTGCTGGCTTTAGTACTTCTGCTGATGCAGATTACTTTCAACAGCTGATAGAGAACTGTGACCACATATTCCATAAAGGATTCACTAACTGTGTACTGAAAAATAGATCACTACAGTCTTCCTGTTAAAATCTCCGCCCCCCCCACCTTGGGACAAACATTTCCAGTGAACTGAAGTGAATTAAAATTGCTGTTTTCAAATAAACAGGTTGTTTTGTGCTAACTATATTCAAGTTACACTTGATAGTGTTTGGAATGTAGTGCTGATCTCATGGCAGAGTGTTTACTTTGTAAAGGGAGCAAGAGTTTTCTACAGTTCACTTCAAATTACAGTTTGTAATCTACAAATACATAAAAGAGCTCTTTTAAGAGTAATTACTGTTTACAAGTAGTGAAAATATTAACTTCATCCAGGATCTCCCCTCTGCTTCTTTTATAGAGTTGATCCTGATAGCCCACTGCATAGTGATCTTCAGGTCTTAAAAGAAAAAGAAGGGGTAGAATACATTTTACTCAACTTCTCTTTTAAGGTATGTGTCTCTGGGAAGAAATGCTGGGGTTAAGCTTGCTTACTGTAGAAAGTGACCGAAATGACCCTTAGCTGTTACTTGGGTAAAGATGGAGGTGTAGCATAAATCAAAAAGTGCAACTTTAAGTGTGGCACTAAAGCTTCCCAAAGATTGCTTTTTAGCCGATATTGTGGAAACGTGACTTTTACAGAACTGAAAAATGTTACTGCTTTAAATCGGATTTGCCAAATAGGGCTATTGAAATACTTCCTGGTTAGGAAAACACTGTCACAATATAGTTCTTAACCTGGTTTTTGTTATGCTTTTCAGGATAACTTCCCTTTTGATCCTCCCTTTGTGCGAGTGGTATCTCCTGTGCTCACGGGAGGGTAGGTTTGAGTTGCTTTACAGAAATTTTACTTTGTGGAGAAAATGTTACAACTTGAGATTAGTTGACTGGGTTTGCAGGGAACATTTTGAGACTACCATGTATGTAGACTTCAAGAAATTTCCCCTAAATGTATATTCATGAGCTGCTGTAGACCTTGAGTTTGGTGAAGAGCTCAAAGTGTGATATGGAGACTTGCTTCTTAAGCTTCGTGAACTAATAGGAGCCAAAGAGCTGGGTGCATATTCCTGCCAGACGCAATTCCTCTTTGAATTGCTTAGTTTGTGTCTAGCTTTGAAAGACTCTGTGCCTGACATAATGTTTAAGAATTGGCCTCTGTGCATGGTTAACATTGCTGTTACTTCTCCTGCTGTTCAGAATAGTAGGGTGTTTTGAGTTAGTGCTTTGATGCAGTCTTGATCCCTGTGTTGCCTTAAACTTGCTGTACAATCTTAACTGACTCTCTTTTGCTGGTAACACTGCCATAAAGCTTTTGTCTAAAATCTCCTCAAATGCTAATCCAAAGGTACTAAATTTAATTGACACTGTGCTCCAAAAGTCATCTGAAACATGTTTGAATTGCTGTCTGCGGAGTTGGAAACTTGTATATATCTATGGAGAGAACATTAAATTCACCTTCCAAGGCTTTTATGCATCTCCTGCTGACAGGAAATTATACCTGTATGTTTGAAAATGCAGTCTGTGATAGCTGGTGCTGAGTCTGATTTGATTTTAATTGCTGTGTGTCTTTTTTTTTTTGCATCCAAGAAATGGTTAATGCAGTTAAACAGTGTTCATGAGGGTTGCTGGTACCAAAAAAGTAAACAAGCAGTGCCAGACACCAGAAAACTCATTTGGATTCTGGTTTTGTTGTACTTGGACTTCTTTGTAGAATGAAAGAAAGAATGGCCCAGAAGGTCTGGATTTCAGTGATTGTTTCCCTATGAATGTCGTGCGGCTCTACGTTGTTCGAACATCTTGATCGCAGGGGAGACCTCATTTTTGGAGTGGTAAATTCTGCTCCCTCAGTCCAGGTTTTGTGATGACCAGGCGTGCTGACTGCTGAGTCCCAGTCAGCACAATGCATGATGAAGTGTTATTGAAATTAGAAAGTCGTTTATAGGAAAAGAGCAAGTGAAGATCTGCTCTATCTCATTTGTCTACAACTTTGATTTACAGGTGCACCTACATTGTTTGGAATTGTGTTCAATTTCTTTACAGAAGTGGAGTTTTGGGTTTTTTGTTTGTTTTTTTTTTTTAAATAACTGCACATCAGTTCTATATATACATAGTGTAGCCATAAAAAGCAACCTTCCTTTTTTCATGGTCTGTGTACAGTTGTGTAAGCAGTTGTGCAGATTAGCTCAGTCACCGATTTTAACTAAGTGTAGTTAGCAAAGGAAATTTTTGGGGGGGACAGGTCTCACAATGCTAATCTTCTTTGCATAATATGGCTTACTAGTTACAATATATTACTGGTTAAAGGGCATTTCAGCTTTATGTGAATAAAAAATTTAACAAACTAGCCTGCAGGAGCTTAAAGTGCTCTGAACAGTTTCATCTTTTCTGCTGATGTCAAATGTATTTTCTTTCATGTTTGTTTCTAGGTATGTCCTAGGTGGAGGTGCATTATGCATGGAACTTCTTACTAAACAGGTGAACACAGACTCTGTTATCTGGATAATAACAATGCATGCTTTAAAATAATGCAAGTAGGCATTTCCCCTCAGTTGAAGAATCCCTGTGTGGAATAAATTACACGCTCCAAAGGGAACATACTGGAATAAACCTCAGTTCCATAAGATTTGCCTTGCTGATCTTGTGTAAGGTCATCTTTTCTGCCTTGGAAGGCTTACAAGAGGTCTGAGGAAGAGGCAAGAAGTGAGAGTGCATCAACTTTGAATTCTCAGAATTTCTGGGAGGAAGCCAGTGTAAAGAGAGTTCTGAGGAGCAAGACACATTGTTTTCTTTTCCAGAAGCCTCTGCTACTGCACAAAGTCAGCTCTGGAGAAGTGAGGAATGCAGAAGATTCTAGGCATAGATGACTCTTGAGTAGACAGTGTGTCAGTTTTCTCTTTAAAATAAATAAATGAATGAAGTAACTTATTTGCAGGCTCCTATAGAAACTTTTGTGAACTCTGGAAGGTAAAGCAATGCCAGAGAGAAGCAGTAATTTTCATGGGAGCAAAATTGTCATAGCTCACTTGTTCGCTTCATTATATAGCAGTCTTTCTGCTTCTTACAACAAGGAGTTGTAATTTCTGTTGTGATGTTGCTGAAAATGTGTAAGTGGCATAATAATGGAGCTGCTCTTGTTTCTGTCTTGCTGTACTTGGGAAATGTGAGATTCAGCCTTTTCATTTTTCCTACAGGTTCTTAGTACTAATCCTGTATATCACTTTCCAGATTTTCTCTGGAAAACAAAAGTTAACTGAAAACAAGTAGTTAAAACTAAAACTGGAGTGCAGGGGGAAAAAAAATCCCCAAGCACACATTTCAAAGTAGATTTGCAAGGTGAGCACAAGAAGCAAGTACATTTTATACAGAAATATTTCCTTCCTCCTCCAGGGCTGGAGCAGTGCCTATTCAATAGAATCGGTCATCATGCAGATCAATGCCACTTTAGTCAAAGGAAAAGCCAGAGTCCACTTTGGAGCCAATAAGGTAAATGCACTGTGCATATCAATTACACAAATGACTGCTAGGCTTCCATTTCTTTGCTCACTTGCGTAGAAGATACTTAATGACAGAATTGTCATTGCAAATATATTTGCATTTTGATTTATCTTGATGTGTCATCCATGTAGAAGTATTTTATTGGCAGTTAATTATAAGTTAAGAAATTATGAATATATGAGGATAAAACCTTGGGATGAGCAGGGTGTGTAAGTAGTTGGACTTGTACTGTCCCTGCATAGGTGAGGGGGGGAGGGAGGATTCTGAATTGGGAATCGGGAGGATTTGGAAATTCTGTCTCTGAGAAGGGCTGGAGATGACAGCCTGACTGCCAGGATCGCATACACTGATGTTAAGAAGTTCTCCTTCTTTTGCTGGACTTGACACCTGCAAAGTTTCATGAAAGGGTGAAAAATAATACCATGCAAATACTTCTGAGCTAGCCATTCAGCATTAATTGAAATCGTAATTCAGTTCAAGTGTGCATGCTGGTAATGGACCATAACTTAAAGGACTTTGAAGTACTAAACGCCATTTTCAAAGGATGCTTAAATATTCACGTCAATGAAATTGTCACTTGGATGCCAGTTTTTAAGTACTGATTCAAGGATAGTGAACTAGTTAAGATGTAAAAGTCTGTGATCACAATTCTGTCTTACCTGGTAAGTGGTCAGCTGAGCAAGACAGAATTACGGCGGGGATTGCCTGAAGCCTGCCCTTCCAGTTGCACACACTTCTGACTTGCCTCGGGTTCTGAACCCTCCGATAAAGGGGCCTTTCCAGCAGCAGGGGTAGACAAATTAGTGTTGTTATGATGGAGGAGAAATGAGAAAATAAGGGTATTTGTCTTGAAAATATTGTACTTTAAAGAGTAGAGTTTCTTCATAAAACTGTTTTTAAGTTCCATGTGTCTAGATGCGGGTTTTTTATGTTAGCTTTTTCTCCTTTCAGAATCAATATAATCTAGCAAGAGCACAGCAGTCCTATAAGTCACTAGTACAAATCCATGAGAAAAATGGTAGGTATATTCTTGCAACTTTGTTCTTGTCTGCCCAGCAACCTGGGAATTGGTATTTGGCTGCAGGAAAACTTGAAGTGCCAGTGTCTTATGTTGGCTTGGAAAGACCATAAATGGTGTTTCCTTTTTCTCATCTTGCACTAGGAAGACAGTAATGCTTAAAGTAACTTGACTAACAATCATTGCAACTTTTCCAGCTTACACGAATACAGCGATGTTCCATGTGTTCCTACTGTCTTTTGAAAGGTAGTTCATTTTTTAGCCAGTTGATCTAGTAACTTCATTGTTACTGTAGCTTTTAAAGTGTGGTATTTGTTAGTGAAGTACCTGCTGGAAGTTTGCCTCCTTCCCTGAAAGGCTTTGTTTCAATGTGGCAAGACCTCAGTAGTAGTAATCATGAAGGAAGAGAGAAAGTGGAGAGAAAGACCAGAGACTAAAAAAATAAAAAAAGTCCAAGTGAAGTGCGCTGGCTGGAAAACTGTGCAATAGAGATGGGAGACACTTTTTTTACTCTATTTAAAGCCAGTTAATGGTCTCTCAGCTTGAATAAAACAAGTATTCAGGTGCTTCAGGTATAATTGCATTCATTGTGCCAGGATGAGAAGACAACAAATGACCTGAGGCTTTAAAAGGTTTAAGTGGCTTACATGTTATGTAAAAGTAGTCAGCCGAATTTTGGTACCCTGGTCTCATGATGAGGGAGTTAGTCCCAATTAGCACTTCCATGATGTCCTTTGGTCCACATTGGACACAATCTCCTCTGGGAATTCATGCTGCTGTGAGCATGAGAGGGTATTTCAGTGTGACTGTAGTGAGCACCTCAGTTTACCTCTAAAATTGAACATAATGCCTTCTCTGCTATTGGGAGGAAGATCAAAGATTATGACTTTAAAATGCTTTCCAATTTTATGATATTTTGATATTGCCATTAACTGAGTCTTTTGCTTTTTTAGTTTGCTACAAAAGCCAGCATGGCTGTCTGTTTACTTCTAGCTATATGCTAGCCTTGACTACAGTGATTACTGCTGCGTCAGGAGCTGTACACAAAGCATTCACAGCATTTATTGCTGCTGCAAAAGGTGTCTTTAATTTATAGCTGCTACCTGTTCTCTAGGACAATGTAAATAGGCCCTCTACTCACTGTACAAAAATTTAGAGGATTTTTTACAATAGTGGCTGGGAGAATTCAGGTTGGAGATCTGGAGATGGCTAGGAAAAAATGTTTGCACACTTGATCAGGTATGATTCAACTGCTAAACATGCCAAATCCTATCAGGAGGCAAGTTATTCAACTGACATTTCTGAGCCCATTCCTACAGCAGGATTTGCAGAAGTAGGATAAACCGTTCAAATGCTGGTGCGTGCCGAACTCTTCAGGATGCAAGATGGGATTTATATATAAGTATCCCAGTGTAGTCACGCTTGTATGTTTGTGCATTAAGTGGCTCGAAGACTTCGGGGTTTTTACGTATATTCCATTTGGTTTTGTTACAGCAATGTAACAGCTTCCCCTGTTGATGTTCAGGTTGTCCAACTCGGGACAGCTGCTGCCACAAAAAGCCCCAGACTTGGAAGCATTTAATTTTCATGCCCAAATACTGGGTCTGACCTGGAACATGCCACATGCTTTATCTCCCACTGCAGACCACTAGCGTTTAGGGCACTGGCTCTCACTGAGCTGGCCTGCTTTAAGAGGGAAGGCAGGAGCCAGGTTAGGCTTCCATCTCCCACGAATTCAGAGTAAGATGGTAAGATCGTCTTGACGTGGCAGTGTTGGTACCTAACGCGTTTCTCTATTCTCCGTAGGCTGGTACACTCCTCCAAAAGAAGATGGCTAACATCGAGGACTGTTGTATCCCTGGACCAATGTCAACAAAACAAGCTCTTTTTTATGTTTTCCAACACACAGACTCAAGCTACGAGAGCCCCTATAACAGCCGTACTGAAGACTTTAGCTATTAGATAAGTTAGTGGATAATCTGTCAACTGACACGCAAAGTATAAGTTACAGCCTTACCATTCCGCTCTTCTTAGGTATCTGGACTGAGCAGTTTGGGCCTTGACCGTATTTGTTCTTATGGATTAAGCATATTTGGGCCACGCCCTCCCTTCTCCCTTTTTTTATTTGGAAGCGTAAGCTCCTTACAGCAGGCTACCGAGTTACTAAAGATCATTCAATAGGAGTGAGTTGTTCACACACTTTTGTGTATTTCTTACCTTTTGCAAAATGCAGACTGCAGAGACTTGCATTGCATCGTTTCATTTAAAGCCAAGAAGTTTAATACCTTGTTTAATACTGTTTTAGGAAATGTCAGGTCTTGCAAATCACAGTAGTTTTTCTGGTCTAAAATGACAGCATTTGTAGTATTTCCAAATTAATGATATAGGAAAAACACGTGTATGTTAAGTCATTAAACGTTTTTCATGGCTGTATGAGAATATGAACTGTTTCTTGGAAAAGATGCTCTTTGTTTAGATTATGTTAATGTTTTGGTTTGGTTTTTTGGTTTTTTTGTTTTCTTTTTTTTGTTTGTTTGTTTTTGTTTTTAAGCAGAGCAAGGCTGTGCCAATAAAACCTTGTAACTAGTCACTTCCACTGGGGCATCAGAACTTGCTGGGCTGTTACTTGTTGGCTCAACCTCCTTAACAAGAAGAGCCGCAGTATGAAGCTTGAAGTTATTTAAAGTACTAAAAGCCTTTTTAGGCATTCCATTTTATTAACGGGTTGTTGCAATCATTTGTAAACTAATGAACTTATAAAGTGATTGGCACAAATCGAGATGAAAGTCCTTGAATGAAAAATTTTTATATAAAAGCTACAATAAAGTACAAAAACTCGCCATCTGATTCAGAGGTTTAAGAAATGTTGCCATGTCATGACGGTGGTTTTGTTATTGAGAGACTGATGGGAACTGTTCTTTCTTTATTAGGAAATGAATCTGGGTCTGTGTAATTACACCGTATTTCATTGCCTTACCTAAATCGATTCTATTTTGGTTGTAGTACGCGTCATTAGGCCTTTGCACCCCTCTGGGGCTGAGCTAAGGGTGTGTTCCATGGATTAAGCACTTTTCAGAAGCGCAGAAGCATGTTTTCGTTATGGTTTTTTAGTTGACTCTCAACTGTGTGCTCTTCTCTCTACCAGGCGCCCATGGGCCCTCATGCGTTTGCTTCTAGATCCAGTTTTTAGCTCGAAAGAAACGATGGGAGAGGTTTGGCGCTACTTCCAATAGCGTATTGTTTCCAGTGTGCGGTGGGTGACTTCCCAGCCTTTCTGCTTGCGTGGTCGTACCGGTATCTGTGCAAATCCCGGCTGCCGGGGGCCGGAGCGCGGGGCAGCGGCGGCTCTGCGCGGCTGCGGCCCCCGGCGCGGCGCGGGCGGCCCCCGCCCCTTCGGCGCATGCTTTGGTTCGGGTTCCATTTCTCATTGCAGAGTTACTTGGCAATGTACAGTAATTTGTAAACTTGCATCAAGTTTATGAATAAAAACCATTTTAAGAAGCGCGCTGTCTCCGTGCTGGGGCCCGGGGGGGCGGGGGAGGAGGAGGTGGTGGTGGCGGCGGGGAGGACTCGCCCCGCCGCCAGGCGGCGCAAGTGTGGCTGCGCCCGCTGTCCGCGCGCCCGCGTGACCGGAACTCCGCCCCGGCAGCGTCGGCGCGCGGGTGACGCAGCGCGCCGTCGCCGCGGCGGGGAGCGGCTCGGCGGTGGCGCCGGTGCCGCTGCCATGGAGGCCGCCGCCAGAGGCTCCTTCGTCCTCGGTAACCTGGCCGAGGTGGTGGAGCGCGTCCTCGGCTTCCTGCCCACCAAGGCGCTGCTGCGCGCCGCATGGTAAGGGGCGGGGCGGCGGCGGCGGGCGCCGCCGGGGCGGCTGGCTGCGGTCCCGAGGCGGCGGCGGGGCCGGGGCCGGGGCCCGGGGCGGGGCGCCGCCGTGCCGGGGAGGCCCCGCCGACGCGCTGTGGCCGCGGTGTGTTGCAGCGTGTGCCGGCTGTGGAGGGAGTGCGCCCGGCGGATCCTGCGGGCGCGGCAGCGCGTCGCCTGGGTGTCGGCGCTGGAGCCGGGCCCCGCCGAGAGCCACGCGCTGGTGCGCGCGCTCGCCCGCGAGCTGGAGGTGGGTGCGCGCGGGGGCCTCGCGCCTCGGCCTGAGGGGAGCCGCTGGCGGGGGGGGAGGGGGGGGGCGGGAGCGGAGCGGAGCGGGTTTCCTCGGTGCCTCCTCCCGCTCCCCGCTGCGGCCGGGGCCCGGGGCAGCCGCTCGTTCGGCAGCACCGTCCTGCTGCTTCTCCCGCCTTTTTACAGAAGGTGCACGTGCTGCCGCAAACCGTGCTGTACATAGCCGACGCAGAGACCTTCAGCGGGCACGAGGACTGTCACGAGCAAAAGAAAGGTAACGCTGGAGCTGAGTCCCTCCCGCTTCGAGAGGCGCGGGGGACGTGGGCGCAGCGCGCAGAGGGGAGCTCCCTGAATTTCAGTTTCAAGGGAGAGTCAATCTTTTGCAAAAAAATTGACCCCGTAGTTTTACATGTGGGGTATGAAACACGGCTCGCAGGTGTAAGTTACTTTACACAGCCGAGTTCCTTCCCGTCCTCTGGAGGGTATTGATTCCGTTTGCACACCGGTAGTCCTGGGCTCTTACCGACTAGTACAGCCCCGCCACGCTGTTAACAGGGCAGCTACTGATGGGCAGCATTGGTTAAACAGAATGCGATTGCAAGGGTTGTTCCCATACCGGTCAGAACAACTGATTTTTATTGCTCTCTACTTTTTTTTTTCTTCTTTTTCTAACAGCCAGGAAAAGAAACAGTAAAGAAACAGCAATTGCACTTGAAAAATTGTTGCCAAAGCGATGTCAGGTTCTTGGACTGGTCACCCCAGGGATTGTAGGTAGGAGGAAAATGTGTGATTTTGGGAGAGATCAGCTTCAAGGTGCCCAGTGTATCGCATGGCTCTGCCGGTTCCTGTTTATCACAATTTCATACGTTTTTGAAAGCATAGCCCTGCAGACTGACGGGAGAGTTCTCACAGAGATTACTGTGTTCTCCCACCTTGTTCAGCGCTAGCTTAAATTTCAAGGAGTTCACAGTGTTGCTGCTAAGTCACGTGGAGCTTAAATTCTTACTTCATGTGATGCAGTTGTAATTAAAAGGGTTGACTTAATTGAGCAGGCAGCTTATTGCAGTTTTTCGTGGCACCTAGGTGTAATTATTGAAAGTTTCTTGGATTCATCTGTATTTTTCAGAGTCACGTTGTGACTGATTGCACAGGATGTTCTCAGTATGTGCCTGTTTGTTATGGTCTAGCAGGAGGTATATGCAATAACTATGGAAAATTCACAGCCTCCCTTGGCAGTCTTTTTCTAGCACTTCACTTTTTTATCATTAGAAACTTTCTTCCTAGTTTCTCACCGTAAATTCTCTTCCCATAGCATAAGTAGGGTATTGGATTGTTGTCACTAGCATAATTTAATAACACACTCCTAATATTTGTGTCAGTTTGCTTTATACCATCATCACACACTTGTATAACACCTTTCCCTGTTTCACTTGTGGTCCTTAAAAATCTGAGCATGTTTGCGTACCCACAGAAGTTGGCAGGAGAGCTTGAGACAGCTGTATTGTACAGTGCTTCTTTTCCAACTGATTTATATTTGGTGTGGCTGGGGGGATATGTCCATATATATCCCTGTCTCCTTGTGCACTGTGACTTCAGCGTGATCTATAGCCGGCAGGACTCCTACGTGCTTCATCTTACCAAAACATCAACAAAAATTCACACCAGTTGTCAATTAGATACGTTGTTATAGAAATGAACTATCACGTTTCACGTTATCTGAGCTGTTCTGCCTCTTTTAATCTGTGTTACCGTGTAGACAAAAGTATTAGAATCACTGAACACAAGATGTCTGGTTTGGTATCTTTGTAGTTACCCCTATGGGTTCAAGCAGCAATCAACCTCAAGAAATCGAAGAGGGTGAAGCTGGGTTTGCTCTGTTGTTTCCCAAAATCGATGGGGTGAAAATTCATACCTTCCATTTTTCAAAAGACTTGAAGAACAGGGTCTTTGATGAAAGTAAATTTGCTGAAGCAGGTACGTCCTTGTTCTCCCTTTTATTTGGGCTTTTGTGAAGTGTTGTGTTGCTCTTTTAGGTGCCAGCGTGGAAGCAACAGCTTCTGCGCTAACTCCGTTCATAGAGCACACTGGGGCTCTCTGGGGCTGCAGCTGGTAATTACACATCTCTGTTCTTCCTGTTCTCTGGAGTACTAAGATTACGTTATCCTGACTATTGATCTCAGATTCCTTCAGTTAGGGTCCAAGTGGAGCTGTTCAGAGGGAGCTGTTAGGTATTGAGCAACCTCTAATTGGTTAAAAATAACGATAAATGAGTTTGTGCCATTGGGAATGATTCCCATCACTACCGTTTAGAAACGAGCGGGGAGGAGCTGCTTCTCTTCTTCTCCAAAAGAACTTTGCATTTAGATCCTAAGTCAGGTGTTGCAGCAAGGAAAGGTAGAACAGAAGACAGCATATTTCGATAAAGAGAGTTTACATTCTTCGCGTTGTGTCCTTAGCAGGGTCGATCATTTATGGAGAGTAATATAATGAGAGTTTCTTGAGTCTTTTAGGAACCTGAGAGTTTCTGCCTCCGGATAAGCAACTGGCTGATGTATGTAATGTATTTAATTTTCAGGTAAAGCTATTTACTGCGTTGTGGTTCTTGTTGAATAACCTATGTGCTTAGTTCTTACCTGTGCAAGGACAATTAAAGCTGCCAAGTAAAACTGAAGAGCTGTGCCTTCAGAGGCTGTGGTAAAACTCAAATGCTCTGCTAAAGAAGTTAAAAGCTGGAGGAAGCAGATGCAGTTGTCTTTTCCCTGCTAGGTTCTTTTCAGAAATTCTCACTCCCGTGGAGAATGCAGCCCAGCTCCTGAACGCCTGGGCAACTTGTGTCTTGTTTTCCCAATTGCAGCAATGGAAAGCCGTTACTAAAGGTGTGATGTATTATCTGGGGAGCGACTAGGATGGTTGGACTTCAGGGGTCAGGATTTAAAAATAAGAGGATTGGTGTTTGTGGTTTTGTTTGTAGGTCTGAAGAATAACCCAGATCTCCGGGTGGTTCTTCTGTTTGGGTACAACTCCTGGAAGTCCGGAGCGACTCGATTTCTTCATCAAATAGTCAATCCTTTGAATGAGAAAAGTATCATCCTGGCTGGGGGACAAGTGGAGAGCTTTACATCACTGACCTCGGAGAAGTAGGTATCTTTTTCAAGGTAAATTGTAAAGAAGATTTAAAATGGGAGAAACACTGTAGAAGCCATAGCCTTTTAGTTATGTCATATTAGAAATGCCTATTAACAGTAATGTAATGATAATTTTTTTTAAGAGAATAAAGTCCAACTGCTGCACTGTGATCGAGCCAGAAAAGCTGGAAGCTTTGTATGACTGCGTTACAAATTGGATTCTGGAAACCCAGCTCGGGGAAACCCTCTGCGAAGGAGATTTCCAGCTTCAGATACCCTATGTGTGTTTCTTGCAGTCTGTTTTTTCTGCCTGGCTTGCAGATAAATTATTACTCGTCGTGACAGAGACCATTTACGTGAACGTTTTGTTTCTATACCAGCCTCGTTTTAGTTCCCATTACAGAGCAGTAGCTGAAGACGCAGACAGGACTGTGCCTCAGGAGCACACCTGATACGCTGCTCCTGAAGGACGTGGCACTCGCAGGACCGGGCTAGATCTCATCTAGCTTAAACCCCTTCCCGCCGCCAGGGTCCCTGCAGGGCAGGTTCGGGCTCCAGGTGCTCCAGCTGCTTGGCTGCACAGGGAGAGCCCTGTGTGCCCTCTGACTCGCAGGTGCTGGCACATCCTCGCCGGAGCCTCCTGTGCCGGGGTGTGCAGTGCAGACGTTGCTGCGGGCTCCCCTCATGCTGGTGTAGGCCTGGACTCCATAGCAATACCAACAGTATTCTTGCGGCTGATGCATGCCAGCTGCACCATTACTCCAGATAAGAAAGCTGGCCATGTATTACATTATTGCTAATAAAGCATAAGTAGGTAAGTACTAAAACCAATGTGTCCTGGCCAACCAAAAAAAGGTTCCTAAAATTTTAAGGCTTTGGTTTGTTTTTTAGCTATGGATGGCTTTCAGAATTAGTAGGATGCTGGTCTGCTTTGAAATCTGCTTCTGCCACAGCAGAAGTTTATTCAGGTTGGAAGTGGTCTCTCTGGATCGTTCTCTCACTCAGTGCCTGTTGCCTTTCAGTAACAACGCCCAGCCGGGTGACGCCTGCGGTGTGGTTGGGCTGGCCTTCAGCGGTCCCCAGATCCAGAGTGCCACTGTCTTGTTAGACCAGGATGTAGCTGATGAGAGGACAGCAGAAGCCGCCATGCAGCGTCTCAAAGCAGCAAACATCCCCGAGCGTAACACCATTGGCTTCATGTTTGCGTGCGTTGGCAGAGGATATCGGCATTATAAAACCAAAAGGAATATGGAAGCAGATGCATTTAGGAAGTTTTTTCCAAATGTTCCCCTCTTTGGCTTTTTTGGACATGGGGAAATAGGATGCGATCGAATAGTTACTGGGAATTTCGTATTAAGAGAATGTAATGACATAAAGGATGACCTGCTTCATGGTTATACTACCGTTATGACTCTTATTCATCTTGGTTCAACTAAAGCAAACCAAGTGTAAATACGTTTTTAATGCTTCAGTGAGCTGTTTGTTTCATTCCAGAAAGCTGAGAAGTCTGGAAGAGTGGACATCTTGCAATCAAAGCCCCTTCCAAAACATAAACATCATTTTGGTGATATTATCGAGTCTTGTAGTTGGAATAGAATTTAACGTAATAGCTATGAGAAAGCTTTGCCTTTTGTGTAATCCCCTGTACGCATCAGAATTGCAGGTAAATGGTATTTGATGGAATTCTGCAATTGAAGAAAGCCTCTTTCTTCCAAAATGAGAATGGTTTGCACAAATGGCGGTTGGAGTCCAAATATAAATGTGTAGAAAGAAACAGTACTTTGATGTGCTCTATTTATGTATGTAAAACAGTCTAGAAAAACTACTGATGCATACTGAAATACTGATGCATAAAATCCACCATTTCCTGGGTTTTATTTCAAGAGAGATGCGCACCCTGCCCAGACTTGAGTCCTGTTTACAGGACTGAATGGTTTTACTAGATAAAATGAATGAAAATCTTTAGAGAAAAATAAAGTGCTCATTAAATAAAGATGAAAATACATAAAAGTACCTTGCCTTCTATTCTTAGAGAAAAAGCTCTGATTTAAAGAGGTGTTGTCCAGTTAGAAGCTCAACTTGTCTCACCGTCTTGAACTGAATTTCCGTTGTCTTAAATATCTGGTTTAGAATAATATCTGATACTTCGTGTGTACCGGCAATTCCAGTCGCTGTGTGTTTAAGTGTACACAATCAAAACGCACTGGCTGCCTTTTCGTTTAGATTCTCTTTGTAGCGTGATGCTCTCCATTAGAAACTTTTAAATCCAGAGTCCTAAAAATTAAGACTACCTGGTGTCTTTTAAGTTCCTTTAAACAGTTTTTTGCTTTTTCATTTGAAATTGTGGGGCACGCAAGGTCTGGCTGTGTTCTGTGTATACAGAGCCTTTGAACCAGACTTGTGCTTTTGCGTGTTTTTCCCATGCTTTGACATCGGTCACCTGTTTTGATTGCTGCAGCTGGAATGCAGTATTGCAAAGTTCAAGGAAGCAAATTCGGCATAGTTTCAGTGTAGCTAATAATATATTTGCTCTCTTTTAAATTCTTTCCTCCCTTTTGTTTTCACTTACTAATAGAATGACAAGAAAATAAGATTAATTTTGCACCCTTTCACCACGCTTCTAAATGCCAAATCAGGCAGCTGGCCCGTTTTCAGCGTAGTAAAAAGAAAATAACTTAGCTGTATGTTGTACAACAAAATAATGATATTTTGCTTTAAATGTAGCAACGAAGACTACGGTTGGCAACTTTTTGCCCATTTCTAGTTAAAACTTTTCTTGAGCTTGGCCTAAGGAGCTAAGGTATAGGTGTGTCTGTCCTGAGAGCGAGCGCTGGTTTCAGCAGGTGCTGAGCACGGGCAGTACTTTCCCATGGCTGTCCTGATGAGGGTTTTTTTAATTAGAAGACCGAGGATGAGGTGTGAACTCCCAGCAGCCTTCTAGGGATAGGAGATGAGTAAGTGCAGGTGTGACTTGGAAAATGTTTAGTTACTGCATTTAGAAGGAAAGGTATTTGGAAATGGAGTATGCTTGAATTTTCAGAGAAGCCTCTGGGTGAGAGGTGGATACATGTTTTCTCTTCTCAGCATAACCAGAACGTCACGCTTTGCCCTCTCTGTCTGCATAAGCTACAGCAGGCAAAGAAAATGTTTAATTTCTGTAACCCAGACAGGATTCCTGTAGCCGTTAGTGCGAGTTAGGGCTAGTCAGCATCGCTGCTGGCATAAGCCCAGGAGCTTTAACTTTCTGCTGTAGTAGATGACGTATGATCAACCACCTGTCCTGAACTACAGCGCAAACATGTCCCAAAGCGTGCAGAGCAGCAGATGGTGAGCTCCAGCGATGGCGCAGCAAAGCGGGGAATGAGAGCGTGGTTTGACGGGGCCGATCATCAGCGAGGTCCTGTAGCTGTGGACACTTGAGAGGTAAACGTAGCACAGAAGGGTTGCTGGGGCGGGAACCCCCAGAGCCTGCACCAGCGGCTGGGATCGTGCCTCCAGCCTCGAGGAGTGGGGATGAGCCCCGGGGGCCCCAGAACCATGCACCGCATGGCTGGAACTGCTACGCTGTCTCTCCCAGTGCGCATCCTGTCTTCCAAGTGACAGGGAAGCGGTGTAATTGATAAAATTGCAACATCTGTGATTAAAGTGTTTTGCTATCTGAATTCACTTTGCCTCCTCACTCTCATTTGCTCTTCAACCATGACAGCTCCTGAGTGAAACCAAAATATATTTGCTTAAAAGGTACACGTACCAAAATGCAGTGCAATAATTTGTATCTCTGTCACTCAAAAGATAACCATGAGGCTTTAAAGTGGACAAAGTTAGTTAAATGAATATTCAGCAACTGGGGGAAATGTGAATAGCAGGACTGCTCTAAGGATAATTGTCTGCAGTTACAGTGCTGATGGTAGTATGTTTCCAGCAAGAGATTGTAGTCCCTAAGTGACCACAACTGGATTTTGTTTTTGTTAAGAAAAAAAAGGAAACCTTCAAAGTCACAAAACCTGCAGGGAGGAGTGATGATTTTGCTGACAAAAGGTAAAAGACCTTCTTTTTCCCCATGTTCTGAATATGAATAATGTTCCATTGTGCATTTTTTTTTCTTAATGCATCTTTCAATTAAGTGAACTGTAGGTTTCAAAAGTACAAAAAATAATAGGCAAGCGGTGTGATGTATAACCTCGTACTTGCACAACCAAAACAGCAATTACCAAACATAAAAACTATTACCATAATTTTTATTTTAAAATTACTAATAAAAAAATCCCCTCATTATAGCAGGTTTCTATAACATGCAGTTGGTAAGAAAGCAAGAATAATTTCATAAAAAGGAGCCAAATTATTGTCACAACTGTACTGCCAGAAAGCAATTTCAGTTAAAAACTGCAGAAAACCGCAAAGATTGTGAACTTGGGTTTTGTTGCTCTGTGTCAGATTTGGTTTGGCCCACGTTAATACTGGAACAAGCCCTATTTTAACAGCTGAATGAGCTGGACCGAGTCGTGCCCCCTTGGCAGGGAGCAGTAAACCAACATACATAAATGATGCAGCCAACCTTTGATGTTCAGGGTGCAGCAGAGAAGGCTGATAAGAACATTAAACCTCAGCCTAAATTTTGAAAAAACAAGTGGCTACATATGATTCTTAATTATTTTTTAGTTAAACATCTACCTCAAAACTCACTCAGTGTCATTGCCCCCTCTTAGTTTGTCTACTTCTAAAAAGTAGAAAGTGGAGAACTACTTTCTACTAGAAGTAACTCTAGTGGTGTTCATTAGCTTTCATGCACGACGCTAACTTTGGTATCCACCTACGTTTTCTGAAGCCCTAGTGTGTGGCCAAATGAGAGAACAAGTTAAAAACCATTTGCCATTCAGATGCCTCCTGTTGTACTCAATGGAATGATAGAGGAAAGTAAAGTTTGAGGTCTGGAAGTTTGCATAGTTAGAAGTTACAAAGATAGTAAACATGTAAATTTAAATGGTCTTTTATATTCTAATCTCTGAGCACTCTGCAAACATTAAGAAAATAATTATTCCCCCTGCTGTCTGAGTATTTTTCATGATTGTATTGTGGAGAAGATTTTTTTTTTTCTACTGTGTGAGTCTGTGGTGGATCTCTAAAATACATTCCATCTTAATACAGCAGTTGTATTGTGCACGCAAAAGCAGATAAGATAAACGTTAGCCTAATTATAAAATTTCTTACTTGAAATTTCCTGTTGCTAAGCCCATTTCTCAGGCAGACCCAGGCTCCAGAAGAGGCTGTTGTTTCGGAGGGGCTCCGGATCAGGCCTGAGCGCGGTCTGTCTAGCCTTGTGTCTCCTGAACTACAGGCTCAAAGGTGTGCAGCGAGGTAACCTGAGCTCGCTTCTGGCGGTGGCGGCGGTGGTGGTGGTGTGCCTTGGTCCTGTACCACAGTTCTAGGTCGAACAAATGAGTTCAAACATTGTAGGAACCTTGTGCTGATTACTTTATGCCTACCAGCGCTTCCTAACAATGTAGGCTGTTTTTCTAAACAGACAATGTATAGCTACAGTGAAAAACTGGAAACTTTTTTTTTTCCAAAGGAAAGGCATAAGGTAGGTTTGGATTATTTGGAAGTTTTATTACCTGGATACTTATGTTAGAATTATTAGCACAGAAATAGCTAACTGGAATTTTTTTTCAAGTGTTTTGATAATTTAGGAGCAAAAGTTTTATTCCCAAATCAATGGGATTTCTGCTTCTAAATGTGTTAAAAAAACAATTTATAAATTGCTATCATTACATTTCACAGCTAGAACCTCACTGAGATTAGCAGGTAGCACAAACTTCTCAAAATAAATGTTTCAGAGTGATTCATATCACTGAATCAGTGGCAGTCAAGTCACCTTTTCAAGATACATTTTCACAGCTGTAAGAGTTAGAAACAGCTTTTTTAAAATAAGCTCATCTTAGCTGAGTTGTCCGTAGGGCAACAGTGAGAGCAAACACTAATCCCCTCAAAACAGGAACTCTCCTGCAATCTCCAGAATGGGTGAAAATGACTGAGTAGTTTGAAACGGCACCAAATTTTGTGATGGAGAACACACAACATAGATTCAAATTACAGAGCCCTGTTAAAAAATGCCCCCAGTTGATGCTCGGCTGCCTTTTTACAGCCCATCATTTGCCTGTACAAAAGTTGTCGTCAAAATACCATTATTTACATTGAGAGGATAATTTGAAAACAGTCTCTTTTAATGTACACTGAAAAAGAATGTTCAAGTGTTACACAAACTGACATAAAGGTGCATTTAGAAGTGTTAGAAATTGGTTGTAGTTTTGATTTGGGAGATGAAAACAGCGGTATCTTCTTGTTATTTCAGGTTTTGGTTACATGCCCTTAGCTAGCTATAGAAATAATTCCTGGTGAAAGGTTTTGTGCAGTATCAGTCCCCAACACGGAACTGAGGGCCAGCCTGCCTATCAGTATTTCACAAAATTTGTATTTGGTACTTTGCTATCAAGAAATTCTCTCTCACATTACATACAGATTATGTTGAACAGGTTACAATCACAAGCAAGAACAGACTTTGGATAAGCACGAGCAGGTAACGTTACATACAATAATGAATAAGGTTTTTGTTTTTTTTTCAACATCTTCAGGCGTGCACGTTTGGGGTTTTTTGTTTGCTCATTTTCCCCTGAAGTGCAGGAAATACTGCAGTACTTCCTTGAAAGAAGCACATTTTTCACTAATCTTAACAACAAAAAGCAAATAATTTATGTCTGGATTCTTTTGATTATTCCATATAATCTGAGAGATAGGAATATTCCATCTCTTCATCTAAGTATATAGATGTCAACAAAAGGCATTATACCTGAGAGAGGTAGAGTGAACATATGCATCCTGGTAATCTAAATAATGTTGCCAGAGTATCACAAGACAATTTAGTTCTAGTTTTTTTCCCAAACTTATACAGAGAAGTCCTCATTAATATCCCCGGCTTTGAATATGGTCATAGTACAAGTGAAAACTCTTAATCCAAACTAATCCACAGTCTTCTTCAGTTTTTACTGGAAATAGCTTGATGTCCTTTAAATCTGAAAGGATGCTAAATACCAAAGGAACGTAATTGAGGGGTTTGTTTTGGTTTTTATTGTAGAAGAGTTGGGCGTCCCATGTTAAATCCGTAACCACCTTTGGCTAAAGCTCTCCCTCTCCCTGGGCAGTCCCTTCTAGGTCCGTATCGCCCGATACAGAATTTGCTGAACACTTAACAGGAATTTTTAGCCTTTTAGGTAAGCTTGCTGCTTTCCCTTTCTGCCTGGACTCTGGTCAGTTCGGTAGCTCCTAGTCAGAACACTCATAACAGAAAGCAATGGCACAGACACCATTTCTACTGTCATAAGTTCTCCCCCCCCATTTCTTCTCTGCTTTCCATTTTCAGATAACTGAGTCATACTATCAGAGCCCCTCTACTGCTCTTTAAAAATGCAGGGCCAGGAGGAAAATAATTTTTTTTAGTGCAGTAAATCATGAAGGGGTGGCACAACTTTGAAGGTACCTTTAAAATGGGAAGTCCTACCAAATGGACTTCCCATTGGTCATCTTCCTGCTTAATATTTAACAATATAAATCAAAAGACTATGCAGCACAGAGAAATCCTCTTGTTTTCTTTGAACAGCCATTTCTCCTTCTCCTTTCATTGTACTTTGCCCTAGTGTTTGGGCTACTAATGAAAAAAAAATTATATACTGAGTAACATAAGGAACCTCTTATTTAGGTCTATAAAGAGATTTCCTGCTAATGACTGGCATTTCCTTCTGCAAGTGATCAAAAGGTTTTTGCAACACATGACGAAGAGACCTTTACTACAAGATTCTGGAAGGAACACATGATCCTCAGGTATAAAACAATTTTTGCCGTAACGCTATAATAAACTGTTGTGTAATCATATTAGTGGAAGTTCCTAGGAAATTTCGTCTTTTCCCCTTTTCTTCCCTCCATAACCTTTCAACTGGTGGAAGGGTAATTTTAAAGACATGAGATCTTATGTTTCATGAAAGCAGGAGTCAAGCAGAGAAGAGAGACCGTATTACTCGTCCCTGCATATACACATAACACTCTTCTAGACTCCAGTGACTCCAACCACAAGATGTGATCCATTGGAACCCGTGTTTCCGTAGCTTTATTGCTCACAGGACTACTTGCTTAATGTTGTAAGCAAGCATTGCTAGAGCGTGTTGTGCTATTTTATTAAATTATATGTAATGTTGGCTACCCTGTACTTTCTGTGGCATTTGACCACCTTAAAATGAATTTGTAGCCTGATCTCATTTTGACCTGAACATCAAATTTACAAAGCTTGTGAATCGAAATAATTAATTTTAGAAGCTGAAATGTTCTCAAATGCAACAGGTTTGAAGCAGTCCGAATGGCTAATAGTATTTCATTCAAAGATAACGTTGTTTCATAAATCAACTTGTTTGCATTTAAACATGGTTTTGGTTTATTCATCCTCACTTTTTGTACAAATTGTTTCCAGAATAATGCAAACAAGATTGGTAACAGTGAATAACTATTCCATGTCTGTCTAGAAAGCTGAGAGAGTTCTAAGAGTTTACAGAGTAAAACTTCAGTCCATTTATTTCTTACACCTTCTATTAATATTTCCTTCCTGAATTTCCACTTAAGATGACCACAAGCCTTTTCCTTCTTCAATGAAAATAGTATACCAAACTTTAACATTATTAAGTCTGAATATCTCATGATCAATAACATACGGAAGTTATCTAACAGCAGTTGTCTCCTCTGACTAATTTTCACTGAGACTATGCAAACTACTTTAGGTAATACTGATTCTAATGTAGCTGTCAATACTGCTACAAATCTCCTGAACTCTGTATTTAACAGTGGCATGTCCCTGTGTGATGAAAAATCACCTTTATCTTTCCTAGCCTTTAAAACAATATTATCAGCTTCCTTCAGAGTATCTGCTAAAGGTTTGAAGCTCAGAAAATAACATATAAGATCAGTTAAGTTGGGGAGAAAGTGATCTTTTAGTGCTTTATATAACTCAATCAGGAGCTTCTCTGGATCAGGTCTCCTACTTGATTTGGTGCCCTCAGATTCTCCCTTCAGACGCTGAGCTTTAACTTGGACTCTTCTGACATGAGTCCTCAGAAGGTAATGTATTTTTCTGTTTTGTTTTCTAGTAGCTATTATAATATGGTTTTCTCTTTGACTTCTTACCTTACACACTGTAACAGCATGTCTTTTCTTCTCTGTCTTGCTGTGCTTTTGTCTACATTGACATAAAATACACACTATTTTCTCTGACACTAGAGCATGTAGTAGACACCCTAGGAACAGAAGCTTATTCAACATTTTCTTTGCACCTATATTTTTATACACCTCAAGTTTTTTTATTTCAGAGATAAGAAATCTGTGTTCTGCATTTTCTTCCCTTTCAGTTCCTGAAGTTTTCTCAATTAACTTTCTCTTCGATACAACCTTATAAATCCCATACCATGAGCTGCTAGGTAATGTGCCATTATGGAAACATACCTGATTTTTGCTGGTTTCAACCTCCAATGCTAGAAGTGAGCTGAAAAGAAAGTTGTTCAGTTCACATTTTCTGTGCCTCTGACTAACCAGACAGTCTCTTTGTGTTGTTAAGGCAGAAAGAGAGATGAACCATGTCATTTGGCCTCTCTTTGTCTGAGTGAGAGAATCCTGTGAGGAATCAGGTAGTGATATATAATATACTGTTGGTGTGATCAACAAATGGTTATGTGAATAAAACAAATAAATCTTTAGAGAGGGCAGAACTTGTTCAGCCAAGATGCCTGGCTGGATAATATTTTGTGTCAGGAACGGACCTGATGAATAAAATTCCTGACTTTTAGTATCTGAAATACCAACTGGAACATTTAAGGTAAGGTTTAAATCTCCCTCAGTAGTGAGATTTTCAGAAGAAGGCAAGGCAAAAATAAAACCATCAAGGAAGGTGTCTTCCTTAATATTAGGAACGTATACCAAACAAAGGGTAAATACTCTGCCTAGTAAACTTCTTTTAACCATTACCAATCTCTTTTCTTAATATTTTCTTTTAATTTGAATTCAAATCTTGTGCCAGGAAGCTGGCCAATAAACTAGCAGTGGTACCTCATCCTCGTGTTGTCTTACTATTAAACAAAAAAACCTGGTATTAGCTGGAGAAAGGTACTTTTTTTTTTCCCTACATCTGGTAAGTGTATCTGAAACAAGCTGAATTCTGGACATGTATCACAGGTATAAATTTTGAAACTATCAAATCCAGACAGTCCTCAACTCCTCTGGGGCAATCCTGTGAAAAGGGACAATCCTATCAAAAATTCATAGTATTACCTCATGCTAAAAACCCTATGATTATCTCATATTCTCTGTGCAGTGAAAAAAAGATTATTTCATATTTCCCATGCAGTAAAAACCAAAATTATCTCATGCTTCTACCTGTGCATTATTGAAAACAGTAACTTGTCATGAAAAATCTCACAAAATTCAAAGATAAATTATAGTGATTATAGTGATTTCTGTATAACTTGATACACCTTTGAAAATACATAGAAACTCTAATAAGTGCAACTGTTTCTCTTTATGTCTTAGTTTCAGTCTTCTCCAACACATAAGTGAGCCTCCTATTTCAGTCTACTTTCTTCTCTCATCTTGCTTACCGCATCATCCTCTACAACTACTGTATTCTTAGGGTTGCTCTGCATGTTGTGTTCCCACCATTCTTCCACTCTAATGCTTTACTCTGTTATTATTTCTGAAAAATAAACAAAACACATGTTTTTAATTAAAGAAAACTTCCTCACTGCCTTCCTTATGGAATCAAATCATTTAACTTTAAATGTACTCACTGTTGCAGCCATTGCTGCTTGTAGTCTCAACAAGATTGGCACCACACTCTGAAGAACTCGTCCTTGCAATGGAAGCTTTCCTGACCAGAAGAAACAAAAAAGACACAACAGGGAGGAAAAAAAAATACACAGAGTGAAAAAAGTTATCAGAGAAGAGACTCTTTAATTGAATGATGCTTCCACTGAAAAAAGTTACATGGATCTTCTGCAATTACTTTCTAATTAATTCTCAACATTTTTGAGAACCAGGTATTTGAGGGAGAAGAACAGAGATCAGAGGCAGAAACAGCACTCAGAACTACATGGCTTCTCTCCTGAAGTTAATGTTCCTGTTTGTCTGATTTCTCAGGTCTTTCTTTAAGCAATTACTAGATATCACAAAATTATTTAATTTATCATTAACTCTCTTAGCATTTGGAAGTGAAATATCAATAATGTGATATTTTCCACACTTTCTCGAGGAGAAACAGATTTTTGTAAATAGAGCTGATCTCTTGCTGTCTCTTTCCCTTTCTTTTAATAGTAATTAGACATCTGCTCTCTTGAGAAGAGTCATGAGCTATTCTCCTTTCTGTCCAGTTTGTGTCCTGTGGTGATATAACTCCTCCACAAAGTCTGTTGCCTTGGACAGCTTAAATGGCTTTATTCCTAGATCCTGTTGTTCTGGCTGGCTGAGTTCCTGTTCATCAATATACACTCATCTTACAGGTAATCTGGCATTTCAACACGGACTTACAATAAAGTGTAGAAATGAATTGCAGATTTATTTTAGTTTTCTCTATTCCTCTAAGCTGTGTGTGTGGCATTCAGGCCTCTATGTTGTTTTTAAATAAAAGCTGGCTTATGTGGAACCTATACTAATCAGCTACCTTTCTTCTTCTTCCAGTAACCCATGTACAATATGTTTCTGCAGAAAGAAGGCCAGATGGACCTGTACTGACAGGTGAATTGCTTGGAGCAAAATGTGCCATTTGTTACCTCAGTAACAATGTAATAGCAAGGATTTTTGCCTACTTTCCTGTCTTCCCCAGGTCAAAACAATAGGCTTTATCAATACCGTTTGTTGGCAGGGTGTGTGTGTTTGTTTCAAGATAGAGAGAGGCTAGATCTGGATTTGCTCTACCTCCATACACTCTGCTCTGCTAACAGGTTATACAGCTCCCGGGCCTAAAGCCGCACGGAAGCCTACGCCAATCCAAGACATTTTTTCATTGTTAAATAGCAAATCACTCTCATAAAAACAGTTCTGATTTAATATATATATATGGATAAGTTTTACATTCACAATGTAAATATTTTACTATCTTTGCTAAAATACAATTGTTGGCATGATGCCATATCTTCTAGTGAATCCCAATAGTTAGAAATAGCAACAGTTTTATGTGCTGAGCTTTTACAGGAATGTGGCAAACAGAACTGAGCGTGCTCTGTAAAGATCGGGATTCCCCCTTTGACAGAGAAGCGATGTTTATTGCCTATAAAACAACACATTCCTGGAGAAAACTTGATAAAATAGCATGGGAAGCTGATGTACTGAACTGTTTTTCACATTAATTTTGGGTGTGGACAGTACTGTTTTTATTAATTCCTACAACACGATATAAAATTGTTTTACAAGACTCATCTTTGAGGAGACATAAAAGCATTGTCTTTTCTTTGCAACAACATTTCTCATAGTTTTTTCAGAAAGTAAGTTAAAACTACTCACTTTACTACCTAAATAATTCTATTAACCTGAGACTCACTAAGATAGCTCTAAGTAGCCTTTCGTTCAGCAGGTTCCAGCAACAATGGGAGGTTTAACCCCAGACTACTGTTTATCTTTTCCAGTTCTAAGCTGCTTTTTTTTCATCAGCAGTCCTTGACCACTTCTCCCTCTTCCCTCCCTCCATTCTCTGCTGTTCCTTTCACTCAGACCTTCAGTTTCTTTCCTCTGTCTTTATTTTGTTCTACTTCCCATCATTTTCACCCCCTAGCCATTTCAAACACTGTCTGTTTCTTCATTATCTTTGATTCTCTCTCCTCCTTCTCCTTGTAGGTTTGCTTTCCCAAACCATACCATCTTGATGAATCCTAGTACATAATAAAATACAGCATGAAATCAGCTTAACAGCAGATTCTTGGCAGATTGGAAAAAATAAATCCTCGGCTGATAACAATGTGATGACTCAGCTAAATATAAAAGGAGAATTATTTCCCACTGTTCACCCAGAGCTTTTCCTGTGTAGCCCTTTTCTTTTGTGGGTTACTTTCACCATTACTTATGATTTGGTTTTATAAGCAGAGCAATGAAATCCTTTCTCTCTGCCCTTGTATGCCGAACGGATTTGTTTGTAGGGAGCATTAAATGCACTCGCACATGCCTGGTCCTGAAATCAGCCCCACACCTGACAGGAAGAAAACTTGGAAAGGGAGGGGGTACAAGTGATGACAGGGACAACAAAATAGAGCACTGATTTCCTAAATTCTAAAAGATTCAATGTAAAATTTTAGGGATTCAGTTTCTGTATCCTAAATTGCAATTAATATCTCCTCTTCTGCATCCCTCCAGATTGTATTACTGTTTACACTAAAACCGCACTAGAATCCTCTGCTGAAGGAGCCACAGAAATGCTTACTAATACACAGTATTGGGGGGAGAAAACTCTGCTTTCTGATTCTGGATCAAACATATTTGTTAATAACAGTGGAAACTTGATAACACAATATTCCTCTTAACATTTTATATCTAATATATCCTGCCAAGAGGACAAGTCAAGGATGATGCAAACTCTCAGCTAACCCTCACAAGCCGCAGTTCCACCCTCTTCCAGAACATTATGATACAGGTGGTAGATCAAATTTGGGGGAAAAAAAAATTACTGACAGCTGCCAGCAATAATCCTTGTTTATAGAGCTGAGAAGAGGGGAGTAGATTAAAGTATCCACTTGAGACTCCTCTTATATGTTGGTCACTTCAGTCAGAGGTAAGGATTTTTAGTAAAAGTGTTTCTTTTATAGATGAGTTCTCTAGCAGAAGATTGTGCTACATCAGCCTCTGAAGTGTAAAGGTAAGACAAGACAATTTTTAGCCAGTTATGTTCTTTATACTGAAGAAGTTGATCATGATTTAATGAGATTTCCCAAGCTAGTCTGGTATGTAAGATAGGCTCAAGGGCAACTATGTTAAGACTGAGTTGCTGCCCTTGTTATTTTTCTAATAAAGAGGCCCTACTACTTGTTCTGCCAGTTAGGTAAAGCTTGAGTAAATTGATTTCCTATAAAGAAATAGAGCAGTTGAGGTTCATCTTCCAACTGTCTAATAAAAACCTGGTACAGACCTGTCATTGCTTTATTCTAAGCATCTGTACTTTGCAATGCAAGGCTCTTTGACCATTAAACTCGGTAGATGTGTCTCCAGCCTTCCCCTAATTTTACTGTATGCAAGAGGAAAGGGATCTTTTAATAGATTACTCTGAATTCTCTGCTCTCTGAAGACTTTTTTTCTCTTCTCAGAGACAAGCTTTACTTCTAAAGAAATACTCTCTGTACCTCTGTGAGACTTGAATGAATTTTTCTTTAGTTAGTTAAAGCTGTATTCTATTCTAATAATTTTATAGTAATCTGCAAATGTTCTTTAGCAAACAACTGCTGTGGTGTCCCACTGCTAAGACAGGATTAATTTCACTAAAATGACTAAGGTGTGGGGGATATCCTCTACAACAAATTTTTTTTTATACAAACTCTGTTTTATCAAATGCTCTCTATCTCTTCTAAATATATTCAGCTATGGGAAAAACTGGCATTCAATGGGTTTCCATGACAGCAGCTGAGGTAAAACTAGACCAGCTATTCCAAAGGTTGCTCACTGAAAGGCACTGATCAGAGAGGTTGATTTGGCAAGGTGATTATGGGAGAGCAAAGAACAGAATTGCAAGAACCTTAGGTTATCATAACCAAGGAGAAATGCAGCATAGGAGCAACAGGAAGAGGCTGCAAGTCTGTGATGGCTAAGAATCGCAGGGGCTAGTAAGTTGCCTCATAAAGGCATAAATACATATTAACAGCACATGACAAAATGAGCTCTTACAAAGTGCTGTACTCTAAAAACAAGAGGGGACATAGGAGGTTGACTTGCGTACATAAATGCAGAGAGTAAGTGAAGACAGTAAGTTTGTTTGGGTTTGGTATAAGTGTACTGACATACTGTACTGATATATGTACAGCATCAAATAGTTGACTTAATCCCAGTAACTGCTTACGTGTTTTCATTCGAAGTCCTAATATGCCTAAAATGCTACTAAAACCGAACCTGCAGCACTTGCTGTCTAGCACTGACATTTTCATGCTGCTCAAACATGGATCATCCTGGTTAAATGAGTTAGCCCTCTGATTTGTTCTAGATGTTAGTTAATAAACACCTACCTGGGATTAATCTTGAATTTGATTCTTTCCTGAGTTTTCCTTTTTAAACCAGGAGCCGTAAAGGAATTGGGAGCTAATGGCACCAGCTGGTTTGGCTGCCAGTTCAATGCAGTGGAACAGTTTCTGATCCCTAAGCACTTCTGCTTCTACTTCTCAATCTTTGGACAACATAAGGGTTGACTAATGTTTTAAAATGTTAGCACTAACTCGAGGTAGACTGTAAAATCTTTCAGAAATGGGTGTACTACATGTATTTTTTACAAAGCAACAGTAAGTAATAGCTTAGAAAAGAGACTGAGAAAACTACATGCCAGGAAGTAAAATATTACAAGCAACAAGTTGAGACATTCACATTAATTATGCTGAATAACCATACAAACCTTATGGATAATTCATTACATACTTTTACATTCAAATAATTAGTACATGATTACCAGAAGAAATTTCTACTTGATTAAATAGCTTCAGCACTCTGAAGCACTTTTACCTGCAAAGGAAGTAGAATGCTCCAATTACAAGAACTCCTAGAAGAAGAAGTGAAGCCAAGAAAGCTGCAAACAGGTCACCTTTTGTTTGGGACTTAATGCTAGGCAGCAAAACCTCCTCACAACGGGCTCCTGTGTAGTTCTCAATACACCTGGGAAACCAAGTTTTATTCAGATTAGATGGTAACTTGTCATCTAATATGAAAAGCACAAAGGCTTCTTTTGGTCTTAAGTGGGGAGAGAACTTGTTATGGCATAATTCAAGGTTTCTATTTGCAAGTTTTCTTATGGAATTTCCACTCACCTTGTATTTCTGGAACAAAGGGAACTGGGCATGTTAGGCATCAAATTTATATTCTGATCCATACTGCTTTTATATATTAAACCATATCTTTCTTAATACATTCATTGGATTAGCAATATACTTCACAATGGTGTACTTCACAGTTAAATCTGCCTCCTCCACTGGCAGATTTAATTAATTAAATCCACCTCTTTAGTGTTAACTGTGTCATCCCACTGGTTCTCACACAGTGGTCATGCTTTCTTTTCCCCCTTTCATGTAACTTCCTAGCTTTCTTTGTTGAAGAGCTAGTACTGTCAGCTAAATAGATCAAGGAAATGGGAATTCATTGAGACACGGTACACCTTAAATTGCAAAAGTAGTTTATGTAGTGTAATAATTCACGCCAGAACACGTTACATGCTTGGTGAATGACCCTCTCCTGGAGAGACCTAGCTAAAGGTCTTCTCTACTATGCTTATTTTATGTATTGAGCTTCTGAAAACTTCTTCTGAAGAAAGGATTAAAATGAATATGGTATTTTACCATGGTAAAATGTTATAATGTTTTATTAAAAATAAATAAAATGAATGACTTAGTAATTAATATTGAGTCAAAAGTAGATAGGTTGAAGATAAACTAATCTTCATTTGTCTTATATTTTGCACTTATTCTGCTAAGTTTTCTTAAGGAATTTATTGCATTACAGAAAATGGAAAGCACTTCATTCAGTATCTACATTCTGCATGTATCTTTTATGTATGTAAATTTGCTTCTTTCTATTTGTATTACTAAAGATCTTGCGCTTTCTTGCTATTTCTGGCACTGAAGTCATAATAATCTGTGACATAAGCAATTTCAGGCTCCAGCTGAGAAAAATGGGCTGAACTCGGTAACATACTTGAAGTTCTCAACTGCCATTGGCAGCTGCAAGGTATAATTTCAGATGAGGAATAAGAAGGCGGAGTGGGGAGGAATTGCCAAAAAAGAAAGATGTCTAGCATATCTAAATAAGACAAACAGATCACTGTGAGTGTACCACCACGCATGCTTGATGTGACTCCCAGCACCGCTTGCTGTAGATTATGGACCACTATTTCAGTACTACTGGTCTAAACTATTGCTCAAAGAATTACTACTGTTTCTTTCAATTCCTTGCCTTTG
The DNA here is from genome assembly GCA_020745775.1 of Theristicus caerulescens. NCBI lineage: Eukaryota > Metazoa > Chordata > Aves > Pelecaniformes > Threskiornithidae > Theristicus > Theristicus caerulescens. Next base: position 29,450,506 of record CM036566.1, on the reverse strand, counting down.
GAAATAAAATGGAAGATTTAGACACTAGAAAAAAGATTCAATTATCATCATATATTAAAGCTGTGCAACTGATCAAACAGCCACCACTTGCTAAAGACAATGTGAGACTTGTCAAAGTTACTATGTTTGACTGCTGGGAGAAGGAAGGGTAGGCAGACTGCTCTGATTGCTTGAGATAATGTTCTAGATATTTACTGTAAGTATAGTGGGATTTCAGTGGCCTATTTCTGAAATACTGTAGAATACTTTAAGAATAGAAGTGTAGTTTGAGTGGGCCATTGTTCTCTAGTAAGTGAGAGAGAAATGCTTTGGAGAGCTGAATAGAATAACGGATAGAAAATGGAATATAAAATTCATAGAAGTATTCTTGAATACCAATGAAAACTGGAGAATAATGCAAGGCTAAAATGATACAGGAAGAAAAAATAAATAGGCTTTGGCATCAAACTAAGGCTCAAGGAAAAGTTCTAGAGAATGAGTGTAAAGGGAGTAAGTCAGTAGCCTAAGCAGAAAAATGAAGCAGGAGGAAGAAAAGACAGTCCTTCTAGCTGAAGAGAGTTGCATATAAGATTAGGTAAAAGGCTAGGGTTAGAGAACTGTTGTGATGTACAAAATACTGTCACATAACTTAAAAATGATGGAGGTTTTCATAGAAACAGGAAAACTGAGATGAAGTATCTTTTGGTTATATTTAAATACACAAAATTATAGCTAATGTGACCCTACCAATAGGCTCTGCTACAGTTAGGGCATTTCTGAAAATCCAAATGTTCATAAAAGCTTGTGCAAGCCAATATTTGAAGTCATCAGTGCTGATGTACAAACAGGTGAAGGACTATGTTAAATATGGAAGCAACTGATGCTTTAAGACAACCAAGAGAGGGAAAGGTTTCTACTGTAAGTAGCAGAGCTCTAATAATTTCAGTGGAGTTACATACACAGGGACTGCAAGCAAGACAGAAATGTCTCTAATAAGCATGGGGGCTATGAATGTAATCCAGACTGATGGTATCTATATAGCGTCTCCTAGAGGTAGTCAGTCTTACTATACACAGCCTTAAAAGTCAGTAGCAACTCATAGTGTATCTCGCTTGTAATGGATGCCTAAAAGTAGAGCACAAGTTAAGCGTGACACACTTGCAATTGTTAATATGGCAGGCACCTGTGCTTCTGCACTTGAATGAATGAGTGCAAAAGACAGAGCAGCCTACTTCTACTCTATAGTAAGAGGGAGTTATGCTAATTAAGTCTTGTGGTCACTAGGCCAGGTGTTGCTGTTGCACAACATCATCTGCGTGCTGTTAGCCTGCTGCTTCAGCACATGCTGTCTGTTGGCTTTAAATGCTCCTATTATGTAGCATTCCAAAGTTGATTTTTAAAATGGAAAAAAGATCTTTCCTCCTCTAAGAAATTAGAATTTCCAATTCAATCGGAGTTGAAAGACAACAGCCTTCAAATGTTTGAGAAAAAGCTGTGAGACTAGAAACTCCCATTTTCAGAGAGCATCCAGATTTCTGTTTTCCTAGATGCCTGCACACGCATGCACACACGCCCACACCTCTTGTCAGATGACATGAGGCAGCCTTAACTGTTGTATACAAACTTACTACAGGAGCTGTGCTGGAGACAAAACACTAACATAATATAGTAAAGAAACCCACAGAATCTTTCAACATAGGATGGTAATCAAAACTAGCCCAGCATCAATACAAGGAAATAGGCTGCATTGGATAAGATGTCAGATGACCAGTGGGTCTGCAATTATATTGATCCTTTACAACCTGATCAGTAACTAAAATATAAGCATAACAGCCCTCCAATAACACAAGACATTACTGCTGGCTCATTTGCAGATGCAGGTCATGAGACAGTGCAAGTGATCTACTGCCTGTCTGATTTAGGTAAGAAGATAAGGTTTCTTTTTCTTCCAGACTCTAAGGTGGGCATCATAAGCAAGTATCTGACAGACTTCAAAAATGGAAGTAGGATTTGAGTCAAATATGCACACAGACTCCCATTGTTTAGTATTATACTTTAAGAGTCTTGACTTTCATTTTCCTTTAGTCAGGAAAAACCTAGATGCTTCTTGGTATAAAAATTACTTGCATGTAAACACAAAGCTCTAAGCAGAAAAAGACAGCTGAAAAATTATCTGCTTGTCAATGCAATTCAGATTACATGGCTGATAGCTTCAAAATCACCATATCTTTAGTCTGTAGCAGGCTCCTAAAAGTTGTCCTAATCCATACCCTATAAGGGCATCTGGTAAGTATGAAAAAGAATTTAAAGCCAAAGTGAATAAGCAAGGCAAAGTTAATTGGAAGCCCAAAGCAGCTTTTTAAAAAGTTTTGTGTTCAGAGGAGTTTCAAAACTTACTCTGAAGCTGTATTCGTACACATAGAGAGTAAAATAAAACTTGTGCTACTGCTGAAGAGAGGTTGAAAGAATGGGATATTTTCCCCTAGAACTCCCTTAGCTATGTGTTTGTATGGCAAGCTTTACCATACCTGGCAATGATATGAATGCTGATCACTAATACTTTTCAAACACGTAAGATAATGTTGCATTTTATATTTTATGTCTGATTAAAAATAAATTTTAATTATTGACTTTTTTGCTATACTTTTGGTGTGTATTCTAACTTTCATTCCTACTTTTCAAGCTAAAAGGAGAATTGAAAAATACTAATTGGACACTGTTTTCAGAAGAGCCTGGGGTATGCGAAGGTATAGTTTTGGAGGCAGAGAAGTTGCCCTTCACTGGCAACTTGCAGTGTGTATATCCTGAAGGCTTATGGCACAGCAAGTATATCACTTGTGGGGACATTTGACAGACCCATCTTGGAGAAAGAGCCAGACAAGGATGGGGTATATAGAATGTAACAGAAGGAATTTGCACGGGATTTATTGGATTAGTATAGGAAAGGTGGAGGAGAGATTGGATTAGGGTAGAAGCAAAGGAAGGGAAAAGTGGAGAAATCCTTTAACCATACACAAGAATTTCAGGGAGGAGGTTTCTAAGGTCTGTCCCTGTCCCTTGCAGTACTTAGCCTGAAGGCACTGCCCTCTGCAAAATATGATCCCTTCCTCAAAAAGGAGAGCATTCACTATTAATTTCTGTGTGTACTCTCCTCAGCAGCAGAGGAGCTGTGTTTGTGTGGTCTTATACCATCTGTATTTTGCCTGAAATACAGAAAGAAGGCTCTCAGAAATCTGCCATGTGTAAGACAAAATGGAAATAACAGAGCTTCCCCTCAGACAACAAAATCTTAACTTAATTCTGCACTGCATTAATTAATGATTATGGGACAGCTGCACATCAGGTGCTGAGGCAAACAGCTTTCAGCCTCATGTTTTATGATACACCTGAGGCAGCTGCTTTTCCATCCTTCTCCATTCTACTGCATGTTTATTTAGTACATTTGAGCATTCCTGGGTTTGAAGCTCATCTTGTTTATGGTGACAGGTGCGCCTTTTGCTGCTGAGAACATTAACTCATTGTTAGGAAAGGAATGAGGGAAGATGCCAGCTGAGCAACTTTGTTTTAACACACATCAGCTGTATTTAAAATCTGCTAATGTTGCACAGGGGAGGGGGGTCAACTAATGTTTCGTTTCTATTAAATCTCTACCTTGTGTATATATATCCATTTCTGAATGGTAAAAATAACTGAAATTCTGAAAGTAAACAGTGGCTCTTAATTTGTTAGCATGCTACAAAATACGTATTTCTAAAGAATGATGCAACTTTCCTAGTCACGTTATGCAATTACTTCCAATGATGTTGCATCAGGTAATCTGGACTAACTATATTTAGCACAGCACATTTGTGTAAATAAGTGGCATGTCAAGGCAAATGTGTTTTAAGGTATTTTTACAATTTGTTAGTCTTCTTGCTCCATTTCTCCCTTTTAATCAATGCTGTACTAACGATCATTCAGCCTTTGATTCTAAAACTGATTAAATTTTTCTGTTGGTGGGAGATGATCATTTGAGAACACTTGGAAGCTTTAGGTGGGACTTGGCAGAAACCTGCATCAAAGAAACTTTGCGCAACTGTGTGATGATGCCAATCTTGAAGTTCCAAAGCACCAAATATTTTTCTGAATTCTGCTGAATAGTGATGCATTTTTTCTGTTGTTTCTATTCACATCACTGCTGATTACTAAGATATCTGTGTGTAAACAAAACCTTTCTCATCTATAATTAGCCTTCTCTGACTGATTAAGGAACATGCTTAGAATGAGGATATGCTTAAATAGAATGCTTCTATTTAAACCCATATAACTTCATAATCAACCACTAGATACAGAAGAAAAATACTTGATAATTTAAATGCAATAAGATTGCCTGAGTATAACAGAAATGCTCTTAAGACATTACTTTTCTGCTTCAGCAGATTATAAAATCCTTTAGTACCTGAATTACAAATTACTTCATTTGGAGCCCTTTTAAAAATGGAAATCATCTACGCTGACTAGCTTGTGCTCCTGAAGAATGAATTGTTCTGAGTATTTATTACTTCATATTTACAGTTATTGCATCAAATACACCTTTCTCATTATACAGTCTAGCAGTAGTTGAGAGAGTGCTTTGAAATTGTGTAACTGATGCTGTTTAGTCTAACCATTCTTTTTTCATTTAAGTGTTTTAATATCAATAATATGGGATTCCTTCTAGAAAAAAAAACCAGGTGCATTTCAACATGTTTTACTTTTTGTGTGTGTAGTATTCATTTTACATCGCATAAGCTTGCAAGGTTTAGCAGTTAGAATAAATCATCATCATACAGCACTTCTGAGCTTTATCCTCACTTCTGGATCTGATTCATTGTATGACATTGGACAATATGCTTAATGACAGTGATATGCTGTGTATATTTTTCCAATGAGCATTTACCACAAAATTTCCTCCTCTCTCCTCATCTACTAGATGAGTTTACATGCCTGAGTTTAAATGTTTAAATTGAACTGTCCCAAACAAAAGAAATACTTTAATTAGGCATCTTAGAACAGATTTTGTTTCCTTCTTCAGCTGTTTCATCCAGTTATCATTAGTTATAGCTCAAGATTGAAGAGGGAGCAGAAGCTGCCACGGAAGGAAAAAAGGTAATATCCTTAAGTGTATGTAATTGGTGTCTGAATGCCTATTATTATGTTAAGTAAACCCATTAAATTAACCGTAATTTATTTTGATGAACAATAACTCAGAATTAGTAAATGCAGAACCATGAAAAATTAGAATTTAATTTGTCATCTTCTTATGTCTTGTTAAATGAGAAAATAAAAGGACAGGGCTGTATTTATGCAGGAAACGTATCCACATGCAAAAATAGGAAGTGCTTCTTTTCCAGTGTGCTACGTGGGCTTCAAAAAGAAGAATGGTCCCATAAACGAATGGTGTAAGAAGTATCTGTATTTGCTGCCTTGATGTTTCTTTATCAAGTGGTCTTTGGCTGTCACTGTAAAGCTGCCCTTTGAGTATTTAGTGAGATTCAGAGAACATAGCAAGTCTTGAATTGTGTTCTTTTTTCCCCCTTAAAAGATTATATTCCTTTTTGCACCTCCTCATTTTGTTCAGGTCAGGCCATTTTATGTTATAAGAATTTTCACAATATGATTCATCTGGAAGGAAAACTGGGAATGTACTTTGCCTTTCTGAATGCCTTTCCTACAGTTTATACTCCATGAGGCAAAGGGTATTTTGTTCCTTTCTGTATTGTAATGAGGGGAGGAAATATGGCTCTAAATATAGATATCATCCTGAATGCATACGTAACTGAGTACTGGTGCACCTGTCAAACAAGTATACACGTTTATTTTTCCTCAAAGTGTTGTGTCTATGCAAGCTAGATAAGTAATCTAAGCATGAATTACTGAATTTGGAACAGTCATAGGAAATAGGTATTTTCTTTTATATAATGTTTTAACAGTAATTTCTTAAAGAAGCAAAATGGAGCAATAGTCTTTAGACAGCTACTGTCCAATACTTAAACACACAAACTTTAGTTTCACTGACCTGCAGAATGGACTGGATACAGTAGGAATCATATAACAAATCCCTCCATTTAGACAAAAAGATCCATAACTGGTGCCACAGAGTTCTTCATGATCTTAAAAATAAGACCAAAACAAACACAGAGAAAAATAGATACTTCTGTATTTTTATCAATAAAAGGAGATCTTAATTACATTTTTGGGGAATGGGGGTGGCTTCCTTAAAAAAAAAAAACAAAAACAAAAACACAAAAACAAAACACCACCAAAACCACACAACGAAAAATAAAACACCAAAACAAAACACCACACACAAACAAAACCAGCTTATGAACAAAAAAGGTATCAGTCTTGCCTTCCAGGCGAGCAACATATAGCACTATCTATCTTGCAGAATTGTTTCATGTAACAATATGTAAAAAGATCACAAATTTATCACCATATCAGATGTAAACCACCTAAATTATATGAATAAATGCAAAATTTCTCTTGCAGTGAGAGGAACTTTTGAATTCTCCGTTACTTCATTTGCCTTTCATGACCACAAACTGTACTGAGTACAGTGATTCACATAATGACCTATATGAAGTCTGGTTTGTCCTGTTCTAGTGGCACAAACTATCTTTAGCTTAACTAGCTTCACTGAGAGAATTGGAGTCAGTACAGATAAACTGAGTATAGTCTCAGGTGCAGACCAGGACATTCTGAGACTACTTCAAGCCGTATTAAGAGCTGAATCACAGCGCAGTTGGACACCACCAGGTTTTCCCACCCCAATTCTTAACAACCAATGGAGGAGCTAGCCTATGAAGCGTCAGTTATGTAGAAGACTGCCTGTTACGATGTAATTTCCACAGATCTCAAAAAGGCTTCTTTCTAACTCAATAGGCTTCTTATATTAATTGTTAGTGTTTTAAACACAATTAGGCATTCTAATAAAACCCCAAATACCGGAGACTACTGTTGGCACTCGTAGCAGCAGGTTGTCCATTTTATGCTTAAATAGAATATGTAACTGTAGCATTTCACTCTTTTTGAAAGCAGTCTAAATTTGGACTGCATATATTTGATACATTTAATGCATCAGTAACTCATTTTATATATATGCATATATATTTTACGTATTTCTTCAATCTTAGGAAACCATAGTATCTCAATTAAAAGTTAAATAAAGCAGTCTTCTGCCATCACAAGAGTGATAATCATGTGTTACCTCACACTTTAGGTGTTGTTTTGGCTGTTATTTCTCCCAGAAGTTCTGAAAATAAGAATTCTGCTGTCTCACTATTTATGTACAGAAGATATGTTCTATACAAAATATAGTGTTGTCTAAGAGGAATCAAGATTTTAATTTTCTTATTTGTCCTTCAGGAAAAAGAGTTAGGGTTCCCCTTTATTCCTGCAGAAAAAAGTGAGGAAGTGTGACCATAAGACATTCTACCCTAGAGGGAGCTTCTGCAGCTTTGTATATAAAATAAACCTGACTTTTCAAAGAGTAGCAGAAAAGGTTAGCTACTTCTAACCCTCTGCAACAAAAACATTGTGCATCCTGCTATCCTCTAGACCATCTCTACTAATTCCACTCTCCCATCTTTTCATGCATTCTTCCTTTTCTGTGATGTCATATTGACATAGGAGTGTGAGTAAAGTCCTTATATTATTTTAAGACAAAGGCAGTTATACCTCAACAGGAATTCAGTTTCATGTTCACGATATCAAAGTGCTAGCACCCAAATGGTAACTGGACCTTTTTCCATGTGTGCAGACAAATTAGGAAGCTGGAGGAGGAGGGAGGTGAGGCAGGAAAGATTGCTCATGTTTGATCTTGTTGCACTGGCTCAGGATGTGGCGTAATGGAAATGTGTGCTCTGCCCTACCTTGTTAGAAGTTAAATGGAAATTTATTTTAACTCTGAAGCTTTCCATGCTTGTCTACTGGCAATTCACTTACTGCAAGTTCACTATTAAGACTTTTTAAATTATTTTGCATGGGTAACAGTATAATTGCAATAGGAATAAAATGGCAACAGAAAAAAAACAAGGAGGTTTTTAAACAAGAACTATAAATTATTTGATTTTAGTCTATTCAAACATAACAGTGGAACTTCTGTGACAGTGTAATTAAATTGAAGGCTATATCCTTCCTTAAATGAAGAAAGGATATTGAATACACAAAGAGTGTATCAGGATATCTACAAAATTGTAAAAATCGAGAGAAAAAGCAAAACTCTCAACTTTGACCTGCTCTCAACTCTATTAAGCATCTGAGGGAGTTAAGTGTTGTTGAAATTCTACCAGATGGAAAAGCGAGATGATAGAAGGTAAGCCCCACAGAAAAATCCCTTTAGACAGCTCGTGGAAAGCCTTCAAATAAATTCTCGTGAGAACTAACAAGAATTTGTGAACCTCCTTAAAATCCTACCTTATGGTTCTATTTCTTTTCTTCATCTTTAGGCAGAAATAGGCCTGTCTTACACTGGCATAGTGGTAGAGCACTGAAGAAAACTAAATGCCTCAAGTCATTCAGGTCTCAGAACACTTGGGAGAACGATTCTCTCACTGTTATAGTGTGATCTGTGTATTAAGGACCAGCTCTGCAGTCCAACGAGACATTTCTGTTCTGGCAAAATACCTCAGGCACTCTGTCTTAGGCCTATTAAGGAAAAGTGAGAGAGGTGAAGAGAGAGAACAAAAAGTGCCTAGGAAGCCTTCAAAAACTTTTTGATTGTAATTACAGACAATATCTCTACAGGCTATTTCTTTCTAGAGCTAGACTTCTTTCCAGTGCTAAGGGAAAAATGGTAACCTTAATTTTACCAGTAGTGAGATATCTGAAGAAACCTCTACGTCCATGTAGATCAGGTGCCCCATTTTCCATCCAATTGTGCTTTTCATTAATTCTATTTTGTGTATTAATACTTTGCTACTACTTATTGAGAGTACCAGAGTAATACAGTATAAAGTAGATGACAGAATTACGAAAGAGAATAAAAGAAAATTCAGGATGCTGTAATGCTTAAAAAAAAAACATTAATTACTCATAGTAGTGGGTTTTGCTATAATACAAAAATATATATTATTGTACTTCATACCTGCTTTACTGAAATGCAGTAGTTTGGGTCAAATTTGAAAGCTACAGCTCTGTATTTATAGAGAGGAAAGTATGAAAGCAACAGTTTATCCCTTTAAATTTATAGTCAATGATGCAAAATACTATACTGGAGAATCAGAAGGGGTTCAATACAAGCCAAAACCCAATTACATTAGCATTGGTGAATGTGTCATGATTTTTCATGAGGTAAGTCAATACATTATATTAATCTAAAAATGCAAATTGTGTACTTTGAAAGTCAAATGTATACTACATTCAGACTACCATAATCAAGATAGATAGAAAAATTTAACAAGTCAAGTGACGATGGGCAATTAAAAAAAAATACAAAAAATTTAGCTTTTCAATTAATACAACTGTAGAAACTCTATCTACATATGTTCTACATAATATATATATATGTATTTTGATATGTCCTTCTATGTGAGAGATTAAATAAAGAGAAGTAGGATGCAAAAGTTACTTTTTAAAAAAAAAAGTTGGGTTTTGGTGGAAGAAGTGAAGAGGAATGAAACAAGATTGTTCTTTCTAATGTTAGACTGTGAATACTTAAAACTGGCAGAGGTAATAGAAGCCTCTAAACACACTGATCCTCAATTATTCTTTTCGAGGACATGCATGAAAACCTGTCCCTAAACTATCATCTTGTCTGTTTGCATTTAAACTTTTGTAACCTGACTGTCCTATCTATTAAAAAGAAAAACAAATACAAGCTCAACACCACCTTAACCCCCAAAGAACCAAGCCAGCCTTGATAATCCACATGTTGACTTAGCTGTCTTGCTTAGTCCAGAGGCTAAAATACTACAGACTGTCTAATCCTGAAGTCTGCTAAAAGAAAAAAGGGAAGGAGGAGGAGTGGGAAATGTTGACAGAAGATAAAGGGGCTTCCACACTTATAAATAACTTTGGACTGTATGCTAATCAATCACTAACTATGAAATATTAGGACTGATCAAAGCAAAAATCTCCGGAGAATTTGTACCACTGACTGGTGAACTGTAGTTTGCTGACTAGCAAGTGAAGACAGCCCTAGGGAGCAGTTGTGACAATCCCAATGGCAGCTGTCAAAATCAACGCAATTTTAATGAATTTATATATGGATACACATCCAAGTAAAGACTTGGAAGAAATTACCTGTTCGCATATTATTCCGACAACAATTTTTATTCTTGGTCAGAGGCTATTCTTCTAAAACAGCACCTAAAGACAAATATGTAAATTTAAATTCGTCATTTTTAATCCCAGTGATTTTTTTCCCTGAAGACATAGCTATTGGAATGCATCTTTCTGTGTTGTTGCTAAGACATTTGTTGTATTTTGACAGTAATATACTGTTATATTATACATAATTTCCATTAATTGACAGTTAATGGCAAACATTCAAGTCTACTGTCAAGTTCAGTGAACTCCTAAGGCAGTACTACAGAGTAAAACCAAATTCACACTAAAGCACGTTTAAACAATTAATACTTTTTTCAAACTGCCATACTTATTCTGAATTGTATTCAGAATTCAGACCTGATGCTTTTAGGCAATCTAAATTATTGTTTCTGGCTAGCAAATTAAATTGACATTTGTACCTTGAAAGTCAGTGCATACAATTGAACCAGTCCTCAGATTGTTAATTATTCAGTCAAGTAAGATCTTGGTGGTGGAAATCTTGCATTCCACAAACAAGAACTTCCCAATTTGTAATTTCCCAGAGAGAATGTGTGTGCTTCACTTAAGTGTTTCTCATGTCTGGATATCAGGTGAAATTAGTAATATAGGCCATGAATTTAGCAGAATTCAGCAAGGTCAAGACTTGTACAATTATTTTTAAAATATGGAATAGAAACTCTTTGCCTGGACAGAAACCAATCTTCACTTGACATTACTAAAAAGAAACTTATTCTGTAGACATGCCAACTCTATAAACATCTAACGTTGCTATATTCTATTTTATTGTAAGGTATAGTCAAGGTTTACTGTACCAAATAGGTTGCTGAACTAGCTCAACATGATAGATCTTATTTTTTAATGCTTGCTCTTTTTTTCTTAATTATACTTCAAAGTATATATAAAGTAAATATTTAAGCAAACTATCCTATATTTTTTTCCCCATTAAATGATCAAATAAAATAAATTCTCAACTTTACCAGAAATAATTGCCTGTACTTCAGCTTTTCGGCAACTTTCTGTAGAGGCCCATTTCAAAAGGTATAATGCATTTGTACTTACTGTATAAGCAGACAGTTCTGTTTTTCATGGGACCTCAAATGGCTTCTCTGGCTCTTTACGTGTCCTGTCCATACAAGAAAATCTGAAATGGCAGTTCCCTGTGACACTGGGCTGTAACAGCAAGGTCCCCACCCAAAGGCTGTCCTCTTGGCTGTCTCACAGATACACAACTTTGCTTACTTTGTGTACACAACGAAGTACAATTAACATAGCATGTGGCACAAAGAAACAAACCAACATGATTCACTTCAGAACTAAACCCCTGTTTTTAAAAGAAATAAATCATCCTGGAGATGGTTATTTTTAGCAGGCAAGATCTGGATTCTATATGTGCTGTTAAAAAGGCTTCAAATTTACACATAGTGCAATGTGGGTGAGGTTACAACAAAGACAAACATGCATACAGAGGCCAAGTACAGAATAGGGTAACACCCCGTTATGCTCCCAGAATCACTTGCATATTTTTCTAGGGTTACCAGTACTACAATTCATTGCTGAATTCAAAACATTCACATAACGTAGTATATATCAATTGCATCATAAAAATATAATATGCAGCAGTCAAAAATCTGATTTAAATTTGTATTTTATTGGAGCAAGCAGTCCTTTTTAATTTACTTTCCCTTTTCTCAGAATGTGCCACAAAATTGTATAATATCCAATAGCTTTCATAACAGAAAATATAAATAGGATATATAACCTAACTTTCAGACTAGCTCCTTTTCCAGATTTAATTAGGATATGGGTCCTTGAACAGACAAAATAACTTGATTTTGCTACTGCAAAAAGGAGATCTCGCATCTCCTTTCCCTCATCTTATTGTCAGTATGCATCTCACCATCTCTCTGGTGCTGCCACTGGTATAAGTTGAACTTTTTCAGGAGATGCTTAAATCCAATGATCCAGCAGAAAATTCCTTAGAGGAAGCTGACAGTTTTCTACTGCATCAGTGTGTTAAATGGATGTGCTATGTACCTTATCAGCTGTTTGGACTAGGACTAATTATTACATGTACTACAAACTGTTTATAAGCTGACTGCAGAGAACAAGACGGTTTGAAGAAGGCTATGGGCCTACTGATCACTTTCAAACTTTGTTGCCGCATGTTCAAGGAAACAGGGGGTGGCGAAGGAAGGGGGTGAAAATACTTCCTAAACAATCCAAGAAGATGTATGTGTGTATGCATAATTCTATTTTTTAAGTTTTGATAATAATTTGGGTCTAAAGGTCACTTTCAAAAGAGATGTTGCTGACAACATTCACAGTTCTGGCTTTTTTTTTTTTTTTTTTAAGACTGAAAAGTAAATCATTAGGTAGTCATGTTTTTCTCTTGGGTGTTTGTTGCACTCTGAAGAGAAGCTGAAGTATGTATCAGTGTCCTAAAAAGAATAAGTTGGACTCTCTATCTCATTAGAAAAGTAAGCTGATATATTGTAAAGAAAATGAAACTCTATAGCAGAAATCAAGAAAACTTGATTCTAACTTGCTTACATCTATCTGTACACTGAACCAGTACTAGAAACACAAGAGATCATTAGTGCATCTACCCAACACTTTCCAAACTCAGTATCTTCTTTGAAGACACAGCTGTAGCCTATGCTCACAGAAACTAAGAATCCAATTCTACGAGTGCTCAAATGTTTATTTTTTTGCATGCAGGGAGTTCATGAAAGATTACTTTGTGTATCAAGTTAGAGTACTTTAACCTGAAATTTAAAATATAGCCTATTTTGCTCTGTGCCAGCTTGCTGAAAAAACTTCAGATCAAATCTACCCTTTATCCCACATTTTTGTGATCTAAACTGATATTAATAATAACAATATATTGTCTGAAAGATTACAGTTTATACATTAAAGTTAGGTCACCGTTGTATACTGATATATACTGATACTATTTCAGCCTCTTCAATTACTTCAAAGTCCTGGGCATCTTTATTTTCATAGTCTGAATCAATTAACAAGGGCTTCAGTTTAGGAAAGGATTTAAATCACATGTTTAGCGTTAACGATATCCCAAGTCACTAATATAAAGCATGTTCCAGTACTTTGCTGAATGAAGCATGAACTCTGTGTATGTGTGTGTCATACTGAAAGCTGCAAATGTGATGGAAATACTGGGTTACTATTCTGCAGCAGAGAAACCGCAGATTAAAGTGAGCCACACAAGAAAATTCATACACTCTTGTGCTTCTTGGGCACTAAAATACTAGGGGAAAGAATACAGTTTCTTCCTTTTTTGGGAATGGCTATTGCAGTTCTGGGCAAATTGAGCACTCGGACACAAAACTGCAATGGGTTCAGCTCTTTAGCAAAAATGTGTGCTAATATTTGGCCGTACTAGAGGCTGGCTGGAACAAGTCTTTTGAACTCATTAGATTTGTCTTTAAATGAACCTGTGTGCTTTACTCCCCATATACTTAAAACAGAATCCTTATTGCGACTTATTTTTGTGTACTTTTAATGGTTAACTATTCTAAGCATCCATGAGATGCAGTATCCCCAAAAGATGGTAACTGGAAGTCTTAATGAGCACAGGCAGATAAAAATAAAGCACTGAAAAAATATTTGGGTTTCGTTTTATGGTTCTTTGCTATGCAAACATTCTTAAAATTAATCTCCATATAAACTCTCCCCCAAATTAAGGAAGATCATTTCAGTCACGTGGCTATTTCAAATATACATTGTTTGTTCATTTAGATTAAGTTGCACCTTACAGCTGTCTTCAGGAATGGGATTTTACTGCATTATGTATTCTTTTTTAAAATCCCAAAGAGGTAAAATCTCATTCTGCCCCAATACTGAGCTCAAATATTTGTGTTGTGAAAACAATGAAGGGAAAAAATTTTAAAAATTGCACTATCTGCATAGTATGCTAATTAAGCATAAATTTCCTTCTTACATGTGTCCTTGATATCTATCAAGCAGTTAGTAGTCTACACCTCTTATTTTCTCCAAGGGCCAGGAACTGTCCTGAACTCTTGTTAAAAGGAGTCTGTTTATTTTCTTATAGGTGATAATTTCTAATAATACCCTTACCTTATGAAGCTCAGAACTGATTTTAGCACAGAAAATCATCAGGCATCAGAAAAAATCCATCAAACTGCCTGGAACAAATGGAGATCTCAATAAGGAAGAATTAAAGATGAGATATTACAACACATTTGTATAAGGACAATGTGTTACTTAAATTTACACATAGCCACAATGTGAAGGAACTCTAACAAAAGACAGAAGCAAAGGCAGATGCCAAATAGCTCACAAGTCTCAACATGCTTGTGATTGACAGGTGAATTTTTTGAATGCAGTTGTTCAAAATTCTTTCCATTACAGTTTTCTGAAATGACAACACATGACTGAGTCCTCTTGTCTTAGGAATGCCTACAGAAAAACTTTAGGTTTACATTTTGATTTTATGCACCGAAGTATGTCTAGAATTAATTATATACTAAAACAGCTGGTAAAACTGTTATCATGATGTTGAAATCACAATTTGAGACATTACAGTAAATTTAAGGGAAAACTTTCCATTCCTAAAATTTCATAAGTAGTTTTCAACCAACTGCAAATTCCCATCTGAAACCCCAGTTCTACTGTATGAAATATTCATACGGAAGTTGGCAAAGCTACACTTCAGTTGAGGCTTCTGTCAAATGTATCTACTTGTATTTGTACGACATATTTGTAATTTTAAGATAGAGATTCCAGTCTTGAGCTTCTGTGTGCTTATGTGGGGGGGATTAATAAATTGTAGAAGACACCTGCATTAAAAAAAACACTATTAAGCTTGGGAAAAAAAAAAAAACCCACAACGCTATTCTTTCATTCTGTGTGTTTACTGATTTCTTCTATGGCACTTTCTCTCCCAAGTTTCATCCCTAAACTCCCTAAGAAATCAACTGAAATGTAATACAACTTAAAGCTTCTCACTGCATGACTAATTTTTATTCATATCTCAGTGGTAGATATAGTTGTCCATCAGAATGTCAGCTCTCAAATGTCAGTAATCTCAGATCCAAAGATCAGAACTCAAAAAATTCATATTACAAACTGGCATACAGGGAGACAGTTTAGCACATAGACATTTAATAAAATAGACCAATATAATTTAAATAGTTTTGAGATACTAAAAAATATATATCATAAGAGTTTAGATATTTACTTTTACATGGTAGCCATCAGGAAGCTAATGTAACTAGTCTTCATAATACTGATTTTGATTTTTTAAGCTAAACATCATCCAGACAGTAATAACTGCTGCCAATGCCAGCTATTCCACAGCAGCTCAGGATATGGGAGAGAACTGTTAAAACTTGAATTCCAATATCTTTTTATTTTATTTTATTTTATTTTATTTTATTTTGTCCATTTAAAGCACATTCTTAACCTTGGGTTTTTTTTTTAACTTCCTTTTCTTTCCATTTAATTTTGTATTGAGTTAATTTGTTCTACTTAAACAACAGCTTACCACAGCAAAGGGGTATTCTTAACTCTGCTGGTGTAATCTTTCTCAGACATGCACAGGACAATCTGCTGAATCAATGTAATCTCTAATCTGCATCGTGTAATCTTGCAGCTGCTCTCTCCGTATGCAGTTATGTAATCCTGGTGTCTATAAAAGCAAAACAAAGCACAAAAAGAACAGGCAGAACTTTAAGAATAACGTTGTCAAAGCCCCGGTGCGCCTCACAGGGCGGCCGCCCCGACCAGAAACCAGCCCCCTCCGCCCCCGGGCTGGAGCGGCCCCTCACCCCGAGGCCCCCTCACCCCGCGGCCCCTCACCCCGGGACTCCCACCTGCCCGCCCTGTCGCGGGGGTCGCCGATCGCGACCGGGCGGCTCCTGCCGCGAGGGGACCTGCCGGGCGAGGGGGCGGTGGCTGGGGGGAGCCGCCCCGCCCCACCCCACCCCGCCCCGCCCTCTCGCGCCTCGCCTTCCCCAGCCCGTAGTACTACAGAGCCCGCCGTTCGCCGCCGCTATTGGGTCGGCGGCGCCCACGTGACGCGGGGCGAGCACGCGCGCGCGCCCCCTTTAAACCGCCTCCCCCCCCCGCTCCCCGACCTGAGCGACGGCCCGCGGTTTCCTAGGCGACCCGGAGGAAGGGAGGGCGCGCGCGGGCTCGCGCGCCGGCATTCCCCCTCCCCCTCCCTCCCCTCGCCGCTGCCTGTTCCGCGCGAGGCGCGCGCCGGGCCGTTGGCGGCGCGGGGCGGCGCGGTGCCGGCGCTGCGGGCAGCAGGTATGTGCCGTGCCCGGCGCGGCCCTGCGCGGCGCTCGGGACCCCCCCCCCCGCCTCCCGCGGCCGCCGCACGCCCTGCCGCCGCGGCCGGCCACCCTCGGGCGGGCAGGGCGGCCCGGCGGGGTCCCAGCGCCGCGCTGGCGGGGCCGCTCTGGTGGACCGGGCGCGGGGAGCCCCTCCGCGGCGGAGAAAGTTTGGCGGCGGGCGCCGCCTCCCGCCAGCTGTCCCGCCGGGGGGGTCTTAGGGCGCCTGGCCGCGGGCCGGCCTGCGGCGGGGGGGCGGCGGGGCCGGGGCACCCTCCTGCGGGGTCAGTCAGGCTGCGGGCGGGGGGGGCGGTCTTCGGGCCGTGTCCGCCTGTGGCGCGGGGCCCGCGGGCGCGACGGTGCGCGGCGGTGCGGCGTTGCTCCCTCAGGGGAGGGGGCCCGGGGGTTACAGGGGGCGGGGGGGCTCCGGGAGCCGGCGGGCGCCCCCCGCCCCGCAGCCCTCCGCCACCGCGTCCCGGCGGCGTCCCCCACAGCCAGACCCCCACGGACCCTGCGCCTCCGGACGGGCGCGGGCTGCCAACTTCTGGCGTGCAGTTCCCGAATACAAATAGCCTCAATAACGCCTTAGCGTAAAAGTCGCTTTTATTCTCTCGTTGTGTGAAAGCCCTCCTAACGTGTAATGCCTCTGTGGTACGGCCACTTGAACAATTTTTTTATTGGGAGTGCTATAAATCTATAAGATGCTGCAGCTCCTTTTGGAAACCTTCTGTCCTAGACTAACATCATTGCTTTCTACAACAAGAAAAGGAACAGTAGTTTCTTTTTTTTTTGAAGTTCAAATCCCTTTAGACTGCTCTTAACCAGGGAATTTTTTGTTTGCCTTCTGTAAAAATTTCATAAACTTAGCAGGCCTTTTTTGTTACAGCTGTAGAGGTGAAATCTGTGAACTGTGAGGATTCATGTGCTATAACAGGGTAGCATGTCACAGTAACTTTACATAAGGAAAATAGTGCATGAACATGCATGGTTTCTAAGTTTGTTATTATGATGAAGTTAGGAAAAGGATCTGCTAAATGAGTCTCCAGTAGAATTTATTGGTTCTTACAT
Source organism: Theristicus caerulescens (assembly GCA_020745775.1). Classification (NCBI taxonomy): domain Eukaryota; kingdom Metazoa; phylum Chordata; class Aves; order Pelecaniformes; family Threskiornithidae; genus Theristicus; species Theristicus caerulescens. The sequence continues at coordinate 29,432,855 of CM036566.1, read as the reverse complement.
GTGGGTTTGAGAGCAAACCAACCTACAAGCTTATGTTGAATAGAGCGTGCACTTGACACCATTGTAACAGTGCAAAAGATTGTATATATAAAAGGAGTAAAATGAGTAGTGATGTAGGGATATTTACAGCTGTGAATGCAATCAGCAGAGGAGCCTCATTTGTCTGAACACAGGGCACCTGTCATGTTATAGGCACACAGAGTCAGAAATTGCTGTTTTGCTATGAGACTGTCAGGATTCCTAGGTTTTTTGCAAGACTTATTGCTGGAATTTGCACAAAGGAAGAAGGGTAAGCAGCCTGTATGTTTTTAATGTGCTGTAAAACATTATTACATGAGCACGGATTGAGTGAGATGATGTTGATACTTAACGGTTTTCTGGTAGTTCCTGTGAAGATGCTGCAAGTTAGCATTGTTAAAGTAGGCTGTACAATGGTAGCACATAAGTGCTTTGCAACAAGATATTGTGATTAACATTATGCAGCAATTATCTTGTATGGGCAAAGCTGTTACTTGATCTTGTGAACAATATCTGTATTGTGAGGCAGTATACTCTGTGCTGAGAAGGGAAGGAATACTTCTCATTTACAGAGGATGCGGAATAAGAAGCAAATGTGTACTGCTTCAAATGTGTTATGGTTCCTGAACACTGTGAAGAGTATGCTTATAGTCAGTGAAGTGACTGTATGAGTAAAGAGCCCACATTCCTGAAGCAATGCATACGCGTACTCGTTCCTGTATGTTTCTGAACAAAGTGGAGTTTTTGGACCTCTGTTCTGATGCTACTCATTGGATTGCAAAATTTACTTTCATCTGTTTAGTGCAAGGTGGGTTTTTTGCCTGAAGGATGAAAAGAGGTGTAAGTTGTACAAAAAGTTAGATGTGGTTGGTAGGTAGTAACTATGCTAAAGACAACAGTGGGCAAAGAGCACGTAGCAAGAGTATGCATCATCTATTCTAGCTTCAGCACTGGAGTAGTAGGTGAGATGAGATCTTAACTCCAACCAGTTTATTAAAAGGTCAGTAAGAAAATTAAGACGTGAGCTGTGTATGCTTGCAGTGCAAGTACTGGTGCAAGCCTGCTGTTCAGCTGAAGTATTTTCAGATTGTGACTGACAGCATAAATGCAGAACATAATGCACAGTGTAACTGTTTTCCCTATCACTGTGTCTCTTCCCAGAGGTTAGTTAGGTGTATGCATGATTACAATTCTGAAGGTGCCCTGTAAAAGATGCATACAGCTAATTATTCTTCCCCTCTCCCGGCCCCAGGTACTGTAGTGCTATTGCTCCAACTTGAGTTCAGTGGTGATTCCCTGAAACCTGGCTACCTGGTAGCTTGCTCTTTCGACTCTGATGGTCTATACGCTGCAGTTTCTGACTGCAGTAATATTGCATCACAAATTACTTTTAGCACAGAGGGACAGAACTAGCAAAACCTCAAGCATCATCAAGAGCATGGTTTCAGTGTTATTACATGTGATTACATGCAAATTAGGAGGAGAAACTGCATTGCCCTGCGAGATCCTGATATGACTGAAATTTGCCTTTAATATATCATCAGTATTCATTTAAATTAGTTGCGTTACCTGGCAATAGAACAATAATTAACTGAATTGTGTTATGTAGTATAAAATTGTCTGCATATTCTGCAAGAGCAGCATCTGGGATGTTATGTTGGTATAGTGGTGCTCAGCTCATCTGCTTCCTGAACAATGGGACTACTTAGCAGGCAAAATACTTTATCCTTACGAATGCTGCAGAACCAATATTGACATAGGAGAGTGAACTGGAGTCCTTTCTGCTTCGTGTGTTATCATCAAAAGTGTCAGCTAAGTGCTATTTGCAGAATCTTCATTGCTAGTTGATATGTGAGAGGAAGACAGTGATTTGATTCCTACTTTTCCTCTCCTCGCTGGTTCTAGCCTGATACTGTGTGCTATTGAAACTCGTTTGCCACGCACTCGTTAGGTTTAATAATATGAGGGGCAAGTCTGGAATCTGCAGTGTTGGAAAGTGGGGAGTTTGTGGTTTTTTGACTTGAAAAAAATTCTGAACTCCGTCAATACTTTTAGGGTATTCTTGTAGTGTAGGGTGGACATGAACATACTTGGTGAAATTCCACCTTCAAGAGAAAAATAATAAATGTTGCTTTGTTATCACTGGGGGGTGGAACTTGGCCATTGTACATTCTTTGGCTCTAGAGGGTCCTGCCCAAGGTGAATTGAAACCTTTTTTTCCACCAAATTCTCAGATGGTGCAGTGGGGGCAGAGGCTGGGTGAAAGACAGTGGAAGGTTTACTTCAGTGCCTCTGTCATATTTCAGTCCACCTATTTGCTGGGCTTAGGATTTGGCTTGACAAGAGTGATGTATTAGGGTTTAATTCTTAATTTAGTTATAAGGTCACAATGAGCTCTGTTACACCCATGTAATCCTGTTGAAATCGCTGGTTTTGCATGAGTATAATGAAAGACCAACCTGCTTGTAAACTCGAGTAGCAATGGAGGTTTTCTAATGATACTTTTGTCATTAACTAAGCATTATAAAATGCAGTGTTGGCTTATTTCTTGCTTTATTCAAAATCATAATATTTTCAGCATAAAGAGGTTCTCCCTCTGTCTCACTTTCATTTTATCTTGTCTAGGGTTCGGTGTTGCTTTGATATATTTCAACTGTAAGATTTTTTTGTGGCAATTACTGTATCTTTCCTTGCATCATGTAAAGCACCATGTGCACCTATAGCATTACACACAAATGAAACTGCATTTAAAGATGTATGTTCAAATATTTTGCTTGCAAAGTCAGAGCTGGAAGTTGGAAAATGTGTGATTTGGGGTTGTGCAGATGTAGTTCTATATTGTGAGGCACCCTGCTCACTGAATGAGCCAATGATTTGCAGGAAAAATAGTGTGTGATCTTAACAGTTAAAAAGAGGATTAATGCAAATGGAGCTTAAGTCATATGCTGTTTTAAATATAATGCTTCCTAATTTTCAGGAGCTTAACTTTCAACCCAAATAACCTTCTTGCAAATTAGTTTCTAACATGGAACCTCTTGGTATTGTGGGTTTAGCTTTTATTTTTTTTTGTAAAACAATATTATATGGAGGTATAAACTTCCCTTGTTGACCTTAACAAATCCCTGAGTGGGATTTGAGCTTTCGGTAGCGATTTCTAATTCAGGTAGTTGCCTTACTTGGTAAGGTTGTTACTTTGTGAATGAGGAAGAACCTTCGGGGTCTGTGCTTTGTCTAGGGAAACAATGTGTAAAGTCTGACCTGTTTCATCCTCCTTTCTGCTGTCTGTCCTGCCATTCTGCTTTTTTGCTTCAGCAACCTGTAAGTGCTCCACAGCACGCTGTCTGCCACTGTTCTGTTAGAGATGCAAGCTGCCCAGCCATTGTGTACATGGAGTTCATGTCCATTTGGTTGTTTGGGGTTTTTTTTGAGAGGCCACCAAATACTCGATCAAAAAAAGCAAGCAGGCATAGGAAAACAGTTCAGTTTAACTTGAATGGATTGCCATGAGACAAAGAGCATCTCTGCTATTCCAGGGAACTTCAAAGGCTGCCTGCAAATGAGGCAAGTGTCAGAGCTTCTCAAAAAAGTTGCAAAAGTCTTTGTAGTGGAAAGTGTTATGTGTCTGATATTTAAGTGTGCCTACCAGCTTTTTCCACTAATAGAAAATGAAAATTCATATGTGAAAATAGCAAAATACAAATTTTATTGAAATTGGTGAGACTTTTGCTGTTGAATTATTTTAGTATTATGCCTTAAATACTTTTGTTCAAGTCTATCAAATAATTTCTTATAGAAAAGTACACCATTTGGACTACCAGTTGATTTAGCTGATGGTACAAATTTAAAGAAAGCTCTTCTTAAAGTGAACTAAAGAGCTCCTGTCTGTAGTAATTAAAGTTAACAAACATCCAGGATGTAAACATGAGGCATGTGGTGTGTCTTGGCTAGCAAGCAGTCCATAATTTTCCTTTGTATATAATAGCTGCCTGGATTTTACAAGTCACCTTTAGTAAATAATTACATTCTTATCTGGAATGATAAAATTAGACAGCTTTGAAAACAACTTTTTAACAGGAAAGTGAGATATGGGTCAAGGTTCACACATTAACTTGCACAAGTGTCTCAAAAAACAACCTCAAAGATTTTTCTTGCACGTTTACTGTTTTTCTTCTGTTACCAGCTGTCACCTCCAGAAATCTGAATGCTCTTCCCGCCCCCCCCCCCCCCCCCATTTGGTGTTAAGAACAAGGACTTTCTGAGCAGGGAGCAGTAGTGTAATTAAACAGATATGTTTAACTTTGAAAGGTGTTATTTTTAGGACTAGCTCAAAAGGGCAGGTACTCCTTGGAGTCATTATAATATGGCCAGATTGTCTGCTCCAACTGAAAGAGCAATGCAAGACTCGGGTAGCATCAAGGTTTACTTAAAAGTTTTTGACACATTTTACCTCTGGGCAAAAAGAAATTCAGAGGCTGCAGAGTGGGCACAGCTTCTGAGCCTCTCAGCTCTTGGTGCTGCATTGGAGAAAGTGTCAGCTTCCAGAGAGGCTGACCCTATGGAGTGATGTCTTTGGTCCTGTCCCTTCACTTTAGTAGGGCTGTGGTGATGCTGGTTCTCTTCCTCATGCTTGTACAATGGCTCTTAAGAATACAACACTGTTGGATGTAGCACAGATATGTACCTGCCTAGCAAGGATTATGCTGGAGATAAGAGCTGGTCGCTAGCTGCCCCGTAATCATTGCCATTGCTTCCCTGCAATTCAGATCCTAAGGTACAAGGAACAGAGAAGTTTGTGTATGCTTCTGGTAGGAAAGGGTGTGTGCATGAATTAATGGCATACTGCAGAGATATTTGTGTCTCCACTCTCCCTCCTTTTTTTTCTGATTCATATTTGCTCACTTTTCCACCTTTCAGCAAAGGGGAGCATATGGCAGTGTGCTGTCCATCTGGTTGCCACTTACTGTGAGATCGTTATGCAGGCAAATTTGGCCCCATCTTGAATTTCTTATGTAGGTACAACTGTTAATAGAATGACAGCTGAAGTGTTTATTCTGAACTGTAAATGGGAATTAAGCACAGAGAGCAAACACAAAGAGTACTTTCTGAATATTTTCAATCTTCTACATTAAAAAAACCCTGTGCTGTTCTATATTTAAAGCAAAAATGACTGGGACCCTCATTGTACTGTAGACTGTTCAAGTATGGATAAAAGACAAGTCCTGTCCCAGAGGATTTGCAATCTAAATACATTTTAATGAGAACATTGTAAATGGTGATAGATGCTTAGGAAAACCTTACTTATATAGGTAATACTGTATATATGTCATTAAAAAATTTTGTTGATGTTTTTGCATCCTAGCACAAGCTTGTAACATAGTCTCTTCAAATGCATAGCAGATATTAAATTCATTGTTCAGTAGTAGTTTCTTTTTTAAAATGATTAAGTGCAACACTTTTAAGAATCTTTGTTAATTTAGGTCTTGTGCGTTTTGGGTATATCCAGACACTTCGGTTTATCTACGTATCAAGGATCAACATTGGCAAAGAGAAGTCTTACTGCAGCATGAGCATGTGTACATTTTGTTGTCATCAGATTTCACATTACTAACATTGAAATAATAATAACCTAACTTTCTTCTAGTTATCTAAAGAAGTACCACTGAAAAAACAATTAGGCTATATTTATACTATAATATTCTGAGTTCTTACCTGAAGATAAGAGTACCTCCAAAAGTAATTTTTAAATTCAATTTATTTTATACATATGACAGCTAATTTTTGTACATTGTCTGCTTTGTCAGTCAATAGTTTGGTTTTCATTTAACCACATGGGAAATCCTGTATTTTTTTTAACTGGAAGAGGTGGTTATAAAACCAGAAAGTAGGTGGGAGAGTCAGAAGCAAGTAATTTATCTGAAACAATCTCTCTTGCTGTTTAGATGAGGGATCCTTGGTTTTGATTGTTACATGCATATTTATTATGTAGGACAGTGCTGCAGTGACCCCACTGTGATATGAAAGTGCTGGTGGACTGGTAAGAATAGTTTTGGCTTTGGGGAGGGAAGTGGCTAGAGTTTGTTCACTGCATTCTTTGAAGTTTTTATTCTGTTTTGAACAGAAGTGCAGTCAAGTTTTTAACACAGCATTGGGATTTTTTGCCTTTTTCCCTGCAAGACTCAATTTAAAAGACTGTAGATAGCTTTCTAGAAAGCTTTTGTCCTGTACTGAAACAGGCAACATGAAAGAAGTTCATTGTAAGTTTTCCAAGAAAACCTGGGTTTGAGTGAATGAGTGTGAATGAACTGTTTTGGAACAGATATTCTGTGCATTAGTGTATCTTCTAAGTATTTTAAAATGGAAATCCAACCCTCAGTACACAGCTGTGAAACTGGGCTGACAGTGGGAATACTGAGTAGGTTTTGGGAGAAGGAAATATTTAATGGCTTCTATTACAGTCTCATGACAGCTGTGGCCTATCTATTGGTGATCTATAGCTGAATATCTGTAGTAGTAGTATCACTGAGGACAGCCAGCTCTGCTATCTGAAACTGAATGGTAGGGTCTGTTAAATCACTGCTGAGCTGCATCTCTCAGTACTTTGGATGGAGCTAATTCTTATGTGAAATGTTGAAAGACTTGTGCTCTGTGGAATTTTTTTCCAATTCAAAAGGAGGAAAAAAAAAGCAAAGACACTGAAAAACACAAAGGAGCCCCCAATCAGAGAACTTCAGAGACTACTTAGTGTGTAGTGGTCAAGTTTTTTTAGATGCATGGTGTTGTATGACTTGTATTGAAGTCTTTTGAAATAATTATTTAAATATTCAGGAGTTTTTTTGAAGGATAAAGCTGTGATGGATGTAACTGTGATGTGCTCAGATTCATGGATATCTTTGCCAAACTTGGCTCCCTGCTATTGTTTTCTAATGTGAAAATGAAGAAGAATTCCTTCAGTAGCCTGCTTCTTGTGAGACAGAAATAACTGATAAGGCAGTTTCTGACTTCTAAGACCATACAGAATCAGGTCACCGTAGTGACTCTCAAGACTAACACTAGAAAAAGTTTAGATTTAGTCAACAATACTGAAGATCTTTAGTTTAAAGATACTGACTGTTTTCTTGCATCTGTTATTCTGCTATAGAAAAAGTAATTGTGCAGGTAAAATGTGGTTCTAGCTAAGCAAGAGACTATAACAGTTATCCTGAAGTGCTGCTTTTAGGCTGATACCCAGGCTTCATATCCTGCCAGAAAGTAGAGGAGTTTTGATGTGTAAATGAAGGTAATCTTTGAAATGCTGGGAAGGCCTGGAGTGCCAGGCAAAGGATTCCCTCAACAGCCAGAGGAATAGGAGCTCAGGGAATCTTTACCAACCCTTTGAATATCGAGCTACATACTGTCCAGTTGTAAGGGTATTTTTAAGGGTGGGGTTTTTTTAATTATATTCTCTTTTGATTAAAAATGTTCGTCAGCAACTGCCTTGTACTATTCTGAAAACTTGAGAGCTATGGAAAGAAACTTGGTCCTTTTTCCTTTAGTGGCTGGATGTTGCACCCAATCTGAATGCACTGTTTCAGTCTGAAAATTAGATAGGTTTGTTGCTTTTGAAGAACTTCTTTCAGTCTAAGATGATTTCCCTTATTTGGGGGGGAAGGCACTGCAGTCAAAGTAGCTGGTAGCCTGCCAAGACCTGAATATGAAAGCACTGGATACAGTGAACTAGCAAACAAAGACTAATTGGTTATTTGTTTGACACATTTGGAAATGCGGCCAGTTCTCAGAGTGACTAGGTGACTGGCATCAGCTAGTATCTGACTGATATTTGCTGGGTTAAATGAAGTAAGTATGTCATCTAGTGAGAAATGATCCACATCCTTATCTAAAAACACTGTTAACTAGCACTTTCACAGGCTGCCTTGGTGGAGAGATTTCATAGACTGAGCGAACACGTGAAGTGAGCTTTCTTCTGCTTCACGCCTTCAAATAAGAATTAAGGTACATGGGACAAATTGACTGGGAAATACAGGCTTGCACAGTTCATTTTGTCAAGAGAGGGAGGACTTCATGCCCTAGTGCCTGCGTATTTCACAGGCTTTAAAAATCACTTTATAACATAGTCACTTTTTGTTGTTGTCTGTGTGGGCCAGGAGCTTTCTCTCCAGGTAATGTCTAATGTCATTAAATACTTATCTTGATTTTGATGCTATCATAAAGCAATGCAGAGTGTTTTATCATAGAATGAAGACAGGAAAAGGGAAGGTCAGTGTTCAAAATATTGAATTATAAAATGGAGAATTTGGTATCGAAGAAAAAAACAGGTGGTGGTGGTACTTTCCTTCCCTAGAAGGACATCTGATCTTGAGGCTGTACGCTGGTTTTGTTTAAATGGTTTAACAAAGCACTTCAGTCTGAAATAGGCTGTTCTTCTATTAGTTTCACTGGGTATATAAAGCATACTGCATGAACAGCATTTGGCAGGAGAAGAACATAATGTATCTGAAACCTTTAATTATATGCTGTAGGCAGCTCTGTCTAGGTCAGAAGACACCATATTATCAAATAACATTATAGGCATTCAGAACTTGCACAGTAGCTTGATTATTCATTGAATAATTGGTCTTTGTTAAGCAGATAATGGCACTGTTTGCATTCAGAGCCTAGTTTTGAAGTATATGATATAGAATATTTGTATTTTAAATCATCCGTTATCCAGCTGATGTAAGAACTAAATAGAACAGAGTTCAGTAAAAGCTTTTACAACAGCAAAGACTGCCTATTCTACTGTACATGGCGCACTTCTAGTTACTGTATGCTACCAGCAGTTCTGCAAGTGTCTAAGATTTTTTGGTTTATTGAATTTAATTTTGTATGGGTGTTTGTCTGCAGCAACACTTAGGACCATACAGGCTGTATTAAAAAACAAAAGAAAAAATCCCTTGAAGAATAAAACAGTTTAGAAGCTTCCCAGACTTCTTGAGGGCAGAAAGGGAGGAAAATAAATAGTGAAGCAGAACAAGTGTGTGATTAAGACACGCAAGTAGGAGTTAAAGAGAAATGGCATCTCTCTTTCTGCCACACACTGTATCTTATTTTACGTATCTATAGAATAGAAAGTATTTTTACCTTATGAATAATTACTTAGCCTTTTTAATGCTTTAAGATCCCAAGGTGGAATACGGAATTATTGACTGCAGTGTCAATAGATGATAATTTTTGCAAGTATGTCAGAGTATGATCTAAGGTAAGTTTGCAGTTTCCTCTGGGCACTCACTTATGTAAGCTCATGCTTGGAGGTAACTATCAGCTTGGTAAAATCCCCAGTTGCTTCAGTATTCTGTTTCAGAAGGGCTGGGGAACAGGTGATAATGAACAATACATCTTTTTCCTCTGGATTTTCATCCTGCTTAAGACAAGAATCTTATTTCCTTTTCCCAAGCTGGAGTTCAAAAGAAAAGCAATAAGTTAATAAAATTATTGCCTTAAAGGACAATAAAAGTGATCAAACCCACCCAAAGTAATGGTTTTCTTGTGTCAAGTGCAACATACTCAGTTAATCAAAACACGTGTTCTATATCTGTGACTGTTTAGCCTGCAGAAGATCAGTCTGCCTTGCAGTAGGGAAGTTGTATTTTCAGTATGAGCTATATACCCATTTGAGCTGTGATCAGCACTCTTTGCCTTCCCTAAGGAGATGGCAGTGATTGTAGCATTTATCATACATAAAGGAATCTGTCTTGCTGTATATAGTTGCCAAAAGACATGTGAAAAATAGGGACAAGGAAGGCAGTGTCCATGATCTCAGTAACACTTCAGACTACAAAACTGATGGTGAACTAAGGAAATCGCTTCCCCGCTTCTCACCTGAACCCCATATTTAGCCACAGCAATAGTTGGGGTGATTTGGTAGCATGTCTGTAAAGGAATTTGCTAGCAGAATATTGTCTGAAATGCTGGTGTAGTGGTCTGTGCATGAAGCTGTTGACCCGTGCTGTGACGAAATGAACGTCTAGCTGAAAACAAATTCTTGTTCATTCCAGAAATTGAGTACACGGAATGCTGTGGCTTGCATTAAAAATGGTTACCTGAAAATGAAGTGAAATGATGGGCAAGAGTCTGAGTTGCTGGTGTTCAAGGAAAAATCCAAATGCATACCAGGGTTTTAATAAGAGCAGGGAGTTTGTCTGGATTATTTAGGATTGAAAAAAACCCAGACTGTAATGTGTGTTCTGCTACCATCAAGCAGCTCTGTGACTGGAGCAGAGACATGAAACCAAGGGCAAAAGTTCTCCTATTTAGGGAAGGAAAGATGGAGCAGACTGAAGTGGCAGAGCACTTTTCCAAGGAAAAACACTGAACATTTGAACTTTGCTTTAGTGTGCTTTATAACATGTAGCAAAGATGATGGATTGGTGATTCTTCTGACTTGGCAAAATTAAGGCTGCTTTCTGGGAAATGCAGCAAAACTGCCTCAGAGGCTGCTCTGGGGATGCTTACAGATTTGCGTTCCGATAGGAAGTGTGTGCCTTTGCAAGGGAAGGAGAAAGAAAGGACTTGCAAGCCAAGATCAAAATAAAAAATGACATATCAAGGTGCCGTACATGACCCGATTTTCACTTCTCTGCTATGGGCGATGAAGCTACATGGTACTTAATTTCTAATGACTTTCCTCATGTTAGGTTAAGCATTCTCTTCCTTTCACCCCAAAGGACTGACCTATAAGGATTCTTGTGATTTGAGCAAGGAGAGATATACAACAGCTACTGAATCTGCATGCTGGACCTATCTGCTCCCCTTCTCGCCTGTCATGGCATTTGGTGTCAATGGCATTCAAGTTGCTAATTGTTAATTTAACATCCAAATGGGAAGATGGGTGAAGATATGGGTATGTCCATAGCTAGAATATGTGTATCCCCTATACAAAGGGTATGACAGTATTGTATTCAAGCTTAGATTTTTGATAGTTTTACATTTGTTTTAGTGCATGGGTAAATGCATGTTTAAACTAGTCCTCATCTTTTCCCCAAGGTATAGTTTTGCATTTTTATAATCATTTATAACTGAAGTGTTGGAGGAAACATGGCATGAGTATTTAATAAATTAAGATCTAGTAACATTGTTCACCATTGCAGTACATTTGCCTAGAAAATCCTACCAGGTTTTTCCTTAAATAAGCAAGTAAGATCTTTTGTTCTTCCCTGGTTTTGCACAAGCTTTTACACTATATCCACTGAAAAAGTGCGTAGGTCTGGTTAGGAAAAGCTTGTTTGCCTAGCGGAATTTTTGTCATTATCTAGAGTGTATGTATGTACATGTGGGTCCTGTAATTTTCATGCCTTCAGAGTTCTCATTAAGGTCATCCTGCTGCAGAGGTTAAAGTTTGATTCATACTTTATACCAAGTTGTCTCTGGTACAACCTCTCATCCCATTGATTTGCTGTGATATTTTTATGCTAACCGTAGCAAAAGGAGAAAATGTTTAAGGAGAAATATTTTAAGAATTGTAGAAGTACTTTTCATCTTTTGGACACAAACTGGTGCAGCAAAGGGGAGAAAAGTCAGCATAATGTGACCAATCATCTCTGTAAGTTGTTCATGGAGCACAGTTTGAGAACATCTGGACTGTAAAATCCACCTCTTGAACTTTCATTGATCGTTTCCTTGGGCTGTCAGCCATGAAGTATATTTTTAGATACTTGCAGCAAATCTTAACTGCATGTGAAAGAATGCCAAATCCATAGTTTGTCAGCTGCTGTTTTTCAGCAAGTAGGGAAAAAGGATTTTGGTTTGAGTTAAACAGTTAATTTGCTGCTGCATTGCAGACTGCAGTTTGTACAGCTATACCTGAGTTAGCTTTAAACTAGGCAGCCTGGCAACTAGTATCAAAGTCCAGCTGCAGCAGTGCTAGCTCAGCATGAGCTGCTATAATCCTTTTCTCTAATCCGAAGAGGAAAACTATTGGCCTGGACACAGTAAAGCAATCTTTTCTTTCAGTAAGCCATTTCCTCTAAAAGCAGAGAGGGGGGAAAAAATGTGTGTTTTTAAATTTTGTGGCTCATGTTTTACCTTTTTTTTTTTTTTTTTTACAAGAACAAAGGCAGGCATAGTAGTTTAATGAAAAATGAACAAGTTGACTCCGTATATGGGTAGAAGTTTGATGCATGCTACAATTATGTATCACACTATAGCATGGGTATTCCTTGGGACTTTTGAAATGGGGCATGCTCTTGTTGAAAGTAGGAGAAATTAGTTCTGCCTTATAAACATGTGCTCTGTCTGCCCTCTGCAGCAGTACACAAGTTAGTGCTAAGATGCTTTAAAAGTGTACAGCTGCCTGAACTGATCTAAACTCACTGATTGTCTTAGTCCCATAGGAGTTAGAAGTGTTATGCTCTTGGATGAAGGTACACAGTGTTTTGGCCTGCCTGTACTTGGCAGATTATTTTTCTAGCCTTTGGATGCTGCCTAACACTTCTGCTCTTTGAGTATTCTCTGAAGTTCATCATGCTTGGTTTGGACACCTGTCTGTTTTGTGCTTAGTAGAAAAGTGTTTCTGTATTACCAGCTGTTAAAGAAGGGTAACGTGCATAAAAAAAATTACTTGTTAACAGAATATTTTTTCAAAAACTTGTTCATCTTTATTTCAAGACAGAAGTTTTTGTGTCCTGAAGCATTCCCTGTTCCTCATGCTATGTCCTTCAATTTTTCCTAAAAGAGCCTATCTTCAGTATCACAATAAGTATGATAGGTCTTTTAAAGCAACCTCTATTTATAAGCTATTTAGTATATACTTGTTCAAAACTGTGTGATCCTATTACTGCAAACATTGTCTCAAATTAGATTAAGTACTTTGGAGCAGGGTTTATGTCACTTTAAAAAACACCTTCTAAATACCTAATGTGTCTCTAAGTTGCATGTGAGTAACAAAAGTATGGGCCAATTTTTCTTGCCCTGAAAGACTGTTCATTTCTAGGACCTTAAAAATCATAGAATTCTGATTGTCATCTTGGCATCTTTCCCATCTCAATCATGCAGTGAAGTTTCCAGTGGATGCCTTTGACAACTCTGACTGAGAACAGATGCTTGATACCATCTGAAAGCTTTCTATCCTGTGTTTTTCAATGTTGTAAACTCAACAGGTCATGAACTGTCAATTGTCAACATCATGTTTGAAAGCAGTATATTGAGAGTGAGAAGGATAACACAAGAGAATAACAGTTTTATTAAGGAACAGTGTTTTGGAGCTATGAAGATTAGAAATGAATGATCGCAAGGCACTGACTCTTTAAACCTCTTATTGGTCTTTCCAGCAAGCAGTTTGTCTCATTTCTACTGGTTGTTTTTACAGTGTCAAGTGCAGTAAATCTCTGACCCGAGGCCAGTATAACCTTAATTCCTTGCAGATATTCTTGTTTTATTGGAGAATTTGTATTGATTTTGTGGTCTTTTATATTTCTGATTCAAGCAAGACTTTAAAACAAAATTAATTTTATTTTTGGAAGATTTTATGTATGTATTTAAAAAAACCCAACGACCTACATTTATCATACTGGAGGCTTTTCTTTCTGTTGGGAAGTGGCATTTTTCATCAACTGAGTTCCAGACCAAAAGTCAGAAATATCAGTTCTAATCCAGATCCTGGCACCTATTTGCTATGTGGTCTTGGACTTTTGGTTTAGTTGAGGAGCATGTACTCATTAGTTTACTTAAATTTTATTGAAAGTGCTAGTCAGTCTTTGGCTGGAGGTTGATATATTATTTAGCAGATAGTGATTGGATTGGAGGGGTTAGTGCAATGTTGATGTAAAAATATTTCTGACAAATTTCCAACAGTTTGACCAGCTCTTCAAGTGTTTAATCCAGAAGCTAGCACAGGTATAGTTTCCTTGCTCTCATGTGTCTGTCTCTGGATGCTTTTTTCTGAGTTTCCTACCTCCTAGAAATGTTAATGACACTATTGTGGTGATTTTTTTTTTAATTTTAATAAAGGTGAATTGGTAAATCTTAAAAAAGTCTGTGTTTGCAGCTGTAACAGACACCATTTGATTTCAAGCAGGTGGCTGGTATGTGTTATGGGTTTAAGAGCAAGAATATGTTTTATTTATAACTTAGCATTTGTTTAGTGTTTTGGGGCTTGCATTGCAGTATGGATCCCTTGCATAACCATTGCTTGAAAAGCATCCTTTTATCTGATCAGTGTATTAGACAGAACCTCCTTATTGGATATGGGTCATGGGGCTTGAAGTGCTAAATAAGATACTGCTAAAATAGAGCTGTGGAGGGTGGCAGGATGACTGCTATGTTAGGTCACACAGTAATGGCCAAAGCTTTTCTGTCTGTGTGGTGCCAAACGAGGCAGAATACCCCTAATTTGCTCTGGTGGATACTTAGGAAACAGCACAGAATGTTGAAGAATAACAAAGATTTTTTTTCTGTGGGCCAGTGTGGTTGGGTTGTCCTGTTTTCTTTATGATCTTCTGTTTTAAAGAAAATAGTGAGCAAATAAAGTTTTTTTTCAAATACATCTGCTTTACCTATTCCCTGGACTGAACTCCACGGTAGCAGAGTCTTGCATACACTTGTCCATTGTACTACATTTCTCCAGCAGACACTGTCATGTGTGAGAGAAGTGTTCACAGAAAATTCTCTCCTTTAATAAATGTTAGTTATAATTATTTAATACACAGGCAAAAGCAACTGTGGTGTGATTCAGAGTTAGTGCCAGGCATTTTAAGTGAGAATAACTTTACTTAATCAGTTCATCTCCCCAACTTTTTTCAATTGTAAATAAACAACTATGGTTCTATATTTAAAGAGCAGCCTAGGAATGACTTTTAGTTGAAAATGCATGTGAGTTTTTTACATGCTATTTGTTTCTTCTCATTTTGCTGTGATTTGGTAAGTATTGAGTAGAACAATTACTGAAAAGTTTACTTTTGGAATTGCCAGAGAAGCTGAAGCCAGGTCTGTGTCTGTGCAATGTTTCCTGTACTTTCTTGTTGCATTGTCAGTGACGCAGAAGCCTCGTTGGGCTCTGCAGCACCTCTGGGGTTCTTGGTGCCAGTTCAGAAAGACCAGCACTGAGGTGAGGGTCCTCTGTATTTTTGTTAGATTCATCAGTTGCTTTCCCTTATCATTGTATCTTATCACTATTCTATCTTTAAGTTTATGATCAAAACTTCTCTAAGGCAGGGAAGTACTCTTCCCGCCCTGCCCCCCCACCTTCAAGGGAGAGCTGTGGTCCAGGAAGCGATGCTCTAGTCCTGTGAAAGCGCTTGGGCACCTGAAGTGGCATGCAGGCACCTGAAGTGGCATGCGGGCACTGAAGTCCAAACAGCTGAGGCAGCATCATCATCTAGTTGAAGACGTCCCTGCTCATTGCAGGGGGGTTGGACTAGATGACCTTTAAAGGTCCCTTCCATCCCAAAGCATTCTATGATTCTATGATCATAGCATCAACACTTCTGTTTGAAGCGTGAATTTTATCTGCCTCTAACGTATGGAAGTATTGTTCTTATTGCTCAATGCCTCTCACTAACGTTCTGCTGGGGTCTTAGTTGATTAGCATGGTCAACTGTGATGGTGCTCAGTTTTACCATGTGCCTTTAAGGCTCTATTAGAAGTGCATTACAGAAGCCTGTGAGGGAATACAGAAGTAAATTTTAAATCTGAATCCCAGTGTGTCATCCTCATTGCTTTACAACATGGATTTTTTTAGGATGTTGGCAGTAGCCCCAAATTAATGTGCCACAATGACAACTGGTTCTCTGCTCATAGTGTAAATCACAGTAAGATTAACTTCCTAGTGAAGAGTAAACTTTATGAGCCCTTAGCAATTGAGAATTTAATCTCAAGTTTCTCTGTGATCCTGATGCTGTCAGTGGAAGAGCAGAAGCTGACAGTTCTCCCCTTTAAAACAAAGGGAATTCATGTTTGGGTGTTCCTGCACTCTTCTTTGGAATTTATTCCATAGTTTGTGGTGCCCTCCATTTACTCATGTGACAAGAGTATCAGTCCTCTCTGTTCTTGCAGGGTTTAAAAGAGATGAGGGCTGGGCAGGGATGATGTTAGTCATGTATTCTTGAAGGGCGAAAAAGATCAGTTTAGCGTTTTTATTTTCCATGTGTGGTGTATTGTATGACCAGTAGCTGAATGCATAGCTGAGTGCATTCTAATATGTATTTATATGAATAAGCAAATAGCTTCATCCTGCAGGAAAAATTCTTCATGCCTGTGCAGAGCAAACACTTTTCAACATTTTCAGAAACTACTCCTCTTGCATACCTCAGTGATTCTTCTTGTATTTCATACAAAATAACTAATGAATCAATTACCTCTAGTAAAAAAGTTCTGAAAACCTAATGCTTACATTAAAGTTCTACAAAACCAAAATCAATAAAATTTGTTGTTGTTTTTTTTTCGAAGTAGAAAAACTAGAGCTTCAAAGTTCCAAAGCATATATTTAGGTACAGATAGTGCCTGAAATTATTATTATTTTAAAATTAACATACTATTTTTTTAAGCTCAAAAATATCTACTTTAAATGCACAATGTAAGGTAGAAGTAAAAGTGTAATTGTTCATGGGGTGTGTCGTTTGCAGTCCTATGTTGAATGAGACCTTGGGGGTGTTGGCTTTTTGCTATACGAGTTCTTCACTGGGCTATATCCTGGGATTTGGCTGCAACAGGTGTCAAACAAGATCCTGTCCCTTCTCTCTCCATGCATTTTGTTGCTGTGCTGCTTATCATGGAATGGTTTGGGTTGGAAGAGACCTTTAAAGGTCATCTAGTCCAACCCTCCTGCAATGAGCAGGGACATCTTCAACTAGATGGACTTTTGCAGAGACCGTTCAAGTTTCTGTAGCTTACTTTTTGCTGCAGGACAAAGAACAAGCACTTCTCATCCTGTTTCCCGGTTCAGTGTGAAGAATTGTTCTCTTACCTATGCAGTTCGCAGCGGACAGTCTAGGCAGACTCCAAACATATGCTAGCTATATGTGTGTCTCCTCTGATGTTGTCTTACAGACTTCTATTAGAACTGAGGGGGAAAGGTGCAGGCTTGGCTACTAAATGTGGAAATCACTGGCCAGTTGACATGGCTGCATTGGGTGAGCTGCTTCCTCCAGATTGTATGTAGGACTGTCAGGGCTGGGCCTCCTTGCTCACAGCTTGGACTGAGTCCGTCACCATCAGTATTTTGTGGCAGAAGCTTGGCCTATAACATGTAGTAAGTGCATTCCATCACCTGCTGAGGGAGCAAGGGTTATACAGTTAAATGCACTAGCTGTATATTAAAATAATGACTATCTGTATGCTGCATGCTATGATAAGGCAGTTAAATCTTGCATTTTAGGCTCCCAGTGGTCAGGAAAGATTTTTCCCAGCCACAAACAGTACAACTGTTGTGTCCGCATGCACTGTGTGAAATAACTTTCCTCTAAAGTACCAGACAGGATGTGAATTCAAGAATTTTATTAGCTGTCTGATCTTGCAGAGTGAGGTTTACCCTGTATGCATCAGCAGGGTGAAATACTGCAGCTCTTTGTAAATTTGCAATCAAAACAGCTGGGCTATTTGTTTCCAAAAGCTAAACTACAAAGCATAGCGCTGTTTGGGAGAAGAGCAATGTATTTCACATCAATGGGCTAATTATTATATACTTGCTTTTAAGATACACAGTAAAGCCATAAATTCATATAAATGTATTGCATTTTGTCTGGAATGTTGCCCATAATACTTATTGGGAATGACAGAACATAGGTATTTCTCAAAAATATATTTGTAGTATAGTTGGTTCTTCTAATAAAATCTTTACTTCCAGGTGCTGTTTTAAACTTGTCTAATAGCTTGACTGGATTTAGTACCAGTCTACTTGAGTTTGTTTTGATTCTGTACTGCTGATTATGTGAGAAACACAGAATTGGTGTAAAGAACTTTCTTCTCAGTCTCCTTCTTACATAGGAATGTAATATTTACAGGCCTCACAGAGCCTAAATTGGCGAGATGCACTGAAATCCTTAGCTCCAAGAGAATAAATAAATGCCAAGCATTTCTCATGAGGTTTTCTCTGTACTTTCCCCCATTCTTATTATAATGTTGTGAGTCTTTTGTATTTTGGTTGACATTAGCTCCTCTAGAAAATTAGAGAATACTTTTAAAATTTTCTAAAGGTGTTTCAATCCAGACTCTATTAGGCCTGCGATTCTAAAGAAAATAAAAATTAATAGCTTGAAGAAGAGTCTTGAGGCTGAAGTCTAATGGCTGAAAGGCAATCTTCAAGTTACATTAATCTAAGGGTATGGGCAGATACTCAAGTTTGTATTTAGTAGAAGGTTAACCTCCAAGTAAGATGAGCAACAGATATTGTGGATGGAAATGAAAATGTAGTGAGTTTTAACCATTTTCATGGCAGACAGGGGATGACCCTAGTACTTTCACATGACTAAACCAGTGTCCCCTAAGACAGTCTCACCCCCATGAATTGAGACATACATCATACTGAGGCATGTCTCAAAGCAGGTTGACTTAAGTATTTGTGTTATTCTGTCGCTAGTGTTAAAAGCCTGAGTGAAATTCCAGCTCTGTTCAAATAAATTTTGCTATTGGATTCAAATGGACTTGTATTTTTACCTCAAAAACCATTAGCACGCTGCAAAAATTAAGTACGTGTGTGTTTAACTCAAAGACCTGCCAGGTGTCTATATAAAACTAAAAACATTCATTCTAGCATGTTGCAAAGTCTATGTATTTTTTCTTTACTATTCTAAAGGGTGGCTGGACCTGTCTTGATTGGCTGGAAAACAAAAGACATGGCTGCAGGCTTCTGGCTAGTGACTTTTCACTGCAGTTCCAGGGAGTAAGAAAAAGAACTAGAAGCAAAATCCAAGAGTTGATTCTTGACAGACACAAGCAAACCAAACTTCTTTGAAACTAAATTGGTACTTGATTTGCTTCCAGTAGTAATAATTTGGCTTAATATGACTCAGCTAGGTTAGTGTCATCCCCAAATATCTAAATTCAGAAATGGAATTGTTATTAGCCAAGCAAATATAAACCCAACTTTGTTTGCTGGGTTTCAAATTCAATATTTTGATATTTAATCCAAGAGAGACTGGAGGGTTTTTTTTTTCTTTTGAAAACCAGGATTTGTGGCACAAAAAAAAAATCTCAGTTGGGCTGGGGGGTAGTGCCAGTGTTATGAAATTGGTCCAGATGATCTTCTAACCATGTACTGGCTGAGCCCAGAGTCATTTAGTTTCCCAGACCGGAAAAAAACATGTTTTCGGTCCAGTGGAGCTGTTGATGCCAGGCTCGTTCCTATCAGCATGTGCAGTGGCACATCGCAAAAGCGAACTAATACTGAGCTTTCCAACTGTGTGCCCAGAAGCAGTGTCAACACAGTATCCTGCTGGAGCTATTTATCCAAGCCCATGGTCCCTGTTAGTATCCTTGTGCTGGGCTGTTAAGAGAGATCATCTCACCAGGAGCCACATCTGGTCTAAGTGGTGCTGTTTTGTATGTGTAACTATGAGCTCACTTTTTCTCAAAGGAAAGTACCGTCTCCAGCAGTTGGAGACATAAGCAGAGCAGGAGATGTTGAGACATGCAGTAAAAGACCATTAGGCACAAGGCTGCCAGCTTATGCTAATGTGAAACACCAAGTGTGCTTTTGTGGGTTCTGTGCTTACTAAGCAGGCCTAAACTTTGAAGGCTAGACAAATCTGTAAAGGGACCTTTTAAATATGTGATTGCTCTCTTTTGTTTATTTTCTGGACTTGAGTGCCCTATAGTGTGGTGTTTTTTTTTTTTTTCCACTTTAACCACATGGGGAAGCTATAGAGAGCAACTGTTGGGATCACCAATTTATTACAGCTAAACGGGAACAGTTTGTAAAATGGTGAGGTAAATGGCAGCCTTGGAGAGTTACTCCAGACTAAGAGATCAAATGAGTAACCTTCTTGCTGAATGAATGCATGTTCTTTATTTAGGACCTAAGAGCAAATTTTCTGTTTGGGTAGTCTTGATAGTTACTCAGTTCTTCCAGATTTTTGAGATGCTATATTGCTCCCATTATTTGCCAGAGAGTGTTAAGATTGGGCAAGCAGAAGGCCCTCAGTCCAGAGAAGTACCTTTTCTTTGCCCCATGACATCTTCAGAATTAGCTACATCGTGAACTGGAACAGGAGTGCAAAGGAGCTGTCAGGGCAGCACTGCTATGTGTTGAAAGCATATTCATGCTGGAATGTTTGCATGTCACAGAACCTTGTCTGTAGACTGGGTACATAGCCCTGGCCCTCTCTCCCCAGTTCCTAGGGGAAGAGCTAGCGGAGGGAAGGAGCATGAGTGGAGTCTTTTCATAACCACCCCAAACAGAACAGCTCCTTCTGTTTCTTTCTGTCTGGAAGTACCATGTGCTGCACATCTGCAAGCTCCTTGGAAGAGGGTGCGCTTGACTGGGATCTCCTGGGAGTTTTTATTGGTCTAGTCCTCCTCTAAAGGCTTTCTTCCAGCTAGTGTTGTTTGTCCTGTAGTCCAAATTTGCAGTACTGAAAAGTTCAAGATTCTACAAATGATCATGATGAGATATTATTATGATTATGCACAAGACCATTTTTATCTTTTTTGGTCCATCTAAACTTCTCTCTAGAAAGTATGAGCTATACTTACGAATAATGAGACAGTCTTTAGTTACGTGATTACATGTTCTTTTTCCCCAAAGAGCATGCTGCTTAATTTCAGCATACAGGATGATCCCAGAAGGGGATAGAATTAGTGCTGCATGAGCAAGTTCAAATCTGCTGTTTCCTAATTTCTGAATGCCTGATTGTTTCCCATCTCAATACCTTTCCTGCGATGGAGGGGTTTTTCCTTTTTTTTTTCCTTTTTTTTTTTTGTTTTTAGTGGGATGTATTTAAAAACTTTACTGTAGATCCCTCCATAAAAAAGATGTAAAATTCAATTTCCCTTCTGCCTTGAAATAAAAAGCTCTATGTCTTGTACCTCTTTTCTGGATGCTGCATGGGAATGTTAAAGCTATGAATGAAATTGGGAATCTGCAGTGTTAAAATAATATGTATCGAATGTACTTGACTTGTTAGGGAAGTTAATTTGCTGTTTGTTTTCTGTGTGGCATCTCTGCATTCATAACCTTTTGACAAATCTTATTATTTTATTTTTTAAAAACAAATAAAGGAAGCATTCCTTATCCACCTATACAAAGCCATATAAACAAATACTTTATCAAACTCATGGCTTAAATAAAAGTGGGATCAGGGAGGGTCAGTTTAATAAAAAGAAATTTTAATTTTTCATCACAATCAACCTGTTCACACTTTAGGGGAAAAAAGAAAAAACCAATTTTGTTCAACCTGAAGTGAAGCAAGGAAGTGCTGGGAACTCTCCTGCAGGAGATTTTCAGGGTTTCCCCTTCAGAAGTGCAGGTTGCTGGATTTCTAAAGGAAACAGTTTTGACATACATGACCAATAAAACTTTCTAAATGCAGATGTGTGGAGCTGGTTAAAACTCTCACAGAGATGTTAAAACAAAAACAGTTGTCAGAATTGTCAGGTTGTGATCTCAGGGAGCCTAGTTTCAGTTCTTGAAGAAATGTGACTTGCACTAGTAGACATGAGTGATCACATCATGTTCATGCTGATCCTCAGGGTGATATCAATAGTATTAATCACAAAAGAAATTTGGCTAGTCAAATTCAGAAGAGCTAAACGTTGCTGCCCCTAAATCGCACTTTACCACTTTCCCATTTTCTCTTTGAAAGCTTCTGGGGTAATGTCTGGTTAGGTGTTTCCCCTACTCCTATTTCAAATTATTCCCTCTTTCCCTTTCTCTCTGTTTTTCTGGATAGCTCCATGACCTCCTTAGGATTGCCCAGTAGGAACCTCAGGAACCTTGCCTTCATTTGTGTTTGTGCTTTAGACTGTTTAAAAATTTTAATTCATAGACTGAAATAAGAACATAGTTTTTTCCACAAAGGAAACAAAATTCCATTTCCTGATCTGTACTAGATTCAGAATAAAAAGTTCCAGTGTGATACAGAAGGAGAAAAAAACCCACACAGAAGGCCTTTTCATTTCTACCCCTTCCCCAATCTTTTAAGCATTTTCAGGTTGGGTGTTTACTCCAGTTGAATATTGCTAATGGTGAGGGCTCAACACAACATCTTTGATTTGAGTATTTCTGATATTAAGTATTTATCCACCATGCTGTTTGTTTCTATGTCTGTGCCTACAGTGCACTGCCCTACCCTCTCAACCCTCTCAGTTTTGCTGACATAACTATTTTTGGAGCTGTACTGTGACCTGTATCAGGAAAGGCATCCTGCTTTTAAAAAAAAAAAAAAGTGCAGGAGAAGAAGAATAATTTTGTTGTTGATTGAAATGCCAAACCAGTTTCCTGGTCCAGCTCACAGTAATGGCCCATGTTCAGGTGGCATGGGCAGAGGCAGGAGCAGAAGCTGGGCAAGAATACCTAAAACCTGCATTGCAACTAACAGCAGTGTTTCCTCAAAGTGTGGTCTGTCGCATTTACTTTGAAGGCAAACTGTGAGCCTGTCCATGTGTCTAAGCTGCTCCTGAAGGGCTGTGTGGAAGAATCTTTAGTTAGAAGATGTCAGAATTTGGTTTTGTAGCTACTTGTAACTACATAAACTCAGATGTTGTAGTTAGTGTCTGTATTTTATACAGGAGCTTACAGCTTCATGACAATACTCCTCAGAACCTGAGCAAATACAATGAACAGCTCTGAACCATGTGGTCTTGACTTCAGCTCAGCTAAACAGGGTGCAAGTTAGTAGAGACTTTGGTGCAAAAGGCTTAAATTAAACCATCTTCCTAATCCCTACCCCCAATTGGGCCCACTACATTGTGGCCTGTATTTTGTAAGACTGCTTAAACCAATGCTAAAAGTCATGGTTTTCACGCACAAGTGGAGTAGAGATTTTTTTTTTAAATTGCTGTTGGTTTGTTTGTTTGTTTGTTTTTACCTTAGAGTGTATGTACAAACAAAAAAACCTATCTCACTACTCGCTATGCTACTATCTCACTGCTACACTTTTAACGTATGCTTTCCGAACTGTTCTATGCTTTGTGTTGTTTAAGCTGGACTTTATCTCCTTATTAGCAAGCTACAGCCAAGGTGTGGTGACTGACAATAGATGGTTGATCTAAACATTAACAAATTAACTCGGGCAGGATGTGTGCTGGGCAAGGGCAGCAGCATGAACCTTTGCTCAAATATAGCGCTTGACCCCACTTCTCAACCTGAATGATTCTGAGCATAATCCATGAACTGTGAAGCAGTTGCTTGCCAGTGTCTCCACAGAGGAGGGGGTGAAAGAAATCATAATCAAGCAAAAAGGGTACCTTGCAAAAGCTTTGAGGAACACTGGCATGTGTAATACATGTGCAAAGGACAGAGGAAAGCTGAAGGGCTTGAAAGGCAAGTACAGCACTACTTAAGCACTTGGAAGGTCTTGCCTCAGAAAGAGCTCAGTGAACTGGGTGCAACTTCCTTTACCTACTGCAGAGGAGTGAAGAGCTGAGTCAGCTTTGCTGAGATTTGAACTGTGATCCCGCGCATTTTAAGCTGGGCTACTAGTCTACAAACTTCCCTCTATACAGAAAACCAGATGCAGAAATATGCTTCCCATCAGATTGCACTGTCCTCTTGGTACATACAAGACAGTGTGTCAGTCATTTAGTCCAGTGAATGTTTCTGGTTTTTACACCACTTCAAAGCTTGCGCTAGAAACTTTCTGAGACAATTCTTTCCGTTCTGTCATATCACCTTTTTAAACTAATTCTGTTTGACTTGGGAAACTGTGCTCCTTCTGTAGCCATCTCACCTTGAAAACACTTACACCACAGAACAAATAGAATTGCTGAACTCTCACAAAATGGGCATTGCTCATGCTCACATGGCAACTCAGCATGCACTGTGTGCTGTCAGGTCTCAGTTCCAAGAAGTGAAAAAAAAAGAAAAACCCTAACCCTGGAACTGTTAACTAATTCCCTCAGATGAGACCATAAGAGATGAGGCTTTTTTGTCTACCGAGCACTGAGTGGGATAGGTGTGGAAAGGGATGTATGGAAAAATTTCCACTCTTGGGTGGTGGATGGAATACCCAAGGGTTGCTCTCTGCTGCCTGCCTGTCTCTGTTGGTAGGGAAGAAAGCCACATTATTGCTCTTTGCCTACAGTATATCCTATAGGAATGCAAGTGAGAGATAAGTGCAGAAGAATGATATCTCCCTGCTCTTCCTTGTTGTCTTTAAACACCACTCAGTTGCACAGAAATTTCCTGTGGAACTTGGAAGTGGTTTATGCTGCTATAGCAGTTGGTTTTTTTTTTGTTTGTTTTTTTAAGGAGGTTTTGAACATAGCAGATAAATAAGGTGGAGTGGATGGAAAGAATAAGTTTCTGCAAAATATCAGTATATGTTAAGACATTTCTGTTGCTTGCGTAAAACCTAGAAAGAAACAGGAATCATAGTAATTCCTTTAGGATATAGATATACACAACCTATTACGTCCATTTTGAAGGTTTCAGTTGTGCTGCCCTCTTATCGTACATATTAACCACTTGTCTTTTTAATTCATTAAATCAGCTAATACATTAGACATCTGCACCAGAAATTACTCACTTTTTGCCACTTTTTCTCTCAGGAAGGCTCCACTGAGTCCTTTGGAGACTTGACTCCCTCTACCTCCTTTCAGGTCTCTTTCCACGTTACTCGTCTCACCTTTGTGAGCGCCTTGTGTCATAGTAACGATCCCTTCAGCTGAGGCGAGTTGGACTCTGCTCCCTGTGGAGCCATCAGAGCTATCAGAAGAGCTTGCTGCCCGGCTGCGACTTGCTCCTTCAGTCCTGGTGGTGAGCAAACTTTATCTGTAGAGCTGCCAACTCCAGTAGGAGGGAGCAGGTCTGGCTTATTGGTGTTGCCACTGGTCAGATCTGGTTGAGTTGTTAAAACAAAATTCTGTATGAATGTGAACATATTTCCAGCTTTAAAATAAAAAAAAAAGAGACTGAGTCTGTATTCTGGAGAGGTAAATATTTCATGTTCATGTCCTATGTGTTGCTGGTCCCACTGTTATGACTTAAGTTCCCTCAAAATCTTGAGATTAATCTAAAAAATAAGAATTTTTAAAAATCTAGCTGTACATTTTTTGTCATTGTTTTGTTTTCTAAACCCCCTTTGGGAGGTGAGGTTGTGAGTATTAGCACTGTGCTGCCTCCCAAATAAATGGTGAGCTTTTTACTGTGTTAAGAAATTCCCATATCTACATCTGTCTGCCTGTCCTCTGAGGCTAATTTCCATCAGTTTTATTCCCATTTCCTAAATCAGCTGTATCCCCATTTACTTTTTATTTTCCAGGCCTGCAAATGCAGTTATAGCAGGATTCTCAATTTCCTCAGTCTCACGAGACAGGTGCACAGTACTGTGTGCCTTTAACATTTTCTCAGGCTGAGTGCTTAGAATAATTGGTTTGGGTAAAATTTTTTGTTAAAAAATGTTTTTTTGAAAAGTGTTGTAAAATGTCAACCCAAGCTGAGATGTTAGGGAGCTAACATCACAAAACAAGGCTGATATTTATATTTTAGTTTTGTTGTGCTGGTAGGTGTAACAATTGCTATCATAAAGCTGTCATAGATACAGATTCACCAAATCCCTTCAGTGTGTGATTTAAACATGCATAATTTTAGGCAAATGTTTCACTATTTTGCTATCCTAGGGATATAATAAATAAAATAATTCAAGGACTACAAAGGCCGGGAAGGGGACTCCCATTGACATCGAATGGATGTTGAATCAAGTCTCTGCTGTAACAGGGAAGGTTTATCTGAAAAAAAGTTTGCTTCTCACTCTGACTTTAGAAGTGTTACAAGGTTATAGATAAATGGAGTGTGTGTGTTTTTCTAAAATATGTGTATTTTTCTGTTTTAAAGTCAGTCATGTTTTTTTTTTTCTCCATACGAATAATTAAATTGCTTTTGGCTGACTTATCTTCCTGAGGAGGGTGATCACAGTGTAGACCCTTTCTTTTTGCATCCCCAGACACATTATCTGGAAAATCTGAGAATGCATTGACTACGTTTTATGTTATTACAAGGTTACAAGACATGAAATAAAGCCTTCGAAATGGCTCTACAAAAGATGTAAGTTCAGTTTTATTATTTGGTATCAAGTGATTGTTAAGGGTCATACTGTTGCTACGTTTATATGTCTCCACTGTGAATACTTCACTGATACTAACAATTCAGCCTGTAAGTGACTTTAGTATAAAGTTTAGTATAAGAAGCATTTTTCATTATCATGAAAGTTTTTTTGGTGCTATTGTCAGTAATATTCTAATTTGCCTATGACTGTTCTGTTTAGTTAAAATAAGAGTGTGTTTTTATGTTACTTTTAAAAATTATTTAACATATAATCCTGACAGTAGCTTTACAAAGTCTCTCATGATATCTTTTTCTAAGAATTTTTGTTTCTTATATGGTATTCTCCAGTTTATATTTTTCCAGCTACCAAAACCTGCATATCAATAGGTTTCATTCTCACAAGCTTGTCCTCTTCCATTCTGGTCGCCATGCATGTTGTTCAGGTACAACACAAATGGAGATTTTGCCACAATCAAATGTGGCACCTTTTCCAAATGTGTTAGAGGGTTTTGTTGATCAAAATATAATCTTGATTAACAGCCCATCTAGAATGTTTGACAATATGAATTAATTCTTGGAAGAGACTTTCTAAAGTAGAAAAGGGAGTCAGGTACACAGTTAAAATTGGAAAATGGGGAACAAACCCCCAAACTTTGTTGACAAAGATAATGCTCATCTCTATAAAGTATATTAAATTGTAATTAAAAAAAAAAAAAAAAGAAAAATCAGTTGGTTTCCAATAGAATTTGTGCTCCTGAAGCCATGAGCTTTCTTTGAAAATCCACTCTCTCCTCTGATCTTGCTTATTTTTCTCAACAATTTAGTGGTTTAAAGCAAGATCTGTGTTGTTATGGAAGCATATATGTGAGCAGGTGTCCATGTGTGTAAGTAAATGCGCTGTAACTTTACAGCTTCCATAATAACCACTTTGAAAAGGAATCATGGGGGAAATAAAATTATTAGACAAACTCACAACATGACAACAACCATCAATGCAGCCCTTTGGAGTTCTTTCAGCTGTGTTTTAGGTAACTTTGTTTTGCTTCTCACAGAGACCTAATCTTGGAAGGCTAGAACTTCTGTGCAGAGCAGCTGGAATTAGTTAAATACTGGAACCACTGCTGATTCAGTTGCATCCTCCAACATGACCAATCCTCAGTAAGTACCATGTGAGGATAGTTATAACTTATTTTAAATAGAAGGGAACAGGTTGCTACCTGTAGGAGAATGATGTTGTGACATGAAGAGGGTTCTATCAGTATTACTGAAAGGAAAAGTTCATATTTTGAGTAGTAGTAGTAGAACTTGGTCAGTTGTCTAAAGAGTGTGAATTAACAAAAAAAGCATGAATGCTGTAAGCATGTCTGATGTGTTACTAACAGCCAGTGGCTGAAAACTAGTATGTCATATTATTTTCAGATCTGTTTGCCTTTTTTCTTTCCTACCACCAAACCTGTCCCAAAACTGTTTGCCAACACTAGTCTGTTGGTTTGTTTGTTTTTCTTTTCAGTCAAGTCAGACAATGTCTGTCATTTAGTCTGTCTAAGAACACAGAAGGTAAATACTGTTGGGAGAGGGAAGACTGCACTAGCCCATTTCCTTTTTCCTTTATAATACTGGAAATTGGATCATTGTATGCTGTTTTGTGCAAAACTGAAGCAGCTTGGACTCGTAAATGTCCATGGGATGGCACTAAGGGTGAAAATCAAAGAAGGAAAATTCTTGCTAAAATTAGCTCCTCCCTCTGGCTTCTGATTTCAGATTGTTTACAGAGGAATACAGTTCTGTTGAAAGTGAAAGAATCTCATTACTTTAGATTATTAGTTAGACAAAGAATAAAATAAAACAAGCCTTTAGGTTGTTCAAATAGTACTTCCTTTTACCTCTACTTTCTGCCATAGTGTGACACAGTTGCAGCCTTTCCCTGCCAAATACTTGAGATATAACAGCATTTTCTGATTTTTAAAACTACTTTCTTGTGTAATGCTAGCAGCAGTTATCTCCTTTTAATTTAGGAATAATGTGTTCTGTCTGAAAGTGTGGGTCTAATGGTGAGGCTCTGACCAACAGACTCTTTCTCTTTCACAGAGAATTTTAGTTCCTTCACCCATATCCTTAGACTTACAATATATATGAGTTAAGAACTCTTCTAAATTATTAATTTTTTTCCTGGAAAAAAATGAACTGTTATTCAGCTTGCTTGAATAGCTAGAAGATTTTAATAAGCTGCTTTAAAACAAAATCACCAATGCAACTTTTGCAGTCAAATAACAGAGGAAAGTTGGGTGCTAAGCACTTTTTAGCTATATCCCTAAGGAAAAAGAGTATCTTCACACCTGCTGTTGAAAACCTCTGACAAGTAGCCTGAGATTTCTTCAGAAGTTAACAAGCTCCCCTGGATGAAAGCTAGAGAAGTTTATGCTTGTACCTACTCTCAATCAAATGGAGCAAGCAGCTTTCACTGGGTACTGCAAAGGATCAGTCCCTGCTGGGACTTGACATGCAAGCTCTCTCCTACAACGAAGTCATCCTTCGCATGCACTAGATAATATGCTGACAAAGTTTGAGTTTCTAGATAAGTAGTATCTTGTTATAAATGTGGAAGACATATACATAGTCAGACTCTGGTTTTACCTGCATGGAGTTCACATTAATGCTAGTGGGATGACAGAAGAATACATGTTCAGGTTTAGAAACTGTACATAAGGATAGTTAAGATAATCTTTATAGAGGAGTCCATAATTCTTCTGAATTGTTCTACTTTCAGAATTATTTTGAAATAACTTGTAACAGAACGATCCTCTCTAGTTGAATGAAACAAAGTCGCCATCCCTCAAAACTATTTGAATATTGACCCACAGTGGAAGAGGGGTCAAATTGCATCCATTAATTAACAGTTTATTTGTATGTAATGATTAATAATCTTAGCTATTTGTTGCTTACTGATCTAACTTACAAAGCAGTGAGTTTTTAGTTGGCGTAGTTACATGCCTTCTTTCTGTTTTGCACAAATATTTTGCTTTTGGGTTCATGCATTGTTCCCATATTTGTTTGTTTATTTATAACACATCCATTTATATTTAGTGCTTTTGAAGCAGATTCATCAGAGTGAAATGCTGTTCTTTGTCTGTGAGGTTTCTGTTGGTTGCAGTGGGATCTACGAAAGACAAGTTTGGAGAGATTTGGTCTGTCCCTTCAATGAGGACACCTCCCTCAATGACCTTGCAAAGGTCTTTTAAGTTGCTGGCTTTTTAGAATTCTGTGAAGTTCTTGTCTCTAACTTATTTTTACTCGCTTTCTTATTGATTTATTTATTTATATTTGTTTATATGTATATGCATGTGTGGAGAGAGAGGGTTTTTTATTTTATTGCATTTTCAGGCCTACAATAGAAGGTGGTGTTTCAGAAGTTGAGATAATTTCACAACAAGTGGAAGAAGAGACCAAAAGCATTGCTCCTGTACAACTTGTTAATTTTGCTTATCGAGACCTACCTTTAGCTGCACTTGATCTGTCTGTGGCTGGGTCCCAGCTTTTGTCAAATTTGGATGAGGAGTACCAAAGAGAAGGGTAAGTACAAAGGACAGAATTTTGTTTTATTATTTTTAGGTTATAGGAATTTCATGGCCTGTAAAAAAAAAACCAAAAAAACCCAACAAAAACCAAACCCAAAACCAAAAACAAACTTGAGCTGGAGAATTGCAGCCAGTTGTTCTCAAACTCTTATTAAAACCATTGTCACAGAATGTAAGTGACCTTTTCTAATATAACTAATCTGTGCTGGTTGGGGCTCATTATAATTTTAAGTGATTCACAGCTGCTATTTGACCACAGTCTAGAAACCTTCTGTCAGGGAAAACTAGACCAAGCATCTAGCCTGTCGGACAAGCAGAATGGCCTGGTGAAAGCTCTTTGTGAAAGGTGTTTCAGGAGGGTTTCAGGATGACAGAGTTGGCTACTGTGATTCTTGTACATAGTTGCACATCTCCTGACAGAGAGATAATGACTTAGTACTGCTGATTCCTGGACAGATCATATACTTTTCACAGAATAATTTGAATTGCATAGTTTGCTTATGTGAGAACACTGTCTTTGATAATATATATACATATTACTCCTGTTTTCGTAGAACAACTGTGCCAGTTTTATTGGAATAAAAGATCTTAATCCATTCATAACATTTGCCCAAATATAACCCAGTGTCAGATTATGTAGCATTGTTGTCCTACAGGACATTAGAAGTCATCCTTATGCCTCGTTCAGGCTTGAAGTGGCTGTAGGTGGACTCCTATACTAAATTTTTTGTGACAGATTCGGGTCAGCTGGAGAGAATCCAGAGGAAGGCAGTGAAAATGATTAGAGGCTCAGAAAACCTGCCGTGGAGTACTGATTGAAATAACTCCTTGTGTTTCATGTGAAGAAAAGAGACTTTCAGGGGAGCTTATAAGAGACTTCAGTGAGGAAGAGAACGGTCTGTTATCGATCTCCATGATGTTTAGAACAAGAAGTAAAAAGTGTGAATTGCAGCAAGGAAGAGTATAAAGAGGGTAGTGAAGTGCTGGGGTAGACTACTGGTGTGTATGGGGAGGAGGGGAATAGAGTTGCAATCGCTAGATGTCTTTAAGAGGGCGCATTTATCAGGAATGATAACACTATAGTTTAACATTCCTTGGGACAGAGATTAGGTGAGTGCTTGTGCTTAGCCCCTCTGATTCTGTGATTACTGTTCCACTGGGTTTCATATTGAACATACCTATACTCTGCTGTCAATAAGATCCATCTAAAAGCACTTCACCATAAGTCATATAGAGCTCTCATTGATGAAGACATTAAAAGGCTTTATATAAGCCTCCATTTATTAGCAGCTTAGCGTGTTTTAACCTGTGCTCTGAAATCAGCAGAGAGACCTGCTTGATCTCTGCTCAGCAGGTATTCTGTATGGTAGTCAGGAAGCAGTATGTGGGGAAGGCTCTTGCCTTTAATTTATTTCCAAAGTGGACTTTATGAGACATCTCCAGAAAGTTGTTACTCCAAACAAGGGGAAATACATTTCAAGTAGGTTATATAAGTATGGTACAACCGTAACATAAAATACCCTGCATAGCAAAAGAGGCACTTGAAAATTAATTTGAGTATGCAGGTGTAACCCTCAGGCTATTTTGGTGCTGAGTAAATACCAGTTTAGTTCAAATATGCATTTTTATAGATTTTTATGATCTGAAGCTCAATTCTTCAGTGTGCCAAAGTACACAAATCTCTTATTGTAACCATTTGAGCAGCTTTCCAGTCTTAAGCATGGAAATAGACTTGTCATTCTTTTCCTCAGCAGAGATCTCTTCCTTCACACAGACTTCTTTTGTGGCTTTATCAGTCTGAACGGACATAAGCAGGTGCCTTCCAGACCTCCCAGCTGTAGAGTGGATTCTCTGAAGAAAATTTAGAGCTTTAGTTTGTATGTCTCAATGCGTTTTGGCTGAGTATGTTCAGCTGAGTCCCAGGACTGCATCTGCCTTGTGGGAATGGTGGCTTCTTCCTTTCAGAAGCACTGATTGCAGCTGTTGCCCTGTGAAATTTAGGAGCAGAGCTGAGCTCAAGAAACCTAGCAGCAAAAGTAAAATTCTATCCCCATACCACCTCATGGCTTGTTTGGGAATATGTCTGGGTTTATGAATGTGGTGTAATTTCTTTCTCATGGCCTTGTTAGATGTGACTGGCTTCCACGTGAGTAAGAAGGAGATAGGGTGGGTCAGATCAGTTTGGTACAGGAACTAACAGCTACATCTCTCTCATGTATGAAGAGAGTGATGTGGGAAGGGCAGCACAGGAGGTGGTGTCTAAGTCCCTGTGGCTTCTGCCAGCATCCATATTCATAACTGTGAAGCTCTGTTACCCCAATGCTGCCATACAGGTTGCCGGTGGAGATACTAGAAGATACTGCTAATGCTAGAGAGTACTAAAAGGTGATGTAGGACTCATCTTCCCCTCCCTAGCAGTCTTCCTTTGTTGCAGACTCCAAGTGTTACTTTCTCTATACTTTTCCTTGAGAATTTCAGGGAAGGTGCCAACCTGTATGACCTGCATATATTCTGTATGGCTCTGTTGTTCTAGATCTGTAGCTGATCTAGGCAAGTTGTAGTTGTTCTAACTGCAAGGCTCTGCAGCAGGAAAGTCTGGCACATCCCTGTGCTTGGAAAATGCTGAGTTGTTGTTACAAGCTGCATCTGTCCATGACCTTGTGGTTTTTCAACCTAATCGTCCACAATCCCTAGTTCCTGATGTGGGTTGTCATACTTTGTCACTAGTAAGTCTCCATCTCCATGCACAGAGCAACAAGAGAGACATCAGACTAGAGATGAATTGCCCACTAGGGTGGGCAATAAAGGAGTCTCCTGATTTAATGGTTTGGTTGTGTGCACGCCAAGGCTCTCCTCTAACTTCCCTTCTTTAAGGCCAGACGGTGTTCGGGGTTCAAGCACAAGTGCAAATTTAACCTGGTTGCTAACTAGAGGTGCTTTTTGTTTCATCTGAGAGAATGTTCCTTTCAGTAAACCTGATATTAACAGACAACCAGGAATAGGTTGATCATAGCTCAGCCTTCTTTGTGTGCCTGGAAACTCAGATGGCATCAGACTAGCTACCCCTCCCACAAGAAATGAAAAAAAAAAAGAAAAGGAAAAGCAAAAAGAAAGGAAAATTGTCATCTGTCTTTTTTTAGACAGATCGTTTGTAACCTGACATTCCCATGGCTTTAAAGATACTAGAATAAAAATCTTATTTTGTGCAGTTTGATGGGTCTTCGCTCTATCATATCAAATGCTCGGGGCAGTCAGTTCCCATCTGTCAGTGTTGTTGAAGGAATTTTGTGGACAGTTTGAGCTGTTTTTGTCAGAAATTTAGTTTACAATGCTGATCCCTGTACTAAGCGACAAAGAAATGACTGCAGATTAGACAGCACATTAAGCCTGTCCCTGAAGTACACCTGTAAGTAGTGAAAGGGTAATCAGGCAAGAAAAACCTTTCCGCTCTCCCAGAAACCCTCAAAGAAAACACAAAATGTGTTGTATTCTAATGTGGGTTGAGCAAAAATTCTTTTCCCTCTGTAGACTTCTCAAACAGGGAAAGTACAAAGATTTACATGATGGAAGTTGGTTGAGTTGGATGGAATCTGCATTGCAAATATTCTCACTCATTATAAATCATGTGAGTGGGCTGGCATTGCCACCTTTGCACTGAAGAGGAGTAAGGTGTCTGTGGTCTCCGCATGTGGTATAGGAGGGATTCCTGCATCTGGCTTGCTTCCTAGCTGCAGTGAGGCTGCTGTGCCTGGTGTTAATAGAGCTGTGGGTCTTACTCTTCAGAAAAAGGAAATTTTCTGATAAATGCTAACAATATGTAACTAAAACATTTTGAGTTTTATGTGACTATAGCAATCTCTGTTTATCTCTTCCACCCTGTGTAGCACTGTGAAGAAATAGTAGCTTGGTTCTCAGAACCAATGAGTGTGATATTCATTACTTACTAGTCCTGCTGATCTGCCCTGCAGTTAACTTGTTAGAATCATCCTTAGATATTGTTGCTCTGCACTGTACTCCATGCTTAGACATTGCGGAAATGCTCGAGGCATAGGCTGGAGACATGTATATGAGAAATAAACTAATTCAAAAGATGTGCCTTGGATGCCAAGGAAAACAGGTTGTGTACGCTTCTAACATATCTGTAACAGAGTAGGTGATACTCGTGTACAAAAAGCAGCAACAAAGTTGCCAATTTTCTTTGCGTCTGTGAATTTATTGGAGAGGCTGTGTCTGCATTGAACTCGGTTTGCATGAAAAGAATATGTAAATGTTTCTTTAAGGAGACTAATCACCCAGAAAGCTAAGGAGATTTTTAAATGTTAACATTAGCTGTAAGTGCCACTCTTAATTTCTTTTTTCCTAATCAAATATTCTGTTTTCCAAAATATGCTTTCTCTCTTCTATTTTTGCATCAATGACCAATAAAAATGATGATGAGTAGTTGGAAAATTGACAACATGCAGAAAGTGGTACATGTGTGCTAAAGACAAGCGGTGATAGGGAAAAGCTCTCCTTCCTGTATTTTCCTTAAGTTCCAATTAGGAGGTATCATTCATAATAAATTATAAAAGAGTTTACAGACACAATTTGCCCAACAGGCTGGGTTTTTTGTTGGTTTTTTTTTTTTTTTTGTGAATATGCAGTTAGGCAGTGAGCCTGTCTCTCAATAAAGATCTGTGTTTAATGGGGGTGGGAAGCAAGGGGAGAGAGATATGCCAACTTTAAATTATTTGTTGTATTTGTTTTAGATTGCAGCTCTTGAATTTTTATATGTTAAACAAATTTGAAACACGAAGGTGCTTTCAAATACTGTGTTTTACATCAACAGCTGTAAAGGTTGGGAGTTCATACAGTTAATGTGACTCACTTGACATTAGCTGTAAATAGTCATGCGATTGTAATTTAATCATTTATGATCATCTGTTTGGAGCCTTAGATTTGTTTTGTCACAGCTAGAAAGTGTATTAAACAATAGGAATATCTGAAAAAAAGGAAGCTATAGGAAGGGATAGAGAGATTAAAAGGAAGGGAAACCAAAACTGAACAGAGATGTACAGAGATTCAGAAGTTAATACAGGAAAGAGTTGTGAGCTTTTAATTTTAAATTGGTTGCAAACCTTCACTGATGTATGTATTCACCCATCCTGGGAGAAAAGGATGTCCGTTCCTTCAGTCTGTCTTCTGTAATTGCATCAAGTAGATGCTATTATTTCTGGTTTTCATATTCATCTTTCAGTTTTTATTTTGGTCTCTTTGAGGTATTTTACTCGTGTTTTCTACAAAGCTTAAAGGTGCTTAACTAAAAGAACTCGAATGGGCCAAGTTCTCATGTTTCTCTTGTTTTCTGCTTTTTTTGTCTTTATCTGGCAGCATAATTAAAAAACCGTCCCTTTTCTGAAAAGTTCTTTGCACCTCGTGCAGATCCTGGAGCACATGATGTTGATGCATGGTGAATAATGAGGTCCAAGCTCAAGATAAAGTGCAAAGGTTTTGGAGGGCAGAACTATTTCATGTAGTGAGCAAGCTCCTTGTATTTACAAAAGTGACTTTTAATTTATTTTTAGCTGCCAGCCACAGTCTGAATCCAGAAAGACGGTGCAAAATCTTAACAGCAAAATACAGCGAATGAGACTGTAGTGCTGATTTGTTCTTTGTGCAGTACTGTATCACTGGTACTCTATGTGCTCTGGTCCAAAACTAAGACCTGCAACTGCAGCAGAAAATGAACATTCAGCATGACAGAACCTGTGAGGTGACCGGCTCTTCACTAGAGAATACATGAAGTTTTGCGCTATGTTACAGGGTTGTCCAGTGATTTAGAAACTTCTTTCTCTGTACAGATCCTTTTAAGTGTTTATCTTAGTAAACATTGGTTTCTAGAATAGCTCATTACTGTGTTTATCCTAGTACCTAAATCCTTTTAGCGTGTCCCTCTAATGTCTTTTATCAGTAACACCAATTGGTAGAAGGAGCACTACTATAACTAAAAAAAAAGAATTAATTTTCTAGCTCAGTGATTTTCAGACTTTTTTGGTTTGTAGATCTTTCTGTATTTTTCCAACAGAACTTGCTTTTCCCAGATACTTTTTGTGGGTAGAAGTGTAGTAGTTATAGCCCACAGACCACTGTTTGCAAGGCTCTTTACTGGAGAGTGGAAATGACATGGGTCTAATTTCTCTGGCTTAACACTTGAATTAATTGTCTAAGTTGGCAAAGATATGGCTTGGTGCAGAAATTGAAAGATGGATAAGCAATAGGACAAAGGAGAAATGTGTAAAAGGGGAGTATTAGTCTGGAAGGAGAGTCCATGAAAAGGTCAGCTAAATGCTGAGCAGCAGTCTGAAAGCAAATCAGATGTTAGGATTCATTAGGAAAAGGAGTAGAGATTAAAAGAGAGGCCGTTGTTGTGCCTCTCTATATATCCAAGCTTTGCTCACGTCTTGAACATGAGCGTAGTTCTGGGCCCTGTCAAAAACGATATGGTAGATAGAAAAGAACTGGA
Organism: Theristicus caerulescens; assembly: GCA_020745775.1. Taxonomy (NCBI): domain Eukaryota; kingdom Metazoa; phylum Chordata; class Aves; order Pelecaniformes; family Threskiornithidae; genus Theristicus; species Theristicus caerulescens. The sequence goes on along the minus strand of CM036566.1, from coordinate 29,396,593 downwards.
AAAGATTCAAAGGAAAACAGTGATCAAAGATGTGATACGACTTCCATTGGAGATTACTACGTAAACTAGAACTCTTCAATCTGGAAAAGAGACGGCTGACATGAGATTTGATTGAGATTACAAAATCTGTGACACAGAGAGGTTAAAATAAGGTTTGACACCCCCACACACACACACCTCCCAATACAGGTGCTAGGGTACATTAATAGATTAAGGGCCAGTTCAAAAGAAACAAAAAGAGGTTGCTCTTTGTACAGAGGGCAGTAGTTGTGTGGAACTGCTTTCTAAAGGGTATGTGGCTGCTAATAGTTTATCTAGCCTTAAGGGGAGGTTGGACAAGTTTGTGGAAGAGAAATTCACTGAAGGTTACTAAACAGAATCTGAGAAACTACATCTGTCTCAGTAAGTCACCAAGTTCAAAATAGTTGGATGCTGTGGGAGTTTGAAGGGGAAGTATTATATGTTTGCTGTGTTCTTACTCATCTTGAGACATCTGGTCATGGCCACTGTTGGAGACAGGACACCAAGCCTTTGTTCTGACCTGGTATGGCTGTTCTTATGTTTCTTAAAGGTTGGTTTTGTGCATGATGTTAATATTTTGCTAAAGACGTTAGCATAAAAAGGAAAACCCTAGTAAGCAATTTTCTAATGAGAGGGGTAATATACCAGGTAATCACAAGATGTCTATAAAGAAGGCACAAATGATCCTAGAAAGCATAAAATACTTGAAATAGTCCTGGGAAGCATTAATGTAATTAAACCTATCCAAAAATACTATGTACTGCTCTAGTAGTCTGTATTCACATGCAGAAGGGACTGCTAGGACAGTTATGGAAACTGAGTGTCAGTTTTACAAAAAACATGGGCTTTAATTAAATTAAATGGGGGGGTGCCATTGCTGTGTATACATGCATCACGGACAAAGTGCCAGCAAGGGAAAAGAACTAATCAAGCTAAAGGACAATATTGGCACAAGAGCAGATATGTATAAACTGGCCATGTGTGAGTTTAAGCAGAAAACTGGGGAATCTTTCTTGCCGTTTGAGCAAGGGAGTTTTGCAGCAGCCCTCCAAGGTATGTCATGGGGTTCAAAACAGTAAAACTTTTAGGGAAAAAAAGGATGAGGGTGCTCTCAATACTTAAACTTCTGTAGTTAAACTAAGCTTGTAGAAGTCCAGGAAAGGGGTGCAGAGCTCTATCTGTTCCTTGGGAGTTGCTCAAGGCCTCCAGCTGCTACCCGTAGCCTGCTGTGAGGCTCTGCTGTCTGTTTTGTCTCAGCCAGATTTGTATTGTTACTTAGCCTTTCTGTGTTCCTGTCACTTCCTGACTATGGCCTTTCTGCTCTGTCAGATAGTGATTTGGATCTCATCCATCCTTCTGTTTTCTGATCATAACCATCTTGTGAGATGCAAACACTTGCTGTTTAGCAAAAAAAAAAAAAAAAAAAAGACAGAGTAGATTTTGGGGTATTTGTTTGCAAGACCAGAAAATAGAAACAGTGACAGCTGTTAACAGCTTGAACACATTGTTTGTAGCGGTTCCTTACCAAGTAAATATGTTAAACCTTTCCCAGTTTTGCCTTATGTTCTTTTTTCCAAGCTGTTTATTAATAAAACTAGCAGTGATGATGACAGATTGGTTTTCCACAAAGCCGTGTGTGAAAGTATCTTTAAAAAGAATTAACATGGTAAAATTCCATTAAATATATTTTAATGTCTCATAACAAAACTTCACAGGCCTGCATCACCATTAACCAAGAAATTCCCATTTATTTACTTCATCCAGTCATTGTAAGAAAGGTAAACAATATTCCTGTTGTAGAGACGGAGTAACTGAGGTACCTAATGAACTTGTTTGAAGTCACACAGTAAAGTTGTCCTAAGTCATACTTTACTTGTATCCATATGGTGCATGGCATCCACAGACAACACAGTCAGGACAGCAAAAGTTGTACTTGTTCTCTGAATAAAATGGGGCACGTTTGTTTTTTTTTTTTGGTCTGGAGTGAGGGAAAAAGATATTTTACTTGTATATGGTTAGTATGTAATCTCTTCACAAAATTATGAGCTGTGTAAGTTAACTTTTATTTTTTTGAAAGGTCTGTGTAGCTGAGTTTCTAATCTGAGCTTTAAATTTAGTGTAGCTTTGCAGTATCGCAGGGGAAATGGCCAGGATTTGGAAGGTAAGTTTAAACCCACACTAATTCTGGTAGGGATTTGTTTTTCTCAAATACCAGATTTCTCATCTGTTGAATGGATGAGCCCTTACACATCATCAGGGAGAGATACTACTCTACTAAGACAGGTTACAGGGTTGAAGGAGAGGAGGAGATTTGTGTATTAGGAGTCGGTGTGGTTAGCATGTCAACAGGTTTATCTAAAATATATTTCTAGTTGAATTATATAGTTCCTTTTATTATTTATGTCCATCCTTTACAAGAGATAAGAAGGAAAAAAAAACCCAAAACCCAAAAAGCCACAACCCAAGGCAAGATCAGGACTCTACTATACAGGAGTGTAGAAGTAGCAGGGAATGAGCTAGCTAAGCAGCACCCAGGAAAGAAACCATCCAGTGCTCCTTTTAGAGCACAATGTGATTGTTAATGTCAGTGGATTCAGAGGACTTGGAGGAGATCTGGGAAGAGGTCTGCTAGGCAGTTATGTGAAGACACTAATCACTAATTCACAGGACAAGTGTTGAACAAATGCACCTTGGTGTAAAAAATTGAGATATGAAACTGGGGGTGGTTTTTCAGTGCTTAAATTTGAAACACTTTTGTGTCTTTGAAATCAGTTTATATATTTTATGAGTGATATATAGGTGTAAACATGCAGATGATCTGTGCTTGACCTCTTAAGTTGATTGCTTTTCCAATCGTAAACTGATAGTTTCGTTCAGAAGCTTTTTGGCATTAGTGGAGTATTAGTACTGCACAGACAGAATAACTCCACATTCTTTAGCATTCTGTAAGTAACAATTAGCTTGAATAATGATTATCGTGGCTATATGTAATGCGTGCTAAGTATCACAGTTGATTTATTCTTACTGGTACATTTGGTATATTTGAAAATCTTGACTACGTAGAGCTTTTAAAGGAATGTACTTAGGCCCTCTACTGATCATTCTGAGAACAGGAAAGAGGAAAAACTGCCCTGCAATATTAAAATGCTGGGAAAATGGGTCTTTTTGGGAAAGGGAAGATAAATGTAGAGAGAGAATAGAACTAAAAACTGTTCTATTTAAAGAGGCCATTCCCTAGCATTATTTTTAGAAACACCTAAAAACCAAACCAAACCAAAAAACCAACAAAACCCCCCAAAATAACAGTTGCAGTAAAAACAAGCTATCCTGTTTTGAGACGATGTAAAATAAAATCCATTAAAAGATCAAGTTTGCAGAAAGGCCCTATCTCAATGCCTTTTTCCCCCTGTTTTAAAAATGCCTATTTAAAATTTAGTGCATTCTGTATTCATGCTAGAACCGTAACAAAGTTAAACTAAGGGCAAGTTCCTGATAGTAACACTTGTCAAATCTTCTCTGAAGTTTTAAGAGTCAATTGAGGAGGTCTTTTACGGTCAGGTAATCAGGCAATCTGAGTATAAGTATCTAGTTGATATGCTTAATTCTGAGAAGCTGCTTGAAAGTGTCAAGTCTCTGAGCACTGCTTAGCATCACTTTCTCCCACATTTTTGAGTGTGGGTATGTCAGGGAATGTTTTGTGATGTTTTTCCAAGTGTTTGATTATAACATGAGTTATTGAGTCTAGAGCTGTTTATTTGGAATTGATCACTATCATCATATCTTCTTGTATACCATTGATTTAATGGTTGGACTTGGTGATCTTAAAGGTCTTTTCCAGCCTAAATGATTCTATGATATCTGTGTATCAGTATTTTAGTTCAGACAGTGCAGTTACTGCACCACGCTTCTGTATGCTTTCAGCTTCTTAAACCTTTGTTAATAAATCATGTCAGCTTTTTATTAGCTAACACGTATTTACAGTGCTTTGAAAATATGAAGTGTCAGGCAAACGTCAGAACTTTCAGAGGTGGGCCAGTACAAGAACATTACAAAACACTGTGATGAGAAATGATACAATACTGTATCAAAGTGAAACTATGGGGGGATTTTAGGAGAAAAAAAGTATCAGAATGGGCTTTATGCTTCTGAAGTCCATGGTATTGTTATTCCTATTACAAATATTTTCAAAAGAAAAAAATTATTTTTTTAATAACCCACTTGAAAATGTGTATCTGCATTAGCACAATACTAGTGCAACATTTACTGATTCATCAACTTCCTTCCAGAGTTCTGGTCCTCGTAGCCTCCTCACAGCTCCCTTCATCTTCCCTAAACCTTCTTTTTCCTCCAAAACAAGATGACCTCATCTAAACTAGGTTTGGGAGCAGCCCCTGGCATATGCTGTCCCCAAAACTGTGCTACTCCAAACTCTGGAAAAGTCCTTTTTGGCCTGGTCCACAAACAGATTGGTGAGAGTCAGACAAATAGACAAGCTAGACAGCCTTGACCAGTGGCTTGACGCTTTGCCAGGCTGTGTATATTCACTACTATAGGTGTAGCTGTGGAGTCACTGAGCTGATTCTTTGGTGTTCCAGATTCCTGTTGCTCTTTTCCATGATGTCATGGACTGATTGTTGCAAACCAAATTCAGCAGCTCCTGTCTGATTTGTCTCATAGTAGAACAGGGATAAAGGTGCACGACCATAAAATTCAATAGCAGAGAAATTCTTAAAAAACATCATTAGCTTCTAACCTAATAGCAGAGTCCTGCCAGGCCTTGGTACTCACAGATAAGTGAATGCAGCATGTGTGTCAAAATAAAAACACATGAAAAATAGTAAGACAGGAAGAAAGTAGAAAAGTATGTATGATAATTAGGGTTGTGTTACTCAGGGCTTTGGAAGGCACTTGAACACTGGTATGCTCCAGAGGGTTGGAGAGACACACAAGATCCCCAGGGTGAAGTTTTTTTGTGAAGTGTTTTTCTTGGTAAAGAAACAAAACCAATGAAAGTGAGTTTTGTGAAGTCTTTGTGCATTATTGCTGAGTGTATCCATAACAGCAGAACTTGTAATTTTGAGTTCACTGCTCTTTAGCTCTCTTCCTTTTTCACTTCTTCTTCTTTTCTTTTCTTGTTTTTCCTCTTAATTTTATTTCCTTAGATCTAACTGGCTAAAACCGTGCTGTGGGAGACGAGCAGCTGTGTGGCAGGTATTTTTGCTCAGTGCAAGTCTCAACAGTTTCCTGGTAGCCTGTGTAGTATTGGTGGTGATTCTTCTGACTCTGGAGCTCCTAATAGATATAAAGCTTCTCCAGTGTGAGTAGGAGGATTTTTTTTTTTTTTAATTTTGATAAAATAAAGGCTTAACTTGTTGGGAGGTTTTTGAAGGGGGGAGGATGGTGGGGATTTTTTTTTTTCCTACCATTTAAATGATTACTAGGCTAGGTAAGAAATGTGTTTTTGTGGAACCCTGGTATAGTGAAGTCAGTCTCTTCCTTATTTTGCTGACCAAATTCAGTATAGGACAAATTTTCAAAGGATACAAGCAGAGTTTGCATGCAGATATCTGCACATATTGTCATTAGTAGTTGAAAAGGTCTGTCCCTTACAGACATGCTCCGTATACACAGAAGAAAGATAATTTGTGCATCGTTAATCTCTGATACTTTTCACATGCATGTGGATAGATGGAAGTGATAAACTTGCTAGGGTATTTGGTACTATCTATTATTAATTTACTTCTAATGAGGTGGGTGGGAATTGAAGTTATGGTTTTCTATCTTGCAATGCACTGAAATGACATAGATTTTCATTCCACTTTGCTAGTACACTGGGAGTCAAATAATAGCTTAAATGGAGTTTTGCTTTATCTGAATTCACTCTACCCAGGTTCCACAATGGAAATTTTAATGCTGTTGTTTTGTTTCCTAAGTCATCTTTTTTTTTTCTACTGCTCTTTTCCTCCATTCCCCCCCCCCTTTTTTTTGTTTTTATGATACAAAACTGACATGAACACAAATACCAGCTACATTTTTCCCTATGCTAAATGTTGAAGAGCAGCCTCTAGCATCTCCAGACAATCTCAGATGTGTTGAAATGGCAGTGATGGGGTTCAGACAGTCCCATAAATGCAAGAATACATAGCATGAGAGAGTCATGGTCTGGTATCTACTATGGCAACTTTAAACTGAGAAAACGGACTTTTTATTCTGTTGAAGTCCTTTTATTTTTGTGATTTGTGGAGTTAGATTTCACTATAAAGATTTAGGTATTGCAATTGCATTAAGATTACTTTAGGGGACTTCATTGATAATTGCAGCCATTTTATAAACCCTATAAGATGAATAAGTGACTAAGCTGTCTTTCCACACTGTTGCCCACCATTTACACCCCTGTCTGTCCATACTGCATACACTGTCCTGAGCACGGCCACTCCGTTGCAGTTGTTATTTTCTGTAGTCTCTGGTGACTTACTGTTTTGGATGAGGAAGCCCAGAATTTGGACAAGTCTGCTGCCTTCAAAAAAAGTCAGGAATGCTAATTATGGGTGTAAGTCCTTAAAAATTGAATGAGGAAGAAGCTTTCAACAATATTTATTGAGGTGCCACATCTTTCTGTTTATGTAGAGAATTGTCACTTCTTGTAGAGCCAAAGAGTTTAAAAACTGTTTCTGTTGATTTCTCTTAGATTTTTAACACAGTTTTGGAGACTCTCCTCTGGAAGCATTTATTTTCTGAAGAATCTCCTAAAGAAGGCTTTATTTTGGGGATCATTCCTCCTCCATGTGTCTAGTGCATGTGATACTCTTAAAAGCTCTGCAGTGTACACGTTGTGCATGACCTGTAGGTGTTTGGTGGAGCCAGGTGATTTCACTATTCAGAGGCTGCCGCTGCCTGTGTGGATTTTCTCAGCACCTGAGAAAGGACCCATTCCACTCTGTGTTGCTACTTTGTATTTTAACTCATGAATCAACCCATCAGGCTTCTTGCCTTTGTTAAGTTGAATACATTCTATTTTGTTTTAAATCAGGTAAAGGCTATCTTGGTGGGGCTGATATAAGTATTTCAGCTGTGTTATATGAGGAATGCGTGTCACTTACATTAAGGTTTTAAAAAGCCATTAGGCCATAATTATGTTTTTCAAAAATGTAATTGCAGTTTTAAATGATTCCTTACAGTATATGAAATCAACCAATGCATTAGGATATGTTATGGCACATCCCTGCCAATTTTTTTTCATAATAACAACTGCTAATGCACATTATAGACTGTAATTACTTAGGAAGCTTCCTTTTTTTTAAAAAAAAAAAACAAAACCACAACAGGTGTTTTCTTTGGCTGTGACATTTTGGGAGCATCATTGTCCTCTCATACTTTTAGTGTGGTCTTTGGTTGCACTGTGTGTGTCTCCCATACGCAAAACTGTCAGTGTCAGTGATGCAGACCACATTTGCAAATGTGTAGGTCACACACATGAAAAGGACAGGGACCTTTCAGGGTATTTTAGCACAAAGCACATTCATGCCAGAATTAGAAACCCCAGAAAACCAGGGACATATAATAGGTCTTTTATTATAGGTCTCTGCCCTATAATCAGCTTTTTTAGTCCTGTCTTCAAAGCTCTTCACATGCATTAACAAAATAACATCTCAATACCTTGTGATGTTTTGCAAATGCAGAAACAGATGTAGACTAAGTCACTTGCACCTCATTTCAAAAAAAGATGGTCATGGCAGGTTCCAACCCTCACTCTTCAGCAATATAGACCATGCTGTCCCTTCCTCGTCTTCAGTAGTTTTAGGGGGAAGCAACTGAGGAAATCATCTTAGTATTGCCCTCCTTCTGCGATCAACTACAGCAGGTGTGTCTGTAAAAGGCATCAGGCCTTCCTGAAAAGTGTGAAGCTGAAAAGCTCCACTCCTGTCCATTTGGTTGCTGGATCATGGTCCTGTCTGAGTACATGCATAGCTGTGCAAAGAAAATGCACGTTGCCGTGCAGCAGTGCCTCAGTAAGAACGGGCTCAGGGCTTGCCCAAACCACACAGTGAGCATCTGCTGCCTGCTCCTTGCAGAAGCAGTATAGTTTGTATCTGCCAGAAAATCATCACCAAGAACAACATCCACTGAAAGCAAGCACTGGCAGTACAAGCTTCTATAATGGCCACTCAGGGTTTGTCAGGATGTGTTCTTCATCCCTCCCCTCCTGGATATACATTTTGAGGAGATGGAAAAGGGAGGGAAAGGGGGAGGAGGTAGACTGAGGTTGGCTGTACTCTGCATTTTATACTGCACCATCTTCTTCATGACTAAAAAGCATCTGGATTTGCATTCACTTCTTCCTCATAGCACCAGACAAATAAAATGTGAAATAAAGCAGAACTTTTTGGCTTTTAGCTACAATTTTGGGGAAAAAAGGTTACAAGTTCAACAAATGTAAAGTTCTGTTCCAGATAAAAGTAGAAGCTGAATAGCTTAGGTGCTTTGCCTCAAACTGAATCCCAGCGATGTATCCGAACCATCACAGAGCAGGGATGAGCACCTCTTGGAGAAGACCCTTCTCCTGTTTTTGTAGCCTTTCACTGCATTTTTGAAAGAGAGTGTTTTGGAAGAGGCAAATATCCACATTCAGTGTATGGGCTAGTGATTCAGCTCTTGTACAAATGCTTGTTACTTGGAAGGCTTTGTCAAATTTACTATTTTACTGGCAATTTAATTGCACACTGTCTGGCAGCGCATTCAGCACTCTGCTACAGTTAGTGCAGCATCAGAAATTGATTTTCTTTCCAAATTCGTGGTTGCTTTATCTTTTTTGTCCACTAAGGGGCAGCTGGAGCCTTGTATGTCAATCGACTGCTGAAAAATAGCTTACAAATGGTTTCTATTTCTTGTTCTTTATGCCACCCTATAGAGACAGTGTCTTGGGAAGGTTAAATATATTATATTTTGTCCATTTGTTTCGTCTTTAAGTAGTTCCTCTGCTGCACCACAGCAAACCCTCTCTCATTAAGTCCCAGTTGTAAGAGTTCCAGTGGCAGCCCATACTAACAGTTTTCTTTGTATACTGATTTCTTCCTACATCCTCTCCCTCTCCTTCCCATTTTAATCAGTTTTAATTTTAAAATGAGATGCTTTATTTAGCGCATGCCCTATATGTTCTTGGGACTTAGTTAATTCCACCGCAGTCTTGCATCCCTATGCGCACAGTCATCAATTGCCTTAAACTTTGCTGTTACACAGTAATTCTTTGAAACTGCAAGACCACACAGACTATTTTCATATATCTGCTGTAGGAATGGTGGATTCACAAATAACCTGAAGTAAAGAGAGAATTTTTTCTCTTCATTCCCTTATTCCAAACTTGAGAGCATGTGACCTTCAGAGTGGGAGTTGCCAGCAGTTCAGATACTGGACCCTTTCAGCTTTCTGCTTTGTTTTGTCAGCAATGAAGGGAACTTTAATGACAGAATTTCAGCTGAACTTACTTATTCAGGAATCCTTCAGATTTCAAGAGATTCATTTAAGCCCATAAAGACAACCCGTATCATAGAGCTTCTTATGTAGTCTTGCAGCAAACTCATTTGTCTGAGTTTATTTCATTTTGCTTACAAGCAAAATAAGTTGAATCAAATGAAAGCCTGATTTAATGCCAGTGAGTGTCTGTGCAAGGCTTTAGTACTCTGTAAAACCATACTTCTAATGAATTCAGATAAGTTTTCCCGAGCGTTCCTGCCAGTCAGTTCCTGAAAGGACTTTTGTTCAAAGTCATTCCACTTTGAAAGTGGAATAACTGCCTCAACAATCTGCATGCATAAAGAGCACCTATATGGGAAGTCAGTGTGTAGAATCCAGAGTTTCATGAATTACCATTTTAACTTACGCTTTACAGACTTCTTTTCATGGAGGAGTTTAAAATGAAATGAACATAAGTGATTTTAATGGTCATTGTCTTTCTGAAAAAGAGTGCTTACAAAGGAAATCGTGTGTCTTAACCAATTACTTAAACTGGAATTCTATTTCATTTACTGTAACTTTCTTGAGTGTTCTCATAGAAACTTGCTTAAAGACAAAGCTGTCCATATGACAGACATGTTTCCTGAAATAGACTGTACAAAAATAGTCATATTATGTTTGTTGTACAAATTAGAATTGCTGATATTTCACAAACGCCTTAAAATTAATATATTAAGATCTGATCTTATTAACAATGACATTGGTTCTTTCTGTTGCTTGTCTCACTATGGTTTTCCTAGAGTCAAACTTGACTCTGAGAGGAATGGGATTCTGAGCTAGTCATGGCTGTTCATGCCACATCCGGAGAGCTGCACAAAAGTCTACCTATCTAGGTTATTTATTTAGATGATAGAAATGTATTTTGAAGCCCAGTTTGAGCACTAGTTTTTAAGCACCTGTCCCAGATAATTACTGATCTTCTGAGCTGAATTGTCAAAGACTGAATACAAGGAATAATGTGGAGATAGTAGAGCATTCTGTTTCCTTACAGAATTCTAACTCTGGATTTTTAGGTATACAGGGTTTAGTCATACATCTCGTACTAAAGCGGTGCATGGAGCGAGAGCATGGAGCAGTGCCAGAGCATCAAAGACCTAAAGTGTGTATGTCAGTGCTTATCAGCAGTCTTATCTGTAAAAGCTCCAATGAACAGCTGCTGCGGCTGCTAACATGCTGGCCTGAATTAGGGTTAGCAGCTTACAGGGCTGGAGTTCCATGTCCCATTACATCCCATCCCCTTTTTGGTACTTCCATTACAAAATTTAAGAAAGAAAGGTTCACCCATACGTAAGCTATAGCAGTCCTAATTATATTAAATGTAAGTTGCATTCTGCTACTATAATGATGCTTCATTGTATTGTGTTAATTGCAGTTTCAAGTGCTTCACAGTTTGCAGGAATAATTCACTGGATCAGCCTAGTCATCCTGTCTGTTTTCTTTTCAGAGGTATGTATAATCAAAGTCTTTCACCACATACTGAACTGTGAAGTATTTTTATGCTGTCACTGGAATTAGCAAGAGTTTAACAGTAGTTTGGCTGTGAATAAATGTAGCACAGTGTACTTTAAGGAAAAAAAAAAAAGAAAAATTAAGAGTTGCCGCTCCTACTGAGCAAACTACAAAATCTTGTTTAGATTAGCGCTGTTTGTCAGTTGCATAGAATTGGCAAGGAAACATGGAAGAGACTGTCTTACAAATTATAATTGGAAAACTACAAAAAGAAATAATCATCTCCAAAGCACTACAGGCACAGGACAGGACTAGTTTCATCCATTTGTTCTCACAGAAATCTTATCGGTGTCACTGGGTCTAAAGTATAGGAATAAGATATATTCTTCAGGAATAAAGAGCCACAGTTTTTTTTTACAAAAAGATCTGTTTTAAGCATGGAATTATCTCCTTTCACAGTTTATGTAGGTAGTTTAGATGTTCTAGGTTGCCGCATACAGGCACAGTAAGAGAATGAAACAAATGGTGAATTTCTTGCAAAAATTTGCATGAATTTTGAATGTATGCATTGGAAAAGGCTGTAGTCATGATATAACAAATGACCAAATTGTTGATAATCTGTTATAGTTTTCAACTTTATTCCAAAAAGAAGTCATTGGTATTGAGACATTTAGACTACTCCTGAAATATCCCAAAATATTTTTAAGGCTATTTTTCCAGGTCATAATGTGTTACTTGTCACAGAAAACATTTTATGTTTGTTAAGTTGGAAGGCAGCTTGGACTTAAATATTTAAAAATATTTTTTCTATTTTCATAGGAGAAAATATTATCATCCAAACAGATGTTAAAGTCTTCACTCTGCGGTAAATTTAGGTGAAGGTTACAAAAAAAAAGTATCAAAAAACAGGGAGCTGTGATACCTGCGAATGATCTGATAGATCACTTGTGTTGAATTCATACTCACCATATTATACACTGCTTATTTCCATGGTTCTATTAATGAAATACATTTATTTACATATATCACTTTGTATTTCTACTTTGTATTTCTACTTGTAGCAGGGATTTTCTAGCTGGTGTTGCCAGACTGTCAGTGGGTACTTTCTGAAAGGATTCCTTGATAACAGGCAGGGGTCTGAAGACTGCTTTGTATCCTAGCCTTCTGGTGCTGCAGTTACACAAATAGATAGGGTTACTTTCCCCGTGGTGATTGTGGATTGTAGGATACATGTAAACTGACTGGCAAAAAAAAAAATCTCTAAACAATTAAAAAATTTTGCAGAGTCTTTCCTTTGTGAATTGCACATCCTAATTCTTGAAGACTCAGGTTTGCTAGATGGAGTCCATTCCCTGTAAAGAAATACTTTCCCCTCTCCCGCAGAATCTTTCTTCAGTGGAGATTAGCACCCTAGAGCTCCCTGTAATCCTGAGCTTTCCAACAGCATCAGCTTGTAACTCTGCTGCTGGCAGCATGGCTGCACATGCACGCTTACCTGATCTTCATTGCTTTCTGGAGCTGGTTTCACAAAAAACTTCTGTGGGTCCTCAATTTCCTTCTGCTGGGGTGTAGTCTCAAGTTCTGTTTTCATTCACTTATACCACCAACCACTCTTCTCCAACCCTGATGCAGTGCCTTGCTCCTATATCCCTTCTGTAGTTGAGTTCATACGCTGATGGTTTTTGGTTGGCTGTTTGTAGCAGTGCAGACAGGTCCTTAAGGCCAGTACTCATCTGTCTCAAGGAAGAAATTAGTTGTTTCAGTTCTACTGAGACAGAGTACCCACATAAGTGGATGAACTGGTTCAGAAGTGTTTTGCAGGAAAACAATAACAGAAATACTTCACAGAGCCAAAACTGCGGACTCACCATCCGCATTTTGGATCTGCGTTGGCTTTTCTCCTTCTCTCTGTATTAAGTATTTGGAACTACTTTTCTTTGTCTACTTGCTGTTCTAATTTTTTATAAACCTCCTACTACTCACTTTATTATCTGTTTCTGTCTTCCAAAGTATCTTTCTTCACTTATTTTATTATGGTTTGAATTTAAACCAAAGAAAAATGAGGCCACAAGGCAGCCATGTAAGGTGCACAGAGGGAGGGTAGATTTTGGGATATTCGTTCATTTAGCGCTCAGAGTCCTTGACTGGGTTAAAGCACCAGAGATGGCTCCACAGAGCAACTGGATGTGCTTCAGAGACCTCAGACCTGGAAAAGAATGAAGGTGTACCTTTGCTACTGGGTTTGCTGGGGTTGGCCTTGTGCCAGGTTGGTTTAATGAGCAACAGCATGTCTGTTTGTGTTGAAATGTGTCTCATCAGAGGAAAAACAGAGGGTTTAATTTTTTCTCATCCAAATAAAAAACTTTGATTTTTCAAGAGGTTACAAAATATTGCAAAAATTGCAGATCACAGAAATTATTTTTTTTCATCCATCTTAATTTTATTCACTCTTTTGGTGCCTTCAGAGGATTTTTTTGCCCTCTGATTCCCAATACCATGAGTCAGCTGTCTTTGTTTGGAATTAGTTTTTGATAAGATTGTGTGTTATAGTGAGATTTTGCAGTCTGTGACTATTCATGCCAGGATGATTTTCCAGAGATAAGCAAGTTTGATTAGTTTGCTTGGATATAACAGGCAACTGAGGATTGATTAGTCCTTTAGTCAGTGCCTTTTTCCTCAAAGCAAGGATTCAGGGTTTCTGGTGTTCAGAAAGTGTTGTTTCCATAGCAAGTACCATGTCCTAAGTTTGGATGTTTATTGTTTATTCTGTAGTTTGGTTACCATTAGTTGTAAGTGTGGATACATAATTCTTCAGAAAGGCCTCAACTCAGAGAACAAATAATACAAAGTTGTAAAAGACTCGTTAAAAACCAGAAAACTTTCAGCACAAAATCCGAATGTTTTGGAAAAATATGACTGATTAAAAGTTAGTGCTATAAAAAAGGCATTGCAAGTAATTACAGTCCTATCATGTTGGAGTTAAACAGGCACTGGCTTTCTGCTTGGTTAAAATGAAGTGGACAAACATGCCAGCAGCTGGCAAATGCCAGCAGAACAGCTGCCAACAAAATTAAGTAGCTACTCTCCCAGCATATTCCTGCTCTCTCTACAGTTGTGTTAGAGCCACAAGCCTTAAAGGAATTTATTGCACTCTGTTAATTTTATATTCTCTGTCACTGTCTGTGACTTTCCACATTAAAATATCCTTATTTAAGTGAAGTGCACATCAGCTCTTTTTGCCTTTTTCCAAGTATTTGAACAGGATTTACTAGTGGTGATGACTGTGTATGTTTGTCTCTGTTTACATACATCACTATGATTTGTCTGTGCACCAAATGTTACCCAGATGTTAAGACAGAAGAGAAGAGAAAGACACTGGGGGGGGAAACCCCAGTACCAACAGCAAGGCAAGGCCGGGGTTACACCCTATCAAGAGGGCAAATTCAGCCTGGGTAATAGTTGGCTGAGAAAAGGAAGATGGGGAATATCACAGTGTTTTGGTAAGTGGATTGGAGTCTGCTTGTATTTTAATGGTCTTATCACATTGCCACAAATATTTGATTCTGTAGCTGTTGTTCAGTTCTGCTTTTCCACTAAGATTGATGAGACTGTTTGCGTGCAAGAATTGAGTTTTTTGATATTAGTTGTTTGCATTGCTCTGTATGTGCTTCAGTCAGCCAAGCACTCAGGCATTCTGCTAGCTTTCAGCAATTTGAGCGTTTCCCTGGGAGTAACGAATTCTTCTGATGTGCTTAAAGTTAGGCAGTCACGGAATTGCAACTTTTTTCCTGCATCTATGTCCAAGAAACGAGTTCTCAAACTGAGCAGAGTAAGTCTGGGGTCCTAGCTGATAAAGACTTTGTCTCACAAGTGCATTTTAGGTTTTCACTTTTATGAGGGAAAAAAAAAACCCACAAGACTTTCCTCATCCTATGTGTTAAAAGGAAGTGTTCATAGTAGTCTGACACTTTAGTCCTTGTTAGCAATCCTTGGAAGGAATAAAACCTACTAAGAAAGACCCTACTATTAGGGTTCTCTTAAAAAGGAAAAACATCCCAAATGACAGAACTAAGAGAAAATAATGTCCTTCCCATACAAACTTTTCATAACAAATTCATGATTTTATATTAGATAAATCAGTTATGTAACTTTTTAAACATTTTTTGTGAGCTTCAAACAGCTGAGCAGAAAGATAATAATCTTCTATTAATTCTATAATTCTTCCATAAGCTGTGGCTTCTTTTCTGGATGTTTGCTTTCATTCCATGTACACACAACTTTTCTCATGGTGCATAAATGCACTGCACTGCTGGCTGTGTATTGATTTTTAAAGGGGTTGATTAGGGGGGATCTAGGAACAAAGTTACGGATTTTACATGCTAATATAATTTATAAAGGTAAATTTAAGCTTCCGTCTTTGCCAGTGTGTAAAAAAATAAATATTTAATACACAGTGAAATTTCTTTTCTAACCACTTTTCTTGCTTCACAAAAAAAGTAGTTACCAGGGAAAATGGTTTTGTAGAGGTCCAGGAATTTAGCTAGACACCTTGCTGGAATGCCAGTCTGCCCATTTCATTTCCAAGAATATACCTGACTTATATGGTGTGGTCTATCAGTGCTTCATCTGTGCTTTCATCTCTTGATAGTGACAGTCCAGCACCTTCTACATGGTGCATTTCAAAGATAAGAATTAGCGCTAGTGTAATCATGCCCAGAGGGAACTTCTGATGCAAGGCTGGTTAAGACCAGTGTTCTATCCAACTGCATTTACCTTAGGGTAGTATGCTGTGTCTCTAGTAAGCCATTTCTATTCCTGAAAAGCCCTTTCAAATCTATCCAGAGTGGTCAGTTTAAAATTCATTATTTTTCTCCACATTTTAAGAACAAATATTATGGGAGAACATAAGAACAAATATAACTACAGTGTTTATGCAAAGGTGCATTTGGATACTACCTGATATCATAATAGAGTATTAGCGGTAGTCAGTGAAAAAGAATGTACTGCATTCATGTCTATTAGTGTCACCAAGCTTTTGCAGTTAATTATTTCTATGTAACCACATGTGCCAATAGAGCCACGGCAGTTACAGAGTACAGTACACGGGGAGTGTTTTGTACTGGGTAATATGTGAGGTGAGGTCAGTAGTTACACGTTTCCTTTCAGAGCCTTGATTGAAGAGAAACCATGTGAGGAGGATGCCTGTGCACTGGAAATGGAACAATGTCTCAGTTTAAAGATGCTAACACGTTGCTCCATGCTCTGGTGGCCTGGGGACAGCGTGCACTAGAACAGCTAATGTGGGGTGTCAGCACAGGCACACCAGAAGATGGCCAAAGAAGATTCTTTTAAGTAGTGAATGAGCTAAGGCCTCTGTGGAGTGACCCAAACCAGAGAGGTTATAAATTACAGATTGGGTACAGAGTGTTCTTTCTGGGAAAGATTTCAGTAAATATTTGGTCTTACAAGATACATCCAAAAGGCAGAAGCTTAATCTTCAGAGTTTCTGTACAAGTCAGAGGTAAAGACCCTCTGTAACAGATAGTTTTGTGGCAGTAGAAGGACGGGCAGGCTCTTCTAAAGACATCCTTTCCACCCCACTCCATCCTGCCTATCTCTTGTACAATCACTACCACATCTTGAAATGCAGAGTTGCTCTCCTTTGCTGTTAGCTAAGCCTGGTGGGCCAGCCTCACCTCCTATGCTGCCTCCTTTTGATTTCTTTACACTATGGATGAATTTGGCACAGTGAGTCACTGAGCAGTAAATTGTATATTAACTGTGCAAGCAAAAAAGTATTTAAAATTACCTAATGTACATTGCAGTCAGCTGACAAATGTAGCTAACTCATGCAGATTGTGGGAATTCACACGGCTGGCTCAGCAAAGGACTTGGCCACGTTCCCCTACAAAATTAGAGAGAAAACCTGAAGCATCACACAGTTCTTCATAAACTTCAGTGCACACAGTTAATGTTATACAAACAACCGTGTGTCACCAAGGGACACTGTCAACTTCTGAAAAATGGTTTAAAATTTTACTTTTATCTGGGTTTACTCTCACTTAAAGAAGTTAACAGAAGTGTTCAGTCATCTACCTTTTATTAGTGCACTGGACAGACTTTTATGTAATAATTTAGCTTTTCTCAGACAACAAAAAATCAATTTCTGATATAACTAAAAAAGTATATATATTAAGGACTTTCTAATTAAAAGATTTCCAGCCAAGAAAAATTAAATCATTCTTTTTCAAGTACAAGAAACCAAGCTGGCAGTGGCATTTAACAGAAAAGTACTCACACTGATATTTAATGTTTGCTTTCAAATTTATGTGTCCAAAAATGCAGAATGCCTGTAGTGTAATGCAAAACTATGTGTGTGCATTTGCTACAGTGCTGAAGGATGCCTGCACATCAGTAGAAAACAGAAGTGCTGCTCAATTTTTTCCCTATTTATTGTAGATTCTTGTCTCTACAAATGGCAGAGTCATGACTAACATTTATGTTTTGTCTGTGATGAATGTTACAGTTGCAATTCTCTTTTAATTCATATGCATTTTTCAGTTTGGTCTATGTACAGTGTGTAGGAATTTTCCTGGATTATTAATTTCTGCCTCTGTTTTTTTCAGATTCTGCTACAGGTTCTTATTTTTTAAGTTCTGTACAGAGAAAGTACACAATCAAATGCAATCTGTATTTATTTGAAAGATATTTTTGATTGCTTAGGAAAAATATTAAAATGCTGTTTATAAGCAACACCAATGCTTTCATTTCATTCAGAGTATTTATTATGTTAAACAGTCAGGGAGATTTGCTGAGTGAAGTCCAAATCTGCTTGGTTCAGACTTCTCTGAGTAAGAGTTATGGCAGCAGCAGTGGATGTGATCTCGTGCTTTGTACAAACAGAAGGAGAGCAGGGAAAGTTAAACCTAGTTTGGAGTTGCCACTGGTGAAGACTGGCCAGTGGATAGTAAGCATACGGCATCTGTGTCTCCGGATGCACGCAGTCTGTGACTCACTCATGGTACTTTCTTGGGGCGCCCGATTCACCCAGGGCACCAAGGAAAAACTGCCTTACATCGCTTTTGTAACTTCAGTGGTGATGTGGTTTTTTTTCTTAAGAGTGACAAGCTGGTGGGTAATGCTGGTGCACAGCTTTAAGACCTTCCATACAGAAAAATGTTTTTAAAGTTTTAAAGTTGTGCCCAGTTTGTTCTGAAGAGTGCATCTCTCAGATGGGGGAGCTGGGTTCATTCCGCCCTCACGCTCTCCCTTCCTACAGTGTGTCTGCTCTAGCTGAGAGCAAAGATGCTAATCATCAAGGCATTTTTTGTGAGGAGACCTATCTTCTGGAGGTAGCACCAACAACCATTACTGCATTAAATGTCTGCCAAGTAGACTTCCAGTCATTGCTGACTTGTCCTGATTCACACCAGCAGACTGAAAATGAAAACATTTGTGCTAGCTTCCAGTCCGTGAAACTGCTCAGACCCATTAATATGACAGTAGTACAGTCTGATTTAAACACTGCAGTGAGGAACTGAAAAGGCAGAAAGGAAAATCCTTTTTTATGTTCCCTGAACAACCCCATGTTAAATCATATTTAGGGTTGTGAGACAGTGTTTCTATTTTCTTTGTGCACATATGCCTTATTGTTTAAGTGAAAATACCTTTGTACACATCTGTCCAAAGGAAGAGAGATTTTCACCATCAGTTAATGTAAACATCTTAGGTGTTCAGCCATCCTTTAGTTGCTCATTGACCTAGCACTTGATAAATGCTGCCTAAGCGTAGAAGAAAATGAGCCAGATTTCTCTATGCTGCCAACAGTGTTGCTGTAGGAAGAGTAGCATCCCAAGCTTTAAAGAAAGCACTGCTCTTCCTTGTGCATTTCCCGATGGTTGCCTGCTGTGGAACTTGCTGTGGTGGACCCCAGGTTAACTTATATAGCTGAACCTATGGGCTCATGAGTAACTTGTACTTCTTGTACATTTTGTGCAGCTTCTCAATGGAGAGTGAGGGAGGTGCTTACAGAGGAGCTGGGATGCTTTTGTCTGAAAGTATTCTGCTCAGGGCCTGAGTTGAGGCTGCAGGAGTGCCTTGGTTGTACAGCAGCATGTGTACTTACACCTTGCACTTACATCACATCACATCATGCTGGCAAATTTGGAGTCGTTAAGGGATTTGAGGAGCTGCTGTTGTGCATCTCTTCCTCAACATATAAACCTCGAGCATATAGGTTAATAAGGAAATTGCTGTGAATAGCCTTATTCCTATGCTGCATTTGTAAAATGCTTTGGAAATAAAATGTTCTTTTTAGGAGTACAGACCAGCAGCATTAGCAGTTCTTGGTGTCTATGTAAAGTCTCATAAGTTTTTGTAGAGGAAAGAGTGCGCTGCATTTTCTCTCCTGGCGAGCGACTCCCTTTCTCAGCCAGACTTGGCCAATGCTTCACGTACGCCATTTCTGAGTAAGAGTTGGCTGGTTCGCATTCCTGCTCGTTGATGGTATGAAGCTGAGCTCTGAAACTGCCATATCTCCCACAGCAATGTCTCCCTCTGCAAAACAGGATTAAGTGCTGTTATCCAAGTTTGGAGTGCCAAGATAGAGCTCAGCACAGTCATGCTGGGCCAAGTGAGGCAATTGGGCTCATTGGGTTTGGCAAAACTATACATAGGAACAGTACTGTTCTGCAATTAGTTAGCGCTGGTATGTTTGGCATAAATTCACAGCTGGTTGGGATTTGATATATTTGTATTTTTAATGAAGAGGAGATATATCTATTCATCACAGTCACTGACTTTCTTCTGCACAGTTCTTGGCATGGTCACCCCTCACACATAGGCCTGCCGAGATCTCTGTCATTAGTACTGTTCTTTAATGGAGAAAGTAGCATTTTGATCTTTGCAAGGCACACAGGTGCAGTTAGACTCGTCATATCTGTAGTGTCTGTCAAAATCTGACCTTGATGTTGCTATTGGCAGAAGACATCCCTACCAGTTATGCTTTTATGTGAATTCAATTTCAATCATGAGTTGGTTGATTAATTTTTATTTTTTTTATTGCATCTTCTGAAAGTTGGGTTAAAAATTAGGAAAGATGCCATTGGATTTTTTTAATGGGAATTCACCATTGGTTCATTCTGTGTTCTTTCTTTATTCTTCTTTGCTAGCTACTGATGCTACCTATAGCTGTTTTGCTTACTAGAGGAGGATCACAGAGACATTTTTCTCCCTTATCCTATGACTTTCTGGGATTTTATAAGACAACAGCCCTGTACTCCAGAGGGGAGAATAAGAGCCTCTGCTCTTCAGATTGATGAAATGTCAGTATCTTTAGGCATCAAGAAGGGGGGTAGTGCCTCTTTTCTTTTCTTAGAAAATAGTAAGCACTGTCATATTAAAGATGGCAAGAAAAGAGAATCTTCCCCCATTCCAACTGAGGGGGCCCCACAGTGGATCTTACATAGGCTTGGGTCAGGGGGCTGGAGTGGGGAGGGTGGGTAATCTACATCTCACAAGTCTAAAAGAGAAATTTTAGGAGGATGGAAAGACTGATGAACATTTGAACTTGGAACTTGTTTATGGAAGTTTCACTGAGTCAATATAGTGTTTGGAAAGTAATATCTGCTTTTATAATATAGAAGTGTAGTTATTTCTAGATCCTCATTATTATTCAGAAGAAATGCATAATGCTTAAATAAGACAAAAAGTGATCCGCTATATTAGATAAAGGACTAAATGTTATCTAAAATTACAATAACATTCATCATCTTCTTTTGTCCCCCCTAATCTATTTTACTAGACTATTTTGAGGATTGTGGTCCTTGGCATATGGGATTACATTGAAAACAAAATAGAGGTAAGCACTCTTACTCTTCGTACTGTTTTCCAGGCAGACACAGTAAGAATATTAAGAACTGCTTTGGGTGGCTTTGTTATAGACCTAATGCAATACAATATATTTTAACTCAGATAAATATGCACATTCTTCTCATCATATGCATGTATACACAGCTGTATAATGCAGTCCCTTTTTCTATGAGAGACTCAGAAGAGTATGATATTTGGAAATATTTTATTAAGGAAGGGATTGTGGGGGTTTTGCTCTATGTGTCTATTTATTTTGTTGTTAGAGCTGTGTTAGTCTAACTGTTGATACTGCTATTGAGATAATGAACAATACGAGTAAAAATTGTCATGTGACTTGTGTAACCCCATTCCCATAATCAAGTTGAAATTAGAACTGGTTAAAAAATTGTGTGCGGTTTTCTGGTAGAAAATACTGGTTTGGCAAAACCCCCAATTTTATTGTGAAATTATGTTTTAATTAAATTGAATTATGGTAAATACTGTAATTTGTATCTCAAATTAAAAATGAGGTAGAATGTGTATACTGTTGCAGAGGCAGGTAAGGAAATGCATGTGTTGTAAGTAACACGTAATCCCAGTCTGATCAGAAATCTGGAGACTGGGGAAATTAAACTCTTCCTTGATACTGTTTCATAAACTAATACTGCACAGGATGCACCAGAAGAAAATCTGGGTTTTCCCAGAGTTTAGTGAGTCTAGAGGCTTGCACATTTTTGTAATAAAGTTGTAAACCTTTTAACTTGTTTTGCTAAAAAACTAAAGTGAAACTTAAATTATTGATCCAGAGATTCTTATTATTGAGGCTAAATGCAGCAGATTCTGATGATAATTTATTTTGGTAATTTGTAATGATGGAGTGATATTGTTCACTGCCCATCAAATGGTGTCATTAAGAAGTGTTTCTTTTCAATACACTGAGTTGTTGTGCACAATTCTGAATGTGTGGTGCTTATAAAATCTATGTCCTGCCTCCTTATGCAAATCATTAATCAATGGTCTTTGGCAGCTGGGAAGGGTCTCTGTAGGAATGAGAACGTGGTATTCTGTTCTACCCTGCTAGGTGAGTGTAGGACAGACACGACGCTATTGCTGGTTTGCTCTGAAATGTATTTACTCATGCATTTCTGTCTAATACTTTGCACAATTGCCTTTTCTGATCTAATCCACAATGCAACCAATGTTATTCAAATCATTCTGAATAGTCCCAGTTGTCAAAATCCTTAAAAACTTAGCTGCCCAATAAAGGTGAGAGCAGGGAGTCTTCCTGTCTTGATGCATGGTCATTGCCACACACGTTGTGTAGTCAGGATGTGGCCAAGAGCCATCAAGCCTCTTTGCTCCATCTTTTTCTACTTGTCTTCTTGATCTCTTCATTTAGACAGTAAGAGCTATAGGCAGGGACTGTATCCTTTTTTGGGATGGCATTATGCCAAGTAACAGGTAATAAATACCAATGATAATAAAACTCTTTGGCTGTAATAGCATTTAGCCTATCACTTCTGCTTGGGGATTTTGGACAGCATTTCCAAATACCTTTCTCTCTCTCTGCCCTCCCACCACAGTTTATCTCTCCTCACCTCATAAAATGCACTAAGAAAGTCTGTTATGCTACCTAAAAAGGATGCAGACTTTCTGGGGCTTGGCCACCTCTCATACCCCTTTCAAATATGTACCATAATTGCATCTCTTTTGGGCAAAGTGGGAGCCCTTCAAGACCCCAAGCAGGAATGGCAGGGTTATGATCTCTAGGAAGAGTTTGAAAAAACTGATTTCTCTCTAGGTGTTTGATGGTGCTGTCATAATCTTGTCCTTGGCACCGATGGTGGCCTCAACAGTGGCTAATGGCCCCAGCAGCCCATGGGATGCTATCAGCCTTATTATCACACTACGAATATGGAGAGTGAAGAGGATCATTGATGGTGAGTGGTGATTCAGTTTGTGACTCCAAGAATTACCTGGCAGGCTGGGAAAAAAGAGAATTTAAAAATATTAAAAGATTGCTTGCCACCACTGTTTCTGTTGTTCTCCCTCCTCTTACATTTTAAAAGCACTGAACAGAAGACAGTTACGACTCCCATGGAAGGGGGAGTAGGTCTCAAGTTCATGGCTGTATCTCCTGTTCCCTATGAGCCTTTATAATTGATTGGTTTGTTTTTCTGTTAGGCACCTTCACATCCCCTATCCTGTAAAGTAAATGCCCTGACCTGCTTCCTGCCTCTTGCCACCAGATGTCATTCCTGATTCTGCAAAATAATTGCTTCCAATCTGCTTTTCTGATATTTGCTGCACCCTCCCCATTTCCATACAGCTAGCTCTGTCTGGGGCTTTCTTTTCCAAGTTCTTGTCTTGGGGAGATAAGAAAGCCCCAGCAAATCAAAGTTGCAGAGAGCAGAGCTGGTGACTGTGCCGGAAGCAAGGACTTCAGTGTAGACTACTTCGTGTTCAGTGATTTCAGGCATTTCAGGTTACAGGGAAAAGCGGTGGGAAAGGAATAAATGAAGAGTTACTTTGCTCATGTGTGAAATATCAGAGTCGAGTTGTTATTTTGGGTTTAGATGCCCAGGAAACTCTGTATTCAGAATTGAGGAAAGATTGTAGCCCACTGACTGAACTGTACAAGAAAAGTTCAGGATCTTGTGTAGCTACAGAAAACATCAAGAATTGCAATACGCATTGAACAGCTTTGCTGATCAGTCTGAGTTTGCCATAGTTATGACAGGAGCAAAATTTCCAGAGGCATTCAGAAGACCTATTGAAAACTGGGCTGTAGCTTGAAAAGTAATAGAAGATAAATGCCTTTTTGTTTTTTAAAATATCCTTCTTAGTCTGCTATTTCCATTAAGGACTTATTTCTTACCACAAAGTCTAGGAATTAAATGCTTAGGGCTCTGGAATAGTTCTTTTCCTGAGGGAGCCATGCTGTTCAGGTTTAGAGGGGATGGGCCTAACTCTAAGCAGAAAATCCTCCTACCCATCAATTCAGGAAATCTGTGGTAAACACTGGAAAAGATCTGTATTAGTGGAGCAGAAGCTAGGAAGAGTATGCAGGATGCATTTCAGCTCAGTCAGGCAAATGGAGATCTGATCAAACAAGATCTAGACCCTGCTGATGACCTGCATTTCACGTGTTAGAAATCCTTCCCCAGAAGAAACACTCTAGTGCTATTTCTATAAGAAATACTCTACTTCTCTACATGCAACTGAAAGGGGTGACATTCTTTGGCCTGTAAAGGTTTTCCCTCTGATAAAGTAACCCAGCTGTGATTTGTTTTTTTAAGTGCTTATTTGTGTTTTCCAGCCTATGTCCTTCCAGTGAAAGTGGAGATGGAGATGATGATTCAGCAATATGAGAAGGCAAAGGTTATTCAAGATGAGCAGCTGGAAAGACTAACCCAGATCTGCCAAGAACAAGGGGTAAAGTTCAGTTATGTCTTTACACGTAGCTTGTCACAGCAAATCAAATAGTTCATGTACTTTGCTGCAAGCTAAGGTTTGAGAAGTATCACTAGGACTTCTGTTGTAAGGTGACAGGTCTCAGTGTTAAGGAAGTATTAGCTGCAGCCAGGATATTGTCAGCATGCTATTTGTCAAACAGCAGTTGTCTCCCTCTGCTGCTGTGCTTGTGTTTTTTAAGGTGAGGAAAACAAATATGAAGAAGAAAAAAAGAATGCTTTCAGTATGTAATTTATTGAATGGGTACAGATAGCTTGACATAACACTAAGAATGTGCAAAAGTCATTGCCATTGTTGGAGACTGCAGCTACCTTAAAACCCTATTCCTAGGAAAAGTATACGCAGTTGAAAGCTAATGAATCTCCCTGCTTTAAATGCAGGAGGCAGCTTCCCTGTAGGTCAGTCAGAGACTCTTTTGGCAGACTCAAAGTGTTGCAATAGAAGCTTCTAGTTGCTGGAAGCAAGTCAAGATTTAAGATTCTTCCCAGGCCCCCAAATGTTCAGTGACTCAGTCTTGAAGTAAGGGAAGGTGAAGCTTAAAATATCTCAAATTAATATATTTATGTGAAAAAGGTGTAAAACCACTGATTGAGCAATGAGCCAGGAGTTTTTGCAGTTTGTCTCATGCAAATGAGTTCTTGAATAACCTGCTTTAAAGTAGAAACCAGGGATGTATGTTGAGGCCCAGGCTAAGCTGGGCATTCAGGTTACCATCAAACACACCAGAATGATCCTCCAAGTGACTTCAGTTGTAAGGGTCACTATGAGGTGTCCAAATAAAGCCTGGAGATTTCTAGCTTTAACTCCCCACTTATAGGTGCTTTTCAAATACAAAATGAGGAGACCTGTAAGTCTGAATGGCTCAGTCAGTCGAGAAGTTGAAGGACCTGAGCAGACAGGAGGAGAGGCAACTTGTCCCAGAACAGACCAGCTGCCCAAAAGGTGCATAATCTGAAGCAGGGATTTAGGTGCTCATCTTTTACCGAGGAACTTAAAATACTTGTGAAACCATCAGTATTTAGGTCCCCAAATGGCTTTTTAGATTTAGTTCCAGGTCTTCTGGATCTCAGCCTAGGATTCTGCGATGAACTCTTGGTGGTGTTAGGTTGCCATGTCTGTGTGATGAATTTGGAAGACCTGTTGACAGTGTGTGTCATTTCATAACACTGTTTTTGACAGTCTCATGTTAACCATAACAAATTTCTAAACCTGAGGCTTGAGTTTTGCTAAAAATTAGTTACTTTCAACTACGTAAGTATCTTCAGTGGCAAAACTGCAGTCCTCTTCATCACAACCTTGCACAATGATATTAAGTGATTAATGCTTCTGTCATAGTTGTGAAATGAACAGGGAAATGGTATATACTCCATTTTACAGGGGAGAGGTTATCCTTTGACCAAACACATTAGGCAAATCAGCGATTTCTTGAGTCCCGTTGCACTATTTTGTCTGTCAGACCATGCTATTAGGCTAAAGTTCTTGACAATCATAAATCTCAAAACATTAATTTTTGGGAAATGTATTATGCAGCCAGATAACTCTCTCAATCTCGAAACAATTCTCGGTGTTATTATTTCACAGTCTTTGAGTAAAGGTGGGCTTGTTATCCCAAGTGGGGTTCAGGAGCAGCTTTTGCCACTCTCCATTCTGATCCATGTACTCCTTATCAGCATGCCTGGCTTGCAATATGTCTGAGCATAGTAGCCCTAATCGGAGCTCTGATGGTTACAGCATAGCTGTACATCAAGCGCAAAGAAATACTGCATTGACAGATGAGTAAATCTGTGAAAACTGAGCAAGTTCTCTCCTAGCTTTCAAGTGTCACCAGCTATGGAAAAATATGGACTATAGAAAAATGACAGCGTACTAATCCCTCTTATTTTACTGTCTTAATTCCTGCCAAACAAATGTCTCAGCTGTATAATACGAGGTAAATGTACTAATTTGCTACAGTTAGCAACGTAAGACATTGATACAAGCACTGCATCCTTCCTTCATAAATTAATAGCTTCATAATTCAGTCAAGAACAAGTTGTCAGCATTATAATATTCACATTAACATTGTGTACAGTATCTGGTGGGAAAAATGCCTCCTAATGGTATTTAACATCTAAAATTCTGCCAGGTTTTTGCTTTTTCATTTGATCATCTTTTCTGATGTTTTTAAAGGGTTGCTCGTTTGTGGAGTTTAAGTGTGCATGTCTGTGTTTTTGAGTGAAGAGTTGCCTACAGTAGTCTGGCTGTTCTCAAGTCTGGAGTGCCAGCAGGGAGGGATTCGAGTTTGCCTTGTCTGTGTGGTACTACCTCTGGCACGGGCAGATGGGATAGCTGGGAGCTGCCCATAGAGGTTGACCTGTTGCCTCCGATACTTGCTGGGGCACACCAGGGCCAGCCCAGGTAGGAAGAATGGGCAAGCTACCATGGTTGCCTACATCCCAGCAGTGGATGTAGATACTGATTCACCCTGAGGCTGCATCTTTGTGAGCACACTGATGATTTGCCTTTATTTACTAATTATAGACAGAGCTGAAAACATGCCTTTTAGAAAGATTTCCCAGCACTTCCTTTTCTGAGATCCTGTGTTCAGTTTCTTACTGCTTTGCTACTTGTCACGCAATTGGGATTGACATTCTCAAGGTCTGGCATCTTCTGCGATGAAATTATTTTGGAAGTTTCAGACAAAATATTCATTATTTCTGAAGAGGAATTGGAAAAAAAAAGTCATGTTGTGTTTGGGATTTAAAACAAACACAATTGGTGGTCAGTTCTCTGAGAAGTCCCATGCCCTCCCATTTTGAAGCTGGTGCTTAACATTTGATAGGGCAAAAATGGAATTCCTGCTTTAAAAAAATAAAAGCAGAAAAGACGCAACCTCCTTCATCTTACTTTTTGAATTCTGTTTCTTTTGTCAGTTGTATATTTTTTTGACCAGTGATAGGGTATCACAACTGTAAAGTACATTTCCATTCCTGAATGACATTGGAGACGCACTTTTGCAAACACGAAAACTCTTTCCAGATGTTGATTTTTGGCTAGCCATACATCTGAAAACCAGAATATATTTTATAAATTATAGTTGCACGGACCACCGCTTTGTTCTCTGTAGTACCCCACTGAAACTGTTCAAATAGTTTGCTCTTTTATTTATTCTCCTTTGGCCAAGAAAGAAGTCTTTAAGAGGGAGTGGAGCATGAGGGCAGTCAAGGCAAAAAATACTGAAAGGGCTGAGATGGCTGTACAGGACTTCACAAAACATGGGAAACATTAACAATTACAGTAACAGGGATTTCTAAAAATGGGTAAAGGTAAAAAGTAAAAAAGTCTCACTGCAATTACTATCAAAAGTATGAACAGAGTATATTGCTGATGGTATTGTTTTATCAGAATAACTTAAATTGCAAAACAAAGTTCCATTAACAATGCAAAACAAAGTTCCATTAACAATGCAAATTCCAGTCAGGGAAGATTGCTCTTTTCCTCTGGAATCACCTGTAAAGGAATTTCCATTTCTGATAATAGATCTACTTACATGATCTTTTCTGCTCAACTTTGATAACAGTCATTCAGCTGAGTACAGTCCAGCCAAGACT
The DNA here is from genome assembly GCA_020745775.1 of Theristicus caerulescens. Lineage (NCBI taxonomy): Eukaryota > Metazoa > Chordata > Aves > Pelecaniformes > Threskiornithidae > Theristicus > Theristicus caerulescens. Next base: position 29,368,700 of record CM036566.1, on the reverse strand, counting down.
ATGTATTCAGCCTTATCACAAGAGCTCCTTTTCTGCCAGCTCCTATAGAATTGGGTTTTTCATCATTCTCAAAGCTGCAACAACTATGGAAGCTATAATTTCTTTTTTATCTTGGAATATAATTTGTACAACAGCTGCTAGTTTAATGACAGGGCTATTTAGCTGGTAAAATTACCTATCGGAGAAATAACTTATGTTATCCTTTTGCAATAATTTTAATTTATTTCTAACTACCAGTCATTTTCTTGGTGAATGGAAGGCAGCCAAGGTCATCCCGTGTTTCATTCTGCCCATAAATCATTAGTTTGCAACTGTCTCCTGATTTTTATTGTTACCAACAATGGCTAAATTAATGGAAATAAACATTGGATTGTATCCCAGTAGCAGATGAGTTTTAGGGCAGGGCATTCTGTACAGACAGCACTAACCAAATTGAGCAAAGTTATTGCTCCTGCATTAGACACAAGTAAGCTTCTGGCTAAAATGTTCATTGATCTCTCTGAAACTATGTCAATCATACTCTGTTGCTAGACCATTAAAGGGAAGTGCTATATGATTCACTGCTAAAGACTGTCCCTTTTTGAGTTTTATATACATGCTGTAAAACATCAGATAGTATGGGTGGCATGTTTTATAAAACCAGGCACGTAAACTGAGATGTTATCTAGAGCTCTGGGTAGGTCTCTGTCATTTTACCTGCTTATAAATAATCACCTAATGCATTCTTTAAGTGAGGAAGTGCACAGGTGTGCCCATAGTTCTTTCTGGTTTGTTTCCTGCCAAAATATTGCTAAGTTTGTGCTACAAGAGGACATGTAACAAATTTTGAAAACACTAAGTAAGTTTAAATTTACCATCAATGAACTTTCTCTTCATGCCTGACAGCCTACTCATTCTTATGTGAGACGGTCTGTATCTCCCCTTTTCTTGGTAATAAGTGTATTTTCACATTACCCAGGTGTATTACACCTTTATGTCTGTCTTCAGCTCCCTCATGGGAGGGTGTAGCCAGGCTCTTCTCAGAGGTGCACAGTGACAAGCTGGAATGTGCAAAATTCCTATTAAATGTAAGAACAAACATTTTTACTAGGAGAACAACCAGGCACTGGAGCAGATTGCCAGGGAGGCTATCATATATACAACCTTGGAGATACTCAAAACTTGACAGGACAGGCTTTTAGCAACCTGAGCTAAATGGACTTGCTTTAAGCAGGGTGTTGGACTAGATGACCTTCACAGGTCCATTTCAGCCTAGACTATGCTGTGAATCTGTGAAATTTTCAAATATATTTTTTCCATTGCAAAGTATGTTAGGAACTTATTGATAAAAGAACCCACCAGAATTCACCACTATTGAAGTATATGTCATTAAAGATAATGAATATCATAGGTGTCCTGGTAAATAATGTCAGTAGCAGTCTCAAGTGGACCAGCGCTCATGTTGTAATTATCTTGAGTCAGGAGATGGGTTACCTTGGTCTCCTTCATCATGACAAGTTATCTTCCACACAACAGCATTATTTGCCCCCTGGCTCTCTGTGGGATTTACAAGATTCTTAACACAGAGCTGACATCTATGAGTAAGTTTTAATTTAAACAAATCAAAGCATGTGTATAAGTTTGTATGCTTGTTTTTCTTTTTTACTCATGATATGCATAATACAGGCTGAAGGAAGGATGGTCTACCTGAAAATATGAAACATGGTTTTCTCAGTACAGCTCTCCTGCAGTACTTAATCTCTATTAGAAAGGCCCAAGTCTGCAGACAGCTACATCAGCTCCTACTGCAAATAGAAATTTCATGTGTTTAACTTGGCCCAGAATTTTTACTTAAAAAGACTGTTATATTTTATGCCTTTTAATGATTTATTTAACCCACCCTGGACTGCATGACATGCAGTCAGAGCAATCTCATTAGCTCTTTTACACATTAGAACTGCCCGAGGTCAGTGTTCAATATAATGTTCAATAGATATAAGCACCTACAACATAATTTGATCATGCAGTCTCTCATTGAATTAACGCCTGTAGGGAACACCCACTTCTCTTAGACTTAACCTTTGTTTTTAGTGGGTTGCTTTTAGTGGCCAAAATAGTATTCCAGCTTCTACAGTATCTTGGGATAATTTTAAAGTAATAACTGGAAACAATTAATATTGAACCGATCTCCTGAGTAGATGCAAGCCTTTTGTGAGCAAAAATCTCTGTTTCTTGTTTAACTTTTCCTAGATATTTTATTGAATGTCCTTTCATTTTCTTAAATCAATCCTTATGATAAATGGTGATTTTCCATCCCACCCAGTCCCTTTTTGAACATGCTAGAGACTTGGAGAGTTTGGGTTTGCATTTGGAAGCAGTGTATTGAGTTGGGGTTTGTCTTATGCTCTGTGTCTGTAACAGAGTCATGGTTCTGCATCTCTGTGGAACACGTTGTATGGATCACTTTGCGTCTGTAACAGTGCATGTGGGAGTGAGACAAACACCATTATTACAATGAATACCCTCTTCTCTATCAATAAAAAAAATGAGTTACACACACAACAGTATTTAATTCTAGCTTTCCACTGTTTAAATGACAAATAGGCTTCAGGGCAAACATGAATGGGACCTGGAAGCTGACCATCTGAGGTAATGGAAAAGTGGAAGGCAGAGCCTATGTTAACCAGCTGCAGCTGCATGGTTTTGTAGGCAACATCAGTTTCTGGTGTTATTTTTCTGAACATCTCTGTGTGCTATTCTTCACCTTGCACGTGATGTTGAAGTCCAGAGCACTGTGCTGCTTTACTGTGCCTAGGAATTCAATCCTCAATCTGCTCTTGACAGTCTCATGTTCAGTTCGGGATTTTAGACCAGCTGAACTCGCTCAGTGTTAAGAGCTGAAAATAAGACGAGCATGTGGATTGTGTTTGCAGCTAGCAATAAAAGGGGGTTCACATATCACTTAAAAAGTTGCAAGTCCTGGATACGCTTCTCATCTGGAAGCGTTGCATGAGCCAAGACATCAGATCTAGGTTTCAGTTTCTGCTAGAATGTGATGTTTGCGCGATCTTCATAAGCAGGTGCTTCCCCTGCTGCTGTAGGCACAAGCATGTATTTCTGTCTGTCAAACATAAGATGGCAGCAAAACCCCTTCTGTTTTTTGACATTACCAGCGGTAGTAGATGGTCATTGTGGTAGTCATTTTCTCTGTGGATTCCAGTTTCTCATGCTGTGGTTGGGATTCAACCAAGGTAGTAATTTTTCCCATATAAATAGGAAATAAAGAATTGTTTGGACAAAGTGTAGTTGCCCAGTGTGGTGATCCCAGGAATGGTTGCAGACTGCTACTTGGTCCAGCATGCCTGAGTAGTTCATAGCTTGTTGGCAGAGCTGTATTAAACAGTAAAATTTATTAACTCATCTATTAAAAACTGGATGGTGACTGGGAATGGAAATTTTAAAGAATGACAATAATTTGTGGATATTTGGAAACTCTTTCTGTATCGAATGGAACATGTAAGTGGGCATCAGAAAGTCTGATCTCTTCCCCCGTTTTTGCTGTAGGTTTACTGTAGCAGGAAAGATCACCTAACGTGCTTCCTTTTTCACATCTGTAAAATGCAGTGATTCCCTTCAAGCTTTTGATTGTTACAAGGTTCAGCCAATCTTTGTAAATGCTTAAGCTGGTTAAATTGGGTGTGATGCAGAAATACAGTTGTTGAGCTGACTTTTAGGTAGTTTTATCTATTTGTGTTATAAAATACCTGCCAATTTTTTTCTCTTCCATGAAAAAAGAAATCATATCCTGCCTCTAGGCCAGAATTAAGCATTTTAGTGGCAATATTTCTTTTTCTGACACACAGGAATGTTTTTGATGGATGAAATGTGAAATGTAGAAAAACATTAATGATGCATAATTCTTATTGGCTTTTAGTTTGAGCTAGGCAAGTAGATATGGTTAGGCAATAATTTTTAAAAAAAATCTCCAGATTTATTTTTTTGCCTATCATGTTTGAGTGCGTTTCTTCCTTTAAACCAAGGGAGTGTCTGTAAGGGTATCTTTGTCCCTTTAAAAGTGAAATGTAAGATATTTGGGGATTTCTTTTTTTTTTCAAGTCAAGGATAAAACCTGGAATCATCTGTGTTGTAAAGTTGAACTCCAGACAGTCCTTTCACGGCTGAATGCCATATTCATACTGGCACCTCCACTATGGCACGGGCACCTTAAGCGTCAGGAAGCTTAGGGCTGGCTGGGAAAAGAGTTAGCACTACCAGTTTGCTACTTCTTCCTAGCTGATAGGTTAACACAAAACCCACCATTTGGGATCTGCCATGGAGGCTTCATTGAAGGAATCAAGGAGCAGGGCTGTATTTTGACATTTGCTGATACTAGCTGACTCCTCTGACTGCCACTGCCAGAGGAGCTCTGGTTAAGAGCAATGAGCATTTCATGCAGCCAGCTGTCTGCAGCTGCCAGACCTCTGCCCACTGATTTCAAGACAGAGAAAAAGCTGTGTGCTTTGTTAGATATTAGGTGGTTTGAATATGATCTGGAAAGCTTAAACTGCCCTTTTGCTCTCTAGATTTGAGTCTTGCAGTGGGCCTTCCAGTTATTGTAGTTCCTTCCCTTATGCTCTGGAAAGCAGATAGTCTCCAGATGTGGCAAACTGGAATCCCTTTTTCTTTCCTCTTTTTTTCTTTCTAAAATCTGCGGAAACTCTGTCTTGTTTCCCCTCCAGTCGCTTACATGGCTTAGAGGAACTGCTGGTGCTCTGCAGCGTGCCTGGGGTTTGGGCCATGTCTGATGTGGACCGCTGTGGAACAAACTAGGTCTGCTGATGGATTCCAAAATCTGACAGCAAAGTAATTTGAGTCAGCATCTGAGAGGCAAGAGCCAGAACCAGATTCATTTAGACTACATGCTGTTACACACCAGTTTTCAAGCACTGAGGTGCTAATTCCAACTCTGTTGTAAATGCAGAGTGACAGGTGCAGTGTGGCTTGCCGTAGCATCATGCTTTCTGATGGCTTTTCAGGCCTTGAACTATGGGAGGCCCAGCAATGCTAAATTTTAAATGCCTTAGCCTATTACTTGCCTCATTTGCTTTTCCCTCTCAGACTCTCTATAATTAATCATGACTTGGTCACTGCTGTACTACTGATCTTAAAAAGAGTTTAAGAAAGAGAAACCCTCTGCCATGCAGCCCCATAGCTGTGCTGGATGTCAGAGGGAAAGGACAGTCGGATCTTGTAGTGCCTATTTAAGGGTTTAAAGGGTCTCTTCAGCCTCTCCAGAAAAATTATTTTCCTTTTTGCATTGTGGAAGACCTGTGGCTGTCAAACATAAGTATGCTGTGTCCATCAATCAGATTGTACTTGGTAGCTTCTGTCTTTTTGTCAGTGTCTGCTTTGTAACACCAGTCACAAGGCAAATACCCTCCTGACTGCAGAAAGTCATTAACTGCCACGGCTCATAGGTTTGAGGGGGGTGCCCAGAAAAGTGGTAACCTTCCCCAGTGTTTTCTGCACACTGTTGAGTACAGAAGATTTCAAGCTGGAAGAGGACTGTGGTGTCCCTTCCCCTTGCCCAGTGAGTGGGGGAGGACCATTCTGGGTACTGCTTAGAGAACCTTCCTCCACAGAAATCCTCATTTTACAAAGTTTAGCAGATTAGGGATGTTTGTCATGAACCTAGATCCCTAGATGCCTGTTAAGAGTGGTCTTCTATAAAGATTGCATTTGATTTGGCAGTTAGATCTGTTAAAAATTGTCCAAAATCGTATCTTCAGGATGCAGACATGTACAAAATAGAAGACCAGCATGAGGCAGTCATTATTTTTAGATTATGTGAACAATGGTCTAGCTCACATGGGCTCTGGGAGAGCATCAGCAGCTTGGACTCGCATCCTGGCTCAACCACATTGTATTTACTGTCACCAGTTTGTAGTGGTTTAGTGATAAAATGAATAATAGGACCCAACTGTAGAATACAGACTTCTGGCCATGCTTATGACATCAGTATGTGGTGTTGTTTTTTCCTCTAGTTTGAAATCAGGCAGCTGAGGGCCCACCTTGCTCAGCAGGATTTGGATCTGGCTGCAGAGAGAGAGGCTGCGCTGCAGGTTCCACATGTACTGAACAAACAGAGCAGCAACAGGTACAAGGTGGTAGCAACTGAAGATTCAGATGATGAAGCCACCGAGAACATCACTGAGCTGCGACCTCCACGAGGTGAGTGCTGCCTGTGTGCTGCTACCCGCTGGCATGGCTGGTCCCTTACCCACTAAATACTTACGCTCTACCAGTGAACTGATTACTTTCCCTGGAGACTGCATTTTCCCATTTTTGCAAAGAGGCTGTGTCTGCTTCTAAGTGGCAAGGAGCTGTTGTGTTTGCGAACAGATTCTGAACAGAGCCAATAAAATAACTCGGGAAGAAAATTACTATGATGTACCTTCCCAGTGTTCTCATGATTGTATCCATCAAACACTAAAGCAGCAGCAGCCAAATCAGAATTGGCAAAATGATAACCACTCAGAGGTAAAAGCAGGGAAATTGAGAAGAACATTGAAAAACAGTTTTAGTCTTTGGCCACTTGCATTTCTGTGGTTTAGAGAGGACCCATGCATCAGCTATGAAGCTTGCCTTGCCTAGAGGCTACACTTTCACCAGGTTGCTTAAAACTGCCAATGCTGGACAGCCCAGCTGGTGCTTGGACAGGGCAGCTCTGGTGCCAGAAAAGGAGTGATGCACTGTATAGGCAGCTCCTGCTTGGATGTCTAAGTGCCGTGTGACTATGGTGAAGAGCAGTCTGTTGTCTGTGAGCTGTCTGTTGGGCAGGTGTGTGGTTGAGGGGAATATCAACAGTTATATTTACTTGGATCCATTTTTATCACACAAGTGCTGGACCAGAAGTATTTTTGGAAAAGATATAGCTCTTTTTCCTGAGATCCCCCAACCCTTACAATGGAGTGCAGAGTGTGTCCTGATCTCAGTAACATTTAACATAATATTCCAGAGGAGACAACATTTTCTACCTTAGTGATATGTTAGTCTTCCTTGAACATCTTAGCTTGATTATTTTAATAGATGAGCAGTATGTGAATATATCTGAATTAGAGGTTTGCATGGTATCTTTATTTTGGTCAAACTCCTTAGGATTCAAGGCACAGAAGTACTTTAATCAAAAGGTTTAAAAGAAAAAGCTCACCAGACATTTTCAAATTATAATCCTTTCCATTCTCTACACAGTAATGAAAGCATGTAGAAATTGTTTTTGTTTTTTCCTCTTTGTAATATCTAAGTGCTAACCACAATTCAGCCATTAATTATTCCTGATTTGAAATTGTATTTAAAAGCAGGCAGTTGAGCAGATTGCCCCCTAAAATGCATTTCCCCCTTTTTTGTAGGATTTCAGAGGTTTCCCCAGTGGATATAGTATAATTTATGCACGTGTTCCTTGAGGGTTACATTTGGAACTGGAGAGTGTTGTGCACATTTTAAGGAGGTTTGCTGAAATTTTAGTGCTGTGGAGATTAATCTAAAAATTCTTCTGTCTGAGGTATTCATTCCATCATCCAAGTTAACACAAATCCTCGTTATTTGTTTCTCCCTGTAAAATGCTGGCCACACATGTAACAGAGTAGACACACAATCTTCAGGACTGATTTCTACATTCAGTTAGGTTATGTGATTAGAGAGATTCATGCTTTTCACTGAAAAAAGACGTTCAGCAAATAAGAAAACATGCATTACTTTACATATCAGGTAAGGTGCAGTTATGTTATATTTAAACATTCAGACTGAGTATGCAGAATTAATTTCTGATTCCCAGAAGTCATCTAAAAATACAGGAGGAAATATTTTTTGTGCATTGTATCATACAGTACATACAAAGGCTTTGTAGATGCATTATTTTGAGAGCTTGTCCTTAGAAGCTAAATTTGGGTGAGTCCATTTAAACAACTGTCGTGGTTTAACCCCAGCCAGCAACTAAGCACCACTCAGCCGCTCGCTCACCCCCTCCACCGGTGGGATGGGGGAGAGGATCGGAAGGGCAAAAGGGGAAAACTCGTGGGCTGAGATAAAAACAGTTTAATAACTAAAGTAAAATAAAAAAAAATAGAACAGTAGTCATACAAAGCAAGCGGTACACTGTACAATTGCTCACCACCCGCCGACCGATGCCCAGCATGTCCCCCAAGCAGCGATTGAACCCCTCCCCGGCCAACTCCCCTGCTTATATACTGAGCATGATGTCACATGGTATGGAATAGCCCCCTCCCAGCCTCCCGTGCCCCTGGCAGAGCATGGGAAGCTGAAAGGTCCTTAGCACTACTTAACAAGAACCAAAACATCAGTGTATCATCGACATTGTTCTCAACCTAAACCCAAAACACAGCCCCATACCGGCTACCAGGAAGAAAACCAACTCCATCCCAGCTGAAACCAGGACAACAATTGTCCCTTATGTTGAATGAGGCAGGAGTTGGATAGAAAAAATTTTCTCTAGTCTTATAGCAAGGGACGCCCATCGGTGATAGTCTACCATCATGGTGGACTACCGACAAGGGGACCAATTTAAGATGGCATGAGAAACCACAAGCCCCACAATAACATTCAGTGCTTTAATTCACAATCCAGGTAGCAGTCAATTGAGGCAGAGGATTTTGCATGTAATTTCCTGGATTATTTTGCAAAGGAAAGAAATAGTAAGCTACCAAGGCTTTGAATCTTGCACTAGCAGTGCTGGCTTAGAGTTTGCTTTGTGTAAGCTACAGGGCTTCAAAACCTCAATTAAAAGCTTGAGAAGGCAGTTACCCCTGGGGAAGAAAGATCATGAGCCAGCCCTGCCTGGCTCTTCTCCCTCCCCACCTCAACTGGGTCTTTCTTCTCCAGCTCTCCCAGCACCAACTTGCACTCCCAGTAATATGCTGGCTGTTGCTGCAGCAGCTTTCACCATTATCACTTTGGCACGCTGCCAGCATTTTCTTCATCTACACCATGGCTATCCTGATCAATACATATATCAGCAAAATCTGAATGTGGTATGTCTTCTTGAGCATATCTTCAGCTGAAGGTGCCTCCATTTGCACAGTGTGGAAGGGATATACCTGGTTGGTGAAGGATCTCCCCACCTGCTCAGGCACGTGACATAGTCCTGAGACTTGGCTCTGCAGAGCACAGATGATTAAGGCGTTTTCTGTAGGTCATTTCTGTATCCTGCTTCTCACGTGGTGAGATTACACTGGCTGTGCTATCTTCAGGACTTTCCCCACCACTTGCTCTGCCTGGAACTGTAAGCCACCAGTGTTTTAAATCTTGACTTTTGGGTCAAGGGTTATGTTTTGCAAGTTACCCTCTGTGTCAGACCATATTAGGAATTGTTTTGCATCCTTTTTCTCTAAGCTGTGTTTGATGCTGTGATGTGATGACTGCAGTTAATCATTCTGTGTGCCACATGGTATTTGTGAGCTTTGAAAAGTATCTGCCGTTGTCTATTACACTGACTAGTTGGAGGAGAAATAAGGGACCAGGTTGCTAATACTGTTAAAAGAAAAGCTACAGTTCCAAGCCACAATTCAGCTGTTAGGCAAAACAGGCTCTGATGTGCTGTTCTCTTATGCTCTGGCAGAACATTAGCCCTACATATAACACCTGAGGGTAGGGTATGGCATGGAATGCATGTGTTTGTGCCAAACTTAACTTTGTCAGCCTTCAAAAAAATCACCATCGTCGGAGAGCCCTGAATTCTGCCAAACCAGCAAGCTTGAGTTGGCTAGAGAACATACTGCATGAGAAAATGGGTTATTCCATCTCAAGCTAATCTTATTTCCCTCGTCTATATTGAACAATGGAAACATTCAGTGCAGAATACTTTACCACGAAGGGTTTATGGAATAAGAAAGCATTCAGCCTCATTTCCCTACCTGGGAGTTTTATGGGATAGTGCATAAGTTAAAGCTCCTCAGGGGCAGCTGTAGCTTGTCCTCTGGTATTTACACTGGATTTTGTGCAACAATTTACTACAGCGTTCAGTAAAGTAAGTCAGGTAACCCCAGTATCATGTGGTACATGCAGCACCTCAGGGAATTTGTGTAGAGATGCACACTGTGGCCTGTACCAGGGGAATACTGTATGTGCTGGCTGATTTGGTAGCTTTCAGTAAGTGTTTTCACCCAGCTTTTCCTTCTGCAGACCTCCTTCTCTTTTTATCTGAAGTGCCTTAATTGCTGGTACGAGGCTGGGAGAGGCAGGAGCTCTAGTCAGATGGTCAACGGGCTCTGAAAGTGTCCCATAACTCCCCAGCTAATATTTCATGCCTCTCCTTGAAAGACCGCTTCTTGAGGTAGTACAGCTGTAAGCTGTTTGTGGCCTGGTCAGTCCTGTGCTAATTCTCTGAATAATGAGCTGGTTGCTGCCTCACATGCTTCTGTCTCCCCAGAGCGGTTCACCAAGAGACTTCTTAACATAGCAGGAATAACTCTGTGGAAAATGTATGGATATATGGTATTTTCTAATTAATTTGGCTAAGAAGCAGGAAATTTTTCTCCTTTAACTTGCTTTGAATGGAGGTTTTATTTGTCTTGCCAAAAAATTGATCTCCAGAGCGGACAAACATGAAGGCTAAAACACAGGCTTCAGCATGCAAGTCAAAGGGTGGCATTATCAACACCAGGAAAGATGATGGACTCAAGAGAAGGGCAGGACTCAAGGAGCTTTAAACCTAGGGCAAAGCTGTGACATTTGCTGCACTGTGAGCACTTTACTTAGCTTCTCTGCCTCAATTTGTAAAGAGCTTAGGGTGAAAGCTGCGGCATGTGAATGCACAGCAGCATCGCTAATGATTTTCAGGACCATTGTGGTCAGCTTTTCTCTAAGAGCAAGGGAAATACCCTAAGTGCTGTCATCCCCTTTCTTTTTCTCAGAGATGGTTACCATTTGACATAATGGCAAATATTATCCTATCTGTTCATCTCTAAATTATAAAGGAAGTTTTTTCTCTTGCTGAGTTCTTACTTCGTACAGTTTGTAACTGATCATGGTCAGAATAACATATAATGTTTTCTGCTCCTGCACAAATCATTTTTAGTGTTTGGTATACAAAGTTCCAGGCTTCAGAGAATGCGAGGTTCACAGTGCCCCATATAGCCATTAATACTTCCTTCCAAAATTTATTATTCTTTAATCTCTCCCATAATATATGAATTACGGTCCCTAGTGGAAATTCCTCATTTTCCTGCATATATCATTTCAGTTTTTGAAATTCTACAGTACTGCCATAGTTTAAGATTAATATGCCACCCTTCTATTCCTTTGAGCAAGAACCGGATCCTAGCTCCGTTACTTCCCATCGCAGAAAGCTTATTTTAGCTATTCTGAGTCAAATTTCCATTTTTACAGGGTTAGCAGTAAGTCTTTTGCTTTGGGGGACTGCTGCAATTTATGATCATGCTTGGAGAAAAGTAAAGGTTGCTCTCCCCATAGGTACCCACTGTTTTGTAAATGGAGAAAGGAGGATATTGGGAGGGGAACATGAAAAATTCTGGAGCTTCAGAGAGCTTCCCTTAAGATTATTCATAAGCTGTCTGAGAAAGCAAAGCAGGGCACTGGAAAGGACTTTGTCAGTTGTTTCTTGCAAGGCAGTCTGAGCTGGTTGAATACTTTTAAACTCTAAGCCAGTTCCTTTGGTGATCATCTGTTAGTGCTCTAAGAGAGCCCTGTTACTGCAGAACAATAGATAAAAAATAGTTTATGGTTATTTTCAAATGTCGAAATGTATCTACTTTGAAGCCTACCCCTGGAAATGGTTATATCTGAAGTGCACTCCACTTCCTGGTTAAGCTCCATGTGTCTGTGGAAGAGCGAGGATTTGCCTTCTCTGTAGGTGCCTCTTTCAGGCTTTGTGGTTCTCTGTGCACTACTCATCCAGGCAGGAATCAAAGGAATTAAACCTTAAGCAACACTTACAGAAATGTGTGTGTAGTTAGTGAAGTTAGGCTCTTGAATTTCATATTCACCAAATGGGTGGGGTAGAAACTTTTCACTTCCAGAAGTGGTGAGCGTACGGTCATGCGTGTGAGGTTGAAGTTGTCTCCCGTCATTAATGTGCAGAGGTGTGAAGACATTGCTGACAGGTGAAGGAACACAGAACTGGAACATTTTCCACTGTCCAAGCATGCAGCCCCTTTCATAATAACCTCTTTCATAAACAGATCGTGCTTCATGTGACAGCAGTGATGTATTTTGCCCTTTGCCACCATTGTAACGCTGTTCCAGCATCTCACTTTTCTAAATTATTAGAAATCTTTTCCTAATTCACAGTCTACATTTATTCATTGCCAGTTTATAACAATTTGTTCTTGAATCCTTTGGCTTAAATTATTCTTCTCTTTCCTTGGTGTTTACCCAGCAAATTATTGTTTTGTTGGTAGCCATATTCTTCCTCAACCTTTGTTTTTCTAGACTCAACAAATGTGGCTATTTTGCAGAGACAGACCCAAGTTCCTCTGTGTTTGCTTCAGGCTGACTGTAACAAGCCAACTCAGATGTGGATCTGCTGATCCATATTCATAGAGAACAAGGCTGGAAAGAGCATTGAGAGGTCCCCCAGGCCATCCTTTACCCAAAGCCACCAGCCATGCTGGCACACAGATGTCTTGCATCTCGGCCATGCTCAACTCAGCACACTGTGCTCTTGGAGCATGATCTGCTAAAGCGAGGGCCAAAGCCACCTAATTTGTTGCCAGTTAAGGATTTTGGTTTTCTGTCCCAGTTTTTCTGTCCCAGCAGTATCTGCTGATAATGGAGCCTGTTCCATATCCCAGGATTTCCTTCTGCACAATGACTTCCATCTCAGGTTGATTTCTTACTTAGAACCAGGCTGAATCTGTTGCTCTGTTTTCTGTGCAAGATAATTTTGACGGTTCCTCTCAAGGTGGAACCTTGGTCCACATGCTCAGGCATCCATCCAACCTCTGCAGGGACTGGATATCCCTGTGAACGGAACAGTTGTGCGAGTACTGCAGCTTGCACTGGTGCAGCAATCTGCCTTCATTTGAAAAGCAGGGGAAGTCTCCTGGAAAGTGCCAGCTGGCTGTTCATGTTTCCTCTTGGCACAAACTTGCCATGTTGCTAGAGGGAAAGGGAGAGAGACCTTCTAGGGGCAGCAAAGCAAAGGGGAAAAAACTGTGCTCGGGTCATCTTGCACAAGACCAGATGGGTGAACTAGACAGTACAGCACAGCCCAGGGAGCATGCATATGCCTTAATAAATGCATTCACAAGTGAGCAGTGAGCTATAGTTGGACTGCTGAGAAGAGGAGGAGGTTAGGTCTGGCTGAGAATTTGGTGATGGTGAAGTTCAGATGGCCAAGGTCAGACAGATCTGGAATGCCAGAGATTGTATAGCAATCTGCAGGGGAAAGCTCCCTAGGAAGGTTACAGCTTCATCAGGGAATTTTCCCCCATGGATTGCCAGTCTGCTCTCAGAAACACCTATAGATGTCCTTCTTTATGTACATTCTGTACTCACTGCACTACAGTGTCATACTAAAGCTATGTGCTTTGCATGCAAAGTCAGGCTCTGGCAGTGTTATTGGCTAGTGTCAGAGCAGCGTAGCTGTCATCACTGTTCTTATTTCTAGAAGCGTTTAGGCGGCAATAACTTGATCTTGTAACTTGTGCCTTGAAAAACCTCCTACTGGAGGAAAGTCGGGGTAAGATATTACTCTAAGGACTCATATCCTCAGTGGGAGGCTACACAGCAGAAAAAATAACCTTCCCGTTTAGAAAATTCAGCTTTGAGAGACAGAAGGCAGTAGTCAATGGCAATAAAAATAGGAAGTAAAATACTTTAATAATGAAATATTTCAAAAGAAATCCCTTTTTTAAGGCCTCTAATCTAAAGGATGTGCAAATGGTATTTATTGTATGCAGGGGTTTTGCAGACTCATTCACTGAAGTCAATGATGAAACAATTAAAGGTCACTGTTGAGCGATTATAGAACTAAAAGAGAGATCTGCCGTGGGTGGAGTGTCATTTATGTGTTTCACCAAATTTATTAGGTTTTTATAGGGCCAGGAGAGAGAGATTACAACGTTGTCTCTTGGGTCAGATGAGATTGTATGGGACTGTACTCTAAATAGTTTATTACTCCCTGAATCATTTTAGCGTGTGTTCTGAATCTTGCAGGAAAAGAACAGGCAGATGATTTGACAACCTTCATCAGACAAAATCCAGTAGCTTGTCAGACAGATCCTGACCAAGAACTGCACGTGTTTTCAATAACAGAGATTTGGGTAGCAGGCTAAGAGATGAGACTGAGTTCCTCTTCTTGATTTGACTTTACTGCACTTACAGGCTCGCAGAAGTGATTGGTCACAGTGTCAGGGAAGGCTGTTTTGGGTTTATGCGAGGTAGGTAGGAGTCTGAGCAACCTTCCCAACCAGACGTTCCCTTCTGTCTTGTGAAAAGTCCTCATCCTGTTGGAGTCGGCCCTGCTGCCTATTTGTGGTCCCACATTACTCTGCTGCTTCACCTCTTACAGATATATAGTTGCCGTCTTCCACTAGTAGGTGAAGCAGTTCCAGGTGTCGTGGTCATGCTATTTTGTCAGTCAAAACATATTTTGTCATGCTATTTTGGCAGTCATTCACACCCCACGCTACTTGAGCAAATAATGCTCGTGGACCATAGAGAACAGCCTGTTTCTGCTCGTTCCTTCTGCCCAGCAAAACCTTCTCTCAGCTGAATTCCTCCACAGTGCTGCTGCGTATCTTACTGCTTCCCATCGCTCTCGCTTTCCAGGGAAGATTGTATAACCATCCATGTTTGCCACAGGTTAGGATGGGTTTTCATGTGGGGAAGAGCTGCCTGGCTCTTCCCATTCTACCTTCTCAACTCTATTGGCTCTTCATCACCAGATTTCCTGGGAGTAAAGGCTTTCAGTCACTGCGTGCAGACGTGGCACTTACTTAGGAACACGGTTTAGTGGTGGACTTGGCAGTGCTAGGTTTACAGTTGGACTCGATGATCTTAAAGGTCTTTTCCAACCTAAATGATTCTGTGATTCCTCCTGGTGCATCTAGCAAGAGGAACCTAATCACCATCCATAGACATTTTCTTAAGGTTGCCATTTCCAGGGAAAATAAGAGGGAGATGCTTTTTCTTTCTGCTTACTGCCAGTTCCTTAAATTACTATAAATACCATTTGGGCATCGTTATGGCTGAAGACTTTTAAATGGAAAGTTTCTGTTCTGGAAAAGGAATTGCAGGTAACATTGCTGTGTATTCGAAGAGATGGGTTTATTTCTAGGAAAGGAGGAAAATAAAGTCTTCTGGATCCCGAAAATTCAAAGTGGCAGAAATAAGAAAAAAAATGTTTTAAAAAACAGGGAAACTATGAAGAATGAAGTATTTCTTAAGACCACTCCCTCTGGAGCTAGAAACTACAATACACTGACAGCAGAAAACACTATGTAGAATTTAAATAATATAAGCAATCTGCCCCTCTTGTAAAAGCTGGTCTCCCCTCCTTACTCATACAAACTTCCTACATGCCACCAGCTGCAAATGTAGTTGTACTCCTGATGCTATTTGACTGCACAGACTGAGCAGTGGGGACTTCATCTCATTGTAAATCACCATAAAGTACTTAAGCAGTGTCCCATAGTAACGTACAGTACTGTGCTTTTTATTTGTCTATATGTTTTATATGCACAAATAGTTGCTTTCAGTTCTATATTTGTGGCATTTTTTTTAACTCCTTGCTTTCAGCAATGTAGAATATAATGAGAGATAACTGGAATTCTTTATAGCCTTTGATGCCCAAAGCAGCTGAGACTCCTACATGACTAAGATGAGTTTGTTAACTGTCAGTTTGCTTTAATGTAATCATTCAGAAACTTAATCTGTTGTTGAAATATTTATTTTGCTGCTGTTATTCCATTACTCTTTATTGGTTTTTATTCATAAGAAACTATTCAAGGTAAATAAATATATATGTATTTATATCTTGCCTGCACGTGTATATATTTATACATATATATTTTATTTGTAGATAGATAAGCAATGTAAAACAATGACGTTAGTAAGGCCATCGCATAATAACATGCAAGTAGGCAGCGAGGCAGCTCTCCCAATCTTGTGTGTAAGTGGTCACCCAGACAGCCAGGACGAGTGAGTGCGTTACAGGATTTCCTTTTCAGGTGTTTCGCATTGGCCTTTGCTGATACAGAGAGCAGTCTATCTCTCTTTGCTAAATTGGTTTGAAAGGAACTGATTGGTTTGAAAACAGTGCCCTGGTACGTTCTGTTGGTTGACAGACAGATGGCCAGGACAGTAAATGTGTGCAGTCCTAAAGAAGACTTGATTTGAGCCTTGCCATGAGACATGAAAAGCAGATGAATAACTTTTCCAAGTTGTTTTCTGTCTTCAGTGCAAAGCATCTTGGCATTTGGGGCAGACTTTAACGAGAGCCAAAGGAAATCAGAGCACCCCCATCCCCCAGTCATTGCACAGACCCCCCACATGCAGAACATGCCCTCATCCAGGCCAAACCGTAGTTCTGTTTTCCTCATTTCTCTGCTTAGAATCAGACTCTGAGTTAAATATGATGAAAGCACATTGCCAGAAATACAGCTATGCAGGTATTTTCTGACTGTAGCTGAAGGTTCCATGCCTGAACAAGAACCTGTCTCTATATGGGCAGGCAGGTTTGGTGGCATTTAGAGTATAAATTATGCATGATTGAAATGAAGTGTGTTTAAGTAGCAGATAGCTGAAAAGCCTTGCAATGTACTCCTAATTCAGCGGCATTGCCTTGAGCTACTCTGAGGCCTCTTTTTTAAACTCAGACATTAGCACAAAGCACACCTCTGACTGCAGGCATTTAAAGATCAACAAGGGCCAAAAAAGCTTTTAAGATCCAATGAAACCAGGAAAACAACCATGTTGCCTTTCAGTGTCAGGTTAGATTGCCTTCTTATGAGTGCAGCTATTTCAGGTACAGAGTGCTTAGTGGTTTGGGTCTTGTTGTGTGGAGAAAGTGTTCCCCAGAAAACATCTGTTTCTTTCACCTGCAAACCGCAATGTGCTGTGAAAGGCAGGACTGTAGCCACAGAGACCCAGGGGGATGAAGGAAATCTGGCTCAAAGGGATGAGCATGGTTTTCTGAAACACGGTATCAAAAAGAGCACTTAAAAGGAGAGAATGCTTTTAGAGCACACGATACACCGCAAATTGGGCGGGTCAGGTTGCTTGTTTTCTTAGCAGCAATGTTTGCGTTCTGCTCAGAACTGCAACAAGAGGAGTTTTTTATTTTCTTTTTCAGCAACTGTAAAATGTCCTGCTTGTCTGTAAGATAACAGGAGATGCCACTGTCATCTGCAGCATCTAAAATCTGTATATGCAATACAGCTGCTGCTTTCCCTTTTGTCATCAGGTCTTCATTCTTATCTTACCATTATTGAAGTTCAGGTGTAGCTCTCATGTATGTACTCCAAGTGTAGAACCTACACCCTTGACTTGTAAAAATCTTTATAGTATATTTTAAGCCAACAGATAATGTAATGTTAATATTGTGCTATATATTACACATGTAATATACAACAAACCTCTTTATTCATTCAGAAAAAAAAAAAAAGACAACATTATTTTAGAAGTAGGGATTTACACATTAAAATGCCATGGTTTACAACTGCTAGAGAGCTGGCTTGTCTGGCTCTGTATTTTGTTTCCCACAGCAGCGCTTGTGCTGAGCTGGAGAGGGATTTCCACTTGTTTTGGTAAACTCACTGTGTGGCTTTTATTGGCCATGTCATCCAAGGTAGAAGAGGGGGAGTTCTAGCTGTTCTTCTGGAAACACACTGGGTGTTGTTTCCTCTTTCTTTAAGTCAACTGCATTTCACAGGAACAAGTTAAAAACACTAAAAGGAAAGAGAGAGTGCAGAAACACAGGGAAGCTGCTCAGCAGCAATGGTTATGTTGTTGCTGTGCCACGTGGCAACAGCACAGGTTGCAGGAGGGGACTGCAAATGAAAATGAGGAGCAGTGTTGGGCCACATGAAAAAAAAAATACTGGAAGAAAATAGAAGTATCCTTGTAGGAGAACTAAAAGCTGCCCTCCCAGTGCCCCTACCTGGAGAACTCCTTGCCAGAATAAGGGGATGGCTGCAGACTGGTGGGGAGCAGGGTGTTGGGCTCTCCCAGCATCGCTGGGTCTCGCCAGGGAGTGACTAACGTTAACGTGAGCGAGAAGGCAGCCCCGGTCACCAGTGGTACGCGGGGCCTCCCTTTCTGAAGAGTAACCGTGTGGAAGGGGACAACTCAGTGGGGTAACTGTACAGCAGAAGGAGGTCTGTCTATGCTGGTGCCCTCAGTTCAGCCTGTCAGGATAAACGCAAGCTTTACGCTTGTGCCATATGCGGGAGGGGAGGGCCCTGCTGACCAGAAAAAGGCCAGGGTTACACTTGTCCTTACAAGCGGCGAAGAGATGGGCCTGGGGAACTGGTCAGCCCTGTGTCAGTCTCTGGGAAGATCATGGAGCATGTTTTCTTTGGAACCCCCAATGCCTCATTCCCAGGCTGGTGCTGTAAAGAACTGCAACAAGTGATAATCTCTACTTTGGCTGCAGCCACAGGGTGCATGGGGAGTGCAGTGTGTCGCCAAATCACACCTGGTATTCTGGCCTAAAAATAGGCAAAGGTGGTGCTCTGGGCATACAGGGCAGAGGAGAGCCTTTCACGGGGTGGAATTTCAACCATTTAATCAAATAAATGGTCTTCTAATGGCTGCCTTTTTTTTTTCAGAGGATGACATGAATAATTACATCAGTCGATACCGCAATGAGCCTAGCAGTGGTAAGTTTTGCTTGAAAATGTAAGTGTGAACGACATTTTTGCATTGCAGTGTGTGCTGTAAACCAGGTGAGACTGAGCAATGATGTAGATCCATCCTGGAAATGAACCCCACCATGGCATCTCTTGGTTTGCTCCGTGGATGTTTGTACCAAAATAGTAATTCTCTAAAGGTTGAGGGGCCCCAGGTTTGCTCCTGCTGAAGGCACTCATAACAGTTTGGAGATCTGGGAGAGGTTAGTTCCCCTAGCTAGGCTGTCCAGTCTGCAGAGCCGTTCAAATGGACCTGAGAATGAGCAGCGTGGACAAAATAAATGAAAAGAAGTGGGGAGTTAGCTTAGCCCAGCACCTTGCTTGGGAACCTGTCAGAAAGGTTAAACCGAATGGTAAGAAGCCTCAGTGCCCCGAGGTCAGGCTCTAAATGGGTGTCCCCTGGCAGGCGTCCCGCCGGCAGGCAGGGAGGGCTCTCTGCATGCGGTCGGGGCGAGGCAGGCCCTGCTCCGCGGGTCCGCCTGGGGCCGGGGCCGAGGGGCCTTGCGGGGCTGGGGGCGGCTGCGCACGGGCCGCCTGGCACAGAGCTGCCCTTGCTGGGAGGAGGCTGAAGAGGCACGCCTTGAAATGTCCTGGGAAGCCAGGCTGGGCCGGTGGGCGTGTACACGCACCCCCCCTTAGGTATATAAAATTTCATATATATATATATATATATATACATATATATAAAGTGTATGTGTAGGTATATTGTATTATATATGTATATCCCCATATATATGCAGGGATATATAAGTAAAAAAGATGTGTGTGCATATACATGTACACATCATATATAGAAGATATGTATATATGTGTGTACACATAGAAGTATAATGTATTATGCTTATATCCCATATATACATCCTTATATATAGTATGTATACACACAGTGAAATATAGACATATATAAAAAGATACATCTATCTATATAAGGATGTGTCTGTATATACATAAATAGTGTATGTATATATATGTATGCATATAAATCTATAATGTATTATATATGTATATCCCACATACATACACAAACTCAGATACACATATATATGTAAAAAGATATAAGTAAAAATATATACATTTGTACATATATATGTATAATATATTGTATATGTATCTCCAAACATTACGTATCTCCCCAAATATATATATGAGATTTATATACATATAAAGGTATGTGTGTGACTGTGTGTGTATATATATCAAGATATATGTATATGTCTTTATATACATATAAAGATGTGTGAGAGGCTGTGTATATACATAGATATTTTATCTAAATACATATATTAAATATATAAAAATATATAAAGATATATGTAAAGGGTGAGGGTGTGTGAGAGAGGAGGAGAGATGGTCTCTGAATATATGTGTATATATTTATAGACAAAAGTGTATATGTATAACGTATTATTTATATATATGTAGATATATACATACACACACGGAGATATATACATATATACAGATGTATATGTAACATAAGAATAAATGAACGTGTGTGTAAAAGTGTATGGTTGTAAATATATGTATGTGTATAATGTATTATATATGTATATCCCTGTAGATACGTCCCTGCATTGATACACATGGGGAGATATTTATATGCTTATTAAAGATCTCTTCTGTTTTTTCATATATATATATATAAAAAGAGATATATGTGTGTGAGACCATGTCTGTGTATATACATACATATTTTGTATGTATTCTGTATTATATAAAATATGAATGTGTGTATGTGTGTATATATGTCTTATGTATATCCCCATCTATATATGTATATTAATGTATTTTAATATGTATAATGTGTATTACATATAATATGCGTATATCTCTGTGTGTGTGTATCATGTATAGGTATAATGTATTATATATCTATATCCCTGTATATCAGTTCCCCATATATATGTACACACACACACAGAGATAAAAACAAAAAATAGGTATGTGTGTGTTTTCTATGTAAAAAGATAATTGTATCTATTATTTTAAAGGGTGTGTGAGATAGATGCTGTCTGTGTGTGTATATGTATCTTTTAAATCTGTATTATGTATTATTATTACATATAATCTGTATTATGTATCTATTTTATATATAAACTATATGTGTGTTTGTATATACATATATAGGTACATGGTATTTTATATATAGGTATATTGCTATACATCCCCTATATATATATACACGCATGTGTATGCAGACATATAAAGACAAATAAAGATGTGTGTGTGTAGCTATGTAGGTATTTTATGTATGTATAAATATATGTAAAACTATACATATATGTAGGTGGGTATGTGAGAGCCTGTGTATATACATATATAGTTTATATATTAGAAAATACATGAGTGTATATATACACACATATATATTATGTATTAATATAATATATATAAAATGTGTGTACATATATAGGTATAATGTATTATAAATGGGGATACTTAAACATGCAGACATTCTTTCTAGAACTATGGATAAATGTATATATAAAGATATGTATATGTGTATAGAAAATCTGTATATGTGTGAGAGAAACTGTATCTATACACACATGAATTATATTTAGCTATAAAAAATATATATGTGTATACACATATGGGTATACAGTATTATTCTTGTTTAGTGTATATCCCTCTAAAGAAAGATGTATGAATCTATACGTAAGTGTATATATGTTTAAAAAGATAGATGAAAAAGAGGGGGAGGTGTGAGTGACCATGTCTGTGTATAGACATAAATACATATAATTTTGTGTGTGTGTTCACGTATAGGTATAATGTATTATATATGTATATACCTATAGATACATTCCCCACATATATATACACACACAGTGAGCAATACCTATGTATATAAAAAGGTAAGTATTATATATACATTGTGATGTACTATATATGGGGCAGATATATATACACATGCGTATTTTTCCCATATGTGTATGGATAAATCTATATATGAAGATTATGTGTATGTATGTAAAATGGGGGGGGGGGGAGAGAGACTGTGTGTGTCTGTATCTATGTATTATCTATAATATGTTTGTACAGGTATATGATATTAGTTACAGATGTACAATCCTCTATATACATCCCTGTAATATACATGGAGATAGATACATAAAAAGGGGGTGTGTATATATACACAGATATAATTTTTTATATATATATATAAAAGAGGTATTACATATAATATGGGGGGGGGGGTGCGCTCAAGTATAGCTTTACTGTATTATATATGTAGATCTTATATATATATTTTTTCCCTGTGCACACAGAGAGTGAGAAATACAAGTATTTTTATATATTTTTTTATATGTGTGTGTGTATATATATATATATATATAACACGTTGTGTGCGCGTGTGCATGTGTTTTCTATTTAAAAAGACAGATAATTCTATGTATTTAAAGGGGGACTATGTGTTATATACTATATGAATGTATAACGTATTATATATGGGGCTCCTTATACACCGCCCCATATCTATATGGATAATTCTACATATAAATCCTATGTGTATGTAAAATATGTGTGTGAGAGAGAGACTGCATATTATGTACATACATATATAGGTATACAATAGTATTTATAGCTGTATATCCCTCGGTATTCATCCCCATTATACGCATACTGATATATATAAAAAGGTGTGTGAGCTATATAAACAAAGGGGTGTGTGTATTCTCTTTACCAATAGATAATTATATTTAAAGGGGTGGCTGTGCTATAGAGAGCATGTGTATATACATAAAAATGTACATCTATAGGTATAACGTATTATGTATAGGGCTCATATAGACACACTCAAACATATATTCCCCATATCTGTAGGGATAAATCTATACATAAAGATTATGTGTATATAAAGGGGGGGGAGAGAGACACATACACTTACATATTTTTATATAATATGTATGTGTGTGCAGATATAATTTTAAAAGCTGTACAAATAAAGGGGGGGGTGTGTTCATGTATAGGTATGATGTATTACATATGTATATCCCTATACATACATTCCATGTGTGTATATAGAGACACACACACAAATATATTAAAAATAGTAGGGTGGTATGTGTTTGTGGTCTAACAGCAGATAATTACACGTATTTAAAGGGGACTGTGTAGTGTGTGTATCAAAAAGTCCGTGTGTAGGTATAGCGTATTATATATACAGTTCCTTGTACACACACACACACATATTCCCCACATCTATATGAATAAATCTATATATAAAGAATGTGGTTGCGTGTGTGTCTGTATACATAGTATATACACTCTCTGTGTGCACACACATATATATAGGTGTATGGTATTATTTATAGCTGTGTATCCCGCTATATACAGTCCCATTATATATAAAAGCAATATATAACTAAAGAAAGAGGGGTGTTCATGTGTAAGTATAATTATGCATATTCCTCTCTCTATATATCCATTCCCTGTCTATATGAACATATAGAGAGTTTATATATTTCTCTAGGAAAGGAGGTTGTGCATGTATTTGTGTTAGTGGATTCCATTTGATGATAGGTAATTGTATGTATTTAAGGGGGGGCTATGTACTACAGTGCATGTATAGCTCGCTCTCAAATGTCTCTGTGTGTACATATAGGTATAATGTACTATATATGGAGCTCCATACACATTTTTCCATATCTAAATGGATATGGCCATATATAAAAATGTGTATGTGTGTGAGAGACTGTGTATTTACACATACTTGGTGGTGGTAGGTAGGTTAACGGTTGGACTTGATGATCTTAATGGTCTTTTCCAACCTTAACAACTCTGATTTTCTGATTCTATGATATATATAATACATGTATGTACACATACATAGATGTAATGCGATGGCTATTAATATATAACTCCCTTTATACACCCTCATTATGTACATGGATATATAAGAGAAAGATGTGTGTGTCTAGACATAGGGATATATTTTTTTAAAGCCATATAAACAAAGGGCTTGAGGGTATGCAGGGATGTGTTCGTGTATAGATTTTCATAGATGTATACCACCTTATGTACATTCTTTCTCTCTTTCCATACACACACACAGAAAACAATATACAAAGTTAGATGTCATTATAATGTGTGTGTATATATACACATATCTGGAGGTATATGGTATTATTTTTATATATATATAAAAAAGATGGAGAGATATATATCTCTCTCCATAAAGATGTGTGTATCTATATACATGTGTATATAAAAAAAGCTATATAAACAGAGCAGATGTGTGGTATACATAGATATATCAAAAGCTCTCCAAGGGGTGTCACACACGAGCGAGGGCGCAGTGGTTGTGGAAGGGTGACTGTTCCACCCTCACTAACCCAGCGGCCCCAGGCCCATCGAGCGCTGGCTGGGCCCCCCGCCCGGCTGGGCCTTCAGCTGCCTCTCTCTGCTCTCTTCCCTGCAGACAGCGGCGTCCCCGAGGCAGCCATCTGCGTGGTCACCACCGCCGCCATCGACGTCCATCATCCCAACATCTCTTCCGACCTCTTCACAGTGGAGGTGCCGATGCGCCTGGGCAGCACCGGGACGTCCGCCAGCATCACATCGGGCAGCGCCTCGCGGTCGACCGTCAGCTCAGGCACCCAGGCCTGCAGCGAGAGCAGCCAGACGCTGGGCTCCTCCCCGGACTGCAGCACGGCCTGCGAGGATGCTGCAGAGGCTGGCGCCGACCCGCGGGCCGACCTCGCGCCCACCCGGCAGCGGGTGGCCCACGCCATGGTGCAGGAGCTGCTGTCGTCCCTGTCAGAAGAGGCCTGCCTGGCGCAGAAGGGGCTGGATCCTGTCAACCTGAAGCTGCCCAGCCCGGCGGGCTCAGCAGGGGCCAGCCCCGACCTGGGCCACCGGCTCAGCGTCTACAACCGCAGGAACCAGGAGAGCCTCAATGTCTTCCAGCTCAAGCCACTCATCGACTGCCCGCAGGGTGCCCCGATGATTGATGAGAAGTATGGGGTGCTGGGGCCCCCGGAGCCACGGCTGGGCAGGGTTCCTGAGGCATAGGGACAGCCTGGGGGAACGGGGACAGCTGTGGGGACACAGTGTGCTGGGTCATGCGGCTGCCACAGGCAAGGTGGCAGTGCTGGAAGCAACCCGTAGCATCTCCTGCTATGGCCACCAGCCTGGGGCCGAGCCAGCATCGCCTCTGCCCACCAGTGCCCGGGGCACGTGACGGACCTGCCCTGCCACCAGCTCTGGGCCAGCTGGGACCTATGGTGTCCTCCGGGGCACAACGGACCTTCCAGCAGCCTTAGACCAACATGGACCCACAGTGCCTGGGGGGACAGACAGACCGTGGACCTGTCCTGCCACCAGCCTTGGGCCAGCCTCACAGTGCCCAGGAGCACCACAGACCTTCCACCAGTCCAGGGCCAGCACAGACCCACAGTGCCCAGGGGCAGGACAGAGCTGCTGGACAGCTTGGGCCCGGCCTGACCCTACCCAGGGGCTGAGCGCGGCTGGGAGGGGAGTGGGGATGGGAATAAACACTGACAAACACATGCGGACTCCTGCCTTGTATCCCTCTTTCATTCCCTTTCCATCTTTCCCTTCCTTCCTTCTCTTACCTGTCTTCCTTTCTTCCGCCCCACCACCACCACTCCATGTGCCAATTGCCCACCAAAAAAAAAAAACAACACCAACCCAACACCACAGCAACCCCACCTCTTTCCAGTAGAATCCTTTATTTGCCCTTGTTCCCCACCCAACACCCCAAGTGCAGTGTAGGGTCCGTCACCGTTGCTCACTTCTTCTTCAGGAGCTCCGTCATCTCCGGCACCGCCTGCAAACACCAGTGCCCAGGTAGCGCGTGCTCTCCCTCTGACCCCCCAAACTCTCCATGTGCAGCACCCACCCCCCAGTTACACTCCCCATCGTCCCACCCCTCGTGCCCAGCACACCACTCCAGGGGCTGTGGGTCACCCCAGCTCACAGCACTCCCCACTCCTCTCCTGCTGAATAAAGCCGCTTAATTATTTAAGAGAGCTACATTTCCATTAGGTGGAAATAATGCATTCGTACAAAATTTATTAAGGAAATTGTCTACATGGTGTTTCTTCAGAATGTGACTTTGTCTCTGGCTTAGGAAAAGGCCCGTGCTCACCTCTGAGCCAGCGGGCGTTAGTTCAGGAGTGGCATTAAGTGCTGGCAGTGTTTCTGCCCGTGCCTCTCCACAGAGCCACTGTGAGCTCCCGCCGGTCACACGTGTGGACGTGTACTTTGACACGGGCTAGCTCACCGCTGTTTTCCCAGGGAGAACTGCAAGTTTCTCATGGGCATCAGTAAGGCAGCAAGCCCAGGCAAAAATAAGAACTTCTCCTGCCGACTCTGTACTTTTATACTTTATGAAGCTTAAAAATACATGTAAGCAGCTATGTGCAGTTATTGCTCAAAACGGTTCACATTCAGGAAGCTAGCAGAGAGGCAGGCTGGCTGCGACACCCCCCAACACACATGATAGCTCCTACTTGCAGGGATTGAATTTTGAGCATGAAAATAAGGAAATCATAAAGCAAATTCTTTAACAAAACAACCCAAAGCAAACACCCTCACACAGACATCTGTCTTTAACACTTAGTAGTTATATTATCTAAGCTATCGTTAGATCGCTGAAGCAGTTATCCCGCGCATCTCCAAGTTTAGCCTCACCTGAAATAAGTCTGCCACCAGGCCGTAGTCTGCCACTTGGAAAATCGGAGCTTCTGGATCCTTGTTAATAGCAACAATGGTCTGCAAGCAACAGTAAAGCCCCATGTGAATATATATGTATTGATTAACGTCTAGGGCCAGATTACAGTGACAGGCCTTATCTAGGAAACATGGGCTAAATTCTCTCCAAGCCCCTAGAAGCAGAAGATATGGATTGCAGCATTTAACGAACATTTTTCCTTTCCACCTCAAAAACAAACAAGCAAAGAAAAGCACCACCCCCCCAAAAAACCCCTCCCTTCCCTGCTCATTGCATACATCGGGGCTATCCTTCCCTGCTGAAAGAGTCTAGAAAAACAATTACTACGGAAGATTATCTGCAAGATCTAAGCCATACCATTACAAAAATAACTCAGAGGTAGCATTTAAAACAAGTCCAATAAAGCCATGCCTAAAGGCCTCTGTACTTACTACGGGACATATCATTTAGTTTGTCACACAGTAGAAAAACCACATGATCAAAATCCCAGCTCAACAGGCCAGAATGTGTCTGTCTTGGTTTAAACTCTGCCATACGGGTAAATCATTCTGTAAATGTCCGTGACAGCTTCCAGCAAAATAAGTGTGGGCGTCCACATCAAAATCTACAACAGGACGGGGAGCACTCCATAAAGGGCAGGAAAAAAAGATGACAGCTCGTAAAACGAGCCTTACACCACGCACTCCGATATTGCCTTTCCACCCAAATGCTGCCAGCGTGAGCTCCGATTCGAGGCAGCGAGGCTCCTCAGGACAGCGCTAAGCCAACACTTACCTGATGCACTTACCTGCCGCTCCCCGGTAGCCACCATTCCCGTGTCTCTGTTTTACTCCCCCCACTGAAGGCCCTTGTCCAACAAAATTAAGGCTCAGTGGCACACCCCGAGTGGCAGTAACTCAAAGATACAAGCTTGCAAATCCTGTGGTTTTAGGCCCACAGAAATGTTTTGTCTTCACAGGTCATTTGTATCCTGTGACTCACTATAAAGAAGGACCACACCCTACCCACAAGAAGGAAGTACCTACAGCAGAGCGCTGCTGCTCCCCTCTTGCCAGCTCATAAGCAAAGACCTGCAAGTATTCCAGTAATGCTTCCCCTGAAATATCTTTCCCAAAGTTTTATTGTTTTTATTTCAGCTAACCCCATTTGCAAACGCAAGCCTCCACTGACAATTCTACAGCGCAGGAAGCAAAATCCAGGCTGTGATACGCGAGGATATCGGCGCAATAAAGACTGTCTCTAACTGTACTCTGCGGGCCTGCCATCTTTGCAGAGCCATTCACGGGGGCGTGAGGCCGCAGGGGCCAACGCTGAGGGCTGGCTGAGGCCAGCAGTTGCTGACACCTTGGGGGCTGACAGCTCTGGCCTTATCAATCACAAAGTAACTGCTTACAAACTGTCTTAAGCTTTAGTTTGGCAGCTAGCCCTTCCTCTGCCTCTATTAGCTGAAGTAACTTTTAGTAAGATCTGGTTCTCTACCTCATCACTAAATCAGACTTTCCATGCTAAGAAGCAAAAGCATCACCTTGCTTGCAACAGAACTTTGCCAGTTAAATCTCTTAGAAAGAAAAGATACTGTAACTACCTCAGGAGGGAATTAAAAATAGGGAAAGCAAGCAATGACAATTCTCCAGGTCTCCTCAAAAGCTGCATTTCCTACCTTGCTGTAAAAGGACAAATAAATTATACATTTCACTTGGTAGAAATCATCAGCCTACTTTGGAAAACGTATCCTGAAGTGTTCACAATGCCAGATAATTCACAGTGCTGAGGGAGGATGAGGGACACTCCAGAGAGTTCCCAGGGCTGCATAATTCTTTATGTTTGTAAAAATTGGATCTTTTCAGTAACTA
Organism: Theristicus caerulescens; assembly: GCA_020745775.1. Taxonomy (NCBI): domain Eukaryota; kingdom Metazoa; phylum Chordata; class Aves; order Pelecaniformes; family Threskiornithidae; genus Theristicus; species Theristicus caerulescens. The sequence goes on along the minus strand of CM036566.1, from coordinate 29,340,276 downwards.
CAATGCCTATATGCTTCGGCTAAAAGGAAAGCAGAACACGTTTCAAATACAAGTAAGTAAAACTGATTTTTACAATAGACGCATTTGTTTACACTAGAAAAACTATGATATATGGGAGAAATGAAACTGTTAAGTATGCATCTCATATTGATAAATTTCATCCGTCCTTATTTCCAAAGGAAGAACATCTCAAAATATCAAACATGGCATTGGAAAAGCCAAAAAAGCAGAGGTTTTGCTGTTACAGTACAGGACAATATTGCTGCTCAATATTTTTATATCAAAGGAAATTCTGGCACTTAAAGTACTAGGTTCCCAGTCTTGCTGGTAGTCTTAACTGAGATAAGGCAGGAGATAAATACAAACAGGGTCAGATCAAGTTTTAAGCAGCTTTAAATACACAGTTCTCAGTCAATGGCTGATAGTAATCCCACCCGCCCATCTTCTCCCTCACCCAAAAGCACAGTTGGAGACTAAACGCCTGGAAACAAAGACACCGCGGCCCACCAGCTACCAGCAGGCCCAGGGGAGCAGAGGGCAGCTGTGGCAGTACCGCATCGCTGCTGCTCTCGCCGATTCTCTCGCTGCCTGGCTGTCCCTGTTGTCTCCCTGTTGCTGCACTGCGAGTAGAAGAGACTACGGCGACACCGTTCCACTAAGACCAGTGAGAATACACTGCTACAGATACTATTATTCACACTTCTCAATAGCGACCTCCATCGCTGCCCATCATTCATCCTTAATTTCTAATTTTGGTTGGGTTTTCTCCACTGTATCACTAATGCTAACACCACTTGAGTTCCTGATTTTAGAAGACTGAGACCCCAAAAAGGGTGCTGTATTCCAAATCCAGCTTACCTGAGTTTCCCCAAAAATGTTTAAATAATATATGCAAAAAGAGCTACACTGTACGAACGCACAGATCATCCTACCACACAGGCTGGCTTGTGAGGACAATTACCAGTCACATACACTCACTAGTCTGCCATTGGTTAAACACAAGGATCTGCCTGTGTTTTGCAAACCTTTTCCTCAGTTTGATAAGCTATTCAAAGTTCTGGGCTTAGTTTCTGCCAGAAAGCCACGTTTGTTCCCTGGAAATAGAAAAAAAATATATGTATCTTTTTTCTAAAATTACTTGCGGGGAGGCAGGACAACCTACAGTTTTTGATGTTTGGCATTTGATAGTATGATTCAGCAGGTAATTCTGTTCCTCTTTCCAAAGATTGCACTGTGGACCAAGCTGGCAATTCCAATTTTGGATTATTTGCTTTGGCAACTAATGAGTTAAACCTTTTAAAGTTTTACTGCCATTTTATAATAGGTTTCCATTTGAATGGCTAAATGCAGGAATGTCAGAGACATCTTTTACTTTATGGAATAGTAAGTTCATAATTCAAATTGCACATTGTTATGCATGAATTAATATGTCATACTCTGAAAAAAATGCAAATGGAACTATTGTATAGAATTCAGGCATATGTGTGTGGGGTTTTTTTGAATAAACAAAGTCAATTAGCTGCTTCTGCTTACCACTTTGGGATGTAGTGCAATGGTTTTTCTACTGTGTTAGATGTTTTGCCACAGTATCTTTTTTTGGCAAGGCTTAGAGGGCTAGCATGTTTTAAAGAAGCAGACAAACCGGCAATTTTAACATTAAAAAAAATTGGAAAACTGGCTAAAGTACTGATGTAAAAAGCAAGGAAGTCAACTTATTTCCTTCCTCAAAAATCTCTTCTAGCACATCCATCTTTATATACCTTGCTGTCTTTCATCCCAGCCAAGTGTTGGATTGCTCCAGATATTCCCACGGCAATATAAAGTTCCTAGAAGAAAACAAAAATGAGACATTTTTGGTACCCACTACATAGTTCAGTAAGCTCTCACAAACCTTCCTCAAAATCAATCACATGCAGTATTTTTTACATTACAGTGGTTTCAATATTGAAGGCAGCTGATGATTGGTTCCCTTCCCCACTTGGGGATGCCATGTAACTGTAAAAGGAGAATCCCAAAGGAGCAGCTGGCAAAGACAGCAGGGGGGTGGGGGGAGAGATCTGCATCAAACATAAGACACTGCTCAGCTAGAAGACAGGGCAATCAGTGTTACCCACCACCCTGGAGACTCCCAACACAAGTATTAAGCAAGAAAACCTACAAATGGATAATGCAGTTGCCTAAAGAGAAAACCTAGGCTTATTTTGTTTGAAGCCTCTAGGATCCTTTAAGTAAGACAGAATGCACAAAGCTGAAATTCAGGTGTTTAAACCTTTAAAAAGTTTCCTGTATGGCAGGATAAAACATTTCCAATACTAAAGCAGGCTAGTGCACTATACACTTGTAGTTATAGTTTCTATTATGTACCCCAACCCTCAATGTTCATTTGCCCTAGAGCTCTTCTTCCCCCACTCACTATCGACTCCTGCACAGAAGTGCTTCCCAGGTAGGTACCAACATGCAGTACATCTTTACACTTTGGGGCTCCCAATCTAGCATCTCCAAAGAGACTTATATTCAAAATAGATGAAAATTTATAGGCAAACAGATCTATATCAACAATTTTAATTCACAGCAGCAAAGTATTTTTTTTCCCTTGGGCTGAAAGTCATCCAGGCTATAATCTATCCAAAACCAAGTATATTTTCAGCTCTGTGACAGTTTTCCTACCACCACAACTCCAAGTAGCGTTCAAATCTGTACTGTTTAGCTACCTAATTATGCAGAAGAAAAACAAAGAAAGTACTTTTCACCGACTCATTCAATAAGAGGAAATTGTAACACAGGAAACTAGTTAGGGGATCATCTGTCAAAACCAATTAGAAGATGCTATTTATACATGCTTAGAAAAGACACAACCTCAAACACTAACAATTTCTTTTTAGAAAATACCAAGGTTAGTCCGTATTTAAGAACACATGAATCTAATTCAAGAAATTATTTTTGGGGCCAGGGAGGGTAAGAGGGTCAAAAAATCTTATCCCTGTGCAACTGAAGATGTGCATTACAGTTAAGTGGCTTTTAACGTGACAGAACAAAGCACAGCTGTGGAACAGGCACAGACCTACAGAAAAGGCTGGCAAATGAAGGTGTTCAAATACAGAGACCACGCAGACTGCTTTTTCCATACAGGCCTGATAGTCATTATATCAATTAAAGAAAAAAAGATGATTGCTTTCTGATGTTACTACAGCTACAGATTTCACCTATTACATTGTTTTTTTAAATAGGAATAGATAAATAAAATTTATGAAGCTTTTCTACACTTTTCTACAAAAGCTATCCCCTGTAAAAACTGAAGGGGAGGGAAAACAGAGCAGGAACAAAGTATTTCCTATTAAAAAGGCTTGCTTTGAAATTGAAACACAGAATCTAGTCTATGTATTTCCACAAAAACACACAGCTGCTGGACACTCAGAAATCTCTTGGCCTCAATACTTTTTACTGAGTACATTACTATTGGAGGTCAATCTATTTTAACCACAGCTGCAATGCAATATAATATGTCCATATAGGAACTCATGGTAAGAATGCAATATTTTAATTATACCAAATAAAAGAACAGCTGTTACAGGAGAAATTATTCTAAGATCATATAGTCTTTAATACAAGCTCTTTTTAAAATCACATTACTGTAATTTGAATTTTTTTTTTTTAGAGCAATTAATTAAGTGCCAGTCATCTGGACTACCAGATACTCTTATCAGTCTGTTTAACATTGTGAAGTTCAGTCTTTGGAAAGAATCCAGCTAACCAGGAGCCAGATGCCTACGTATATATTCTATTAAAATATCTAGAAAGACAAGGATGTTTCATTAGAAGGACATTTGTAAATCACCAGGCTTGTCTAAAAGGCCTTTATTATGCGTCTAAGCCACATCCATCTAGGTTATGTGCTTTTGGCTCTCCAACTAACTGGTCCATTCAGTAGACTGTAACACTTACAGTACATCACCTCAGTAATGTTTTCATACATAGGACAGCATGTTTCTTATCAATAGTTCCATACTGTAAAATAGATTTTCTTAAATCTTAGTTTAAATCTATCCTACACTTTAGCAGGAGGGAAACAAAGGACCCACAAGGTCTGAATAATAAAGATTCAGAACTGTTCAGTGTTCTCCAAGGAGAGAATTCAACTGGTCACCCAGAGAGGTCATAAAAGACTCAGAAATTCAGATCTCTGTTATTCTCAGGGTAATACCCTTGTTTTGATGTTTTCCCTGAAATCATTAACTTCTATCATGCCTTTTGCTGAGCATTTCTACTGTGTTGGCGTTCAAAGTCCTAAGTCAGGACCGTAGCCCCAAGCACTATGAAGTAAGTGAGGGAGGAAAACGGAAAGCAGATTGGTACCACAGAGCAGTGTCGCTTCCAACTGTGTTACGTGACATGCCTGCCATCGCAGCAGAGAGCACATTAAGGTCTGGAAGGAGATCTCAGTTCTTCAGAGCTCATCTACGCAGGAGACCCACGCCAACGCACAAAATGGCATGAATCAGAGTCTGGATCGCACCTCTCAGGTGCCAACAAAGATGGCTTTACACCAACTTCAAATTCCTGCTTTTTGGATCCCTGGAAGCTGCTCTAATTACTGCTGTCAGGTAGCTGATCCACAGCCTACAATTACAGGCACTTACATCAAAGTCCAGGACATGGAGTGGCATTTATCAACTCCCTGGTGCTCGTGCACAGGCAGGTTTTCACTGAAGGCACTGTGCCACATGCGAATGGCGTAAGAAAACAGCACACAGATTCTGTACCAAGGGGCTCGGTGCACTGTCTGATACAAATGAAATCCCAAAAGCAATTAAAGTCAAGGAAAGCGAAAGTTTTGGGGGTATAAGGGCATGGCATCAGATTAGACAATTGCCTTGCCTCACAGTAACTTAACTTCACACAGGAAATAATTACTGTACATGCGTCACAGCCATGCCACAAATCTTTATTTTTTATGGAGTGGATAGCGGACATCAGGACAGGGGAAGGGACGTCTGAGAAGACAGCTAACGGTAAGAAAGAGCACCACGGAGGAAACACGCCGCACAGGAAGCTGAACGGACTGAATAGCCTAAGAGCGTAGCAGAGGGCAGGGAGGCACAATCAAGAAGTACTTAAATTAAAGACATGCTAAGAAATCCTGTGCCCTAAAGAAAGGATTTGGTATGTCAGTAATGGGAACATGTGAAGGTGGGAGCATCAGCACATAACATTGGGCTTCTCACAAGGGCTACAGCAGCAGCCAAAGATGATTCTGCCAGCAAACTGGCACAAAGGCCAAGAGTGTTTTAATTTGTCCTGCCACACAATATCCCACAAGATGCCAGTGGGGGCCAGGACCCTGACAGACACCTCAAAGTCTGTAAGCACAGATTTGCATCAAAACAACCCTAAAAAGAAATAGAACTCTAAGTCCCAAATTTATCCTATTCAAAGGCAAGATTCCAAATCAAGAATCCAACTTCTTATTTGCTATTTAAAGTATTAATCTAGCCTTGTATTGTTTTTTTGACAAACTTGACCATGGTATGTCTTGTAGAGAGAGCCATTGTATGCTAATCATCAAAATGAAAAAATCCCCCTTAGCCATCCCCTAAACTCCTAGTTCTGCTTTAAATGTACCCAACTTACATATCAGCATCTACGGCAACCACGTGAGACTTCTCGTGCACGAATCTGCAGAACTGGCTCCAGAACCCATATAGCCAGTTACACGCTGTTTGGATACATGTCACAAGAGTGCTATATGTGGATGATTATAATTAACAATATACCAATACAGTTATTTTCCTGGGCATACTGACTCTTCCAATTATTTACAGAATAATTTGTGACATATAATATTACTTCATTTTTACTTATGAGAATATTTAAAAATGCCTTGGGCTGCCTTGGGGCAGTTAAGGTACATTTGCTTAAGAGAACCACAAGAACAGTTTTTAGTTGCAACTTCCAGTGACTCTGAATGCTGCTATACGAGACTACTGTGCATCCACAGGTGCAACCCAGGATGAGGTAGCTACTTTGCAAGCATGCCATCAGCTACTATTGATTTTCATGCCAATTTCTGAATTATGCTGAAAACCTTCAGTGTACATCACAATTTATCATCCTACCAGTGGCATGCTTTTAAACAGGCTGGTTTAATAAACCCCTTTGGCACACGGACTCTTTTTAAAGGCAGCTCAGATGTTTTATTTTCTTTGCAAGAGTGAAAGGACAATGAAATTAGAAAGAAATCTTTGTAATGAAAATTGCTTCATACAAGAGTTTCCTTCCAATTACAAGCTATTAATCCAATAAAATATTTTCTGGCTTGACACTAGTTCATATATATTACACTGTATATCAAACAATTATCCACTATGTACTACTTTGATGCAGCTGAATATGTTCCATTCAAGAAGTGCACATTACTAAACTATATCCCAACTACAGTTTCTTTTTCACTTTAAGAACCTTTGATCAGCCAAGCTATGTAATTACTCTTAAGCGTGGTTAGGGTGTCTGCTGGAGTGCAGGGCCATACAGCAATTTTTTTCCTCTCTCTAGGGAAAAGCACATCAATTGCTTTCAGCTAAATGCACTCACATATGAATATTTTAGTACAATTTAATGTTTCTGCACCAACCCCAAAGGAGCAGAGCATCAATTTGTGAACATAGTTTTCTTGGAGTTAAAAGCTATGCTGGATAATGCAGGATGAAAGGGGTTGTCAATCCTTAGCTTTTTAGCAAGTCAGAGAAAGGTAGTCCGTAAATTCAGTCCCAGCTGCATACAAACAGCTCTCTAAAGTTTGCCACTATAAAGCTACTTTTCAACAACAGTGAATTATCAGAAGAGATATTCCAAAAACAATTTCCCAAGCATGGTCAGTTTTCCCAACACTATTCCCATCTGCTAGCTACCTAACAGCCTCAACCATTTATACAATGAAAAGTGCACCTGCCAGTCTGTTAATAAAACCCACAAACGTAATGTACAAATAGCACATTCCTACAAAGAAGCTAGCTGAAGGTAGGAGAAATTAAGTAAGGTACCATGTGTTTGAATACAGGAACTTTAGTATCTCAATATTCTCTTGTATATGTAACAAATTAGGAAGTAAGGAAGATCTTACCCCTGATAAGCAAGGAGTACAACATTTTTAAAGTGAGTACAATCAAGATGACAGGAGTGACACTTCTCATGAAGCTAAGGGAATTAATTACTTCATTCTGTTGTTAGTAATTTTAGGTAAGAGCCAGAGAACAAAAAGGAACAGAAATACTGGAATAAAATATACCTTGTTTCACTTTCCCTATACTTCCCCACAAAAGAGTGAAGGGAAACAAAACTTAACAGATCTGCTAACCTGAGCAAGCAAATGATCCCTGAGAAAGCGATGGGAAGTAATACTGAAGAAGAGAGTTAGTATCCACTTATCACACAATGAAACCATGAGTCACTCATGCATTTTAGAGAAAACAAACCCAGGCTAGGTGAAGTATTTGATTGCTTTGCCACCAAATACAAAGAAATAAAAAACATAGGAATAATGTAAATAATGTGATAGTCTTTCTCCCTTCCTGCCACTCCCAAAGCAAGAAGATGACTACTAAGTGCTAAAAAGCCACTTACTGCAGTAAAAGGGAGTGCCTAGTAAAATATTGGGGCATATACAAGCTCAGAAAACGTCCCAGTCTCTTGTAAAAGAAGCAGAGCAACAGGAATTCCACTGCTCTCTAGAAGACCATTCTGCACCTTCCTGTATCTCTCTGCCAGGAAATGCTTCCTTGCCATTCAGCTTTCCTTTTCCTGCTTCTAATTTCATCACACTCCTGCCTTTTCTACCTAATGTAACACCTTCAGTTGTTCCTGTTCTTCCACGGCTTTGGTGCCTTTCAACTGAACCAACATCTCACTCTTCAGCACCTCTTTAAGAGGCATGCCTCTTGTTCCCTCATTATTACTGTCAATTCCTGACAGTTGTAAATCTTCCTCCCTTTTGAGTTCCTGCAATCCATTACATTCAGAGAGACCCTCTGGTATGAAATCGAAGCTTAAGCACTGAAGCAAGTTTACTCCTGGCGATCATATCAGAACTACACTGAATTCCCATCTGCCTTCCCCACCTGAGGTTTCTCAGCACATGCAATATCCAAATGCATCTGCCTTCTGTGCAATCATATCACATTTCTATAGCACAATCATCTAATCCAATGTCAATTATTACTACATCATATATTTCCTAACTTCTGCCTTCCTGAGTCTTCCATCTCAGTTTCTTGTCACCTGTTGGTATTTTTGTGCCCAATGTTGAAAGCAAAAAGACAGCAGCAACTGAACACCTAAAAAAATCCAAACAAACAAACAAACCCGGAGTTCTGCCTGGCTGCGCTTTCCCTGCTGGATGAACCCTCCGTACTGTACCCTCCTCAAGAAGAAAACCTCGCAATAAAGTCTCAGGTGGTGAAGGTGAGGCTTTTTAGCTGTGGTCCACCGACGGCTAACCCTGGATGGACACCTGGAGTCCTACAGTTGTGAAATACTGGTCTGGCCACATCTTCCCTATTGCCAGCTAGGAAAACCTACAAAGAAAGCTAAAGCAGTTACAGAACTGGACTCTGAAAGAACACGGACTTCAACAGATGAAAATAAAATAAATTAAAAAAGAGTGAAGTGTACATTTAAACTCTGAAGATATTAAATTAGAAGGATGCTTTTCAGGCAGCAGCAGATCCTTCACAAGGTCAGAGGATAACAAAATAAACAGCCTAAAATGACACACACATTCTGAAAAAAAGCAACTCTCAGTGCCACTGAGGTTTTGTTTGTTTTCTAGGGGGAAGAAGTTGAGAGTGAGATAATCCCCATACAACCCCATCTTCCTTCAAAAGCTAAAGGGAGAATACAATTAGAATAGGACACCAGGAAAAACTTGGGAGACCATGGGAACAATTTGGGTGTCCAAACATAGGTGCCTAGTGGCATTGTAGACAGCGTAGGATTTCCCACCTGAATCACAGATGTGCTCCAGAAGGAAGTCTCCAGGTCCCACACAGCGACTACCACCCCTGTGAACGTACTTTTTATACCCCAGATGGCTGAAATGGCATTAGACATCTATTTGTAGGCATTCAATCATCCCCTATACGCCCCTTCCTCACAAATCTGTACTGCAAAGGTCACAGTTCAGAAACGAACAGAAGCTACTTAAGGCTCATAGCAGTTGCTTTCCTGTTCTCACAACAGTCAGATTTTTTTTTTTTTGTTTAAATATTAGACAAATTACACAAGTTCATGAGAAAGATTACATACTTCTTTGTATGTTAGAGATGTTGCTAATTATACCTAGGGTAAGGAAAGCTAATATTGAACTAATAAATGAAGCATTCGTGTTCCATTTATAGAAGTTTTGTATAACTGAAACACATTATTTACCTTCTTTCTTCTCCTCCCCCCTTTTGTTCTTGTTTGTTTCTTTTTTTTTGTGAACAAGATAGAAAGAACTGGGAAGATTTTTACTGTGAAAACTAACGCCCCTGACTATTTGAAATTTCTTATCTAAAAATAGCAGTTACTCTGGGGTGGTGGTGGGAGGCTTGATTTGTGCAGGGAATTTAGGATTTTCTAACTGGATATACTTAACTAGTACTTAACAGTAGGCACTCATGGGAAGGATATCTTTATCCAAAACCAACTAATTTGAACATTCTTACAAGGGTTTTTTTCTTAAACAGAAACTACACACGGTGCTTGATCTGAGAACTGGATTTCATTTTTCTGCAGAACACCTGCATATAAGAAAGAGTGGAAAACAACTGGCTTCTAATTTAAAAACATACACTCTTAAAATGGTTGTCACTGATTAAAGACATTGAATATACTAAATTACTTTTTAAATTAGGAAGATAACATTTTATATTTTAATATATCCACTTATGCCTAAAAATTTCCTTCCTTCCATCTCATCAAATAATACAAATCAGCCTTCTCTTTCATAAGACAGAACGTTCAAACAGGAGCGGCAATCACCTGAAATCAACAGGTAAAAAAAAGCTACTAACAGGAACAAAAATAATACACCAAACATTTTAACAGCTGGAATAAAATTATACAAAAGAAAAATTACCAAAGATCCAGGAAAAAAAAAAAAAAAAGCATAAATTCCAACATGAACAAAAGCTCGAAGTTTAGAGATCCATGGCTATTTTGGCAGTGTAGATGTACTGTATAGAACTAATTCTCAAACAGAAAGAAGGTGAAATTTGTACTCCTTAATTAACTGCGTTCTTTCATTACTTAAGCAAAATGAACTACAGCTGTTGCTTGACTGGCAGTTTGTTCATGTATTAATGCATCAGCATTTCAGGGAAGCTGCTGTGGCTGTGAGGTTCTCATGTCCTGTGATGCGCTGTCTGGGCTGCGCTCTTAAAAACTGAAGCCAGTCACAGAATTACCGAAGGACCAACGACCAAAATTACCCTTCCTTCACCAAATCCGCAATCAAAGGCACAAGGGAAGAAATAAGCAGATCTTTTAGATTATTACCCTCTTACCCAGTGATCAGCACAGAAACACTCCCCAGCAGCCATACACAAAAAGCAGCAGTAGAAGCACCTCCCCTCCTCCTGAGCTTGTAACTAACTCTTCTCCCTCTGTAGTCTCAAAAATGACCCAATTCCAGAGTCCGTTAAAAACAATGCATTCCAATCCTCCACTGAGACTGGGCAAGAGACTATTAATAGAAGACTAAGAGCATACGCTAAGATACTTTCCCATCAGAAACTAACAGCTGCACAGAAGAGCAAGTATGTCTCAAACTCCAAAAGTTTCTTGTATCCAAGATTCTTTCCCTGCTTAAAACCCACACGCCCAGGAGGGCACGCACCATGTCAACTGGAGTTCACAACTACACACAAAACTCAGGTCTCAGCTAATACAACTAACCAATGTACAAAGTTGCTTTGCAATTTTCCAGATAAAACGTCATGAGCGCTCCCTGAACTAGTGATATCAAGCATACCTCACAGGAGAGAAAGCAGTCAATTAGAGGAATAGCCAGTACAATCTTGACCTGATCAAGAAAGTTCAGTTCTACTCCTTCTTTAAGTGAACTCTATCTTCCGCTGCACAGAATAATTTTCTAGCTAAAGTACCAAAAAGACAGTGAAGTAGAATTAGGAACATGAAGTTAAGAATTTGCAGCTTTAAACTGCCTCATATTTAAGATACCTATCCCAGCACATTGAAAAATTAATTCCTCTAGTCAGCATCTCTGAAGGCTTAGTATCAATTCAACTTGCACTTTCATTACAATTAACATAAAATATTTTCTATACTTCGAAGCCACTGTATGCTGTCCTTGCATTTATTTTAAGATCCAGAAGAAATATTTGAACAATTTGAAAGAAGCAACATATAATTTTCAGTACTCTGCATAACTCACTACTTAATAAATATTTGTTAAGAAGGGAGATGGGAGAGAAATGCACCAATCTGCTGACAAAAAGATGTAGCACCATGCAATTGTGCCAGTTAGGATCATTTATTGACACAATAGTTAAACATTCATTAGTCAGTCCTGACTGACTAATGGCTATTTTAACAATCCTCTAGAAGATGAAAATGATGACATTGATGTGATCCTATGATGTGGCTGTATGTTCTTATGACTTTCACATGTTGCTATGAGCCATCTGTGGCAAGTTATAGCACTATATCTTCATCAAAAACTAGCCTTTTTTGTTTCAATATAATTGTTTATATGCCCTTGACTCTGGAAAGAATGCTCATCGTTGAGCCTTGAGACACACAAACCACAGCTGAGCTGTCTTCAAATTAGCATTTTCCACTTCATTAACGGATATTTGGGTACTGAGGAACTACGGATTGTCAGTGTCATCTCATGCCCTTTCAAAATATGCAGTTAAATGACACTCAGCTTACTCCCTGGCTTTCAAATGTTTGGGTTCACAACAACCAACTAAAGATTGCCTCCTTATGTCAGCCAACTCCGCCTTCTTTGGAACCTGCAATTTCCATATATGTTGCAGTTGCACTTCCTGAATTAGTGTTGATTAGCTTGCCGAGACCTATAGCTGCCATATGTTGGACCTCATGCCTACTGTGTGACCAAAAGAATGTACATTATATTTAAATACAAATATTCCCTTAGCAAAGAGGAAGTATTACACTGGGGGCTACAGCTGTCCTGCACTATGTCCAAAAAAAATAACAGTTACATACTATGCACAAAAGAAAGACAGCACCAGAAAGAAGAGTTAGGGTTGCATTTATAATCTGTAAAGCCTCACAATTTCCTTGCATAGCAGAGGTTAATATCACTGCTATCAAGATTTTGGAAAAACACAATATGCAACCAGGTGGACCTTAAGTCTTATCAACAGGTCTATTTCTCAAAAGCTGTTTTTTGTAGCAGTTGGTTATCCTGTAGGTTTACAGGTTAAACATTAGTGTGCCTAGAAATAGCTCCACTTAGCCCTATGGGGCTATCATCAGAAGGCCTCTGATGAAGACAAAAAAAAAAAAAAAAAAAAAAGCAGCAAACATCCCTAACCCACATTTCAAGACAGAAGAACTCAGAAGCATGAAGTATCTTGTTCAAGAAAACCCAGCAGGCAGAACCGACAACAGACTCCGGGAATCACAGGTTCCCGTCTTTGATATCTTCAAGCACTGCTCTATCCTGCTGGATGTATTACTGGAAAAATAATGTTCGTGGTTTGAAGTTCTCAAATTTGCAGCTCTTAATGGTACAAAGGCAAAACATTTCAGATCCTATCAAGGCTTTGGACAAGTACAGCTTTTTAGTATTATTTACATTATTGTGATTTGGTAAATGCAGCATTTGAAATATGACAAGTTTCTCTAAGTTCCAGCTCACCTTCCCTTTCTTGTCTCATTAAACCATTAACAAGTAAAAAGTTGCTCTTTGGTGCCTTCTGTTGCCATACGCACTCATCAAACAGAACTGCTTACTGAAAGGCTAAATGTTTACTCAGTTACGTAGCTCAAAGTGTACATCTGACAGATTGTCATACCTGCCCATGTTCTTAGTCACAATTCCCTACTCATGTCCATGATCATCGCAGCTCAGTACTTGCTAGCGCACATTCTACCCCACACTGAGATAAGCTACATTTGTATCTTCTTATTTACAAATGCTCACGTGTACTTTATCTGTCTACCACTTTCCCCACACTTCCCCAGGTCATAAGGAACAAGGAAAGCAATCTCAGACTTCTACGTGACAGAAAGGCCCCCCCTAGATCCAAAAAGACACAGGAATAGAAATTGGTCTCCTGTGATATCAGGATGCATAGCAGAAAAGATGTGCAGCAGGTTCTTTCCCAACATTAAGCCACTCATTAGAGTATGCCCTTCTTGGTATTTCACTCTACAGCAGCCAGGCTGTAGATTATTTCTCTCTTAAGTTCCTTTCATCTCTCACAAAAATTTTGCTTAGAATGTTATGCAATAATCCAGTTACGGTTACCAAAACTTTGGAAAAAAAATCATCACCTGTAAAAAACCCAAAAATCACACTTCCCAGAGATCAAGCCACATGTCAATATAATTTCAAGTTTATGTTGGCAATGACATAGTTTAGCATATCAGTGATGGCTGTTAGAAAATTTAAAAAGGTTCAGCACAGGCAACTATGAAAAAATCCAGCATGCAAAACCTCTGACAAAACAGTCTGCAGAACGCTTCCGATTGACCCAAAGTCGAGATTTACATCCCAGCTTGCTGCTGTAGCTTTGCAAATGCATGGTCCAGTGACAATATCACAATGGGCACACTAAGATCTTCCTGTTAGGCTCAGTATTAAGACTTAGCGCATTTCTAAGCATCTGCTTTGAAGGAAAATGCATGCTAGAAAACATCACAGCTCTTTTATGAAAGATATTTCCATACTTACTGGTGCTACTATTTTGCCCGTCTGTCCAACTTGCATGTCATTAGGAACAAAGCCAGCATCAACAGCTGCACGGGAAGCTCCAACTAGTTGAAAGAAAATATTTCCAGTGTTTTCTTTTAAAATATTAGCAAGCCAAATTTCTATCACCATAAAAGCATGTGTATTTTACTGAAGAGACCCACACTCTAAGGGCATGTATTTAGAAACTTCCTTCTTAAAAGCTCTTATAGTAATCCCTCTCTATACCACTGGCTGAAACTTCCAAATACAAAGTGCTAATGCACTTCATAAGCAACAGGAAATCCTTACTCCCAGCACCAAAGGGCCATATATTTAAAACCAAGGATTTCAGTCTGGCATATTTCCATTATTTTCTCTTGTTGCTTTGTCAAAAAAGGATTTTCCCATAAATGCCTTCCCATAATGTTCCTCCAAGTTTGAACAGAACACATGTGCCATCTTATATTGCTGTGGAGCTCAAAAGTCAGGCATAGTAAAGAAAAATATCAAAGTAAACTTGAAAATGCCACACGGACATTTAGTTAGTGAAGCCACCAATTAAAAAAAAAAAGCCATTCATGTAAAACTATAAATGTATTATTACATATGAAATCTAAAACAAATGTAGTTAAAACGTTAATGCAAACAGTTCCTCCTCCTCCCCCAACCTTTACTTAAAATATTTTGCTGAAACACTGTACATGGTCAGTTTTCTCCTGTTAATACAAAAGCATAGCAAAAAGACTCAAACTACAAGAACTGTGAGAAGGATTCTGTAAAGGAGTGGTATATAAGGATGTATGAAGAAAATATCAGCTCTTCAGTGAGCTAAGACCATTTTTTAATTTATACAACTTCACTTTTTCTTTGTGAGCTTGTGTTCTGGAGATTTGCGAAGGACAGGGAATATTACAGTTTAGTATTTTGCTTCATACACGGGCATTTAAATACACAGTTGACCACCAGGACAAGACAAAACTTTATCTACGACTAAACTAACAGGATGTTAAGAATTTATTTGATAGAGACATGAAAATAAAAGACTTAAGATGAACATTGTTTTTAATGCCACCTTTTAAAATATTTAAACCATATTAAACAATATTTAAATATTTAACCAGGGTTAAAAAAGGGAGGAAAACAAGTTTACCTGCAGCATGCAATTGATCTGCAAGATCATATAACAGCTTAAAATTTTCACCGCTCTTCAAGCCTCTCCCTTAAAAGTTAAGAACAAAAAAAGATAAAGAAGAACATAATATGCTTTAAGATTTTTTTTATTGCCTACATAAACCTTCTGTATGAATATTTGTGTTTGCAAAGGCAGAAATATATGCTTGCATAGGGTATTTTTGAATATATTACTAAATAGTATTTAATATTTGGAGATTTAGCTTTTGTCTTTGTGATTAGTATTATTATTTCATATGTATAAACCACTACCACTCTGTCTAGTTTACTTCCTGCACACAGCACCATCAGGATCATTCTCTGAAACCAGGGAAACAGTTTTTTTTACTAATTTGTGCTCCCTCTGCTGGCTTTAGGTACAAAACTCTGTAGTGGGATAACTAAGGAATAAGTTTTTAGCCATAGGCATACAGTAAAAATCACAGCCCATCACTTTATACCTGAAGAGCAGAATACAAACATAATGATTTTTTAAACCATTAAAGCCATTACATAATAATGTTTGGACTGCCTGTAACGATTAGCAATAATTTTTAACATGAAGGATTTGGATCTAAAAACACTTCACATTGTCATATTTGGTGGGTCCCTTTAAAATTATAGCAATGTTCTTAAAAAGCCTACTATCATATGTTAAACTCATGTTTGCCTCTTCATGAAACACACATGTTGAGTGCATTCCCACTGGCTCCTATGCCGTATTTCAGAATTACATCATAATATTTTTTTTTCAATGTATCACATTATACTGTTCTGCTACAAATATTATTTAATCAAGACATACCATTACTTAAATGCAACATAACACAGTTTTTGTATTATCTACTTACCACCCGATACAACCACTTTTGCACTAGTAAGCTCTGGTCGATCGCTTTTTGTCAACTTCTGCTCAATCCATTCAGACAGACCAACAGGCGGTGGAGGGGTTACTGCATTCATCAGATGAATAAAAACATCCACAAGAAAAAAGATAAAGCGTGTATTTTCAACCTTTTAAATTTGAGCTTAAACTTAATGCAAAAGTTAATTCTATAACCAATTCTACCACAAGCTTTTAACTACTATCGGTAATTGCTCTGTGGCTCTGAGTTACAAGCCTCTTTCATTAGTCGTGTTTAAGTAACATATAGTAAAAGCTGCACTAAAATGAAGGTCTGTTGTGTAAGTAATAGACTGGTATCAACCCAGCGTAATAAGTGTGGTTCTTATTAAGACAGGCAAACAAGACAATTCAGTAGTGCAATGACAGTGCAATATGCTAATCCTAAGTATCAAGTAGCATTTGTTTCCCAACAACCACAGACGTTAGCAAATACTGAATGGGTCAGGGCAGGTACTAAGCCACCCAGAAAAATATGAGGACTGAGACACACACACACGCAGCACATTACTAATGATTGCCTCTGCTGGATTTACAGCACAGTCATAAAAAGGCCCACAGGCGAAAAACAGTAGAGGTGATCAAACATTGGAACACGTTGCCCGGAGTGGTTGTGAAGTCTCCATTTGTGGAGATACTCAAAGCCTGACTGGACACAGTCCTGGCCAACCTGCTCTGGGCAGCTGGACTAGATGATCTCAACAGGTCCCTTCCAATCTCAACTATTTTGTGATTCTGCACATCGATTTCTCTATTATCAAAGCTACACTTGCTTCATTAAAATAATAATTTAAACTGATTTAGTTAAAACTGATCTAAACCAACAACTGGGTGTTCTCAAATCAATTTAAACTGCTAGTAATTTAGACAGACACTGTAATGACCTATCTCAATTGAAATACGACCGATTAAACCAAAACTGTGGATAGCCAGCCACTTTTATTTTTGCTCAATCTTGCTTTGAAAACCAATCTGGCTATTCAAACAGCTGTAACTTTAAGGAAAAGTTTCAAGATTGTGGTGGCAGAGGTTTAAGCAGCGAGTGAAACAGGCACAGATTTCAGCACAGATAACCTCCATTTCTGGTCAAAGTAGCAAGTGAGCAGATAATCCATATCGTCCCCTACCAGACATCACTAAAAAGTGCAAGTACCTGTATTAAAAGCATAAAGCTAAGATTATGACAATCAGTTTGCTTTGACAAATACTTCTCCAAAACATCACCATGCAGTGAGCAAAACTAACTCTATTACATGAAATGACAAAATACCAGAACAAATACTCACACTTTTCTAAACTGGCACTACCACCACTTGTTGGTGCAGCCTCAAAAGAAGTTCCTCGTACGGTAAATACTTTAATTGCTTCATCACATTGCACAGTGCAAAGAATATTTCCTAAAAAAATTTCACATTATATTTTTAAAAAAGATAATATCATTCTATGCTTTTTAAAAAACAAAATTAATATCAGAAACACATTACCCGTTCTACTAGAATAGGCAACATTTAGAAAGTTACTTCCCAAAACTGCAGTTTTAGTGACTAAAACTTGAAACCTAGGCACTTAATAAATGTAGATTACAAATATTTGAATTTATACTCCATGTTTTTGAAGTATGATAACAAATCCTCTATTTTTAAAGGATACAGAGCATTAAAATAATCTCCTATGAATGGGCTTTTAAATTTAAGAAGGGGGGGGGGGGGGAAACCCCAACTTTGAAAGTGCCATTCTTAAACACCAAGAGTGTCTATAACACAAAGTAGATCTTTTATCCTGTTGCATGAATTCATCAGAAGACAATGAGGCCTGCCCCAAGTATCTGTGGGATTGTGTTTCTCTCAGTAATGTATAATATAAGGTGTTTACTTCACACTGGGGGCTGCAGGGAACACTAAAAGAGAAAAATGCTGCCAACGCCAGCTATTCATAAACAAAGTCATTTTGAAACTGTGAATTACTGGGAAGTAACTTAAAAGTGCAACACAAAACCACATTCTGGCAACATAACTCAAAATGTAATACCACGTTGGTACACATGGTACAATCTTGTACAGTAAAATTAAGAAACAATAAGGTCATATCTAAATTAAAACACAGTGTCAGACAAGCATTAGAGAAACAAGACTGAAAAAAGAATTGCAAACTAAGTCAATTAAATATTATAAATAATTAGTTCAATGTCTTCATAATTAGGAAAAATAACCCTGTGGTATCTTAAATCAGAACTAATGCTAGTCATATTAAATAAAGCTGGACAATTAACTTAATGTCTTACGTTTTACAAAATCTGATCAAAAGTACATTAACAAAGAAATGCACTGTGTATAAAGGAGATTACCAAATTCTTTTAATTAAAGTGACAGACCTGGTTTCTAACTGATAGCACCAAAGTTGTTGGGATTACTTGCTTTCTCATACATGGAGCATCATGTCCATCCCCAGGTTTCATTTTTATGAACCACAGCAATTCAGATTGTGAAGTGAAAGTGAAAATTCCTATCATGTTCCAAGGTACTAAGGGTCCTTTATTGCACAAATACCACATACCTTGTGTGATTACCTACCTGCATAGATAGTTCTCACAAAAGTGTCTGGTGACTGAATTTCAATAATGTCAGAAACAGGGGCAACATCAAGTTTGCCAGCCACTCTGGGAATAAGATTCTAGAAGTTAAAGATGAAAAGTTAGCAAAATAAATGCTAAGTAAAATGCACACAGTCAGTAAAAGAATGCCTGCTGTCCCGATTTTAACTTCATATAATGCTGTCTGTAAGTAAAAAGGCACATACCATTGTAAGATTTTTGTAGGGCTACTCATGTAGCTTTAGCAGCCAAATAAAATCCCATTACTGTAATAACATCAGACATTTTATGAGACTTACCGTAAGTAAACCCTTAAGTCAATATCTTAAGTTAGGAGACTTATTTACTTCAATAGTTTAAAACTGAATATAGATGCAATTTACTCAGAAAATTGACAATTATGGATTGCTGAGCTCTTTGCACTTCAAGGAAAAAAAAGCATTTTTGGAAGCTAGTTACCAGAGACAATAGGAAAAAACCCCCTGCACTCTCCCCCCAAAAGTAAAAAAATTATTTTAAAAATTAATATTAAAATATATATCTCCTGCTCTGAAATTGACTTTAGAAAATTACTTAGCACCTTTAGGAATGGGAAGGAGAATAAAAAGAGCAACATAAATCACAAAGACATTAATGACAGCAAGAGCTTTGCTTGCTTTTTGTCGCCTTCCTAATCTGGTACAACAAAAAGCACCCAGTTCTGAAATCTTTACTCACATTAAGTACTTAAAAATGGAAACGTAAGCTTTAAAGCAAAAGCTATTAACCTTTACTAAGACACTGCAGATCAAAAATAAAAAGAAAAAATAAAATAAAAAACCTTAAGACTTAAGGTATGTAAAGATTTCTCTTCGCAAAATTACAAGTATACAGATTGATATTGATTGGAAGTGAAAGCAGTCAGATGGAAGGCTGATGTCATTATTCATCCCGCATTGGCAAGATTTCTGAAGTATCCTTTTTCTCTAATTTAGCTGCACCACAACGTTGACCAGATTGTTAGTACTGAGATTCTCCGCGTACTTAAAAACACGCTCCTTAAAAAAACAAAAAAACTTTGAAAAACTGTATTTTCATTAAAAAACATCTTGGCTAGGACTTGGATCTGTGTTATTTATATATATATTTACAGACATTTCAGTCTACGTGACTTACATCATAGATGCAATTCCCCCCTTCCAAAATGCAAATCATACATTTTTCATCTCCATTCACTGTACTTTTCCTTACAATTTTCATAATGCTTTCAGATCACTTAATCTATTTTGTGTTATTGTACATTCTGCCTTGTGTAGATAAAACTAGCCAGTTACCACTAAATACTTCTTCTACACTGTCCCTTTGTCCAAATCAGCCCATAACAAAACTCAGACATGGATCAGTGTTTCTAACTAATGATCTCTTAAGTGAACTACTGTAACGTTTTTTGAAAACTCAAAACTGTCCATGGCTGACCACCTTCAGGCATTTGATTCACACTCTTAGGCACAACAGTGTCTCTGTTTCTTTTCTACAAGAAATTTTTGACGTACTTTGATGTACTTACCTTCCCAAAGGCAGATGCTCCAGCGCAAATGTGGGTGTAATTAAATTTTTTATGAGTTTCCAAAATCAAGGGAGTCAGCTCCTCTGAGGATAAAAATACATTGCTCAAAATTTACAACTATCGTATTTTCAGTTGCAAATATAAATACCGTATTTTTGTCAATAGGTAGGAACAATTCTCACCTGCTAGAAATCCCTTATATACATCATGCTGAGCCACTAGAACTTTTGCAACACCCTGAACTTTGCTGACTTCTTGTGCTACCTATGATTACAAATGAATTATTGTTAGTTTGTATTATAACAGGCATCACAAACAAATAACAAGAGAGAGTCCCTGCTGCAAAGAGCTCACAGCCTATAGATTAGTTAAAACTGGAACACAAAAGTATGTGAATTTCAAAATCAGAATGAACCTGATGGAATAAAATGCAGATCTTCTGACTCACAGCATAGGGCCTTATGGGATAACGAAAATGAATTTTGTGAATAAGAAAACTACAAAGCAAATCAAACATAGGAAAGCCTGCCTCCTATATGCAGGATTAC
This sequence comes from Theristicus caerulescens, assembly GCA_020745775.1. Taxonomy (NCBI): domain Eukaryota; kingdom Metazoa; phylum Chordata; class Aves; order Pelecaniformes; family Threskiornithidae; genus Theristicus; species Theristicus caerulescens. The sequence goes on along the minus strand of CM036566.1, from coordinate 29,319,594 downwards.
ACAATGATCTCACAATTTATTACAACAGCTGATAAGAATCACACTTGAGGATTATTGCTCAGTATTCTGATATAATCATCAAGAAACCAATCCTACTTTCTTTTAAATCAGTCAATATCTACTGCACAAGCATCTAATGCAAATACAAATGTACAGCCATGTTATGATCTTTATCCAAATTTTAGGAGCAATCCTTTGTTTGCAGCTGACTCTTTGCCTACTGATGTGATGTATATTTTCAATTCTATATTTATGCATTTTTTCCTTTAAATTTGCAGAAGTGAAGTTTAAATGATAAAAGGGTTGTTGCAGATCAGAGAGAAGAGGACTGACAGCCGTGTCTGGAGACCACATGCATCATCCCAGAACTACCATAGTTTTACTGAGCTCGCTGAGTATCAGTTTACCCTCAAAAATTAACAAGAGGAAATAAACAAAAATTCTATAATAGCTGCTACAGAACATCCGTTTGAGTAACTGGCTCTTTTGTCCTATCAACACAGATTCTTACAAAGAAACTTAAAAAAACCCCCAAACCTTCATTTTTCGTAAAGTACTTTTTCCCAGCATGACATACATTGACAAACAGACACCATATACTTAGGATTAAAAAACAAACAAACAAAACATTCCCAATCATTTTCCTACTACACAAGTGCCAAAGAATAAGGAAACTCAAAGACAGAAATTGCAGGCAAAATTAATTTTTTTTTTGTTTTAAATTTTCTTGATCTAGATAAATATTTGCTTCCAGGTCTCTAGCTTGAACACCTGGGTCTCAGTTCAGAATAGCCACTGAGGTTTCTCCACCTATTTGTGAATTAGCTGCCATAAGCACACCTCCTGCATGATAAATTACATATTGCTTTCAGAATAACAATTCATAAACAATAGCTTAGTACGAAAAATATTAGGCATAATTATTTGTACTTTTACTGTTCACACAAGAGTACATCATGCTGGAATAAAAGTGTCACTAATGTACTAACTATATTGTCTCTAGATTGTGCGCATAAAAATTAGACTAAATACAACAGTTAATATACAAGAAACTTTTTTAGACGTAAGCTAGATGATAAAGTCAGGAAGCACTAATTTCAGAATCTGAGGTTGCAAACACACTCTGTAATTGACTAGTAAAAGCAAGATGCTCAGAAGCCCTATTTGTCACTGTACTCTTTCATTTCTGCTGGTTTCCACTTGAACAAGTGCAAGCTTCTTTCCAAGTTCCCAGCATGGCAACGTTTGTCTTTCAAACTTTACAGGGAAATACTGTTTTAAAAGTTAATTGTCCTTTAGTCCTATAAAAATTTGCTTGCTTAAGCTTATAACAACTGGTACTGATATTCTCCCATGTGAAATGAAATCTATACCCATATTTTCACTTCAGAAGACAAGCAGTTCAAGCGCAGGACATTTCCGACAGATTAGCAATTCCTGGCACAGTTCCTCTTCACTAGAGATTATTTTTCAGGCTGACCAAGATGCTACCAAGTATTGTTGCACTGCATTCATTATTTCATTCATATGAAAATAGCATTTCCTACCTTGTCACAGCTGGTACCAGCTACTAAGCAAGAAACTTCACCTCCAAGACGTTTTGCTGCAGTGATAGTATTTAGCGTAATGGGCGTAAGGGTCTCATTGTTGTGTTCTGCTATGACTAATGTACTCTGAAACCTCTGGAGCAGCGATGCCTTTAAATAAAAAAGGGGAGAGAGAGAGAGAGAGAAAAGTTGGATACTCGGCATTTAAGTAAAAAACTGTTCCTAAGAGCATCCAATGCTTTACAGAAAGTTATCAGTTATACAAACTGTAAAACACTGCTGTCAAACAAAACAGGCTACATCTAGATGATTTTTATTAAGTAGACAGAATACATAAGGTGATTTTTTTTTTAAAAAAAAAAAAGAAAAAGGTATAAACTCGCTTGACTTCAGCATATATATAACACGCTGTGTTTAAACTAAAACCTCCACAGGAAAATACTGAACAATATTAAGAAAAACATTTTAACACATTCCATTCAAGCTCAGTTGATCAACTTCACAAAGTACCTTAAAGAGTGAAGATTAGACCAGCAAGACTAAGACACAACGAAATCAAGGGTAGAAAATAAGTATTTACTTGTTGTTTTTTTGGAGTTGTCTTTTTTTTCCATTATAGGTTTTAGCCAAAATCTAGCTACAGAACACACTTTTTTAACTAGTTATGTATAAAGGCAAAATTGTATGCCATGGCAGGATGACAAGTAAGCAGCAAGGGCTCACAGCCTGAAAACACACTAATAGAACTGTTGATAAGTGTCAGGTTCATTTTTTCCTGTTTTCCTTTAAAACATTTGACACTTGACCACTTAGTCTACCACCACAAATTTAATGGTCCTTAAATAATAATTTTGACCAATTCACCATCCACACACAGACTAACTTCTAAAGCAAAAATGAAAGAAAAAAAGAGGGGGGAAAAAAAAAAAGGCAAAGAATTGCCATGAAACCTTCTAAGCTCTGCGACTTTCCTCTCTAATTTTCACATGATCCTGGAAAAAGCATTATTCCTCCAAGACTAATACTAGGGTAGGGAAAGGGTTTGGGGTGGGAACGGGAATATTATCCTCCAAGTCTTTGTTTATCCTACATAAAGCCTAAATCAAGACTCGAGTTATGATCAATGTAATATGGAACACGTGGAAAACAAAACGTATTCATTAATATGACCAAGGCACAAATACTAACACAACACTAAAGACTGCACAGCCAAATACTACTTTTTTAAACATATATTGTGACCCCATCTCCCCTCATGCCAAATATGCACTTACCCACCACTTAAACTAGAAAAAAAAGCTTCAGAAAATCTGAGAGGCTAAAATTTGGATATGGACTTCAACCACACAAAGCCTACCAACATGCTAAACTTCACACAGAGAAAGCAAATCCTGAGGACTTCTCTGAAGCTAATCACAGTGTAAAAGTATAAATACAAAGATAAGTTTTTGCAGAATCAGGATCGTAATTTGTCATTTTGATTAAAACAATAAGGATTCTTGTAAAAGTGCTCTGCATTTCAGCTTTTATGCTTAAGGTTACTTGTTATGATTAAATATTCTAAGACTGCTTGAAGCCAATTGCCAGTAACAAAATATTTATTGCCAATATAGATCAGACACCATATTTTTGATTATGTTTCATACATCATTTGCAATAAAAGTTATGAGATTTTAGTCACCGTTTGAAGAATAAATCCATGCTTTTGTGGCAAAAAGCCCACTTTTCCAATGATTTATAGTCATGTCGCAGGGTAAAGTGGACCATGCTCCTGAAAGGTTCTGAAGTTTTCACATTTCCAAAGGGAGCCGCATGCATTTTAAACACGCACTTAATTCTGACTATATTATGATCTTTTCCCTAAATAAGTAATGCACCACCAGAGGAGCTCTGTATCATTCTGTCAAACGATTCTAGAATAAACTGAGAAATAATTTTTTTAGCCAAAAGAATAAGAGCAATGGATATTGCTTGAGCAGACTGGATATTACAGCATTAACCAGGTATTACATCTAAACTGATAATCCCACATTTTATATCTGTGGGAACTGCACACCGGAAGGTCACTTTATGCCTACACGTATGACATTTCTGAATGCAAAGACAAGATCAAATTCAAAATAAATTAAAAGTCACATTCTAGATCTTGGGTAAAAATCCTGGACGACAAATAAGATTCCTATGCGAATCTGAATTTTACTATACTAACACACATTAAAACTTTTTTTTTTTAATAAACAAAACCAAAACCAACTGACTTTTGTTTGTTGTAATAAAGATTCTGCAGTAAAACCAGAGGATAATTAATCCAGTCACATATGATCCTGAAAACTGAGAGGCTGCAATGAGTCAATGAAGAGGACAGGTAGTTATTTCGATGAAGTAACTTGTCCAGCCGCATGTGTGCGAGAACAGCCCATTATTTCACTGACATAATTTCTCCACTTGTACTTGGGCAGGATGTCTAGTTTCAATCCTAAATAAAAGAAAGTTGAGTCTAAACCTAACCAGCTAACAGCAAGGACAAAAAGCATAAGAAATAAGACACACAGAACAACTAAACTACTGAAAACAACGCCTTGAGAGGGAACAGCACTCAGTGCTTGTGCCACAGAAGGTTCCTGGTGAAAACAAAGCTCTGGAAAATCAGGCTATCCGAAGAAATCAATTACAGTTAAACATCCTACAAACTTGAGCAATCGAGTGGATTCTCAAGCATGCCAGTAGATTACGAACACATCTGCCAGCAACCAGTAGAACCGGAAATTTATTTCACCTAGGTTTAGATATAAATTGAAGCTAGGCACCTATGTCCTCTCCACAGCAGAAATATCTACATTTCCTCTCTGGTGGAAACTCCAGGCAGGGATTCAGTTTATACTAAAATAAACATTTATGAAGGAAAACCGTCTGGAGTGTCCAACTCTCCCCGCCCACATTTACTGTAGAGCAAACCTGGCCTCTGACTTCCAGATGTCTAAAATTTGGTAAGATTAACCTAGATGTGCAGTATACATCAATTAAGCTACTTGCAAAGTACCAAAGGATTCGCTGAATTTATCGTCTCAAGTTTCCCCAAAGCATCTTTTTGCTCCCCACCTGAGAAACCCAGCAATGTTTTCCAAGCAGAATGTGAAAAATTTAAGAATAATATCTGAATTTCTAGACTTTAGACAAAATAACTGAGACTACTCCCTGCTACTGTCCCATCCAAACGTTAGAAATCTCGACATGCCCAGTACACATGCACAGATCAACCCACGCATGAGGCCAACATCCCGTACATCCAAAGTACTCATTCAATTTGCACAGGTGATCTGCTCTTCACAGCAACGCCAATGCAAACTGAACATATGTTGGTCTTTCAGCACAGACAGGTGAACAAACTGAACAGCACACAGGCAGGCCCAGCACTTCTTAAAATACAGATTTGCTGCTTATATGCTATAAAACATACATATTAACAGCTGGAAAATCCCAGACAAAAGTGTTGTAAATCTTTGCTTGCTGCTTGGTGAGACTTGTGAGCAGACAGGTATGAATGGCCTCTACAGTCAATAGTCAATAGCTAACTGCCTGCAGCCTGCTCCAGGGACACTCGTTGTAACACAGGAATTATGATGTCGGCTCTGGACATAGCACATGTGGCAGGCACAGAAACAAAAGATGGGATGGCCAAAAAGTCTTTCCAGAAATGCAAAAGTTCCAGCAGGTGTATTCCACATGGCCCCACACTCCAAATATGCATGAATATAAAACAGGCTGTTAGAAACTTCACCCAGGAAACGGACGTTTGCCTCCCAACCTCTTCAGAGGAACCGCTGGCAGTTTTCGGAACTAAACAGAAATAGAAATTCACAAGGCAAAAGCACCTAACAACTGGATCCACAAAGGTATCTCTAGAGCTGATTTTCTCAGCTGTAAAAACAAACTGGCCAGAAATTAAAATTTTAAAAGTGCCTAGTAGGAATTATTAAGTAAGACCCATTACCACTGGGCAAAATTGCCAAGAACTGACTCCAGGAACTAGGAATTGGGGTATTACTAAAGATAATGGCTACATTCCTATACAACACCACAATGCCTAATTCTATTAATAGACAGTTTTGTAGCTGCAAAACTTAAAAAAAAAAAAAAAAAAATATTTGGGAAGCTCAGGGAGAGGAGGGACCTCTAGCAATAAAGCTTATACTTCTAGAAACTCTGTACAGATCTGGCTACAGAAGATGTCTAAGCAACAGCTATTTAACTCCAGGAAAGGGTAACTAGAAAAGACAACACTAAAGGCATCTGAACTGAAAAGGAGCTACACCTTCAGCAAAGAACAGCAAAAGAAAGAAATAAAACACTTATAAAAAGGATTTCTTTAGGAATCACAATAAAGACTTAAAATTAAAAAGGAATTGAACCAACAATAGAAAGATGTAATATAGAAGAAACTTTTCCAGATATATCCCACGCAAACCATTAATAAACATCAAAGCAACAAAGCTGTTTTGACATATAGACAACACTACTGAAAGTGAACTCAAGATAAATGAATACATTTAAGAAGTTAATAGTCTGAGCTTATCAATGACAATTGAAGGATATATACAAAGTATTCCCTAAGACTACAAACGTAGCCCAGTACTTTCTGAGTAAGGTGTGTTTCTGGCTATTAAACCTATTTATCTGAACTATCTCAGGCTAAAAAAAAAAAAAAACCCACTCGTCCATCATGAGATATATATGACTGAAATAAAATCCACTGTTTTCAGAAACATCGGGAAACTGAAAGCTCTGAATAAATCAACAGGAACTCAAAGACTCAACAGCTGTGAAAACTGGGTCCCCCCCAAAACACTGTAGAGACAAAACAAGAGTACCTGCTCAATATCACCAAAAATTAAGCAAGTGACATTTCACTTTATTCAAAAGCTATTATATGGTAAAATACTACACTACAAAGTAAGAAAGAAAACCTGACAGTTAAGACCACTTTCACCTGAAGATCCCCAACAACTCATAAGAACATGCCTATTATTTTGTTTGACAACTCTAAAGCATCTCTTGCCTCCAAAAAAACATATTGCAGAAGCAAATGCAACTTTTATTCTATCTGGACCTTTAAAACAACAGCAGAACCCTGAAATATTATACAAAGCAAAATAGTTTTCTTAAGAAACAGAGAGCCACAATGTCCTTTACTCTTTCACTCTGTTGCTGGGGGGGGTTGAGGGAGTGTGGAGGTAGAAGCAAGGGAGACCAAGAGATTCATTTATCACTTGAAACAGTCAAGATCAGCATCATTTGCCCTTCATGAATATCCTTAGGATATATTCTAACTTCAACACAGGTTGAATGACAACTGGATACAAAATTAAAGGCATTGGTATTATACCTACCTACAATCAAATTGGCCCCACACTGCTGTGTAATGTCATATAAAAAGAAGAAAAAAAACCAAAAACAAACTACAACATTGTGAATAGGCACAAAGGCAGGCACTTGCTTATCTGATAAAAATTATAAAGAACAGAGAATGTTAAGGGAACACATTATCTGTTTGTTGTTTTATAAGGTGACCTCAAAATGTCCCTTAACTAAAAGTCTGCAAGACAATCCCAATGATCATTATTTCATATCATTACAGGTTTGGAAGGGACCTCAAGAGCTCATACAAAGCTATCCTCCATCAGATGCTAAGTAACCATATCTATGTTATTTCGAACATATCCGTCTAGCTTATTGTTAGTGCGTTTCAATGATGAAGACTCCTACGCAACCTATTCCAAAAAACTTACTATCCTTTCAACTATAAAGGATTTATTAATGTCTATCTTAAGTGTTTGTAGCTATCTTAAATAGCTTTCTTGCTATTTAAGCCAACTGTTATTATTTTATCATTCACGGACTCGTAAAATGGCCCATCTCTGTGCCAATTTTTTGTGTACTTGCAGTCTCATATTCCTCCTCAGTCCTCTCATCTTTAAGTTTGCAACTCCAACCTTTCCTTGTTGCTCATACTTTACAGGTCTCTCGCATCCTGTTTTTTCTCTAGACTCTATTCACTCCTGAACTGCATGAGCGTTAGCAGTGCTGAACTGGAGTTTGCTTTGCTTCTCTTGCAGGCTACATTGTTACCCACGCAGTGAAGATGCACACAATGTTTTCTTGGCTTTGTTTTATAAGAGTTTAGATGCATGTGGCTGAAAAACAAGGAGCTGACCTCATGTTTCCAGGACACGAAACTGAATTGTGCAGTCATCGTGAGAGTAAAGTATTATTTACACAGCAGTACCATATGTTCTAGGAGCTCCAGAGATCATCGAGACCTTTGCCCTGGAAAGCCTACAGCCTAACAACAACTGAAAGATGTCAATGATTACAACAGTTATAATTTTTAGATTAACTAAATCACATATGTCCTGGTCTACTTTTGCTTTTCTTTTAAGCCATTCTTAGTACCTGAAACTGATTAATATATGCATAATTCCTATTTTAGAGCAGTACAGAACTGTAATACTTGTAAAAGCCTTGGAGAGTTCAAAAAGAAATTTGCGAGATTTAAAGCTCTTTTAGGTGGTCTATTTACACAGAGTACTAGTGGAGGGAGTGTCTCCTAGTGCATGCTACGAGATCAAACAGATATTCAGGGACATTTCATGAATCATCTACTCCAGCTAACCTTGAGTTCACCTAGTCGTTAAATTTGGTAACATAGCCACTATGACACATCAAGCAGCAAACGGCCTCCAAAAGCCCAGCACTGCTCCCAGCTGAGCAATATGAAGGTCAGTATGGAAAAGCAACAAGTATTTTACATTAGCTTCGGTCCACAGATTGCAATGGTTGAAGCAATCACACTTCTGCACAGCTGAATTCGTGTGACTGAGAAACACTGTACTAACCTCTCAAAACCCCAGAAAGCCTCTCCTTGAGCCACAGATTCCTTTCTAACGTCGTTAGAGTTTGCAGTAACAAACTCCAAGCGTCCCTCCCAGCGGTAAGGGACGTACCCCCGTGCCTCAGCCGGTCCTGCACGAGGGCGGGTGGGAGCAGCGCTCCGAGACATTCCAGACTCCCCTTGCGGGCACCTTCGCTCTCCGTACAGGACGGCAACCCTCAGCTCCTGCCCGCGGTGAGCGCTGGAAAGGGCCTCTCGAACACCCGGCATCCGCTCAGAAACTTTATTTTTAACAGCCACGGTGTGGAAGAGAAGCGGAGCCCGGCGGAGGAGCCGGGCCCCGGCGCCGCCTGTTGCTCGCCCCCCGGACACCGCTGCCGAGCGGGCCGACGGCGGAGCTCGGCCCTGCGCCCCGCCCCGCGCCACCTCTAGCCCACCGGGCCCGGGCCCGCACGGGCGGGGCGGAGAGCGGGTGACCCCCCGCCACCCCGCGCCGCCCGCCCGCGGCCGAAGGGGCGCGCGCGCTTCCCGCCCGCCCCCCGCACTCACCGCCCGCCGCAGGCGCTGCGCCGCGACCGCCCGCAACATGGCTCCGCCGCCCCGGCCCCGCGCCGCTCTCGCGAGAGCCGCGCCCCGCCCCGCCGCCTCATTGGCCGGAGCGGCGGGCCAATGGGCAGCGCTAGAGAGCGCCCGCCCCGCCCCGGGCCGGGCGGGCGGCGCGTGCGGGAGCGACGGGGCGGGGCCGAGCGGTGGCGGGGCCGAGCGGTGGCGGGGCCGAGCGGTGGCGGGGCCGAGCGGTGGCGGGGCCGCGGCGGGCCCCGCGGTGCGGGAGGCGGCAGCGCCCGGACCCGCCGCCGCCCCCCAGCCGCACCGCGCCACGCACGCCTGGCTGCCCCGCGGCTGGCAGCTCGCCGGGGCGGCGCCGGAAGGTGCGAGCGCTAGCGGAGCAGCCCGGGGTGGGGCACGGGCACCGGTCCGCCTCGCGCGCCTGCCCGCCGCAACCGAGTCGTCGCCACCAGCAGCCTTCTCCCGCCTCCTCTGTCCCTTCACCCCTGCGCTGCTCCCGCCAAGAGTTAAAGCCCGTTAAAGAGAAGAAAACAACAGGAAGCGGAGCTATGCGTGCAGACGCCTATGCTCCAGACCAAACCCTGTCCCAAGCCAACAAAAACGTGCCTCGCGAAGAAAAAGAAGGGAGAAGTCTTCATTTGCGGCCAGCAGAAGTCTGCGCGGCCATGGCCCGGGCAGGCTGCCAGCCCGACCCTGGGGGCATGCCCAGGCCTGGGGCTGACTGCGCCTTGCCAGACCCCCCGGCGTCGGACAGACACACAGCCAGAGCAAAGGAGAGAAGGTGGGGCCGGAGCGTGTGGCGCGCAGGAGAGGCCAGGCGTCATGGCGCTTTCCAAACGTTGCGACCCACCGCTTGTCCAAAGGGTCTGGCAGCCTCAGAGACCAGTCAGGTAACACCAGCCCGGGACGGCGTCCCCTCACCAGGACAGATTTACAGCTCCGCTCAGCCCCGCAATGGCTTTGCAGAATAGCTCGTTTGCTTTGAATAATTTATAGATTTTTTTTTTTTTATTCTAATTGCTCAGAACCACAGCAAAACATTTTGTGCCAGCCACTTCCACTGCACTGGGGTGCCGCAGGGGCCGGGCCAGGACTCACACTTGTTTCCATACCTCTGGATTTTTTCCAGGTGGCAAGGAGAGGAATTTAAAAATCAATGAAGCAAAATGTTTCAGGCCAAATTCACTGCTGAAGTATGTGCTGTGGCTCTCTGAAAACCCAGTGTCCTGGAGAAGCTGGTAGCAGCTGCCATACTGGAGCGACCAATCCACCAGCCCAGGAGCCCCAAGTGCACATGGATTTGGGACGTTCCCAACCGACTGCCTGTCCTGGAAATCGCTAGATAGCGAGCCACGAATGCAGTTTCTTCCTGAAGTGGTTTAGAGGGAAAAAAAGAAAAAAAAAAAACAAACAAAACCCAAACAACTCTGAATAATTATGGCCATTGGACCGTTCTTCCAAGAATAAGTGGTGATCTGCAGCACATCAGTGATTCGTTCTGCATTTCTGAGGCGCACTGTAGAAAACCAAAAGGCAAATTGATCAAAAAGGCTCTTTGGCTTTGCCACAGCCTTGGCACAGGATGACCTCTAAAATTTACTCTGCCACATGATTTTCACGTCAGATGCCAAGAAGTACTGCTGCTTTACAGCAAAAGCTAGCCAGGTCCAGCAATGCAAGCATCTGAATGGACAATTTACTTTGCCTCAAATCTCAAATGCCTCTATAATAGAAGAAAAGCAGCTGTACTGCATATTCCAGCTTCCTGGCCCCAGAGCACTACCTAAACTCCCCAAACCCCAAGGGAGGGCTGCACAGGGAAGAGCTGAAGGAGGTGGCAAACCTCCTTCAGGGCCTGTGCCTGATTATACGGATTAAAGTAGCTCCAGGGCTGCCTGGGCCTGGCTCCACCCTTCAGCCAGTCCCCAAAAAATGAAGAAAACAGAATGAGTGTTTGGGGCTCCTGTGCGTCTCCCGGATTGAGCAAATGACTGGGTAAAAGAAAAAAAAAGGTTTTCATGAAGATGAGGGGAAAGATGATTCTGCAGAAGTCACAGGACCCTGAGATGGGTTTGAGAAGAGGATAAATAATTGAAGCAGCTCTTTATTGCCAATTTGAGAGATGGTTAAGGTGCAGCATAACTCTAAAGAGGTGTGAAGTTTCATACAGTATAGAAATCCCTCTCTGCACCCTAGGTAATCCAACAAAAGGAACAACAAAAGCAAAATAAAGATAGAAAATGAGGACATACTGGGCATCCTTAATTTGGCCATTATGTCTTTTTAATTAAGGTGTTTTACTCATTAAAAGCATGGCACGCAATTTCATAATCCTATTTTAAGCTCAAAAACTGAGCTTCCAACATGCACATCTCATGGGGATGAAATCTTTAATACAAAGAAACAACACATGTACACCTAAAAACCCCAAACCGATCTCATTTGAGTTTGTTTTTTAATACCTCAGACCAAAACAAAAGTGAGCAACTATCAAAATTGACCTAATTGCACCATAGCTCAGAATAAGTTGATCCTTTCACTATGTATCTGGTTTAATAGCGTATATTGTGTTTTCATGAGCAGAGTGACAGCGCCCCCCCCTTAGGTCAGATTTCAAGGTGTGGCGTCACCATCCAGAGACATGACAGGGTTTTTATTATGTTTTCTGTTTATAATTTTGATTCAAAACCTCAGCAACACTTCAGATGCACACAATCCTTATTGAAACTGGCTTGATGCGGATTACACCCTGAAGCACAAAGGAAGTCTTTATCACTTATGGCCAGTGTTTTAGGAGTTTATAACTGTAATCAGGTAGGGATTATATCAGCATGATCCATATTAGCTGAACCGTGGCAAAAAGCTTTTTTCTATTTGACCTTCCCACCTAGGGCATGACATTAATAAAAAAAATGGTATAACATGCAACAAACGTGCTGCTGAAGGTGGAGTCACCATCCACCGCAGGCAGAGGATAGTACTTTGTAAGAAAAATTAGTCATTAATTAGTGGAAGCAGATCCTTGTATGGTGCATTGTTATCCAGGATTATTTCATTAGGGTCTGCTGACCCAATTTCTGCATTGGAAAGGGAATTACATTTTTTTCACACTATTGGGAGGGGGAAAAAGAAGGAAAAAACAAGAAATCAATAACACAGATTTCTCACTTTTAAAAATATGGTTGCAAACAAGAGCAGGTACCTGTATTGGTATCTCTACAAAAGCCAAATGAAATGAGAACCATTACAAATATGTAATCATGTCTCCACTGGAATCGGATTTTGGTTCCCTTGAAATACATAATTCCTAATTAAAACATATGGAATCCAGCTAATACAGCCTCATGACTAAGGGATTTAGTGAAGGTCAGGAATTTTTTTATTACTGCTATGATGGTCCCCCCCGTCACAGGTCATCCTTAGCTTACTCCTCCTGCAGTCGTCCTGGGGATAGCTGACTCAGATAAATTAAAAGAGCTTCATTTGGGAAGCTTCCCCAGCACACGAAAGGATTCGCCTCCTAATCTGTCAAAATCCAATAACGTTAAAGCAACTGCAACCTGCTTACAGCTCAGCGGGGCTCTCTTGAGCCAACCCGCTGCCCAGCACCGGACAGGCGGCAGCAAGGAGGGATGGGACAAAAATGTTTCGTGCCCAAGTGCTGCAAGCTCACATGAAACAAGTGGTTCAGCCACCCCAGGACGTTGCACATTCCCCTGCACTCACCCCTTCCCCACGGCCACAAACATAGGACCCTCTGCACAACATGGGACGCGTCTCCCCGGAGTCCTGCTCTCTGCTCCTCATCCTCACTGGCACAAAAGTACATCTCAGCATGTCTGACATTTGAGTTCCTTTATAATAAAACACCACCACAGGTGTGCTTAATGCTCTGCCCAGATCATCTTACAAGCACTCACCTGTGTGCCTCAGATCAGCAGATTGTCGTTCACGAGGCCTTACAGCAGGCCTCTGGAAGGGGACAGCACCACGAGCCCTATTGCCAAAGTGGGGGACAAAGGGAAGAGTTCCCCCAAAGCCACTCCATAGCAGAGACAACCCTCCCACTGATACTGAGCCTGCAGAACCACCACAGGCAGGTGTTCTCCCTTTCTTATAAACTCCTCTCACTTGCTAATTATTTTCATGTGCCAATCAAGATAACAAGGGAGTCAGGGAGCAATGTCACATCACATTTGCAGCATATTCCTACAGGACAAGATCACCAGAGGAGTTAAAGAAGCCCCTTCTGCCAAGGTCACAGGCAAAAGGGGACCCTCATAACCTCCTGGAAGCAAAGGCTCAGGTTACCTTGGAAGGCAGCTTGTCCTGCCCGGGAGCAGATGTGGTTTGTGCGGAGGACGAGGGAAGTGACGCTGGTGGGGAGAGCTCTGCTCCCCTCCCAGTGCAGACACCTGCAATGGGTGTTTCGCGACCTGCCACGCTCCTCTGGCACGCAGCTTGCCTTGTTGCTAATGGAGATGCGTGTGAAATTCTCTGCTGGGTTATAGCAGCATTATTTTTTAAACAGGTAACTGCATTTTCTGCCTGTTACACTGCTGGAGAGGAATCCAGATGCCACTGTATTCCCGCTCATGCCAGCCCAAGCCATTCCTGTAGAGGCAGGGACAGCCAGCGCGTGAAATCACCCCAGGGGAATGGCCCTTTCCATGCCTGCAAGCACTCCAGGGAAAGTTGCTTTTTCCTTTTTTCCTTCAGTTTCAGCTCAGTGAATAACATTTTAGCGCTAAGCACAGCAGCTGCAATAGGCCTCTGTTCCCAGTGTTTTGGGACCTGCTTGATTTTTGAGATATTTATTGCAAAGCCCGCTGAGAGAGGAGCACCTTCTGGTGAAGTCACCTGCAGCTTATGCCACCTGGTGACGAAGGCTAACACACCTCCCACTTGCCCTGTCACGAAGTCTAAGATGCTGTAACTTACCCATTGCCTTTAATCCTGCAGATAGTGGCATAACGAGATCCAGTGGCTGGGGGTTGAACTTAAAATTTGCCGTTTCAGTGAAAGTAGTTAACGAGCAGGATGGCTTTGCAGGGAGCAGGGCAGCCTCTCCCGCACTGGCAGGCTACATCAAGACCAGATGCATCTCTGGGAGACGTGACTGAGGTCAACCATAAATTAACGGGCTCACTGCGAGGGGAAAAAATAATAATACTGGGTCCAATTGCATGGTCTGGTACAAAGGATGCCAGATGAGATGGGCCGATGAGCCCTTTCTGCACCCGTGAACTTTCTGAATCCTTCTTATCCGGAGGGGAAAAAATGGCAAGGGCTCCCTCTGCCATTTTACCATGGCTGATTCTTAATCAATAGCAGGGCTGGCAGTAGCTCTTGTGCAATACCACTTTCCCCAGAGCTGGGCCCTCTTCCCCTGCAATGCTCCCAACCCCTGCTGGTCTCAGAAGAATTGAGCCCAAAGCTCCACATAGCAATTCAAATGCATCACCAGACATTAGGCCACCGGGTTAACCACTGTTTAATTTCGTCACATTTGTTTGTGAGTTATGTACGTGCCTTTCTTTTGTCAACATCTCCTTTTAAAAAGGATATTGATTTTGTTTTCAAAGGCTCTCGAAAATAAAATGAATGACTACATTCTAAGGAAGAGTCATTTTCTCAACAGCTGTAAATAATTTATTGTTCGCAACCCACCCAGATCAAAAGATACTTCATCAACTGATGTGGCAAAATCTGGTGCAAGCTGCATTTCTATTATCTCAGATCCAATTAACCATTTGGAGCAGACTAAAACATAACTAGATCAATCCAGAATCAGATTAATATCCAATCCATAATCACATTAATCACAATCTGTCCATAATTAGCCATCAGATAATCCCATTGGACAGGAGGTGACATGCAGTATCCCATTATCTCATTAATTATCTATTTTCAGTATCAGACATTGTCCCCAAACACATGGAAATGTTTTTTTAAAGGAAAAATGGACAGGGAATTCTCCTTTTGCTACATCCTCCCCATTGAAGCCCCCAATGGTTCGACGTTGGGATTTCTTTGTTTTTACATGTTCTGTTAGAACCAAGAGCTGTTTTTTGAGAGATGTCATCTTTTTAAATAAAATATGATTATCTTAGGAAGATGGATAAATAAAACATTTGTTTCATGTGAACAAGTTTATGAAAGAAAAGAAAACCCTTCATCAAAGGTTTTAATGGTAACATGATAACAATAGCTTTGCAATGCTAAATCTTATTGCAGATGGTTCCTGTCCTTTTTTGTAATGTAAGTGAAATTGTGTTCCATCTGTTTTAATTTTATAATGGACTTAATCCATGGCTGGCTCTGAAAGACTCAGCATTTACTGCCTTTGCAATCTGCTGCAAACAAAAAAATTGTTACCGTTTCCCCTTTCTAGAGGGAATTTGTATTTCTGTTTGGGAGCAAAAACCAAAGAGTTGCTCCGTAGCGAGTGGGAAGTGCTGTTAGCCAGCCTCACCCCGCGGCCAGGCACCCCCTGCCAGCTCTCGCACCAAACCCAACCGGAATTGCCCCAAAAGCAGTTGGAAACTCTGGACACTGGGTGGAGGAGAGCAAGAGGAGAGCAAGAAGTAAGCAGCATGGCAGGAGAGGTTGCATTTGGTTTTGACTAGCAAATGCTTCCAGCGGTTCCAAGCGACCTGAAAGTGGTTTTCCAGAGGTCCCTCCTGACCTGAATTGTTCTATGCTTTTATGATGTGCTTTCCCTTACCCCCCTCAAATGAACCAACAATTAACCTGTTTGTAAAATGTAGCGGTATTGTGCTGGTTTTATGCCTCTTGGCATTACCTGTAGTTGTTTTAAAGTTTTTCGTACATCACCTAGAAGAGGTTCAGGGCTTTCAGCATTTCCCTGGCAAGTCCTTTTTTGGGGTTTTCTACGAAACTGCTTGTGCAGCACTGCCTACCCCATTCCTACCTGCCTGATCATGAACCGAGTCCAGTCCCACCATACCTGCCTGGCCTCAGCGCACTGCTCTGTACTGACACAGGTGTGCCTGCAGCACAGCTTTGCGCCAGTTTGGAAAAGTTTGGCTGGCTCAGCTGTAACCTTTCCTATTTCTAAGCTGGCAGGAGTTTTGGGAGAGCAGAGAGGACCCTGCCCTCGAGTGAGAAAAGGGGTGATGCAACACGGAGCATCCCTGCCAAGCTGCTGTATTCTTAGACATGTCTCATTCTCCTATCACTCTGACATTTTATTTTTGCATTTTATTGTTAACACATGCAGATACTGACTCACTCAGGACTCTGTGGATTCCGGCTCAGGCTGAAGTCACCCTTCTGCACCCCCTTTCCTGCCAGGTGCCCGGGCATGGGCAGGACACCCCATGTCACCCCATGGCCATGGCAGCGCTGTGGAGGTTCCCGTCATCCGTCCCACGGGGTCACCCCAGTTTGAAGAGCCAGCCAGACTTTTCCAACGCCCTTCACATCACTCAGCTCCCAGCTCAGCTCTGCCACTGGCAAATAAACCATGCTAACGGCACACAGCGGTCGGACCACAAACCCCGACAGGCACCACGGCCACCCTGCCACTGCCACACAGGCAGCGGACACGCGGGCTTGCCCTGCCCTGAGGATGTCATTGTCACACTGCACCTCTGCACCTTCGGACATGCAGGGGCGGGCAGGGATGCCGAAATCCCCTGGTGACACATGCCCCTGCTGAAGTGGGTGCCCCAAACGCCATCCTGCTTCCTGCCTCGGCTCCTGTGCAAACTTAAATGTTTGCTTTTGACGTTTGAGGTCCTCAAAGGTGTTAGCAGAGGCTGTGGTCAGGATGGGGAGAGTAGGTCAAACAGTCAAACGCTGGTTATCCAAATCCTCCTCTCCTCCTCCTCAGCTTCTGGGGTTTCATACCTACAGGGTGCCTGACTCATACAAAAAACAAGTGCTTCAGCTGGAAAACCCATCCTGCCCCCCCCTCCCCCTTCCGAGCAAAACGAGCACAGCCTGCCCTTCCTGAGCCAAAATTTAAAGTCACCATGTCCTTCCCCAGTCGTACAGGTTGGTCTATGCCTGTCAAATTCCGTGTGCAAAATTAAAAAGGTGATTGCGTGGAGGGGAGGGACAGGACCGAAGCCCCAAGACAGCAGCAATCTCAATTCCAGCACATATAAGCTTTCACGGACCTTTTGAGCTACTCATGCCACTGTGCTGCGAAGTCTTGGGGAATTTAAAACTGAGTCGAAGGCCGCTGAAGTGCTCTCCCTATTTTTCTGCTAATGCACAGGAAGCCCATGGAGACTGGGGGGGAAGAGGGAGGAAAAACGAATAGAAGGGATAAAAAAGCAACAGGAGAGGTTCAGCTGCAGGAGCAGCACGAGATCAGGTGCATGAAAATGTGGTAAAATACTATTTTTCCTTCTAATTGCAACTCATCACCCGGCTGCTGCCCGGGACGGCCGCCCCGACGATGCTGGCGGTCCCGTTCGGGTCCGTCGGGGCGGCCCTGCCGCGCACCCCCCCGGGCAGGGAATCGCTCCACGGGCGCGCAGCCTTGAGCTGGCGTCCACCGCGGAGCCCCATCCTCGTCTGCCGCGGGGATGCGCCTCCGCGCAGCGCCGGGGACTGTCCCGCCGCGCCCGTCGGCGGGCACCTGCCTGCGGCACGCCGAAACGCAGGGAAAAGGGACAACGAAATAAAAGGCGAAAGAGAGGGGAAAGAACAGAAAAAGGGAAATAAAAGACGGAATAAAAGCCAAGGAACAGAATAGGGAAAAGACGGGGGACAAAAGCTGAAACGAGTCTCCGTCTCCTCGGGCTGCCGATGCCGCCGTCCCCTCCGCGCTCAGGGACGGGGTGCACGGCGGCGGGCACCGCGCCGGGCGGCCGCAGGGTCCCGCGGGCGGCCGCGGCTGCCGGGTGGCTCCCGCGGCTGCCCGGGGCGCGGGGCGCCGAGGCGCGCACCCACCGCCCCCGCGGAGGAGCTGCTCCCGCGGCGCACGGGGCCGCCCCCGCTCCCGTCCGAGCCGGCGTCGGGCCGCGCCAAGCCGGGCTCCCGCGGGGCGGCCTGGGGAGCCCGCGCCGCTCCGCACCGCTCCGCGCCCCGCCGCGCGCCACCGCGCGCCCATTGTTCACCACGGCCAATCCGCGGGCGCCCTCCCCGCGGCCGCCAATCGCCTCTGGGGGCCACGCGGTGAGGTCAGCGCCGCCCCCCCCCCCCCCCGCGGCCGGTGCGCGCTGACATCACGGCGCGGCCCGGCGGGGCGGGCCCGGGGGGGCGGGCGCGGCCCCCGCCCCGCGCGGCGCGGGTAGTGGTGGAGCGGCGGCGCCGCATCCCGCATCGCGGCCGGCGCGCAGGGGGCCGCCCGCATGGTGGACATCCTCCTCCCGCGGCCGCTCCCGGGCGCCATGGGGGAGCCCTCCAAGAGTAAGTGCGCGCAACGCGGCGCCGGGGCGGGCGGGCGCGGCGGGGCGGCCGCGGGGCGCTGCGGGACGCTGCGGGGCCGGGCCCCGCGCCGCCGATGCCGTCGGGCGGGAGCCGCCAGCGCGGTGACAGCGGCGGGAAGGGCTGCGGCACCGCGGCGGGCGCGGGCGGCTGCGGGCTCGGCCCCTGGCATCGCCGGTGCCGCTGTTCCCGTTCGTGCCCAGCGCTCCCCGTCCCCCGCTGGCGCCGTTTCTTACCGAACACCTCTCCTTTCGGCTGTCCGCGCTGCGGGTCTCATTTCTTTCTGCCGTTCCCGTTTCTTTCTCTCCTTCCCTCTGCTTGCCCTTTCTTTCCGTCCCTCTTTCTCTGCCCGTGTCACCGTTTTTCTTTCTTTTTCTTTCTCTCTTTCCGTGTTTCGGTTTGTCTTTCTTTTTTTGTAATGTCTCTTTCCGTTTTTATTTATTTCTTTCTCTTTCTGTTCTTCTGTTTTTGTTTGGTTTTATTTCTGTTTCTGTCTCTCTGATTTCTTGTCTCTTACTGTTTTCATTTGTCCATGTGCCCGTTTTAACTGTCTCCGGTTTTTCGCTGGTTTTGTTTCCTTTCAGTCGTTCTGTTTTTATTTCTTTTTCCTTCTTTCAGTTTTTCCTCAGCTTTTGTTTTAGTGTTTCTGTGTTTCTGCTTTTATTTCCTTTTCCAAAATTCTACTTTTATGTCTCTGTCTTTCTGCATTTATTTCCCTCGATCAAGTTTCTGGTGCCTTTTTTTTTTAATTTCTGGATGTATTTATTTCTCTCCTTTCGTGTTTCCACCCTTTCTTTCTTTCCGTGTTTCTGTCTTTATTTCTCTTTCTTCCTACTTAAAAAAAAAAAAACGATAAGGAAAAAGCGTCTTTCCCTAATGCCTGGCGCTTCTGCCCTTGCCCGTCGCTGCCCTGACCGTGCCCCGCTCGCTCCCGGCAGGGCGGCCGGGGCTGGCCCTGTGCGCGGGCTGCGGGGGCCGCATCCAGGACCCCTTCCTGCTGCGGGTGTCGCCGGACCTGGAGTGGCACGTCGCCTGCCTCAAGTGCGCCGAGTGCGGGCAGCCCCTGGACGAGACCTGCACGTGCTTCCTGCGCGACGGCAAGGCCTACTGCAAGCGGGACTACAGCAGGTGACCCCGAGCGCGCGGCGCTCGTTAAAAAATAACCAAACCGAAACCCGAAAAAGCGCTAACGCCCCTCGCAGCCCCCGAATTTCCCCCGAACGAAAACCCGACTCTCCGCCGCTGCCCGCCCCCGCGGCGCCGCCCCGACGGCGCGGCCGCGGGCCCTGACGGCGCCTCGCGTCCCCGCAGGCTCTTCGGCGTCAAGTGCGCCCAGTGCCGGGCCGCCTTCAGCAGCAGCGACCTGGTGATGCGCGCCCGCGACCACGTCTACCACCTCGAGTGCTTCCGCTGCGCCGCCTGCGGCCGCCAGCTCCTGCCCGGCGACCAGTTCTGCCTGCGGGAGCGCGACCTGCTCTGCCGCGCCGACCACGGGCCGCCCCCCGACGGCGCCGCCGCCCGCCGCCCGCGCAGCCCCGCGCTGCCGCCGCCCGCCGCCGCCACCGCGCACCTCGCAGGTACCGGCTCCCCCCGAAGCGCCGCGGCGGGGCCGCGGCTCGGGGCGGGCGGCGGGGGGGCGGGGGGAGCTGCGGAGCGCGGGCGGGCGGCGGCGCTGACGGTGCGCGCCCTCCCCGCCCGCCGCAGAGCCGGTGCCCGGGCGGCCGCCCGCCCCGCGGCCGCCGGCGCACAAGGCGGCGGAGAAGACCACCCGCGTGCGGACGGTGCTGAACGAGAAGCAGCTGCACACGCTGCGGACCTGCTACGCCGCCAACCCGCGCCCCGACGCCCTGATGAAGGAGCAGCTGGTGGAGATGACGGGGCTCAGCCCCCGCGTCATCCGCGTCTGGTTCCAGAACAAGCGCTGCAAGGACAAGAAGAAGTCCATCCTCATGAAGCAGCTCCAGCAGCAGCAGCACAGCGACAAGACGGTGAGCGCCCGCCCGCCCCGCCGGGGAGGGGGGGTGGCGGGGGGGGAGTCCCGGGCCGGCGGGCTGGGGCGGCAGCCGCGCTGAAGCCCCGTGTGCCCGCAGAGCCTGCAGGGCCTCACCGGGACGCCGCTGGTGGCCGGCAGCCCCGTCCGCCACGAGAGCGCCGTGCAGGGCAGCGCCGTGGAGGTCCAGACCTACCAGCCGCCCTGGAAGGCGCTCAGCGAGTTCGCCCTGCAGAGCGACCTGGAGCAGCCCGCCGCCTTCCAGCAGCTGGTGAGCCGAGCCGCGCCGGGCCGCCCCGTCGGGCCGCGGGGGGCGGGCAGGGCCCGGCCGGCCGGGCCCGGGCGCCGCGGGAGGGGGACGGGGCGGGGGACACACACACCGCGCCGGGCCCTCACCGCCGCTGCTCCCCCAGGTCTCCTTCTCCGAGTCCGGCTCCTTGGGCACCTCCTCCGGCAGCGACGTGACCTCGCTGTCCTCCCAGCTCCCCGACACCCCCAACAGCATGGTGCCCAGCCCGGCCGAGACGTGAGGCGGCCCGGCCGCCCGCCGCCGCGGGACTTCCGCATGCCTGCGCTCCCTGCATGAGACACCCGGCCCCGGGCCGCTCCCAGAGCGCCGGACAAACGCCTTTGTTTTTTAATTATTCTTATTTAAAACCAAACAAAAAATATGTTACTGACGGCCAAAAAAGCACCGGGATCCTCGCTGCCTTCACCAGACCGGAGAGAGAGCCCCCGCCCTGGTTATTTCGTTGGTTTGGTTCGTTTTTTTTTTTTTTTCCCTGCGGATTTCGATGTTTCTTTTCCCCAAAGAAACGCGGATTTCCCCGCTGGAGCCCGGCTCGGTGACAGGCTGCCTCGCCCGCCGCTTGCGCCGGGGACGGCTCTTCTTCCCTTTTTGGAAGGGAAAAGAAAAAAAAAAAACACAAAAACAAAACCAAAAGGGGGAGAGACTCCCCCGGCGTGCGCGCCTTCCCGCGGCCGCGGAGCCGGCCCGGCCCTCCCTCCGCGGAGCCGCGCCGTCCAGCCTCATCTCACGCCGATGCCTCTCCCGGGCCGCGGCGCCCGGCCCCGCACGATCGCTGGAAAAACGGGACACGGAAACGAGACTTTTTAACGGGAAAACCAGTACTGTTAATGTTAAGTTATCGATGGACGGAGGACGGATTGTTTGAGCCTTTAACGAACAAAAGTAAGTTATTGTTATTTATTGTCAGAGTCAGCGGTTGAATAGTGGGATTAAATATTTTGGACTTAATAAAAAAAGAGAAAAAAAGAAAAGGAAAGCATTGCAACGAAAAAAAAAAAAGGGGGCGGGAGGGCGGCGAGGGGCTCCCCGTGCGCGGAGCCGCGCTGCCGGCCGGGTCGGGGCGCGGAGCGGGTCGGGGCGCGGGTCGGGACGGGCGCAGCCCCGGCGTTGCCGGCACGGCCTCCCCGCACCGCGCTAAGCGGCTTTCCCGACCGGGGCCGCTTATTTATAGCCGGGGAGGCGGAGCGCAGGTTTCCCCTTCGGAGCAGCCCCCGGGCTCGGCCGAGTCGTGCCCGCACCTGCCGCGGTGCGGGACCGCCTCGCCTCCTCCCCGGGGCGGCGGGGGCCAGGCCGCGGGGGCTCCCCCGGGGCGGCGGCGGCCAGGCGAGCCGTCCCCTCGCGTGTGTTCATACCCGTCTAGACGCAGGCGGCGGCTCCTTATCTGCCTTTGGCATCACCCGGGAGCGCGGCGGCGGCCGCCCCGGCTCCCGCTCCCTCCCCGTTACTCGGGCGGGAACGCGCTCAGGGCCGGCTCCCGGCGGGATCGCGGGCCCGGGCAGCCTTAAACCAGGGCCAGCCGCCGCCGGTCCCCATCCCCGGGCAGCCGGGCCCGCACCCTCGGGGACCGAGGGCGAAACTGGGCCCTACCCGAGCCCCCCCGGGCTGCAAGGGGACGGGCAGCGCGGCGCCGGGGCGGGGACGGCTCCACCGCCCCCGAGGGGCTGAGGAGAGGGGGGTGCGGGCACTGGGCCCCCGGGCGAGCGGGCCCGCGCGGCCGACCCGCAGGTGCCGTCGGGGCGCACGGAGCAGCCCGGGCTGCCGGGGAGGCGCCGGCGGGAGAGGCGAAGGGGCCGCCTCAGCCAGGGGCTCCTCTGCTGCCGCCGGGGCGGGCGGACCCCTGACCGGGGACAGGTGGGAAGGGGGCCTCCCGCCCCCCCAGCCCCGCCGCGGGGCCCGCGCCGTTACCTGCCTGCGGCCGGGTCGGGTTTCAGCTCCCCGCGCTCTCCCGGGCCTGGACCGAAGCGAGCCGTTTCCGCCGCCCGCAGCGGGGCCGCCCGCGCCGTAAAATCGCCGCCGCGGAGGCGGCCGCGGGAGCCGAGTCCCCCTCAGGCCCCGGTCCCCCCTCAGGCAGCGCCGGGCGGGTCGCGAGTGCCGCCGCCGGCTTAGGTGCGGGCCGGGCCTGGCCGCTGGGGCCGGCGAGGAGGCGGCGGAGAGGGAGCGATCCCGGTCCCCGCGGCCGAGAGCCGCCTGCGGCCCGGCATCGGCGCGGCCCCGCCGCCGCCCCCCCTCAGGCAGCCGCGTCCCCGTCGCGCGGGGCCCGGGGCGCCCCGCGCGCCCCCCCCAGCCGCGCCCCGCGCGCGGGCCCTGCCCGGGGCCGCCGCCGCTGGGGCCGGAGGCGCGGAAAATAAATCTTGCCCAGAGACGCCCCCGTTTTTACGTTTTAATTCTGCTTCATGGAACCTTCACCGTTAAGAGAACATCACGAGGTTTAAGCAGGCGTTATTAAAGTCTTATCGAAACGTTAAAAATGTGTGCGGTTTAAAAAAACCCGTATTACATGACTTATCCCAAATAACCAAAAAATTACAAACGAATTTTCCTCAGAGCGAAATCTGACAAATTCTTTACTTTTGATTAATCAGAAAGACATCTTAGGAGGGTTTTTTTTTTTTTCCCCCTCTCCAAGCCTTGCGTTGCTTATGGTAATTCAAACACACCAACGTTTGTAATGCAGAAGTCACACTACAGACAGAATAAGTTATTTTATTACAAGATATATAGAACATATTTTCTCTATTTGCAATCTTATTTCAGCAGTTCTGCAGTGCAAGTACCACCACATCACAGGGTAGAAAATACCCAAATCATGACATAGGATATGTGAATGAAATAAACTCAAATTATCAAAATTACAAAACAGAACTTGAAAGTATCTACAGTACTTATGATATAAATAGTGCAAATTAATTATATATCTACAGCATAAGTATTTAGAGTATCAAAAACTTTTCAGAATAGCCTTTTAAAGAAGGTAGTCAGCAGGAACTGGTCAGCATGACGATGTTAGGGATTTTAAAACCAAATGCAACACTTATTTTTTCAAGAAGAACTGTCGAGCTTCTTCCCAGGACTGGCGGGGGAATCTGTTGGACAGCTCAAGATAATCTTGAGAACTGAAAAATTTTTCTGTTGAAGACAGAACACAAAATTACCACGTTATTCTCTCTTAAGAGGGCAATAAAACAAGAATAATGAATGCACAGCCAATTTGAGATACTTCAAGTCATTTACTCCCCCCCCCCCCAAAAAAACCTTCTGAAATCATGGGGTAACACTTCTGTGGAGCTACGGACATTGAGGCTTGGCTTTAAAAATAGGGGCAGAGGGCTCTGATGAGCAAAGGCTTAGATTTTTAAGCTTTTGGATCAGGCTCTCTGCTTTACGCATCAGAACATTATACATCTTTACACGTTTTATGTTCTCGGACGCACCGGGGACCAATTCAGCCTCTTTCAAGCTCGGGCAGCCTCAATGGCATGCTCTCTGCTTAGCGGCTTTTTTCCACAAAAGACTGCGGAGGAGTTTTGCTCCCCGATTCCCCTAAAACTCACCGTATGATTACAAACACAGCTTTTGCTCCTACAAGTACTACTGGTGACGTGAACGGGACTACACATGCGTGCACAGGCTTGCAGGGTCCGACCCTTCAAGCAGCGTGTTGCAGCACAGCACCCAACAATGGAGTTTGCGCTTTCAAGTTTCATTCCGAGCTGTGTTATTGTTCCCATTTGTTTTTTGGGGACACCGTCCTTCACATTCAAGTGATATAATGGATAAAAATAATCCTGCTTATACTATTATTAAGTCAGCTTTTTTGCAACTGGGGAATGTTTAGAAATCACACTCGCATGTCACCACATAAGTCATCTTTGTTTAAAAGTTCATTTAGTTTGAATAGTGAAAATAAAAAGCAGTTTTCCACTTGGATGTTAGATGTTTCTTGAGCAGATTCTCATGCAAACACAATCCTGGGAAGTTTGTGCTGCAGACACTGCACGAGGCTGCTTCAGACTAAAAGGTATAACGTGACAGTAAAAATCTCCATAAATTTATGGGAATTTTATATTTTACAATTTGTTTTTAAACACAAAGCTTATGCTTTAGACCTAGAACTGCTCATCTTCTTGCCAAACATTCAACAAAATGGTGGTGGATTTCTGCTTGCTGTTAGGGAGAAATGACTGTCTGAGCGACGTACTTTATGCAAAACATGGGCGACTCAAGACCAGATTCCCATCAACACACTTGAATTTCAGACGTGTTTAACAAGTAATAGCCGTCTTAGCTGAGAATCTTTCAAATGTTCAGCCTCAAGATGTTAGCTGCATTTTACACAATATTTACAACTGAGGGGGAAAAAAAATTGCAACTCTTCTGCAAACTGACGAACTTTACAGGATAATTATAGGACAGTATTTTACTAATTTTTGGCTCCCCGGGTGTACTGGCATGGCTGCGTGGCTTCTGTAACCTAAAACTTTTGAAGGTAGCCTTTGTGATGGCTAATTAAATATGTGCACATACAGTATCTCATTTTAAGACATGATACCACATAGCACTTAATAAAGATTAGCAGTCTGAATTCCTGATCCAGTGAGCAGCAGACTGGAAGACATGCATGTTTAAGTCAGAGTGTAAGCTAGAGAGCCTCTCCCCAAACTGTAAAATCATTTTGCAATTTACTATATTTCTTCCATCGTGGTGCAGATTAGAAAAATTTAAATCACAGTAAAATATAGTATCTACACATTTTGTTACCCAGTTGCTACTCTGGTACATTTCATTGGAGACATACCCCTCTGCTGAGATAACTGATTGTCCGTGTGACCTGAACTCTGTGCAAAATCCTACAGGGGGGAAAAAAAAAACGGCATCAGGTTTTCTGATCTTACATCTGGGGAATTATACCAACATTTTTAAGTCTTCACGGTCACTAAAAATACTAATACTTTATGAAATCTGTAAATTAACAAACTCTGGCTTGTTCGCTACATATCATAACAGAATAATGCCAGCACTTAAATTCTATAATATATAGTGGATTTTTATACCTTTATTTATACCTTTTTTTGAAAAAAACCCCACGCTTTTAATACACAACAGAAAAAACAAAGCTTTAATATCTTCTTAGGAAATAGTTATTATCATGACTTTTAATTTAAGAGAACATTTACTGTAGCTGTGTTTCTTTAAAACAAATGACTCCGAACAGACTCTTACAAAATTCTTGAATTATCCCAATTTCATCGGCTGTGCTTCCCAATGACCCGGGAGCCTGAGGTCCTGATCTCCTGAGAGTAAGTGAAGTTCTTCCACAGAGGTGATTAACTCTGGCCAGTGCTGCAGCCAGCTGTGTAACCAGTTAATCTAAGTGCCCAACACGATGTGTGATCCCTGCTGCTATCGGACGGGATGCTGCATCCTCCGGAGTCAGCAAGGACTTCGCTCCGAACAACGCAGGATTATGCACGTTACCTGCCCCACTACGGAGAGGGCTTTTAGGACCCTATCGTTTGTTCGAGTGAGTATTCACTGAGCAGAGATGGTATTATTTGACATAAGAGATACAATTTAGGAAATCGTGGAGACTGCTACATGTTTTTTAATTATTTCAGCACATCTAGAAACAGAAATAACAAAAATAAAAAGGATGATGCAAACTTCAGATGACGGAAATAAATCTGTTGGTAGGGAGATATAACATGGGTCGTTGTAAAATCCAGCAATCATTTGCCTTTGATTTACGCTGCACACATTTAACACACTGTATTTAAGCGTTATATTTGTACACACCACCAAACTTTTACGTAAACGGGACTTCTTTTTGCATTCCCTGGCACAGGAAGAATCTCATTTTCTAGTCACGGGGAAACAGTTTACAGTCTTTCCCAAACCTTCCACTGAAGCAAATGAGAGATTTGCTTGACAAACAGCAGCGAGTTGAAATAAAAGTAGAGAGGCAAGTCTCTTCTGTGTGTGCGGGTATCTGAGCATTCCTTGGCTCCTTTCAGAATTTCTCTCTGTGTGTGCGTGTGCAACATTTGGGTTTAGATTTTAAAACTGGTAAAATACTAAAGTACCAGTGAAGTCAGGAAAGACATGAAACTTTACAGCACACAAGGATCTTGCATATTTTAATATAACACCTTTTTTAAAAGCCTGCAAGAATAGTACATGGACTTGGCATCTGAGATATACCTCTAATTGGAAATCAAATGAATAACGTTGACCCTTGTAAATATACTTACGCTTTGCTGTAGCTACTGGGGATTTAAATACCATTCTCTCTCTTATAGCACAGAAATCAAGGTAAATAACCTTAATTATTCAGATAGGGAACACTCTTCTCCACTCATGTTTTTTCACTGAAAAAACCAAACTAAACTTGCTGCATTTACTCGTAATGCTTAAATGATTTTTTTTGCCACTGCAACTTCTACACTGAAATATGTAGTTTCACTATAAGAAAGTCAAAGATGAATTATAGCTTTGTATTTAACCAGTTCATTACTATATGGCAAAATCTTTTAATACTAAGTTCCAAACTTTTTTTTTCAACTGCTATGCAATTATTTTAGTATTAAAACAATAAAAAGTAGTTGCACTCAGAAGTTTGATGTTATGCTAAGACTTCTAGTAAATATTTAGTTCTTGTGCCTTCTTTCCCAAATCTGTGTAGTCTACCCTTGGACTAGCTGTAAAGCATTAGGAAAAAGAGTTTGACTAACATTTCTGTATCAATAACAGTAACTTTCAGGTGACTGATACAGAGTTACTAGACTCCTAAAAGTGTATTATTTTTTAATAGTAGAGTGTTTACGAAAACTGCATTTATTCATTGGAAACAGTCAATAAAATGTATGGAAAACATGAGGCATGCATAAAATCTGATACATAAAGCACAGCATATAAATTTAGACAAAGGGAACAAAAATGCTGTAAATCCTTATTCAAAACAGTATTCATAATGACCTCAGTGGCTTACTGTCAAAAATAAAGATTGCAAGATTAGACCAGTAACATATGTTCTGTGTATTTTCTGCATAAAATATATACACTTCTGTTCAGTTCTCTCTGTAAATCTATTGTACACCGTATACAACTGTACATTTGTATGTAAACACATTAATATACCAATTTCAGATATGCTATATGTGCAGTAGTTTTCAAAAAATAAATATTTTAAGAATTGTCTTGTAATAGCAGGATCTACATCACATCTTCCTAGCACATCCAATAACTTGAATGAAAAAAGGATTCTGCATGTGATAGTGAAAACCTGAACTACTCGGTAACCTTTTAGTGTTATAAGATGCCTCAAGTACAGGCATAATCTGTGGTTTGAAAGAGCTGCAGAGAATCTTAAAGTACTTCAATGCTGTTTACTTGTTTTACTTCAGTCAAATGATTTCCATATACACAGCAAATGCGAGAAAAACTGTTGCAGTTACCCTGCACACCGCTGTTATGTTACTGCAATAGCTACCTGAATGAACGTGGCGAGTAAAACACAACTCATCTCCTGCTCCAGGATGATCTTGTTCTGAGGGTTATTGTAACAAGCAGCTATTAGCGAAGGGAAGAGCACTTTGATTAAACGAGGATCACTAAAATACTGGAAAGGCAACTGGCATAGTTTTTGCAGCACCGTGGGGTGACGACCAGACTGTACAATGATCTGAAAATACAAACGTAACAAAGTTAAAACACGTGATCTCTCTCTTCTTCTCTTCCTGTTAACCACCAAGGGTGTTGAAGTCATGCTGAAAAAATGAGCATGGCTGAGGAGTAAATACTAAAAATAAAGCTTATAACATTTAGTCTAAATAACTTCTGTTTTAGCATGCAAGTATTATTTTTATTGCAGAGGAACACAAAGAATGTAAGGCTGTGAAACTTCTTTTTCCTCTATCACCCAAAAAGACAGTAAGTAAATGAGAAGTGGATTAATCTGAAGATTACACTAAAATAGACCATGTAATACCTTCATTCAAAAGACAAAGCATTATAGCAAAGGGACTATTGTAAGTTAGAGCTACGAAAGAAAAAAACCCAACCCCTGCCATTTAAACACAGTAAGCATGCCTTTAGGGAAAAAAAAAAATCAAGAGATCACCAGGACTGTAAAAACCCTCCCGAAGCTCGATCATCCTTTACTAGCGTGCTCTCTGGCAATTAGAGAGGACTCTGTTTCATGGTAGATGTCTGCTACGCATTCTCAGGCACCAAAAAGAAAAGGTGATTGTAAGCTGCACAGCAAGGAGTTTCAGTAAGTAGAGACTCAGAAAGATCCTCCCATCTGTATTTCTTATCTCAGTTTCTATCAGTGCCATTGACTCTAAAAGGAGAATTGTTTAGATAAATGGGACTGTTGTCATGAAGCAGGCTAAGCTTACAACTGGGTACATCTGAAGAAATAAGGCAATGCTATTACTGGTCTCCTGCAGAGGAACCTTTCCAATTTACTTGATATTCTTATAAAGTCTTTGTGATAAACTAAAAAATGCCAAAGTCGGATCTGTTCCAAGTAACCTTGATTAGACAATTACAATATGAAAGAGCTGTTTGACCCAAAGTTGGCTTTTCGGCATAGGAGGAAGCTCCTATAAGGTTAGAACACTGTAAAACTTAGGGTCACGACTGTAAATTGTACTTGGAAAAACACAATTTTACAGGTACACACCCAGACAAGACTGCATTCAAATTAAAACCAGAAGGACAGAAAGAAGCAGTTGAGACCACAGGAACATAAATTACAGGGATTTACAAGTTTTCAGAGCACTTTTAACAATACCTTCAGAGCACACTCTCAGTTGATAATGCAGTTCAGTTTAAAAACAAGATCAACTAAGTAATAGTTTGCATTTTTTTCAGTTCACCAGCCAAATAGACATCGAAAACCTTTCAAAATACTCATAGAAATGTCTTAATGCCCTTAAAGACAGGAGGAATTTTTAAAAGACAGTCAAATATGTGACAATTAAGCATACATTCTGCACTGTTTTGAGGAAAATATGACTGAAGCATTGGGATGATTCTAAACTTAACTACCAGCTACCACCCTGTAAGCAAGAGGGTGCCTTTCGAGTTTGTGATTACTATTTGAATTTTATATTAACCAGAGTGGTTATTATATAAATCTATGTTTTTCTACGGTAAATTCTACAAACAGAGAAGTACTTAAAATAAATTGTAACTGTACTAAAATAACTACAATTGGTATTTCTTATTCAGGACAGGAAAACAGAATTCTTGCTTTCTTTTTAATGGCCACTGTACACTTGATGAACAGGCAGAGGAAAAGAAGTTTTGGGGACTTTCCATTTTTCATTTCACACTTCTCTTCCTTTACCTGTTCTAAAAATGCCATGGATAATTAGTGAACTCTTGCCAAACTAACAGTGCAGATACCCAAACAGCTTTCATGGTATTATTATTTCATTATCTTTTTCTTTTCAACATTTTTACTACTATGATGTTATCAACATTAAAGATAGGAAGGTATATGAAAGGGCTGCTGATTGTTTTAATCTGGTATTTATCACATGTGGAATCAATTTAATGATTTCAGCTCATTGTAGTAATGCAGCTACTAAACCTGATACACTATATTATGTACTCTGAAAAAAAAAAAAAAATCATGAGTCACCTCTTACTGGAAAAAACCCCAAACAAATAAACCTCTAGCAGAGCACGTATTCCTTGTTTCACTGTCAACTGGCGGAGAAAGTGAAGTCCAGCACTTGACTTAGCAGATGAACAACAAAGAAAACAAATGAAAAGCTTGCCTATGACTTCTTTATGGTGGAAAAAGACTTCTCTTGACTTCCCCCCCCCTTTTTTTTTTAAACGGTCACTTGGCTGAATGATCCCAGGGTGTTTTGCAGGGCTGAAGTACTCATCTTACAAAATGCTCTAACACGAGATACAAACTCCTTACTGGAATCCAGTGCAGAAAGCTTGCTCTTCCTCCTGCCACATACGGGAATTCAGACACATTTACCCAGAATTAGCTTTTCTTGTTGCTCTCTCTCTAGCCTGAAAGTTAGATATGCCTGTCAAATGTAACAAGATCTTAATTAAATCACTGCATTTCTGTACAGCCAAGCATTTAAGCACCTGCTTAACTTCAGATATGTGCCTAGGTTCCATTAATATTTGCTTGTTGTTTTCTTTTTCTGAATTGAGACCTCTCTATCAAATTAGTACAAGCTACATTTTTAAATTTTTTTTTTTTAATCCAGAGCAGACAACTCACATTAATGTTTTCTATGTTTCATTAAAAAATTTTGCTTACTCTCAAAATTTATGGATATTCATACAACTTTATTGTTTTTGCCTGTGCTTAGCTTAAATAAATTCCAAAGAAGATGCACCTGCTTAGCTTAGCTTATTTTTGGCCTCACACAGTAAACATTAGAATAACCCTCTGAGGACCCGAACTATGCAGAGGTAAAAGACACAGCAAGTTAGTTTCTGAAATGCTATTTCATGATGAATTAATGAAGGGGTTTTTTTTTTGTGCTACTAGCCAAACTCAAGACCCTGATACATTTCAGAGGTGGAGCCCCTGTTACAGAGCGTGGTGATGTCGTGCAGGGTTAGCACGCCAGAAAGCACTGCCCAATGGCACAAATACTTTCAATGTAAAAGCCTGCTGAAAATGAGAGGCTAGAGCATCTTAAATCCATTACTGTGCTGAACTGAAGCAACCTCTACACCATATACGCTGACGGTTAGCAAGGCTGCACAATATATGCCACTCTAGTATCTGATTTTGTTTACTTTTAACCTTTGCTAAAAGTCACCTTTAAGAATACGATTTTCCCTGCTTGGTCTCTGTCTGAATTTCCAGCCTTCCTATACCATGTACGCTGCGCCGACTGAATCCACACTAGCTGACTGTCCAGCACAATGACTAATGTGATGACCTGTGGGAACTTTTTACTGAGCAACACCTTTCAAGGTTGCCTATCAGTTATCTTCTGTCACTCCCACCAGTTTATAGCCTTCTGCAGGCCCTGCTAATTTGCTTTATCTTCAACAGCCAGAGGGTCAGGCACTCTCTTCTGCCCTACCAGGCAATCCATGCTCCCGTGTGACTCTTTGGAAAGCGCACTCTGCACTCTCAAGTGCAATAACCATCCTGATCCACTGTATTGGTACTTCTGAAGTTTATCACTTAGGAAAGCATGATGCATGATTTCTACAGTCTCTAGATGCAATCCATTTCTTCAAGTTTACTTGGGCCAATATTCACTATATAGTATATTGCTTGGCCATTTGCTGCAATTCTTCTAGCTGTGAAAGTCTAAAGCAGTATAAAAGTCAGTCTTTCAAAACAGACTACAATGACAAAAGCCAGCAATATGCCACACAGCACTTGAGCAATAAAAAAGGACAATCAATCAAAAAAATTAAGAGCTCCTTGTGGTATGGAACAATAATAAAGTTGTAAGGGGAACTCATCATTTTGCTGGGCGATAAGGCTTCCCCTGTCACTTAGGTAGGGTGTCTGGCTACAGACCTGAGGTGACTGCTGGAAGGATGTTCCATCCCGGACTCTGCAGGATGTCCTTGTATTCCCACCAGGACCGCTCCAGCAGCCTTCCTCTCCTGCCACTGCTGCCTGGCACCTTGCAAAGGAGATCTTCCCAGGACTGAAGGCCTTTGCTAGGGAACTAATAAGCCATATGGACCCAAATAACTTGGGTGTGATTTTCCTCTGGGTAGCAAAGAAAATGTTGCAGCTTATTTAATTTTTCTGTGAAGTTCCAAGGGCCCAAAAATAACTTTCTGATGATCCTGCAGGAATGAGAATCATAAAAGTGCGACTCGCTTCCTTGCTTGCAAGGGTGGGGAGCTAACTGCTGGCATACACAGGGGCAACCTTCACATGAGAACTAGCATGGGAAAGACGTTTTGGTGAACACCTCCTAATTCTATTTACCTACTGTATATACATATATTTGTCTTTCACTTAATCCTTCTCTATATTCCTTTTATCATGAATGAAAACTACAATTACTTTTAATGCATATGTATGAATTTTTGCCAAAGCAGGGTAAAAAAAAAAAATCTTCATAACTTAATAGGATCCAGATCTTTTGAAGGATACAGCAACGATACAGACTGTATCAGCAGTTACATGCCAAATCAGTAGTAAAATCTTACCAAGTCAATGGTTAATTTTACAATAAAATTAAAATAAGAATCCTCTAGTCTTTGAAACTATATCTTCATAATCAGGTAACTGAGTTTATAAGCATCTTGTAAGTAATAAACAAGATTTTCATTGAGAAAACTAAAATGTCAGCCAGAAAGTTGAAAAATGACTGTATGTAAAATATTGAACAAATATTAGCCAAATTGAAGTGAACTGATAATTCGTATATTCATATCATTCATATATTCATATGTCCTAATTAGACATGTAATGTAGATGCATGCTACTAATTTTTCAAGAACTAGTAGTTCAATCAAATTGCCTTGTGAAGATTTACATTTTTTTTACCCATGGAGTAGCATTTTTGGTGACAATCTAAATGTCTGTTTCCAAGTTGTAACTGCACACATTTTACATATGTAAAGCATTTAAAAAAGAGAAACTAATTGAATTTAAAACTTTGCCTGCAACCTTCCAGAGATTTAAAGAAGATTATGATCACAGATTGGTTTTCAATGGTTCTATGCATGTATGTTATTGTCAGATATCTTATTACAAGTAACAAAAAAATGGTTCAGTCTCAGACCAAGAACTTTTTCACTCCTTGTGTACTATGTAAGGTTAGTCCAGGATTACTGCAGAGGGGAAGTGCTGATTTTTAGAGCAATATTTAGTCTAGTTCTACT
The DNA here is from genome assembly GCA_020745775.1 of Theristicus caerulescens. NCBI lineage: Eukaryota > Metazoa > Chordata > Aves > Pelecaniformes > Threskiornithidae > Theristicus > Theristicus caerulescens. Next base: position 29,286,034 of record CM036566.1, on the reverse strand, counting down.
GATGGATTTAGGTTTTCTTGTTTCACTTGGACATCTGCAGCTCTGGAAAGACATCATTCATGTCAGTTATTTCTGTCCATACATACCATAAAAACACTGGAATTACCTTTCAAAGAGGCTAATTAATTTTCTGGTCAGGAAGAACAGAAAACCATCAGCAAGTTTTTTTGTCTATGCAAAGGCAAAATGAAGAACTGAGAAGTGAGTATTAACTGATTCAGAAAGCCAGGTTCTCAATGAATTAAACTGTGCTAGACCAGAGAATCATAGTATTATGAATCAATTATTACCGTTTACTGAAGATCATCCATACATTTAGAAAGCTACTAGGCATTCATCACGTGTCTAAAATGATAATAATACTTAAAATTCTATTAAATTATTTCCTTAAAGGTTGCTTTTCCCCCCGCCACAAAATAATAATTAAAAAAACCTCATCGCAGTATTTCAGGTTAAAAATGAGTTGGTGTAAGCCTGGCAAGAAGCTGTTCTCCTCCAAATAGTTAGACAGTGGACAGGTTATCCAGTCCAAGCCTAAGCCCACAACAGGGTATGTTTTCAATCAGTCAAAGCAGCTTCCCTAGCTACCAAAGGAAGTCGCTGAACAAGATGGTGCATTTGCTATGAGACAGTCGCCACATCCATTTCGGTGTGGCATGCAATGCTGCCAACGATAATCCATTGTTCCAGGGTCCTTTAAATCCAGGGCTGGGGGACACAGCCAGTGCTGGCCCTTGGAGACCTACGGGGTATACATGAGAGCCCGCAGCCCCAGGCTAACTCAGGAACATGGACGTGTACTTCCACCATTTTTGTTTCATTTTTGGGAGACTTGCTGAAGACTTTTCACAAACATAACTGGAAGACATGATTTAAGTGTTGCCAAATAGAAAAAACTGTACATGGGTACTGTTCATAGCAGATCCTGTAACTTATCTGAGTTTGTGTTTTCATTCTGTTGTGTTGTCCCATGATTTCCTTTATCACAAATTTCCCATTACCATTAGGGCAATGAGTTTGCAAAAGCTTATTTTTTGTTAAGCTGAAACTTCACTGAAGTCACCAGTAACACTTTTGTACACAAAGGTGTACAGGTGTGCTTTCCACAACACAAATAACAGAAAAGCTCACAGCAGCCTGGATACTCTCCTGGATCTCTCCTAGTAGGCACTTGGTTACTCTGCCTGCCAGCTCACATTGCCTGCCAGAAATCAACTACACAAAAATACCAGAAGATTTAAAAAATGAGTGTCTTTAGATGTTAACTTGATCATATTGTTTGCTTATTATTTCTATTCTTTTTGCTATATCTTAACATTATGTCATCGTTGATGCTGTTAAAATGCGCAACATAAAAATGCAGAAACTTTGGGAGCAAATGCATTGTTGGCATCAATGGCACTGCTAGGGCACAGCCACCATAAAGCAGACCTGCAGGGGTAGTGGGATGTCCAACTCAGAAGGTAGAGACAATGTCCAGCAGCTCTCAGCTGCCATCTCAGCACCTGGAACTGCACATATGCTGCCAGGTCTCCCCAGTAAGAGAGGGATGGCTTGCTTGGAAACACTGTGGCAGGAAAAATTAAAATGTGACTTATGGGCTCTTTCTGTAGCCTATCAGTTTCTTTCATCCACAGAAAAAAGTAAAAATTGCTTCTTGCTGCTTAAAGATAGCAGAGAGAGGAGAAAGATTGCCAAGGAGAGAACTGAAATCTGTAGCCACAAAAACAACCCCAAATGTCAAGATTTGAACAAAACCTTACAAGTCATTTAGGTGCACCACTCTCGCACAAGTAACTCAGCGAGACTGTTGTGTTCTTAGTACTCTGCAGTCAGGATGGTGGTTTTTTCAGTAATTTTGACCAAGTTGTAGCTCTTTTATCAAATGAAAAGTAAGACAAAATTATACTAACGTGAAGTGGATACACGAAAACAGAGATGAATCATTATTTTGTAAAGTTTAAAACTTCCTCAGGTCTTGGAGAGAAAAAACTGCCGATGAAATGGTGTATTCCATAGGTACTTAGAAACGAATACAGCGATTATCACTGTGAGCTGAATTAACTTTCTAGAAAAACATCCTTCTCAACAGAATTTCCCTTTATTTTTATGAAAGGAAGCATTAAAATGTGCTCTTCTACTTGACTGTATAGCTCTTCTGCTATAATGTATTTCATGTTCAGATACAATTTTCTTGGAACAACTCAGATTAAAAAGCTAATGGTTCTCTAAGGGGCACTCCTTGCCTTTTCCACTCTCTCCTGTGACCTATGGTGCCAAACTTGAACATGGCCATTATAAACATTTGGATCTTAAAACTGTACTGTTGGTATGGGGAACTATTAGTGTTTCTTTTCTATTTATCATTTACATAAATGTCAATTCTAATTTGTACAAACAACTAATATCTTTATTGAACAGGAACTGAAATGCTGTGCATCTAAGCTCTGTAACTCCAGAGTATTCCATCAAATAGTTAAATCCTTTTGTTTGATGTCAGGTTATTTATAACTTTGTAAAAGAAATAAGTCTTTATATTAGTAGTCCAGAGTTTCTCTTCAAAGTTAGATCTGCATTATTTCTTTGCTTCTATATAAACAGATCCCATACTGCTAGTATTTAATCAGCAGAATATGTCACCACTTAGGCTCTTCTTCTGTTTTAAGGTCAAGCTCTTTTCTTTCCATTTTGCAAACTCCACTATTGGCAAGGCTCTGAGCAAAGAATGTTCTAAATTCCTCCTAACAGTTATCAGGAATCAGAGCACCATTTCCATGCAAAAACAGTGTTGCAGAATGCTACATTCAAATTTAAAAATAAGAATTTTGTCTATTGGAAAAATTCCAGTGTTTATTTTCTTAACATCACATGTAAGCTTTCAGAGAGAAGATAACAGAGTTCAGAAATAACATTAGTCTTCCTATAAACCACTTTACGAGCATTATCCTTTTAGAGCTAGCTCTATGGTTTAAGCACGCAGATTCAGTGGTGCTCTATGTATACATAACAAAGAAAAAATGATCTGATCTAGATAAAGGAGTTCTTTATAGAAAGCTCTTGGAAAAATGTCACCTAAAATGACAACTAACAAGTCACCTTAGTTATAACAAATGAAGTACATATAGATTAAATTCAGCAATAAATAAATAATATTAAACACATACTGTAAAAGATAAGCTCCATTATAATGTGATGAGAAGAGAATGGAAACAATTCTAATATGCATTGAGGCTATTTGTGAATTTAACACATGCCCAGGCTACAGGATAAAAAAATAATCTAATGCCTGAACTAGAAAAGGTATTAAGAAAAAGTGTAACTTTAAAAATGATAGCATTTTAGCATTTAACATATTAATATAAACAGTTAAACATGTGAAGTTCCTCTCATGCTTAATGTTAATTATATACTTAAGTACTGTGTTAAACTGAAAGGTATCATTGCTTTCTAGAAAATGGTAAGCTTCATAGTTTCCAAAATAACATAACAGGAGATTTATATGTTTAAGTGTTGGCCTAATAATTTTTAATCGGAGGAGAGTAGTATTAGACATCAAATGTATTGAGAAATACATATATTCTGTAAGCTCAAATAAAAAAATCCATCATGCCATGTCTCAAATCCTTAGGTATTATTCTGAACACTGAAATGATTAGAATTAGCCCTTGCAGCCCTGCGCTATTTTTGAAGAATCATCTTCACATTTAGATAACATCTTCAACTTTGATGACGTACCACTTATAACTTTAAGCTGCTGCTTTGGGCATGATCCTCTACTCATTTACACAGGTGAAACTCAATTGATGTGAACAAAGAATTCTTGATTTGAAGGCCAGAGAAGAAACAGGACTTTAGTCAACAGAAGTTCAAACAGACTATTGGCAGAGGTTTCTGCCATCATCCTTGAAAATAGCTAGTTTTGGTCAAAATCCCCAGAAGGTGTGAATAATTAAAATATTACAGCCTAAAACATAGAAAATCTTTTTGTCTCTCTCAGAGCATTCTCTCTCTTCAAAAGCAAGCATTTTCTGTCACTCTCCAAAACCCTACTTGCAAGTAAGAATTTTTATTACTAGTACATTTTGTCTTCTGTCTTCCACAATAAATGTAAAGGGTTTGTGAAAATATCTGATCATCAACCAAAAACACTGTGAAACACTGAGCCACTGGACACGCTACAGAGCTGGCTGAGGAAAAGCTTCAAACAGAAAGAAGATTCAAAGAAAATGTGCTTTTCTGCCATGAAAAATGTGCTACAATTTACCCATCACTAAGGGGAGAGGAAGATGAGCCAGATTTTCCGTAGTACTCACTCTGCAAGATTTAATGCATTTCATTTTTTCTTTATGTTTCAGTATCACTTCAATCAAGTGTTACTTGAGCTAAACAAGATGAACTGGGTTTGGGAGACTTTTTTGGGCCTCTTGCAGGCTCCCACCCTTAGAGCAGCGTCCAAGTACTCGGAACAACTGTCAACTGCCCGAGCCCAGAGCTGTGAACACAGAGCAGGCTGGCGTCCTCTCCACGTGGGGCCAGCGATGTTGGGGACAGTCACTGTGGGTCTGCAGAGACATGGAAAACTTATAGTTTATGGGAGAAGTACAGGGAGTTCCCTCACACATGAGGCGAGACAGACAATAGCTCACAAGGCCTGATTAAATATTTGCAGGCTTTAGACGTTGTTTCACATTTCTGTGTGAAATTTAATTCTCATGAAAAGGAGAGACCGACAGGCTGGGTGGGAACGAGGCAGAGTGAAGGCAGGCGTTGTGCAAGCTTCTGCATCCATCTCTGCTGATGGATCTCCGCCGGCCAAACCCATAATATTCCAGGCCCAGGTCTTAGCTGAGAAGAAACTGCTTATTAAGCAGGATTATGCCAAACTCTGTGGGTTTTTTTCAATGTGGACAAAGGTCCACTGGGGATTAAGCTGCGACCACCAAACTTTTTTTATTCCTGACCCAGGAATAAGATTAGAACGTCGCTCTCCGGAGGTGGCATTAGCCAATTGCTCTCTCTTCATCGCTAAGCTTTAGTTCCGGACTATATTTTAAGGTCGTTGAAAGTACTGGCTTTTATGACATTGGGAGCTAAGTTTATTCTTTTGCGTTTACATTTTAAGAATAAGACAATAAGATAAATCCAAGTGCATTTACTTCTCATTTTAATTCCTATACACTCTCTCTTTCTCTCCTACAGGAATCAGCCAGCCATCATGAACTGAAATTAAATACACTTGATTTCATGTTAAGTCTTTGCTCATATTAAATTACCTTCCCCATACCCTCTCAAAAAAAGAAAAAGGGAAAAAACCCCCCACTACAGGATGCATTTTGCAATGTTAGAAATACAATTAAAACGTGACGTGTGAAATATGCAGTCCCACATGCTCCTGTTGGATTTTATTTACTTTGTCATAGATCCTTCTTAAAAAAGTTGATTGGTAAGCTCAACTAACAACAAAGGTGTCTGACAAATTACCTAAGAGGCATCCCCACCTTTCATGACTGCCTAGATAGGAATGCCATCTTTTGTGAAGATACTGGTTCACTTAAGTGAATTTATGTGGTCCGAGTATGTAAAGCTGATAGAGGAAAAGCACACATTACAGATCTGTTTTAATCTACGCCATTTTAACTTGGTGAGTTAAATCCTTAGGGGATTTTTTGTTCACAAGCTGAAGTGCTCCTAAATGGCAGTCAAGACTACAACTTCCCATGAATCACTCATTTGCTGAAATCAGCTGTTCCACAAAATTTACCAGGCATATTCTTCATTCAAAACTATAAAGCTTTAAAAGGTTGTGGTCTTTTTTTTTTTTAAAAGGTTTAAAGAACTAAACCCACAACCTCAACATGAAATCCATACCCCTAAAAATCCCTCCTCTGAAAAGAAACTAACAAAATCAGAATTAAGTAATTTCATATACTATTTACTTACAAATATGGACATTAACCATACGGTAACTACCAATTCCTGCATCTTTACTCTTGTGTTGACTTTTCAAAAACTACACCTACCAGATGAAAATTGTTCCAGTTACTCCATAGCCCCAAAAGCAACACAAAGAATGAAAGTTTAATGATGGCCTCTAGTAAACAACCCATATGGAAAGTCTACATAATATTTTTATAACCATTCTTCCAAGTTTTCCTGTCAACTTCTGATTTTCACAATTTTTCCATTTTAAAATATTTTTCTTTCTTCATGCTAACACTAGAGGAAACTGGCTACATACTGAAACTCAGTACGCACTAACACTGTCAAAAGCACAAAATAATTTCCCTACAGAAGGAAACATTTAATCTAAAGTAACTTTCTAAGTGTCCCTTACAACCTAGCAGTACTTGTAACCGTAGTTAGGATATATGTCATATACATACATATGTATGTGATATACACTTACTGTGGGATAAAGCGTACTGCTATTTTATGACAGAAGTAAGACTTGCCACATGGAAAAAATGCGAAAGAGTAAGAAAATATAACTATAAGCCAATCACTTAAAAAAAAAAAAGAGGAAAGACAATCTCAGTACAAAAGCCTTTCTTGGGGACTGTCTACCGTGTTTTCTTTCTGCTGGAAAGGAGTAATAAATTTCATGAACCTTTCAGAACTGTGCCTACCATACAGTATTTTAATTTCTTTGAATGTTATATTTATACCTGTGATACTGCTGTGTGATGTTTCATATTTTAAGACAAAAGAAATTCCTCTCCCAAAATATCCTGTAATCTTACTGTTCCTTATTCCTTTAACTGGAGCAAGCTGGTATGCCTGGAACATGTTTTGCAATAAATTTTCCACATCTATATAGCAAGGGTAAATGTCTAGTAAGTGAATGGTATTATTAAATCTAATTCCATGTGCTTTTATTTTCAACATACAGATTATTTGATATTAACATTTAAATTATTTATAAGTTTACAATAAGAATAATGTACCCTTCTTATGGACACGCCTGTCTAGGGATAAAGGGTTTGGAGTGACAGAGAAATAAGTTAGACTTGTGCAATTGGAAGACAAACTTTTGGGGATGGAATGGGAATGGTTTGTGTAGCCTGTTTTTTCCAATTGCATTGGTTACTCTAAGAGAAGGTCTTACTTCTCTCTAAAAACCCTAATTTTATAATTTTTCAAAAGCTGCATACACTTTTCCCTAGCTCTTTCACAAAGATTGTTTTGCAATCTGTATCCTACATAACCCGAAAGTCAGTGAGATTCTTCTAGAGAACTCTAAATACAGTGTGTGTCAAAGACTGAAAGAACAAAAGCTATTTTTATTTGAATAAATGCACAGCAAGACAAATGAACAAGGCAACTTCTTTTGGAGCCTGTCAGGCAGATCCTGAGTCTGAGGATCTGATTTGTGATGATGTTTCATATGAAAAATATTCACTAACTGCAATGAGTATGGAAAGATTTTTATTCCCAATACAGCAATGTGAAAGAAGCCAAATCGTCTGTCATTCATGTTAATTTAATTACAGGACTCCATTCAATTATCCAATATAATATGCAAATGAAGTGAGTTGGTAGCACATGCTAATTATATTCATTATAATAATTAAATCAAACAATGAAAGGGAATAAAAATGTAATGAAATAGAAGAATATTTTTAATTAACAAGAATTTTAATTAGAAACTGTAATCCTATAGTCTGATATAGTATGATTGGCTTATTGAAAGATTGGACATTATTTTTATTACGCAGTTTAGTTTTACATGTCCTTAGTATCATGGGACCTGTTTTTGTATGTTAATAGATTAAATGGTGGCCAAAACAGAGAATCAGCTTCCTTGATCATACTTCATGCAAAGCAGATGCTTAATAAAGCCAAGCTCTGCTACGGCATGATTACAGAATCCCGTCTCATGAAATGCAGGCTGTCTAACTCTATAGTAAACAAAAGTTCATGTGCCGATACAAAACAGACAGTGCAGTTTAGGCTTGACTAATGACGTTAAAGCATTTAAAATATTAAAGAAACACTCTTTACTTTTTGAAATTTTCAGTTTCATAACTGATTTATTTCTTCAGTGACAGCAGCTGCCCTGAAAAAGCTTTATGAATGGTAAAACAAAATATGAAAAAAGGAACAGAATATTACTAATATATGTGGGCAGAGTCAGCAAAATCATAGTCTTTTTAAAAGAAATAGAGCAAACACTATCAAAACACTTAGGAATGCATTCCTTTGGAATCCATTGTCCTCATTGCTCCTCAACAGAATCACTTGGGCCTGGACCAAAAGCCAACCATGGTAAAAATGCTAACTGGGACCTCAGCCACTGTCTCTGCATGTGTGTAGGACCCACCGTGAGGCCCTCCTCTTATTTGGGGCTCCTGGAAACTGCAGTGAAATACGAATCGCGAAGCTATATGAGAGAAAAGAACTTTCCTTTTTAATTTGCCACTCAACTAACTATAAAGACTTTTACAGATAGTGTAATAAAACCAGACAAACCTATATTACCATTAAATGATTGGCATACGATGCTCTTGGAAGATTTTCTTCTATGAATGTGAAATATTTAGGAAATTGCCCTTTTATTATTTTGACTGCATAGTGGTAATAATTCACTTACTTAAATCACAGTACTACTGCAGAAGGTCAATGTTGAGTTGACAGGCTGTAAAATTTCCTTTTTAGAAATCTATCTATTCTCCAAACTGGGAAACTGCATTTTTTTTTAATAATTAATGCCTTTTTTTCTTGATTCCAGCACACCATTTTGGATCTTTATCTGATGTGGGTAGACAAAGGAATCACAAAAGGCACACCGAAAACTCCAAAATACTATTTGTTCTTTTTTTTTTTTTTTTTTTTTTTTTGAGAGTTGAAAGGAAGGAAAACATACAAAGGTTTGCAATAAGGAATACAAATTCAGAGAGGAAAAGACTTATTTAAACTACGAACATTTCAAAACAAATGTACATCTGACTGCAAGAATAATGTGAATCTGCTTTGAAATACATCAGTTACTGACTCCTTTAAAATTTGTTCAAATACTAAATAAAAAGAGCTATCAGGCTCTCTGGAAATTTGTTTTCATAGCTCAAGCCTGGTGTACCTATTTTTATTTTGCAGTTCTTTGCAGGAGTTCAAGCCTACTATTTGAAAGCTTTCACTGTGAGACCAATTTTTTATTTTTAGTAGGACTCTGCAGATGGTCAACAATGAAAGAAAAAATTGGAACCTCATAACATAATAAAAAATTAAACCATAACTGAATGAATAGAAAGCACTTCCCTTTTCATGAAAGGCTTCGTATCTTTATTGGAAGTCACAACACTAATAGCACTGGAAAATAACGACTGTAAGCAAGGCTCACTGCCTGCCTAGTAATGAAAGAAAAAATACTTCCATTTACTAAAAAGAACCTTCCCTGCATTTTGCATGTACCTGAGTGAGCAAATGCTTCAGTTTTTCAAAATGTTTTTTAAACAAAAACACCAAACCAAAATGCCACTTCCTCAGTTAAAAGCTTATTAAATAGGAATATCAGCAATTAAATAAAAAGTTAAGCACGTCATGACATCTCTTGAGATAGTAGCACCAAAGCAAACCACCATAAAAGACTGCTTTTAGTGTATGAAAAGTACTAACACACCGTGGTTGTTTAACCAAAGACCTCAACTTGACTCTCAGAGCTGCTGCTACCTTTTAATCTTGAAAATTAACTCAGTCCGGGGGTAAATTAGTGATGGCACATGACCTCAACCCCAAGTGCACATGCTGAAGACTCCAAGACACTGCAAAATCACCAGCTGGGAAGCACGCCCACAGACAAACGCATTTTGCACATAGTCTCTTGACTGCCTGCCGGCAGCCACCATAGCCAGCTGCTGCCATGGCACGGAGCCTGCTCGCCACGGTCGGACCTTCGCCCCAGGGCACGAGCGCTAAACAGCGACAGGCACTACAGACTACTATAACTGACATCGCTGGTAGGAAATCCCTCTTCTGCGCTATTCCTGGCACGTTTATAGTTGCAAGTCCTCCGTGCAATGAATCACATCTGTTTATACTTGTGTGCCAGAAAAGAAATTTTTAAACTGCAGAGAAAAGACAACATTGTTTGCTGGTACTTCTGGATGCCAGCACGACCCGTTGCGTAGCAGTGGGGATCAGAAAATGGCAGCAGTATCACATGGATTTTCCAAACAACTATATTAGAAAGTGTTGACCACAGTCAGCTCCAGACCCTGATTGGGATTTGATTGCACAGGGTAGGAAGGCTGCAGGATCCTCCCTCCAGCTGTGGCCAAAGCCACAGAAACATTACTATATAATTACATTATATAATTATACAATATTTCTGACAATATTGTCAGCTTTAAGATATTATAATGTTCCAGTTACAGTCAACAACTGTAAGAACATTACCGGACAGCTTTTCTCTAAACCTTTCCTGACAAGGGGACTAAGCTCCTCATCCTGAACCCCTACCCCAAAAGCTGAACAAAAACGGGAACCAAGCGTTACAAGTATGGAGTGAGAACAAAACAAGTAACTTGACAAAATATAACATTCAACTGAATCATACCAAAGATGTAGGCATCATAAGGCAGTTTCTACACATCCAGAGTCAGGTTCACATCCTCAAAAATAAAGAGCAAGTGCAAACTTCTGCCCTGCCCAATACACCTTGAGAGGCTACATATAAGATGAGGAAACTGGGAGACTTCTAAGACTAAAGTATTTGCAATAGTTTTGAAGTTTTGTGTCTGGGTTATTTTATAAGCTATTCTTAATAGTATGAGCAGTCACAGAGCGCACTGGCAAAAATGGACAACAATCAAGGAAGCTAGAGGGGGATTTCCACTGAGTATTTGTTTTACTACTAAAAAGACACAAGGAAAAGAATGGCTTAAATTTAAATAAGCGCTCTGGCTACCAGGGAGATGGCCGCATTGGCATCCGAGGATGTGTCTTCATGGCAGACTAGCTTAGCTGGCTTTAAAAGGGTTTAACGTGGGTACCACAGTCATCCACAGTTGACTTCATGTCAACTTGGAATTAAAAATATCAGTCACTAAGTGTATCTTGGCAGCGAGCAAGGCTAGTTAAAATCAATGCAATGTCAGCATCGTTGTCTGCGTAAGAACACGGAGTTTCCTTATGGCCACATAATATTAATGTTTTTGTTTTAAGATGCAACTTCACCTTCTATTTTGTGAACACATATATTTGTGCTCATAGGAATCCCAAGCGCTTCAAAAACAATGTTGAAGGCATTAGTTTTCTTGAGGGATCCATGACTAAATGTGCACTTGATAACTTCTGATCCCATTTTCCATTTGCCTTACCTGATTATCTGTGTTGTTTACAGTAAAATATCCCACACAAATAATGACTTCGTGCAGCAATCCTTCACAGGTATGCTGGGAACAGTACCACAGCAGAGAGCTGATAATATGTCGGAATGCAAGGGACAGTCCTTCAGCACCCACAATAGACTGAAAAAAAGGCCAAGAAACAGAAATTACAGTCTAGCAGTATGTTATAGAAATTGTGTGAATTACATACACATCAATTGCACCCTGGGTTGGTGTTTTTTTTTTTTTTTTCTTTGCAAATTATAGACTATGTTCTCTGTTGCGATGACTTTGGAGGAGGACAGAATCAGCTCTCTTCTTTCAGTAACTTATCATTTACAGCTGGACTACCAGAATAAATTCAAATTTTAAAGAGACACAGGAAAAATTGGATTCTGCTTAGTTGACATTCAGTGTAGCATTACGTAGACCATTTCATTTGACATACATTACATGTTCCAGGAAAACTTAATGCTAATAATATTTCTTAGTAATAAGCAAAAGAAACCAAACCATCTTCATTTCTGCAAAAAAGCAAAATGCATTTCTCATTAATAACTTGCGCTCTGAATGGAATACAAAGATTAATAACAAATAATGACTTTTCAAACATTAAAAAAAGTTAGAAACATCCAAAAGGAGAGAACACTCAGCTGCAAAGCTTCTTGGGATGCTTTTTAAAAGTAGGCAAATGGCTGTAACGTGGAGATTCAGAATTAGATTTTATCTGCGCAGCCTACAGCCTCTATTTAATAAACATGTCAAACAGACAGAGCGACACAAGGTCAAAGGGGAAAACTAAAGCACAAGGAATGAGCATGACAGTCTACTAACTCTAATGAAACAGCAACGCAGGCCTGTGAGAAAATCTCTTCCATTTGAGAGTTTTCTTGATTTTATACCTTGTAGCCTGTGTTAAGTACATATACATAAATCCCAGTCTAGTATAGTTCATTTTTAGCATACTCCAAATCTACCCAGCAGAAGTGGAATCCTTGACAACTAAACCAGACTCGGCTGTGGTTCCATCTTGAACCTCAAGCATTCTGGTAAGTTAGTATATTTTCAAAATTTAACGCACAATACAGCCATCATTTACTGCTTTACATCATGTAAATGCCATGCTCTTAGGTCCACCCTTATTTAATTAGTGCTGTCCACGCATGCTGTGACCTAGCACTCTGGGTTTAACCTTCCCTGATAACAACAGGTCAAAGGGCACCTGAGTTTGTGTATAAAAGTTAAACTAATTTTTCAAGGAAACTATGCTTCCTTTTTAGCCAGAATTAATATCAGCTCAGGATCCTGCGTTGCTTCTCACTACCATCTTTCAATTGTTTAGACTGTCAAATTAAATGAAATATATACCCATGAGCCATCTGTGCTAATACAAACTCCAGAATACCAGACCTCTTCTGTTAATCAAAAAAACGTATTCTATAGTCCTACTATTATGTGATAAAACTATTCCTTAGAGATAATAATCAGACAGTACATAAACTACGCTTTTTCCTTCTGCTGTCTGCTAGCCTGCTACAGTCCACAAGGTCAGAATGGACAGCAAACTGCCTCAGGTGTATGTTGATTTTTTTAACATTACAGAAACAGATCACATTAATACATTGAAAGGGATAGCTGCTGAGACTACACAAGTGTGTCCGTCCATCACAAACAATATTATGCCTACAATTCAGTAAGACAGCTAAGCGGATACTTCCTGAGTGGAGCCCTGCATTGATGAACTGAATGAAATAATTCACACTGGTTAGTTTTCTACCACCCTTTAGGCAAGAATTACTATCTTGCACTATTTTATGTAGAACAAACTAATGCAGATCACGGGACTTGGGAATTAATCCTGATGGTTTGTTATAAATGCTCAGATACAATGGTAGTTGGTAGGGGGATAAATACACAGTGTAAGTGGAAGCTTACATTTTAAAAATGAATAGTGGTTTCTTGAGGTATCAGTGGGGCAGCTCTTCAGCCACCGCACTTTGCTATAGCCCCCCTATAAGCTGTAACCGTCCCAATTCAAGTCTTACTCTCTGGTATACACCTGTAATATCTACAGCAACACATAAACACCCAGTCTCAAACCAAGAGCTACTGAACAAGCTGTAGAAGAGAACTACTTTGATACACCTTGATTTACAGAAAGAAATGGGAGTTAATGGTGTGTGTAAGAGTTCTTCTACATGAAACTCCAATAAATATACTGTTTCTGTGTTCTGTAAAAAAACCCTGACTGGACTGGATCCTGCAACTGCATCTGTACAGATGAATGTTGCTACATGCAAATTGCTTGTTGCTGTTATCAGAGATACTAAATGTACTAAAAATCAAAGTCAAGAAATATGAACTGCAGGAGACATACCTTATACTAAATTCTTTACTCATGCAAAGCTCTTGCTGAGTTTAATGCATTTCAGATGGAGTGTGTGGTACAACTCATATACAAATTACATATTAAATGAAACAGAAACCTATTCTGATGAATTGTATAAGATTGATGCCGCTAAACGTGTTTTGCAAAGCAATGATTTTTGACAGGTGTTTTATATTAACAACACAACAGCTTTGCCAATTCATCTGTGAAATACACTAGCATTTGTATTTTATTTGTATGGCAAAATGATTCATTTACACTAGAAATCTGTTCACAGAGGAAAGTAAGAAGACTTCTCAAGACTCAAAATGTGATCTTTCTGAGGGTTTTTTTTTGTGAATAAAAATTATGAAAAGTTAAATTTCTGATTTTTGGTCAATAAAATTTTACTTGGATAAAAAAAATTGGTATCAAGTGATCTGCAGTTTCAGTTGTACAATCTTAAGCAAGTGGCCACTGAAAGCACTGAAAAACGTAAATTGTGGTTATAATATATGCAAGTCCTTTCACATTAGAAAAACTGTTATTTTGTGCTTTTGACCAAGATTTTTTTTTTTGCATTTTTGGGGCTTATTGAAAAGTACAACGCTAAAAGTGATGTCTTTTGAATAGAAGTAGTAACGGATGGGATTCAACTTTTTGCATAGTCCAAATTTTCACTTTTTGCTTAAGTTCATTTGCATAGCTATACAGTGGAAATAACAATAATTAGCAATTTTAAGCATGAAAAACCCCTAAACATTTAATCATTAAAGTTCCTTTAATAACTAAGATCTTAAAGACAAACTTAGTCCAAAAGCATAGGCAATAATTAACATCTTCACACTAAGCAAAAGTTTTAAAACATCTTTTACCTGAAAGGCAGTCAGATCAAGAACAGCAAAACTATTGAAGAAACGTAAACTCTGAATGGCAACCTGGATTGTGTTTGCTGCATAGCTGTCTTTGGGACTTGCTGTGTTTGGATCTGAAATTGTCCCGTGGAAAAGAACACAGTACAGCATATGCAAGACTCCAACCAGATCCGTAGACTGAAGAACTGCTGTTAGTCCTGTGGGGTCCTGACGTGTGTTGTCAAATATGTTCCAAGATCTGTCAAAGAAATATCAAGCCATCTGAGGAGGAGACCAGCACTCAGTGAGAACACTTGCCCAGGCTGCAGTACTTCTAATAAGCCGAATGTTAGAAAACCAGTAAACTGCTAAAAAGGAAAAAACCTGATGCCTAATGTGTCAAGAAACCACAACATTTCCAGAAAATACTTTCAATAATCTGGGCACCATCTCATGCTGTCTTTAATTGCAGTGCAGCTGTATTCTTAAATATCTTTCTCCACGTACTGGTGTCTTTGCTCCCAAAATGGGTTCACGATACCAGCGCGAGACCATGCAGAAATTCGACAACTTTAAAGGGCTCCATGCAAGCTCTGTCTCAGGTCAGTAGCCTACACCCACCTCTCTCTCCTGCAAAAGAGCCAGCAGAGGTGGGAGAAGTCCCTGGAGCCTCTCACTGCCTCACTGCCGGGCTGCAGGCACTGGAACAAACTGCCTACCTAAGTAGCAAAATAAGTTACCAGGACCAGATGATCTTAATCAAATAGTTCTGCAGGAATTTAAGAATGAAGTGGTGGAGCAGTTAACAAAACACACTACTTATTATTTCAGTCAGATGTTACTATGGGAGACTGTACGGTAGCAAAGCGCAAATAAGTATAAACTGCTCGAGACAAACCCGCACAGCTTGTGCAAATGGAAACTAGGTTTCTTCGGTATCTTTTGGGTATGCACGTAAAATAACGGAGAAGGTTTTTTGGCTATCTAGGATATCAGGACAGACAGGCAAATAACTCAGGACGTCCTTTCCCTTCTCACATTCAAACCTGCATAATCCCCCTGTGATTTGTACTGTTTCTGTTTTTTTCACATTATTAATCATCCAGAAGAGGATGCAGGACAGTCACCACTAAGGAAGACTAAGACTGTCACTACTCTGGAGATTAAACAATGTGTAGAAGGCAGGCAAACACAAAATAAAGCACACAAAATAATTCAACAAGTTTTATATACTCTGAGTTCTGATTCAAACCCATCATGTATATCACTTGAATTTCATTATGGAAATACATTTAATCTACATTGGCAATCAAAGGAAACACTAAAATATTAAGATACACTGAACAGGAACACTGAAAATATGGTACATCAAAATCTGCTCTTTACCTCATCTACTATGTTTCCATCTTAAAAAAAAAAAAGAAAAAGAAAAAAAAAGAAGTGTCAACATCAAAAGAGACTTCAAAGATTGAGTCTCTCTCTACTTTTTTTTTTTAATAATTGAAGGAAAATACAACAAGTGATATGAGAAAATGTTATAAACCGGACAAATTAGATGAGGGCATCTTTCCCTTTTATAAGAACTAAAAGCAAAGGAAATAGAAAAGCAGTGGAAACAAGAACCACTTTCTAAAACCATCTGTAACTTTGAAGACCTCAGTTGAATACTGAAACGACTGGACACTCAAGAGAGCTCAGAATATTCCTGTTGTCCAGAATCAGTAAGGAGCTTTTCCTTGACTAGAAAGGCTCTAAATGATCTTTTCAGTATCTGCATCAGAAGCACCTTGCACCATTCTGTTACACACATTGCTCTGCTCCAGTGAAGTTTCCAACACAGATCCTAGGTAGGCTGACTAATCCTGCTTTTTGTGATACAGACGCTTGTCTTCAATGGAGCAACTAAACCACAAATTCAGCAACTACCAAGTTGTGGCGATCATCATCTTGTTCTGCCATTTTCACATTTTCTACTGAAGCAAAAAAGCAGATAAGAAAGCACCATTTCACCCATCAACAATGTCTATCAATAAGAATTTCTATCTGTAACAGTACACCATTGCTTCCTTGGACCAAAGAGAGAGAGAGAAACAGGCATAGCAGGATAACGAACCTGCATTCTCCACGTCCCAAAGAATGTCCTGGTACTGGGCTAACCTCAAATATAGCTTAAATATTTAAAGAGAAGAAACAGTTACGTGAAACACCATCTTTGTAGTTAAAATAGCAAACCTCAAAGCTGGTATCTATGGATTTTCTTGTGGATACAATTCTGTAAGGTAGCATGAGTGGGCACTAAAAACATGAGGAAGGCTGATGATCAGGTCTTTCTGATACCACAAACTCCTGTTGTGTCCCTGAGCAGGGACCGCTTAGCGTGTGGTGGGGACAGAGTGTGCACAGCTACTGCGAGGAGGCTGACATGCTGCAGGTGAAGGAGGGGAGATTTAGGAGGCTTAGAAAAGTTATTTTAGCACTCAGGCTATGAAGTATCTCTGCACCCGTTTCACAGCCTTTGAGCAGTTGTCTTGCAGCTGTATCTGCCCTGAGCCCAGGTGAATATGATAGGGACAGTATTTGGGCTATGCACAACTGTACTAGAACCCATGTGCTTCCATCACTGTCCGCTCACATATTTACGTTTACAAAGCAGCTGCCCAGATGACTCACTTCTGCTTTTTATCAGTTAGATCACACGTGCATGGAATGATCTTATCTGAAATTAGCATTTATGAGTACCATTTCTTTCCAAGTTCTTTCTGTTTACAGTCTGTGAACATTCGATGTTACTGAAAAAGCTTTTAAGTACAGCATCCTCTGCTGCTACCTCGAGGATTAATGTCCCAGTCCTATTTCAGCAATACCTGTGCTGTACAAAAACCACACAAGACTGCATAACTACTTCACAGATTTTTGAAAGAAGCAATCAGATCTTTAGGTAAGACCAAAAGCAATGTAGCTGTGCCTATTTTCATGTACCTGTGTTGTTACACGAGTGACTCCATTACCACCAGTTACCACTGGACAACTCTGCCAGTTAGTGGCCAGCCAATCATAGAGAGTCAGCTGGAGACGAACATGTCTGAGTTTACTGTACAGGTTCCAAACCCAGGGTGTTCAATACTGTGATAGCTAACTGAACTCCTAACAATCCTTGAAGAAACTGCCACAAAACCAGCCGCAACAGCGCTTCAGAAGGCCACCGGCACAGGATTCTCTCAAAATACATGTAATAACATTTGAAAGACAAGCTGAAGTAAATTAAAAAGTTTATTAAAATTACGATTTGATGCCACTTACCTGCTGCAAAAGAAGAACCACAAACAGTGAGCTTGTGGTTTGTAACACTCATAATGATCCTAACATCTACTTCATAAAGAATACAAAAGTGGAAAAAATACGAAAGCTCTAAGTGTGTTTTGGGTGGGGTTACGCTGCACAACAATTTATGGCATTACTTCACTTTTCCTACGCCTGGAACCCATGCCCAAAATCTTCGTTTTGAAACTCTGTGGTCTTTAAGTGAGTGTGTTTGAATGAAGTCAGGAGAGACGCTTCCTGAACATCACCTGGCCTTGCCAGCTGTGCCTTTATACAGATTCCTGCTGCAGAGTTTCAAGTCGTGTTGGCACGTGAACCTGGCTGCAAGCAAGGAACGCACCTGGATGGCTGCAAAAGAAGGACGAGCTACCACAGCTCTGGGACCACCTCTGTGGTTTGTGTAACTGTGGACTCCTTACTATTCCTCATTTCAAAATAGTTTCTGATGTCCATTTATTTATTTTGCAGTATGCAGTAGCCAAAATGTGCTAACCGTCACTTAACTACATTCAAGTAACTAGAATGTTTATTTCCACAGTATCACATGAGAGTACAGCTCCTTCTGTCAACTAGTATTTCTTAATTTCAATCTTAGCGTTTTCAACAGCACAAAACAGAAAAAAACACTCATGGTCAAATGATAACCCCAAATTAATTACTGCATATGATACCTCACAGAACTTCTGGTGACTATATGTGATGAGAAGATTGACCAATTTTACCAAAGGTTAAAGTTAGCTTGCTTTCAACTCTCCCTCCATCATTATTTTTAAGCAATTCCATATGAAAAAGCTTACATCGCTGGAAGAAATCCTTTTACCATTTTGTGCTGCTGTAGGGCAGTGAATGAATCAAAATATACATGAAAAAGTCAATTGTAAAATAACTCAAAATGCAAGCATTATTTTTTTCACAGAAAAGACCAAGAATTTTAAAGTTATACCACAGGACAAAGCTGTTTAAAAAACAAAACCAAACCAAAAAATCCCTGTCTGCTAGGTTTCGTGGATTGACGCAACTGTTAGAAACGTTTATTTTTCATGTTGTCTGTATTACAGTTAATGTGTATATGAACAGACCACTGGCTCCTGTTGGTTTTAACTGTCAGTTATAATCACTTTAAGCCTAAATGTTTACAATAAAATGTAAAAGACGTTATTCATACAGGTTGCAGGCTTTAAAGTAGAAAAAAATGTATATGAGATATTGGAAAATAAAGCATGAACCTTTGCGTATGCTGCTTTGAGTGATCTTGGTCAAGTCTGTACAACAGTGGACTTCATACATTTAGCAGATTTTTAGTCCACCTCAAAAGTAAGCCCAGTGATACTGAGTGTTGATATTCATTGGTATCAGTGATAACTATCAGGACACAGACTGAAGTAAAAACCAATAAAACCCTTAATATCATAAGACGACTATGTCATACAAGAAACCTAGGTTTTATGTAACTAATGGTAAGAGAGGAGATTCCTACGGATGCACCTCCTTTTAATTCTCCTATTTAAAGCAGCTTACTCTGTCTGTAACAGCTGCCAAAGTAAAATAGTCAGTATGGACAAAACCCCTTCATTTAATCACGGAAGGGAAGCAAGACTTACAGGATTTTTTACATTGGCTTATATAGCTGGGAAAACAGACAGGCTTTCAAACTTTACCGAGTCTATATTTAACACAGAAAAACAGGCAAATATTTGTATTATGGTCAAAAAAACCTTCAGGATCTTAGAAAGAAAAGTTTAATGAAAGGCAGAGAATTTTCATTATGGGCTACCATTATGATTTTCAGCTTCTGCCATCGAGGAGTCTCAGGAATTGGTATGGGGTTTACGACTTACAAGAAAGGTTTAAGAATTTTAAAATGTGGATATATCCATCACAGGAAAGAAAGATACTAAACAGCGGTACTTCATTGCTTAAAATACACCACTATTTATTAAAAACAGGAATTCAATACAGCTTGATGAGAAACAGCATACTCTGCAGAACAAGTATAAAACTACAATTTCTCCAAGCTTCAATATGAGCAAACTGTTTATGTCTGAAAATATATTGTTTTAAAAACTGACTGAGCTAACAAGCAGACAAGCCTCTCTACGGGTATACATTGTAATGTTTGTATATTTGAAATATATACTCCTGATTAAAAACATGGAGCCAAGTGGAAACACAAGTTTTCAAAAGGCTTAGAATATAATCTGTTTTTTTATTATTATTAGGATTTAAAAACTATCATCTGTACTTGTTGCTTCTAAATTATTTTATTTAGAAAGAGATGTCAAAATAAAGAGGCAAAATAATAATAAATGAAGTATTAAGAAGTATTTAGCACCTGTCAGACCTTGTTATAATTCACACTGTCAAGCTAGGAATCACAGTACTGTGTAAAAGTGATGATTTGAAACATTTTAGTAATTCAAAAACAAGTTTTTGTTAGTTTACAGTAGTTGCTGGATCTGCTGTCTGTTGGAAGTGGTGAGAAGCACAACCAGTGTTCAGGCAGACTCGCATCTGATTCACCATCCAGCAGCCAAAACAGACCTTATCTTAATTACTATAATAAAACTGAAAACAGACCAGCCTACTTCCTTGTGTATCTGTGACATGACAGTCACTATTTTCCTGGATCAAACCCTATATATCTGCAGCTTTCCACCACCGCAGCTTGTAATCCACAACTTCATTAGCTGTTGACACAGATTTATATGTATTCCACTACTGTTTTGAGATAACGTATAACAGTAACAATTTAGCTACTGTACTGCTATGACATTCTATTTTCCTAGATTAATGAGGGAGCTTGCAGGCATTCCTTACATCAAGAAAACAGCAAAATTTTGAAAAAGTTGATGTCCCAAGAAGCTACATGATTTGAGGGACTATTATTTCCTTATGTACAACTCACTTCCCTCCTTGTGTCTGTGTTATTGCTAGTCCACTGTACAGCTCTTAGGAAGAACATTCTTCCTTAGCAATTAACCCTTACACTGCACTACTGCTGATAGTTTCCTCCTGCTGTTTGCATTAACTCTGTGGTTAATATGAATTACTTCATTCATACTAATGGGCAAAACCAAAATAAGGCATTAACGACAGTCCTCCATAGAGCAACAACTAAACTACTTGGACAGAAATCTTAGTTCCAGAGACTTATAGGGAAAAAAGGGATATAGATTTGATGAACACTGGGCAGTACAGGAAAAGACAGAAACATAAGCAAGATCCTTGCTGTGCTGATGAAGGACTTGCCATATATTTTCTTACTCAGTCTTCACTCCTGCTTTTAGGGAAGGGTGAGCTGGGGCGGCATGGCCATGTTTTTATTAATGCTCCTTGCATTCCATGCCTGCTCATTGTTTTCTGCCTTGTGTTGACAAGCCAAGCATGTTCCATATGTGTATTCAGGACTCAAGGGCCCAAAATAGGCCTTATATCCTCATAGTTACAGTAATAAACTCTGGAAAACAAGGCTGTTGTCCTGAACATTGCTACTGGACATCTGAATTGGACACAAATTGCAAGACAGATTTATATGACTATATAAACCACTGTTATTCTGTATGAAGTCTATTTAATATTTTGCTTTATTTCAGGTTCATCAAAATGTCTCTGTTTTCAATTCTGGCTACTGTTACCCTTAATGGTGAGCAAAAAACAGTTAAGCATTATCATGGCCACAATTTTCAAGCCTAAGTATCAAATGTCAGGTTCATCTTTTGCTCAGCAAACAGAGATTGCTCAATATTCAGACGTGCTGCATTTTATGAATTCTCACTACATACAATAAGGGACAATATCCTATTTTCAACTCTCATACACTTTTTTTTAACTCATCCAGGAGAAAGGAGCTCTCACCTCCCTTGCTGTCAATGGATGTAACACAGCAAAAGAAAAATGGGACCTCCGGCTGGAGGTCTCAAGTCACCCTCACTGATTCTCACTTTTTATACCCTCACAGATGAGGGTATAAAAATTATCAAAGCAAGGTTCGCATGGGGTTACAAGTTATTAATGTTTGCAACAAATGATCTTCTATACATATTACACAGTGTTTGGAAAATGTGCTATTACATCCACAGCAAAACTTCAATTAAAAGAATCAATCTAGCATTTATTACCCAGTACCAAAAATGATCATTTGAGAAGTTAAGATCAATACCAAAGTTAAATCTTTTTAAAGACCTTGACCATTAATGAAAAGAAAATCCCTCTCTTATAATAAGATATGTTTATAACACATGTTCAGAACGGATTCCCTCATTTCAATAACTTTTTATGATGTTAAAATTGAGAATCCTCCAATTTATGTTTCTACATTAGCAAGACTTTCCTTTATTGTATCTAACTCCATGATTTTGGACTTTTTTTCCTAAGTCTACCATGGGAATAAAAAAAGTATCTTAGTTTAGGTCTTAAAATTTTATCAGCTACATTCTATCAACCATACACCTCATTTAATACTTAATGCTGACATACATATATCATACAATTTGAGGCTATTTTCTAGTAATCATTATTGTTGTGACATCTTGCTTGATGTAGGGGTAGGTGCAGGTACGTACTTGACTGAGATCTGTTCCCTGCCTATAAAATTATTTTCTATGAAGTAACTGTCTAAATAAACACTGGGTATCAATTCAGAGCTTGGTTTAGAAACATTCTGCTAAATTTGGGAGTTTTATGAAATGTTCTTGTGAGAAAGACAGCAAAGTCTGGATTGACAGCTCTTCCTACATCGGAACTCCAGAAATGGCCTAACATACATTGTACCCACAGAACAGGATCTCTTAATTGTTTAAAACTTGAGTTAGAGTGTTTAACTTCTGGCCCTCTGGGGATATCGCAGATTACAGTTGCAGGTAAGTTCGTAACAGCCTGGTGGTGTCTGAAAGCAAAGGAGGATCATGCAGTGCTTGGCCATTTCTAGCTCATTAAGGATTTCATTGCTGCAGGCACTGTGGATGGTTTGAGAGCCCTGAGGTGGTCCCGGTGTGTTAGCCACCCAGCGTCTACTGTCTTATCAGCTTCCTGCTATGCCACTCAGTGGCACAGCATGCTAAGATCTGTGCACAGTATAAAGAGCACTGTATAAAAATACTCTAATGCATTTAATATGGAATGGCCACTTTTTATATAAAGAATAACAGCCTGAAGTAGTTCTATCAGAAAAAAGCAAACTAATTTTGTGTCCCCCACGATCACCATCGAGGAGCATAAAGAAGTTCCCAACCTGGAAACATTCTATACAGGAGGATATTAACAAAAGAACAATTCAAAATTACTCTTGCAACAATGGTGAAAGCCTGATATTATTTTGGCAAAACTTCTTTTCACGCTGCAGTGTCAGAGCACTGGTAGTTCTTACCAGACTTTTTTCCTCTGAGTAACAACTTCAAAAGTATTATGATCAGAGTGGTTAGTTACAGAGTAGCATAATACGGCATGTTTGTTTGGTGCTCCAGCATGTATCAACGGAGTTGGAGAATGAGAAATGCCAGATTCTGACAAAATAGGCTCCATTGCCTCCTACTACTATTTACCACAAATGAAAGAGGCATCTGTATTTCTCACAAAGAGAGGCCACCTTTTGTGCTGCAGATCATGTATCACACAACATGTATTACTATATTGTGACATATTTAAGAATCCAATAAATTTGAGCTCTGTTTCTGCCACCTTAATCTGTGTTTGGCAATACCTTTTCCCATTTAAATCACCTTGAATACTAAGGACTTCTGTAACATGACAGAATTACACTCTGCATTCGCTTCTTAAAGGAGAGTGGGCTCAGGTGATGAAAGACATTTAATTTAAACTGCCCTTCTAATCAGTTACACCAAAGCTTTTGACCTAAAAGCGAAAGACAACAGTTTTGAAATCTCCAAGTTCATTACTCTCGTTTCTTTTCATGCTCAGATGAACAATCCAACCTGGAAATTGAGAACAATCAGCACCTTTGGATAAAATCCAAAGCACTGCTGTTATATGCAGGTAGTAAGAGCAGATACTTTTTGGTGTAACTGTGAAGAAAAATGCTCAACCCTCCAAAATTATTATTCTGCTACAAAGCACAGATGTTCTTGGAAGTACTTGCACAGTGCTGTATTATTTTGGGGTGCAAAGATCTCTATTATTCAGGTGAAGCACGCGCCTGCTTCAGAAATTGCAAATACTATATAACTCGCCCTTGTAGCTAGAACTATTCCACAACGAGAAGGGTGATTTTTTTTTTTTTTTTTTTTAATGCATTTGACTTTTGGCAGCGCTGTCCTGGAATATAAAATGCCAAGTTGGCAGCTTTCAGAAAGGGAAATTTCAGTAAGTTGGGATGGTCTCTTTGGGCTCATATTTCTTGCAGTTCTTTTTCCATGTGCCTGTGTCCCTGAGTTACCAGCAAGAGCTCTTACCTACAGCTTTGTTTCTTATTTTATGTTTTATTAACTCTAGTTTTTCAACCCTAGCACCATTTTACCCTTCAGGAATTCATTGTAAATTTCTGTCAGCCTTGTCTTTTCCTGAAACGTGTAACAGTCTAATGGTGGTAGGTTCTAGTATGGGCACCCCAAAGCTCTGAAATTTAGATTACGGAAGTCCAGATTTGCTGGCAGACACATACCTCATGCTCACTCCCCACAACCCTGGTTGGGTTACAATAACTAACATTTTGCATTGCATACTTCTCCTGACACATCTAGTAATACTTTTCTTTACAGAAAATATAATTGCTTTACTAACAGTGGTATTTTAAAGAATTAGCCTGCTCTAGAGACAAATCAATTAAAAGTTGATTTTAGCTGATAATAAAATACCTCTTGAAGTCCTTAGGACTAGACACTTAAAATTAGCAGTGATAAAGCCCTCTCTGTAATGATGAGTAAAGGAGATAAAGTTTGCAATTCTGATAAATGACTTACAAGAATCAAGAGTCGGTGCAAGTAACTAATTACAGTTCAATGGTGAAAGGGTGAGCAGAGTGGATTTCCTGCACTGTTTCTTTACCAGTTATTACTGTGTGACTAAGAACAGTTCTGTTTAACAGCCTCATCAGAATGCTCGCTTCCACGAACGTGGTGTTGGCACAGGGTTACAATGGCTGCTGCCTGATGAACATATGTAGAGATGACAGACCAAGTGCACCTACCTTCCATTGACGGCAAAACATAGTTGACATATTCCATGTAACACTGCTGTGGCATTTTGTAGAAAAGTTGCTATTTTGGGATTCTCATCAACAGGGCCTTGAACGGAGAGGAAACAGCAACACAGCTTGTCTATCAACCCTATGTTCACCACATAACTAGAAACAGAGGAAAAATTGTATTAAAAAAAATAGTCACATAACAGTTTTGGTAACTTTGCAAAGGAAGTAATTTCTGCTTCTCTACTATCAAACTATACAAAATGCAGGTTGTAATTACTTAACTATTCTTTCTGAAAGGGTTCAATAAAACAATTCAAATTACAATAACTTCAGATCTGGCTCTCTGTAACTATCAGTAGTTTTTGTTAAGAGATCTGTCTGTTGTAGGATAATTTGTACTATAGTGTACATGAAAGATGAGTGTAAATGTTTATTTTACCATACTCCTAGAAGGACAATGGAATTTTGCCATAGTTAAATGATTTATAATAATCTTGATAGCTCTGCAACAGTACAATTTCTTTTTAGCATGAAGAGATAAACTTTGTAGAACACACGAATTCAAGACGACAATGATGTTACACAGATAACGTTTTATTGCAATATGTATATCATAACAACTGCCCAGTTGTTGTTGTTTTTTTTTTTTCCCTTTTTAAAATATATGCAACAGTTAAGACACTAATAGAACATGCAGGTAACAACCTTCTACCACCAGTATAGAAAGATCAGGATCAGAAAGCCTCCTCAGGAGCTCAACCAAAACTCATGCTAGTGACTTTTTTTTTTTTAAACTGAAAACTCCTCTTTCTTTTTTAGTATCAGAGTAGATCAGATCATCATTGCTGACCATCAGATCACTACCGCTGAAGTTTCTTCTTTGAATTTCTACTAGCTTGGAAACCTACACCAAAAATTTTGCTGTTTGTCCCTGTACCAAGATCTCTCAGTCCTCACCAGGTTCTCTCATGCTTTGATCATTATCAACTCCACTTAAACTGTGCGCACTGATACTTTTTTTCCTATGTCACTTTGCTGATATCGACTAACTTCACGTACTTCCCTTTTTCTACCACAAACATTCAGCTTCTCAGACTTTACTCAACTGTTCATTCTGCTGGCTTATGTGACATCGACTTCCTTTGTGGAGACAAATATCCTGCTGCAATCACCTCCTTCTTCTCTTTACCCTCTAATTTTCTTTATACTTTCCTCCACTCCTATCAAGTGGGAGAAACTTCTTGTCAAAATCCAAAGAACTGCTGTTATATCCTGTGCCTCCACCTGACTTAACAGATACCATCAACTGATTCACTGTTTTTACACTGATAGTCTATACTAAACCATCCTGTTACTAATATTACTCCATCCGACCAGCTGTTCAGTCTACTTGCTTGTCAAATCCACGTGTTAGAGATTGCCTCTTTGAGCGCAGGCTCCTTGAGATGGGAACACCACTGGCTATATGGTTCCATAATGTCAAGACCACCCTGACTTGACAAAGCATGGAACATTATTAAATAATAATGATTCTAGTAAATAAATAATACTGATTAGATAATGCTTGTCCCAGGAGCTGTACAAGTATTTATTAAAAGTAACTATTCCCTCACATACCTTACAGCTTGACTTTGAAAAACCAGGGACTTTTAAGATTAGGAAAAAAAACCTCTCCACTTTTCAGACAGTCTTGTTGCTCCAAGACTAATCTCTCTTCAGGGCTAGAAGCTAGATTTTCTGCCAGAGTTTACCGTGCTGACACAAAGCTTTTGGAAGCAATGAAAGTAATTAAGAATAAAAATACACTGAATATAAAGCAAGAAGTCTGACTGCAGTATGAGATTTTTAAAGCTGCTGAAGTATAGCAGTTAAAAACACTTAAAGACACATGAAGATTATTAATTCCACACTCATTACTCAGGCAAGTTTGATTCATCTGTTCTATTTAGCAACGTGAAAGGTTACCAGCATTAGGTTTCTTGCAGATTTTGATCTAAGGAATCTACCTGATCATACAGGTGATAAGCAAGCTCTCCCATACCAGGAGAATAATTCCAGGAACAGAGCTGGGTGTTAAGATACATCACAGTCACAGAGAAATGCTGAGTGCTAGAAATCTCTGTGAAATAGGAGGGGAGAGGAAGAACTAAATAAAATACAGCTAATACTGACAGATGATTACTCACTAAAAGGCACAGCCATTCTCATCAATATTCTCCTCCTTTTTCCCCTAGGAAGATCTCTACAGTCCGACACCTGCAAAAAGTGTTCATTGTCCCCCTTCCTTCACACCCACACCTGGATACAAAGTGGCTGCTCTTTTGGCAGAGGAGAAATGGATGAAGTTTTCAGTCTACTGGGACTATTCTTTAATGGCATTCGGAGACAATAAGAAGATGCATGAAGCACTCCCTTCCTTGAAGAACTGAGCATACAGACAAGTAGAATGTCAAAGCTCTCTAATCTATTGCCTCCATTTCTGAGTTTTTTACCTATGGTAGCATAGTTCCAATAATTTGGCTACCCTTTTGATACCCAGACAGTGTGTAGATAACTGTTGTTTATGCATCAGGTCTAGCTCCCCCAAATAGGGAAAAAAAAAAAAAAAATTCAACTTTCCTCTTCCTTCCCTCATCTTCCTAAAACTCTCATTTAATCAACTCCACAAGGACATATGATACAATGACCTGGAGGTGAAAGATTCTCATTAATAATAGAATTTGTCTGGTTTTGACTAGTTTAAAATGCCATCTCTCTTTTTTTCCTAATTGCGCTATTACCTTGTCATTGTGCCTTTCATTCTCCATTTATAACCAGATCCCCTAAAGTGCCTCAGGTGAGGGACCTAGTTGGATTCTCATGTATCTTCTTATCTTAAGGGTATGCCTGTGCTCAGCCCAGTCAGTGTCAGATGTCTGTTCAGCAGAAATATCAATAAGCAGACCTCCCACCCTCCCATTCATAAATGGGGAGACTACAACATCCTGAAATTTCACACTCTCTCAAAACCTGTTTGGGGAGAAGGCGGGTTACATGATAACAATGAAGTTTTAGAGGTCACTGGTATCTATGACAACTATTTGTTTTGCTTTCCTCCTCCAGCTGTCTTTTTTGTATCCATCAGCATCATAGCAGACTTCGAAAAGTCTGAAGATGCTCACTGTGACACATTTTCAGTAGCATATAATCAGAATTTCATTTCTTCAGAGGCCTGAAGATGTATTGATGACTACTTATATAATTTACTAGTGAAACTATAGACTTTTAGCAAATCTAATATATTGTTGGATATATATTAGTTTTATATGTATAATATATTCTATATTAATTATATATATGTTAATATATTCAGGTTCAAGTGTTTTTACCAAAGAATTAGAACGTTTCAAGTAAAAATGAGCAAAACAACGTATTGTCTCTTACTCTACTGTTTCAACTGAGTTATTTTGATTGAAATTCTGCTCAAGAAATATACCTAGAAGAGAAAATTGCTCTTAAAATACAGCTACATTATAAAAGTTGAAATCAGATTATAGGAATTATTGGGTAATCTTTATAATAGGAAGTATGTATTTTATAGCAAGCTTATATGAATGCATGTATGATATGCAGGACCACGCGGATAATGGGCATACACAGTTGGCATAGAGAATTGAGAGAAAATAATGAAAATATGGAAGCTGACTCCTAGATAATTAGAAGAAGAAACTGATGGAAAGGACACAAAAAAACAAGTCCAAAATTAAAAGACTCTTGGTTTTCTGTATTTCTGTGTCTGCAGTTTTTTAAAGAACATTTTTGTTTGAGAATATAGCATTTCATGTGTGTAGTGTTCTTGACTACACACACAAACTACTCTTACTTGGTTAAGAGTCAAAGCAGTTTGT
Source organism: Theristicus caerulescens (assembly GCA_020745775.1). Classification (NCBI taxonomy): domain Eukaryota; kingdom Metazoa; phylum Chordata; class Aves; order Pelecaniformes; family Threskiornithidae; genus Theristicus; species Theristicus caerulescens. The sequence continues at coordinate 29,257,139 of CM036566.1, read as the reverse complement.
TCCTTTCTTAAACCATTGTAATTTTCCTTCTCTGTAGTAAAGAAGGTTTAGAGAAGTTTCATTATTTTTTTTTAACCTGATCACGTCTTGGACTCTGCTGTTGAAGGCTTCCACTTGAGAGGATTTACTTTTTACTTCCTGTAATATCTTCAGTGCAGCAGAGTGGTTGTTTCCATCTGGGAAGCTGGAGATTAGACATCTGAAAATCACAGCAGTTATCCTCAGAAGTCCTGTTGCTAAACCTTCAAATACCTGCTTATTTGCACTTCTGCCTGAAGTAGCATTATGGTCATCTGGAACACTAACCTAAGTAAAGAAAAAAAAAGAAAAACCAACCACAATTCAGTAAAAATAATCAAAGTTTGTAGAGAAACACTTAGAAATTTGCATATGAGTACACCAAAAATAATAATAAAGTAATATATTCTAGCAGTGCTGATAGACATTAAAGCATTTCAGGTACAAGAAAAGATCTATAACCCTTATGCAGATAATACAAGCTGAAACAGAATACATCAAGTCAAAACAGTGTTTAGTGTATGAGAACTGAAGGAAGCCTTATAGCAGCAGAGCGTTTCATTAGTATGATTGTGGCGTTCTTATGCATACACAGGATTTATGATGAGTCACTAGCAAAAAAAAAAATTATTATTTAAACTTGACTGCAAATAAACAAACTACTGAGATGGTTCATTTTGACTACTACATTGTGTTACCACAAAGACATATTAAATGTCTAGGATACACAAAACATTCAGTAATACAGAGGAAAGATAGCTATTTTCTGTGGAAGGAATAGCATTTACTATTGTATTGTAATCCCCTACTTGACTTCGGAAAAACACAATGTACCATCAGAAGGCTTGTTTGAATCCTAAACAAACACCCCTACAAAAGTGAGTATTTTGAAAGGCAAAAGTTCTTCTGTCACAGCAGGTACAACTGTGGCTCTTCACAGAAAAAGACAATACACTTTGCAGGCAATAGGAATGATTTTTGCAATGAGATGTTTTAATGTTAGAAAACTTTCTACCAAAAAAGGCAAGATTGATTGTGATAAAACTCAAACCATAACTAAGAAAAAAAATAATTGTATCTGGAATAGTACTATCTTGCCCTTAGCAAACAGCATACTGAAGTATCTGAGCAGTAGGTATAGACAATCCAGAAGAAGGCCACAGGAGGTGCCATCTGGTAACAAAGGCAAAGGACGCTGGGGAATACAAAACATCTCCAGTCTACAAGGAGGTATTCAGTTGTGCTGCTAAGCTTCTGCATAACTGAATTCAGAACAAATTATATTACCTGCTGAGGTACACAAAGAGGGTAGTACACAGCTGTTTTAAGCCAGTGGTAGAGGGCAACCTTCACTGAATCGAGACAAATTAATTACGGTGGTTCCCCTTCACAGCTGAAAAAGCCTGCAAGAGAATTCTCTTTTCCTTTTAAGTGTCAGAACTTCTCAGCTGAGCAGTTTACTACTACTAAGGCTAACCCAAAGTAGCTAAGTATTTCAAAGAGCTAAGTACTCCTCAAAGGCAAGAAGACCCTTAAGGCAAGGCTCCAAATCTTTCTTTGATTCACATTTCTCTTATCCATCTTTTTTTCAAAAAGAGAGAGAACTGTTAAATCTTCCAAAGTCTACAAAACCAAACAGAGTCTTGATTTCTTAAAAAATGAAAGGTAGTTGAAGTAGAAATTTCTGCCAGGGAGGAAGGGAAGGAGGAAGATTAAAAAAAACCTATCCTGACTGAATCTGATGAGAAGAATCCTTAGAAAAAAAAAAAAAATTAAAAATCCTAAGGAACCATCTGAGAAGACAGAAAGAATTGCATAAATTCTAGGGCACAACCTGACATACTTCATAAAGGATGACATGAGTAATATAGTTCTAAAAGAAGCAATGGGAAATGCTTTCCACACACAAATCTGAAATTGGGCACGGAGCAAGTCCGAGCACTTTAATGGATACCTTCACATTGTAACTGCTCAGGAGAGCAGAAAAAACATCACATGAATAAGGCTTGAACGTCTCAATACAAAACATCACCTGATGACCACTGCACTTGTCCATTAGATGTCAGTCACTTGTCAATCATGTCAGAAGCGCAACACGCAGCTGTCTCTGAACAGACCTCAGAAGAACGGAATCCAATTTTGCTAAATCATTAAACTAGAGCCCACTCCTAAAAAAGGCAGCGAGGTTCAGATGTGTAACATGTAAATCTGAAGACAAATCTATCTGCAGGATATAGATCTGGAAGGAAATCCTCATGAAGAGTATAATTTTTTTTTTTTAAATTCTATTTTATTTTTTCATTTCTGCAGTCCGCGATAATTTAAACCAACTGAAATATTGTTTGATCATAACAGGGCAGAAAGTGAAGTGTGTGTGGAAGTCCTGCAGTTTTACAGGCAGAGTACTGGCAGCACAGATGCATCAATCAAGACATAGGGCTCCCAGGTACATTTACTGTGCTTAACGCTGCTGGACACCACGTACCAATAGACCTCTGTGGAGGCACTTTCATGAGACAGCTTGAGGCTTTCAACACTGTAATTAGTGATCAAGATTGGCTGCAATTTTATTTTCACTCCAGGTTAAAATCATTTACACTTGGTATATGCAAGCGAGGTCAAGAAAATCGTTCCTCCCAGTATAGGTATCAGGAGGGATTTGGTAACACTTGGTGACAAAGAACAACATGCGCATTTCTTTATTATTCATTAGCTCTGAGCCTTGTGTTGGTACTTAAAACTCATTGTAATAGTCTGTTTCTGGTGACGAGCCAAGTGAGCAAGTGAGAAGTCTTTAGCTGCTTATTCAAGTTCAATAGGAAAAATAATATTATGTTGCTCCAGTAACTTCTGTTGACTAAAGTAATTCATGCCTAATGATTCTAATTGCCTACTGAAACAGATGGATTAGCTTTGCAATGTATAAATCAATTTAAATGTGGCAAATTTGTACTAGGAACACCAAGTTTTAAAAATTACTAACAAATGCTACTCACTGCTTTTTCACCTAAGATAAAAAATTATATATAACTTATTTCGTAAAAGATTTAATAATATTTTGCAGTAGAGCCTTCCATTTGCTGAAATGAACAGTACTATAAACAGATAATGTCTATTTTTGTCTTCTAGTTGAATGTCCATGTAACAACTGTATTTCCTAAGTATATAGCCCTTAGCTACACAAGTTCATGCTTTAATACAAAACCGTTCTTCCTAATTTGTAAAATAAATAGATCTGGCACTCTTAATACACTCATTTATTGCAGAGCTCATTTTTCACATTTGATTTTTGGGGAAAGTGTGTGTGTGTATTAATATAAAGTGAGAACAAATGTGGGTTTTATACTGGGTATGTCAAAGAGGAGATAGAAGGAAATACTGTTTTACAGAAAATGGGTAATTTTGAACTTAATTCCTACCTTTAATATTTTCCATTTATATGAACTCAAATGAGTGACAAAAGATCAGCTCTTTTACCAAAGAAGTAATTAATGGGATAGTGTGAAAATGTGTTGAGATTTATGTTCAAAATTAATTAGGGTGCTTGCAAAAGTGATGTATTACTTCGCTTGTTGACTATTATATCAAGCAAGGGGGTAGGAAATCTTAAGATTTAATAGTGTAATTATGAAAGCTTTCAAGCTCTGGTTTCTTTGTGTTGATTACACAAGGAGTTAATGATATTCAGAGAAACTGTGCTTGTTGAACATGGGCTTTGGATAAGTAAATGTTAAAACATTCCACAATTTAATTTCTGAGGTTTAATAGGCTTAACTGTTTAACTGACACAAATCTACAGGTACAATTACACACTTAAACTGACTTGTCAAGTAATTGCTGTAAAACGTTTTTAAATCACAAAGGAAAATCAGGAGAAATGTAATTATTGTTCAATTATTTGACACTCCCAACATCTCAATACTATTTTAGCATTTATGATGGCTGCCTATGCTGGGCCTAATCAAGACTCCTACTTTCTTTAAATCAGGTCTTGAATCAGAACGCTCTTACGACCAGATTCTCAGCTCTGGTACAGTCTCCATACAACTGTTAAGCCATTCAGCAGAGAATTCCCCTTGTGTAGGGATTCCCTTGCTTGTGCAGAGCTGCCATAAGCTCTTCAGCTCTGCCCAGCATCTAGGACTTAATCCTGCAAGATGTTGAACAATATGGCCCCAATCCAGTAAAGCACTTAGGAACACATTTAATATAGCTGAAAATGTTACTCCATTCTGACTCATGTCACCCAAAGTACCTCTGCATATAGAGCACTTTTTTTTTTTTTGTTCCAGCAACAAAAAAATACAGTTTCCAGTTAGCAACGTAGAGCTCTGACACTGAAAACTCATTTATGTTTTTATTTGTCTCATAAAAAGCATAATCCTTCACAGCCATGAAGAATTTTAATATGGAGCTGCTAAACCTAAATGGAAAGTCTTCAAACCTTTTGAAGAACCCAATTTCTGTTCATTTGATTACTTACGTTGCATTCATCTCCCATTAACAGTGGCGATTTTGTGCTTCTTGCATGTGTAAGTCATGGGGCTTGCCTCAAAAACACTCTGGCAAATGTATACTTTCAAAACAGTATCTATAGGATGTCAAGACTTTCTATGTAGTAACTAGTGAACTAAAGAAATAGTAACAGCCCGGGGAAGTCTATGGGCTTAAGATGGTGCAGATGAAGGTTCCACTTTTTAAATTCCCTACCCCTAAATATTTTAATATGTCATTATTTCTCCTACCCCAGCCCTATTTTCAAGATTTACTACAGGATTAACACACTGGCTTCCTACTGATGCAAAACAATTTTTGAACAAAATATAAGTTTTTGGTCTTCTAAAAGCTACATTATTAAAAAGAAAGAAAAAGACATGAAGTTTTTGTGCTTATGTACATTGCCAACTCTGACAATGAATGACCCGATCTACTCAAAGTAACTGAGGTAATTTTTGCCAGCCTTGATACTTCTAGGTTCTGGCCCTCAGGTCTCCAACTAGAACCAAAACCAGAAGGAGAGCAGGTTTTTTAGATCTCTTAGTGACCTGGAAGGTAGAAACTGCCCATACAGTCTTGTTATTAGGGGCTAGGAGTAGTATCAGTGCCATAATGGCTGAACACTATGGAGACAGAATATAATTTCAAAATGGACCAGAACAGTTGAGAAGCACAGACATACCTGTAATTTTACGATTCTCGTCATAATGTGCAAACATAGCGCAAACAAAATGAAGCCACCTTACTTGTGGTACAGAAGATTCAAAAACTGGCCACAAATGGTTAAGAAACTAGCACCTGGGATAGGATGTATACTGCCATTTTGAAGCACCCGAATTAAATGGCAGCACATTCCAGTGAAGAAATGGTGGAGAAAAATTACTTCACTGTGACTAGATAGCCAGATTAACTTAAACACAATCAAAGTGATTGTACTTCATGAGTAAAATTTCAGATGCCATTTACCTACAATACAGTCCAGATTTAAGCACTGTATTTCAGAGAAGAAAAATGTAACGAGCAACTCACTTTTGATCTCTACATTTGATTGATCTCTATTTACATTGCGATGTTCATTTCACGTTTTTATGTTCACTAATGATGTTTTACTTAGAATTTTCAGATATTATGCATTTAAAGATTGCCTTAAAAAAAAATCATAGTGGCTCAATTTGAAATTGTCAAAATTTCAATCAAGAGCTATAAATGGCAACGAACTCTGGCAAGTCAGACTGCTGGAGAGAGACTGGCAAGAGTTTTTTTTTTCCTTTTCAATTCTGAAATCAAGCCTGTATGTTGTATGTTTACATAAAATTATCTACTTAAAGAATAAAAATAATCTGACTCTAGCCTTTAGCAATTAATCTTAAACAGAAAGAAAAACAGTCTAAAAATTTTATTGGATGTGCAGGATACTAGCAATCATGCACACGAATAAATGAAGTGCATATCAGTGACTATCTTAACCAGTCATTTGCAATTCTATGTAGTATGGAATTCGAAAATGAGGCAAGAAAGAATCCATGTAATTTTGCATATTTATGTGAATAAGGAACTATAACAACAAAAATGTCTCAATTTCTAATTCTTAATGAGTATTGATTTGCATTACGCTTTAACTGGTAGCAGCAGATATGCTATGATGGGAAAGATCTACATGAATGAACAAAATCTTCTAAGAATTTTTACTGGACAAGGTGGTCTTGTCCAGCTTGTTATTCTCAAAAGCTTTTCGGAATTTCCCTTTGATCTATCTGAGAACATGTAGTTAGAAAACAAACTGTCATGCTTTTCTTACTGTGAAATCACAAAAGGACAGATATCCAAAAAAAAACCCAAACCCCAATCTGTTTACTAAACAGATAAGATTATTTACAAATGCAGGCAGAGATATGTATGGTTTATCTATATGGCTTTTTCAGATATCTTCATGGAAAAGTACACGACAGCTGACACTTGACTAGAAAAAAAGCCACCAAAATAAAAAACTATCCTTACATGATTACAGCTCCATGTAATTATTTGTTTCTCTCCATGTGAAACCTTCCAAAATATACAATTAGAAAAGTTTTCATTATTTCACAGCTATCTTCTAGGTACAGGAGACAAAGAAGAGCAGTGCTAGCAGTCTGTAGGTAAATGAAGTTACAACATGAGCACATGACTTCTATGAACGTAGGCGGGAAGGTTTGATCCATTAACCACTGAAATCAGGAGACAGGCTACTACTGACCTCAACAGACACCAACTTAAGCATCACCTGAGCTGGTAAGGAGGCTAAGAAAGTTAAAATCGTAAGTAAAGTCTACAGAAGGTTTCCTACCAGTCTGTTTAGGTATGAGATAAAGAAAGGTCTAAACAGGACACTCCTAATAATTAACTTGGGCAAGCTTGATGTCACAAATAAATAAGAAATACACTACATTTGTTATTCTACCATTTCCCATTGGTACTTAAGCTTACATTGGAGAAGAAATATGTTTGTTTTTTTAATAATTCTTCAAGTAATATTTTGAGGAGAAAAATGTTACACCTGTGTAAAGAAAAACAAACATTTTGTCCTCAATGAGAAGCGACTGTTTTAAATTTTATTCTTTAAAATGTGTAGCTCTGAGTTTTAGCAAAAGTGAAGCTGACATTGGCATTTGATTTTGATGAATAAAACCAAAGCTAAAACCACATTAAATTGCTTGGAAGTAAGGTTCATACTTGCTGTATTTAAGAATATATTTAAAGGTTTCTCAAAACTGGATTCTTTCTGTTTCTGTATTCAGCAAATATTGGCATACTTGTTTAACAATTTGTTAAAACCTTGCAAATACACATTCTCATTTATTACTTCTGGTATTACTTGGGGTTTATTTTCCATCAGTAAGTGGGAATACGCACGACACAAGCAAAGGCAGCATCATACAGCTCACCAAACTAGGAATACTGCAGGGAGTTAAATTCTTTGGAGGGGTGTCTTTTAATGTATTGGTATTCAGAGCTTGATCCAATTAAAAAAAGTGCTCTCCATTTGTCCATTTCTTTTTCATAAAAAAAAATTCAAACTTGATCTGATTTATTATGTTTTCAAGAGTGAAAAACCAGGGTTAGAAAAGCAGCACTGTATTTATTTTTTTTGTACTTAAATATGTACTTCATGGAACTACGAAGATATCCTAGTTTAAGGGCCAGTTTTGCCTGAAGAGAACACAAGAGACTTTATGCATAGGAAAGAAAAGTCCACTGTGAATCATGGGAAACATTAAGCTTTAATTACAGTTTTGCTGCAATTCAAGGGTAGTATTTGGCAACAAGACCGAAAACAGCTCTAAGCGTAGTAAATTTTTCTTATGTAGTATCTCTGATCTCTAGGTGGCCAACATTTCCTAAGAAATACCCTCTGTATTTCTTCAGGAAAGTGCAGGCCATTTGCACAGTGCTACACTGAGAAAAGGGAAGGTGTTTGGCACCAGAATGAATCTTGTCACTTGTAAAGTGCTGAAGGATTTCATCTCTTGAGTAATTACCCACGGAGCCTGTGCTCTGGCTCACTCTGCAGAGAGCCAGCAGTGTTGTGACTGGCCCAGCACAATACATGCACCTCTCACTAAGTATATTTGAAATCTGATACCTGGAATCCTCTTGGAAAGATTTGATGAACAATGAGCTGGCAGCTACTTAGAGGAGAATGCACAGGTTGCATTCAGGTTTTCTTTGTGTCAAGGACTTTCGGACTATCTTTTTTAAGTGTTCATCAACAGTCCTATGGCTTGTTGATTCTAACAGCGTCATTTAAATTATTTAAAGTATGTACATAACTTTTCAATTAACAAACTGCTTGGCTCATGAAAATACATACACACAATTTATAAGTAGAAAACCAAGACTAAATATCTTATGATAAGCAGGTCACTATGAATTAAAAATGAGTTTTCAAATAAAATATTTAATGACATTTCAAATTAAATGAAACATTGGAAAATTAAAACTTTCACAGTTAAAGAGTCCTGCCATTTAAGCACTTCAGCAAATCAAACTACAGCAATGTATTGACCTGACTTATATTCCCAATACTGAAACACATAAGAATCAAACACACATGGACAACCCGTAATATTGCATACTTTAAGTATTACTATAGGGTGAATTAAAGAAGAAAACCTCAGAAAACATTAAAGATAGAACACTGTCTACTCACTAGAGTTCCTGGTACATATGCTTTTGCAGAACTTATTAGCATAAGCAAGTATATCTGTTTGTATAGAAATATAGTAGATACAGTTATCAAATACATACAACAAAAGAATATTATTCTTCTGAGCTTTTATTCTCATCTCCTGGTGTTCTTATAACTCTCAATACTCTAATACGTTTGTGCAGCATACACACATTTCTAAATTAAAATTGGTATTTTACATACCGTAAACTGGTGTATCAACAGGTCCATTAGAAAAGTGATCTTATTACTAAAAAGAACATAGGTGCAGTTTTCTGCGCAATTACTGCAGGTGAGGCTGTAAGCATTTACTGTATTGCAGAGTGACCTAAAAAATCAGAATGAAAGAAAAAGAATGTTACTTTTTTCTTCAGTAAATTAAAAGCAAGTAAATGGAAGCACATGAACCTTTCAGCAATTCACATTCATTTTCTTAAACCTGGGATTCCAAATAGAACTAAAAACTTACATGATGCCCCCATCACTGAAGGTTTTCAAGGTGATTGGACAGGGTGCTAGATAAATCTTATGTAAGCTCCCTTTCCCATGAAAGGTTGGGCCATCTTTCAAGGTCCCTTCCAACTTGGGCATTCTATTATTCTACGAAATCCATTAAATTATTAATAATGTCAAAACAGTAAAGCCATATTTATCAGAAGTCATGCACTGCATGGGTACTAGATTCTTCCATATTCAAAATTTGGTTTACATCTAAATAACGTGCATTGGAATATGCAATTTTGAAAAGCCTGAGCTTTTCTTGTGATATGTGATAGTAAAGGTATTTTCATAAGTATAAATATGCATATACATGCATTCTCAGTAAATTAATACATGCATTCCTAGTAAAAACCTAATATAAACTATGGGTGTACTACAAAGGCATAACAAAACTTACACAGAATATCAGCTAATTTCATAATTTGGATATGTAATATTCTTTTCTTGTGGCTTACAGTTATATCACACAAGTAATTTGGGTATAAGGTCCCTTTCCCAGCACAACCTTCAAGAAAAAAACCCATATGAAGTAATTCACATTAATTCACAGTATACTGGGACGAGCTTTAGAGAGAGGCTATTGTGCAGCACCTGTGAACTAATGCAAGGAATGGAGAGGATCAAGTAAATTGTACTGAGCAAGCAAAACTGAGGAGGTGAAATTCCTGTCCAGAAACTTCTACTGACATGTTGTGAACCACTGCTGTATAGAGCCTTTAAGTGTTAGTGTATAACTACAAAAGCATCAATTGACCTACACCTATGGCTGGCAGGAAGAGGTAACAGGTTTGCAACAGTAAGAACAGAAAATCATAAACATGATGAGTCACAGAAAGCTCCAATGTACAAAACATGCCCAATTAGTCTTTGCATCATGTGCAGTGATTTCCATCTGCTCCCATTAAAGTGTTCTTCTCAAAACAGGATTTGCAGGGAAGGTGGGACCAGTCCTATAGAATATACTCAGAGAAGGTAAATCTGACCACGGATACTACTATTTCAGAATAAACACGAAATTCATTTTGTGCTTACTACAAAAGCTATCACTGTTACTATACAAATACGCACACAGACACAGAACACAACTGCATCACAAATATATACAATAATAAATAGAGATGGCTAGAAATTCAAGTTGTTTGTCTGAAGTAAACCAAAAGGAAAAGAACTTTTACTTTGTTGGGCTTCTTTTATATCTGAAAAAATGTGACTAAGTTCAAACAAGCTTCGTAGAAGAAAATAAATTGTGAGCACTGTCAAAAGGTCATACAAAAGGGGGACTGCGACAAAGAAGTTATCATACAGAAACATCAAAGCTGGTATTTAACTAACAAGCTGCAGACTAACTCAACATACTTATAAAGAGAGAGTTGAGTTTTATGCTTTATTTTGCTCCTAAAATATTTTTTGAAACAACAGTTATTTATATAATAAGGAAGGCTGCTTTACTGATTGCTGTGTTCATTGTTGTGGTATCTGATTACTTAGCATGGCTCCCAAGAGTTGAAATGGAAGCATCTTATATACATACATTGTATTTCTCAAGCCAGGAAAAGCTGGAAGTGCTCAGAGGCCAGAAAATTTAGAGTAAAATTTTTTTCATTTGTATTTCTGGATTGTCTTTTCTTCAGCTTGAGAAATAATTTTGAATTTAAAAAAGAAGCAATACCTTGCTTGGTTTGATATGTAAAAACAAAGAAAATTTATACTTTTCCTTCGTTAATATTCTGAGTATCACCATAGTACCAGTTATATTAATTTTACCGTACTAGTAATTAATTTTACTCTACTGCCTAATTAAATGAATTTCAATCTGCAGTTCACATGATATGAAAACAATATTAAATCATTATTTATTGATCAAAGGCAGGTTAATTTTCACCTGGTTTACCTAATTTTTTACCCTACAAGGATAACACCTATACAAAATTGAAGTAGCGTGCTTCATGTGCATTTTTTAAAACCTGCCTTGCAAGAGGATTCTCTTTTCCTATCCTGACTATATAGAAGTATTTATTTAACTTTTCTTAGTGATGCTGAAAAAAATTTTCATTAGGGCACCTACTTTTACTTTTCATGGAAGATTATTCCCCTGTGTAGGTGTGTTTACAGGGAGAGAGCGATATGAAACTATATTGGTAGATTCCACTTTCAGTTGAGAAGAAAATGCTTTTAAATCAGCATCTGCCATTTTATCAGCTATTCTAAAATAAAGATTAATTCTATTTAAATATAAACATTATAATTTACCCAAAGTGTCAAATATGGACTTGGTAGGTGAACTTACACCTTTGACAGTATCTCAGAGTTTCTGAGGTGATTTAGTTAATTCACTGCAATACTATTTTTTGATATATGGGATTCCTAATTCCTAAGTGGATCATTTATTTTACATTTGAAAACACAAAAACTTCCCACTTCATATATAGAATAAGTTCCACTGTAATAATGCATCATGCTTTTGTATTTCCCAACTGAATCTCATGTCAGATAAAGTACTTGCATTTTCAGAGACTCAAATAATGCATTTGAAAAGGTGGTGTAAGCAAATGGATGTCAAATTAATTTTTCACAACAATAAAGAGGGTTCTTTTAATTGATAACATAAGCTTGCTAACTATGGTTCATCGAAATACATTCTAATCATGGCACACTCTGAACTGTGATTCAGTTCCACAATTTTTTTTTAATTCAAAATTGGAAGTGTCAGCACAGAAGCTGTCCCCAGGTGGTTCACAGTGTTAAATGGCAGATTAAAGACAGCACAACTAATTTCTTTACTTTAATCTTATTAAGGGAACAACAGCTGTCAACTGTCACCATTTCTGCACAAGGCCTCTGAGACAAGCGTAGTGCTGTGAAAGTCAAGCCAGAACTTTATTTAACCACCAGTTAAACTCTCTAGGATGAAAAACTCAATACATTTATTATCATTTTTTCCCAGTTGGAAGCTCTAACTGCTCTTAATCCCAAAACTTTTATCTCAAGAGACATCAAAATCAGTTGAAATAGTAAAGTATGAGCCTCACATAAAGCAGCTGTTTATCGATTACTGATGTTGCTCTAAACTTTGTATCACACCCGCAAATCAGCTTTAAAGCTATGTTAGACAGCATGTATACTCAAACCACATAGTAAGCCTGCCCTCTGATGTAAGGCTTTCCTCTAGAGTAAATCCAATTATAAAAACACTCATTATGGTACACAAACTTTGATCCAAAAAAGAAATCTGTCTTTAAACTAGACAACAATATGCATCTGTATGTTATATTTATTTCACATGAGTACAAAGAAATAGGAAGAGGATTCATTTTAATCAACATCTTCAAGCTAGATCTCAACAGTTTATATGTATGTACGTGATTTTCTTTTATGCTAGCACATCTTCACTTTCCTCAATTTGCCTCGTAAAAACAAGCTGACAAACTGTAACTTTTATTCAAAATACTGAGGCCGCAACAGTATCCAATCACTCAAAATTAATCCACCCTAGTGCACCAGGATACATAGGCAAGAACTCACAACTTATGTGTTATAAATATCAGGGCATCAGCAACATATAATAATTAACCTGTTTCAAGTGTAAAGCTTTTTCACGTTATCTTCAACTTCTGAAGATTATAAATGAATGTACTTTGATTATTGATGAAGAAAATAACCCAAAACCCTCATTTTTTCAGTGAAATAATACAAACCTAAACATTATCAGATTTAGGATGAGTTAATTCAGTAGCGAACTGTTCATTTTTTTAACAATTTGAATATTATGCAGTACTCTGAAGAGGAAAGAAAGTGATCGGTATTGGTATTTAAAAGCTGAGTTGAGAAGAAGTGGGAGGTGAGCTATTACTGAAAAACGGTGTGCAGAATGGCTGCATAGTGGAATGGTTAAAAAAACACCAAGGTAAGAACATGGATTGAAACAACAAAAAAAAATTGTTTTCAAGATAAAAATACCAATTTTAAGTCTTGAAGGCTATACAGGCCCTTATACTTCACTCATGGGGCCTATTATACTATCACGAACCCTCAAAGACTCATAATCAATTACTATTTTGCCTGTATTTTACATTATTTAAGGATGTCTGATTAAAAAAAAGGGTTCCAGCTGAAGTCTAGTCACAATTAATAGAGAGAAGACAAAATTCAGCACCAGTTCTCCTTCAAGACACTTTCAAAAAGAGATTGGAGTTTGATTCTGAAATGTCACTGTACTTATAAGAGATCACATGACAAGTGACAATCAAACAATTCATTTACCCCAACATTTACAGGTGTGATATAATCTGAAAGTCATCTACAGAAATTCTCCAGTGCCTGGCTTATCAATTGTTTCATTGCGAGATCTGGCTCTCAATCCGAAAGTTTTGTACAGAACTCCTTTCAACAATAAAACTTGTTCCTATACTGCATGGGAGGGCAATATTGCTTTATTCTTGAGCTCTGTGAGCTTGAAATCCAGCTCTGAGACAGACAGCAAGAATACATCACAGAAAGAGACAGATGCTGCAGGTTTCAGATGTTGAACTTGCAGAGCTCATTCTCTTTAGAGCATCTTTATGTCCTTGTACCAACTGCTAGTTTGTAATGAATGTTTCTCTAGAGGGAATAACCTTACAAGAAAATAAGAAAGCTTGTTTTGCACTGTACGTAAAAAAATTTGTGAACAATCCTATAGAACTGCATGAACAGTAACAGTGCAGCTTAAGAAACATATGTTCATAAAACCAAGTAAAAATTACAAAGAACAAACTATAAAACCATTTCTCAGCTCAAGATAATTCTTACTGAAAAAAGTAATTTGTATCAATGCCATCCATAATATTACACGGGCACTACTTTCTGCTTTTTACGTATACAATAATGGTTCAAGCTTTTTTACCCTGATATTTGTTTTGAATAAATGATGCAAGTAATTGTATGAATAGAGAAGATATATTATAATTAAACTGACTTTAATCATGTCTTAACTTGTAACAAAAGTCCTCCTTTGTTCCTTACACAACTACTGCTAATTTCTATTTAAAAATGCTGGTTACCCAAGGAACTCAAAGTACGTCACAAATGTTAATTAAACAAACCCTACAAATCTCATTTGTTAGCAGATTTGTTACAATTTTCGAGGCCAGTAACATGTCATGGCACAAAGGGGCTAAATGAGTTGCCCATAGCAAATATGCAAGGCAACACAGGGGATAAGAATCATCTTCTGGTCTTGGTCTTAAGTCATTAAATTGTTATGCTGTGCAGTTCCCATTTGCTTTTCAGTAGAAGCATAAGAAAAATACCGTAAGACTCTGAAACCCCTTGAAATTCTGCTGAATATGTCTTGTTTTGTGAAGAATTTAACAAATTCAGGAAAATTAAAAAATGCTACTTTAAGAAATAATGTGGCTGGACACTAATTTGTATGTTAATGCCAATAATAAACCCTACTATAATCCATTGCTTTCTCTTTCCCTTTTTCAGTGATTTATTTGAAGGGGAGAAAAATTGCCCCAACACCACATGTATCATCTGTCTCATAAATGTCACATCTTTTTCACAGCATTTGTCGTCCTGCTGGTCTAACTACCAATCTGGACAGTAGTACAAAACAACAGGCATATTGTTAAATCTTCTGATAATAAAGCTTTATCTTGTAGACATGGGATTAAAGTTCTGAGCTGCACCATACTGCCAGGATTTTGGAGAAAGAGAGATGTAGATAATAGCCCATGTGATCTCATCACCTACTTGTAAATAGCTTATCCTCATCACAAAACAACAGACAAATTCCCAATTTAAGATGAACACAAATGGTTAAACATTGCAAGAGCACACAAACAATCTTAAGTACAGTAGCATCCTTTAGCAAAACATATTTAGCTAGGGAAGACTGGAGGGCAATTAATGAAAGGTCTTAATTCAATTTCTTTCCACAGGTCTTTGTTTTGTCTTTAAGCAGAGAAAACTGCTGCTTCACTAGATTCAAAGTTTAAGAAGTCAGGATGTAACTTATATTAGCACAAAAGAAAGAAAAATAATTTCAAACTCATTTCAAAAATTAAATGAGGAATAACGTGATACAAATTTTCTTCATTTAAAGAACTAAATATATTTTATGATTATCCTTTGGTTTTGAAACTCTCTCAAACATTCTGTATTTAAAGCAACACATTTGAAGCATTTCTCTTAAACACTTTCAGTGAGACCATATAAATATGCATTAACATGGTTTCTCTAGAACAGCCACGTTTGTGCCTTTTTCAAACTGCTCATAGAAAGTCCCACCCTCCCAAACAGTTGCTTGCTCTCGACAGCTGAGTTGCAGGATCTGCACAAAATACGTTGTTCTCTATCGGAACGAAGACCACAGAAACAGCAACAGAGGAGGCTCTGCATCACATGCAGCAACACCAAGTTCACTGTGATACTTCTAGCAGATTCTAGACTCTGAAAGTTAGACTCAAGCAGTTAGACTCTTGCAGACAAAAACTGCACGAGCAGGTAGCTTTAGAGCAAGATCCTGTGTCAAATTACGTGCAACCTGATGTAAACTTCCAAACTGCAATACTTTCAGATGCCTATGAACCTCTCTACTTGGTTATATTTTCACAAATGTCATGAAATAAAAAACAAATGCAAAACATACCGCCCAAATAAAATGAATCATGTGGACTTACGATACTTTGGTCTACCAAGAAATGGATAAGTTACACAATAATGTGTATTTTCTTCTGTAAGAGTTAAGCTTTTGTGCAACATCCAAACTAAAGGTCAGCTAACGGCAATTTTTGGTACAACACTATTTCAAAAGGAAAAAGGCATTTGCAACTCAAATTATGAGAAAGAAATCAATATTTGATATAAAAGTATTTAAGCTTTAAAACAAGCTCAATGTATCAGCTACTGATGGACTGTTTTATGATCCAATGACTAAACCAAGATGGATATTTGCGAAAAGGGCACAGTCTAGTGGAAATTCTGCTGCCTTTACAGAATTTAATTTTATTATATTTTTCATCTTTACCTGAAAAATGCACTTTCTATATAGTCATATAAATAAACGGTTAGGAAAATATACATATCCACAGTTTCCAAAGGTGAAAAGTATCAATGTACAGAGGATTCACATGAAGAATAAGGGTAATTTAAAACCCCAATTTTCAATTTACTATTTGTATTGAGAGATTTCTAGGGGCAAACAAAACAGTTATTTTTCCAAGAAAGAGGCTTTCAACATTTCTATAAGGTAGTACAGTTATAATCAATAATCTCTTCAAGAATTCATTCACATGTTTTGACTACTAGACTTTGCCCCCTGCAACTCTCCACCTAGCACGGATTGCAGAGTGGGCTCCAGGTTGTTGCCCAGGACCTACGAGAGCAGCTGCCACCTGCAGCAGGCTGCTCAGCTGCTTCTGCCTTCTTGCACAGCTGCATCCAAGGCAGTGCAGTTTAACAGGGATGCTCACAGACCACTAAGTGCAAGCTCAAGACCATCTTTTCCCTGGGCAGTGTACACCCTCAGAGAGCTGTGTATACATGGCTGTCATGCCTCTAAAGAGATCAAGGCATTTGTGAGCCAGGAATCATAGAATCATAGAATCATTAAGGTTGGAAAAGACCCTTAAGATCATCGAGTCCAACTGTTAACCTACCACTGCCAAGTCCACCACTAAACCATGTCCTCAAGCACCACATCTACCCACCTTTTAAATACCTCCAGGGATGGAGACTCAACCACTTCCCTGGGCAGCCTGTCCCAGTGCCTGACTACCCTTTCGGTAAAGAAGCTTTTCCTAATATCCAGCCTAAACCTCCCCTGGCACAACTTGAGGCCGTTTCCTCTCATCCTATCTCTTGTTACTAGGGAGAAGAGACCAACCCCCACCTCTCTACAACCTCCTTTCAGGTAGCTGTAGAGAGCAATAAGGTCTCCCCTCAGCCTCCTCTTCTCCAAACTAAACAACCCCAGCTCCCTCAGCCACTCCTCATAAGACTTGTGCTCTAGACCCTTCACCAGCTTCGTTGCCCTTCTCTGGACACACTCCAGCACCTCGATGTCCTTCTTGTAGTGAGGGGCCCAAAACTGGACACAGCATTCGAGGTGTGGCCTCACCAGTGCCGAGTACAGGGGCACTATCACCTCCCTGGTCCTGCTGGCCACACTACTCCTGATACAAGCCAGGATGCCATTGGCCCTCTTGGCCACCTGGGCACACTGCTGGTTCATGTTCAGGCAGCTGTCAGCATTCAGAACAAAATGAGTTAAAATATTAACTTCTCACCACTGTACAAGTTAAGGAACAGATGTACTGCAAAAAAAGTCATGTGGGGAAATAGATGATTTTTTTGAAACTTTATATTTCAGGGGCTTGAAGCAGAGATTCATGGATGCTGTTCAGCAGTGAAGCCCTTTAAAAAAATAAATGTCATCAACATTTTAATATTTTCAAGATACTTGTAAAAGCCTGGGCCAGCAATTACCACTTTCTCTACATACAGGGAATGCTGATTAATTACTCTGTTTTGATCAAGTGATAAGACATTCGGTTATTTGGTTAGACATAATACATTTAAATTGGTCTTTTTTAGTGTTGCAATTTGTTTTCCTTGCAGTCAAAAATCAGTTATTCTATTTTAACTGGAGACTGCAATTTGCTGTAAAGTTGAATCGAATGCTATATTTCAGCAGTGGAGCTAAGTTCTTCAGTAGTTTTTTAACATACAAAGCTGCCAGAATAGTTTCTATTAATCTCTTTTCTGCCTTGATATTTCTTTTGGAAATACAGATAGTTGAAAACTTGTGTTAATAAAACAACATTTAAAGAATTTTTGAGAGGTTTAAAAGTTCTTTTTATAATTCAGTCAGAAATAGGCTCAGGAATCTGAGAAACCAGTTATACTGGTCTGAAATAGGTATGAGACAGACAGTAACTGTTATACAGAGGAGAACCTCTGATAAATCTCCTCAGATGTTTTTTCTGTTATACAAATGTTGCTGACATGGGGCTTTACTTAGCAGCACACAAGTTCCTTTGAGAACTAACACATCCTCATATTGTCTAACAAACTTTAAACAAAACGTTTTCATTAACATAAACACAATATTTGCAAACCTTCTCAACAAAGGTTGCCAAAGAGAGACTATTCCTAAAATGAAAGAACAAAAATCGAAGATATATACAAGATGCACATTCTAAGAATTTAAAGCTAAATTTTAGCTAAGCTTTACATGGCCACACAGTGCAGCCCTCTCCCCTTCAAAGTTTATCTCACATTGATGAGGATAATTCAAAATTAGAGCCTCTGCAAATTAATGAGTCCAAAGGCTGCTGCTGAGCTGCTGTCCATAGGACCAATTTAGGATTGCTCATCAGTGGAGCTGGCTGGACTTGCAGCGAGTGCATTCTGCATGACTTAGCGGGAAGGTAGAAATTTTATTCTCTTTGAAGAGCAAAGGTAAGATATTAAAAGCACGCTTTTTTCTTGGTGTTCTTTCCTAGCACTTCACACCTGTCCCATAACATATTAATGGACAGTTTTAATCCAAACCCACACAACGTAGTGCTTAAATTTGAATTATTACAACATTAGAATATATCTACAAACAAATGATGATAATGGTATACCACAGTATATTCCTGGGCTTGGTTCCTCTTGTACTGAAACCGTGCTGAGCTCTGCTCTGAAAACACACATGTGCCTTTGAATGGATAAAAATTACAGTTAGAGATTAGGGAAAAAGGCATACTTTAGAGTTACCAGTTTTTGCAGGCATTCTGTTTAGTCACCACCTTCTTTGGGGGGCTTAGACATTTAAGCCCTTCTATTATTATGTGCTATAAAGAGGAGTTCCTCTAATCCACAAGAATTTTGATTTACCTGTTTGTAGAAGCCCTTTCAGTAGCAGTATCTTACAACTGTTTCATTTTAAAAGCGGTCAGGCTCCAGTGAATTACAACCCTTCAAAAAAATTCCCCCACTTCTCACTACAGATCTTTACAGACTAACTTCAAAAGATATGTACCATCCTCTTCTGTTTAATACAGGTTTCTCTTTTCTCATTTTGTACAATTACAGATACCACCACTCAAATATAGCTAGAAATCAAATCACCAAGTTAGAAAACGAGAGGTTGAGTGGAAATGTCTTTCACCTTCCATGGTTGTGTAGAGTACAGCACAATTTTTTTCTTTGAAGTTCAACACTGAACTCTAAAGAAGAAGCAGCAGCAGTGAAGCAGCAGATGTGAAATAAATATTCTGAGTGGCAAATAAAGGACCGATCATACTCACTTAAAAGGAACCCGTGAAACCGCATTCAGATTGGTGGGAGAAGTCACTGCTTGAAGAACATTTTCAAGGGCAGTCAGTCCTCCTGCAGCCCGAAATGCTATTTGATCTGCTGTGTTCTAGATAAACAGAAACACAGAAGAGAACCAACAGAAATTAAAGAAATGCCTATATAAAAGATATGCCTGATAGACAATTGTCCTGAGTTTTGCCAATGTAGAAAATCCTTAATACATGTATTTATCACGTTGAACACCTCTGAAAAAGAGGATTTTACTGCCAGTGCACAGGGAGGAGTATTCTTTAGAGCAGGAGTTAAAATTCTCAGGTGCTATTTTTTTCAAAGATCATATATACATATCAAATACTATATAGGTAATACAGCTGAATATCGTATTTTCTGTAATGATTTATTGTTATTGGGATTTTAATTTTAATAAAGTTGATTTTTATCTGTTGCTGTTATCTTTGTAGCTATACTTTAATATACTTTTAATGTGATTTAAAGAATATAGACCATCTCTAGATGGGTACTTCCTCTTCCTTACAAACTTTGGGACAACCTCCAGGCTCATTCCCTGATTTGTTAATTTTAGGCACAAAATAGCTCAGGCGGATCACTTTAAGACACAAGTACCATCATTACACTGATGATACCTGGTTATGTATTTCACAGAATGTGGACTCTGTAAGTTCAGTCACTGCTCTGGAAGAAAGCCTGACAGCATCACCAGTCTATCCTCAATCTTGGGAAGACACAAGAGTTGCCTGGCAGATGCTGTTAAGGATGCAAGTTGGTTAGATTTTCTGACTCCTCAAATTAATTGGTTGGAGTTTAAGAACCAGTTTAAAAATCTGGATGTGATTTTTGGCAAGTGTTTCAGTTATGGGAAATTATATAGAGGTAAAGTTTGAAAATGTCACCTAGATGATTGGTGTACTTTATCTCTTTGGCAACTCCAACTTATCATCCCTTCAGGTCCTTTGTCTAATCCATTGCTTGCAGCTTATTCACAATGCAGCAGAATGAATGAATATTTTTAGCTTTGAGGTATGACATTCACATCCAGCTTGTTTTGCATTCGTTATGCTATGTTGCTGGTTATAAATGGAAAGATTAAATTTAAACTAGTTTTGTATGTGTTCCTAGCTTTCTAAACTAGCTTTTCTTTATTCTAGGTGTCTCCTTTGACCTTCCACTTAGCAGAATTTTACACTTGAATACCATCCTACCATTATTCCCACAGTTTGCAAATGACTGAGTTTTTACCGGAGCAGGTCCAGGATTTTAGAACTTACTCATGCCCTCTTCCTTACATACAAAATTGTTTTTCTCTCCTACTGTTTAAAATAAAGCATGTAAGATCTTTTTTCTTCTCTACTTTTAAGTTGCTAATTTTGTGTAGCTTTATTGGCTGTTTGTATTTACTCATCTTAATTTTGTCAATGATGAGGATATTCTGTAATATTTTTTTTTCAGTGCTGCAAGCACTTGGCATGTGGGGAAAAAATGGGAAGTGCTCTATAAATACAATCATTATTAGTCCATAAAGAATGTATTATACTATAACAAAAAAAAATATACTGTATAACAGAAAAATATAGTGACTCTGGCAATAAAATCTTTCTTTGAACAATTAGAAATATAACTGAGCAAGATATAATATGATTTAGAAGAGAAACATTTTTCTCTCTGAGAATTACTTTAATATGTAAAGACAAAAGTACATATCTTTTTTTTTTAAATCATGCAACTTTCCATTAAGTTTCTTTCAAACAAACTTCTATATTCTATTTAAATTACTTGTTCCAAGCTCCAGAAAAACTGTTTAAACAGGGAAGTCAGATATTAAAAAATAAACCATTTTCCACAATTAATATGAACTGCATGTAGATCTTTAGACAGCCAAAAGGTTTACCTTCAAAGGAGTAACTAACCTCAAATGAATGGAAATCTGTGTGCCAACTCACCAAGCAGTTCAGATAATCAACCAGTGATTCCTACAGGTTAACTAATAATTTCTAGCAGTCAATTTTAGTCCTGTTAGCCTGGTAAGTGTGCTTTAACTGAAGAGTTAATTTCGAGTTTCACTCATATATTCCTCCTTCACTTCCTCTTCCTTCCAACTCAAAGAAAGCAAAAAAAAAAAAAAAAAGGCAAAAAAGAAAAAAAAAAGCGCCTCCTTAAGCAACCCTCGGTTTGGGACCTCTGCTACAACACAACACAGCAACTGCCTGCATCCCCTGCAATGCTTTCCACCAGCCTCCTGACAGAGCCGTAAGGAAAAGACAACCAAACAGCAAAGAAATAGTCCTGCCACAAATCAGGTGATATTATTTGAGCACCTTGGCTTACGGCCACAGTTCTCAAACTTTCCCCTCTCTCCCACCCTGCTCCACCAGTGCTGCAGAGCAGTTCAGCACCCCCTATACAAAGCCTGGGGCCTTTCTGATATATCAATTTTCACTTCAGCTTAAAACTTCACAAGTGTAAAGAGAGATTTTGCTATTTCAAGTGTGCGTTTTCCTTGGTAGTCAACATACACACATAACCAGTGTAGAAAAACGTGCACGAGGATTTCTGCGTATGATTGGCATGCCGGCATTGCAGCACACAAACAAGAAAGACATTTATGTGACCCTGCTGATTTATTTGCTACAGCATATTTGTTGGTGCTACTCCAGTTTTAAATGTGCCATGCACTTCCCACTTCTCACTTTCCCTATTTCTCATGGGAGATTATGCCACAACCTATTAGCTCTCATGGCAAAGAAGTCTTTCCTGTCATTTAGGCCAAATACACCCTTTCTCTATTTCATCCCATTACTCTGAGTTATATCCCATTTTATTGCACTCGTTTTGTTTCTCCCTTAGTAATTACTCCCTTCTTGAAATCATACATTGTTACATTTTTCTACTTGGCTTGTTTCTTAACTCTATATATTCATTAATGCTAAACTCATCCTTTTATTTTTTTCATGTAAACTTATCTGTGATTACCTAGTAATGAAGCATCCAGAAAGGAACATCCCCCCCGTCCCCCAAATCAGTCACCACAGCCACACTGAAAGAAGCTATAATGTCCCTCTATTCTGAGAGGAGATCTTCATGTCTCTATTTAAAAAGAATATTAATCTTTTGAAGCTGGTTGATCTCCTACATGCTCTCCTTCCACTTCAATCTGGAACATCACTTCTTTTCAGCATCACTTTTGTAAAGAGAGACTTTTTTCAGAGTGCCTGTTTCATTTATGTCTAATACTTTGCTAAAATACAAGTATACTTTGCAAAATACAAATTTACATTTTAAAGAACTTCCTTTACTACCACAGTTTTCTATCAAGCAGAAGTGAGTTCGTAATTTCCCCCAGTTTCATATGATTTAGCTCTATGTCCTTTCCAGATTGCTCATAAAAATTAATCAGCATTTTGATGCTTAGCTATCAGGGAAATAAATCCCTAACTACGTGCATCGAAAAGACAGGGGAAAAATCTTAAATAAAAGGAAGATACAAACCAGCAGCAAAGTTGGGAAAGATACATGAGCACAGTATTTGTTCACCGTGCTTATAAAGGTCTATAAAACTGTCACTTAGGGATTAGGAATACCCTACTTTTAGCATCATATTTAATATATTTATCTCCAAGGATTCTTCTAAGACTGAGAACTCCAAGAGCTTTTAACCCATTTATTGAAAGGCAATGTTGATTACCAAAGTAACTGCTGGTATACAGTGCCTGTGAATGACCTTGGTCACCACACAAGTGTCCTGCTATCAGGAATCCCAGGTTCAGACACAGTTCCTTGAGTGTGTCCTTGGGTCAGGGGAGGTCATGGGAACTGAAGGGAAAACATGCCCTATCCACAAAGGAGCACAAGAGACACTTGAATATTGCATTACTGATGTTTTCAGAGTGAATATTGTGTGACTCTGGTACTGGAAGAAACAGTGAAAAAAGGAATCGTGCAGAGGCAGCTATCCACAATACGAAACCTCATATTGATGAGCTGTGTATAAAGAACCAACAGTATTAGATCTCCCCAATGTCGAAAAATATTGACATTCTATCTCTGAAGTATAGCAGCCAAATAATACCAAATTATTTTAAAATATGTCTGAATTAATTCCTACTTGAGGTGATTTTCAAATTTTGAAGTATTTATATATTCATCTAAAGAAATCTTTCTTAAAGCATAAACATATGGGAGCAGGCTATCTTATCCAATTTGTCTTTCTTTCTAAAATTAACCTATATCCTTCAAAATATGATCTAAGTTCAGTTAATGTTCTGTAGTGCTAAAGCTTTACATTAGCTGATACATATTAAAGCATATTAGAAATTTAAAAGGAGGAGACTGAGGCATGTAAGTTACTCAAAGCCTTGCTCACATAATATTCTTATTTAAATTGGTCCCCGTTTGTGTCAGAATGAAAAAGCCATTCAGGTAACTACGACTTTTACTCTGACAGCACCCAAGGCACTGAGCAGATCAGGCACCATGTGAGTATGAAAAATGACAGATCCTGGAGGGAGTAAATATTAAATTCCTCTTTGGAAAGAGCATAAACCAGTGTGGCACGATTTTGCTGCGCGAAAGAATCCTCCAGACGTCTAACTTGGTCTCCCAAATTACTTAGCTAGTTGTTTATGAAACCCATTTCAGAATTTCACTATAGAAACTGTTCTTCGAGTGGCTGCATACTTAGACTGGGAAGGTTATCCAGCAAAGGCAATCTATATAACGGGATTCATGTTTGTTGAACAAAAGAAAATACGTATACATCTGGTTTTCAAACAGTGTGTGAAAATTTGACTTGCTCATATGTATTTTCAGAAATTCACAACTACTT
This sequence comes from Theristicus caerulescens, assembly GCA_020745775.1. Taxonomy (NCBI): domain Eukaryota; kingdom Metazoa; phylum Chordata; class Aves; order Pelecaniformes; family Threskiornithidae; genus Theristicus; species Theristicus caerulescens. Next base: position 29,232,786 of record CM036566.1, on the reverse strand, counting down.
CAAATAACACTTTTAAACAATTTGATTTCTAAGTACAAAAGGATTTCAAAGCTCTGAAGTTACCTGGTCACACAGGAGAGCAGGGACACATGAACATGTAGGCCAAAATGAGTATTACTGTCATCTATGTGTTTCTTAACAGAGAGAGGAGATGGCACGAAAACCTTGGGGATGCCACCTAGATGTGTCTTAACCATTACAAAAATGGTAACATAGTCTTCAGAACAGTAGGTGTAGCACTCCAAACCAATACAAGAAAAAAAATCTCATTTTCTTTATGCCTCACAAGTCTGTATCATTGTGAAATATAGTGGTCTTATCTGTACAGGATGAAAGCCAGCACAGCTGATGTGATATTCAGTATGTATTTGTAATCTTTGGACCATTATAAACTTGTCATTTAGAGCACACAGCAACTAATTTCAGCAGAACAGTGCATGAATCAAGTAACTTTAGCAGAGAGTGTGTGTACACTAATGCACATGTGGCAAAGTAAACAGAAAGAACAATAAGTTAAACAAATCATGTAACCATTTTATGGATTAATTATGAATTAAACATTTTAAGAAACCTAAAATTAATCCTTTTTTTTTAAAATTATGACAAACAATCAAGAACACTCCCTGCACACTGGGCTAGCGTGGCTGACTTATTTACCTACCTGTTACAACACCTTAATGGATTTGAATTCCCCTTCTCTCCTCTCCTACGGCTTGAGTGACAACTGACTAATAGGATTACAGGCTCCGTTCCAATAATACAGCTCAGCTACATGCCAGCAAAAAATGACAGCCTAAACCTGAATTACATGGCCTGGGAATCCATCCAATTATTAACTAAAGTAACTGTTATTACCTAACCTAATCAAAGGAGAAGCAGCTGTTAATCTTTGGTGGCCTGCAGTGTAGCAGCGGTCAGACTGGATGAACTGTCTTTGTATTTGACTCCTCCACAGACAATAATTATGTCCTTTGTGATCAAGAAGGAAGGGTTTCCTAACCTTTCAGACAGAGGCAGCAGATGGGGAACAACTGTGTGTGTCTTCATTAACAAGATAGGGTGGATTTTATCAGGGTTTGGCATCTGTGACACCTTCAGAAATGCCACTTAAATGATACGAGTATGTCTGGCAAATTCAAAAATTAGCAGACTCAATATAAAGTTCAAAATAATGTTTTCATCTCATTATCTGACATTTGGTACAGAAAAATACACACAGCTAAAAAATAGTAATTTACACATATGCCTCATCATACCTAACACGGTCAACAAAGAAATACATGAAAAGGCCAATTGACCTGTGCTGTTACTTTGCTTGGTTTTGTTTAACCCATTAAAGTAGTCGGATAATATGAACTGTATGCTTCTAAAATAAAACCAAATCAGGAGAAAAATCTCTGATTTATTTATACAAGTCAGTGGGTAATACAAAGTAACACAGAGTGAAATAAAGTGAGTATCAATTAGTAACAGCTTTTGGTTTCTGTGTACAACATTCCAGGACAGCAGCGAGACCAAAACCGCTGTCCTGCGCTGCTGCTCCCCTTTACACCGGACATTTGACAAACTGGGAGATTTGTAAAACAGAAGATAGGAGGTCAGAGAAAACTGCTTTATCATGAGACACTACAGAAGTACAATTTAGTTAATGTTGGGAAAGTAAAAATATGATGGGATCACAGTGTGGAAGTACCTGAATGGGAAGATGATGTCTGATAATGCACAGTAACAGCTAATATTTGGAAGCTGAAACTGGATGAGTTCAGGTAGGAATAAAATGATTTTTTTAATGCCAAGAGTAATTAATGATGAGCATAATATACTTAGGATATAGTCGACTCTCAATCATTTGAAGTTTTTAAATCAAACCTGATTATCTCCTAGAAAAATATGATCCTAGTTAAATCATAATTTATTAATTTGGTGCAGGAGTTATTGGGTGAAATCCAACGTCCTGGACCAAAGTACTCACTTCCATAGATTTCTGCTGTTAAAGTATTATTATTAGTTAATAAGTAGAGCAGAATCAGAAATAACGCAGAGTTTTAGCAGCTGAAATGATTTAACGTCAGCTTTACAACCTCTGTGCTATGTAACTTTAGCATGTCACAGTTTGAATATCAGCACCTGAAAGCTTTTTGAACTACCTTCAAAAATATTGTGGTGTAAACCCTCCTTCTGGGACAAACCTCCACAACCAATATTTTGATGTGGATTAAAAAAGAGTATTTTCCTTCATCAGCCAAAAGAATACTTTCTGCTAGTCCTGCCTACTGTGTCCAAATAAAAAGCTGATCTGGAAAGCCTGTTTGAACAGACCTCGGGAACTAAAACTGTTTGAAAGAAAATATTTCTGAATGAAACCCAAATACTTTGATACATTCTGACTTCTATTTCTGAAAGAACACATTGAACTTGTGCAATTCTATTCTACACTTGTTAAACTGTTCACTGAAGGAAGATATAACAACTAATTAGTAAAATATAGTTGAAATCCATCTTGAAAGTTTTATTCTTTCCTTTTATCCAGTGTTTGAAGATTCTATCTAAAATGCCAGGGGCTAAGAAATGCAGTTCAAAGCTGCCTTAGAAAAACAAACCAGACAACTGAGTCCTGGGCTGGCTCCTTCCCCCCCCCCCCCCCCCCCCAAAATACAGATATATCTACACGCACATAAAAAGCATAGATATGTTCATGACTGTAGAATATCTACACTCTTTGTCTCCAGACATAAAAATTTACACAGTGAAAATCACTGTAGAGTATACCAAAATAATATTTTCAATTAAAATATACCATTTTGTTGCCTGTAATACTTCTCTCTAGAGAAATCATTATTATAAAAATACCCCATTCCATCTGAAAATCTCAAAGTGTTTTTCAAACATGACCCACAACAGAATTTCAACGACTGAACATCAATGGGAAACTAGTTTAGGATTAAAACATGACCCACAATTGGCATACCATTGGGGGGAGGTAGTCATTCACATTAAGGACATATCTATCGTGTATTTGTATCAACTCCTCCCTCATGCATTGCTTCTAAGTTAAAGCACGCAAGCTCTTTACGTAATGCTATGCAAGGCCACAGAAAGGAGGGCTTGAGAAATGCTCCTTCGCGCCTTATCCTGCAAAGCAAAGTGCAAATTCTGAAGCCTTAAAGCTGATTCTGAAGCCTTAAAGATAATGCAGCTTCTCTAGTTTCTGTGTTTACACCCCATACAGACTAATCTCCATGGCTTCATCTGGGAGAGGATGCTTACCTAGCATCTGCCCAGCTGCTGAGATGGTAGGTCGGTAAATGGGCCTTATCTTGCAGAAGCTGTTTCACTCCCTGCACGATGTTCCATATTTGCACACTCGCGCGTAGAGCTCAGTCTCTAGTATCTAAGCCATTTGGATAATACTGTTTTTTTTCACTTGAATAGCTAAGGTATACTAACCGTAACTTCACATACCTTATATTTAATAGAAAGGAAGACAAATATCTAAGCACAACAAAAAGAAAGGATGAAAAAGAAAGCGGTTGATACATCCCTCAAATGCAACAATAAAAATGAGGCTTACCTTATTTTTTAATTAAATGAAAAACAGAAAAAAGAAGAGGCATTTACTATTATAGTCTCTGAAAGTACATTATTGACAAGCAACTTAAAATTGGTCCAGGCATAGGGACAATATCACTACTAAGAAATTGATTCTTAAGCCTGTCCTGCAAACACTAAATGTCACGTGCTCATAGATTTAACTTCTGTCTATGCACATTATATACTTTATTCATTCTTCTGTTTCCAAACTTCTGCCCATACTGTAAGGTAAACCATGTTGGATACGGCTCCTTACTGAGTTACTGTATTATCTCATTGAATAAGATGAAGCTCATTCAAACGATCTCCTTCCAAGCTCTGCATTGTCTTTTCAGTTCAATAGTAAAATCCCAGAGAGGCACTCTATTAACCCTTCTGTTGACAAGGACAGGACCCTCACAATCCTGTTTGTGAAGTTTCAAGAGTAAGTGAAAGCCATAAAGGAAAGACAGGTAAAGGTAAGCTAGTGAATTCCGTGTTATCCGTTTAGCTGCTTTCACTCATGCTAAGTAGCATAATGGGAAACAGCCAATATTGCTTGGAAAAAGAAGAATTGTCCTTAAAGATATTGTGAAAGACAGCACTGAGCGTCGCACCATTTGTGCTTATTAAAAATAAATGTTTAGTCTATTTATAAGTAACAGGGCATCTAATAAGTGCATCTATTAAAGGAGAAAAGCAAGGATAAAGGTCTAAGTCTCTAATACCAGGAACAACTGCTCCTAGATCTCCATAGATGGCTCCATTAGCTAAGGCCAATTTGACTTCTTCTGAATAATCTCATAAATAGAAGCTCCCAAATGAATATATAAAAAGCACAATTATGAGGTTCTCTCTCAGCAGTTTATTGGACAAGAAATTGCCCAGTGAGTAGGAAAGTTATAGATCTTTTGCAACACTGAGTCTTAAATCCCTATGGCTGACATTTCACTATTGAAAGCTTTCAGCCACTAGAAAGCAGCACTGATTTCAGCTGAACTAAACTATGAAAACAAGTGCAATCAAGCAAAACTAGAGATACTACAATTATGTGGGAGAGATATGGTTGTTTAAAGACCTGTAGTGCAGTCAAGAGCACTTGAATCCTAAACATAACTTTCATGCAGATTGCCTTGGGTACTCTCTTGTAACCTCTTGGACTATTTGCCCATTGCCCCATCTACAGGACAGCAACAAAGGACTGCAGGGCAGATTAATCATGTGGGTTTGTGAAGTCCTGCAAACATGAGAACAGACAACAAAGACATATATAGGTGATAGTCCTCAAGTCAGAAGTGATGGTCTTAAACCAGATGTAGAATTTTAAGAATACTTTCAAGAAAAATGTGTGTGTGTATATATACCACGTGTGTATACACATACCGTCAGGCTAAATGAAGTAAACTTTGGTTCTTTAGAAACTATAATAATCATTACTTTCCCATGATCTCTAAATTGGCATCTGCTCATTAGCAGAAACGAGCCTGTATAGGGCATTTTCTCACCACTGAGAAATAAGTGCCTGTACTTTAATGACATTAAAACATATCTCTTGTCCTGTAAATGTTTATTGGCAAAACTCTGCATACCTTGGAATGTATATAAATCCATTATATCCAATCTGATATGAGGCATTAGTTCTAAACTGACACAGAAGGAAAAAAGCCTGATCTGACAGCAAAAGGCCACAAATAGTACAGTGTAAGTGCACTGGAAGGTAACAACACTTAATTGCATCGCACAGAACCAGAAATCAACACAGCAGTTTTCAACTACACACGCTGTGCACAGTAAATTAACCTCCAAATGATCTTGGAATAAGCACACTGCAGAGCTTCTCTGTGAACTGAACTTGCCTTTTAATACTATTTCCAGCAAACAAGTTAAAAAATAGTCTGTGGCTGACCTCTAGTAACAAGTTCCTATTTATATGTTCATCTTGAGAAAAAGGTTAATCCACAGATTATAGAAACTCTGGGCAACCGAATTATTGATGATAGAAAGCTGCCTGGTCCAACTTAAAACACACAACACACATCTGACCTATTGACTTCTTCCTGGCAGTGACAGGGAAAGGCTGTTGGGTAGAAAATGCTGTCCAAAGAGCTCCTCCTGTGTTTGCACATAGCCTGCTCTTTGAACTCACAGCCACTGTGCTATAACTATCAAATCTGCTGCCGTAGTTGATCAGATCAGGTGATGTTTCTACTACTAGAAGCAGTTGGGACCATATGTAATTAAGATGGTAGCTACAGTACAATGCACCATACTCCAGGCTTTGAACACTGCTGAACTTTCCTCCAACTATGTTTTACTGGCACTGTGCATCACTGGCACTCAGTGCTGAATATGTGTACACTAAAAACCCCTAATCTCCCAGTTAAAGGACTTAAAGAAGTTAATTCATTTTGAGGAGGGTTACTTCCGTCTCAGATTTTCCATCAATTATATCTGCTTCATCAGTTCCTGAGTTCATGCTCTGAACTCAGGTTCTGTACTTCCCTAAGGACAGGTAAAGACTAGATCAACACTTGCAACAAAGGAAGTGTAAATACAGAATATCCTATGTTACCTTCTGTATTAGCAAAATTATTAGATTTTTGGTAGTAAAATACAGAGTTTCAAGGGCCTGAATTCTAGTTATAGCTGGTAAAACAGACTTATTTAAGTTTTGCAGTTCAACACACTTCATGAAGTTTGGATTTTGACTTTAAATCATTTTCCAACTGTTACAGTTCAGCTTTACATTTGATTAATGACTTCCCTTCATACGACACCACTGTAGCTCTGGAGTGGCTACTGCAGTATCCAAAATTGATAAATAGATTAAAAAATTGATCCATTCTTTATATAGAAATACATCATATGTTTAGCTAAAATGAGGCTTAAAGTTATAACTTCTGATTAACTATAAAAAATAAGAGTGGCAGCTACTTTCATACAGAACAAAACTCCAAAGCGTTGATGAAAGCACAGTTAAGATAGTGTGTGAGTCTTTAAACACATTGGCCACAAAATGCCCACTGCCCAATATAACACGTGGCTTTTTGGTGTAAACCAACACACTATGTATCAAAATTTTCATATAGCTAAGAGCCAAAAGACACATATCACCTATACAAGAGAAAGGCAGTAGGTTACAACATGACAGTATCAACGACTCCGCAGAGTCCCACTGCACCATTGCAAGGGTGGAGGTAGAAAGGGCACAGGACTGATGTGGGGCTCGGGGGCCTTTGCTGGCTTGTTTTCATCCACAGCCATGAGTTGGTCTTGCCAGCTGCTGCCAGAGGTCAGCCCTGCTGCTGGTCCTGTGACACTCCTGCCACCGCAGCCAAGCTGAAGTGCCGCTCAAGCACTAGAGACGGGCCACCCCGATCTGCACTACACATTAGTATAAAATGTAGATAGCACAAACAACAGTGGCTCATAAATATGCCTATTTAACTGTGGGCATGTGGCTACTTTTTTTTTTTTTTAAATGAATACTGTGCATGTGTGTACTTCTATTTTTTCCTATAGAACACTCCGTATGACTGCACATTTAAGTCTTGACAGGATATATGCTGATTACCTAATCCTAACTCCAACAGGAGTACTCACACTGAACAAAAATGGGGCCTGTTTGTCCAATACAAAAATCAACAATATTTTAAAGCCTGTTTAGAACATAGCCATAACTAAACACAGAACTTTGAGAATTAACATGCAAATTAATTTAGCGGGTAATACCTTTGGCCTCAGAAGTCATATCAGTATTAACCAAATTAAAATCTTACATAAGCATTTTTCCTCCAAAACTAAAATTTGACTTCTAAATAGATTTATTACTTCAAAGGATTAAAAGGACATGCTGTTGTTTCTGCCAGTAGTGTCCTCTAGTGGAGAAATGGGAGATACTAAGTAAACAAGAAAACAGAAGTGGGCTGCATCACAGATATCACCCTGTCAAGGAAAATACAAACACCTCTCAATCACAAACGGGCCTATAAAAGTTTGGCATCTTGACCAAGCTTTTCATTACTATAATAATGCTTAAACATAGATGTTGAATAACTTTTTAAAGCTTCAGTCAGACTGAGAAATGCAGTAGCTGTGAGGCTATATACAATAGTTGGTTGGGTGTGTTAAATACCATACAGATAATGTGCCTCTGTGTGTATGCATGTATATACATAAGATCACAAAATACAGAAAATGTGGCTATAATTTGGGTAAAGCCACTAGTCCACGACTTAGGTAAATTCACTAAAGCAGTAATTTTCACCCTTTTTCATATATAATGCCCTATGATGCCTTTTTTTAGTTTAGTAAGAGAGTGACAGATAAGCTGACACCTTCTGTGATTTCTCCAGCCCTCAACAAATCCGTGTATCAGACTTTATGCTGGGTTTCTTCTAGAGGTGTAGATATCCTTAACACTTAACTAGGGACCGTAGGTTGCCTACAGAAACACTCTGCTACTGAAATGAGGAATCTATTCTATTCACAGCTCCCAAACTCATCTATTATTGTCTTCCTCTCTCCATCTCTTCCTTTTCCTACATAAAAGCCACCCAAAATAATTTTGTGTGGGGAAAAAAAAAATCATCACAGGATGGGACCACAGATTTTTGCCACCATCTTATTCTCACCTGATCCTTCAATGCTCCAAAGACAAGAAGTAATAATTTTGAAAAGGTTACTGAATCATTGCTCTGCCTGCTAACACTCCTGCTTTCTTCAAGATACTGATCATCCTTCCCTCTAAGGAGTCTAGCTGATTAACAGAACTAAGTTAAACTTGGATCAATTGTTTTCAGCCAAAAATTTAGGTTTAAAATGTGGTGCTTCTAATTCACACCTGACAGTTTTCTTCAATTATGAAACAGAAGCCACAAACCTCAAGCTATGGCCTATGTGCTTTAAAGCTAGTCTGGTTTTTTCCAGTGACATCATCTAGCATAAAATGCACTACCTATTTATGTCACTCTTGCTTAGCTTACAAATTCAGACTTCCTTCAAGAATTTGATATCAAATTACAGTATCTTGTCTAATACTCATTCAAAACAACAAAAGTTACGTGGAGCAATAGTGCCATATCCAGTTCAAATATAATCAACCGCAAGTCGAGGAAAGCTTAAAGATACATCATTGCCTTTCAGCTGGTCCAGAATTCTATTCTTCTGAAAAATAAAATCCAGCCATCAAATTCAGTGTCTTTCAATCCTCTCTTTGATGGCTACACTACTCTGCTACACTAGAAATATGCAGCTACCTAGGTGCTTGAGCCTGCTTCACAATTTTTGCAGCACCAGAATCAAATGCATGAGTTTGGAAATCACAAATCCCACTGTATTCTTAAATAGACTTAAATAAGTAACACTACTGAGTATTTATAGCAGGGTATTTGCTTCTAAAATCTATTTTGTCTGTATATACACATATAATATATATATTTATATACACATACACACACATATACACACACAGAGGAGCAATTTTAAATCTATGTAGAGACTTTTGAAGAAATTTATCATGAACGGTACAAAAGCTTACACATGTTCCATTCAACATGGCATTTGTTCCACACCTTAGTTCTTCGGCAGTTTTTAATTTTATTGTTTCAGTTTCTGATGATTCAGAGTTTGTATTATTGGAGAAAAAAAAAAAAAATCAGGCATTGCCAGCCAGGCAATTCAGTGTGCTTTCCAAAAACTGGCCTATTAATCTTCACACTGGCTATGGTCACCATACCCAATGGGCCTGACAGTTTAGAGAATAAAACATAAATACCGGGCCTGACTGTGTTGTTAAAGCCAACTGTTTCTGACAGTCTTTACAATGGGATAAACACTGTCTGTCTACAGTCCCCATGTATTTGAAAGCTATGACAAACATTTTACTGAAATGTAAATAACTGACATCACAACTGCTGAAGCAGGAGGCTGAAAAATCTATCCAAAAATCACAAAACCAAAAACATTTCCTGACACAAAACAAACCATTAATGGTCACCAAGAGCGCACTTTTTAGAGGTTGTAAGTATTGAGATCCTTTTTTTAAAAAAGTATTAAAACACTGCAGTCAATTAATAGCTCAGATTCACACATTTTTCACTTACAAAATTACACCTTTTCTAAAGAAGCATTATTTTTTTTTCCCCTGAAATCTGTTTCCAGTAAGAATACTATTCTGAATTAGTAATAAAAATAAGTATCTTTAAACAGCCTACTGAAAAGCAGCTAGTTTTAGATTTGAATGAAGAGAGCTGGTAAGTAACTATAAGCACCATGGCCCAATTTATTAAAAGCCTCCTCTTCTATTCTTCTGGTTCCATTTTACTTCCACGCTTTAACAACTTAATTTGTGCTCACTATTATTTACTGAGATTTTTATAGCACCTAGAGAGCCTGAAGGAGATTAGGGACACAGCTATCCTCAAAACTGTACAAAATCATAGTAAGTTTTATGAACATCAGAACCAGTGAAATCTTGTTTGTTAGGGCTTTGTGCCTTGTGACAGACACGTGAGCTTCAGCTGTGATGTTTGCTTAGGCTGGGACATTTCTAAAACCTCTACCCTTCCTCTGCGGCTGCAGCTCTCTCCTCAGGAGCACATCTGTAAGATCTTCTGTCAAATCACTTAGTTAAAGGACTCTTACAACTTGTGTTGTGATGAAGATCTTTTTCAAACTAGCATCCTGATGAGAAACATCATCTAAAAATAATTCCAGTTAAGCAGATTAACTGCTGCACTTGGATTCCAAAAATCATGAGGTTCCCTCATGATCATACTGAATCTGTGTGTCATATTCCCAGTCAGAAGGATGGGAGACACATTAAGGGCTTGTCTAGATGTCAAATGTAAGTAAGTATTGTACAAATTTAACTAAAGTGATTTAACTGCAGTGTTTTAGCTGCAGCTGAGCCAGGTGAAAAGGCTATTGACCTCAGCTGCTTGTCACTGTCCTCCTTATTGAAGGTAGCAGCCTGCCACATTCCTCACAATAATGCTGTCTGTCATCTCTGTCTAGCCCAGACCTATCAAAATCGCCTATAATACCTTAAACATTTAAAAGTAGGACTTTTAAAACCTGGACACCCCCCCCCCCCCAAAAAACCTAAAAACAAATTTTAGGATGAACTTTAGGGAAGTGATGTTCTGTCAGCAAGTCTAAGGATGACCATATGAGAGGCAGCAACCTCTGACCCAGGTCAGGTTCATAGCCTTAGAAATATATGTACTTCAGTCAGTGGAACATCTAAAGTCTATGCAGTAGAAAATGGCTTTGTTTTTTTAATCAGTAAATCTCACCTCTATACACTGAAGGAAATACATGATATAAGCACAAGCAACTTAAAATTGTACCTGTAGTCACACTAATAGGATATACAGCTTTAAATAGACTGCTTTCTGAAAGTGTTCCCTATTTCTGTAGGAGTGCTTAAGTCAAACTTGAGTAGTTAATCCAGGATTCCTTGCACATCTGAAACACACTGCTGCCCTTGGTAATGGAGGTGTAAAATTAGTCCCGTCAAAGAACGAACATGTATGAAATCAAAAGAACTGTGACAGAAAAACCGCTTTAGCCCTGCCGTTTCAAACGTCAGCTCTACCTTCTTTAAGAAGGGTCTGGAGATCTAACAACCACCTGACGTAAAGCAAAGCAACTCCTCTTTCATTTATTAGTACTCAAATCATGCACTGGATTCAAAGTGAAAGTTGTTGATTTTGCTGTGTTGCATGGGGAACCGACAGCAGCCTATGAATTCTGTGTTAATGAGAAGCAGGTAAGGTGCTACAATAAACAGAGGGGACTTCAAAAAATACAGTGGTTAAGACGTATCTTTCCCTGAGAGACAGATTTCTCAATTCTGACCTTTTAGTTTACATTAAACAAACTCTTCTTGCTATACTGGTGAAATCACTTGGCCCAAGTGCAGAATCTGCTTGTGTCCAGCAGACCAGGAAGGCATGCAAAACAAAACCAAGTTTACCACAATAATTATGCAGGCATGCCTCATCCTAGAGCATTCTCACGTTATAAAGGAAGTCCAGAAGTAAGAAAAAGCCTTATTCATTAGTATGAAACACAAATGATGAAGACTAAGTCCAAAAAGGAATTGTTAGTCTGATTCAATTCTACCTGAAGGCAAAACCCAGTGAGACAGGGCTGCCAATCTTTCATATGTGGCTTTTTTGTGATTCAAGTTTGCACAAAGAATACACTCTCACCCTTTAATGCTGTTTTAGTAGTCATGGAATTTCTAATGAGCTGAATAACCCTTCCTTCTGTTGAGAAATTTAATAGTATTTATTTTTCTTATTTACTAACAACAGCTCAGCATTTTATTTCAAGGTTTGTAAAACAAATCTTTATTTCCCTGGTGAGACAGTATAAATGCATTTCTCAGTCAGTGTAAACTATTAAGAAAAGAAAAATCCAGTGTTTCACAGTATGACTGAAGAGAGGGGGTTTTGGATCAATTTTACTTTATAATACTTTTGCATGACTTCTGAGCCTCAAGATTTCTAGTAAGTGGCAAGGATCTATTGTAGTGAACTCTGTCCTCCCTCAGGGCAATTCTTTATTCAACCCAGGCCATTAGCAAGGGTAAATCAATGTTATCAGCTCACACACACTGACAGCTTGTGTGGTTCCCACTCCCTCATTCCTCCCCCCACATTATGGTATATTTTTGTGCTCTCCAGGGAAATTCAATTAACAGTGTCAGTCTCCTCCTCTCAGTCGATGACTGACACCATCAAGATTCTTTTCACTGCCCATGGACATGTAAGATGTGTCTGCTGATTTCTTGACTTGCAAGTTAACAAGAGAATTACTATCCACTTCTATAAATGACTATGTACGATCTGTGCCACAAACACAGTGACAGCTATTGAAATCAATCTTTCTTGACCTTATTGATTAGGACACTCAGATATAATAATGCTTCTTCAGTGGCAGAGTAATGTTTTGGGGGTAAAAACCCAAATCAACAACAAAACAATGCCTGACTATTAATACTATCAAATTTATCTTTTACTTCCCGACTGCAGACTCAACAAGCAGCAAAATGTTATGAACAATTAATGATTAACATTTAACTGCAATTCATATCTCATTTAAAAAAAAAAAAAATCTCAGAAAACAGCTACTGATGAGAGGCTGGATACAACACCACTTCCCAATAACAGTTTCCAATAATTATTTAGATAACTTTCAAAACAGATACATCTTTTTACAGTCTTCATGCAACAACATGATTTCTGTATTGTGAAATAACAAATTAATTTTTCCATAATTATTTAACAGAAACACTGCAAAACTTGAAAATGTCACAACTCTCAAAAACGCTATTAAACTTGATCAGCAGCTCAAAGTAACTAACAGAATACATGGCAGAACCCTATTCATCCCAGGCAGCGTTTAGTATTTAAAAGTATATGCTATTAGCAATTGTGTTCCACATTGACTAAGCTGTGAAAAGCATCAAGCAGAGCTCTCATCTTCACAGACACCAAGTCTGAACCACAATGATGCAACCCCCTCCTCAGATTTCATTAATTTTGTTTCTCTCAGAAATAAATTTCATGATTTCTTGATTACAGATATGAAAGAGAAGTATTTTCTAATGGTTAAAGGGAGAACAGAACATAATGTTCCAGCTGAAAACTCAAATACCGTGGTCCTAAAGGAGCAAAAAAATGCATTCCAAGACGCAAAGCACTGTGGCAGCAGACTGACCATGATGAAACAGTAAAAAAGATGCAAATGCTATGCTATCAATTAAAAAAATCCAACATTTACCATAAACCAAAACATGCTCTACAAACATAGCACTTTGAAAAAATTCAAAACACAGAAATATCCCATGTATATGCACATCATATCTTCATCCTCCATCAAAGACCTACCCAAAGAAATACAGGCTTTGTCGTACTCTGTGAAAACTCAACAGATTTGTGCTCCTTCAAAACTCAGCCACAACACCACAATATGGTGGCTGTGACAGCAAAACTGGCTCCAGTTCTTTCCTCTGTTCTCTGCTAATTGTTTTGGCCCTTTACTGTAAAAGCTGTTTGTGGGTATGCACTACAAAGGAGATGACTGAAATGGCCCAGGTTAAAAACAATCTTAATGAAAATACAGTGGAAATACAGCTCGTCATTATCCAGATGATCTAGCATCAGTCAAGCGTGTTTTCCTCACTTCTGCAAAACTGCCTATATAAAATCTGTTGTCTAAATAAAAGCATCCACTGCTGCAACCACCACAGAAAAGTGTAATAGCAGACACTGCTTGTTAGATGGTCATATATGCTTCAATACATGTTTAAAACATTCTCAAATCCAAACCGATGATATTTGAGGGCAAAACAGTTTATAGGTTAATCATAAGTTATATAGTAACAGTCACAATACCTCTTTTTCCAGAATACGAGAGATCTCTCCTAAAGTCCTGTCCAGAGCAGAAACCTTGTTGTTCCCCACCGAACAGCTATCCTGCATTTGGAGATGCTTTAAAAGGTCTTTTGCTAATCGCTGTAACCTTCAACATTAAACAGAAAACAAAGAGCAGTTAAAGCAAAAACTCTCCTGATGATGTAAACTTTCATCTTTGTAATGAAACTCTGCTAACTGAATTTCAATAAAGCAATCATGAAAATCTGTGTAAAAGTATTATTATCATCTATACTGAACAGTGTGTAAAATACACAATACAGCAAGGAGATACAGTCAGCCCAGAGCGTCTATGACATTTCACACTCTACTTTTTCAGGGAAATGGCATAGAAATAGTGTGAACAGTACAGCCATAAAGGTGCTTCTTTATTAACTACGTTTGTTTCTGTTGTTTAATAGAGTTAACTTCCCTATTCTCCCTCCACAGTTTATCCTGCTAGTTTTTGCTGTCTTCATTTTCAACATGGTTTCATCCTCCTCTTCTTCCATCGTTCAATCCTTTCCGCCCACTTAGCTGAGTAGTTCACTCTTGAGATGAGTAAGGGAAACAGAACAGCAGACTACTTGGATAATTTCTTATAGACATCATAAAAGAAATGGCTCTTTAGGGTTATCTGAATAAGTGAAAAGTAGTGACTTTGCAGACTACCTCAGAAAGGGCATTTTATTAATGAGGGTCAGTAATGAAGCCAAAATGCAGAGGTGGGAGAGATGTAGACACACGTGGGTTAGGATTCATTTCAATTTTACACATCTACATCTGAGCTATTCACCTATGCTCTCCTGCTAGGCAGCGAGAAATACGCAGTTTCAAGGCACCATTCACCTCATCCTAAGCTCGAAAATAAAACAGTTAAAACACACTCATAATGTATCCTTCTTTGCCCTGAATGTGAAGTCAGTAACTAGCTCAAATGTAGACTTCTACTTCTGTAGATGCCTCAAGGCAGATGACACAAATGCTAAACAGTCTCTTAACTGGAGACTGAGAGAAGTAGGGAGGAAGTACGATTCAGTACTTGCCATGTATTTGTCAACCACTGCCTTACTATCTGCTACTGGCGGCTCTTAATGACAGGTTGAGCATTTGGTGGACCTTTGGTTTGAACTATTGAGCAATCTGTACTGAGAGTGGGACAAAGCTGGTAATCGAGCAGTATGAGTGGGAGAAATACTGTTGTAACTAGAAGCAAACATAGCTCTGTAGGAAGGAAAAGAGACAGGAAGGGTATCAATGCTTATCATAAAATGGGAGATCATCAGTGTAAAAGGGCCAGAAAGCATTCACAAAGTGACCACAGAGTAACGTCAAACAGAAAATTACATTAACTAGTCTCCAAGAGGCAAGAAAGGAGACAGAATGGCTGGGGAATGTACCACAATAGTCACATGTATTTAAAAAAAAAAATCAGAATATTCATTTGGGGCAATAGAAAGTTTCCACTTAATCAATAGGAAACAGGTACTCTGTACCTGTTCTTTGAACAAATTAAGAGCTTTGTTAAAAGCTTTCAAGAGACTCTGAAAATACATATATGTTTTTAAAGTACAAACAAAAATGATTGGCAGAATTTTGAGTCTTGGACTTCTTATCATCTGGTCAGCTGAATCCACTAATATGCGGCCAGGATTTTTCTATGACAAGAAAAATAAAGGGAGATTACATCCTGATGAGATTTTCTGCACTGCTATTTCCTCTGCGGAAAATGAGGTTGGAGGAAACCTCTGTCTAACTCAGTAAGCCACGAGCTAAAATGGGAAAGAAAATTAAAAGCCAAAACACAAATAACTGCAGGACTTGGACAGTAAATCAAATCACCACTAACTCTGCTGAGCGTAAGCAGTGGATTGCAGCACCAATGAAAAGTTGAATTGCTGCAGTCCAGGAAGATGATCTAGAAGCAGAGTATTTCAGGTATTCTCATAGAACGTGACTTAGAATGGCTATTGCCTTGGCAATATCCTAGCGCATTAAGCAAAAATGAAGACGTTCTTTCTTCAAAACAGCTACCCAAATTCCATGATTAAAGCATATAAAAAGCACTGAAAAAACCCCACCACACTATATTGTAACTTCATCTGACAGAACACAGCAAGACGGGTTTCCATTTGCTTCATTTAACATCAGAGGAATGGAATTCAACCAGGAGTAACCACAGAGGCTAAAGAAAGGGACTTTCATAAACTACATCAGGCATCAGCATACAAGATGTGTAAGGTTTACCAAAACACTACTCACAAGGACTCAAATGGAAAATAATCATATTACATTGTTACTTCTGTTGGCAAATTACCTTTCTTTCTCTTCAGTCTATAAAGATGCCACATAAATTAAATGTCACATTCAGTTACTGTCCTCAGGTAAAAAAAAAAAAAAAAAAAGCTATACAACATGTTAACTCTCAAGAATAAGCTTCCAGCTTTCTGTTTCTTCTAAAGTCTTTCTGGATGCTTTTACCAAATTCAAACTTTTTAAGTGTGTGTTCAGCATCATACAGTAAGAAACACGAAGAATAAATTTTCAGTTCTGCCACATTAAAGAATTACCTCTGACATCCTCATATCCTACTGCATGTTGGTTATCTGCCAAAAAAAGGTAACGTATGCTATGTGATCACATGGGGAAGAGAAGGGATATAAAAACTCCCTCCTCCCACCGAGTGAACCTTGGAGAAATGATTTTAATTTGATATTCTTTATACTGATGTCATGATTTAACCTCAGCAGGCAACTATGCATCACAAGCTGCTCGTTCACTCCCCCTGCCCCAGGTGGGATGGGGGACGGAATTGGAATAGTAAAAGTGAGAAAACTTGTGGGTTGAGATAAAGACAGTTTAATAGGCAAAGCAAAAGCCACACATGCAAGCAAAGCAAAACACGGAATTAATTCACTACTATCCATTGGCAGGCAGGTGTTCAGCCATCTCCAGGAAAGCAGGGCTCCATCATGCATAACGGTTACTTGGGAAGACAAACACCATCACTCTGAATGTCCCCCATTCTTTCTTCCTCCCTCAGCTTTATATTGCTGAGCATGATGTCATATGGTGTGGGATATCCCTTTGGTCAGTTGGGGTCAGCTGTCCCAGCCATGTCCCCTCCCAACTTCTTGTGCACCCCCAGCCTGCTCGCTGGTGGGGTGGGGTGAGAAGCAGAAAAGGCCTTGACTCTGTGTAAGCACTGCTCAGCAGTAACGAAAACATCCCTGTGTTATCAACACTGTTTTCAGCACAAATCCAAAACCTAGCCCTATACTAGCTACCGTGAAGATGCTTAACTCTATCCCAGCCAAAACTAGCACAACTAACTTCTTGGCAGTGTCAGAGAAATAAGAATAATTTTAGGACTGTTTCAAAGGACTAGAAATCTATGCAAGATGACTTATGCTTGGATATACAATTTATCATTGCTATGAACGGATTTGGAAAGAGAGAACTCTTTGTACATATTGTACTCCTTGGACACTTTGCACGCACTGTAGATTAATAGAGCATGGCATCAACACCTGATCCAGTGACTATGTGGAAATACTGTTGAGTCCAAATGCAAACATTTCAAGACAATTATTTAATCTTCCTTCTGTCCCCCAACTTGCATTCCTCCAATGCTTACTACGCCATACAAGGAACAACAAATAACTGAAAATTTACTGGGCTAAATAAAAGGGAAAGTTAATGTCTTTTTATCTAAAGTTATTTACATCTCACTAATTAAGATTTTAGTATTGCCCACAAACAGATAATTCAGAATGCAGAAGAAATATCATAAAGGACATAAGGCACTGATTGGTCTTGGAACGCTACCATAACGTAAACTTTAATAAATAGTATGTTCACCAAATACAAATATATTATCTGATCTTTTTGCACTGCAAATGGGAAAATGATAGATATTCATATTAAAGGTTTATATAGCAAATATATAAACAAAATTAAAACAAAGTATTGTATGAATTAAGGGTTTCTTTTTAGCATAGGCTAAATATTTTTAGCAGGTTTAATATATTTTATAAGCTAAAAGAAAAAGATCTCTGTTAATATTTATAGGGCACATTTCATCTTTAGAAAAAAAGCCTTGAAATAGTAACATCAATGTATTTCAGCACTTCCACATTTAAATCCACGATTTCTTGGCTGTACACTGAATGTATGCAAGGAAGGATTAGTACGACTGGGCAGAGCGCTGGATTCTGTGCAGTTCCTGTATGGAAGGAGCGGTTACTCCTCCCGTACACTCCTGCCGAGGGCGGCCAGGTGCCAGCCGGACACACAGCCCCAATTCTTCCTGATGCAGCCTGTGCCTGGAGAGAACTGAGAAAGTCTGTGGCAGTTCCTGCCCGGCCCAAAACAGGGAGTTATGCTGCATCCTCTTAAAGCAATGTACAGCCCCTGCACTATTCTTTACTGCCTGCAGTTTGACCCCCTGCAGTAAAATTAATATATATGGTGGCACATGTGGCATACTCCAATCGCTCCAGGCGTGCAATGGAAAACACCATTCTACATCTTGACATAGTACCTCTAAATCTGCAGCTTCACACACCTCCTTTAGTTTTTGGAATGGAAGCTATCTGAAAAATTATGAAAAATTCCTATAAAGATTATTTTCTGAATTTATTTATTTGAATTCCTATAAGAATGCTCTAGCAATTCTCTGAAGAATAAATCTACTGTCCACCCAATCATAAAGCAGGTATTTATCTTTTTTTTAAAGTTTAATTGAATTTCATTTTATTTACACTTTGGTTCTTCTATAGTACACATAGCTGTTTGGAAATGAAATTTTGCAGATACTTCCAGCTTCAGAGATTATCTGATTTTGTTCCAGTAATCAGTATTTTGGTATAATATCTTATAACTGGCCTAACTGGACCCTAGCCTACTACACCAAGAAAACCTACAAGGTAAGTTTATCTTGTGAATGCACTGATATACCATAAGGAAAACAAGAAAGAACTGTATTGTTAAAGCCATTTAGCTTTGGGCCTCTGCAAGAACAAAATTCACACTACATTCCCACTTCTCTCCAGCAGACTTTTACAGGAAATAATTTTTCATTTCCTAACTCTCCTTTTTTTGTGCTGCTCTCCTTTTTCAGGATAATAGTGATTCCCATTTCCATACTATCTGAAGTGTCCCTTTACATAGTTCAAAAAAAAAAAAAGTTAAGTAAAAAAAAAAGTGAAAAAACCAATTCCTTCTTGCCTTAGGAGAGACTGACTAAATTATTAGACTAGGGGGTTAATTTTTTTTCCTGCAATCCTGCTAACTCTCTTTAGGCATATGGCAATCTTTCATTACCTTACTTTCCCTGCCTGTATTAAAGGATGCCAGTTACACTTTGCTACCTGCGGATTGCTTTAACAGTGAAACATATGGCCTTTGGATTAGAAGATATTAAGTAGATGTAAGTAATACTCTAACTTTGTGAAAACGTTTCCTTTCCCTTTTAAAAATGTGCTCTGATGGACACCAGAGAATGCTGCAAACAGAACGAGCCATCACCAACACACCTTTGGACAGGCTAACCTAACAGACTGGACACTAAAGAATTACATTCAGATCAGTTCCCAGAGAATATGAATTAATGCTACAAATCCATCAAGAGTCCACCAGCGTTTTCCCTGGAGGTATTTAAAAGACGGGTAGATGTGGTGCTTGAGGACATGGTTTAGTGGTGGACTTGGCAGTGGAGAGAGGCCAAGGAGCAACAGACTGGCTGCTCCCAGGTGAGACTGTCTATAGTCCTTTTCCTTGAAAGTTCCTCTCGCCACATGAAATAGTTCAAAGATCAAAATACCTACCAAATAAGGCAGTATTTGAATTATTTCCCCACACCCACATTATGGGACACACTTTTTTTAATAGATACTAAAAAGAAAAAAGAAAAAAAATCTGTTACAGGCATCTTTTAAAGCTCTTGTTTTTAAAAAAAGAACTACTTAAAGCCTTTCACAATCCCACTGAGGAATCAGATTCAGTACTTTGAAAGTGAAAAAAGGTATACATACCATGTCTATCAAAGCAGGATAAACACTGTCTGCTTATTGATATTACCATATTACCAATGTAAAGCTTAGAAAACACTTGGATCAGTGCTTCCTTAGTGCAAAAAAGTTTTATAAACCTGCAAACCATAAACTAACAAGAACTACTGAAACAATCCATCAGCTGCAGCAGGAAATCAGTGGTCCCATAATATTAAGGTGGCTTAATCTTAAAGGTGATCTAAAAAGGCTTTTTACCTGCCAAAGACTAATTCTGGGTTCTGCCTTTCTTCTGTAACAACTGACAACATGACTAAGAACTAAAATCAGATAAGAAATTGCATTCCATAAATGGTTTTAGTTGTTTGCAAAGACACGATCAATTTGGTAAGAGAGGAGGGAGTAAAGAAATGTGGCATAAGCAAGGAAGCATAAGAGAAAGTTATATTTAATGATTTTATTCCAGAACACATTTGCTTCTGTTAAGCAAATAATTCAATTTACCAATTGTGTCACATTTTAAATGGAATTTAAAAAAAAACTTTTTCATTTTTAAATTCCACAGCCCACTAAGTTAAAAAGTGTTTTTTATGCATAGTATACTTGCACTCCAATCTGAATACCTCAAACCTTCTTTGGAATAAACGAAAAGTATTGGTATATGCTTTGACATAAAGAACACATTCAGCACTCTCAGCTTTTACACACTGTGATGTGACTTTTCTCAATAACTTTGCAAATCTCCTGAGAGCGTGTGTTGGATAGCTGTTAAGACTCCTAGTATTGGCAAGAGTTTGCTCTCTCTCAGCCAGGTACAGTAGCAGTTAACATTAGCTAATAGTACAGTACACTGTGTTCTGGATAAAAAGGCAAGGGTCTAACTATTTTCATAGCTTCTCAATATAATAATGTTTCAGTGGAGATCTACTACTGTTAGTTTCTTTCAGCTGATTCTTCTTCCTGCTGTTCTTGGTTAAGTAGGATCCTGTCCTTAGTTCTGTTAAAAAGGTGTTCTCCTATTAATTTTTCCTGTAGTAAGAATATGTTTTTCCATGTAACAGATATGGTCTGGGCTAAAACTCTTGCCTCATGAAATTTCCTGTCCTCTCGTCCTTTCCTTTGAAGAAAGAGATAAAACTACCCTTCCCTATCCTTCTTCAATTTTTTTAATGTATTGTGTAGAATAAACAAATTTTAACGAAATAAACAGGATTTCAGGTTGACTCGTAGACAGTCCTCTATTTCTTCTTAAAAAGTCGGTTCATACTTGAGCTCCCATTGCTACCCCCTTGATATCAAAGAAGCTTACAAACATTTGAGCCCTGATGGTAGGTAAAAAGTTGTGTAATTTTGGAAACAACAATAACTATGATACCTGAAACTATGTTCTGAAAATTTAGATGTAAGCATCTGCTAGATCACTAGATTTCTACATGAAGATTGCAAAAGAAATTTCCCAGATCTGTGACGACAGTGAGCTACACAGGGGCCATCACACTAGTTCACATCTAAAAGGGTACAGCCCTAACACAGGCGATAAAGGAGGAAAATAAGAAAGCAGATGGGACAGAAGATTCTGCCTTAAAGCACACCAGCATTTCAATAAGTAAACAGAAATTAAAATGGTAAATTCAGGATCAGTCAAGAGATTGGAAAAAAAAAAAATCTGAGTTTCTGTTGCACTGCAATTGAGACACAACTGACCAAATTACATCACTGATAATCAGAAGTCAGAAAGGAACTGAAGTGGAAGCACTACAGCTTATCGGTATTTTCAGAGTCACTCAAACGCCCCACATTTCTACTTTCTGACAACTCGACCCTAATTTTTTATTTTCTGGTAGCAAAGAAAAGCAAAACACAGAAGCTACAAATCTAAAAGTCTTAATCTGCCATGAAACTAATCTTGAAAATTGAAGTGCTGATTATTAAGAAACGAAGCCAACAACAGAACCTTCTTCCCCAATGTGTTTATGCAGGTGTGCCATCTGGTGGAGATGTTTCATTTTCTTATGTCAAACCTCAGTGATGGATTTTTATTATTTTAAAATACATACTGAGATTCAGCAGCAGGTTTTCAAACTATTGAAAAGACTCTGCGAAAGGTAAGGCATACAGGCTAGTTGTATATCCAACCAGGGAAGCCTAACAGCAAGGATCTGAACATCTTAACCAAGCGTAACTGATAAAAAAATGCTACCTTCAAGTATATCAGCAATTCAGGACTGATAGAGGCAAACACAAAACATACAGCATCAGGTACAGGTTATTACCTCAGTCTGAAGACAAATATCCCCAACCTGGAAAGCAGCCATAATTTTAGGATGAAGGTATTTGAATCCAACCGTTGAGACACCACAGCCTCTTGACTGACCTGCCACAGACTTCATGAGCACAACTAGAAGAAAGGCACACACCATCTGCCCACTATCCTGTTTAACAATGAACTGCAACTGGATGTCTCAGGAACATTAGGAACAGGACAAGCACACATAATCCTCTTTACTAATCTGTTTCTTGTCACCATTTTCAGCTTAGGAATCTCTTGGGCTGGATGTGGTTTCCTAGAACTGCAGTAATGCAGGTAAACTTCTAGAATCTGTGTGATTCTTGTCAATGAATTCCATACCTCTAACTGCACACTGCATTAAGAATCACTGTCTTTGGTTTCTTTTGAACCTGGCTCCATCTTCATTCTGTGCTCCCTCATTCTGGTACCAGGAAGGACAGCAAATAATGAACACCCATCTTTTCCAAGCCATTTATGACCTTGTAGATCTCTATGACATATCCCCATTACAACTTCCTCCCATTATCACATTTTTCTCCAGAATGGGAAGTATTAGTTTACTAAGGCCCTAATACAGAAATTATACCAGAAATTATTACGATTTCCTTTCCTGCCTTCTCTGAACCTTTAACAATTCTAGCATATCCTTTCTGAGATGAAGAACCAGAACTGCACATAGTATTCAAAACATGTAGATGACCAAGACATTTGTACATAATTACATTCTTTGTTCTGTTTTTGCTCCTTTCTAAGTAATTTTAACAACGGATTTCCTTTAACTGCTAAAAGTACTGAGCCGGTATTTTCTTGGAACTACCTGTCACTTCTGTAAGTTCATTTTACTGCTGAGTGGCTCACTCTCTTCAAAACTATCATTCAGTATGAGCTTTGGTCCCTATTATTCTGCATATCTTTGCATCATCATCATCAAACTGTGTGACCTCACTGCTTGCCTTCTTTTTCCAAGTCACTTGTGAATATGTTGAACATTACTGGGCTGCAGAACTCTACTGGTAACCTCCCTAGTCTGCAAGGACTGATCACATACTCCACTTCTTTTCAGTTTTTTAACAGATTTCCACTTATGCTACAGCTATATAGTTTCTTTTAAAAGCTTCGGTGAGAGACCTTGTCAAAAGCTTTTTGGAAATCCAAATATTCTGCATTTTTTGCCAACTGGTTTCAATGGAATCAGAAAGCAAAAGCTGAGCAATTTTCAGTTTCAAACTAAGGTGGAGGAATTTGTCAGTGATAATAGGTCTTGCTTTAATCTTACCATCCACTGTTTTCATCTGTGCCTTATCCTAGACAATAAAAAGGTCTATTCTTTAAAAGGCTCAATGCCAGATTAAGACATCTGTGCACTAAAATATCTGTGCTTTCACCATATGAACCTTTGTTTCTGACCAAATGGAGGCCAAACGTAAGATTTTCCGTCCCAGAACTCCAGTGCTGAATTTTCACCATCAATCTTGAAGCACAAAGCTGGAACCTTCTTGCTTCCAGGTAAGAAAAGGATGAGCCTATGTTCTCTTTACTACTGCATCTTACATAGTTTAAGATATACAGTGCCTTCAGAAAAAAATGCAGTTATAAGGTCTGACCTTTTGTATTAGAAACTGATCTGTAGTTCAAGATTGAGTGGAAACCTTACCACACCTGCTCCACTGGAAATTTCAGAAGCACTTCTGCTACAGACAAGGGGAAAAAAAAGTATATGTCTAAAAAATATATAAAGTTGAATGCTTACTTGGCTTTAAATGGGGAATCAGAGACGGCATTTTTTGCTTCCATCAAACTCTCATATTCCTTTGCCCTGGAGGAGAAAATATTCATTATTATTGACTACTGTCTAAAGTGTACAGGATGTAATACTAGTGAGATAATTCTAACCCTTGGGTTTTTTCTATTTCATAGTAACGCATGGCATTTCTGTCAATTCTGCCCTGTCATAATCCATATTGATGCTTAACTATTGGCCATTAACAATTTACAATTACTATGACTACTTTAGAATAACATCAGTACACAAGTGGTGTATTTAAATTGACTTTCCAAATGGTAGAAAATGGTACAAGTGATATATACAACTGCAGTAACTTATCGCTTATTATAAAATCATCACTTTCATCTGATGAAAATATTAGTAATTTAGACATGTAGCGCAGATCAGAAGATCACTACATCACAAGAGATTATAATTAACATACAAATAATTTGTTATATTTATAGGTTCAGGATTATTTTTTATGTAACTAATGACTGTATTGTAACATAATAAACCTTGTTAGGCATACAGCACAGAAGTAAACACCTCCAGGTATGACTGTTTTACTGCTGGAAACAGAAACACAAACCTCTTCAGTCCCTTAACAGTATTATTTACACTGGCCACATGCCAAAAAGTAGGAAGAGGTAGACAAGACTTTTTTCCCCACTGCTTGTTTTGAGTCCAGCCAGCCTGTGCCAACAGGTGAAAATCATCACCAGCTCATCAACCAAAACAGGATGCACAGTGGTAATCCTGTAACCATTTATAACAACATACACACACAAAGTTAAACTAATCCAGACACTACAGTGATGCAGAAAAATTCAGTTCTGAGAGACAGGGCCCTGTGATGAAGAAACATCCAGCAGGCAGTAAAAGCATTTAGCTCTTAAAAACATTTGATCTGTTAAAATGGCTCTTTTGATTTTTGTTCTGAAGACTTCACAGATCTCTGAGGACTTCAGGGAGATCCGCCGTTCAAGCTGCTTGAGGTTGTGTTCTCAGATGAACAAGGGACAACATCACTTGTAGCTTGGAAAATTCTTCAGAATAACTGTATACACACCTGAAGGAAACCTAACTGACACACTGGACTAAATCTGTGATTAGGTATGTGATCTGTCTGTCTCTACCAAGAGCACACATAACAAGCCCCAGAAGAAAGTGCCAAAAGCCCCTCAGGACAGAAGTGGGGGGGGGGGGGAATCTGCCTCAGGGCAACTTTCACCCATAAAAACGGTGTTTCCCATTAATTTTCATGGTATTCTGAATGTTAACTGCTGTCAGTTGAGATTCTCAACAACTTTACAAATGTCCAATTGTTTTTTTCAAATCTAAGATTTTGACAATGGCTTCCAATAGGAAAATGGGAAATTTTCCAATGGAAATTAGATCCATCTACTAAACATTTCTTTATATTTTCTGTTCACCCAAGTGGATCAAGTTTTCCAAAGCTACTCAAATTTTCCCTCGGCTTGCTTAACCTATACAACTTACACTACATGCAAATACTGTTACCTTACCACTAGCTCTGATTTGTGGATCATTAATAAAGCTATTAATCACAATTGAATTTAGTATTAAACATGAAGGTGAGATTCCTTTATTAACCTTTTGCCTTCTTTCCTGCCTCTTAGCCAGAAACAACACATTTCAGCTTTGAGTTTTGTACAGACAAGTCAGTCAAACATGAATAATCACCTAAAATATCTGTTACTAAATGAACATGACTGGAGTGGTTTAAATCCACTGCAAAGCATATCTCAACTGTATATACTTCCTAGCTGGTAACTGCATCTCTATTGCTTGCGGTTAGCTTTCATCAAGCCTTCTTTTGCCATGCAGGTACCAAAGTATTCTTCTGATGGCAGCTCATACATGTTAACCTGAGATAATTTACTTAGCTATATATCAGTTGTTACTATAGCACCAGTTTAATGGCTTAGGGTTATAAATATAATTAATAAGACTTACAAAACTTCTCAACATATCTAATAACCCATTGATCACAATTTGTCCCCTCATTCACCTTTGCCCTTCATTGCTTTGATATTGTAATAGTGATTTAAGATCTAGAAACTCAGGAGAGCAACAAGAACCTATTTGAATGCGGTTACTTTTTTTTTCCTAATGTTTAAAATATCACAGCTTCCCAGAAACTGAAATGAATGTATAATTTCAAGTCTTGAGGTCTAAGGAGGTTTGTTATAACTATTTCTTTTTCTGAGAAGAAGAATAGTTGCAAATATGTACTAAAACAGGGTTTGTAGATAATCTGCTAACACCTGTGAAACTACATGAATTATCGGCATCAAATGCTCTTCACCTTCAAACCATCCTCAATAAATTAAGTACTTTAACTATATATTCCACCTAAGTTTTAAGCTGAATTTGAACAGTAAACTCCCAGCCATCTGTTGGTAGTACTGTCCAGATTGTTGGGCAGAAACATACTAGGCGTTACCTGAATTACTTAATGTAGTATTTCATATTGTAATTCTGAGGTTATTGCTTTAATTGCTTTAGCCACATAACTTAAGATAATCCTCTTTCATCTTCTGAACCTGGAAAACCTCCTCACCTCACCAGTAATAAGCTTACATGCAGGAACATCCAAGCAGTATTTGTCATTACTATGCCTATTACTATTACTCAAGTGTCAATTATAGTAACTGTAGAAGATTGGCAAGACTTGCATGGCTACAATTAATTTCCCAAATGGATTTTTTTTTCCCCTTCATCAATTTTTTGTTTGAAATTCTATGGAACAACCTTTGCTTCATATTGCTAGATTTTTATTAGTAAGTCTTTTGTGTTAACATTAGAAAACTCACGGTGAAATCTTCAATTTCACTCTCAGTTATCTTTAAGGACAGTAATCCCATTGAAAAGTTTAGTCACCCTTTAAAACTAAAAACAAGCTTAATGAAGATGAATTTCATGTCTCACCAATATAAATCCTCTTAGATTTTGAAACTTTCACTGTATTTTTCAATAGTATACCACCTTTGTAAAATGATGCCCCTTTATTACTGTTTTAATTATTATTTTTGATGATGAATATGCTGACTCAACCAGCAGTCTGACACAAGAATTCAAAACATTCTGAAAAAGTTTTTCAACTATCAGTGCCAATAACAAATTGTTATTTGAACTTGTATTCCTAGGTCTGACAAATCTTTGACTAAATTCAACAGAAGCATCTCTTGAGAAAGAATTAAAATTGGACCTGATAACTGCATTAAAATCAACAGGTAATATGAATAACTCTGCATCTTGAGCAATCAGAAACCTGGAAGAATATGTTATCCAGTTTCAACAGTGTCTTCTGATGTGGTATTCAGATAGTGGATTTGCTCATCCAAAGAGGAAAACAATCAGAAACAGTAATACATTGTAGAAGTACTGTGGTTTTGAAGACTACCATGCCATTATTAGCACTATTATGAGTTAATAAAACATTTTATTTTTACTGTAGCTCTAAAAATCCATTCAGGTGTTTTTCTCTTATCTGTAACCCTTCTTGCTCAAAAACAAGGCAGAGAAAATATGCAACAATGATTCTTACCTTCTGAGAAGTATTTTTAGAGATAAATGCAAAAATACGTTATAATATTCAGTTAAGTATTAACCTCAGCTAGGGACTATTCAGCTATAAAGACTGACACTGCCAGTTCATGATATAATGATGTCCTGCGTATCATACTGATTTGCAGATGTCACTTTTTAGACTAATAACAAATTGCAGGTCTGACAACTCACTTTCCATTTTAAGATATTTTTAACTTTCTTTTTGTTGTGACAGGCAACAAAAAATGATTACATTTAGTCATGGGATTTGACACTACAGCAGGCTGACTTCTATTTGTTGATTACTATTGATTTTCTTTGATACTTCATTTAAAAATCAATAGCTAGAAAGAAAAATAGGCATGGTTTACACAAATTTAAACATGCTATTGTATGCTAGAAGAGGCTACAGTTTTGGCAGGGCACTGGCATCCAATTATGAGAAAAGCTCTTAACAGGTGAAACCAAGGGCTCCAGATCGATATTCAGTTTTCTTTCTCAATCAGAGAAAGTGGCCATAAATTAGGCTCATCAGTATTATTTTCAAGACACTCCCAAAGCAAATAATTTTAATTTTTTTTCAGCCTTCCACTGCACTCATACTAAAGGACAAAAGGTAAAGTTTAGAACAAAACTTAAAGAAAAAAAAGAAAAAGAAAAAGGAATTTGTACTACCTGGAGTTCATCCGTGCCTTTAGCTTTTTGGCTTTCTTTTTAGTTTTTTGTTTTTCCTCTCCATCTTTTAACGGTTCCACAGGAACAGAACTCTCAATCACAATATCCACAATGTACTTTTTTAATGACAGGTGCTCCTGCAGAAAATATTGAAATAATATTTAATCTTTACAGTATGTGACGGAGATTATAGATTATCTTCCCAGAAAGCATCAATGGTGAATATTTAACAAAAGGATAAGAAACTGAAAAAAAAATTTAAAATAAATTTTGGAAAAGAGATTATTTCGTATCAGAGAGAATACATCATGGGTATTACAAAGAGAAAAGGAAGAATAATTATTGAGAGAAGTAAAGGAGAACAAATATTGTCCCTCATTTTCAAGAAGCTGTTACCTAACAGGTATGAACTCCAAGTTGACATCCTCTCTGTTCTCCAAGCTGCCATTTACAGCTACACAAAACCAATGCCCTGCCCTACCAACATAACTCGTTATATTAAATGAACTAATTCTGGTTTATGATTTTAACTGTTCATGAAAATCTAAACTTGTCTTTACTTTTGTTAAAATACATTGAAACTATTCACTACTTATAATGTTACCATTTATTGATGGGAATATTACTTTTCCTCTCACATTAACAAATTTGCATTTAAGTAAAATATTGGTAAAATCTCCATTGCCCACAGAAGAAATGCTTTAATTGCAAAATAGTACAGTTTTGACATAATGGCATGCAAGAAAAGGGAATGTGATTACACCATGTGATTTTACATAAATGCTTTGCTTCTACATTTTTAAAAAAAAGTTACAAAAAATTTCCTGTTTCCTCAGAGGTACTTTCAGTGAAAGTACAGTCTACCCCAATGCAGCTCAAGGTCTACATTTAAAATAAATATGTATAATCTAGAGATGAATAACCAACAAAGCTATTCCCCTAAAGCTGTTCTCAATTTTCATTGACCTATGCTATCCATGAATAGACATGTAGGTACTTGCAACAATTCCCATGACCAGCGGACTATCCAGAAACTACACATGCAAACAAAACCCCAAAAACAAAACCAACCAAACAAAACCCCCTAAAGACCCACAGCTGCTAAACTATTGACTACATTATTTTTCCTCACTTCCCTCAGGTTAGAAATTTACTCGAAATATGCTATGCAGCAAGTTAGATTTCAATGACCAAGAAGGATTTCTACTCGAGTGCCCCTTCTAAATCTACTTTTCAATTTAAATGTGCATTACTGAATTTAACCTCTTCTGAACTATCAATGTACTTCAGACCCTTGTCACCGCAAGAAACTTACACAAATTTCATCAACACAATTTTAAAAGTGACCCACTTAAACCACTACAATGCCCTCAATTAGTCTACTTTGGCTGAAAAATATGCGTAACCTGATGTTCTGCACGATACTGCCTCGTCCTTCTAAGACTAAGACACATACACACTATTGAAATCTCTCGTACAAACACCTCGTTTGCAGCAACTGAACACCGTATCTCCATAATGCATTGTGGCTGCTTGTACTACCGAGCTACAAAGGCCAAATGGATCAGGTTTATTTTTACAAATAAACAGCTAGTTTAACACCAGTTATTAGAGTATATATAGAGTATAACGTATTTTTAATGTACTGAGGCTTATTTTAGATTTGTTTTCTTATAGAATACCGAACACATTATGAAGTATAGGTTGCCATTGCTTATTAGGATAATTTATCCTTTAAAGTGATTGGTGCCACAATCAGATGCACTTATTATTCCTTCCTTTTTGATAAGTATCCTTCAAAGTAAAAGGTGAAGTGTTAAAAAAAAAACTTATAGACCATATTTTCCAGAAAACAACCTATTTTTTCTTTCACTGATTCAGGAAAATATTATGCCTGTTAAAAACAAAATAAATCTCTGAAATTTCCTGGAAAAGGACCATTTAGTTTTTGTAAAGCATTGCAGCATGATATAACGTAGCAATATATATTTGGTCAAAACAGTAATTGAAATTTCTATCTTAAATCATATGACTGCAAAATGAATGCTGAATTAATATTAGACATAAGAAATCAAGCATAACAATCTAAGCAAATTCTAAAAGTAATGCTGACTTTAACTTGGCTACAATACCTACCCTGTATAACTCCCAGTACACCTGAATATTTTTCCCCCCAATGTATTTTCCAAGTTGTTCAAACCATGGATATTGCTATATCCATATGTAACAGTAGTTCTAACAGCTTTTTTAAGTGTCTGTGTCCCCCCTTAATATTATCCATTTAATTTTAGCAAGAAGTGCTTAAAGGAAAGCTTTCTTAAGCTATCTCAAAAGGCTGTCCCCTTTGAGCATGATGCAGTAGTATAAGACTAGCAAAATACCCCTGTTTTTGATGAGTTAGCTCTTAACCAATCTGTAGTAGCACAGAACATAAACCATCCCAGTGCCGGTTATGAAACCCCAGTTCATTTTTTTCTTCTCAGAACGATGTATCCCTGAACACCTATTTAAAAATAGCTTTTCCCTTAAACTTTCTTTTAAAAAACAAAAACCTGATCATAAGGCTCAAACTTCACAGGAAACTGATGGTTTCAAGTTTTTCAATGGTACGAAAAGAAAGGACTTCCTCAGACCAGATTATGACACTATTCCTGCTTTGCTACCAAGCTTCAGGGTACTTAACCCCTGACATTTTGTGGATGGCTCAGGTGTTGTTTTTTTTTTTTAAAAAAAGGAATTATTTCAGTGGTATTTGATATGTACATCCCTGCTTTCCAAATTGAACTAGTACACCTTAGCATTAAAATTTACCATTAGTTTACCTCATGTCTTATGAGTGAGATGAAGCACTTATACAAAACTAACAAGGACTATTACTATAGTGCTACATCTTTGTTCAGCAACAACAGTGAAACTTGTTTTTTGTTTCATCAGATCTTTAAACTATTTACTATATCCACCAAAGTGACAGCAGAGCAAAATGAAGTTAACACTGTGCTTTGAAATGGACACCACCTTCCACAAGGGGCAGAACATCTCCATCCAGGTGCAGTCAGCCTCCCGTCCTGCTGCACGATGGCAACTGCAAACATGGTATCAGCCTTCTGCTAGGCAGAAATGAGTGAGACAAAGCCTTGTATCCCCTTAGCAGACGCTCATCTCTATTTCCTAATCTTATCTATGGCTTAGCAGATGACTCGAAGAGAACTACAGGGTTCAACAAGCACATTCATTTATCAGCCTGTGAGGGCCAAAAGAGGTCTTGCTGTCAATAGCACACAGGATGGTTACAAACCATTTTGTTCACGTGAACTCAAGCACCTTCATGAACGATGTTTCTCAGAGTTCTCAGCTTTCACATGTGGCAGTTTGGATTAATATCAGACTTCATACATACAGCTCATTAAAGTAAGACTAGAGTAATAATACCTTCTGTCACAAAAACAGTCACTTTTTGAAGGTACAGATCAAAGCGTAGGATTATCACAGTAGGCAGATCTACACCATTCAGGTGTGAAACAAGTATAACTAATAGCTTGGTATTGAATGACAACTGACACCTGAAGATAGCTGCTGCTATATTATGCTTCAGGGCAGTGTAAAAATATTTATTCCCATGTTTTATTAAGGTCCTACTAGTTACCTGAAAAAATAAAGGTTTTTAAATCCACTGAATCACACTGAAGTACAATATGTCCAATCCTTTACATAACTAAATTAATGATTAATTTTACTTGCACAACCATTGGTTGGACAGGTTAACATACCAAAAAAGTAATTGCTGTAAGTGTATGAAAGTGAGTGAAGCCAGTGCAGTGTTTAGAAAGTAAACTTGTTTCATCTTCTGAATGCTTTTATTTAAGCATTAATGAAATTATTGAATTTTGGGTTTTTTTAATTTCTAATAGAGGTAATGCAAAATAACTGGGTAATCTATTCAAGTCTTTCTGAAAGCCTTTTGCCTTTTTTTATCATTATTTTTACATAAGTAAATGCTAAATGCAGTAGGAATTATTAAGACTAATTTACCCTCTGCATAGAGGCATTCTGGGGTTTGTTTTTATGACAACGTGAAGGGGCATTACTGGCCTGATTCTGTGCTATGTTGACTGATAAACACCCCAAACCCTCGGATATTAGTAAACCATCAGATCTTTGGAGACTTAAGGCCATTATAAATGCAAGGCATTACTAAGTAAAGGCTCTTTTCTAATGAAAGCTTCTGATATTGAGATCTGTATTCACACCTACCAAAAACGTTCGTTGCAGCTCCACTTTCTATACTAGCGATCTCAATTTTAGCTGCACAATTTGTCAAAAGCTTTGTTTTTAAGACCTATGTAGGACAAAAGACTTATGTAGGACAAACCCAGCAAAATTACTAACACAATACTTTTTATCTCAGGATTAAAATAGCACCAGCGGTGATGGTCGTTATGGATCAGATTTCTGCCATCATTTTTCATACTTGATAATTCATCCTTTAAGTTGCACAGCTGAGATCAAGTACGTCGCAAAATAAGGTATCAACTTTCATGAAGATGGCAGAATCTGTGCCACAAAGAGCAGTTAGTCTGTACTACACTCTGATATACAGCCACAAAATACAGAAACAAGAATTGAATGCTGACATGTTTCTTCATGATCATCTGTATATATTCCTCTATATATTCTCAGATGGTGATGGCTCAGTGATGCATTAGAGTAGAAATAATCTTGCTATTTCTCTCCAGTGTTATTTACATGCGTTCACCAAAACTAAAGGTTGTTTTTAACAATCACAAGGTATACTGTACCTGTTTCTCAGAGGGAGACCGTCTCTTGCTGAAAAAGCTTATGAAACATAAAAGTAACCTGGTAAATATATACAATTTGATCTTTAATGGCATTCTGTATAGACACATCTTGTCATTTGAGATCTTTAAAAATCAAGCCATATAGATCTCTAATAATTTTTATATAACACTGAAGACATTTTTAGAACAACTGAAGTAAGTTTCCTGTACAAGTTTCAGTACTTCATTTACAAGCAAGGTAATATGAACTGACATTAAATGCACATGTAAAACTGCAGCCACAACTAAGCAGACAAGATAGAAATTAGATTATTCGCAAAAAATGTCTTTGCTTTTCCTCTCTTCTCCCTCCATCCTCAGCTGTTCTGACTTTTAGTCATTGAGAATCCTGAAGTTTTCCAAGTGCAACAGATGGGCCTCATCTACAAACTACACCAGAAATCCAAGTTGCCAAAACCATTATAGCTAAAACTAATAAGGTCACCCATGAAGTCACATTCTTGCTGGTTACTGCCTAGTACCAGTCAACTGCCTGAAACAGAAAAACTACCCAGTTTATTTCATATCTTGAAGTTGATAATTTTAGTTGACTAAGCACTTCTTATAACCAAGTTTTTCTCTATACACTGAATTACACCCCTTTTTCTTATATGACATGTTTATATTACAAGGATTACAGCATTACTATCAATATTCTCTGAAATAAAGTAAATTTTTCAGACTCCAGAACAAACACAATTCCAAAATGTTTCCATGAAAAGCACAGCAAGTACTACAAAATACAGAAGCATTATACAGTTGAGTATGGTCCACTTTGGTTTGGATGAAGAAAACCATACCATAAACTGGATTCTGAACCTCGGTAATCTATATAAAATATACCAGCTGGAGAACAGATTTCTGAATTGACACCCTCTTCATACAATACCCATTCACAAGACCAATACTCTTGTCTAGCTCTCCCCATTTCATGTCCTGATTACAGCAACAACATCCTTATATCAGACGTTGACAGGCGACATGCTGGATACCATAAGTATTTATCAAACCAGAGTACAACTGCAAAATTATTTTCCTACCCAATCTCTTTGACTATGACACTTTTGGCTCTCTGTATTACATATAAGCTACTATTCATTTCACTACTCAGCAAATATTTATAGTAACATTATTAAATTGTGATGTGAAGTGTGCCAAACAGAATTCTTCCTAACAACGTTTCCTCATTCTAAATTAGGAGTGAGCATAACACAAATACTTATTTCCCTTTCCTTTCTTTTTATGTAAGCATTGCCTTTTTATGAATTCTGTCTGGGGAAAGATTGCATTGGTAGGACAATATTGCAGTAAAGCATCTGTATTTGCTCAAGCAAGAAGAACATCACAGCCTGGCATATGTTGCTGTAGGGCAGTCATAACTTAAGATCCTCTGTTCTTCAGTGCGCACGTTGCTCCTTGCTGGCTCTCACAAAGCACAATATTCCTCCTAATACGTAGCAGTATAACAGCCAGGGAAGGAAGGCTCTGAAAAATCCTCCAGTCTGAAGCCAGTCAGTTGCTGGCAGGACTGGCCAGGATCATCACCTAGTATATCAAGTATTTTCTGTCGCTTTCCATAAGCTCTGGAGGGTCCTGTGCTACCACAAAGCAGCACTGGAGTGAAATCCTAGTGTCTAGCAACAGGCATGTAAAGGCGTGACCCTTCCAATGTATGGTCTGTTTTACTCAAGAGTGTGACACAGTGCTTAATTAGCTATACTTCCATTATGTATAAACTAACCAATTCTTATCAGTGGAAAACCCTTCCGGCTATTGGACTTTCACCCAAAAAACTGAGCCAAAATGACCTTCTTGGAATCTGAAAAGTTTGTAATTTTTTTTTTCTCTATTATTTTTCATTTTCATTGCCTTCTGTATTTCTGGATTCTGGCCAGAACTGAAGCAGAAGTGCCAGAATACTGTAAGACTGGTTATTCTTATTATTTTTGCATTCTTTCCAACACTGAATCCCCAAGTTTGGAAAGAAAAGGCATTCGTGTAAGTTTTCTAACCCAATTCTGCAGACCAAGGCAACTTGAAAAATATCTGACTCTAGCGATTTATCTAAATTCAATCTTCAGAACTTCCAAACACTTGTTTTTACTTGCCCTCTCATATCAGCATTAAAATAATAAACATGAGTAAGATTATAAAGAAATACTTGTATAGTAGCTTATATTGCATAATAATTGCTGTCATTCATTTACCATTTAAAAAAAATTAATAGCAAACTGAGTATTTTGTATAAATGTAAGGTACATAAGGAATATATTCTAGCAAATCAATAGGTAACTATTCTGAAGCCTACATATATCTTT
Source organism: Theristicus caerulescens (assembly GCA_020745775.1). Classification (NCBI taxonomy): domain Eukaryota; kingdom Metazoa; phylum Chordata; class Aves; order Pelecaniformes; family Threskiornithidae; genus Theristicus; species Theristicus caerulescens. The sequence continues at coordinate 29,197,319 of CM036566.1, read as the reverse complement.
TGGATTAAAATCTTTACCTGTTTCAAAATAAACAATATCCTGTAACTGCAGAAAATAAGTAAAAAATGTTTTTATATTTATTACCAATGTCAGGAATAACGGTTTCTTACTTGTATATAATCACTTAAGGGATGTATTTGCCAAATTTTGAAGAGGTTTTTAAGGTTCAATGCTAAATCATGTTACCACAGGAATATTTGTTCATGATTTTATTACGTTTCAACAAAACTCCTCAGTATTTTACTTTTTTCCTCATAGCCTAGGACAATATTTAATATGGAAAACAGATGCTGAAGCAGACTATTGAGTTATATCAAATGCAAAATTCAATTTTCAACATTATAACCAATGACAGCTTGAAACACAAACAGGCATTAATGCTTAATCATAAAGAGATCAAATGTTTGTGATCAAATACTGTTATAATACTACAAGTGATGATCCACTCCAAAATATGGAGAAGATACAAAATAAGGAAGGTATTTACCTGTTACCATTAATAAAAGTTATTATAAGTGCTTCATATGTAGAAGAAACAGGTTATAAAGTAATGGATATTCAAATATTATTTTCTCAAAATCAAGATTTTAATTACTCACATCTCTATTGTAGAATGTACTTTAGAAAATGAGTGTAAAGCATTAAAAAACTTCTATTATTCATTCACAACTGAAGATTGACCTTTCATTGTAAAAGCAGTTTTTCCTTTGCTTCTTGAATTTAATTAATTTTTTTAAATGAGGGACTAATACTGCTTTTTAGTGTGTCCAAACTAAATACTATTTTTACTGTTAATACTGACCGCACTTTTAGTCACCTTGCTTGTCCATAAATTCAATTATACGACAGCCTGCCACTAAGATAAATAGCAAATAATATTCTGAATAGTAGGTTCAGATATTTCTTGGGATTTTTAATATCATTCCCTTTCCCACTTGTCACTCCAAAATGTGGGAACAGAAGGCAAAGTACAGCTCCTTCTTCCGCATGAATGAGAATTCTGCATACTGGACATGGAAAGCATCACTGCAGGTCAGGGAAGAAAGCTGGAAGGCACTGACATTATCATCTGGATGCAAGGGCAAGCAAGAGAAAGGTGGAAATGAGAGTGCAGTTGTGTCTGCCAGCAGTAGTTTTTCTTACTGGCTGTGAATATTCAAGATATCCAAGCCAAAATGAGGAAGGGTGCAACCGTTGGCAATGATCTATTACAATTAAAGACACAGCCAATAAACAATTAATCATGGACATTTTTGCCAAGAAAAACAACACTTTATAATATATTGAACCTAAGAAGCTATTGGTGCACAAAGTACAAAAAAATAGAATTGATATATAGAGTACTGAGAGACCTTCTGCAGACTGCATCATGGATTAAACTTTATAATTACACGATCATTCATGACAGCCTCTTCTACGACAAATGTATTCACAGCAGAATTACAAGGCCAGAGTTCCTGTGCTGAAAGGACCATAGGTATCCACCAGATATGAAACATCCATAAACAAAAATGGACCACAGATACTTGGCCTAATTCCATTCCTCTAGCAACACACAATCCCTCTCTCAAAAAATCCTCCTTTCCTCAGGGAAAAAAAAATTGGGTAAAGCAAACTCAACTGGAACGTGAGGCTTTATTGGGATGGGGAGTTCTTGTTTGTAGGTGATTTACAGATTGCTTCCACTGAGCAACAGACAAGAAAAATAGGCTACTGTTGGAAAACTATAATCAGACTCTGTGGATAAAAGAAACAGGAATATTGTTCAACATATGACCAAACTGTATGCACCACTGTATTACCCAGAAATGGCTTAAGTATTATATAACACCAGAGCTGAGTCAAGATCATCTCCTTGTACTGTAATGGTCATAACTGATCATTCAAATGTTCAAAAGAGACTGGAGTGCAAACATACACCACAATAAGACCAAGGCTGCAAACGTTAGGCACACAGAGTTCATAGTCGAAAAAAAATCAGACTCACATGAAAGCCTTAGTCCAGAGCCCTGAATACTCAAATACCAGAGAAGAGCTTAAAACTGAAGGAGTAACTAAGGACTTTCATTACTTAGAGTGAAACTCAGAATAAAGAAAGACAGCTAAAAACACACTTGGCAACACAATACAAGTAGACATGTAACATACACATGAATGTTCAAGGAAAAAAAACTATTAATCTTGCATAACAATTTTTACAAGACCACATACCCACAGGTATAAAATACCCCAAACTCCTCTATTAGATGAAAAGAAAAAACTGTTCATCTTTAGTGTTATTATTTTCCATTTTGCTTAATCATATCTTTTAGATAGGTTACCAAAGGAGTTCATAGGATACTATTCTTCATTTAAATAAAAGAACTTGAAAACACTCTGTTTCAGAAGGGAAAACATAAAAGCATTTTTCCCAATACTGCTAAGGCTGAAGCAATAAAACAATAGTTATATATAAATTAATTTTAATGCAAACACAGTAAATTAAAAAAAAAAAAAAAAGCAAAGTCCAGGCATCACCATGTCCCTAAGACAAGAAAGCTCCTTGTAAATATAGAAGAAAAAGAGCAAAGGTCAGGCATGAAAACATTCCCACATCTCTTTCCCTCAGTAATTTCCTCTGTAAGAAATAACGGAAACAGCACACAACTTGGAGAAAACAGCTCAATTTCTTAAAGAAAAACAACCCGTCACCCCTAAAAAGCTTTTAGAAATTCAAACTCATATGAACATCAACTTTGCTTGTGTGTTGTGCTAGCTATAAACTTTACATGGCTGGAACAGAACTTGTACCAGCACAACTCTGCTTTCTCAGGCAGCCGCTCACCACATCCTGGCAAAAGTGCAATCCTGCCAGTGTAATAGTGTCTGTACCAGGGGAACTTGCCAGCACAGTTATGCACGTTGTAAATCAGACCCTGCTACGATCTAGACAAACCTACGCCAGAAAAGGCTTGCACTGCAACCCCAGCCAACTTGACAACCCACACTATAGAGTAAGCTTTAGTCACTGACTATCTGTTTTGGTTTTTTTTAAAGGAATGTGGGTGGGCTCAACCAACCATGTCTTTCTATAAATCCTCACATTTTAATGCTGTCAGTCTTCAGACAACAACAATCTCTTTGCTCCATCACAGGATTATATTTTCATTTGATCTAAATATATGTCTAAGAAGTTCTGTGTTTCATTTATATCATGACAACAGAGTCAGTTTTCTTCCCTGATAAAAAAGTACATTTTTCACATATGCAAACAAAGGTTCATTAATATTCCTCTATCCTGCTTTGGAATATATAAAATTCTAGCATGCACCTCATATAAATTAACCAAACCCCTGCCAAGTTACTGATTTAATATGATTTTTAGAAGTACTTTTCACTTATTAGAAACATTCATAGACTGCATGAAATTACATGATTTATACTCTAAAAGTGCCTTTAGCCATGGTATTTAAATGACAGGAGATACAGACAAGAGATAGGACAGTGGTTCAAAGGAAGCAAGCTATAAGGATTACTCATGTTATGTGTATTTCTCAAAGCAAACTAGGATAGACAAGAAAGGCAAAGAAAAAAGGGAAAGCAGAGGGGCATAAAAATGAATAACTAACGTAAGAGCTACAGGTGGGAGCAAACATCTACAAGGTGCTTGCAGTAACTCCCCAGTCTAATGAGATCACCACATGTCCTACGGCTTTCAGCAGGCACCTTTTCAGTGATGGCCTTTGTGTCAAAAGCCCCTTGCGTCACACGGGCTTTGATTCAGCAAAACAATTCGTCATAACTTCAAACATACTAATTGATTCCAGTGAAGTCAATGAAACCAAATTGCATACATTGTTTACATCTTTTGCTGAACTGAAAGTAATATGAATATTGAGAGGGGACAGGAAATCAATAGCATAGAAAATAGCAATGTAAAAAGAAGGTAAAGCTGTAAGTTTGATGGAATAAGACATGCATTTAAGCAGAGAGAGAAAATGTAGACAGAACATTGTGACTGCACTGAAGATAATGGCAAAATGATGTGGGACAGTGATAACATTGCAAGTTTCAGGAACGTAATGAAGAAAAGACAGCTTTTAGCCTGAAGCCGACCCTGCCAAAAGAGTTTTGCCATCTACATGAATGAATTTACAAGGGACTGGACAAAAGAAAAGTTAAAAAGGAAGTAAAAAATGTGAATAGAACTTAATTTACTTTCACATGATAACCACTGTTTCAAAACCAATAGGTTTTTGCTTTAAGAGAAATCTATATCCTTTTCAGCTGAAGAATAATAAATACCTAAATGAAGAAAACCCAAAAAGCTGAGATGAAATGAAGTTGTCATACAATCTTAAAAACAACTTCATGCTCTTTCATTTTTAGTGTTTTCATGCATAACAAAACTATTTTCTTTCTGAGTTTCACCAAATATATCTCATCTACAAGTGAATTCATCTTATTGATGATCTAACACTAGCTGTCAGCTCTTGCACAATATATGCTGGAATTAAGCACAATATATGCTTAATTCCAGAACAATGAAAGACTGCCCCAACATGAAGTCTACTTTTATCTCTGAAAATGTTTGTGAAATTAGAGAACCTATAGATGCTATATCAAAGGAAAAAACCCTACAATACAGTAGTTTCTTTTTATATCTGGCAAGATCAACCACTAGCATCCACCTGACCCAGAGAAATTAGCGTCAACGATCATTCGGTACAGCTTTTAACTTTTTGCTTACAGTCAAATCAACCAACAAAAATCCTTACTGTATGAAGACATATTACATAATCACTTAAATCAGTTTCCAAAGTCTTAAGAAGATACTTAAACCTTACCTTCTGTGATACCAATATGGTCAAAATAAACATATTTCAAGTCCTTCTGTGATTTCTCAAGTAATAATAAAGAAATTCTATGGTCAGACTACAATTAAAAAAAAGCTTTCTTTCTAGGCAGCTACCTATTATACTTAACAAGCTTAACACAAAATGAGTCAAAGATCAAGAGTAAGTTATCTGAGGTGTCAAGTGCATAAGGTTAAAGGTGAAATTTTATTAGGTCAAAGGTGATATAAATAAAATCTTTTATGTCAAAGAAGAAGGGTCACAGACAAGACATATATAATGTAAAGACATCACAGATGACAAGTAATAATTTTAAGTAGTGCAAGTGTGTTCTCACTACAGATACCTTGACTGACTAAAAAATTGAAAACAGTGATGAATAAGTAACTATGAATATTTTAATGCTTCCCTGGAATACAGTTTTACTTCTATATAATACTTTGGAAATTTTTTCTCAAGTATTTCAAAACTTTAGTTAAGTTCCTGAATGCTTCAGTTGTGGGGAGGCAAAGTTTGGCATTAACTATGCATGCTGAATAAAGAGGTACACAGAGCAGATTGCTCTGATAAATAAAATTGCTTTTCTACTTTACAGTGACCGTATCTCTAGCATGTATATCTTATTACTGCTCTCGGGGCGGGAGGGAACAGAGGGCTTCAGGCCAAGCAAATTTCAGATTACAGTAGTATAGTTCAGATTTCTATACTCAGACTAACTAAAATATAGCTATAAATAGTATATTAAATATCTAACAATGGAATTATCCATATGTTGCCAGTATGCCAAATAGGATGCATCATTTTGATTAAGGATATTTAAATCTGCTATTGTAATCATCAAGCTGTTCATTCAGTTAAAACTGTTCTCTCCTTTTGCTCTTGCACTAAGTATGCATTCAAGAAATCCCATACATTTAACCTTAATCTTGATCTTAAGTTCACATTGAAATGTTTTGCTGAAAAACACTGGATTTAAGCATATGATGTTGGACACTACAAAAATCAAGATATCTGTGCCCTCTAGTGGAACTTCTTTTTCACCAACTGGGCACAAATGCAGCTGTTATTATAATGTGATCCCTTTTTCTGGAAGCTGGAATTGTTAAACTGTCAAATTAGATGTTGTGAATAGCATGTAATACCCAGTCAAAAGAAAATCTAGTTCACTGCTTTCCTCCATATTCATCTGAGACAGCTGCCCAGCAAGAACCATAGTTCAATTATCAGGGGCTAGACAGATACAAGCAAAGGCCAGATAGATGCAAGAAAATTTCAGTATTATAGATTGCCCACACTTTGCTGCGTGTACCAACATGAAAGATTCTGGGAAATCTCACAGCTTATATTTCTAGGAAAACGGATGCAGTATGAAGCCTTCTCCCATACATCCAGTTAGGTAAACCTGGCATCTAAAACCAAATCCGAAACCACACGACTCCCACTAACCACTGTAAAAAAAGAAAAAAAGAAACTGAAAAGATAGTTTATATACTCTTGTTACAGTTAGGAAGGGACAGGCAAACTGCAACTCAGCAAAAATTTATTCCTCCAGACTACTGTATCTCTGCAATTTTATTTTTCTGTTTTTCCAGTGATAACCACCTCTGTGGATTTCAGTACCTCAGAGACTGCAACTCTCAAAAGCTTTTTAAAAAGGAAAGAAAAGATGTTACTACTGGATGTAAGAAGCTGTAAACAAAGAGAAGATTTCATCAAATTAAAAATAGTAACAAGAACTGTGAAGGAAAGAAGGAGACAGCCAAAAATTAGAAGCACTGAGCAGTATCATTTGAATCAGCTTGGCTGGAAACAGGTTGCCAAAGACAAAGTCAAATCTGAATCAGCTCTGGAGAATTGGCTTGTACAGTATTTCTTCCTGACATCTGACAGGTATAATACACAGGCATTCACAATTTTTTGGGGTAAGAGAGAACTAAAAGTCTGACTGTTATAATGTGTCTCATAGAAAAGGCCTTTACTTAATACTGTAGTTCAATTCAGGCAGCAGCAACGAGAAATTAAATCAGACAACTATTCAGAAGTCTTTTCTTCAAAACAGCATAGTTTCTTGATTAATGTCCTCAATGCTTCCTAAAAATCACCCATAGTGACAACTGTTCTAAAGAAGCTACTGAAAAACTAATTATTGTTCTTTCTAGCAACGCTAATACTTGCAAAGCATTTCCAGTCTTACATTTTAAAGTAATTTAGCACTACAATTTTCAGCATTATTGGCCTTGATGCATAGGATAGCACATCTGATATAACCTAAAAAAGGGCTAAGGTATTTTAAGCAACAGGAAGGAACAAAAACAGTAAAGCAAAAGGCAGACACCTGCAACTCATCAAATTTTTATTATGAAAAGATAAATACAGTGAGATGAAAACCACCTTTGGATTAATAGAAAAGCAGTTAGTCACATTTTACACACAATCTATTTCAAATGGCAATTGCTTGAAGTATTTGAATCCACTGTTTCTTTCGTTCCTTTTCATTGGTAGTCTATATTCAAAAAGGCACTGTGTTATTCCCATGCTAACACAAATATCCTTGTTCAATTCCTTTATAAGAATTTTCAACACTTTCTTAGGCTACTCAGCTGGATGGCATTTAAAACTAAAGTAATATAGAAAAAAATATTACAGAACTTACCACTTCTTCATCTGAAAGCTCTCGTCCTTGTATACTACTGTTTTCTCTCACAGCTTGTTGGTGTTTTTTCCCTTTAATGTGGCTAAAAAGGTATACTTCTGATGAAATCTGTAATGACAATGACTTAATAGTAATTTTTTTCCTCGATAATTCCATAATTTATAAATAACAGTATTTTAAATATAATATATGCCAATTTGTACTTTATTCCTCAACCTAATTTACATAAACATCTTTTATGCAGCACTTAAGAGTAAATTACATAATGATTTTCTAGCCAGCAGTACAATAAGAGATTAAAAAAAAAAAAATCTTGGCTTCACATCTCATTTTGACTTCAGTCTAACTTCATATATTGGACTTTCATTCTGAAATGCATGATCAGTGAATATACAAGAGACTGGTCTGCTGAACTCGGGTTTCTGTTCCAGCACTGCCTGAACTGACCCCATGCAATCTTGTTTAATTCAGCAATTAAAGAAAAATAAAGTTTAGTAGGATATAAGGCTTTATTCAATAATGCCTAGTCTTTGCAAATCAGTAAACCCAGTTGTCAGCAAGAACAGATCTCCCTGCTTCCTGCTCAGTGACTGTATGGCTTCCTCTTCTCCACCATTCCTGGGACATATGGAACAGCAGACACAAGAGATACCCTGTTGAGACTGGAGGTCTGCCTAACAAAGTACTTCGCTTCCAACAGTGACCAAAAAATAAAAGAGACCTAATGAAAAGTAAAAGAAGAGACAGAGAAAACACTAATTCTCCCCTTCAACACTTTTAAGCCTACAACGAAACTCAGTTCAAGAACTTCTTTAGCTTGATGTCATTTCTCTGTATCTAGTAAGCTTCAGTGAATTTCAATCCAATGAAACTTGTCCAATCATCCCCTGAACTCACATTAAATTCAAATATCCACAGGATCTTATAACATGTTCACAGCTCAGCTACCTGCTACGTAAAGAACCACATTCTTTACTTTAACTCTAGCTTTTAACTACCTTCATTTGATGCTCCTGAATTCTTGCTTTTCTTAGAAGAGAGTGCTAATAACTGAGTACTGTCCACATTCTCCATTCTATCTACAACTCTGCAGTTCTTTCAAATCTTCCCTAAACCACCTGATTTATAGACAGGAGAATCCAAAATAAGGTGCACTTCACAAGAACAGGGAGGGGACACAGTAGACGTGCAGTACTCTCATCTGTGAATGAAGCATAATTCATAGCTTCAAGGCTTAGGTTGGCCTTGCAATTCTGACAGTATTCCCTCTATCCAACTTACCATTACGTTGCATAACGAGCACTGTTTTTTTCGTTCGTATGGTGTAAGTTTTGGTGCATAATCAGTATTAGCATGTCTTCCACTACTTAATTCAGCTGCTTTCTCTTTCCTTTGTTCAATTTGTTCCATGTGCCTTCTAATACTTTCATCATGCTGAATGGAAAATAATCAAAGCAACAAAGAAAAAAAACATTGAATTACAGTGAATGGAATTAAACTGTGCAAAGAAATATTGGGAATTAACAAATATCGTACAGTTAGGATGAACTTCTGTTAAACAGAAACTATTTTTTACTTCTGAAAGGCATTAGGAGTCACCACACATCACAGACATTTTAACATTATGCTATGATTTAAAAATCAATCAGCACTATTTTTGCTTTATAGGTGATTATCAATTAATAATCTGTTGCAAATTCTTCTATAAATTTTTTTGTTACATTTAACATCTCAGTTCTGGTTTTGTTCTTAATGAAACACTCTAGTACAGAACACAAGTTCAACTTTCAGTTCTACAAATATGTAACTTATGTAATGCTGTTTTCACTGACAGATACGAAACCATAAAGTACAAATTAAAGTAAAATAAATTACTTGTTATTTATCCACAGTAGTGGGCACAGTTCATGGGATTCTTTCAGAGGGTTTTCATACCTAACCCTCATGAGAATGGAACAAACTCTCAGCTACTATTTAAAATCAGAGGCTGGGGTATGAACCTCTATTTAATAACAAAACTACATTTTACAGTACAAGTAAATGTAGCTATGGTGCGTCAGACTGGGATCAAAGCAAAGAGTAACACTGAAATGAAAAATTATTTGTACATATACATAAACCATCCTACAATAAAAATTTACAAAATTTATCATTAATTGACACTTTAATACATAGTTCCACCTCAGAACCTTAAAAATATAATTTATCATTTTAGAAGCCTTTACATCTCTTCAAAAATAGTGGGTATCTCTTCAAAACTTCTGATACCTTGGCTTTCCACTGGACAGTCAATCCAGCTGAACGGGTGAACTACAAGGGGCTTGATCTTTATGCCTCTTTTATGAAATAACCGGAGCCCTTCATGAAACAAAAGGAAATAGCATGCCACACTTGACAGCATCAATTTCAATACCTTTAGATAGCACCTTGTGTGACTGTTTGGTGAACTGTCTTCACTGAACAGTGTGAGAGTTTTTACATACTGATTTTCCTCATGATTTAATTCAAAATTACTTTGACTTCTCTTGGAAAGTACAGGTTTTCTTGTTCTCATGTTCGCAGCTTTGAAATTAATGAATTCCACAGAGCTCAGTCCTGTTCTTTGGAAACTACACAGTGTATGTTACACAGCAAGGTTGTCTTCTTAATGCAAAAGTCTAAATAAAAATCTCTTCTAAAATTATGTAATTCAGGACATTTGTACAGTGCACTGTAACATCTTCACCAAATAAAACATACATACAGAAAATAATTTTGAGGAAATTCTATACTGTTGATGTATTTTTCAACTAAAGTATCCTTTTATACCTTCAGTTGAATCTTCTTCTGTAGTTCTTCCATGGCTTCTTGTTGAGCTGCAGTAAGAGCTGCCAACCTCTCTTCTCGATCTCTAACCAAAAGATAATAAATATAGGGAAAACTTGTAACAAATTAGTCAATATTATGCATACTTTACATTATGTTTGAAATGGAGAACAAGGACCCCAAAAAAATGGAGCTGAAGATGGCTCAGCAGAAAAGAAAGACAACCGAAAGCCACTTAGTTAACAGAGAATACAGAAATTTTAATTTCCATGATTTAATGAAGGCAGACACTTGAACCTTTGTAGCAGAACCTGGATCATACCTCAGTCCAAACCAGAGCAATGATAGTCAACACGATGCTACAAAACAGCGATGAATGTGATACCCTGCCACCATCAGCATTCTTCAGCCAATGGCTATAGTCAGTGAACCAAAGGGGAGGAGTACAATGGTAAATTGAAGAAAAATCATGCAGCAATGAGGGCCGTGCATTTTATAAAAATGATGATCAATGGAAGTTTGAATATATAAACTTATAGATAAAACTTTGATGAACATCAAATGATAAATTGATGCTCTAGAATATTGCAATTCTAAATGTTCAAAATACCAAAGGATGGCAAAAGATTAGGCATTTATTTTACTGTCACCTTCTGTACATAACTGCAGTCAGGACCTTTTTGCTCACTGAACCTGTCTGCCTTACATTCCTCTTCCAAAAACTGAATCATGCCTCAAAATTCAGTTGCCTTCTTCACTCTTAGCAACTCTCCTTCCCCTCCCCAGCAAAGTGCCAAAGCACAGATGTCTTGCATGTAGATGTCAGTAGCAGCCTGTGAATCCCCTAAGCATGATGCTATTGAAGAGATTAAGATTTTTTTTTCTAAGAACAAGAGGTATAATCTGACCTGTTGCTGTAACTATTAAGCAGAAACATGCAGATAACAGTTTCATCAGAACAACTTAAGAGTGATCAGTAAGCCAAGGGAGCTATTAAACCCTAAAAAGGAAGAAAGTCAGCTAGCCATGCTGTTTGTACAAAAAGAATTGGGATGGGAGAGAAGCACTTCTCTGAGAAGTCTGGCAGCTGTGAAGGGCCAAAACAAGTAATGAAAGCTTTGAGTAAAACTGAGCAGTGAAGAAGTTGTTCAAAGCCATTAGCCATCTTTCTAAAAGGCACTCTAAAATTAAAGTAGTTTGAGTGACAAACTAGAAAGAATATTACCCAAACTGCAGTGGTTTTTGTTTTGTGTGGATTTCTGTTTGTTTGTTTTTCCTAAACAGAAAACTCATAGAGAAAACAAAGTCATTTTGGTAAAAGTAGAAGGTTGAGATAAAGTAACATTTTAAAACAAAATGCCACAGAAAATATAAAAGCAGATAGGAAAGGAGATGGGGGAGGAAGTCTAACGATAAACACTATACACAATTGTTCTTTCAGAAAGTATAAGTGAACTCTCCCAATTACCATGGGCATGGAGGGGGGAGTGAGGAAGAGATGATGGATGAGAAGCATTAGGTAGTTTATGTGCTATCTCCCCTGAGGTATATAAAGGCAGACTGAACTACAGTCTTTGTTTTTGTTTTAAAGAGCTCCTGACTCACACCATGAGCTGAAACAAATCACAACTAACACATGACCCAAACCCAAAGCTTGTTTTAGCTATTTCTTTCAGTATGCATTTTTAAATACTTGTTTAATCCTACAAACTATGACAAATTAATATCATTGCATACTTTGGATTAATAATATTTGAAACAAAATTCTAAAGTTTCAATTTATAGAGCACTAATATTATTCCTGTACAAGCACTTCTGAAAAGCATGCTTTTTACATGATTAGGTTACATTATACAGTTTTATGATTTCTATTGACAAGAACAAAATTTTCCATATTATGGATTTCAACTCTCTGGAATATAAAATACTCTGAAATTACATCTAAAACCTTACCGGAATCAAGTTAATGTACCATAAGGGCAGAGGGGCTTTTAAAGTCAGTTTTAAGTACACTATTCCTTTCATACAGATGCTTTAATCACCACCAGATGCACATGGTAAAGCTTATACTGAAGAAACTTTAAGCAGATATTCCAAAAATTACTCATTCCAGCAAGTATTAAATCTTCAGGATAAGAGTCAAATCCTAGCAGCAGGAAAAAAACCCAACAAAATAAAACACCAAATGATACCCCGAGGTTCCACCAAAACATGCCAAAGTCCAGGACAGAAGGGACAGTACAGCCAGCTTCCTGTCAAGCTCAGCTCTCCCTTAACTTCTAAACCAGGACACTTTGAATCGTCCTCTAATTCTACTATGTTAGAGAAACCTCAGAACAGTTATTAAGGAGATGCAATGACTCTGAGGCCACTCTGACATAACAGAATCACCAGATTGTAGGGCACCACACATACATTCTTTCCTACTCTTTCCCAAAATTATCAAAAGAAAAAAAAAAAAGAAAAGTAAAGAAAAAAGTATCTCTGGTATAATCAGCATCTGGCAAAGAAAACAAATGCAAGCACGGTACTGCAATATCAAGTACAAAGCATTTGAAAACTGAGTGCTATAGTAGCAAAAATAGAGGAAATTTGCTGAAACGCAGTACTAACAGAAGGCAAGTGGAAACTGCTGTTCTTTACATGTCGTAATGAAATAAATGGTACAACAAAGGAAAATGGCAGATTCAAAACTGATTGAACAAAAAGAGCAAAGAATTACACGCCTTGAGCCTTTAGACAAGTTCTAACCATAGAAGATCTCAGAAGGCAAAGATATCAATGGGACAACTATCCCACGTTTGCTTACTGTGAGGGTTTCCTCAAATTTCAGAAAGATGTAGAAGCCTTACGCATGCAGTGTCTATCTTCCCAAAATAGCATAACCAAAATTCTCCCTGTTAGTTCTAATCTTCTTCAAGTGTCAGTGAATGAGAATAAGACATTGAATGATCCCTTCCAACTCACTCTCTCTCATTGTGACTTTGGCTCAATATACTGAGGAAAGGTCCATGAAGTCCTGGGCAAGGCCATAGATCCTATCCACAATTCATTAAACATCTAATTGAAAGTTGACTCTCTTTATGATGTCAAGCTAGAATTACTCATGACTTTGGAAGATGAAAGAAGGTGATCAATACATTTCTGAATATTTTACTTGGAGAGGGAAAAAAAAAAACCTCTTCATGACAACTTTGAAGAAAACTGGCTGTGACAATAAAAACGTTTAAAGAATCATTAGTGAACACTTCTTGTCAAAGGAAAAATGTAACCTCAATTCACGTTTTATGGACTGCTTGTGGCAGTGGAACTGTAGGGAAAGAGGGAATAACAGGAGGTGAATACAAATAGAATTTGGCAAATTAAACAATAGCAGAAAGCAGTTTTCCTGAATCAGACTTGAAAGTAAACCTTTCTCACACACCACAATGCCACGCAACAATTCATTCTCTGTGCACCTCATGTTTGGCTCAAAAAGAGAGAGAAGAGCCCATATGAAAACCCCGTTATGAACTTTTGATTATGGGCAAAAACATAAACCAAGTAGTTTGTGGGCAGCAGAATTAATGAAGCCTGATTTCCTGGCTTTGTGCTTCACAAATGTAATCTCTGGTGCCTACAAAAAGGTGCCAATTGATGCCAGTAAATCCAAAAGTTACTGAAGAGTGAAGGAAATGGGGAACATGGGGACATTAATCTTGCTTCCTTTGAAAACTAAGCTAAAATATGAAAAAGGCAAATTATTAAAAGGTCTTGTTAGCAATAAAATTAAGATGAATTTAATAAAATACAGCCTTGCATGCTATATTGTGCATGTATCTAAGGAATATAAAAATCTATGACAGAATTTATGATTACTCACCTGATTTTTTTCTTTCAAACCATTCATCAAGAATATTTATTAATGTTACTTTTTAAAATACTAAGCCTGAAGAGCTAAGAAGGTACTGTTGTTACAGAGAAGCTGCAGTTTGCTAGGAAGGATAACGGTAAAGGGCAGGGAACCAACAAAATAATTGTAAAGTTACCTGGCCCTCTCCCGTGCAGCATCTTCCCGTGCTTTTTCTTTCTCTTGCCTCTGCTGTTCAATCCGTGCTTCTTGTTCTTTCCTCTTCATCATCAGCTCCTCAACTCGGGCTTGCCGTTCTGCTTCTAGTGCTCTTTTGCGCTCCTAGTCATAGAAAAGTAAATTCTAACTTTTCTTTTAGGAAAAGAACAAAAAGGAATTAACACAAACTGTATTTCAACATCTGCTTATAGAATTTTATCTTACTTTCATGATGGAGCAAGAACTGCGTTTTTATCAGATACAGGAATAATACGCAAATACAAGTATGTTCAGAAGCTTGAGCATAGAGTTAATATAGCTGTACCTACAATAAGCTACACATTAATTGGCCATATATTTTGCTCATCCTGAAAAAGTCTACCCACTACAAAAGCTTATCAAACTAGTTCATTAATGAAGGTATTTGAAAACATTTTAAACATACCACAGGATACAGGTGATGTAGAAATAACATATGCTCCCATGGAATATTAATATTTAAATTATAATTCTGAAACTATCTGAATGATGTTATAAAACAAAAGAGATTTTGACTATTTTTGCGCGATCACTGAATATATGATTCCTCTCTCACTACTCAATTTTTACTTTTCTCTGACTAATTAAGAAGCTATACATGGTATTGTAAACCTTTCTGACAGAACGGGTAGACTTCTATCAGCCACAAATGTAAAAATAAAGCATGTTGGAAACCTTATATTTAAATAAGACATTTATGAGTTCACATGAAGTTGGTGAGTTTTACTAAGAGGAAATGTGATTATTTGGTTTAGCTGAAAGTCTGGGGAGAAATGGATTTTTAATGTGTTCTTCAAATCCTTATCTTGCTGAAAAATTTGTCTGTTTTGTATGACAGAATAAATGAAAAATAGGTATTTAAATACATTTTTTAAATATACTCCTTGCCACAAACTCCAGCACTGTAGAAGTACATCACTATACTAGCAAATAAATTCTCTTCCTTTCAGGAGACAGCAGATTTCATTAGCACAGACCAAAACTTGCTGGAATGATGAACATTTTTACATGGTTAGATGAAGGCCCTGCATTCTTAAATATTGGCTTTACAAAAATGTAGACATATTAAAAGCAGAAAACTTTAACTTTATACTATTATTTTATTCAAGAAACAAAGAACTACAAAAATAAGTGAACTTTTTTTGTTTCATGTACAGCATTTTATATTAGTGAATGTGATGTTAACTGTTTTCATCTCCACAGGCAATATAGCCTGATGATGGATAACCAAAACTGTGGCTTTCACAGTAACCATACTCTTTCTTGCATAAAGTTTCAGTAACAGCATTGCATGAATACATTCATTTCCTTTTTAATAAAATAAAGACAAGACATTGCATACTTTACTATAACTGTACTATTAAATCAACAAGAATGCAAACTGTTTTATACAATATACCCAGTGCATCATAACAACAAATACTAGTTCTGCTGGACATTCCTTACAAAGACCTTTAAGGTGGCATTTGAAAACGGACCAGTATAGCTTGTACATTTTGAATTAGGTACCAGTGCTACTAAATGGAAAAGCAAGTGAAAGCTGAAAAAAAATTTGTAGTAGATCCTGTAATTTAGAAGTTAAAAGTAAGCTTGATGGAAGGAAGAGTTTAAAGATGAATCTGCAGAATTTGGTGTCAGGAGGAAGCAAGT
This sequence comes from Theristicus caerulescens, assembly GCA_020745775.1. Classification (NCBI taxonomy): domain Eukaryota; kingdom Metazoa; phylum Chordata; class Aves; order Pelecaniformes; family Threskiornithidae; genus Theristicus; species Theristicus caerulescens. The sequence continues at coordinate 29,181,289 of CM036566.1, read as the reverse complement.
AGATTTTATTGAATGGATCTGAGAAATACTTCAGGTTGACATTGTTCAGGTAGATAAACAGAAGCAGCTCAGTTTCCATAGATACTGGAATTTTATACCATTTTTAGAATCCTTGTGATTTTAAATGATGTACAGTAAAAGTCCATCACTGTTATAGTAAATGTGAAGTAGTTATGTTTCATAGTGTTGTATTCTTCCAGTGTTTGAGGAGTTCTTGCATAAAGTTGAATTCATACTTATAGGCCAAAACTCTCATGATTCATTTCAGTTCACTGAAATGGAATTATTTGTTTGTAGTTATACTAACTGCTAAAAAAGTTATTATACTGGGAGTGGGTCCAACTCCACACCAGTGCAGGAAAAGCTCTCCTGTGAAGGGAATACACATTGTTTTATAGAGGACAGCAGGGGAAGCTACAGGATACCTCAAACTATAGGGCTTTGCTCAAATGTTAAGCAACTTGCTGTGCTTTTCCATGCACAAGAAGCATCAGCTTGATCCTTGGTCTGGCAGAAAGGACATGGAGAGAACAGTGTGGTCATAAAGTGGAATTTAATACTGAAAGCCTGTCTGCAGTGTTTGTTCTAGTTCAACTACCAGCCTAAGAACAGCCTAATACCTATGCAACCCAGGAAAGGACTAAAAAAATGGTAGAGACAAGAAAGAGTTAAAAACACCCAATATCCCAGAAAGAGACTCCAGAAAAGCTGCATTCTACAATAAGGGAGTATGAGTAACTACAAAAAAACAGGATCACTGAGATCAGATTTTTATAAACAATCTGGAACAGTACTTTTCCCTGATAACACAATCAACCCTTGGAAATCCAGAAACGTCTATATTCTCTCAAAAAGAGTTTTATCCAGCACTTCTGGAGTACCTTCTGTCTCAGAAATGGCTTCTGAGCCACTGAAGCCAGTAAAATGCACCATTTTTCAACAAGGAGGTAGAATCAGCTGCTAATGCTAAGTACTAAGCTCTTGAAGCTAAGTACTAAGAAGCTGGATTCACAGGTGATCTACAGTTGTGGTGATCTGAGGCATGTATAGAGAGGAAGGAGGAGTTTACATAAGAAAACTTATGTTTCAGATTCTAACATAGAGAACAGCGCCAAAAAAGTGGATCCATGAGGCCGTGAAAACTTAGTCCAGGAATGCTGTATTAAAATAAACCGACAAAAAAACCCAAAAAACCAACCCACACGAGGATTCCAGGAACACAAACACATTTGCATTGTGGTTTTCACTGATGCTGTAAAAAGTATGATAATTATGACAGTAGGCATATGAGATAAGGAATATTTCTCTGTTTCCTCTCTTGAAGTTTTAAGTGTTACCAAAACAGAAGGATTTTCTTATAATGAAGTAACAAAGATTTAAAAAAAAAAAAAAAAAAGCTTAAGACAGGCATGAATCATCTGTCCAGCATCTATAATACTGCTGTAGCAACTTTAAGACTTACCTTTCTTGCTCTTACTGCTGAAACATTATAAAGGGGAAACATATTAGAGAATACTTTTCTGAAGTTGAACAAAGGAGGTAAGACAGAAAGCAACAAAGACTGCATAGCCAAAATGAAAAACAAATACATATTTAATTGTCCCCCTGCAACTACAGATATATTATACCTGAACTGCTTCATCACGTGCTTGTTTTTCCTCTTGTCTTCGTTGACGTTCTTCTTGTAATTCATTTAAGCGTTGTTCATATTCTTTTAGTTTATTCAACACATCATGACGTTTGTTCTGAGCTTCTAAGGTGTTTATAAATGCAATTTCATTTACCTGCAAATAATCAGAAAGTGTAAGAAAACATCTGAGAAGCTGAAATAAGTTTCATTCTTAGTGAATTCCATCCATTTGTTAATTAACCATCTGATAATTAAACCGATGGGACATTTCTCCAGAACGGGTTGGAAAACTACCAAGTGGAGAATAAGGCTTTGGTTTTTTTGGTTGGTTTTTTTGTTTGTTTGGTTGGTTGGTTTGGGCTTTTTAAACTTTTAAAAACAAAAACAGGATAACCCGTGGAATATAAAAGAGAGGAATTTAATTGTATCAGGTAAACAAGAAACTTTGGCTAAATACCAGGAAAATCTTCCCAGTCTTCTCAGCCATGAGACTTCATTAGTCTATTCTCTCATTCACAAAATGGGGAATGCTAAGACCCAGCTGGTTAAATCAGTAAAATACCTAAGTGCTAGTAGAATCCAAAAGGTCTTTTGATCTAACTTTAAATATATGGGTACTTACTGAATAAAAAAGTGAAAGTGTACATACTATGAATAAAAAAACCGAACAAGCTCATTGTCTTAATATTTCTTATCAGTATAGCCTATTTCACAATTTTTTTTTTTCTTCAACCACAGGTCAGTGCAATACACAACAACAATAAAAAAAAATAATATGAAAAGGCTAACTTGAAAGTACTTTAATGTGTATACTAAAAATATTAAAGAATATGCTTTTCTAGTATTTAGGTTCATGAAGGCAATCAATATTTTGTCCTTACTACAAGGTTGCTGAACAAAATTCTTGTCAACTTCAGGCTTTCAAATGCAAATGCTTTTGAAATTCATATGGATGGGAAAAAAATCAAACTCTTATTTAACTTAACTTTGATATAATAAAATCAAAATTTTAGAACCAAAGTTATTGAGGAAGATCATAAACATTTATCAGCTATAAACCATACTCAAATCTATGACTGAAATAGAAATTCTTTTGCTGTACTCAAAGTTCATGCTCGCTCTGAATCCACAAAAGAAGTAAAGAGAAGATACATGCACAGAGAACAACAGATCACGTAAAGGGTAGTAGGATATTTTTGTTGCTTTGTTTACTGACTAGAATCCATTTACAGAATGGATTTCACAGTTCAGTAAACAAGTTAAGCACTGGGAATTCAGCTAACCAATTGGGCAGCAACAGTTACCATGGTCTTCAGCTATATTGCGCATCAGCTATTTCTCTAAAGCCTTCTGGCCCAATTAACCTTTATTTCCAGAACACAAGAACCTCAAGAGGCAGCGGATCTTACACATTTAAACACACACAATACTTGAAACATCTGCTTAGCTGGGGAATTATGGCAACTGTGATTTAGTTAATATGATTATAGAAATCACACTGGTGTAATGAAATAATAATGAAGGTATGTTAGACTGATCTAGAAACCATTTTAATCCAAGAGACAGAAACAGTGACTAAGTAAAAAACCTAAATCAATTTTGTTGTTAAATAATACAGATGAACAGCTTCATCAATTACAGCTGGGATACATACAATGTAACATTTTAGTTTGAAGGAGATGCATGTATCTTTACTTGGGAAGAAACAGTCTTTAAAAGAAAAATATTTCATTTATGTTGTGCTGGTTTTGGCTGTGATAGAGTTAATTTTCTTCACAGTAGCTAGTATGGGGCTATGTTTTGGATTTGTGCTGAAAACAGTGTTGATAACACAGGGATGTTTTCGTTACTGCTGAGCAGTGCTTACACAGAGTCAAGGCCTTTTCTGCTTCTCACCCCACCCCACCAGCGAGCAGGCTGGGGGTGCACAAGAAGCTGGGAGGGGACATGGCTGGGACAGCTGACCCCAACTGACCAAAGGGATATCCCATACCATATGACGTCATGCTCAGCAATAAAACTAGGGAGGGAGGTTGGCGGGGAGGGCCGCTGCTCAGGGACTGGCTGGGCATCGGTTGGTTGGTGGTGAGCAATTGTTTTCATTTGCATCACTCGTCCTTCTTGGGTTTTATTTCTCTCTGTTATTTTCCTTTCCCTTACAACTCATTATTATAACTTTTGTTTTAATTATTAAACTGTTTTTATCTCAACCCACAAGTTTTCTCACTTTTACACTTCCGATTCTCTCCCCCATCCCACCCGGGCATAGAGGCGAGTGAGTGAGCGGCTGTGTGGTACTTAGTTGCCAGCTGGGGTTAAACCACAACAATGTTTATCAAAGCAATATGAATAAGGTAAACCAAAAAGCATTCATCTAGTGCTCGTCTTATGAAATTACATATTAAAGTAGAAGAGCACTAAACAAAATACTTATTTTAGAACAATTGCCATGTGCTAACTGTAGATTTCTGTTTATTTCCAACTGTTTAACAATATTAGTGGTACAAAACGCAGCAACAGAACTATTGTTTAAGCACACAGAATGCTGGATCTAGAACAGATGTTTAACAAAGGAGAAGAGCAATGAGCTCTCCCCACTTCTCATTCTACATGCTGGAAAGCAGAGTATTGATAATCCAATCTGCTCCTTCCAGGAGGACTAGTTATCACCAAAAATACTGCCATACTCTGTGAGGAACAAAAGTAGCAAGACAACTATCAGCTCTTTATTTCAACCCATCTTTTATTCCAGTCCAACCCACCATGATGTCTAATAACAGCTAATTAATTTTAAATTCATGTTAGAGAGAAATTGTCGGTTTTAGAGATCAGCATTTGTCCGCTTCACAGTTCACACGTGTTCATATCTAACTTCCACCATCCTTCACAACCTACTTATAAGCACTCTGTGGTACAAAACATATACAAGCATAACTATTAAATAGTTCCGATTTAAAACAAAATAACTTACCTTAGCTTCTTCCTCTTGTGCTTTTTTCACAATTGCTTGTAGCTGCACTTCACGTTTAAATTCCGCATGGAGTAATTTCTCCTCCATCATCCTGCGCCTTTGATCTAATAATTCTTCTTTCCATTTCCGTACATCTTTCTCCTATATAAAATGAGCAAATTCATTACTAATACAGTAACTAAAAATAGGGCCTCAATTTTCCTTAGAAGTTTCTAATATTTGAAGCTTTATTTACAGTAATAAAACATTTTGATGCCCTACACAAAGCCTGCATTAAGTTTATCTCAAATTAAACTGATTTGCTAACTGCTTCTGTTTGGTGAGTTTTAGCATTTATGCTGGATACATGCAACACATTTCTACTTTTATCATGCCTACCCTGAATCTGAGTCAGTATAGTATGTCAGCAACACTCTCACAGAAGTTCATAATTTGAAATAATGCTTTCTTTAGTATCTGTGATGCATGAGTCATCTGTGAAAACTATGTGAACTCAGAGGAAAATTTCATTTCACCACTAGTTTTAATCTCTAACATTTCTAGACTATGTGGAAAAAAAAGCTTTTCCGAAAGACAGCAGACCAGCTCCTTTGTATTACAGAAAGCTTACCCTCTCCATCAATTTTTGAAGCTTCAGTGTCTTTTCTTCACGTAACTTTTCTCTCAGCTGTTGAGCTTTCATTTGTTTCTCTTCATGTTTCTTTTTGGATTCTGCTATTGTTCTTTTAATAAAAAACAAAGCAGAGCAAAAGCAAGTGTGACAACATTAGCTGACAGTGTTGCAAACATTTCTATGTCATTTTCAGTAAGAGAAAATAAACAGGCCACTGGAGGGCAATTATTTCCCATAACTGTAAATACTGTTCTAGTCTTCAAATCTTTGTTTACTGGACAATGCCGCACGAACCTAGTTCGTTATGGAAATAATATACTGATTTCACCCACAGACTTAAAGAAAATACATTTATGAACAGTTTCATGCAGCCATGAGTTTGGTGGCTTGTTTTCACTGGCTAATCAAGACAGGTTAACAATTCTAAAACCTTTTGCGTGATGGTGATGACAGTTTCTCATGCATGTGTATTCCATGCCCAGGTGGACGTGCAGGTTCTTCTTCCACTCTGTCTCCCCAAGAATTACTCTGGCGCCATGATTCACGAGCTGTACATAAAGAAAACAAAGACTTAGATAATTTAAACACACTTTTCTGGGAGAAGTGCAATTAATGAGGCTTAGTTCCTCTTGAAGTTCTCTCTCAAATGGGTTCTCTTGAGCCTAAGTAAGGTGCAAACACAGACTGAGGCATCTCTAATCCCTGTGCATTTTCAATGCTTAATGATTTTATTACACTTTTATCCAAATGGTTAAGATAAAACAGGATAACAAATTTTAAAATTCTAATAGAGAGACGGGGGAAGAGAGCTGAAGAACAAAGACACAGAGATAGTTTGAACACACAAGTCCATCCTTCCTAAGGAAATAACATTAAAAAAATAACATAAATTGGAATAGTATTTAGATGTTAGGAGGATCTTCTGAAACCTTAACTAGCCATGAGTAAAATGGGCATTTTTCAAAATTTTGCTGTCATTTCAACATAAGCACAGTAATATATGAAAATTTACCTTCATAATCTGCCAGAACATCATTCCAGTCCATAGACATGCCGCAGAAAGATATGCTTCCGTTGCCCATACTAGCCTGAAATTTAATATGATCCAGACAATAAAAACATAACCCTTAATGTGCAGGTGTACACACATTCAACAGTGCCAACTCAGTGATATTCAGCAATGTTTCCAAGCTAAACTAGCCATCTCAAAGACAGAGGCTGTTCCTGCTGTTTCTGACAGCAGAAACAGAAACTTCTGCTTCACCTAGAGTAGCTCCTGTGTGGTAGCAATGAAAATAACAAGTCCCAGCATTCCCAGTTTCACACATAGAAATAGGCAGCAGGACAATGACTGCAACATCAGAGGACTTTGTACCACTCAGCAGCACTGTGCTGCCAAGTTTAGAAAGACTAAATATACCTTAGACCGTATGGTATAATTATTACTTAACACTATTTACTTTATCTGCATGTAAAACAGGTTACATTAATGCAAAAATGAACACTAACAAATTCTATATTCATAGTCTGCTGACATCAAAGACAGCCTGAATTTAGGCACTTTAAAATAAATTGAACACTCACAGAGAAATCGCTGTCATTGTCAGTCTCAATATTAATGTCATTGTTTTCCTCTGCTTCAATCTCTCTAGTTAATTGCTCTTCTTCTGCAATAGCACTAGCAATGGCTTCTTCATTTGCCTTTTCCAGGCGATCTGCTAACTCTTCTTTCTTAGCAAGGACTTCAGCCATAGACTGTAGGAAACATGAAACCAGAAAAAAAAACAAAATCAGTAGGAGGCACAAAAAAGTGGTTTCCATACAGTTAATATCAATTACATGATATTTTGTTCAACTTCTAATTACTTGTAGTTCCTTTACTGCTATATTTTGTGAAGGTAACTGAAATATAAACCCCACTAAAACTGTCAGCAACTATTAACTCATTTAAAAGCTACATGAAACACTTATGAAATTAATTATTCACATCATTCCAAAACATATTACACAAACACTGTCATTAAAAGCAATAAAGACAGTTCTTCTCTAATTATTCTTTTAAATACCTAGTCTTAGGGACTAAGCAAGGCATACTCTGAAACATTAATGGCGTGCCCTGCAGTTATCTCCAGAAAAGGAATCGTGCTCCAAAGTATTATTTAAAGATGAAAATGGATCTGCAGATGAACTGTATCTGGAAACTTTACCATACTTAATACAACGGAATCTCAGGCTATACTTGTTTTTGAACATGAATGACAAGACAGTTAGGCAAGAATGTAAGCCTGAATATGCTGACTGATTGTCGTCTTCTCTAATGTCCAGTATTAACTGGTTCATTTCCACTCCAGCTACCAAACGATGTGCCACAATACACAAATCGGTGTTCAAAGCAATCTAATCAGGAGTAGTAAAATGCTCACAGGAGACAGATCCCACCAAACTGTCAGCATCTTGAGCTGTTAATAATTGAGAATCTGAAACAATGTTAGTGGATGAGATGCTAGAAATCAGCTCTAAAAACAAACATACAGATACTTGACTTGGAAATTACCTAACAGGAGTCCAGTTTGTAAAAGATGTTAAAGGGAAAGTGATTTACAGGAAAACTTCTGCAAATCGGAATTTTAATCTAGTTTCTGAAGAAAACAAAACATAACCTGAAAGTATAACCTGGATTTTACGTGGCATTACTGCAATTCTCCACTCAGAGAATCCCAGTAAAGCACACACACCTTGAAACCTGCAGAAATTTACAGACTAGAATGGACATTCTTTTAGGGAAGCCACATAAAAACAGAATACTGACTTCACATTTGTTGCTTAAGAATGGCATTCGTCCAAATTGCTAGTTGTACAGGAATACCCAAGAGAGCAGTTCAGCTAGTCTTAAAAGGCAGAGGTCCACATTTGTTTCTAACAGAATTTTGATATCCCACGTGTTTCCAGTTTGAATAATTAGCAAAACTGGAGTAAGAATTTAATGAGAGTCTGACTTAAAATGATTGATAGTAGAAGGAAATGAAAAATTATGGCAAACATATATGTAAAAAAAGTAATGAGAGCACAGATTTCTATTCCAAATAATGCATTTATATCTCTCTAGTTTAAGTTCAGAAACTTTACTGGAATTAAATCCTACCATGAGAAGTATCTGTGCAACAAATTCTTTTTTTTTCCAGTAAGTACCTTATAGACTTTTCCACAATTTCTACAGCAGGCTAACAATAAACACTCCACAACACAGAATGAGAAAATTAAGGTTTATATTTATATTTTACTCAGAAATCTTATAAGATTTCTTACCAATCTGGCAGCACTCACATTTGAAATATCTGAGGGATCCATTTCAGTCTCAGTTTTAGCTTCTTCTGTTTGATGCCCGTCTATAGTATCAGTGATCAGGGAGGAAGCTTCATTAATCTGCAGAGTTTCTGAAGTACAGTCAGTATTTGTGAGAACTGGAGGCATCTCAGAAACTGTTTGTAAGGAATCTTCTTGCAATGGTGTGCCAGTGCTCCCACTGTCTTCTGAGGCGTGTGCTGTGAACTAACAAGAGGCATTTGTAAAATTAACAAAATGTAACATGCTGATTTTTAAAAAGTCACTAGCGTCAAAAGGATTTTCACAAAATACCTGGCAACCCTTACAGTGAATGATGCAAATAACTTCACATATATTTCAGTTGCTCATAACCTTGTGAAAGTTGGATCTTTCTACTGGAAATCTTCTATGTATGAGATGTGCCTAATGCTGAGTTTTTGGAAAACATGGGAAACCTGTCCACAGCATTGTAAAATACATGGTTCATCTCGTGATTTTTAATTTGCCTATTTGTGCCAACATCTTAATGCATTTCCATAAATGTAACTGAAATAGCCATTATTTTTAAATCCTCTTCCAATCTGGTTAGTGAATAAAACCTCTAGACAACACTACCTTTAGAAAATGGTCTAAAGAAGAAGTTGCAAGATTTAAGGTTAGAAAATGGTTCAAAATTGTACTGACCTGACTCCTTTCAGTAAGAGGACCTTCAGACTGATGCAAAGGATCTTTCTGTACAATCTCTGTGCTTTTCAATGCACCACTGTCAGTGAGTGAACTCCCACGCTTATTCTCTGATGGTGGTGAAATGACATTTTCTTTGTCACTGTCACCTTTGGACTTGAGTGATTCTGCAGCTACAGGAGGTTTTGTTGCCAAAGCTGTGGATCGAGATCGAACAGGCCTTCCACGCTGAACTGTCTCCCAGCCCTCTGCATCCTTTCGATCTACATAAAAAAAAAAAAAAAACCACACCCCATTCTAAGAAAGGGAGACTTATAAATTGAAGTGTTATAAACAACTATTTTATTACAGTATCACACAAGTTGTGTGATAAACATGTTCTCTTTAAAAATTAATTAAAAAGAAAAAAAAGAAATATTCTTTAGCAGAGCTTTTTACACTTCAAGGAGTGCTATCAGTTTCACACTGAACTGCTCTATTCATGGGACCAGTTCTGTTACTTCAAGAAGCTAAGCTACTTGTACACAAAACCAAGTCAAAAATGGCAACACGTACTTAAGCTTTTCATGCCTACATTGCTGTTTCACAAGATGGTAAAGCACAACAAAGCAACCACACTCTTGTTCTTCTTTGTAGCAACAGTAACGTTAGAGGTCTTTTGTGAAAGTGCAAATCTCTGCAAGTACAGACGTAATTGCACCTCCTCGTGTGGAAAGCATGGTCCGGAATGCGGCTTACTATTCTTCCAGAAATGTTTTCTTTACTTTTTCCATTTGTTTCATTCTGATAATAGAAGTACACTAATCAGTGTCAGCTTTCGGAAAATTTCTTTTCCTGGATTCCAGGAAATAGCAAAATATTGCTACAGTGGGACTGCAAATTGAAGGAGAAAATAGAAGAGCAGTTTACTTCAATTTACTTTGATGACTAAATAGCTGTTAAATACAACTTGCTGACCAACATTTCTGATATCTAATCTTGGTACATACCTGAAAAGCCTTCAAAGTTACATTTGTCTGCCTAAAGTATCCGGTCTTAAATGTGATCAGATTTCTAGAATATCGAGGTGAACTCCCTTCTCCATATATAACATTTTTCTGGCCAGCAATTAATACCAGCACATAGTTTCCCATACATCTTGAAATGACTGTTAGTGATTCTTTTGAGACCTGATGATACAGCTCACAAGTGTGAAAGGTAAGTTCACATGTGTCTACTTGCTGAACAAAAGTTCTTACAAAAAACTCCAGAACTATGTACAATATTTTCCAATATACTTTTGGCAGAAGCTATTTTTAGGATCATTCACATAAAAGGAAGAGAAGGGTGTGGGAGATTATTTTTACCCGGAAGAGTACAGAATCAAAAAACCAACACTAAAGTGCCCACTTTACAGAGGGGGGGAAAAAAAAATCTAAAAAAGAATAGAACTTGCATAACAGAACTCATTCTCTGGGTATTTCTAAAGTTTTTACTGACAAAGACAGTCCTGTAGCTCAGGCATAAAGATCAGAGCTCAAACATTAAAGTTTAACATAAATATGAACAGGAATAAATATGAGTCTACTTGGTTGTCAAAAAATGTAATTTGAAACACCCAAGGGTGGTGAGAAAACCGAATGATTTCTATATTATGATGAGTTGCACATTACCAACTTAAAGACTGGCTTAAAACTTGCAGTTCTAGAGATCTGATTTTTAAAAGCATAATATAAAGTCATTTAAAAAATATAAGATGCAAGTGTTATGCTCTCTAAAAATACCACCTGCTTTCAGTAGGAACACATGATGGTTAGGTTACAAGAAGCAAACCATATTTATGGACTGCCAATAACATCTATATGCAGGTCAACACACCCATAGGGAGATGAGAGAACAAAATACTTTTTCTTCCTTTCAGAACATGTATGTTTATTTTAAAGCAATTTACAGTACATAAAAAGGACCTTTCTTAACATTAATTTTCACAGTCAAAAATCCTTGAGTCTTTTTAAATTTCCCTCCAGGGCATGTGTTTCTGGCAACTCTAAACCAAGTACAAAAATTCTGGTACCAACAATTTCACTCAAAGTGCTACACTACAAAGTACTGCAGTGGCACAGTCATAGGACTGTCAATAAAAATGAAGATTATTTTAGGTAAAAGACAAAACCGTTGTAACTACTGGACTAAACTACCTTTAGAGGTACGTGAACCGATGTTCAACATCAGCAGTAACCAGGGAACGGGAAATTGGCCTATACCAGAACTAATGGCACTTTGCTACCCTTGGCATCTAGCGATTTACAAACATTAAGTGCTCATTTAACTACAGGGTTCTTTTAACATCTCAGGACGAAACACAGCAGCCTAGGTCAATGGCTGGTGTAAATCATGAGTTACCAGTGGAGTTAACAGGACTGTACTGAAATTTATCTTGGCTCATGCAATAGCTGTTTTTACATAACTATATAATTGTTCACAAACCTTAATAATAGTGATAATATGACAGATGTAAAAAGATAATTTGATTTTATATTTTACTGTTGAAACTGTTTTACTCTAGAAAATTCACTGTATATTTTAAAGTAAACAAAATTCCAGAACTTTGTGTGAATGACCACAGCTGATCTCTTCAGATTAGTGATGGTAACCAGAGACAGCATACCTCTGCAAAAAGCCTTTCTATGTTGATTCCCCTTATGTGCACTTGCACATGCTTCAGTATGCACCACTGATTAGAGAGTGGAACAGCAGTCAGAAAGATACGGATTATATTTTTTGCTTTACCACAGACTTTCCATTTGACCCCTCTAAGTGATTTTGGCTTTATTTTCATTTCTTCTATATGGAAAAAATATTATTACCTACAGGACCAAGTGATCTAAACATGTTATTACCCTCCCAAGAGACAATCTTATCTCCAACAATACTCCAGGGAACAGGGTTTTAATTCCACAAGAATCACAAACAGATTTACTGCAGAAAGCTCCAGGCACACAGCCCGTGTAGAACATGGCCCTACATGGGACATCAAGGACCGCTTAGGCCCCTTGTATACCACAGCTGCTCCTACCCCACTGACTGTTGTAATTGGTAGGACCACAAAGATTTTGTTGTATATAGCTTATGATGAAATTTGGCCAAGAAATTTCCCTGGCAAGTAATATACAGACAACGAAGAGATTGTTCAGAAGACTGCTGAAATTAACCAAAAAGCCTCCATTGCTTCACTGCAGCAAACTTGGATTGGGATTCCTTTTGCTAATCATTTGTGAAAGAACATTGTTGCAAGATTTCCTTTCTACTTGTTCTGAAAATTAAAGTTAGCTCTTAGATAAGGCATCTTTTCTACATTAAAAAAGATGAGACACCCTTTAGTAGTATCTGCTACCTAAAGATAGTTTTACTAACATCTAGATAATAAGATATACTAATCTTATATATATATATAAACAATAATTGTACTAATATCTTCTAGTATCTTTCAGTAATATCTTTATTAATATCTATTGAAGTTAGTTCTACCAAAAAAAAAAAAAAAAATCTCGCCTGCCTTGCCTAGTTGATTCCTTGTTTCATGGCATATTTCTTAGTACTCTAAAATGGTAGAATTAATCAGAATTAAATTATTCAGAGCATGGCAAAGCCATAATCACACTTACTACAATAAGAATGCATCTTTTAGTAAAAGCCATACATGTTCAATTTTTAATTTGTATTTGTTCACTGTCAGATTCATAATTATTACTCAAGACTCATCCAATTATTTTAACAGCACAGAAATACATGTTTTGTGTTTGAAAGAACATTGTTTGGTGAATTCTTGAAACACAAAACAGTTTTTAATGCAAGCACACATCCAGACTGTTGAAATATTTGGAATCAAACTTAACAGTTTTATGCCATCTGACAACTAGCTGTGCACAAGAATTTACCTTTTCATTTTAATTCAGTTTAGTGTTCAGTCATTTTCAGGCACGTTTTTAACAAAAAGTTTGCAAAGCTAATACATTTATTAACATTAGATCACATAGTTCCTAATTTGAAGCAAAGTTAATACACAGTAGGGCACCACCCTTCCTTCACTTTTTTCCCCTAAGTCTGGAATTCTTTTCATATAGCCCAGTAGCCATCTCCACATGCTAAGTATCACATGCTGGGTTTGATTACTCCCAGAGTTTTGTTAATGAATAATTCATTTGACTACCTTGATCATTCTCTAGTTTCAGTTGAACTTCCCTGTCCCTGCCTGCTCTTGTATTACATGGAAGTGACAAGCCATCTGTTATCTTGAGGCCCTCACAGCCACCAGGGCCTCACTCTTTCAAAGTTACTCCATCTGGAAGAACTGGCCAAGCAGCCTTACTGGCAACACCAATAAAATAAATCCAGGCAAACATGCGCAAAACTCTTAGGACTTCTACCTCGGGAGATGCATGTTCCTTCTTAAAAATTTACTTGCAAGTAATATACTACCAAAGCCTATTTGACCTTCCCCACTCATTACTAAACTTCAGCCCCAATTTTTTTTTTAAATCTAAAGTAGTATTACTGTGTCCGAGAGGCACTTTGGGAAACTATTACTACTTGAGAATCTGGAAGCAAATCTAGAAACATGAACTCAGCTGAAACACAGTTACAAGGCAGAAGACATGAAAGTCAGAACTATAACATTAAAAAAAAAAAAACCACCACAGAGAAAATGTAGTGATGCAAGAAGCGGTAAATTTACAAACCATAACAAGAGATGGTGAGTTAATAGGCAAGACTTTAATCAGAGATGTTAATTGTCAGACTACTTTTAACGGTCATTTAAAAATATGAGAGAGGGGAAAAAAAAAAGAAAATTAATGTAAAATTTTTAATAAAAATTGTGCTTAAGAATTTGACAATCCAGCCAGGAATAAACTGTCCTTTGCTATCTGTGATGACATTCCTGCAATTTGTTCTCAATACACAGAAGTTACGCATGCTTCCACAAGATCAGGTGCCAGCATGTCTGAGCCCAAACCAGGACAGTTACTTTAACGGACCGTATGTCCTGAGAAGTCAAGTCTTAGCTACATGACAAAGAACATCTCTTCACAACTATGGACATGAGCAATTAATACAGGAAAGATAATAATAATTAATAAAACTAGATTTCAAGTGTGGCAATAGGAAAAAAACATTCAATATTTCTGAGAAGTTTACATGTTCTTCATTGCCCTTTCTCCTAAGTTATGTACAAACAATAATTGTAAGCACCTACTTGCAATCTTAATCCACATGCTAAACTTGTATCACCTATCTCACCTCTATCACGAGCACCTTGGAATTAATTTCATGCTAGGCTATTGCCTCTGTGTACTGTTACTAAATCAATCTTTTTTCTTGCCATAAACTGGTCAGACAATAAGACTAGACTATGTTTCATATTGTAGAAAACACTCAAGCATGAAAGACAAAATTATTATTTTTTTAAATTAATGAAAATATTGAGGGTAACTGAGTTTAACGAGGGAAATGAGATAAGATGATTTAACCTAATTTAATTATGCATCCAGAAAAAAAATAATTAAAAGGAACATCTGGAAAAAATAATGAGTTTTCTCTCTCCCTAAGGACTTATTTAATTAAATTTGGAAATTCCATCAATGATGAAACAGATACAGTATCATACCACTCATCCACTTCACAAAACCATTGTGAGACCTGATCGTAATGCTGCTGGAAATCACTGGAGAAAAAGTGTTTTAGGGAAATCTTACCACTGTAAGCCCCAGCTGGGCTTTAGGGTGGGCAAGAGAGCATTACCGAGTGACAGGAGGAATCCTCCTTCCTACAAGGCCTGAATGTACCTAGCAGCTGTGAGTGCATTAGCTGGTGGACAGGCAGAGCAGATGATACACAAGCCTCGTATCTGCTTCAATAATGCATGTGAAGAGCCTTTGTGACTCCCTTTGCGTAGACTTCACAGATCCTCCTGTGCTCCAATCAGTGAGGTTAATTTGATTTTATCAAAGTGATTCTAGCATCCATGCAAAGGATAACATGCTCCTAAAGAGAATTTGATTTGTTAAAAACATTACAATTCAGCCATGAAAAAAATCATTGAAATTCTTCAATGTTGAATGTCAGAGATAAGAGATTCTTAAGAATAAACAAATCCTCTAGAAGGAATGACTGCTATTTCTTAAAATGAAATGTTTCAAGTCTGAATTGTATAGTATATTTGATTTTAAAAATTACTGAACACTTATAGGCCAGTACTACAGGATGTAAGGGGTTTCACTCTTTTTGGAGCTCATCAGCTGCAGGTAACGGCCAATAAAACACAGCACAACACTGACTCCAGCCCTTTAAATGCCTAAAACTAACATAAGGACAAGGTCTTTTGTTCTTCTTTTAGCCTCTTAAAAATATGTTATCCATATGGAAGTGCAGATCAGCTTTATTCCCTGTGTAGCTAATAAAATTCTTCATTTGCACAAGAATCCCTAATAAAGGTATTTTAACAGCTTGGAGCTGTTGTCACTTTAATATGAGCGATAGTCAACAGAAAAGGTTTCATTATGAATAGTTTCAACTACTGGCAAAAATTAAAAGTGGAATTACACTTTCAGTTACAGTGTTGAAAGCTCAGCCAAACTGCTACTGTTCTCAAACCAGCTCACTGCAACTATATACAGCAAGATACTCCCTCATGCAAACAGCATCAATCAATTCCTATTCAAAAAACCATTTTTAGAGTAATGGTTTTGATTGTTCTTTTCTAAGCATAAGAATTTGCATTCTACTGAACTCAGTTATGTTAAATTGCAAGACACTTGGACAAGGTATTTTAGTTTCATAATATACCACAAGTCTCCCAACCACTATACATGACTTCTACGTACAGCTATGTTAAGTTAATACATTTTCTTGCAGTAATTTTTCTTTAAAAAAAAAAAATTATGAACATTTCTTTTTAATTTTTTTTAGAATATCCATTTCTACATCCTGCCTGCTGATTTTGCAGAAAGTCATCTGGGACCACACATGAAATAATTAAACGGAAAAAATGCATCTCTGAAGACAATCTCAGGGTTCCAGTGTGTGCAAAGAAACTAACTTTATAAATCAAAAGGTAAAGTTTTTTTATGTCTACAAGTAAACAGATCTCTTCTAGGAGATGCATCAAGCATTCTCCAAGGAGAATCTTTAGAGAAACAATTCATAACTGAATGTGATCATTCTTATCTTCAAAGACAAAAACATCAGTTGTTACTCCAGCACAGTTCTGATAACATTGTCTCCCTGGGCACATAAAACTATCTTCAGCTCTGTTTTACAGATTCCTGGACATGTATTAGTCTTTTTATTGTTAAACCATTCCAAATTGCAGTCAGATTATCAGTTTGTGACCAAAAACCTTTCGTTTCTTGGGGTGTTATGTACTGGTATTTTAACAGATCAAATTCTAGTTGGTGGAATTACAGTGGAATGTTGCCTACACATGAAAACACAACTTTATCCCAAACTTAACCATTACAATGGTAATTTAAGGCTGCGTTAATCTTTTATCTTGACACTTAATTTAAACATTGCATTTTGCAAAATGATAGTTAATTTTGGCTTGAAAATAGGTCATCACACTCTGAACTAATTTTATACCACACAGTTTGTGAAAATAACTTAAGCCACTTAAAAAGACTTGCCATTTTTCCGCGATGACTTCTGTACTGGAGGTGGCAGACAGGTTTGTGCTGTTGCTAGCTCAGGATTGGCAGCTTTAGTTCCATGATTGGCTTTCACCTTATCAGCCCAACTTACACCAGAAGGAGCCAGGCGTGTTGCAGAAATTGTCACTGCAGGGTTCCTAAATGAAAGTCATAGCTCTTTTTAGTGTCTAATCAAATAACAGAATGGTTCATTAGAAAACTTTATCAGGACACTCTCTCCTTAATCTTGGTGTTCACGGATTCAGACTGAGAGCTAATTCCAAAATTTTAAAAATCTCCAGTGGCTGAAGAAACATGCAGCACTGTAGTGATGGACAAACACTTCCCACAAGAAACATTCTCTGATACTAAATTTCAAAATCATAGAAATAAATGTATGGTGAGTATTCACAGCCAAATATAACAGCTCTTCTATTGCATCTTCCTGGGTCCTGCCCAACTGCATGAATGAACTGTACAGAATGGGCTGCAACCATTACTAATACGAGGAGTCTAACAAAGTATATGTGCAAGAAGTCCAAAGAAGTGCAGGTTTAATTGTAAATGTAGATCACACAAATCCATAAGGTACTCTGTTCCAAGATTAAGTAAATAAAAGAATAGATCTATTTTCTATTATCAGTTTAGAAAAAATAAATTGTAAATCTGGAAGGTCATTCTATTAACTTTCAGAAAAATCAAAATGACTGCCTAAACTTTGAATTTCTGGATGGACAGAACTGTAGTGCTTTTTTAAATTATTTTGTTCTGCCTTTTGTAAAAAGTTGCTATTTCCTGCACAAGATTTAGAGCAAAAAACCTATATAGTTTTATTTCAGTGAATGCAAGCAAAATTTTTTAATTTGGAAAATGGTAACATTCATTCCAGAAGCACATATTCAAGAAGTGTCCAATTCTCTTCTGTAACAAGAGTCATTTTATCTGCAATCATACAACTGATCTCTCTTCCAAGCTTTGCAACACCAATTAAAACAGTCCAACAAATCCAGCTGCCTCATTAGCCAAAACAAACCAAGGATAAAGAAATGGAGATCTTGCAAGTTTCAAACAAATGTGTAGAAAGCCTCAATATAACTAGACTGATCACTTATTTTAAGCCCAGTGAGATGTCAGTTTGTCATTATTTCCTGTTTTTAGCAAGTCAGACATCAAAAAAACCCTATCAGGAATAATTCCATAAATTATAAAAACCTGGCTGGCTGGCTCATTGGTTTGTTTTTTAATAATCCCCATTGATCCTATGGGGACGCAATACCATTTCATGTGAGAAAACCAGGAAAAGAGGCCAAGCCCCATACCCTATCTCTGATAGTTCCACACAGCCAAGCAAAGAGACTATCAGAACCGTGCAGTACAGGACAACTTTTCCTTTGGCATACTCTCCGGGTGCAGCAATTTACACTGAAAAGTTGTGGTAATTTATTAAACACATCTTTGTGTTTAATAACCAAAGATGGACTTTAATCTTTGTGATATTAATTTCTGAAGTAATTTATGCTTTTGGCATCCAAAGCATCGCATAATAACAAATTCTACATGCTAAGTCTTGAAAAATACTTCTGTCATTTTAAGCTTGGTGTTTGATCGTTTCAAGTAGTACTCCCAATTGCTTTTCATGAAAAATAATGAACAAAATTTTCCTACTCATCTTCTCTCCAAGTGATTTTATTTATCATACCATTCTTGTTATCTCTTCTCCAAATTCTTTTCTTTTTGCACCAATACTGTTGCATACTTCTGATTGTTCTTGTTTCCAGTTTCTGTACTTTTACTACTTTTTC
The DNA here is from genome assembly GCA_020745775.1 of Theristicus caerulescens. Classification (NCBI taxonomy): domain Eukaryota; kingdom Metazoa; phylum Chordata; class Aves; order Pelecaniformes; family Threskiornithidae; genus Theristicus; species Theristicus caerulescens. Next base: position 29,162,601 of record CM036566.1, on the reverse strand, counting down.
TACATCGCTTTTGGGAAGAGATGAAGATGACCAAAGGCATGAGTCATTCGCTATGAATTTCTACAGTGGTACACCACCACCTTCTCTTCTGTCCTCTATTCCTTTCCTAATAATTCCTAGCATTCTGTCAAAAGTTTCCATAGTACCAAGTATGTCTAAACCCTTATTTTCTATACTATTTTCTCAAACACACATAAAATATTGTAGTTGTCTGGTGTTGCCTTTGAGACACAGAAGCAAACTAAGACAGAAGACAAAGTTTGCAAGTCTGAAGGACAGAAAACTCATCTTGTTATTAGCTGCTTTAAACACACACAGTTGCTAATCATCTCCCTGTGATGGTGAATAAAACAGCTCCAGCAACAACAGCAACATGTAATTACATACAAAAAAAGGCTTAGCTGAAAGACATCATTATGCTGAGCTGTTGTTTGTGTTCTAATAAAAATAAAAGAGCATTGATTTCCACCAGATTCAAATTTTCCTTTGACCGCTTGTGCATATTTTCTCCCCATCATCATGCGTTTAAGCAGACACCTCTCAAATGTTGTCAGGTAGGTACCAATACATACATCTACAAAGAGAACAGTACCATTGGAGCAATTTTTTTCACCAAACAGTTTGTAATATTTTTGTAGAAACATTTGATATTCAAAATCTAAGAGAGCTCAATACTCAGAGGTACTGACCAGATATGCTAATATTACATCTCTGCTGAGGACATTGTAACCACTTATGAAACAGTACAGCATGTGCTCTAGATCTCAACAAAACTTAATGTACTAAAAAAAAAAAAAAAAAACCCACATCCTGAGAAAGATTTAAATTGAGCACATCCATGTTCTCCAGAACTGAAACAGCACCAGACAGTGCTGCTCTAAAATGGTGTTTATGCACGTATTTGTTGAACTGCTTTCAAACGGCCATTTTCATTTTAACAAGTAAAAGATGCTTTATTGTAGTATATCATATGCTCTATATTTAAACTGGTATCAGTTTTGCCATTCATCAGAATCGTAATAATCTCACTTTACATTCACTCTTTTTGACCTATATTTACTTTTGCACACTCAGCTGGCCATTCGCATTGCATACACTGGCAATTTAAAAATGCCAATTACAGACATTTTGACCTTTGTTTTGTAGTGGGAAGAGAGTATTAAACAGATAACATGAAATGTACTAATTGTATTTTATGTTCAGGTCTTTGGAATGACCAGTAATTAAATATATAACAAAGTAAGTAAAAAATAAAGTCCTTGATAGGATTTTCTTTTACAGACCCTGTGCCTGTGCAAATTATTTGCCCTGTGCAAATAATTGCATACATGACTTAATAAATGGCAAAACAATATATTGATTACGATAGAAAAATAGTTTGTTCATGAACTCCGCTTCAAATGAATCCTTAGTTTAGCTTTAATAAACTTATGATCTGGTTTCATACCCAAAATTTAAACTTCTTCGAGCATTTGATGTCACACTAATTCTATCTGTTGATGGACTTGGAATCACGTGGCGTCCAGGAGACATTTTCTTTACTTCCCAGGCTAATGAAGTAGGTCTGCAAATTCAGGAAAGAAAAGTTTAAAAATAAAATTCGCAATAACTATTCCTCTATCACCTTAAAGGAAAACCAGCACCAACAAATGCTATAAAGTATTAATGAATACTGCTGAATTTAATCATACGTCTTAGCAATTGTTTCTACACCAACTCCAAACCGTATTGGCCAGACTCATATCAAAAATAATGCGTAGTCTCAAGACTACATGCTTATTTTAAATGTCAGTGTGGGACCAAACATTACACCAACCAGTTAAAAGGAAAGGATCAGGGGTAGGACTGGAAATATCCTCTAGTTCTAGTGACAATAACAATGCACATAAAAGGCCACAACCATTTAAGGTACCCTAGGTTTTCCTATCCTGTGTAACAGAGCATTCAATACAGTTTAAATGCTGCTTTGGTTAATATAGGTATCAAATATCTCCAGTACATAAAAAACTTTAGAACTAACCAAATATATCACTTTCCACTCCTTCTATTATACTACTGACATACCAAACTTCGTCAGCAGTAACACTTCCTGATAAATGTGTACTTGCAAAGATAATTGAACAGGTTGATTTAAGTTAATTGTCACTAACATAAAATGTTCTCATCCAAACAGACATAGTTTGAGGCGGAAGCCAGGGTAGCAGTTTCATTATGCATCTCATTGAAGCTGATGCTATTTTCTTTTTTATTTTTAACTCTTGCTCCTGAAGCTGATTACATGAAAATTACAACTGGCAATTAAAAACAAAATCAAACTTGTAGAACCAACTGCTGATTCAGAAAAGCACTTACATAAATTGTTTTTTAACTGGTTCTAGTACTACTAACAGGATTAACAACCCATAATCAACTAATAAACCCACTTTGTCACGTTTGGTCTACTTTTTCTCTCTACCTAGGCAGATGGGTGATTGAACTCACTACCTAAACAAAGGAAAATGGAAGAACTAAAGTGTATCACTCCACACATACTACAGGTCTCCCATCTTCTACAGGCACAAATTATAACCAGCAAAACCTTACTTCTCATTTACCTCTCAAAGCTAAAACTTAGGCACTAAGGCACAAATTCAACACTAGGCACAAATTATAATGATGTAATTAGTTTTACCTTTCTGATACTATACTTCCAAATGCTTTACCATTTCCAGCACAGCTGTTCACTGGTAACACTACCAGGAAGGATAAAATCCCCTCTATGTCCTCACACCAATTATGTCCAAAAGGAAAATTTCCTACTTGATGCCCCAGAGCAGACATTAAAATCGGTTCTCTTTACTGAATCTCTGCTACGAAATGAAGTTTACTATGAGATAGTATTTGGATGTGGATTAAAAAAAAAAAAACATAAATCTAATTACCTGCTTTGAGCATCAGCTTTTTCTAGCTTCTCCTGTAGCTGTATCCAGTCAATCAATGCTTTGAAGTCCCTTACGTAGTTATCAAGCATCATCAGGACTTCCTGAAAGGCAATCAGTACATCAACCTTTGTATGTAAAAAAACAATCCCCCACCCCAATAAAGGAACTGAAAAGTAAGTAGGAAATTTACTCGTCTGTAGCACTCTTACAAAAAATAAAACCACGAAAAACCCTGAAAACAAAAAAGCCCAGCTGGTTAAGATTTTTATATGAACAAACACTAAAACATTTATCCTATCACAAACGTGCACATTTTCTAAGATCTCTGCAAGCACCAATGTCTAAGGACAAAAGAGCAAAATTTGGCACAAAAATAATTCCTAACATACGTTAAGTATCACCACTTCAGGATTTTTTTTTGTCAGAGTTGTTATCGTTTAAAATATGCTGGACATACTTCACCAAATAAGCAAAACTGTCTGTAAAACCTGATAGACCTGTGGGAGACTAAAAATGTCACAATTAATCTGTTTGTGAAGTAAAAATACACAAAGCTACACAAAGGCAACTGCATCAAACAGCAGGAATTCCTTCTGGAGAATCCGGGGATCCTGGCATTACAAAAAGATAGTTCTTATGCCTCTGAGGTTCAGCAAACCGTATCCTGTTCCTACAGACTTTCCAGTGTGCAGAACTTTCAAATGGTGTCTGCTTGTATGTGTCCAGATTAATGACAGACATTCTATTGTCACGTGAGATTATCAGCACTATGGTACTAATAAAGCAATTTTTAATCAAAAAGACTCTCATGGTGGTATTTTGAGGCAAAAAGAGAAAGACCATACTTGGTTTATAAAATCATCGTGTTTGACAAACTTACTGAGGAAAAAACAAGATAAACTGCAAGATGCAAATTTACATTCTCTTCTCTGACTAGCACACCTTAACAAGTGAAAAAAAGTCACTAATTGCACATTCTTGTCTATGGAGTAATTACATATCCAGACCTTACAACTCCAATACCCAGATTATACTCCTTGACCATTACAAACCAATTAATTTTTTATCATTTTAAAAGTTACTTTTGAACTATACGGAGTTAAGGAAGAATTTACACATTTTTACATGAATTAATCACTGAAAGCTGCAGTCATGAACATATTTTATGGCTTGAAAGATTTACACATTATCATAAAATAACACAACTGGGAGGGATCTTAAGAGCCATCTAGTCCATCCCATAATTCCTGGGTAGGATTAAACATACACTGTCAGAAATTATGTGGGCGTGCTGGAGTTTTATTCAAAATATTGCAAAATCTTGATTAAGTAGTTAGAATCTTGTAAATTACGTGTTGGTCTCTAAGAAATAAAATTAACTGTTACGAAAAGACATGTAAAATTAACTTGACTTCACACTGTATCAGGAAGAAATTAATAGATAAAATGCCAGTGTCTGAACAGCAGGGAACTAGAAGACTTGTTTCTGATAAAAATACCCTTAACTTTCAGAAATTATTGACAGTATCTACTGATTTCCATTTTGGTCAAATGTACAAGTGTAGTAACTACAGTAAGGTCAGATTACATACAGAAATAATAAAAAATTAAAAGGTAAGTTGGGATCCTGCAGTCTTTACTCAAGACAATACTGCCATTTTTTCACAGCAAAGCAGAGCAAAAGACCATATGATTAAACTCTTAGCTTTGTTCCCTGAGCAAACTATAGTTATGTACTGTCACTGGTAGAGAAAGGAGCAATTCTTTGCCATGCAGGAAGCTAGGAAATCACTTATATTCCACGTATAAACTCAAAAATCATTTACTGAATGTGACAAAACCCACAGACTCTCATAGCCAACGGGCATAAGGCACCTTCTCAGCAGAGCTGATTATCACCCAATGAAGCACATTAATGCATTTCTAAAGGAGACAGTGAGATCACGTCAATCAGAAATAGAAGTTTTCATAGCCGCTCTTTCAAAGACAAGAAAAATGTATACTGTACTCTACGATGACAACATGCTAAAAATAACAAAAATCCATAAATGAAGCTTGAATTCTATGAAAACTTACATCAGCTTCACATGCAGAGTTTAAAATACAGACATAATTTTATGGTATAAGGAAAAACACCAATGACAAAGTGTTGCTGTTTTGCAAGTTCTTTACTATGTCAGAGTCATTCCTACTGGTATTAAGAAATTTTCTGCTCAAAGCAAATAATTATTACTTAAAAATATTTTGGGAACAATTATAAAGGAAAATGTATTGGTTCTTAAGTCTATAACTACAAGTTTTAACAGTAAAACTTTTAACACTGAAAACAGTAAAAACATTCTACTACAGTACAGGTAACTAATGCACATTTTTGTAATATTATGTGCCATTCCTCTTTATTTTTAATTGTCCTTTTAATAGAAAAAGGACATCTAATGTATGCAAAATGCTTTTTCATATAAAGTTTTATGGATGACTATTCATTTTGTTTAACACAAACGCAAGTTTGAAATTCAGCTTCAGTTTTCACATAAGTATCCTTTTAACTAGTACGTATGACAGATATACAGCATATGCTGGTTGTCATAAGGGAAAAGTCACAAGAAAGTCAAACACAAGGGAAATCAAACAGAATACCACTGCTGATGTAAAAGTTGCTCTTTGTTTTGAAATATTTCACAAAAAAGCTAAAAGTCTTTCTTACAAGGCAGTTGGTTTACAGCACCAAAATAATTCGGAAGTAAAGTCTGCTACAAGAAATGAACAAGTCAAGTATTTTAGCCAATTCTTTTTTCAGTTTCACTAATAAAATTTCAGCTTTCTAATTCAATTCACATCCACTTAGGTTAGCCCATACTAAGTTGTGCTGACTGTTACTAACAATAAGAGCATAGAAAGCAAAATTTAATTCTGAATCATTTACTTTTCAAGCCTGCCACTGCGATATTCCTCACAAAAAAAAGGAATCAGTCTGAATATGAGTTATATTTCTGAAGTTACTTGGCATAGGAAAAAAATACAATAAATGACTTAACCTATTTTAAGGAATGTTTAGCTACACATTATCAGAAATGATCAGAGCAGAACCATGCAGCTGTAACCCGAGTCATGTTTTACGAACAAGGGAATACAAACAAGACAAGCAGCTGGAGCGGCCCCATATTCACTGATGCACATCTTTCTCCCTAAAGCTATGAGGGCCATTTTGTCAAGCAGGATGAAGCAGAACAAAAGCGGCTCTGAAAGCGCCGTTACAGGCATCCAGATAACTACATATAGATGTACAGCTAAAATTACCAATTAGTTTACCAATTGGCTGCAACGGATTCGATTGGTTTGTAATTAATTCTAGTTACTGGCGCATACAGCAGGACGGTTGGCGCCATCCCTTTGTCCTACTGACACACAATACTGGTGTGCAGGGCTCTGGGGTCTTGGACATCAATACAGCTCTCTAGCTCACCTACGGTACCGAGTGTAGCAGATATACCCTGTGGTGCTGAAGCAGTGGAAACTTGTACCACTTGAGAAGGTGCTGACAAAAAGGAACCTTTATGGGGTAGGCTACGGCTGCACTAGAGTCAAAACAATTTTAAATCCCATTATTTTTCAAGGTCATATCCATCCCATACGATTTTTAAAGAGCCAGTTCAAACTAAAAAAGAAAGTAACACTGTTAAAAAACAACACTTAAAGGAAAATCCATGACACAGAACTAAAAACACTCACAATACAGCTCCTGTTTCTTTCTCCCCTCTGTTCAATTCTCTGATCAATAGTCCCGCACATCAAAAAGTTCTTTTTGTACTTTTCCTTCTTTTCTCCAGCTCTCAATCATTACTTTGGTTTCTATGTATGTATTTATCTTAAACTTGTACTTCTAGTCTCTTCAACTGGGTGATCATATCAATTACTTTGCAATCAAGAAGGACCTCTAACACATAGAGTGGCTACATCAGAATAATCCTATATTCCCGAATCAAGACATCTTGACTTGTGTCCTAGATAGGCCTATTATAATCCTTAAAAACATACGTTCACTTTGTTTGGAAATCACATAACGGCTTTGACATGTCATTTTCTCCATTTATTCTCCCATTCTCAAACAAGAAGGAAAACAGGGAAGCATGGAAGACAGTACAATTCAAAATAGCAGAACACATGTCAGAGAAATTAACTCAGTCACCACATCTGTACTTTAGCTTATTCTCAAGGCTAGAAATGTGTGTTTTATTTTATAAACTATGCATACTTTATATTGTTTCATTATCTATACCAAATATTTTGGATTATGTATTTACTGAACCAGACTCAATTTTCTTGTACTGAAGTACATTTTTAGCAGGCAGCCTAAGTTCCTTCTTTCTTTCTTTAAATTTATGTTTTTACGGTTAACTGGGTGTTTTGGTAATTTGACACAAAAATTGCTTCAAAAAATTCCTTGTAGCCTTTTTCATACTGTTGAATTACAAACATTAAAGCCAGCTCTGGGGTTAGGTTAAACAAAGATGATTGCCAAAACAGTTCTTACAACTTTGGGAGAGGATGAAAGGAAGCAGCTCCTCCATCCAAAGGACCCTCATTATACCAACTTCAGTACATGGCAGATAATAGTAAAAAGAAAAGACTCTAAAACAGATGCAGAGAGGAGAAAAACAGAATAATTTTCCAGTAACTAAAGCTCTCCCAATTGGTATGCCTTTTTAAATGCTCTCACACTATCCTTGCATAAGCCACTAAGCAGCAAACTCTAGAGAGTAAAACTGCAGGGACATGGCCTCCTAGATCCAAATCTGAAACGCACCATATCTGGCCTCAGTTTGTTCCTCATTGATTCACCTATGACATGACAGCCATAATCCTCTACCTGCCAAGGATGTGCTCCTGAGAAGCATAACCATTATCAAAGTAAATTTTCTCATAAGAATAAATGTAGCAGTCAGGGGACACATGCAGGGACTTAATCACACAATTTATTTACAGAAAAAACGTAAATACATATATGATGTAAAAGATGGACAAGCAAGAATAGGATTATCCAGACTGCCAACTAGAAGAGAAGCCAGCTTTTCAGTAGCTGGCTTTTTAGAATAGATTACCATTCTGAAAGATCCCATCCATTTCCATCTGTGAGACTGAATGCCCAATCATTACCCCATTTTCGCATCCTTCACTGTCGACTTCAATGATTTTGATTCATCTCCAGAAGATGACAACAATGAAAATGTACATGTCCAAAAAGAGGCCGGAGGAATGCTCACAAAAGATTTTAACTTCACACTGACTGTCACAACACAGCCACAGGCTATTTATTTAGAAAGAGACGTAAACATACTGTTCCTAAATAACTTCAAATTCAAAAACAGAAGGCCTGTGTTTTTTATAACTGAGTGATAAGTGGCAGCCTAGCATACTTCTGACATATTCCAACTGCAGAATTAGACCTTCTCAAACAATTTGAATATATATTCCATAAAACCCCATTGATCTGAAAGTCTGTCTTGTGAGAAACACAGAAAAAGAATTATACATGTTCTAATATGTAAATCATTGGCTTAATCTTTCAGGGAAACTCGTAATCACCTTGGTTTTACTGAATAAAAAGAAAATAGATTCCATTATACAGAATAGAGCTCATTTCATGCTGAAATTCTCCTCCTAATTGGAAATGTCCTAGAGATTCAAAGAATGAAGACATCAGTACAACAAGGTATTAAGTTAATGCTCAAAATGGTTACAAATCGATAGAAATACACTTAATAGAGGACTTTAGTGGGGAAATAATTATCAAATAAAAGAATTTAGGTGTAAAAAGCAAAAGATGTTGAATAAACCTTAATTAAAAAGCACAGATTTTGCAGTTTGATGTTTGTTTTGGTTTGGTTTTTTTTTTTTTTTTAATTCCTTTGGAAAGCCAAGTTTTTTTCCACCCAGAGGAATCCAGGACCTGAAACAAGAATAACGCATCTAAACAGAATACTTAGAGGCCTGTGTTGAGGAAATAATTTACTGCATAACTCTTCTTGGGATACCTTTCTTAGCAGTTGTAGCACTACAAGGAAAGAAGTGAAATTCACATATAACAAATTATCTCTCCCAAAAAGCCTTAAGTCTCAAACTCTGATTCTGTATTTTTTCCTTCCTGGAACCAGGTACTTTTCATATTTGTAAAACTGAAAAGTTTGGGGGGGAGGGGAGATTCAAAACTTATGCTTCAAAAAAAAGTAAAATGGACAGAGTTGAATTGGCTCTTATCATTGAAAATAGGATCAAGATCCTGTTTGGATCAACTTGACTATTATACTGAATTATTGCAGATTTCCTTTTCACTGAAGTTAGGAAAATCTTGGGTTTTTCTACCTTCAGCTCCAACACGTTTAGAAACAGTTTTATTTTCTTGGCTGTCTTAAGAGCCAGTAATAATCATCATGGATAACCACGGGTCTCAGTCTGCATGCATAGATTGAAATCATTAAAATTCGCATACCTGGAACCAAAACAAGCCCTCACAAGGCATTCTCAGCAAGATACCCTAATGAAGTAAGTTCCTCTCTCCTTCTGGGAGGTCTTCAATCAACTCTAACTCTCTCACAGATATCAACCTGATTGGAAGGCCTTAACTACAGTTGTTTCAGCTGGTTCTTTCACATAGTAACATCATGCAACAAGTCTTTTAAGGGAAAGGCTTTACCCACCTCTTTAGAGTATCCTGTGATGTCTATCAGAATCAGAACAACAGAACTTCATTGCTGAATTTTCAATTTTCTAAGAGGGAATAAGAATCTCAAGCAGAATGAAACTGTTTTCACTGAACTACACTCAAGACAGACTGATTTAAGAATGTACCTGTAAGCATTAGAAACAAGGAGAGAAACTGCCCTTGCCAAAACCTTATACAAATATATCAATAAGTAATGACGGGTGGAAAGATAAAAGTTTGTAAAAGCATTAAGTAATGCTAAACAGCAACTTAAAAAGAATATAGAACTAAATTTTCACATCATAAAATTCAGCTTTTTTGAAAGGAAAAAAAAAAAAAAAAACAGCTGAAGCCATGCTAGGAGGAAAAAAACCCAACAATTAAACTCAAAGTAGTCTGAGATTCTGCCAGACTTACTGTAGCCTTAGCTGCTAGATCCAGTTGCTCAAACTCTATCAGTAACAGTTTGAAATAAGTGTGGTGTGTTCGGGTTTTTTTATATATATACACACACACGCGCGCACGCACACACACACACACATATATATATATATATAAACTCAGTTGCTGAGACACCTGAAGACCATAAAACAATAGCAGCAGAATGCATTTCTCTGTTGCATTAATCAAAATTCCATTGGACAAAATTGGCTATAGAATCTGCCTTCCTCCATTCACAAATAATTTTGGGCTTAATTCCTTTTAGCATACAGAAAGAGATTTAAAGGCATTACTAATTCTTTTCTGCCTAAGCTCACCACCCAAAACTAGAAAATGCTAGGTAATAAAACATTCACATAAACATCAGACACACGGAAACCTAGCTGATATATAGAAGATCCATGCAATTTGCATTTTGAAATGTTGACCGTTATAGCCAAATCTATTAGAATATATCTTATCTCTATCACTATTGCACAAACTGATTTACATACAGTAAGATGATGCTTAAACTTGAGAATCCTTTATTTATTTTAGAAATAATTCAACCATGTTCACTATGTCTTTATATACAAAGCATCAAAGCCATATCCATATATCCATATACATGATTTGAGAGTTCTCAATTCCAAATCAATAGCAATATACCAACTTCAGCAGTGCCCAAAGCTGAGAGAAAATATACACAACCACTGATCCTCTTACACACATTTCCACTGTTTGTATCCTTACCACAACCCTTTCGTCTGCAGTTTCAACCACAACCAGCCACTAGAGCCCTTTCTGATTTGGGAGCATCAAACATTATCTTCAGTGACAACGTAATCAATAAAACTATACCAACTTGTACGACTGCAAGAGAGCAAAAGGTACAAAGTCAAAAAGAAACACTTTTATACCAGATTAATCTGAAGGTTTTAAATGACAGAAGTTGTTACATTTCATTTTTACATGGGTCTTCTTTTAATATGATCTTTATACAGCAAAGATGTTTAAATAGAACAGCACATGCCCATTTGACCAAGACATAAGTTTGGGGAGATATCACTTAAAAAGTTGAAATACGGATTAAGGAAGTTTTTCATAACACAGATTTATCTTAATAAAAAGGATTTTTCAAAATCCCACTTTAAAAAAAAAACAACAAAGAAGGAAAAGTTAACAGTTTAACCATTTTGGATCCTTGTTTAATATTGTCTCCCACATATGTCCAGCAGTAAAAATAAAAATGGTACTTCATGAAAAGAGCTAACAAGATATTCTGTCAAATGAGTTTGGAAAGTAAATAGAAAAACATGGCAACATGAAATTCTCATTTATCAAAATCATCTTAAATCTTTAGGTATGGCAGAAATACATTAATCCATTTTCAACTGAGCTCATGTGTCTGTTGGTATTTCTTGTAACATTTTAACCACCAAGTACTTTTCTATGTAGCATAAAAAGTTTGCAAAAAACAGCATAATAATGAAGCTAATCCATTTTCATTTTTAGAATGAGCTTAGTAAAAGTTTATTACAAATGCAATTTTCATCTTAAAATTAAAATATTCAGAAGACCAGCACTGCCATACATAAAAATGGAAAAAGCATAAAAATTAGCTGAACTCCTCCTGTCCAAAGAAAGAAACCAAACCAACCAACCAACAAAAAAACCCACAACAAACCACGAAGCAAAAAAAGCCTAAGTGGTTCTGCAAACTGTGGATCTAGTGCAGCCTGTTTTCCCATGATCTCCTTACTGGTTTCTCTGGTGCCAGAAATGACATAATGACATGCACTTCAATTAATTCTTATTTAAAAAAAAAAAACACAAACAAAACCCAAACAAAACCCCCCAACAAAACAAAAAACAACCACACACACAATCCCTCTTCCCTCAGTTGGTGCGTTCATGTTCTCTCTCTCTCTCAGAATTCTCTGGTGTCTAATAAAGACTGAGTGGCAGTTTTTTCTGCAATGTGAACTTTAACAAGATGTCCTCTTCCAAGCTAGTCACCTATTCTTGTGAAATCTATAATGACTAAATTAATTTAAATTGGCCCACTGATATTAAAAGTTATGGCAGGGATGACAGAAAATCATGGATATACAAGGACAGACAAGACACATGGTATGACTGCATTAAACCTGGCCCCCTAAGTCCAAAAGCGTAAGAAAAGGATTACACACATTATAGATGTTATTTTCCTGGCAATGAAGCTTAACACATTTTGCCATGCCACATCTGCATTATTGGTATTCTACCGATGACAGCAGAGTTAGGGAGATACCTCATTAGACCACACAGAATTCATATTACGCCTCATATTATGCCATTATTCACATATGCCTCATTCAGAGGCATAAAATCACTTTGCATCCTCCCAATCCCGCACATTCAAGCAGTTGGAGCCATCCCTGGAATAATACGCAGAACCTTGCTACAGCCATATTTCCTGCAACAGTGGACATCCAAGCTGACACAAAACAGGGAATCTAGATTCTTTTCATTGCTTTCACATTTTCAGGCAGCAAGAAAAGGCACAACCAGAGATCTTGCAAGATCTGACCAGGCATGGTCAGAACAGTCAATACAAAGTATGAAACTTAGTGCTTGGGAATAACATGACAGCAACATATATAGGACTACCAAAGCCGAGACAACAAAACAAGCAAGTGTTTTCGATAAGTAAATGATGATTATTTACCTGAACTGAGTCGCACTGTAATGAGACAAATTGTAGTGATCAAACTAAAGGTTGAGTTAATCTGTTTTTAAGGCAGGACATAGGCCTTCTACTAAACTACATGAATTCTTGAAACAATGTCCCATGAGTGCTTTTCAAATATCATTTGCCAACTGAACTCTAAGTCTAGATCACAATTTTCATTTATGAACTCCTAAAAGGTTGAGGTACTGCAGTAAACACTTTCTATATATTCCATAATATGAAAGCTGCACTTGGACAAGATATTCCAGCTGATGGAGGACAGCAAGCACTAGCTTTTCAGGATCAGGGTAAGGAAGAGTTGCGGTTTCCACAAGGATCTGTTGTTCATTATCACTAATATTCCATCCAAAATTAGAACATACCTCCATGCTAATGACAAGTTTTATCACTCCCTAGGTTGAAGCCTATGTATGTAGTACCAAAAATGTTATATGCCTATCTATTAAGAGTTATGTAAAGCACTCACTTCAAAAGACAGCAGTTAAGATATTCTGCTGTAAGTCGTTAGCTAGAACACATTGACAACTTCACCTCTGGCAGAAACTGGACTGTATCTGTCAACAATAACCACCCCAAAATAAATAATGACAATCAATAGAATTGATAAAAGTGAAACCTTATTAGCAAAAATAATTTGCAAGACTCAATGGTTCTATACTTCATAGCTTAATTAACAGAAATTTTAGTAATTTATCAGAAGAGTAATAATCATCGTTTAACAGTAACCTTTAAAAGAAAATCTCACAAACAGAAGACCACAGCACAAATGCATATTCCAGCTACCCAGGTAAGGCACTTTTTCGTGTTGAGAAGAAAAGATCTTTTAAAAGGTAAATGCAACATCAAGGTTACATAAGTTTTACAACACATGACATTGGACTCCCTTGTTTACTCATTTTTGTTTTCTTCCAACCCTGTTTTGCAAACAAGTAATCTGATACATACATCATTGTCAAGCATCTACTAAAATGAAGACTTTTCACTTAGGCTATGTAATATCTCCATCTGAGAACAGATCAAGTGGCACGATTAAAATGCTGAATGATATCTAACCCCCAAAATATGTGATAATGATACAAATACGCTTCTGTTCTTTCAGTCACAAAAGTTTAAAATGGTAATCTAATTACGATGCAAGGCTGACCGATTTTCTTAAACCAAAAAATTCTCCAGAGAAGTTTCCTGAGCAGGAAGACAGTTCAGTAACAAAATGTTAAATTGTGTTAGACCAACCAGCGATTTGGAAGCCTCTAGCTACTGTTCAGTTTTCAAACCTGCTTTCAATGAAATGTATTTGTACGCTAATCTCAAAGTCAATTTGGCCGTCTGATTATAGTAGAGAACTAGATGCATATGATAAGGAAAAAAAGTATACTTAAATTGATATATGTAATTTTTTACAGTGATTAGATAATCATTTCCAGAATGTGTTGAGTTTTCAGCCATGTTTAATATGAAAACAGAAGTAGTATCTTTAACATTTCTTTTATAACATATTCTTCTGGCTTCTCTTAATGCTTGCGATACATTCCATTTCTAAAGAATGAGTGATTTCTATTAAAGGACAATGGTCTTTCTATGGATCTACTAGAAAATCATCATAAAACATAAAACAGATGCACAAGCTATTACAAACACAGGTTATTCGAAATTCGGAAGTGCGCCTTACAGTGACACCCCAACGAGACACTGTTTATGTTTGACCACCAATCACTTTCTTAACATCACAGAGAGAACTAGAAGAGTGGTAACTATCACTGCAAAATGGGAGCAATGTATAATTAGGCCACTTAACAGGAAGCAAACGAATGTGAAAAAGGCTGAATCACAAAAGTGCCACCTACAGTAAAGAACATTACAGGGAAAAAAATAAATAAATCAGTGTTCAGTCAGAAAAATTAACAAAATCAGAACTCAATAAGCAAAAACTACTTTCATCAAAAAACTGAGATCTAATAACATTACGTAACCCACTACAAGTTTTATACACTTCAAAAAACAGTCACTGTCTAAGACGAAAGCATCTTCTTAAATCTGAATAAATATGCCATCAGTTTTCCTATTTACAAGCCTTCACTAAATACAAATTAAAAATTAAGAGTTTCTGAAGCTCTAATTCCTCTTTTGGCTTTTTTGTAAAGTATAAAAAAACCACAATAACAGCCATGCGACAACAGGCAAAGAACAGCTGAAGACTTACCTTGCATTCTACGACACTCTGATCCGATTCACAGGTAACATAGATTTCATCAACTGCCCGTCTGAGATTGTCAAAAAGAAATGCCCAGTATCGAGCTCGCAGATCAACTTTTCGAGGCTGTCTTGTTTTTGTTGGGCTTTTGTCAAAGCTTTTATCTCCAGCTGCTGCTGATGTTAATTTACAGTCTATGGTAGTGCTCTGAAAAAACAAGATACAACAGAAAAGGAAAACAACAAACAGAAGCATGGTAAGGGGTTGGGCTTCTGTGCAACACATTTTTTCAACATATTCAAAATTTGTAAACAAGAAATTTTTCACTGAAGAAGGCTACATCACCCCACTGACTTGAGTTTTTAAAAACACACTTTCTTACCTTAAATATTTGCAGCAGCTATGTAGAACTAGATTCTGTTTCTTTGACATTTATAATGTCAACATTGACACGGAACAACAGTACAAGATATTCTGCCTCTTAGCACATTGGAAAGTTACATTTTTAATTACATATCCTGTATTACTTATTCTGACAAGATGAAAATACCATTTTACTAACAATAACACCAGCAACATTCCATCACAGTTAAATTCTATTACCAAGACATTACATACAACTTTATAGTTTTTAAACCCTCATTCTAATATATGAGCATTAATGTCAGCGAAATGCTGATGTGGCTCACCCTTTGATCGATATGTTATGGCTACACGGCAGAGGAGATGCCAGGAAGCACTGCATTAGTTACGAAAGGAAGCTTTCACAATTTAGAAGACTACTTGTACTATGATTTTCACTTACCATATTGTTAACATTGCAAGCTCAATTCAACCCAATGTAAGTGCTGTGCCAATGAACCAAGTTGCTCCTACTTACACCAAGTCTGAAAGTGTTCTCATGCTGTTTTAAGTTGTAATTTAACAGCTTTAACTACAATAAATCTGCTGTTTGATTTTTAGTGTTGATATGCGGGCTAATTGATCTAGTACTACTTTGCTGCACAGATGCAGAGAACTGCCAATATGTTAAATGTGATGGGAGCAGAGGGAGGACATCCAACTGTCTTCACAAATGCTGGCACAGACAGGAATCACTACGTACCTACTTGGAAGTACTGTTATGCCACCTCAGTGTTATGTATCTGTTGACCTTGTGCGTTCAGCTTAATGACTTATATGGGGTTATGTCTCCTTGAGAGAGATATACTGTCACTTATCTGCACAGGATATTCCAAAGGATTCTGAAGCATGCCTATTTGGCTGAAAATACCAAACCAGCACTTGGCCCCATGACACTGTCCTTATTAAATCTGAAACTCTCTCCCACAACAACAACAAAAAAAAAAAAACCAGAAAAATCCTGCAACCATGCCAGACTTCTATAAGCTTCTTCATTTCATAGTAGCCAGGTGGATTACACACCTCCAGTAAACCCAAAGTGATGCGCAACTGTGTGGCATTTGGTGATGGAGGTATTAGCTATGTGCTGCAATAGTCTGGTTGTTTTTTTTTTTTCATTAATGCATTCATTCTAATAGCACCTTTAATGCAGTTTTCATGCACTGGTCCACTGTGGCACAGATCTCCAAAAAGTCAATTCTTACTGGAGTACACTTGTAGGGATTACTGCAAAATTCCATTCTAAAAACTACTTTTGGTGACTGAATAAAAACAATCAAAACCAACATTGCACAAGCCAGTACACAGAGTTTGTAATTAGAATGTCTAATCACTAACTAGAAATACTGTAAATAGCAGAACAATTGACTGGGATTCAAGCCTTTTTGTCCCCTACGTAAAAAGGTGGAAAATGTGATTTCTTTGTGCCAGAAGATGAGTTTAATGGCAGGTAAGTTTATACTTGGAGACAGAGAATTCTTATAGAAAAGTCATTTTAGACCACAGGCAACGTAAGGTAATCAGGACTGCAGCACCGTTTTGGATGGACTTATCAATGAAAGTACCTCTAAGGAAGACCTATAATAATATTTTTATGATGAAATATATAGAATAGAGACCCAAAGATTGTACGAAGTCTAGAGAAAATTTTCTTCACTCTCCTTAAGAGGATCTTTGTTTTTTGTGGATTCCTCTTGAATTCCAACAAAGTATGCCTAAGCTACAAAAAGTCCCCTGCATGTTTAGGAAACGTGTAAATGAACTCTTATTTCTCATGCTTGAATTACAGAATGGGAAAGCAGGCAATAACCAAATGATTTTTCAATCACTGTATTTAAGAATACAAATGCCTTATCTCTAGATTTTAGGGGCCTTATTTGATGAATTCACACCATAAACACAGCTTCCCATTACAAGAGAACTGAACCCTGACACAAAGATAGAACCTGACAAACCCTTTAGTAAATTCCAGAGCTCTCTTTCTTCGGTAGCCTCTCTCTCTGGGTTCCAGGCTGCTTATTCCCCCCAGCGCTCTGACTACCTGTATCACACATTATTAAACACAGCAAATTCCGCTTTGTAATTAGGGAGGTAGATACAGGGCTATCAAGATGGTTATGCTCTCACCTGTGTGTGTTCAGATTCTAATTTTTCAGTAAGAAGGGGAAGAATGGGCACGTGATTTACTACAACCATACTAACATCTCTGCTACTCTTACACGTATCTCAAAATGCTCTAAGTGTACTCCAGATGAACCCCAGCTAATGTAACCACGAGAGACATTTTCAGAAAAGATGCATGTCATAAACAACCAATGAATGGGAATTTCAGAAGGGTTTCATATGTCAGAGAGTATTATGTCATAGAAGAAAAAACATGAAAGAGTCACCTCTTAAAGAACAGCTTGGAGAAAAGATGCTCCTTAGCTGAGGCCTTGTAAATAAACTGTTGAAGCAAAGCTTATACTGGCTAATTTACAGCTCCTTTAAAATACAGTTTATAATGACACAACCTTAACTACAGAATCATAAATAGCTATATTAAAACAACAGTGTTACCTTTTGCTGCCTGTATTTATAAAATGTGACCTTGGTAAAGTGATTAGGTTTCTACCCATTCAGCTAATATTGCCGATATGAAGGATCAGCTGTTTTGGAATGGGAACCATGCATAATTTACACTATTTGAAAGATACACTTGAAAATGTATCTTTCAAAGACAGTGTCATGGAATATGTTTTGATATTTAGCAATAAATGTTATCCACTCACTATATTTGGCATCCATTCATCATCCTTCTTGTATGTCAGCCACATTTTACTTAGGAAAACAGTATGTTGAACTGTGTTAACTACTGTAAGTTGCAGCAGTTCCATTATTACCCCTGTAAGCAGATTTCCAGTGTCTGAGTAAAACCTAAGCAACATTTACAATTACTCATATTCCAGTAGAACACCTTTGAAAGGATGCAAATGCCTAAACTACCAAACTTCTTGTAAATACAATCACACAAGCAGGTAAGCATTGAGTTGGCCGTTAGTTAATAGAAATAATATTTTAAGTTCCTGAGGCAAGTCAGTTCAACACTGTACATTTGAATTTGTCACAGCCTGGTATCTGCCACTCAAGGAAACAGAAGTCAGTTTTCAAAGAAGCAGCCAAATTGTGTCCCATGTTTGGCACCTCAGTCTCCAGAAATTCCATGAAAAAAGATCAAACTCTGCAACCTATTTTCAAACTTAATCAATTTTGACTGGCACCAACTTCACAGAAATGAAAGCCAGTACTCACTTAAGAGTTGCAGCAAAGACTACTTTTAATATAAAGATACTACTATTTTATACAGACTGCTATATTCTGTACAAATGTTTAACACAAGCACCAAAAAATTACCAGGACTTCTGAGTTAATCTGTATATTGTTCAGCAGAATCTTTATCTATAAGCATCTTAAGTATATTTTCTAATGAATCAAACTAACCTTTCACTGTGAAAAGAAATGCTGGATTAGGTACAGACTTTTCAAGACTGTAGTTTCTGTGCTGATGTACAGCTATACCTTTATTATTCTTATTCATCCTTCCTGGAATTAAGTTTTAATTAAACAGTATTTATTAAAAGTATGTACTTTTGACCAGATCATATTTCTCAGTGTCATGCTCAGGTTGAGAGTGGTGCAACAGTGAAACTCAATTTCCAGAGATTATCATCTCTTGATGTCTCTGGTATTCAGGGGGAACGTATGGGCACAGGACAAAATATTTCCAACAGTGTAATCTGAAGAAAGATAAGGCAACAATCCCACACCTTCACCAAGATGGAGCTATACCCAAGCCACATAAACTCTACCTACGTCCTTGTACCTAGCGCTTCCAACTAACTCTCACTTTGGTTAGCAGTTGAGGCATAAGCCTCTTTCCACCGACAAGACACAAGGATACAGAATTAAGTTTTTCTGAGCAGAGTTCTAAAGCTCCAATCCTGCAAACTTCTACATATCATTCTTAACTGGGTATAAGTACTTACTTTTGAATCTTCTAAGGGATCTCAGATCCCTTAGCCTTTGACAATATACTTATCCAAAATTTAATCCATGGTCAACAACTTTGCAGATCATCACATGTTACAAAAAAAAATCATCACACTGTTTACAAACACACCAAAAAATAGCTTGCCTTGGCCTCCCAGCCCCTTAAATAATATGCATGTTTACCCAAAGTGTGATGATGGCTTATATAGACATGATCTAGCAGGCCTACACTGAAGCTTGTCCTCACTAGAACAACAAAACCCACCCAAGAACGGCAAAGATTCAGAGGGGCTAGTTCATATTATCTCACTTGTAGTGAGAGTTCAAACCTTCAACTGCAGAAAAGGTAAAGCTTTTGTGCCTTTGAAGTTAAGAAACATGGGAATATTCCTTCTTATATCTCAAGTAACTCAGCGTGGATGATGAAAGTTACATTAAAACCGAATCTCTTTTCTTTTTTTCCAAAATAGTTTCAGTAACTTGCTTTGGAGTTCTGGAAAGTATGAAGTGTATATTTATTCTCAGGATGCCAAAATTTATTGAATGTAGACTTGCCAGCACCCTACTGAGAAGATGAGGTTGATAAGACCATACGAAAGAGCTCTTGTAAGTTTATTTTCTTGAGATTAGTGGCTCATTTATATGTAAAGGAAAATTAAATTTGAAGGCTCAACAAACATAACAAAAAAGCCACCAATTTACAGCAGTATCCAGTGTCTGAAATGCAGTAGAAATAAAGGTGCTGAATGCCGAACTGAAGTGCCAAGATGCACAGACACTCGGCAGGCCATTTCAAACCTTAATTGTACCCACTAGGAATGCACTATGTTTCTACAATATAGTTTTAGTATAGCAATCCCGCACAGAGCCACTCAGTAACAATCAAGTATTCTCCTGAAAACTCATGATTTACATAATCCCAAGTGACATAATAGAGAGAACCCAAACTATGCAGCATGTTACTCTTACCTAAAAGGTTCTGAGGATAAACCCTTACAGGGAGCCGCAACTATATCAACAGAATTCCACCTTCACAGAACAAAACCAGGATACACAGTGTTTGTAACATACTAGTATGTGAAGAGAGAACACGAGCTTAATAGCTGCTAAACTAAATTAGGAAAATAACACGCCTGTGTTTTAAAGATGCAAATACATCTCTACGGAAGCAGAACATTTTTTCTTTTTTTCAAAAAATAACATCATCCATATGCCATACTATCAAAATCTGACAGACTGTCTCAAAATACTAAATGGCTAAGGCCATACTAATAGCTAAATCTATTAATCAAAGAAAAGCAATCATTAAAAATATTAAACGTGAGGAAAGATTGACGTATTATTTTATAATGTAATAAAGATTGTCATTCACATAGAAAAAAGATGAATAAAAATAAGAGCAGTTTCTTCTTGACACTTCTCATTCGGACTTGCTTTCCAGTCATAACTCTCAGAAATTTTACTCACGTGGACTAATTTTTCCAAAATAGGATTACTGAAATTTTAAACCAAAATTCTTCAGCCATTAACACATGAAGTCAGGAAATAAAGCATGTCCTTAAATTAGAAATTGGGCAGAAAGGCAGCCTTTGTATAAGCAGCATGCTTATACGAAGAATAACCTGTATCATTTTATTGTTGAACAGCACCTTCCCTTAAAATAACTTTAATGTCAAGAAGTCATGCACCCAGAGGTTAGGAAATGACAAAAGTAAAGGTTGAGGAAGATAACCTACATTCTGGCATTTTTTAACTTCCGAACAGTTGACTTTGAAACCATTATGCTTTAAAAATGCAACGTGTGCACAGTTTTTTATATATATTATTCAGCCAATAATGTATCAGTAATATCACAAAACATTTATGTGTTGTAAATTTTATGTCATAACCAAAATAAAAAAATGAGCAGATACCTGTTTTGCAGTCTTGTGTGTTCCATGAGTCACCCTCTTTGTTTTTCCACCACCTTGCCATTTTGATTTTCCTGTGGGAGAAGCAACTGTTTTAATCAACAATATCGATTTTAATTAGATAGAGCATTCTAAAACGCACATACCCCATCTTGCAATGGACTGATACAGGCCCAATTTATGAGTTAAGAGGTTTGTAGAATTGTATATTCCAAATATATATTCCACAGTTCAGAATGTGGATAATGCCAGAAAACACACAGAAAATGAAAAAAATTACAAAGACAGACAAGAATTACAGACTTCATTCAACAAAGATAACCTACCTTTAAGTGCTCAGTGCCCCTGAAAATCATATCATTACAATCTACATATTAAATATGATACTCATTTTCTATATAGATTAAAAAAAAAGTCTGCTCTTGAATGACTTTGATCAGATACTACAAAATTAAAACAAGGAATATCTTTCTTAGGAAAAACAAATGCAATAATTTAGTTTTTCTCAAATTGTTCAACCAACCTACCAGTAGATTTACATATTTTCTGTCAAGAAAGATAGGGAAAACCAGAACTTAGGACTGGACTTAGTTCACCTACATTTAGGTAGCCAAAGGAAGAGAGCAAAAACACAGAGCATAAGTCAGTTCCCTTAAGATCCGAAATGCCTTCTCAAATGTACCTGTCTCCCTCCACTGCTTATATGAAGTAACTTTAGCAACAATGCTTCCAAAATCAGTCTAAATTCCCACAGTCAGAAAGGATGATTTCAGGTCTCAGTGCTGTCATGGTGGCAATTTCTTAACTGAGTAAGAGTTATCTTTGCACAGATAAATTTGTGTTAGCCTAGACCTACCTGACATGTTTGCATTTAATCTTTGAGATTTGCTCAGGGGTACTTTAAAAAAAATTTTTTTTAAAAGTTTTATTCCCCCAACTTAGTATCTAACTTGCGCAACATGAAAAACACAGGATCCAATTACCAAAAATGTAAGCAAGTAAAACAAAATACTATGGCAAGAGTACTCTCCACCACAGATTACATCTAAGTTTCAAGAT
Source organism: Theristicus caerulescens (assembly GCA_020745775.1). NCBI lineage: Eukaryota > Metazoa > Chordata > Aves > Pelecaniformes > Threskiornithidae > Theristicus > Theristicus caerulescens. Next base: position 29,140,235 of record CM036566.1, on the reverse strand, counting down.
TATTTAGCTGGATGAAGCCAAGCAAATAAATGCATTAGTTGAATACAGTTCCTTCCTAGTCCATGGAGATCATTCTTGAATTTCAGAATTGTTGAGTTTTTAACAGTTCTTAGGCCAAATTCCCTAACACAGTCCAGCTGTTTTACATTGCTCTGGTTATGTAAAGCAGCTGTAAACCTGTCTTAATCAAGCAGTTTTACAGCTGGTTTGCATCATTGGCTATTCCAGGGAACAAGGCCTTTAATTTTAAAACAAATTAAAAATTATTTGCTTGATAATTCATTTTTAAAATGCTACATTAGCCAAAACAACAGGTACAAATTAATGTATTGAACTCAATTTAGCAGCATTCAGGAAAAATTTGATTCAGCTACCGTATGTATAAAACACTCCTATTCACTAAAAAGCTTAAATGGTGGATCAGTTCCATGTCAGAATTGTGATAATATTTCAATCACCACAGTCTCTCTTCTGAGATGATTTACATTCTGCAAAGACAAGACTTTGTATGCAATGGCATACAGAACTTGCACAATGAAAAGACTTACAAACAAGTCTGGGTATGTTAAAATTAAAAAATGGCCGATGAACACACAAAAAAAAGTTGCAGTCTCTTTAGATTCTTACAAAAACAGAATACTAATCCATCATCTAAGAACTGGGAAATGTCTGAATAAGTCCCCTGTAAAGACAAAAGCAAGTTTTCAGGCACTTTCTATATAAGGCAGACACTTAGAGAAAACAAAACTTATGTAAATACCAGGTTTTGCAAACTTAAAAGCAAATAACATATGGCAGGGACTAATTTTTTCTTAAGGTGTATGGGCCAAAAAGTTTTGTCTTTCAGCAACAGCCACATTTCCAAGCTTTATTAGTCTTTTTCTTCTAATAAATGCCTCTGGTTATTAGATGTCTTCCCTTCTGCTTTTGTCCTTTTATATTCACAAGTAGTGGCAACACAGGAGCACTGCTCAATGGTTATGCGCATGTTCAGTGACTACTGGTATGTAACTATACAATACTAGCATTGCTGTGAGATGCATAGGAACTCAATGACATATGAAGAAGGGCATTATCTGCTAGGAATTTACTGAATTTTAAGGAAAGAACAATAGTGACCAAAGATTATCATCTCAATCGCTATTAAGTTGCCAATGTGAAATATATAAAGCAGCAAAGTTTTGCAGTATTCAGAGAGCTACAGTCATATTTTATACTTGAAGTCCATTTCCTCTCTGTCTGGTAATTAAAGATGAAGCACACAGAGTTTATGATTTGTGAAGACTTCCTGTCACAAAAAGCTAAGGTGCTAGTATCTCCAAAAAAAAAAAAGCCATTCATAAACTATTTTCAAAATCTATCTTTTATACTAACAGTCTCAACCATCATCCCTCTCCTCTCTCTCTTTTGGATAGTTTTACTGATAGGAGAAATGTGGGAATCGCCTTTAAATTCAGTAATTAGTAGCAGCCCTCATTTCTGTTCTCACTATGGCAGAGATCAACTGTGTATGTTGTTTCAGTGCCTTTGACATTGTTCATCATCAGACCTTCAGTAGGAACAATAACAATTTTCAACTTTCTTTTCATCTCCTTGAATGAATCTGAGGATACAACTGGGTAAGCATGCTGTTGTTTTCCTCCATTTCTCATACACAGTGTGAGAAATCTATTGTCACCTCTCTTCTTCCATGTTACCTATAAAACCTGCAAGACAGTCAGTCTACATTATAGTGCCATTGCTACATATAACCAGTCTGCACTCCAGAATCTGTCTTACTAGCTCAACTGGTGCAGTTGTCCATCTTAAGAAACATTTTTGCAAAAATGAGGCTTGGATAAGACCTGCTTGCCTGAACCTCATTTAAAGTAAGGCAGAGGCATCTGCCTGGAGGAAGCAACCAGATGAGACTGATTATTTTTGACCCCTCAATTGAGGAAGCATATTGAAGTTTCTAATATTATTATAAAACATATCTTTTTAAAAGTTTGTAGAGCAGTAGTAGATACTATTTTTCTAATCGTACAATGCTAAGGATCTGGAGAAATGACTGCCTTCAAGCATGGATATAACCAAAATTCTCCATGTTTCCATGTTTTTCCACCTCCAGATTGAATTACAGCAAGATATTTTGCACAAAATTACTTTTACAAATCGCTGTCACTGTCTCATCCAGAATATAATGGCCCTGTATTCACCTACAAGCACTGGACTGGATTCCCATTCATTTCAGTGACATTCAAGGTTTGAAACTTAGGAGCCTTAAAGAATACCCTTCCCTTCATGTTATATTCTGCCAGTTACAATCAGATCCAGTGTTTCTAGGGATTACACACAATGGTTTCAGTCACGACTCTTACAACTTCCTCACTTGGCCAAGAGAGCCAAGTTTCATGACTTTCATCACATACTGCAAAACCTATTTACTCCATCAGGCTCTTGCTAAAGGAGTAGATAATACCGCAGGCTCCCCAAAGTGTGCCAGGTACCTTTCAACCAATAAAATATGTTTCCTTACCCTGAAATGCTGAATCTACAATTTAATTCTGTATGGCGAGAGCCCAAGTGATTTTAAACAAATAGGAAATGAGAAGGGAACAATTACAAATACAAGATTTTCCAATTTTTTGACACATCTCTTAAAGTTCCAAAGGCACCTTACCTTCTATTAACATTTAAATGTCAACCCTCTGGGATATTTTAACTGTTACTAATATCACAGTTTAGATTTTGTAATAAAATTTCAGGGTAATGCTTATCTGCATGCAGTGCCTGAAATTTCATGCTAGGCATATAAAATAATTACAAAGGAAAAAATTCTGAAATCCTCTATTAGAATGATAACAGCTTTCCAAGGTGGGCAAGATCTAAGTGACTGCAATAGGCAATTAGTGGCCATAAGTTTGGAATGCAAATTTAATTCTGGAGACAGAATATCAGACTAGTGAATTTTTCACAGTTACAAGGTTCTCTTCCTAGGATACAAAGTCAACTGTACTGTTAATTAGTCTGTCCAACAGAATCAGCTGCATATTAATGAATTCTGTGAAGGAGTATTTTAATTTCAATAGTTGAAATTTGTTAACAGTCACTATCTCTTCTAGACCATTGCCACCATGTTTTGGATTTTCTCATGTCATTGATCTGTATACATAACAAGAATTTCAGATCTGACATAACAAGGGTGCACGCTGCTCCAAACCACGTAACAAAGACCTCTCCTTCTTAAGGAAATATTTCTTATTGACTGGAACTATATATTTCCATTAAAGAATTAGAAAGCTTTGATTGCAATTCTTTTCATTATTGCTCTTTTACCCATGTCCTCTACATAAAATACAAAAGTCTTTCAGAGGAAAAGTTAAACGGTAAGAAGGACACAAGCACACAATTTTTAAAGGAAACGGAAAAAGAAAGGATACAAACTGAAAAAACAAATCCAGCATTTTAATTTATCAACCCTCTGTAACACTACACCAGTAATAGCAAATGCCCATACCCTCACTGTTTCTGCAAGAAAAAAAAAGAATCTCATAACAAATAACAGTATATAATAAAATGTTAAATCACACACTGTTACTGCCAAAGCAGTACCTCTGAACATTACAAGCAGAAGAAACTGGCCAAAGACAAAATTCTGCTTTGTACAGAAGAGTTGCAGGATTGGCTCAGGCAACTTGAACCTTTGGCCTGATTTACACAACCCCTGAACGACTTAGAACTGTCCTAATTCATAATATTGCTGTATCATTCCTCAGGGACAAAATACATATTGAAAGATCAGCATAAAATGAATCAGAGCTCACTGACACCAACATATATACCCTCTATGCCAAGACAAGGGTCAAGAGATAAAGGATCTGGCTCTGCCAGACTTTCATTAGCCACAAGTTCCTTTCCACAGGGAAATTTTCCATTAGGCAATTATCATCAGATTCTTTGTATTGTGCAAAAAGGCCAGCCTATGACTTAATGAAGAAATTTTAAAAAGAAGAAAGCACCAGTGACAAAAAGTTTAAAAATTACAACAGTGCTAATACAACCAAAAGAAGGAAATGAATATAGCTACTTGGATTTTAATTATCATACATAACTACTTGATGAAGGCTAAAAATTCACTTTTACATTCATTCTTCATGTTGTGGCAGAAAATGTTAGATTGGAGCAAACATTCATCTACAACTCACATTCACTCATTTTTAAGGAAAAAGTCTTACTTAAAAGTTTCTAAAATAATATTACAAGCAAGGTAGTACTAACAAATAACAGACTCTCTAAACAGAAATTGAATCCACTCACAAGTAGCTAAAAAATACTGTTAGAAATATACTCTATGGTTCTTTCGCATAAACTCATTCATATTACTGCCTTTCCCAAAAGTGTAATTCAGAATCTATAAATAATTTAGGTCCCGATTCTAATTCTGCTTAAACAATATATGTGACTAGTCCAATAATATCAGTAGATCTTCTAACATACTCAAGAACATGCAGGCAACTGTAAGACTAGCAAATAGATAAATGCACCTTCTGAAGACAGATGTAAATGAAGCTCCTGTAAGAATACAGAACTGGCCCACTTACAAATCCACGTATTCGTGATCATAAACTGAGTGGCTGCTGCATGTGATCCAAAGCTGGGAGGTATGCATTCTAACTGGTCAGATTATGCCTAAGTCTTAAATTATTTCCATTTTGTCTTCATACATGTAGCTAACAAAAGTTCACAGTACATGATTTTCTGCTGCTGCTATACAAAATGTACTAAGAAAGCTGGGACAATGCTGAAGTAAAAGGGTCACAACCGGAAACCAAAGCCTGTAAATGTGAACATTTGTAATTAGGTTTAGGATATTTAGCTGATAAATGTAAGTTATCTGTCATTCTGCTTGTCACTGTTCAATGGAGGTACAGCTATGCATTCTGAACTGAATGTAATTTCCTTGATGAAACCTATATAAATGTCCACATACAAACACCTAAATAGGTTTTCATGCACCTCATTGTCTTCTGTCACTTTAGACTTTTCACCTTTAAAAAGAAAAAAAAAAATCATAAATACACCTTAATGCATAAAGCAAGCCAAAGACAGCTTAAACTTTGCTTCAGACATAGGGTTAAATATCTTGTAACTTAGACATAACTATTCATAGAAACATCTTTTCCACTGACAGAATCACAGAATAGCTGAGGTCGGAAGGAACCTCTAGAGACCATCTAGTCCAACCTCTCAGCTTAAAGCAGGGTCAGCTAGAGCAGGCTGACCAGGACTATGTCCAGTCAGGTTTTGAGCACGTCCAAGGGTGAAGATTGCTCACAGTTTCTCTAGGCAACTTGTTCCAGTGTTCAGCCACCCCGACAGAAAAGAAAAAAAAAAAAGAAAAAAAAAAATTCCTTTAGATACTCCTGCCTAAGTCTCAAAAGCAGCAGCACCTCCACAGGGACATGTGAGCTACAAAAATACTTGAAATGAAGTCCTCAAAAACAGAATTCTGACATCTGGAACAGCTTGAGCAGTATAAAAATTGAAGTCAATTCCTAGTTCCTTAAGTCATCATACCACAAGAGAATATTACAACAGTAACAAAACTGTTTTGAGAACTTGCACTATGGAAAACTGTCCCCACATATCCCCTTCCTTGAAGATGCTTCACAGATGTTTACCACAGACTGCAGTGATACTAAAAGAAACTTCCAAACTTATTTATTTTAGAGTATAGACAGCAATTTGTTGGATTGTTCTAAGCCATCCCTACAATTCTGAATTCCTGAGTTACAAGAGATCAGTTTTTAACAGCCTTTTCAAAGTCCAATATTTTAAGATAACATTATTATATTACACAAATATCTTGATAATACCAGCAAGAGAGAACAGTCTTAGATGTTGCTTAAAGACCAAATTAAAACAGTTTTTAATCTGTCACTGTGAAAGTTTTATAAAGTGATCTGTCTGCAGGGTGCACTTTGGAAAAAAGCTTTAAAATTATACTATGTGCACTAAACATAACCATTTATTTTTTTATAGAGAAATCCTATGGAAGAAACATGTTTACAGGTGAGCAACTCCAGTGGACAAAAGGATGGAAGTGGAGAAAGCTGGTGGAAGACTGTTGAATACATACCATCATCTTCTTTGTTTTCCAGTGGAACACTCCATGCAATTAGGTTCCTTGCTGTACGTCCCTCTTCTGCAACAATTTTCCTCACTTTGTCATGGCTATTAGAACGTTGGAAAGAAGCCTGAAAACAAGAAATACAGGGATGGGAAAAAATATATATATAAATTTTTGGTTTGATAAGTTATTTTCATCCAATATGTGGTTAAACCATCCAAAGTGGGTGCACAGGTACTGATTTTTCCTGAAATATCCGAAACAGGTGTACATATTCATTTTCACAACCATTTTTCTGCACGATAAGCAGACTGATTCATCAACATGACATGAGAGTTACTACCCAGCCCTCAGTATGGGTATGTCTACACCACATATTTTTAACTTCCATTTAATTGATTTTTCAATGCTGCTAGAGCATCACGGTAGACTTCACAAATGTTTTTGTTACCTTGTGTTAATTAGAACTAATTATCCAAAATAAAAGCTGCATGAGACCAAAATACATGTGTTAGCTGACTGGAGAGAGCCTGGAGAAAGGCACGAGATTTATCAGAACCATCTGAAACATGTATGAAAAACCCACCTCTCTTTCCCTGAGAAGAACCTAGAAAGTATTTCCTGGCAACTAAAGTTAGCTGCTACTACTAGAAAGCTGCAGCTGTTCAAAGTCAAAATGAGAGACATTCAGGATGAACTTTGTTTACCTACTAAACATATTTCTTTGCAAAATACACCATCACAAGACATTTGAAACCAAATATATTAAGAAATATTTGTATCAACTGATAGATGTCAACTAGATCAAACAGTGTATCAAGTTATTCCTCAGAAAATAATTTGAAACAAAGCCAAACCATATCCTGTAATGATAAATTTATGTACCATGATAGCACGAAACTGCTGACCAAGTTATCTTTAAAAACTGACAAACTTAACCACAAAGAAGTTACATAAATCTAAATATTATTTTAGACAGAAACAGACTGATTTTCTATAGCACTAAACAGAAGACGCATTTTTCCTCTTTTTGTTCTTACCATCATATGACTCAAGCCTGCAAGCACTTTGTTTTACAGTGCTAGTATATCTTTAGAACAAGAATACAGTAAAAATTAATATAGCAGATGCATGGCTATAATTTATTAAGGTGGTAGGAAACACAACACAAATGAGAAACTGCTTTTACTTTAATGCTTTAAAGACTAGTATTTAACTTGGGTTTCTCTCATCTGGATGTCCTCAGTTGCTTGTTTCAAAGCTGCAGTGTGCCATCTAGCGCTCCACAGACCTACCTATCACCATGTATTACAACGAAAATAAAGAAAAAAATAGTGCTGCTATGTAAATGAACTTTTGGAAAACCTAATGAAATAAATAAAGCAGATTATATATTTTGGCCCAAAGAAACGCAAGTAAAGCACATAAAAAAACAGAATCTGTACTAAACTGGTTCTGGTCTATCCTTACTCTATATAATTAATTGCCTATTCTCACTAGGAATTTTAGTAAGAGTGACCATTTCTGCTGAATCAAGTTTGGTTTGAGTTTTTAATCCCTTGTTGCTTAATGATACACTTCCCATCATCGATCTAAGAGTTAAAGGTCCCCAAATATCACATAACTTTTAAAATCACTTTAAACTACTGTATAAACTCCTAATGTAAATACTTCTGGTAACTTACTTCAGACCAGAGTCAAATAATTCTAACCTAAGCACCCCTGAAATGTGTCTCTCTTAAACCAAAAGAAGAATGTTCAGACTGCATTCTGTATTAATTTATTCTCAAATCTTCAAAAAAGACCCAAACACTCACCTCAGCTGGAAGTAAAGCTAATCTATGGCATCCCCAACTGCCAAAAATGAAATAAGTAAACAAGTAAATCTCTCCTCATTTATTGCATCTTTTCTTTCAAATCCTCCACCAGCAGACAATGTTCACTCAGAACAGTCTACGTAATGTTTAACTATGGCTTTCCTACAGCATAAGCCCACTCATTCTTGCCATACACAGAGGACTTGGAAACCATCTGAATTTTTTTCTTTCCTATTATTTTTTATGCTGTTATGTTCCATTTCATCCTTCATTGGCCTTCCTATCTTCCAGCCTTACCATCCCTATTCCTTTAATCTCCCTTCTCACGTTTTCCAGATCTCAGAGTTCAAGTTTTCTGAATCTGAGCACTTAGGGTTTTCTCTTCCAGATTGTTTCCAACTGATTCACATCTGTCTTTGAAATACAATGTCCAAAAGCAGATACAAATACTTCAGTGAAGACTTTCTCAATGCTACACACTGTGGACAGGTTATTCACATCTTACAGATGATACTCCTATTTGATCATCTCAAAATGATGCATAGGGTTTTTTTGAAATATGATATTACCTTTTCATCACTTACGATGTAATCATAACACATATGTCATGACATATCACACATAAATTAGCACAACTTACACAGCCACAGAATAACAAAGCCTGGAAGGGACCTCTGAAGGTCTAGTCCAAGTCCCTGTCTCCTGGTCAGAGCAGACCCAACTCTTCCTAATATATAAGCAGAATTTCTCTTGTTGCATATATGACCTTCTATAATCCCAAGGTTCCTTTCTGCACAACTGCCACCAAGACAGGCGTTTTCCATCCTTATTTCTGGAAATCATTACTCCCAAGTAAGTGTAAAACTTTGCATTAGTCCACACTAAACTGACTTTTAAAATTATTTCTTTTTTTACAAGCCAGAAAGGCTTATAAGGAAAGCAGAAGTATCTCAATGTGACACTTCCAAGTACTTTGTATCATGAAACTAAGGCCTGACTTAAAATTCTAGTCTCCGTAACTTAGACGCCAGTCAAAAGAAAACAACAAACCCTTAAAGGAGGCCTTAACAGGACAGTTAGCAGTAATGATGTGTACAGCCACAGAGAAGTGTAAACTATTGTGCCAAAGGCCATAGTGGCTATCAACATAGTCTTTTCATTTGACTAGGCAAGAGCAAGCTTTAACACCTTCCTTCGTATGAGTGAAGTGATACTGATACATAGGTTTTTGACCGCTTCCTCAACCTGAATCCCTCCTATTTGCTACTTAACTACCCAAAGAAGTTACTTTCTTCAAAGTGCTGTAGATACAATCATCTGTTAGGCAAAAGGAATGACTACAAATTTGTTTAGCCTTAAATAACAGATTTTTGTGATTTAGTCTATACTGCTTCTTTGCACAGCTATGAATATTAAAACACTTTTTATGAGGATTCTTGGTTTAATGGTGTTTATAGATATAAATACATAACTGTAAACAAAACCACCAGTTTCATCCAATGCAATCATTCTCAAAGAAAATTACTTCAGGTCTAATCTCAGCTGCTTCAAAGAACACCACTCTATTAGTGTAACCAAAGATTACAGTCTTACACTAGAACACAGGTGGGATGAAAGCAGTTTAAAATGGGAATCAGCTGAAACAAATGTCTTAAAGTCCAAAAAAACTATATACTAACACAACTAGAAATGATGCAAAAACAGAGGAAATACTCAGATTTCTTCTACAGTAAAATTCATTTTTGCAAGTTTCTCATCATGATGTTAATAACTTGATTCAGTTTCTAGAATCAATACTTTCAGAGAAGGTGCAAGTGACCCAATTTGTCAGTGAATCCCAACATGAAAATTTAGTTTTTCTTGCAGTAGGAAAAATCCTGCCACATTGCTATAGTAGCTGAATGTCTTACCATCATGTTATAGCCTTCCTCCACATCAACAGGCTCACTTATTACATTTTTGGACGACCCCATTGAGTTTTCATACCTGTGTCAAAATAAATACAATTAATCATTTTCACTTAAACCACTTCTAAAGTTAATTTTAACTTCTTAGCAGCATTTATGTCATGGACATCTGATGAACACAGTAAGGTTTTCAAAAGATAGTTTTATTTGTAAAGTGTTTGCACTGCTCCTTATTAATAGTAGCCAAAGGCCCAAGAAGAAAACAAAGAGAATGACCCTACAGAAAAATGTAAATGTGTATGTAGTAAGATAGTAAACAGCACAAGGAATATTAAAACTTTAAAACAAATCATTGCATGGACTGCTCTAGAATAGTGAAAGGCAAGGAGAATAATCTTTCCTGTGATAAGAGGACCGTGCAAGTTGGTTATTAGTTCAAAAAGAAAAGTTAATCAAAGACATACCAAGAAATCAGTATCAGATAATTAGCAGTGAAACAAAATAAAATGCAAAACTTCTGTTAAAAAAAAAAGTGATGGTTTCTGTAGAAGTCAACTCTAAGAAAGTGAACATTCTTATCCACTTATTCTGTAGTTTTGAACTACAGAACCATTGCCACAAATGCAGAAGTGCACGGGACTAAATATTTATAGATTTATCAAGAATTTCCAGAACAGTGATAACAATTCTGAAATAAAATTAAAACCTTGGCTTCAAGATTGAAATAAATTCTAGCCAGCTACTGATTAGAGTGCAAAAACTTCCCTGCAACAGTTCTTATTCTTTTGAGGAATCAGATGTTAACCAGAAGGTAGAGACTTCTAAATTATCAGAAATTAGGTAACAGAACAAGATTAACCTTTAATCAGATCCAAAGTGGGGTTTTGTTGGTCTTTATCATTAGTGATACTGCTTTAAGTGGGCTGTTCCCTTATTCTCCTATTACATCTTGTACTCCTCATAAATTGCTCATTTTTCTAAAAGTAAATATCCAAAACCTATGTCAACAAACAGGCAGTTGGTAAGATTTGCGCTTGTTCGTATGCTTTAAGACAACCTACTGAGCTTATGAAAACTGAAATGCTCTGCAGCTGGTTGAAGGAGCCAAGTTTTTGAAAACAAAGTACGATTGTATTTCAGCATCACTTCAGACATCAGGATAGGCCCAGCATGAGGAGTCTTCAAACACTAAGGTATCTTAGAAAACCATGCTTTCGCTCACCAAATTAACTAGATTATAATCAAGGTGTAATAAAAGCTCATTAAACTGACATATATATTTGAGGAAAAAAAATGAAGGCCCAAGTATTTTTCCAGTACTGTAGAGCATTTGGAAATAATTTAGAAACAAGAATCCGTAATTAGAAAAAAAAGCATAGAGAAGGCAAACCCTACCCCGAGTACACTGCAAGACCTACTGTCGTGTCAGCTTTTGTAAACCATGATTTTCTGACAGTGAAGGGAGACCATCAGTTTACATTATTAACATCATTAACAGTTTTGAAAATGCAAATACTCATACAGTATGCCTTATGGCAGTTTTTAAGAGTTTACAGTACGTGTGCCTCTCCCTTCCACACATACAACTTCCACACAAGAAAGGTGGACCTGTGCAACTCCAAGTAACAGCGAGGTTTACAAGCACTGGAATCTCCCCCAGGCTGAGCAACTCCAAGTTTCCTCACAGACTGTGTTCGCGACTGCGGGCTTGTGCAGGCGTGACAGGGAAGAGAGTTACTGGGAAGGGACGGGCCCCTCTCACCGCCAGGCCGAGGCAGGGCTGCCGCGGGGCATACCCGGGGTTAGTGGAGGGCCGCTCCTCGGCAAGGCGCCCGCCCAAGCCCCCCGACACGGCAAGGCCTAACCGACACCCACTGGTCCCGCTCGCCGCCACGGGCTTCCCCGTTGCCTGTAGCAACCGGCCTCACTCCCTCACCCGGCCCCGCACCGCGCAGGGCCGGGCCGGGCCGCCCGGGAAGGCCGAGGGCCCGGAGCCGCCCGCAGGGGCAGTGCCTGGGGGCTCCGCGGGGCGGAGGAGAGGGAGGGCTGGCCCGCCGCCATCTTGTCCCGCCGCCGCGCCCCGCGCCGCCCTGCCCTGCCCTGCCGCCGCGCCCCTCCCCCGCGCCGGGGCGCGCGGAGCGGCCACTCACGCTCTCCGCCGCGCCGCGCCGTCCCGCCCGCGCGCGTCCCGCCGCGGTGATGTCATCGCATCCCGCCGCCAGCGGCCGCTCGACCGCGCGCCCGCTGCCGCGCGCTGCGTTTGCGCCCCCCCCCCCCCCGCCGGCCCGGCCCGGCCCGGCAGCCGCGCATGCGCCGCCCGCGCCGGTGAAGGCATCGCCCTCACCTTGCCCTCAGCGTGCCCAGCCGCCGCCACGGCGCCGCCGCATCCCACGTAGGGCTGGCAGGGGCTCCCAAACTGCGCACCGGCGGCACCGGCAGCTCCGCGGGCTGTGCCAGGCCGCCTGGGGCTGCCCCGTCAGCCCTGTGAGGAAGCCCCGAGGTGCCGTCTCTTCGAGCCTCCCGGGCTGACGGAGCCGCTGAGGTGATGGCGGTCGGTCCCTCAGCATCCAGCCCTTTCCTCACCAGCTGGGGGCTGGAAAATGTAGAAAATTGAATACGTGCGGGCTAATAAATAATTGCGTACAATACATTGGGTGTATGTGCAGGCAGATAGCAAAGCAGGACCTGATCCTGGGGTTTGGCACTGGTGAGGTGTGCATTAGGGTACTGTGTCCAGCTTGGGCACCGTGCTTGGAGAAAGATGGGACTCGTGGAGAAGCCAAGCCTTTTCGTGGGGTCTGAGGCCTGGAAAACAGGACATGTGAGGAAATACTGGGCAAGCTGAGTCTCTTCAGCCCAAAGAGAGGACAAAAGGGGGTGTGGTAGGAGTGTTCAAGCATGTAAAAGCATGGTTGTGAAGAGAAAACACAATAATCCATTTCCCCCATTGAGACAGGAATGATGAGAAGTAAGAGGCCTAAATTGTAACCAGGACAATTTAGGTTGCCATCTCTAAAACATTAAAAGTAATACAAGGATTGGTATAGGTTGCTTGGGAGATTATATATGCTTCAGTCGAAGTCTCCAGGAACAGCAGCACAAACATCTCTGAGAAGTGACACGTACACTTGGCTCTGGTTTGGAGCAGAGAGCTGAGCCGGGTGGCCCTTGAAGGTCCCATCCAAATCCCTTACACTGTCATTGTTTGATAACAAGCTTGTTGATTATTTATCAAGCAGTTGTCTGAGTTTCCACAACTGCCTCTTTGGTCTGCAGCTGAGCTGAGCACTGTGGTACTGGGGCTCCCATCAAATCCTGCTGTTCTGGTTCAATGCCAGATCAGATACCATATCAGAGGAGTGTCATTTGATAACCTATTTCCTCAGATATTAATAACTGCACTAAATGCAAAGAAGTAGAAAAACAGGTCTGTAATGTCTGCAGACTCTAAAAAACTTCAGGATACTTTGTGCAAGGGGTTATGAAACAACTGGAACGCTCAGAAAGTTGTATTTGGGTACTACTAAAGCAAATGACTGCCATTTTGAAATCAAATCGGTATTTAAACCCAATTATAAGTAAATTGTTGCTCAGTTTTTTCTGAGCACACCAAAATCCAACAACTCTTATAATGGAAGAAAGAAGGGTAATCTTTGCATGCAGGTCTTAGATGCACTGAACTGTCTTGTATGCAGCTTAAAATGTTTACATGTGATGAAAACAATTAGGAGAATATGTCAAAATGGAAGTCTATCTAAATAAAACTACTGTAAATCCATTTATTCTGAAAGTGTATAAATTACATGCGTTAGAGTAAAGAAAATGAAGGCTTATTCAATTTGGGCAGTGATTTATAAAACTAAAACATAGAAATGTGAAAAAAATATAGTAAAAGCTGGACAGATAACGTCACTTGCTAGAAATAACTGTTAAGAAACTGCTGTTTGTGTTGCTGGACAACTGCTCTCGTGCCAACAGTGTAACAGGAACAGACTTACATTTGCAGATCTCATAGAGAAGTCGTCGTGCGTTGAACGTGGCCTTCTAACATGAATTCCTTTGTGACTGAAAGAACAGCTCCAAACAGATTTGTGAAAGGCTGTATGCAATTTGGCTTGAGGGAAGGGAGGATTTTTCAGAAAAGTCAGAAAGTTCAGCACATAAAAAACTTTTTCTATGGCATGACTTGTATTCTGATTTTAAAATAGCTTCGCTTATGCTCTCTTTTTACTTACAAGTCACAACAGTGAAGCATTTGCTGTGCACTTGGTGAAATATGTCGAGGGAACACGAGAGCCTCTGTCTTTTTTTTTTTTTCCTGCATCCATACCAGAATGATCTTGAATTTCATTGTATGACTGATTAACTGCGTGCTGGGAAGTGTCTGGATTGTATTTTGACACAGGCTAACTACCAAGAGAAGAATATGATTTCCTATGTTTTCCCTCTTGCTGAGCTTCAGATTTTTTTTCCTAATGTATAGGATATAACAACTTGTTGGTTTTGCTTGCTTTATTGTTCCAGTTATTTGTATTTCCTCCTCCTCCTATCTGCAGTCATCTTGGCATATGAACGTATTGTTAATAAACCTGCTCTTTGCACATCTACGTTGAATTTGTTATTTGGAGGCTATTACTGTTGTTTAGTCAATGAAATGTATAATCTGATACACTTGTCAACCCTTGAGATATGCAGCAAAGAGGTTTTTTGGGGTGTTAGTAATGCATTAGACAAAGAAGACAAAGCATCTTCAGTACTATTTCAGAAACCAATCAGATCTTATTTTTGTTTTGCTTGCTTATAGGATTTGCTTTGTCTACACATGCCACAAGTAGTATGATTTAATTCACATTTTGTATATGTGATTTATATAAATACTGATGGGAAATTTGACATTTAAATGAATAAAAGATATTAGACTCAACTCACTATTAGATTTTTTTAATAGAAAGACATTTCTTTTGTGGGCAGGAAATTGCAATAACACATTTAGTGATTCATTGCAATATTTTATTCTCAGATCTTCAAAATGAACTGTTGTAGCTCTTCACAGTTAATAGAATTTGAGGTTAACTGGGGAGCAGTACATCGCTATCGCCACGGAAGAGACAGGACGGCGCAGCAGACAACCTCCATTAATTGAGGGCTCTGCTTAAACCTGGCAACAATTGCATTTCTGGAAATCCAGGTAGGTTAATCTCACTTCTTGCTGTTTAAAAGAGGAGTTCCAGAAATACACTAATATTGAAAGGAGAAATAACAAATGTGACGATGACCTTACATAAATCTCAATTAATCCGGTAAGAATGATTAATGTGACCTCAGTGGGCTCGGGATCAGAGCAATCCCAATTTCATGTGACAGCTCTTAGGAATGGTATTCCTGGGGAGGCCCCCTGCTCATTTATTCCATGTATTTTTAGTTTCTCTGAGTGGTAAATGTGGTTAAATTTATTTTACAGCTTTCTTTTCTATTTACTGTGTTGAATGGTTATGAAAATTCGTACTGATCCACCTTGTTAACTCATTTATAAAGCATTGCTTCCCTTTGTGTTAGAAGTGTTATTTGTGAGTTGGGTCCTCAAGCAAGAGAAACGTTTGTTCCTTCTGGGTGTAAAACTTTTACACTGATAATCTTCCCTCATGCCAGGCTTTGCTGATGCTTGTCTGAAGTTCTGGTAACAGTCACTTCAGTCTGCCAGGCGTCACTGATGCTTAAAGGTTGGAAAATTATCTCTGTCTTGATAGCGTTTGGTATCTTCCACCGATACAGCATGAAGGGAAGGCCTGGGCAAGAGAGGAGGATGAACTGTCGTGTTCTTAGCCAGCTGTGCCCCTTTCACCCCGGCGACACGCAGGCCGGGTGCGCCCCGCCGCGCCGCCTCCCGGGCCCGCCCGCCGCCTCCGAGGGGCGCGGGGCCGAGCCCCCCGCCGCCGCTCGGCCCGCCCTCCGCAGCCCCTTTCCCCGCCCCTGGCCGCCCGTCCCCTGCTCCGCGGGCGCGATGCGGTGGCGGCCGCTGCTGCTGGCGCTGGGCCTGGCCCTGGCGGCGCTGGGCGCGGCGCACGGACAGCACCGCGCCGACTACGACCGGGAGGCGCTGCTCGGCGGACAGGTGGGCGGCGGCGCCCTCCGGCCCGCGGCCGGGCCTGGGGCGGGCGGGAGCGGGCCGGCCGCGCCGCGTCCCGCCGGCGAGGCCGCGGGGTGGGCGCCGCCGGGCTGGGAAGGGTCCGAGGCGTGCGGGGGCGGCGGGCTGACGCGCGGCTCCCTCTGCGGCAGGAGGAGGCGGAGGAGTACGCGCGGCTCAGCCCGGAAGAGCAGCAGCGGCGGCTGAGGGCCATCGTGAAGAAGATCGACTCGGACGCGGACGGCCTCCTCACCAAGGGTAACGGCGGGCGGCGGCCCGGCACCGCGCCGGCCCGCGGGGCTGCGTGCCCCGGAGCCGAGTTGGTAGCAGGCGTGGGGGCTTGACCGGCGGGGAGCGGGCTTTGCCCGTGTCCCGGGTCTGGCCCAGCGCCCTCAGGGAAGGAAGAGACACGCTCTCCCCGTGACACAGCCGGTGACACTTAGGCTGGGGAGAATCTCCGTGAAAAACGTGACGACCCTCTCGCACAGTGCGTCAGAAGTACCAACAGACTTTATAGAGAGGGTGTTTCAGTCCCTGAGGTTTCTGGTTTACGTGATGAAAGAAGTGAGGGCTACCAAGAGTGAGGTAACATGGCTAAGAGAGCAATACTCACTTGCAGGTACCGGCTTTGCACTTGTACCTGCTCCTTGCAGTCTGAAGCCCCTTTGAATCAAGTGGATTTCTGTGTTTGAGATCCTGTTTGTGCAACTCGGAGAGCAAGTTTAAGAGGCAGAGAAAGTACACTGTGGCCATTAATACTACATATATGCGCTTCAATACCTGGTGACGCTGAGGGATCATCTATTTGTTTCATCACAATATAGTATCAAATGTCTCTTCCCAGACAGGTTTTTATCAGTCAAACTTGTGAACTCCACAGTAAACTCAGACCCTTCCTTTCAGTGCATCATCATGACACTTTCTTAATTTAATTTTTAAACTCATTATGAAAATGTATTTTTGTTGTTTTGCTGTGATTTTGACAAAAAATCAAAAGTCTCTCGTGCACACACACAGCGCAAGTAAAATCCTTGTTCCAATGCCGGAACAGTCAAATTTCATTAACATGATATTAAACATCCAGGAAGCTTTCTAGGTGAGAGGATAAAATATGGTTTTAAAGACGAGATCAACTATATCTCTTGAATGTCTTTCACTTTATATGCTGAAACTAATCAACTGCAGACTTTTCCGTGTTCCTGCATCTGACTGTGTAGAGGTGAGATATAGTATATAGCTTTGGTGGGATGGCTAATCCCTGTAATGAACAACAGGCAGTTCACAATGTGAAGGCTATATGGGAAGAGATCTATTTTAAAGTGTAGAAATTCCACCCGTACTCCATCCTCATGGTATATATTGCATCTGGTTCTCAGTGTAATGGAAACTTGCCTTCCCCTCGCTTCCCAAAGGAAAACTCAGTGGCATGTGTTTTTACACTAAGAAATGTATGGTATCGAAGCCTTTTCAGCTCAGTTATTTCTCAGTGTATTGCAAAACACCCTTTGAGAACTTTTTCCTTGCTAGTGGCGCCTCTGTTTGGAGGCTAACAGTGAGAGAAGATGTGATATATTAATACCACTTATCTAATGTTCAAGCATTAAGTATTTCTGATTAATGGCACTGGACATTATGTGTTCAGATCACTGTGCCTCGTGCCTTAAATGGTGGGAAATAAACCATGCTATAAATTATATGTTACCCATCTGTAAGAAATCATGTTGCAGTTTCTTTTAAGGCAATGCTGGTTTTGTGCACAAGCCTCGGTAGTTACAAAACATGGCACGCATGCCTCTGCACGTTCAGTCAATTCACAGAATCTGTTATAAAGTTGGTTCCTTTGGTAATACACATTCAGTATTCAAAATACATTTTAAAAATCTTTTGCTGCTTTTCAAAGATACTTAAATAAATCTAGTAAAGTTGTATTGACACTTCTACCAAGAAGGATAGAATAAGATACTTCAGTATTTAAATGCTATAAGATTTTTCTACTCCAAAGAAGTAATTTCTGTAGGATTTTTTTATTAGTCATCGTGACTTTTCAGAGCAGGATTTCAGCTGAGTTGATTTAGCTGTATAATTTCGCAAGGCAGAGGAAGTTGTCTTCCCCTTCCGGGCACCTGAAAATAACTGGATGATACTGAGAGAATACGTTTTCCCAATCTTCTTTAAATGAAGTAACTTTAATGTATTGGTATGAATTCATCTGTATATTGAGCTTTATTTCTTTTAGCCACATTTCTATAAAAACAAGTAGCTTAAAAGCGTTTCCAAAATATATAAGGCTTGATTTCAGCCCCAAGTAAAGGGAAAATATGTGTTAATATTTTATTTTGGGTAATTAAGGCAATGACAGTGCATTTAGTTTTATTTCAGTTTGTGGATTTTTCAAAGGAAACCCAAGACTGATGTGAACAATATTTTTTTGGGTACAAAGTTGTGTTTAGAGTTGTCTCTCTAAACCATACTCAGCATCATTTTCATAAAGCTTTGAAGAAAAAAAAAGGTGAAAAGATGGTACAGTGTTGATTTGCTTCAGCTTTGAAAAGGCATGGCCACAGAATCATTTCAAGCTGACATAAGTATGTCAGCAGGCACCAAAAGGGGCAGGCTGCTTGCTTCCATTGTTCAGGTCCCAGTGAGCTAAATAAGGGTACTTTGTCAGCTGAAAACGAAGAATCTTCCATCTTACGGGATAAGTTTCTAGTGATCCAGTTAGCTATGCAGCTGTATGAATGCTACCTAGAATCATTTTTTCCTACTGCTTTCCATGTGTATCAGAGAGGGATGCATCACACTTCTTCTGGCAGCACCAGTATAAGCCAGACTAAAGTAACTCTAGCCTAAGGGTAGCAATGGGGAAATGGTACTACGAAAGAAAAACTGAAGGCTGTAGCTGTGATCCTTTCTCTCATTCAGTTAACTTGAAAACAGCCATAGCATAGAGGAAACAGATTGTTTTGCTTTAACTAACCTCTTGCCTATATGCTTACATCTGAATTGCAGAGTATATTCCAGACTGAATAGACCTGTGGTATCTTCACAGTTTTTATAGTGCAGATGATTCTGATTTTTTTATTGTGTTATTTTTTAAATGTTTTTCACAGATGAGCTGAGTTCCTGGATACAGCAGTCTTTTAAACATTATGTTACGCAAGAAGCTAAGCAACACTTCAACGACTATGACAAAGATGGTGATGGATTAGTGTCTTGGAAGGAGTATAATATGCAAATGTATGATCGTGTAATTGATTTTGATGAGAACACTGTCCTCGAGGATCAAGAAGAAGAATCATTTCGACAGGTAAAATGTTTCAGCATCAGTTTCTGTAAGCTGTTGGCAAAAGGCAGCAAGATTTGTTTATTGTGACAGAACAAGATGGGTAGAGAAACCATAGCAGCTGGCACATGTTTTAACACTTTCATCTATCTGAGATAGGGGAGTAATTACAGGAAAGTAATGGAGTATTAAAGCTGCTACCAACAAAACAAAGACAGAATGAAATCGTACCTCCTGAGTATATTTTGCTAGCTGAGTGGAGTATAAGTCTATTGACAGTCTTAGCACAGAGCACAGCCTCCAGCCATCATCTTAAAACAAGATGGCAATCTATTAGATCACGTCTGTAGCCTAACCAGTGTCCTGCCTTCAGCGGGGGCCAGTACCACTGGTGTTGGAGGTAAAGGAAACCCTTGTACTCTTTAACCCCCTTTATTGCACTATTCTATCCACTTTTTCAGTTATTTCTCAAGTACCCACTGTGGGGTATCAATATTGCCTGCTTTAACATTTTCTGTCCATTAGAGACCCACAGAGAAAGCAGTAGCAATTCAGTCATTTTTAGCAATCAAAATGCAACTCTGTTAGCTGAAACTGGATGTATGAACAACAGAAGTTACGGATTAGTCTCATATATGGAAGCAAATACCTAAGAGTGGGAAGGAAAGAGAGGCAGGGAGGGAAGGTTCACCAAGAATCACCATGTAGCAAAACTTGTTTCCTTTCAAGTTACACATTTATAAGTACATGTAAATATTTCCCAAAAAGAGGGTGAGTGAGTTTTTAGACTTTTTTGCCTGCGGTGGGTTTTTTTTGGTTGTTGTTTTTTTTTTTTCCTGTGAGGATTGCTTTGGCTGCTTTTAGTAAAGTAGTAGTAGATAATACAGGATGTTGACAGAAGTGAAGCTAAATTAGACAATGGGCAGGGGCTTGTACACACTGAAGAAACAAACTGTAAAGCTTTGGAGGTCACTTAACTGAATAATTACATAGCTTTTAAATAAAACAAGACTTTAAATGGAACTACCAGTGAAAATATTGATCCCATGTTTGAGATATTGCCATCATAGGTAACTATGCTGAGGTAGAACTCCTACTCACTTATTTATGGTATAGTTTGTTTGACTGCTTGCTAGGTTTTCCTGCTTGCTGACTTCTTCAACATATATTGTAAAGAGCGAAATTAGCGGCATTGTACAAGCATCATATGGTAGCCATCTTCAGCATTTTCCTTACTTTTGGAAATTACTGATCCTACTCTAATCAAAATGAAAGGTTAGACTATGGCATTGATTTAGAATTGACATCAAGTAAACATAAGAATTTACCAGAAGGTGGCAGCCTTGTTCATCACTTCTCAAAAAAACCACTGAAGACTAGACTTTCCCCTCAATAGTTCGAGTTTATGTTGCAGTCTAGTGCTTTCTGTAGTCAGTCCTTCTGAATTGCCTTCCTGTTTAAACTCTCAACTAAGGTCAGCTTTTCTTTAAGAGTACATTTAATTATTTTGCAGAATAGTTAAGATCTTGTACTTTATTTGTTACATGTTATGCTCTATATTAATCAGGTTAGCCTAATTTTGAGAGAATTGTCAATAAATAGGATATAAACTAAGAAGTACAATTTCAAATGGTTATTTTTGAAGTATTTGTGGTCTCTGGTTTGCTGGCCATTCCCTCATCCAGATCAGAGTCGCACTGATAGCACAACACACTTAATCATGGGATTCCAAAATTTTTATAGCTCACATCACATGCAGTTGGAGTAGAGATCAGTTATCAATGGTATGGGTCTTTATTTTGTTCAAAGAGACTGTACAAAATGAAACAAGAAAAAATAGAAAAATTTTTGCACATTTGTAATACAGAAACAGGAAGTGCAAGACATTCAGAAATATGAACTTGCCTGCTTATTGTGGATATTATTTATTTTTAAAAGGCATGCTAATATTTATACTTAAAACAGTGACTTTGCTTTGAAATATGTTCAGATGTAATGGACAACGATCTTGTGTTAATCTGTCTAATCCTTCAGCACTTAAAATGGCTTCAGAAAAGACATTTTGCGTATATGATATTTCAAGACCTTATTTGAACTACGAACAGCCCTTGATGTAAATGAGATCTAGATCCAGAAGATTAAATGTCCTTACACTGTAAATTTTGGAATTTGCAATGGCTACCCTTAATTATAATCCTTGTACTCCACTAGGTTAGTTTGGGAATTGGTGACTTTCAGAAGAGGAAGCATGTATAAAGACAAGAATTCTTGGTCTTTTCATTATCTCCCTTTTGTGTTTTTGAAGCCATGGCTAAGAGTGTGTTTTAAGTATCTCCTTAAATTGAAAAAAAAGCAAGTTTTTATGCGATTCTTAGAATACAGCTACCTCAATTAAAAGTGCTGTTCGTGTTGCTCTGAATGAGCTCTTTTTAGTGAAAATATCAGTATAATATGAGTAGGTAATGTGAAACAATTAATATTCTAATGAGCTTACATCCAGCTACTATAATGTTGTTTTTCCTTTTCATTAAGTGCTCTAACTAAATCTATTTTCTAAGCTTCATTTAAAGGAGAAAAAGCGTTTTGAAAAAGCTAATAGAGATGATGTTCCTGATCTAAATGTGGATGAATTTGTTGCTTTTGAACATCCTGAAGAAGTGGAATATATGACGGTAAGATTTGAGAGAGTATCTTTATCAGCCTGTGTATATAGATGCAGCATCTTTTTAATGCATGTACTTAGCCCCAGTACTACAGGAAGTGTGCTTTTGAGCAGTTATGTGTATTGCTTTTACAGACCAAATTTAAAGTCAGATAATGTGTTGTGGATCCAGTGCTGGAGTTCAGAAGCTGAAGCAGTAGTTCAGTGCTTTTCTTCGAAATCTCTTTCAAGAACTGTTTCTGCACAACTGTCCCAAACCTTTGGGATTGGACTGACATAGCTCTCTCTAAACTCTGTTACGTTGGAAATACATCAGCGAGATTTTAGCTTGAGGAAGTTTCATGCCTAGTTCAGAGTTCAATTCTAGTTAGGAGGACTTACAGAAAAGATTTCTTTGCACAGGAAAAGGTCAAGTGGTGGTTACTCTCACTTTGCTTAAAGTGACACAGCAGTCACTTTTCTGGCCAAAAAAGCATTCAAGCCTGTCTGAAGCTTTAATATTGACTGTACTATGTTCAGAGTTTGGGAGATTATTATTTCCACTGGGAGCACTTTGTGATTGGTCATCTATTTCACCACTGCTGTGACTGTTGGTGTCATTCCAGCTCAGTACTGACAGCTGATCCCAGTTGAAAGTACATTGGTGCTTTTCTGCAATAGAGCCTTCAGTTTTGGCTATCTGAGGCTGCAGAGCCAACTGCCAGGAGGAGCGCCATGCAAACAGAGCCTCTGTTTGTGTTGACATAACTGTTGATTATGGACAAACAAGAAAAGACTGAACTACAAGAACAGGCACACTGCCTTCACAGGACCAAAAGACCAACCAGTTTTCCTAACAATTTCATAGAGTTACAAAAATGCAAATTAGTGAATATATAACACAAAACAAGAAAAGTGAAATGAGATGATACAGCTTTGTACAAATGCATGTTTCTCAGCTACTTGTGTAGTTTTGAATTATGTTGAAGGATTCACCTTTCAGATTTGGTTTTCATAAAACCTGACATCCCAAACTCTTAAGAACAGATTTGCTTTCTTGCACAGGAACCAATTACTGCAGTAGTCTGCATAAAACAGAAAAGCAGATTTGAAATGAGCGAGTCTTTTCTTTAAAGAATATCTTATTGCTCTAAAATGATTTATTGCTGTCTCTCTTGATTACAAGATGCTAATTTTTCACAAATTGATATTTTGCTTTTTGTATGTATGCGAAAGGACTTTGTCATTCAGGAGGCTTTAGAAGAACATGATAAAGATGGTGATGGATTTGTTAGCCTGGAAGAATTCCTTGGTGATTACAGAAGAGACCCAAGTAAGGAAAAAGGGCGGGGGCATGAAAGAAGGAACTGAACAAAAGCTTTTGGAATGGGGTGAATTGTATGCACCTTTATTTTCAGCTTTTTACACCTCCACCTACAAGGTCTGAGTAACATTATCCTGTCTTTTAGAATAATTCAGTGTCCTGGTACTGGGCACAGTAGGTCATTATTTCAGGCTGCCCTGTATGTATTTGGCAGTAGTTTGCGTATAGCCCATTGCACTGTTTCCTTGCAAGTTACTCCTTGTTTTTCTAAAGACTGAAGCATGTTCCTCATCATTAGGTATGCAGCTGAAATAAGATCCAGTTTTGCTAACTGAACACATCTGCGAAACCAGCCAGCATGAATGTAAGGTTAAACTTTCCTGGTCTTTATCAGCTGAAGGCGGCAGCTGTCAGCCTTGCTTTAGAAGGATTGAAGCTGTGTGTGTTTTAACAGAGGTGGAGGGGAAGCGTAAGGAGTCTGTTCACTGCACCAGATATCAAAAGCCTATCTGCTTTCACTTTTTGTTTGTTTTTTTTTTTTTTTTCCCCACTCTTGCCCTTCCTTAAACTTGCTCTATTCCTTCTTTAACAAGAAAAAGGACACTCACCTGGTGTTTATCAATACTGTTCTCTGGCTGAGTTGCTAGTAGATAAATATTTTATATGCTGTATTTGATTTGCTACAAGGTAGGGCAAATAACCCCTCCGGTTCCAAAAAGACCGGAAGCTTGAGGCATGTGTAAAGTCTGCTTGGTCCTAAGGAGTGCTAAATCTTAAATGTGGACTAGCATCCTAGCTAGGGAAAATGGTTAAGCCATGTGAGGATATGGAGAAATAGGGGAATAGTCAGTTTTTCTTCACTCCAATCAACACCTGGAATTTCACCTTTTATTACCATCTTTGTTTGCCAGAGCCAGTAAAAACAGTATCTCTCTCATGCAACTACAGGGTTCTTTATCTTTTTCCTGCTCTGACTTGAAAAATGCTTTTCCAAGCCAGTCTATCCAAAGTTGTTAGAAAGGAGTGAAATTGTTGCTAGGATCCTGGCAGTAATAGAGAAGATAACAGCTTTGTCATTAAAACTTTTTAGCAAGAATTCAGAATCATGTATAATTGTAGAAACTACTTCAGCTTTTCTCCAAATGGCCATCTCTTCCACAGTGTTCCTGCAGCACACTTTAAAATGACTAATAAAGTACACGGTGGGTCTGGTTTCCTGATTGTCTTGTGGTTTTGGGCAAGTGTATGGTGAACTGTGACATTAAAGGATAATCTACTTGTAAACTAGATGTTAGAAAGGAAGGAGAGAGACTTCACTCTTCTTCTTCTTTTATAATAGAAACCTAATTATTTTTAAACTGTTATTTGTCTGCTTGTGATGTCAACTATTCTTGACTAGATTGCTGGCTAGGTTGCAGGATGCAATACCAGTCAGTGCATAGGGTAAGTATAAATCAAGTGTACAAATAAACAAATACATAAAATAACAAATACCTAAAAACAGTAAATGGAATTGCTTTGGATATATTCCAGGTATTTTAGAAAACAAACAAAAAAAAAGTCAGTAAACTAATTTGAAAGCCTGCAGTATTGGCCTGAGTCTATTGAGCCTGCACTAATCGAGAGCTTTGCCTTCCCTGTTATCTGTCACAGATGGACCTCCCTTGATGTTAAAGCAGGGGAACAGACAGAAGATTGTTATTAAAAACTTCATATAGCCTTATAATGTCATAATCCCATATACTGCAAAACACTAATTAGCTAGCTACTTTTTGGGACACTTGTTGTTTTAAAGCTTTTCCCTACTTTCCTCCATCCGTTAAGTGCTGAGATGACCAATGTCTGAGGCCTTAGTACTCCTCATATTGCTGTCATGTGATACTCTCAACACGGTATCTGCAACAGGATTGCTATACATTAATGGGAGAGAGTAATATTAATGCAGTCAGGGTAAATATGGCAAATGTAAGATATCTCTGTCATCCACTTTAACTTTTTCCTACTGATAGGTCAGCTGTCCCAGTAAGTAGGAAACCATCTACTTGGCAGCACATTCAATATAAAGTATGCTTTCTTCACTGTCAATGTGGGTAATCATGGATATATTAAAATAAACAGTTCAGTTGATGGTAACCCTTGACTTTAATGTCCGCTTAGTTCAACTGTAAATTTACCATCTTAATATTACCTTAGCTTTAAATTCTGTTTTAATCTATAAAAGTGGGTGTTTTCATATGTAGAGAGATGGATTTATTTAATCTATTGGGACTGGTCTGTAAGGCTTGTCTTTGTTTAGTGAAATCACTTCGATGTTATGTTCTATGAGATTAAGTGAATTTGCTTAGGAAAAAAGGTGAAAACATCTGCTTTAAGGTTAAGAGCAGCTTTAAACTTGTCAAATGTGTCTTACTAGCTGCAAGGGAAGATCCAGAATGGATACTTGTTGAGAAGGATCGGTTTGTGAATGACTATGACAAGGATAATGATGGAAAACTCGACCCTCAAGAGCTGTTGTCTTGGATAGTACCTAATAATCAGGGTATTGCACAAGAGGAGGTACGTGTTTTGACTGCTGTTTAGATTTTAATTAATGCAGTAGAATTCTGAAGGTATCACAACAAAATGATAGATGCATTCAGATTTACCATGTCTTAGTAGTTGAAAAAGAATGCTTAGTAGATCTTTGCATATATTTCTAACCTTTTTTTTCAGTTTGATAAAGAATGCAGGTCCTTTAACTGCATTAGGCAAATTTGAAGTTCCAGTTAATTGTAGGAATGTTTGTAAATTAACGAAGTGGTTTTCTACATGTTTAAATAGCTTATATGGTTTGACTTAAGGTTACAGTGTTTTATTCAGTTATTTTTTAGTTATTGTAGGGAAATCTAATGTGAGATGTTACTAGAAGAAGCTGTTATATACTGACAGCATAATTTTGAAAACAAAAATTGATTGTGATTCTTCTAACTGGATAAATCACCATAATTTGTAGAACTAAAAACTTGTCTTTTCGTAAGTACAAGAAAATGGAAGTATTCTATGATTCAAGATGCTGTAATGCAAACTTTGATGATGATAATTAGAATGGTTTAATCAGGGGTAGAACACCATAATGGCTTTAAGTGGATTCTCATTTTAGCTGGGTTTAGTTTATTTTTTTGTAGCAGGCAGTAGAAGCACTGAGTGTTCCCGAACAAGCTATTTTAGTAAGCAGACTTTGCAGTCGCCAACTGCTATAGAGAGGATTTCTGCCTTTCTGCTAGAAACTTTTTATCTTAATTCATCCAAATCTTTTCCCTTTGCACTGGATGATTTTGCTGTTGAAAATGGCAGGAACAACAGGTTTTCCCATGCCTCCATAGTTCCTGGTAAAGACGGGAGGTGCTTTGTGTCAAACAGCATAGCCCGTCTGCTGTGTTGGACCATCTCGGTACTGAGGTCTCACCTCTTCCTTTTTCAGCTCTGTTGGTGCCAGAAAAAGCGATGTGGCTAGCACACAGCACTGGGTGCTCACGTATCTAACCTTGTAGGAGGCCAAGCTGTTCAATTGCTCTGGTAGTATTTTTGTGAGCGTGGGTCTGTAAGCCTTTGCAGAGACTTTTTTTTAACGTCTTACTCTTGAGGGTGGTTGGTTCTTATTTCACAGAAACAATACTGTTCTAACTGACGTCAGTTCCGTGTGTTGAGTCTATTTATACCTATGTTGGCTTGCTTGTTTTTTGGGGGTTTTTTTGTTGTTTTTTTTTTTAGGCAGTTCTTGGCTATTCATTCAAATTTTAGCTTACAGTAAGGCCGTGCTGTAGTAATAGCTCAGTTCTATAAGAAATCAGGTTTTTTATTCGTTTCTCTAATGTGCTATTTTTTTCCTTCAGGTAATATAAGGGCTTAGCAAAGTCATCAATCCTAAAGAGAGTGACTTAAGTCATAAACTGCTGTTTGAAAGCTGAATATTGCAGTTTCATTTTGGCATTGCAAAATGACTTGAGAAAGCTGGTAGCGCTAAATAACATAAAAATAGAAAAATTACTCTACATTCCATTTCCAGGAATTGATATGTGTTTACCAAGATGTTTGTCTTAATAATCTTTTAGCTTTTGCCATGCAGAATGCTCTTAAAATCTGCTTGACTGACATTAGTCCCTGTTATTTTCTTCAGTCCTTTTTGGTGATGTAGTCAGCTTAAATGTAAGTAATGTTTAATTAAAAAAAAAGTCACTAAGCAATTGTAGTAAGCCAAACCAATCAGAAGAAGTAGGAACAGAAGGATTCTCTACATCATTGTATTTGTAAATGTTTAGCAAACAAAAACAAAACCCGTGTAATACTAGGACTCCTCTAGTTCTCCGAAATAATAGGTGCAATAGAGCTGCTGTACTAGCTTGCTCACTTTGAGCTGTGTGACACTTGTGAATAAGCTACAACTAAAATATTCTACAGTTGTTTTTTTGTTAACTGCTGAACTTCCCTCCTTTTATAATATAGGAATAAGCAAAAGCCTGAGAATTGTTTTAACTTGCAGTGTCATTTGACATTGTCATGATTTAGTATTTTAAAGTTTTTTTCCAAAAAGCAAGCTTTTGCTTTCAGTAAATGAGGGAAAACATGAATTGCTATCCAAAGTTGACGTTCCTATGCATTATCTCGTCCACTGTTGGAGGTAGAAAACCCTTTTTCACGGTGGACATCAAATACTTTCCAGTTCTATTTTAATCATGAATTATAGCCATGGTGCATTTTTTTGCAAATCATAAACAGATACAGAATATCCAGCTGCAAATCTCTATCCCTACTTTCTTTTTTTTTTAATATGCATGTATGATGGAAAAGTGAGTCTCCACAGGTTCAGGAAATAAAAAATGGCTTAGCACAGTGGACACCTCCAGAGTTGAAAGCAAGAGTGCCTACAGCTTAACCTAAGAGCTGTAAACGATGCTTCTCCTGTCAGACACAGGGTAAATGTGTGACTGAGCAATAACGGGTGCACACTTCTGAAAGAGAATGCTCAAGTTGAAGACTGTATTGGCTCAAATCCTAGTTGAGGTCCCACACATCAAGGACTTGCTATTGTAGCTGTCATTCAGTGGCTGAATGTCTGGAGGGGCCCTCTGAAAACACAGTGTCTCTAGCTGACATGCTAAGCTTGCATTTTCTGCAGGTTGAACACTAAAGACGTGTATTGCAGTCACCCGTGGATTTCAAGGACTTCGGGTGCTTCCAGGAGTATGATTAATCTTTGCTGGTTTAATACTGTCTTCCACCCTCAAAGTAAAGCTATGGGTTTGACATTGATTTGTTGCTTTAGAATTGCTAGTGAGGGTAGAGATCCGATATTATGATTTTGCCACCAAATAAAAGAGGCAAAGGGAAACAAACAGAGGAAAGAATGGCTCTGTTCTGAATGTAAAATCTTGTCTAGCTTATTACAAATAGTGGTGGTGCGGCAGGACTCTGACAAAGCCATTCCAAAAGCATTCTTTATAAATGCTCATATCTATTAACTGTGCACATGGTGTTCCATTTATTTTAAAGGCTCTTCACCTTATTGAAGAAATGGATTTGAACGATGATAAAAAGCTTTCTGAAGCAGAAATTCTTAAGAACCAGGATTTGTTTCTTAACAGTGAAGCAACGGATTATGGTAGGCAACTTCACGATGAACGTTTCTACCATGAAGAACTTTAGATTATTTGTTTTGTAATCTGTTTTTCTTCCCTTTCTTTCATTTGGAGCTTTTGTTAAAAGCACCCATCAGCTATGTTGCAAGTTTTATGCTGTAATTACAGTACACTAATGTTTGTGTAAATAATTTGCATTCAAAATTTAATTGCCCTCCTGCAGACTTCCTTGGGCCTCTTCTAGCCTTCAAAATTAATCTTAAATACTTACTTTCAAAATTATATAGCGTTGGGAAATAAATTACTTCAGGGGTAGTACTGTATTGTGAAGAGTTGTTCTACTGTACTTGAAAAAAATGAAGAATCTAAATGATTCTGAAGAATGCAAAACAGTAACTGAGAGACTACTATTTTTTCTAATCAGTTTAATTAGGGTGGGGAGTGGGGAAGATGGGGGGGGTGTTTAGAGTCAGTATTAACTGTGTTTTATTTAATATGTTTGGAGAAACACTTAGATTAATGCCTCAATTGTTTAAGAGGTTTCTACTTAATTTTAAATGGTTTCTATACTGTGTTTTATTGTATCATAAAACTTGCTATTTTTACATCTATAGACAATAATTGTTTTTAATGTACAATTCTACAGCATTAGCAATACAGTGGTATTTTTCAGTGTTCAGACACTCTTCATTTGTTGGATTAAAACTTAGAATATTCTTTCTGTGTTTTGTCCATTTATTACTTACTGTGGGTCACCCATAGCAACTCCTTGAAATGTGAACAATGTACACAATGTACAATGGCAACATTCTTAGCTTTTATAAGCCAAAGACACATCATCTCATCTAGATGCTAAAGAAGATTCAAAAAAAGCAAAGTGTGCATTTAGCATTTTCTGGACAAGTTTGCAAAAGCAATTGTGTGTGTTTCTTTTTTTATTTGGGATATATGGAACTCTAAAGCATCAAGGCATTACATAATATTTGCAGTAATAACCTCCGAAAGTTAATTTTGGTTGAAAGTTCCACAATTACCATTCATAAATTAAGTACTGTCCCATTATGTGATTATTTGAAGTAGTCTGAAAGGTTAATGGCATGACAGATTCAATTTAGGAAAGTACATATATTCGCTTTTTATCTCCTAGGAAGTCACGGAAATTAGCTGAGTATTCTAAACAAAGACAAAGCCTCACAGAATAGATTGTGTAGTATGTATTAGGGTTTTTTTAATTCCTAGGTAACTAACTCCTGTAATGCTCTTGCAAGTCAAGTTCTTCTTGGCTAATGTTTTCCTTCCTCCTGACTCTCTTTTTATTGAGTAAGAGCAACTAGTTCTGCCTTGTTTTTTCCCCAATGTACCACCTCTTAATTATTCCCACAACAAACAGGAAATCCCTTTCAACATAAGTGTTGAATTAGCACCATTAGAAGGCTAGCAATTTTGATTCAGAAGAAAACTACATACTCTTTTACTATATTTTTTTTTTAGATATCATAGTGATCGAAATTCAAAACGCTTTTTCAGTTTTAGTGGTTGGGTTTTTTCCAACCCATATTTGTTCATTTCAGTTCCTGGGAATGTGAGTACAACTGTTGCCCCATTGGTGGTGGGATATGATTGTTAAAAAAAAAAAAAAAAAAAGTCTAATTAAATCCAGTGTGTCCAGGAATATTAAAACAGTTGTTGTCATCTTTGTTGGTTTGAAATATACCCACAGTTGCCCATTTGTTATTATCCTTTATGGCATTTTTAAACAAGTCTTGATGACAGATTCAGCTGCATACTCAGTATTAAAAATACCGCCATCAACTTGAAAGTTCAACTTGCAAAACAAGGAGAAAAAAAGAATGCCTTTGGAAGGATGCCACTGTCCTTTGCTCTTTGACTCAGCTCAAAGTGATTTGCTGGATTGCAATAATTTGCATAAACCAAGAATAAGAAGAAGTATAGCAAGACTAGTACAATACCGAAGAGCATAGCATTTATACAGTCCACATCTCAGAGTCTGCGCCAAGCATCCACTTTATTGCTTATTTTAATATTTCTGTAAGCAGATCATGTTAGGTATTATTAGAGCTTAGCTCACGGTAAGGTAGCAA
The DNA here is from genome assembly GCA_020745775.1 of Theristicus caerulescens. Taxonomy (NCBI): domain Eukaryota; kingdom Metazoa; phylum Chordata; class Aves; order Pelecaniformes; family Threskiornithidae; genus Theristicus; species Theristicus caerulescens. Next base: position 29,109,310 of record CM036566.1, on the reverse strand, counting down.
TACAACTACAGCTTTCGTCACTTTGCAGCTCTTAATGTAATTTTATGGGCACAGAAAAGTAGTACTTCAAAAGGAAACAATACAATTGTTAATGTAACCGAAATGTGGATTTGGAGAAGTGCTAAGCTCAAGCCTTTAATAATGTTGTATTCTGTTGAATGTTTCTTTAATTCCTAGAGTAAATTAATGTAGACTTCTTTTGATTTCTGATAATGTTTTTAAAATTAGACTTCTTTCACTTTAGGATTAGAAGCCTAATAGTGCTTTCACAATCTTAGAAAGATACATGGCTTTTGATAGTTTAATCTAGTGTTTAGGCTGCCCAAATTGGCCATCCACCACTTAACATTCAGTGGTGTCTATCCAAATATTTTACATGAGAGTAGCTCCAGTATTTTCAGGGTTATGCACTGACGGGGTCCCTTACCTAGCATTTTGTAACTATACTGAGAAAAAGTGCAAGGAAGCAAAGTATCTCTTAGAACTTATACCTGTTTCACTGTAGATAGAAATGAAATAGAAACTTTAGTTTTAATGAGTCAGAGCAGAGATTTTTCAGCACTCCAGTGTGGCATAATTTATTCTGTGTATTTAGAGAAGGAACAACTGGTACTGAATCTGGGATTCCCAGAGCCTGCAAAAATCGCACACGAAGTAACCCAGGTTGGCCTGGTCTTTATGTTTCCTATTGGCCCTATTTGTAGAAAATGAAAAGTTTCTCTGTTTGGTGAAGGCCCAGAACAGTGTCTGGTAGCTCCCTGCCGTCTGCCAGGTTTTACAGAAGGTTTTCCACAATATCCAAACTTTAGCTACAACCACACGTGCTCAAACATGAAGGCATTTTGGAACAAAGGATTGTGTCTTGTGCTGCTCTTGGCATGTAAAACGGATGCTTTGTTTTGAAAAAGCCTCCAACTACTGTATCTTACAGATCAAACAGACCTCGTGGAGGCATACTAAAAAATCCTGTTCTTCCTTACACATCTCTATGTCTACTCCAGCAACACGCACCGCAGAGACTGCTGTGGTAGCCAAGAAGACAGGCTGAAAAGCCAGGGACCTGTTTGTGCCTGGTTTTGGAGGGACGTAATGCTTTGGCAGTCTCTCTGTGTTCCTGTCTGTCCTACTGCTACTGGAACTTTGATTCCTTTCTCATTTTCTCACCAATCACAAACCTCACCAAACAAATAAAAACAGATGGTAGGGATATTTTAGAAAGCAAGAGCAGCTTCAGCCAATGCTACGTTTCATCCTGGTACCCCCTTCTGAAGTATCAGACCTCATTCTGTCAAATGGCCCAACTTCTACCTGCAGAAGTTTTATGAGCGCAGTTCAGGTTATGGTCAGCTGGAACAGCTCAAAACAGCCAGTCAAAAAAAACCTAAAAAGATCTAATTCAAAATTGAAACCTTAGTTCTGACTTACAGGAAGAGTAAGAAGAGAGATGGCGAAAGTTAAGCGTCACATTTTCTTTGTCAGTACACTGTGGTTTGAGGTGAAGAGGCCTTCTGCTTCAGCACGTTGTACTGAAGGGCTCTGGCCCGTTACAGCTGGTCTCCCTTTGTACGCAGCACATGCAGAATATTCCCAATTCAAATATTAAAGCTGGTAAAAGCACTTTGCCTCCATTTAATAACGATTCAGGCTTTTTAGAGAGAGTGAGCTTGTTGGCTAGGTAACTTCATTCTCATCCTCAAAATTAGTTAGCCCTAATTGAGGGGCAGTCCCCTGCTCTGCAGCAATATGCATTAGGACGATTCTTTGGATGATGGCTAAGTGGCAGAGACTTTCAAAGGAACAAATACTAGCTAAACTCAATGAAGAGAACAAAATTCCTCTGCTGGTTCCAAAATCCTTCCATTTATAAAATCAAGGATCTAGCAAAATTTGATTTCTAAACAAACATTGCATGTAAAAATGTCAGGTGAACAGGGCAAAGGGAGGATATATGACGGCAAGTAGATGAAGTATCAATATTACGGAGCTTAGATTTGCAAAGTTTTCCAGACCACGGAGCAGCTCATACATTTACAAAGACACATCCTACCAAAAGCAGAGCTCAGCTCAAGGAAAGTGGATGGGTGACAGAACAAGCAAAATTACATTGCTGGTATAAAGGAGCCAGACTTCTCAGAGGTGCACAACGAAGCGACGAGAGGCAACAGTCACAAGTTCCAGCAAGGGAAATTCTGACTAGATGAAAATTTCACAGTAGGTGTGGTTAAGCAGTGAAATGGGCCCAGAGAGGTGGTGGAAGAATTTCCACCCTGGAGAGAGCTCAAAAAGGTCCTGCGCAATGTGATCCATCTTTGAAGTTGGCCCCGCTTGGAGCAGGAGATTGAAGCGGAGACCTGCCTTGCACAGACCAGGAGGCACAAATAATCCTGTTTAAAGTGATCCTATCTATACCATTTGGCAACATGTGCTTATTTTTCTATATATTGTAACTTATTTTGAGTATGCAGCATTTCCAACTACAAGCTGTCCTTTCCCCCTCTGTCTTAAAAAAACTCCAGAGCTTGCTACAACTCACAAGAAAAACCTCTCAGAAGGTGAACACTGATCTCAATGTTGGTTTTAAGGTAGAAATTATTCTAGTTATAACATGTATATTATATGTATATATAAATATACCTTCTCTATACAGAGGGTGGTGCCCCATGTGAAGTGCTTTGTCCCCTTCTCACAAGAAGAAAAGTCACATTAAAAGGTAATTCCACAAGAATTTGGTCCTTAAAGCAGAATCCTTTGAGCTGCATAAATGCTGCTCACATGGATGTGTACCAACGTCACAGAATGGAGGCGTAAGGAAATACTTGTTAATGAAGAATATTATTTTACCAGCCCAGCTGATCTATCAAAGCAAAAAGGAAGAAGTTGAAAAAACAATCCACAAGGAAATCACTATAAATAAAGAAAAAGTTAAATTGTTTTGAGAAAGCCAATAGTAAACCTTTCTCTCAATAGTAACGACAGTAGCAAAACAAGACTGAGCAATGTTAAACATCAGGCATAACCACTTAGCTAGCTGAAGTGTGCTTCAGCTGATCAGTATTTCTTGCATTTCAGGTTTGCAAAATGCTACAAATGCCTTTACCAGTTGCTCGTTTCTCTTCCTAGCTGTCGTGGTAGGAGTATGTGGCAAAATGTCTGAGTACGTTTTCTCAAACAAGTGGAGGATTACAGTGCTAATTGAGAGTAAACAACTTGTTTGTCTGAACTGTGTAAGTTCTGTTGTGTCTGGAAATTAAAACAACTACACTTTAATATTTCAGATAAATATTTATTTTCAATAAACATACAAATAATTTATCTAGAAAAGTTTTGCTTTTTAAAGATTTTTGAAAAGATCTCAGATGCTCACTGTTGACTTGCTACAGTTTTGCATTTCTACTCAGAAAAAAATTATAAAACATTTGGTGGTGTTTCTAAATGAGCAAATATGCAGAATATTTGCTAAAATATGCTGAAGGAATCTGAACTGTTGCCTCCCATGATGCTAAATATTTCACTGTATTACTAAAGAAGGGACATTTTGTACAGAGACAGACCTGCTGGAGATGGTATATTTTGGACAAAGGTCCAATGGTTTGAGATCAACTAAAAATGCCATGATTTTTCACAAAACCTAGCAGCGTCCTTGCAAGTGGCAGCCTGAACAGCTGTTGCTTATGTGCATACCCCCTGTAGTCGCAATCAGGTAAGATTATTTTTTTGCAAAGCATACCTAAACTTCTGTCTAATGTTTCTGTGAACTTGAAGCCTGCTTTCTTTCCAGAATTGCAGTATTCAGAGAGTCCTTTATGAGAAGTGGAAACCTCTTCAGCACTGCAAGCATTGCCTACTTGGCTAATGAATATGCAATACTTGCAAATGAATAGTGATTTCCTTTGAATTAATGGCATGGATAAAGCAAGTGTGTTGGTAAAACATACAAAAGATGTCAGAGAAATACAAAGTATCTTTCTGCAGGTAACTGAAGTTATGACAAGAAGGGGAGATAGAAACCCAAATCTTTTCATTTTCTCTTTCACAAAGTGGTTACACTTCTCTCCAAAGAACTACCAGATGCTCTTCATGTTAATCAAGCCTCTTGTGATGTTGCACTTTTCCACAGTTTCTCTTCTCCTTTTTTTGTCTTTGAAACACTTTCAGGGGTAAGGATGGTAGCTAACCACGTATAAGCACGTACCAAGCACAAAAAGACCCCATGTTTCTGTGATACGAACAATAATTTTAAGATATACAGAGCATCATGATGTTAATTTTAGAGGAAATCCATTCATGTTCTTCATAATTATGGTGAAGACTATGGTTATCTTTCTCTTGGGTAAAACATCAGGGACGGGGTCCGCCTTTCAGTGGAAGCCTCTACTGGAAACCACTATGAAATGCCAGATATTGATCAAGAACGTAGTCTATGCAATTAATCTTTATGTGGATTGTCAATTTTACTGAAGCAAAATGCCAGCAGGACTGTCTTGCACTGTGAAACAGTGCTTTTGGAAGGATGTTCAAATAGTTCCTTCTAAAAGAAGCACAGGGAGGGCGTTTCAGAGCCGAACAGAGCTGATGTCGTAGGGTCTGGAGCATATTGAATCAGCTTTCAGCCAGCAGCCATAGATGGGTTCAGAGGAGTTGCAACAAATCGACCCGGATGCTCAGACGCTGTCGTTTCTGTTTCCATGGGAACAGAGATTGGCTCCTCACAGAAGGCAAGGTGATTTAAAAATTTTTAAATTGGCACGATTGTGGGTAATTTGAAAGCCCCTAACATTTCTCGCATTGAAATTCGGACAGCCATTTATATGGAAATAGATATGGCAGGCGCAGCTAACCAGCTAAAACGCTTGTATGTTGTAGCTGTGGTTTTCCTCTGGAAGTGGTTTCATTGCTGTTGGTGTCTCTAGGCTTTAGGACTCAGACACCACAGGCTGGACTGTTTTAATTTTGAACATGACTGTATTACAGCAATCGTTGTGAAGCCGTATCTCTCAGATGTAATTGTTATAGAGGCTTTGAAGGACTGTAGAAGTGCCTTCTATTTTCCATTTTAATTTCACAAACAATGATTCCAAGGGACCACAATATACCCGAGGAGTTTTGAAAAATACAACTAGCTTAATACTTGAATTATCTGAGTATTCAGCATCTCTTTATATACTGCCTTAATACTCTTCATAGACTCCCTCATCCTGTTTCTATGTAGACTAAAAGGTTTACTGTCTACTCCATCAGACTACCCAAAATCAGAAACATTAACTGTGAAGAATGTCTTGCTTGAAGCCCTGGATGAGCGCAACCCTGTTTGTAGATGCTATTTTCATATTTTAGCTACTGTTGGGTCCAAACCTGCCACACAAATCCCTAATAAAAAGCTTTGCTCAAAGCAGTATATAGTTAATCAAACAAAATGAAACTTCCATTCTGATGCACATCAGAATTTAAGGGTTTTTAATATGAACGTTCTAAAAAATAAATCAGACTTTTCATCACTTTCCACTACGGAACAGATTCAAATAGTACATTCTGCTGCCAAATAATTACTGGGAAAAAAAACAAAAACCACCCAATACTCTGGCCTGGAGCCTGATTCTTGGCCTTATCAAACAGAAAACCTGATTTTTAACCTTTCAGAGCAGTGATGGGAAGGGAGCTCAGTGGCTGTCGGGGAAACGTTCCACTTAAGGTTTGTTATGCGTGGAGCCGTATGCAAAGATTAGATGAAAAGCCACATTAAAAGGGTGAGGAAGAGGAGATGAAAGGCCCTGCAGGTTTCCAAAGCATCCGGCCTGTCAATAACCAAATAAACAAACAAGTGGCTGATCGCTTGTCATTGCCACCCTAGTCCCACTCACTACAACAACAATCTAAACCCCTTGCCCACTGAAAGTTCAAGGTGATTTCAGTAGATGGCATTATAGTAGTTAGCAGCGTAGCAAGGTTCATTGATTTTGCTCCCCTTCCCTCAGTCCCACAGAGCTCCCTCCCGGGCTCAGCCTTTCCAGCCTTCATATAACTCAGGCCACTCACATGAAAATATTAACCCAATCATGAGATACAGCATTTAAGAACTGGACGCCATGTTGTCTTGTTCCTATTTAGAGGATGGTTTAAGGAAGATTTCTTCTCCGAGTGCAGCATTCATCATGAGAGTTTTACAAAAGACTCACAAGACTATCCCGATACATTTGGTTGGGAAAGGGACAAAGATGAGTTTCTGGAGTGGCCAGGAGGCTGCTGTGTCTTTTAAGTAAGACAGCTACTGGGAACTGCTATTTCTGGGTACTATATTTCTGGGTACTGTTTCAAGCTCTGCTAAACGATACAAGCTTACAACAAGTAATTGCATCCTACAAACCAGCCCTTGTAGTAGGCCAGCTCAGTATAAATTTAGTAGATGCCCACTGCAAGCTATTTAATTATTCTTTGGTGCTTTGGCTTACGGGAGAAAAGGAAAGTAATCTTATACCAATTTTCTTGAACCCAGCCATGGCCAGTGCAGTGGGGAGGTACACCCAGGGCTCTGCAGAGAGCTATTTACCAGCTGCAGAGGCATGCTTTTATACCTTGGCCAAGCGGAGGTGGTGCTGCTGTGTGCAGAGGAAATAAGCAGCGTGGGGTTATGGATTCTGTGCCCGATGCTGGCCCGGCTGGCTGACACCAGCACCTCGGCAGCTGCGAAGCACAACCACCCTCGTCAGCATCCCGCTAACCCCATCCCAGGCCTTCACCTCCAGCACTGACGTATTTGCCAGGACCATTTGTTATAGGTTTCAGTTTCTTCAGCTGCAAAATTGATATCATTTTCTCCCTCTTCCAGAGCGCTGCAAAGCCTGACTACCCCTGCAAGGCACAGCACCCACCGGACATAATCCAGCAACACTGGGACGCGTGAGCAGTGACAGCTCCAAATCAAGTGTATGCCCAACAGCTCTGCTTTATCAGAGCCAGGGGCTACGACTCACACCAGCTAATTCCTGACAGCTCATCAAAATACCTGAACTAGGAGTATGGTTGGTCTAGGCTCTTCTGCAGCCAACAGTAAGAGATAAACTCATCCACAGAGCAAAGCTTATGCTTACATACCATGCTTTTAGTATATAGAGAGGCATCCCTGGCTGCTCCTAAGGGAGGTGACTGTGCTGCAACAGCACTGTTGGGTGGGACAGATGCAGGCACAGAGCTCGGTGTGAGATTCAATCGGATAATTGGCTTTTTGGTTGAAGGCCAAACTAAAAATAATGAAAAAGTAGCATATCATTTTGGAGGGCCAAAACGCACTTCATGCATTTTTATGAACCTCATAGCAGCAAACTATCCATTTCAAAACAAAGCTGTAATTTGGAAATAGCAAGAGGAAACATTTAGTTTTAGAAGGACTGAGACAATAATATTCTGGAAAAGATTTTTTTTTTCTTACAGATCAAGTATTATGACTAGTGCTCATGCCCTCAAAATACATTTTTTCAGGAAATTTTCCCTTCTGGAAGAAGGCTTCACTTATTCCTCCTCAGCACCCTCTGCGAGTGAATCCTCACGTTTCTCCTTTTCCCCCTCTCACACGATGATGCTTTTTTCCTGCTGCTCATGACAATCAAAGCCATTTCACACCTCTGGCCCTGCCAACTTTCTCTTTTGCCCTCCTTTACTTGCACTGCATTTTCCCTTTCAAAGTCTCTGGACATTCCCTGTCTTCTTCAGACCACCAGGAAGGAAACTCGCCAATTCTCTAAAATACCAGCTACAAATTGCTCGTGGAGTGACTACTGATAGCTCCAGCCACCAACTGCTGCAGATCTCTCTGAGGAGACCTTGTGCCCCACTGGAGCTCAGTGAAGTTGTGAGACATCCTCACCACTAAATAATCTGCCTGTGTGGCTGGTGCTGCAGGGACAGTAAGAAAAAAGCAACACCCAGGCATCAGGAGCAACGTTAATTAGTTATAGCTAAGTACGTCCTGACATGTTGTTGGTGTGGAAGGACACATTTTTGCATAGGCAACCACAGCAGGAGGTCTTTTCTTTTTTCCCCACCCTCTGAAAATGCCACTGGGTATTTAAAAACATGTATTTAAGAATCCTTAAAGCATCCTAAAGAAGTGAACAGAGGCAACCTCACCTGTAGAACAGGTATTTTGAAGAGTGTTTCATAGAAGTGTTAGACATATTACCTTAATATCAATTATTTGCAGCTGCATTGTAGTGGATCGGTTAGCTTATTTAACTAGCTGTCTGAAACACTTGATGTCAGCGGTGTGCTGGGCATGCTGCCGGGTCAGATGTCTGTGAAGCTTCACTTCAGGTCCTGGTGCTAATAAACTCTTAGCTCTCTTATCACAAGTTTTTTTCAAGAGTTTGGATTTTACTTCGAAGTTTCACATATCTTGCTTATTCGTATAAACATTTACATGAGGGCATGTGAATCAGAAATTTTCTCTGTGTAGACATACGGGTATCTAAAAGTGTGCACACACCTGCACGCTTTACAGTGTTCTTAATTTAACCAAAGTCTTGAAAAGCCTTTTCAGTTGCAAAATGCAACTTTGAGCTACGCTTCCCGTGTGCAAATACATAGGCCTCTGCCAGCCCCAGAAGTTACTGGAGAAATGTGGCACATTTCTTTTGCTTCTTTTTCTTTGTAAGACCACAGCGTTATACGATAGCTCGACTCTAATTTCCTCCACAGCTTATCTCTGTATTGTGCTGGTTTCCTTTGCATTTTAATTGCTCGCTCTCCTCCTGTAGCTGATCAAATCATATCACTGAATTTTACTTTTTTTTTTCTCTCTCTCTTTTTTTTCCCCTCTTTTTTTTTTTTTTTCATTTGCCAGCTGCTCACATGCACTCATGGCAAGGAGCAGCCTGACATCATTTGACCTCTCCTTGCTTCCTCATTTCAATATTAACTGTTTACCAGAAGAGAAACAGGTTTGGGGTTAGGGTGCTGAGTGCATGCATGTCTCCGTGTGTGAGCAAGAGCTTTTTTCCCCTCTGTCCCTTCACAGCCATAGGTCGTTACGCCAAGCTGCCTGAAACTGCCCAATGCTATTTTTCACCAGCTTGACTTCAGAAGAGACAGGTCTGTGGATGTGCTTCACTTTCTGCTTTGGCTGGAGTATAGCAGCAAGGCTCAGTGCTGTGGCTGCTGCCGCTCTCATCCGAGAAGAAACTTGCTGAAGGATTCCTCCCCCTCCACAGAGCGATAATAATGACACAGCTGCAGTTTAAAGATGCATTTTGGGTAAGTGAGCATTTCCTATATGTTTCTTATATTCAATATATCTGTATTTAAAAATCTCTTAAAATACAGCTCAGTTCTATATCTACTTTAAAACTAATTTAATCCTGTTCTGTGTTCTAAATTTAGTTTAGTAAAAAAGCAAATTTGTCTCCAAGCAAAAACATACTGTTTGGTAGTGCAAGTGTTTGATCCTAGGCGGAAGGATACATTGTAAAGAATATATCCAGTCCACTTAATAGGACTGACATTCCCAGTTCCTGTGCTAGGTCCAGAAACCGCTTTTGAAAGGGACAGGGGTTTGTCTGTCTCATAGTCCTAAGAGCACTTGCTTGCAAAGAGTGTCCTCATTTTTAGGAGTGGGTCCCCTGAGCAGGTGAACTGTTACTAATTGCAGTCTGAATTCTCTCGTTTGCTTGTAGAGCAAAGCTAGCCGGCTGCGTGCAAAATGCTGTTGCTCGCCTACCTACAGAGTTCGTGCCTGCTTTTAGGGGCAGAAGGGCGTGCACGAGGCACGTAGGCACCCAGGAGTCATACAGCACCACAGGTAGAAAGAACTAGCAGTGGCACTCGAGAACTAAGCCCGCGCACTCACAACTGTCTTAAAACCAGTGAATACGAAAACAAGTAGATAAGTTGCGTTCTTGTTATTTGACTTTCGGTTAAACCTTTTGGTATCTTGTTTTCAAACTCTTTCTCTGCAGTTATGAGGTAAAAAGACCCTAGTCATTTCTCTCGCAAGGGTAATCAGAGGTTCTCTTGCAATTGCTTCTGGAGTGGCGGTTTTAAGGAAAAAAAAAACACAACAACAAAATTCTAACATTGCAAAGTTGAAGTGGGTAAACACAATGTTACGTGGTTGCCTCTTCTCTGGGCAATAATTTTTCCAGCATCTAGGACTGACTTAAAGACAGACATGAAGGCATATGAATTCTTCCTGCCATTTTCCTATCAGACCAAGCAGAACAGCCCCTTCATGGCGTATTTGCTGCTTGTGCTTTCTTTCTATCTACCCACCCTTCAGGGTAAACCCTCTCTTTAGACCAGACACAAGAACACATTTCAGCGTACCACCTCCCTCCCAGCACTTCCAGGAAGCCCTCCCTACCCCCATGCCAGTACTAGATTTAAACAGTTTAAAAAAAAATGTGGTGAGGAATTACAGAAGTTAATTTTGATGTTAACCCTAACTGTGCCCGACCACACCTACACGAGATTCTCCGTGCCTCCTCTTTTATACCGCTACCAACTGCACGGTCCAATGCATGGGGTAGGACACAACTGCAAGACAGCGCTACCCTGGGAGCTTCAGCTTTTGCATTTCTGGACTTCCTTTGAAAACGTGCCATCTGACTTTTATAACTGGTACATTTGGTATATTTACTTTTCAAGGTCTTGGTCTTTACCGACAATAAATCAGGCGTACTCCAGGGACTGGAGTAGGGTTAGGGCGATTAACGCCAGTTGACAATCTGGCCAGGCCAGTTCTTTATGGCTCTTCTTCCCTAAACTCCTCTCCTGTGCTTAGTCACGTTACCATGACTATAATCCTTGCTTAGCTTTGAAGTTAACACCTTCCTTAAAGGACAGCATCTTTGTTTTTAATATTGTTTGGCTGGAAACATTGTATTGCTGAGCTTGATTAACAGGGCAGAAATATATCCGGTCGCAGGATGGCAGTTTTAGCTATGCAATAATAGGTCTTTTAAAATGAAAACTTACAGGATATTGCACAATGCAGCAAAAGCATACAGCTTGCCCCCCAAATCACAAGATCAGAAGTTATTTTTGCATTCATAAGGTCCTGTTACACCCATTAGTGAGAGGGAAATGTATTTGCGCAGTTTGCTTCAGTGAGCAATTATCTCCTTTATTTGATTTGTGCCATGAAAGGAAACCATCTGTATGATTAAAAACCAAAAAGTATATCTGCACCATAGTAGATCACTCAATACAGATCCCCAATCTCTTAAGACCTGCCTAAGGACACCGCTGCACCCCCTCCCTGGAATTCACCTTGACGAGGTATACCCGGGCAACGACTCCCTGCTCTTACCATCAGTAAACTTTTGGATAGGCAGAAGTTTCTTCAGTACCTATCGCAATGTAAAATATGTAAAGAAACCCTAAAAACAGCAGATCTTCCCCAACTAGCAGAGAGAGAGCACCGTTCATTCCTCCCCAAAGTTCCTCAAACTTCACAAGAACAGGGTGTGCTGTCTTTCAGGAAAATGCAAATTGTTCCTCACAACAGGCATTAAGTTTTAGTCTCTCTTTTCCCCTAGTAAATGTAGGAGTGACTTAATCTCTCTTTTCCCTTATTAAATGTAGCAGTGATAGTACTATACTGAAAGTTTCACACTTGTGCTATTTTTTTTTTTTATTTGTAACATGGCCTGGGCTACAACCAGTATATTTTTTAATTACAATTTTTGGTTTTATATCCTCCACACACTCCATAATGGTTTAAGGCAAAGTTGCTCAAAGCCTTCACTAAAATGTGCTTCTTAGCAGAAATTTTCTATCCTCTGATTATATTTTTTGGAAAATATTAGCGAGATGAAAATACGTAATCAGTTTTGATAGCCAGTGCAGGGCAGTTGCTAATGGATTAATATTCTGCTGGGCTGCTGTACAAATGTAACAGATGTTACCTGTCTTCTCTAGCATCATATTAGACAGGTAGGTAAATTCCCATGTTAATGGGGAGTACGTCTGTGATACCAGCTGAGTTTCATGTTAACATGGTTATGTTAATAGGCAGAGATCCGAGCCACATTAATTTTTTTTGTGACAAAAAAACACTAACCAAGAAAATCTTTCCCCTTCTGTCACAAATACTGAGTCTCTTTCTTGGTCTCATTCTATGTTCTTTTACTCATTGTTTGCTTTTCCTCTGAAATTCTTGTCATTGCCTTTTCCTTCTATTTTGTTTTTCTCCAACATGCTGCTCAATGCTCCATTTGCAACCTTGCAAAATGCAGCTATTTCTGGCCAAGAGGCAGGTAGGTGCTTACTGGCACCATTTACTGGCTTTGCCTTCCCCACCTGGGAAGGGGGAATGAGGAAGACTTTTGAAGCAAGCGTTTGGTTTTGGGGCAGGCTCCAAAGTGCCCAGAGTTGAGTGGGAGCAAATCTATTTCCTCAGACAGCTTTGAATCAAACTCAAGTGGCCAAGTCAATTCCGAAAATGCATCATGGGCTCCTAAGGAGCTTAGGATTTAAAAAAATGCTTAAAGTGTGAAGTGCTTGTTCATTCTCATCTGTGGGATGAGATCAAGGCTTGTGGATTCTCACAGCTCAGATTTAAAAGCACAAGTGAGCTGGACATATGGGCCAGCAAATATGATGCAGGCCTTGAAAATGAGATAGCAAGATTTGCCTCCCTGCCCTGCTGTGGACTTCTCATTACCACATTCCTGCCTATGCAGTACCCATGATTATGGTCAGATGCTACACCAGTGGGAGCCATGGAAGTGCTTAAGATAAAGAGCCTGTTACAAAGATTCTTTCTTAATCTTTCTTGTTTTGACTTCAGGCTGTATTCTACATCGGGTTCAATGCAAAGTTGGCTTCATAGGTGACCCTTTCAACTGTTACTGTAGCTTTTTCACACAATGGTGTATTATATACACCAAAAAAAGATGTAATTAGTTTCATAAATAATTTAACTTCTAATGAGACTCTTGACTGTGGTACAAGAGTGCAGAGATGATTATAAAAGTCACAGTAAAACTATTTTCTAGACTTACTAGGCAATGTACTGAAGAAATACAGTATCAACTGTTCTACTCAAAAAAGGAAGTCTTTTTTTATATCAGGAGCTACCTTGCTTTCCTGTAGAGGTTAGTTTTTTGCAGGGCCTGTTGTTTTGAAGCAGGTCTGTGAGGAGGAAATGAGACTGGGCAGGTTCATCGGGAGGGAGGAACCGGGGCTGGTGAGGGCTCCTGCCGGCCCCTGCGCCTGAGGCACGGCTGAGCTCGGGCAGGCAAGGACGTGGCTGCCATACCTTTCATGCTGGCATCTCGGCTTTGCAAGTGGTTCCCCATCGAGTTTCATTTGAATTGGATTGCACCAGTTGCATCCGTATCTACTAACACAAGGCAAATTAAAATAAATAATCTCACCACACGTGGGTGCACAGACAGCCAGGCATTAGTGTCGGTACCTACTGCATCTCTCCTGACTGCAGAAAGTGTGACTAGAGGCAGATGTATGGCTGTGGCCCTGCTTACATCCAGGGCAAGTCACCACTGGTGGATGTGCGTGGAAATGGAGAATAAAGGGGGAACCAACTCGGAAAAGCTGAACGGATTGCCCAGCTGATGTCTGTATTTATTGTGAGGTCAACTTCATCTCCACAGAAGAGGCTGTCTGTTCTTTTTTCACATGTAATTTCTTCCTACATTCTCCCAGTGGGTCTGGGAAGGACGCTGAGCTCACTGGGGCAATGAGAAGCACCCGTGAAGGGGCGTGCAACCTCACAACAGTCATTGAAACCACAGGAAATCACAAGTAGAAAACCTGATTAGTTGTTGCGGCTATGGAAACACTGGTGCTTCACAAATCACTTCTGAGCAGAGCACAACAGCTAAAATGAAGCTCAAATGAACTAACACTCCCAGCACAGATACTTATAGCAACGCAAACATGTCAATGGCTACTTCCATCTCCCATATTCCTAGAACAGCATCAAGGAGGGTGTGTGAGGAACCAAGCACAGCATATTCGGGGTGGTTCATTTCCTTGGTGATGAGCTCAAATGGAAGGACTAGAGCTTTATGTTTGCAGCTTTTGGTTATATGCTCAGCTATTGCCTGCACCAGGCTGAGCATCTGCCCTACGAGGAGGAAGAATATCTGGGGGAAGTTTAAACACAGTTGCCTGGTCCTAAGGCTGCAGAAGGCTTTCCAGACCAGGTAGATGAATGGGTTTCCAGAAAGCTCATTTTAGGTCAGTGACTGAAAATAATTAGACAGTTAAGTAATTATATTTTATTAACATTTTCTGATGACCATGCTGCAACTAAGTGCTTATCTAGGGGTTTTGACTGCTTAAACTGGTTGATTGATGAAGTCACTGTGACAATTTCGTTAGTATTTTTACACAGTTATGTCTGGTTTGTTTTGATCTGTCCTGCTCTACAGACATTGTTTGGTTTTGCTTGGGCTCACAGAAATGGAGGATTCTTATTTATGCCAACTTTAACTGTGCCACGGATATGCATTTTAAATATGGAATGGGTGAGTCATCGACTCTCTTTTCACCCGCATGTACACAGACATGTCTAATGAACACCACCTAGAGTTAAACGAGTATTTGTTGCACACGGCTTGAAACGGATCCTGTGGATCTGTAACAGCACTTCATGCAAAGATCAAAGAGGGTGTCCCCTGGTTTGCTAAAGCAGCCTCTTGAGGTGCATTTTCTGATGGTAGAGTCACAGAATAGCTGAGGTTGGAAGGGGCCTCTGGAGATAGTCCAGCCCCCTGCTGCTACAGCAGCTTGCCCAGCCCCATGTTTTGAGTATCTCCAAAGATGGAGACTCCACAACCTCTCTGGGCAAACTGTTGCAGGGTCCTACCACCCTTACAGCAAAAAAACTTCTTGTGCTTAAATAGGACTTCTTGAATTTCAGTTTGTGCCCATTGCCTCTTGCCCTGTCACTGGGTACCACTGAGAAGTCCTGGCTCTGTCTCCCCTACTCCCTCCCACCAGCTATTTATACATACTGAGCCATCTCTTCTGCGGGCTGAGCAATCCCAGCTCTCAGCCTCTCCTCCCACTACAGATTCTCCAGGGTGAATCTCAGATTCTCCCTGTGAATCTCATTTCAACATATATTTTTCCTTGCAGGACAGGGTGATTCATGACCCATCTCTTTCCTCCCTCAAGGCTTGTACTCCTGCAATGCAGCAGTGCAGAGTTGCACCGCTTCTCTTTCTTCAAAGTTTACAGTCTCTGACTGGGGAGACTGCCCTTGTGTTGCTTTGCAGGTGCAGTGGAAGACTGAATTTCAATCCAGTTACACTCATTGCATACTTGTATGGAAGGCAAATTAGGCTGCTTCATAAACAGATTTTTTTTTTTTTGTTATTCTTCAGCTGCTTTTAGCTTAAAAAGACCTTTTTTCTAATTTTGTTTTCATGCCATACTGCAGCAAGGTAGATTCTGGCTGGCAGATGGCACAGAAAACACTTGTTTCATCTCCTGTTTAATCTAGGTTTTGTAATAAAACTTTTCTCAGCAGTCACAGTTCAATAACGTGGAAAGTTCACTGTGTTGCTCAGTAAGAATTTGGGGATTTGAGGCTGGGATGAGGTAAGGGCTGGGGGGCACGGCTCTGCACAGGGATCACTCAGCATTGCTCAGCGTGTAAAGATTAAGAAAAAATAAGTTGAAAATACACTTCTAGATCCCAACAGCTTTGCAGTTCCCCAAAGAATTGCTCCCTTACTGTAAATGGAGTTTACTTCTTCAAAGTGGTGGAAAAATGTTACTGAACAAGACTGAGGAATTGAAAAATTCCATAGCTCTTGGTAAAACACTCTTGGTGCAACTTCATTTTTCCTTGAAATGAAAGGCAACAGTTATTTACTCTTAGTCTTGAGAATGAAGTGAAAACTGACCAGCTCGGGTGAGCTTAGAGATACCAGCTTCTGTTGTTCCATT
The DNA here is from genome assembly GCA_020745775.1 of Theristicus caerulescens. Classification (NCBI taxonomy): domain Eukaryota; kingdom Metazoa; phylum Chordata; class Aves; order Pelecaniformes; family Threskiornithidae; genus Theristicus; species Theristicus caerulescens. Next base: position 29,093,398 of record CM036566.1, on the reverse strand, counting down.
CAGAGCAAATAAACAAACACAACCTTTTTTTTTTTTCCTTTAAAGTAACAACTTTTCAAACCAAGGCGCTATTTGGTGCTGCTCTCAATTTGTCTGTCTCAATTAATTCCTAAAAGGAAAGAAAAATAAAAAATAAAGGGTGGGGTCAAAGGAATAAAGAAAATAGGTGGTCAACAACACTGAGGTCTGAGTCTCATCGCTTCATGCTATTTGCAATAGGTGCTGTAATTACTGAAGGGTTATTAACAAGTCAGGACTGATGAACAGCTCTGGGGACTGCTGCTCCGTGGGATGGAAATCCCCAGGAGCACCAGAAGGAAAGGAGGCACCTGCCATTGAAAGGCCCCAGCCGCACATTTGGTTAGGACTTGTGTTTTTGACAAAACCTTTTTTGTGGAAAAACACAGTTTTACTGGAAGTAGGGGAGCTGTTTTGGAAGATAAAGCTGGATTTCAACAAAAAAGTTCACATCTGGTAAAGACTTCCTCTGGAGATGGAGGTTTAAGGTGAAATTGCTAACCAAAGAGGGGAAGAGGAGACCAAATTCATAAACCCCAGCCCTCTGAGGTGCTGGGAGCTCTGCAGGGGGAGATGTAGTCTGGAACAGGAGCTGGAGCTTTCATTGCCCACAGTCTACCCTACCGCAAGCCTGGAGCCCAGGCGTGCCTTCCCTCTGCTCCAGTAGATTCATCCACAAGAAAAACAGCTAGAGAAAGGAGAGATTAGAATAAAATTCCTCTTCCCTATATAGTCAGCAGATGGTGGATAGTGTGCCAGCTTAGGCAGTGGGATGTCTCAATCAGATCTGCCTGATTCCGAGCAAGTTTCTTCTTTATATCAATGTGAACATCTTTTTTTGTTGTTTTCTGTTGCTGCTGTTGTCAAGAGGTGAAATGTGGACTTTTAAAATCTTATATAAATTTGCAGGTCAAGAAAACTGTTTCCCACCCTGCTCTAGAAGCAATAGTAGTTCATTTCGTACGAGAGAAGCTCATGGGAACATAAAACACTCCTAAGGCGGATAATGCTGAGGCTCTTTGCGGGCGGAACAAGAATTTTATTCTTGCTGGTTAAAAGACAAGGCAGTGTCGAGTGAACGGATACCCTGTGCATGACAGTCGGGCTGATGCAACAGTTTTAACAGCTCAAAGGTTTCAAAAGTAGCTATGCTAGTGCAATCACTTAGTGTGCACCCACTTATGTACATCTTGCCCATTTCCTATACCCTAGGAGCTTGCAGCAGAAAGGGGGTACATCCAGCTAAATACCTCATTGATTCAGCAATTCCTAAAAAAACCCAGAATTAATCCATTTTTAATTATTTTTGTATCGGGCAGGAGAGACATTTATGCAAGTGAGAGCAAACACAGAGAAATGTCTCCCAGAAGGAAATGTAATACTGGCATGCTTGTCCCACACAGACAAACTGCTTGACTTTACTTAAACGACACACGACCACCACCCCCCTTTTAAGAATTTCTAAACGTGTGAAGTTGACTTTGTTCTGTTGGATTGCACAATTCCCCAGGACTTTGTGATACACCATACTAATGGAGTGTAAGAATATGTTGCATCATATTGAGTAACAGGATATGTTGAAAATGAGTATTTAGGTGGTGAAGATCTCTTGTAAAATAGAAACTGTAGTATGCACCTATTGGAATAATCCTCACTAAGAAATGAACTAAACCTTAATTCATTCCCCTTGTACAGCAAGACTCCGGGAAGATGTCCTGAAGCTTTACCCTTCCCTACATGCCAAGAAAGACCACTAAAAATGCCTGGCTCATCTTATAGGGAAAACAGAGAGCGTGGGTGCAGCAGTATGCTGTACTTAGTGCCTTTTTCAGGACTAACAGGAAACAGTTCTAAGTTTTCTAAGACAGGGAGGAGAAAGACACATAGCTTTTTTTAATGAATTAATGTACCAACTGAGCAGGTCTGGTTCCAGTGGCTCTATGTGACCTTCTGAACAATTGTCTCTTTTCTGAGCAAGTCACAAGTTGCTCTGCTCACAGCGGTCTGCAGCTGAGTCCACACTGTCCAGATGAGAGGAGCTCTCTTATAAAAGAGAAGAGACCTGGAAGCAGATGAACTAAAGAGGACTAGAAACAAAAATAAACTCTGACCATTATTTTGTATAAAACACAAGTATCCTCTACTTTTAAGATTCTGTTTCTCCTTATTTTACTTCCAGTTTCTCTTGTGTAGCGAATTTTATTCAATAAGAGACTGAAGCAACATCTGATTTCACCATTGACACATTTATCTATTGGACTCTGGAAGGCACCATGGCAAAACAGTGCTGTGCCTTATGAGAGGCAGGTGCAAATGCTCACATCAGGCCTCTCTGTTGGTTCCCAGGAAGAGGCCACCTTAATTTATGGATTTAGCTGTTGTCTAAAGTCACAACATGGAGAAAATATAAAGGGATGCCCGCCACCTCAAGCCTGTGTCATATAACCACATCAAGATCTGATTTAAAACCAGTGAGGGATTTTTCTTCCTCCTGTCCCATTTCTCATTATCCCCATCACAAAGGTGTTCCAGAAGTTTGTTATATCCAAATTTCCTGAATGGATTCCTAGCTTTTTCCCACACTTTTTCTTGTGATGCACATCTGGCTGCTGGCCCCTTTCTCCTTTTCCTAGCACAGAAGCCTCAGGGGTCTGAATAGCTGCGCAGTGGGAGCATGCCATGTCCTGAGGTGGACAGGAGCATCCTGAGACCCCCACCTGCAGGAACTTCAGGTCAAGGCTGAAGTCAGTGAAAACTAGTGGAAATGGGCAAATAAAAGCATGATCTCAACCTGGTAGAATATGTGCAATTCAAGAGAGGGCGCATTGTTTTCCCTGGCTGCTTTACAATACAAGACACTTGGAATAAAACAATAAATGACAGCATCTCAAAATCAAGAGATGCTCTTCTAGTCAGTACAAAGAAAGTGTTCTCGTGAAAAAGGATGGCACGAAGTTTCTGTTTCCTGACTTTGCTCGTGCCCTTTGCGGAAGCTTCCTGAATTGAGAGATTATGAGACACGGGCAGATGGGCAGTTAAAAGAAGGTGATACCGTGGCATGTCTCTGAAGCTCTATTTCTGGCTTCCAAAAGGCAAAGCTTCTTTCATGTAACATTTGAAAGATGAAAGTTCAGAGATCACTGTCACATTCTCCAGTCCTCTGGCTAAAGCTTGGAGGACTGATTTTGTGATTAATCATGTTATGAGATGTAAAACCACTGCTATACAAAGAACAAAAGAACAAAACAAAACCACCATAAAATCTTGCGCTTTTTACAAAGAGAGCAAGAATTAAGCTACATTTTTTCTTCCTCAGGAAATGTTGCACATGCTCAGAGTATTATTTAATTAAAGTGTTAAGAAGGGAAGCTAAAATGGAGGTAATAAGTACAGATTCCTTTTATTAGACTGTAATCGAGGCTTTCCAAGTCTGTTCCCTGTGTACCATTAGCCTGCCAGCCAACAAACCACCTGCAAAAGTTAAGAAGGCTTTTGTGCAGCTGTCACTTTGTAACTATGCAAATCATGGGGTGATTAAAACGTGAAGAGAGCCAAACAACAAGCCGTGACTATAAGAATGCCTAATACATAACACATGAGCAGTCCAGGACGCCAGTGAGGAGGGTGAGGGCTCAGGAAGCTGAAGAGCAAATGCCTCTCATCAGCAGAACTCTAAAACAATCATTTCCTTCTCAGAGAAAACCCACAATGTCATAAAGAGCAAAAAATCACTGGGAAGCTACTGGTTTGCTCAATGTCACCAATTTTGCAATGTTACCGTGAAGTTTGTGAAATCTCAATTTCAATTTATTTCTGAATATCCTAGCTGCTGCAGAATTGAAGTCTGATGAGAATCTCTGCTTTCATTTGAAGTTCTCTAGCCTACCTCATTACAGGGCGAAGCGCAAGACACGGCAATCTAGCAGCTCAGCAATTGGAATGCTACAAATGCAATGGTTTTTTCCTTCTGATTTTTGAAGGTCCCATGCAAGGTTCACATCTATGCTATATCTGGCAATAAATACTGTTTGCTCCCCATGAAAAGTACTGCATCACATATTTAGGTAACAGGCTGCAGAGAAATTGCAAACTAAGCCTCATGCTGAAAATGCCCAAGTCAACTCCTGAAATTATCACAAAAAAGTGCCAAGATAGCCACCTACATCCTTAGCAAACATTTATGTTTCTAATGTGCAAAGAGTGAATTTACAAGAAATGACAGAAATGTTATGCAGCCAGCTCCAGCCCACCTGCTCTTCCTTGCTTTTTTCTGCTTATGTGGAAAAAAGGTATTGTTTTTTTAAATTCGTATAAATTCTGTAGCCAGTTCAATCTTGGAAAACACGAGCAACCATCACATTCCCGTCCATTCCAACCAGTTCCAGCCAGTAAGAAAAAGGAGCTCTTACACGGTACAGCAGTATGCAGCATGCACATATGCTTTTAAACTCATGAACCAGTTTGTTATCACATGAAAATTTATAGAAAAGGACTCATATCACACCAAGCATTGGTCAAAGGAGACTGTTTCGGTTAGAGGCTTCCGCTGCAATGTTCTGTTCTGGACAGCGATGACCTTCCTCCGTTTATGTGCTCACCTCTTAATTAGGTTGCACAGCTGGGTTTTCAGCTCCTAACACATTTCCAGGACAAGGCAGCAGAGGGTCAGGCTGAGAACCTGGGTTTTGTTTTGAAAAAAGGCTCTTTCATGTCTCACTGGTGTAGATCAGAAATCGGACAGCATCTCGTGTAACAGGAAGCAATACCTAACCGCTTCTTATCGCACCAGGGCCAGGTAAAGCCCAGGCACCCTTCTTTAGTACCATAGCTGAGCTGGAGCAGGGATTTCAACAGTCACTTGGACATCAGGTACACAAATTAGTGGTGCTTACTGCTATCCCATTTTATTTCACTATTTATTTCAGAATAGCTTGAGCAGCACAGAAAAAGAGCAGTAAACTTCCTAAAACATTTGTTATCACTTGTGAATATATTCCTAGAAATACTAGGAAGTTTTAAAGTATCCCAGGGGGAAGAAAAAAAAAAGAAACACAAAGCGAGTGATTCACTTACAGGGAAAGACTATGACATGATAGAAAACATCCAGCCCAGTCAAATGTACTTTGAGATTATAAATCTTGTTTGACTGTTGGCTATTACATGTTTGCTACTCACCTACAGTAAATACTCAGCCCTTGACAAAGCCCTTGACAAGGAGACTAGCAGATCAAGAGATCGAGATCAAGAAACACTCTTATAAAGCAGTGCCAATACACAGTGGTATGATGCAATGATATAATTCATAGATAGAACTCAGTTGGAACAACTTACTGTCAATCCAGGACTGAGATACCATGTATGATACAACTGTGGATAGAAAGGATTTCTTTCTGACAGTTGAAAAAGATATTGGCAGAATGATGCTTGTTCAAAACTTGCTGTCCCCTGTTCTGTCCAAACTTCCTCCTCATACCAGTAGTTATTTCATTTTTGAACCTGGAAAAATGAATCTTAAGTTTTTATTTTACTGGACTTGTCAAGGGCTTACTTTAACTAAACAAGATAAGCTATGATGCAAAAAAGTTTGATTTAAAAAAAATTCCAAAGATACTCATAACAGATTCAGTTTTGATTTTTTTTTTCTCTTTTGAAAATCTGTATGAACACTTTATTTAGGTGATTTAGCAACATTTATCATTTTCAGTCCAAACCCCATCTTTATAATACTTCTGACAAAAGCCCTGGGAAAACACCGTTAAGAACAAAGACAAGGAATGCACTTTTATAGCTAAATATTTTCAAACTTAAGAGAAAGTGTTGGTTTTTTTAAGATTTTTTTTTTTGTTATTTGCAGATAATACATTTCAATTAATTCCTAAATGAAGGGTCATTAGGCTAAAAGAATACCTGATAGCTATGCTATAACTGTCAGTGCTTGTACCGCTACTGCTTGCAGTCAGGCCCACCGTAGATGTGCAAACCTCTTAACGTGCAGATTTTGATACTATCTTTATCCCCAGGGTAGCTCAGCATGTCCTGCCACATACCAAGCAATACACCAGATGTCTGCTACATAGTTTTTTCTGTTCCAGCCCTTCTTCCCCTGCCAGCGTAGTGTTGTTGCCGTGCTGTATCCTGGGGGTTATTTTCCCTGTGTACCACCTAGGACGTAGTTCCTTGCAAAAAGCAAGTGAGCAGGCTTTGCAGCTGGAGGCGCCGGGGAAGAGACCTTTTTTGCTGACAGCCAGAACTGCAGCTCCCCTGAGCAATGCAGCAAGCTGAGGTGGAGCTGCAGTGGCACCTACCAAACAGGCCATACAACTTCAGCTGCAAAGCAGCTGAGGTGCTAAGCTGCTGACAAGCCAGTTTATCCTGCAGGAGCAGGTAGAGGTATGAATTGTGGTATGTAGACTGCCTCTAAATAAAGTTCTGGGTGGGCAAGCCAGGTCCCAGGGGGGTGTTAGAAATGTTCCAAGAAAACCAGCCACAACAGAAGAGCCCACAGTTCCTACAGCACAACCGCAATGACTTGATCAATTCACGTCACTTTCTGAATATTAGTAGTTGGATATGCAAGGACGTACAATTTAGCAAGCGCTTTGCACACAAGCCTGGATATTTTTGCTTCAGTTCAGTCCATTGTAATACCTATTTACCAAAACCATACCTCAGTAACCAGTAAAGCATCTTAGTCTTTCCTCCTTGGTATTGTTGCAATAGTACCCTTGTGACTTCAAAACATAGATGCTTGCTCTTCAAAAAGCCTTGCAGTACCCTCTGAGCACCCGGCAGCACAAGGCTCAGAGAAGAGATGTGCTGTAAGGCTGATTCTCAGCTAGTTAAAGACACAAGACAGCTTTGTGCCACCAGGAGGTAAGAAGAAACTGTGTCACCCCCCAGCTATCTTCATACTGAACTTTCTACCTTCTGGGCAGGGAACTGACACCATCAGCCTTCCCGCTTGCAGCCTTTGGTTACCAAACCAATATCCTCCGAGCCTCTCCCTCATGGCTGCAGAAACCAGCTCAGAGCCAGCCGTGAATAATCTCTCCCACAATTAACTCCTGATGTTTACCTGCGTGATTGCCTATGGAGAAACTTCTACCAGATGGAAAGGTGCAGTCCCAAGGCACCTATCTCTTTAGTAAAGTGCTAATGTGAGGGAGCAGCATTGTTAAGCCACAGAGGAAAAAAGAAATGGAAAGAAGAAAGCGCATCCCAGTGTGTTTATTGTCAACATCTCTGCTTGCAGTCCTCCACACCTCCTTTCAAGTGTTCTAGGAAAAGCTGTTCTGGTTAAACTAGAAGACAAAATTTGTGTTTTTTAGTCATATACTCCCTTTCACATTTCTCTCAGCCCTGGAGGGAACAGTGTTGCTCATTGCACTGGAGGGAAGCAACTTTTGTAAACAGGGAGAGGAGATGCTGCCTCTCCATTAGCTGTGATTCTCCCCGTGAGAAGAAAACCCCAGGCTCCGGGGCAGAGACCAACATGCATGTGAAGTATTAATGGAAGAATCTCAGGACTATACCAATCTGCCTGCAACACTGAAATCCCTTTGTCAAACACTTTCTTACAAGGGATTATAGGTCTGCTGGACAACGCAGATTAACTAATCCTTTTTATTAAAATAAGAATGAGTAAATCCTCTTCCACAGTCAGACATGCTTTTACTAAGCAGAATCACTTTCTTGGCAATGAGACAAATTACTGGTGGTGATTCAAATCACCCTCTTCCAAGCAACTACCTAGATTGCATTATGTTTTGCATATTTAATGAATACATTTATTAATTAAAGTGTTTGTTTCTATCTTAAAAAAATAAAATAGTTCTTTGACTATTCATTAGTTCTTATAATCATCACAAAGTCCCAGCTGAGAGGTGCCCAAGCACTAGCTGAGTAGTGTGACTTTAACAGCCTTTGCAAAACCATTCAATGCAAATGTTAATTATAACACAAAATGGTAAATGGAAAATAGAATAAAGGCAAGACAGCTCATCAAGGCTAGACAGTTGTTTCACATGATACAATCTTGCTGTCTTGATTGCCTTGACAAAGCAAATGTGGTGTCTGTTATGGTGCTACACAGGAAATTCTTAAGAAACTAAAGAAAAAAAACCCCAAGACTGAACAGACACAGCAGCAGCAGCAGAACTGTAAAGTGGGCAAAGACCCCATTCTGAGGGAGACACTGGTGGCTTGTGCTGAAATGGAAATGCCTGAGCTGGAGGAAGGGTTCTCGAGAGCTGGTCTCAGGATTGGTTTTATTCAGTGTCTTCATTGCAGATACTGGCATAAGGCATTAAGGATGGGCTGGAAATAGCTGTTGTTAAAACAAATGGGTAGAATGAAATATTGTACAGGAGGTATCTGATAAACTTCAAGCCTAGGGTAAGAGAAAGCAGATAAAATTAATGTTTCAAAGTGCAAAATGAGAGTAAGAGATCAGTAGCAAAAAGGTCCAATACACTCTGGGACCTCATTAAGTAAAATTGCAGGAGAGGAGAAAATTGTAGGTATATCAATAGATTGTAGATCAGTTAGGTGCCACTGGTATGATTTGACAGCAGAAGAAAGCAAATACAATCCCCTGATGTATCAGAAGTGTTTCTTAGAGAGTGGACATTAATGTCATGGTACAAAGCATCAGTTAGACTTTACTGGAGTAGCAGAGCATCATCCTTGTCCGACAGGGATTTGTTCAGCCTTGAACACGTAATATAGAACACACGGGAATCAATGGAATGAAAAATCAGTATCCCAGGAAAGGACAAAGGAGGTTTGTTTGGACTCAAGAAAAGGCTGAAAGAGGATGCAGTTGTACAATACATGAAAGAAGAAAAAGAGCTGTTGAAATGAAAGGGAAATGTTTGTGTAAGTAAACTTGGGCCTAAATGATTTACAGCTACAGTGTGGTTGGAAATTAAGAAACGACATTGCAGGTTGAGCATTAATAGCAGCTTAAACTTTTCTAAACCTGGACTGTCACCTGGCTACATTTCCTCTCCCTCCTTGCTGTAGCCTGTGACATGCTAGTGGCACGTGCTGTTTAGACCACAGCCAGATCCGCTGCCTGCGCGGCTGAGGTAGCCCTGGCTTAAATTTCAGATGCTGTGGTTTCTGAAATATGGCTTCCACATTCTTCAGGAACACATAGTGAGGACAATAAAGCAAATTTTCAGATGGATCCCCCCAAAATGAAGAAAGATTAAATGATTTCCTGTAGTAGGAAGTCCTTTTTAGACCTGCATTTAGCTGGAGCCAAATCCTTATACAAAGGTTAGCCACAGGGACAAAGCCCAGATGAATCTAGCAGGCAGGAACTGATGCATCCCTCAGAGGAGATTCCAGCTCTCCTTCAGATGCAGCTGCAGTGGCTCCATTTTTAACAAGTTCAAATCTTACTCGCGTTAGTAGGCAACACAAAGCAAGCCAAACTGTTGCGTAAGGCACTGGCCGTTTGCACTCAGCATACACACGCGCATGCAAGCACACAGAGTGAATGGTGAGAACACTGCTCCCTTACCCTGCTTCGTAGAAAGCCTGTGACCTAGGAATGTGCAAGTCCTATAACAGATTTCACATGTAAACAGGTATCTTTCTATATGCATTAAGGGCTAAAATATTCCTATAGTTATAATGAGCAAAATCTGGCTTTTACATTGCTAAATTCATTGAAGTAAAGAAGTAGGAAGGCAAAAGATGGAGCACAGAATCTGTCGTGAGCAGTGGGGAGCAAGCAGCACTAGCCTGTTCCCTTTGCATTAGTGCCAGTAAAAATGCTGGTGCATGTCCTGGAGGCAAGCCTGTTTGCAGAGCTCCAACAAGACTGCATGGCTGTGCTGCCCGAGGCAGTGTAGGTTACAAAGGATCCTTTAACTCAGACTGTGAGAGTATCTTGTTAGACATGCTGCAAAATTAATTTTCTTGGTCACCAAGGCAGAGTGAACCTTGATGCAGTTTTTAATATAGCATTGCTTCTTCCCCTTGCATTTTTATGGCTAAGAGCCAGATGTCCAAATGGCTGAATTGAGTCCATTGGGTAGTTTTACCAGGCCCCTAGAAGGGTCGCTGGTCAGCAGGCTGACCCCGGCACACTGTTGTGTTTGTGTGAGTGTATTTGGGTTGATAGTGAGTTGCTGCTGTGTTCTCCATTTATGGAATCTAACGAGTGGTTCTCTCAGACATACAGAATTTGTGATCCTTTCATTACAGCAACTGCACCAGCTTAAAAGAGGTGGGGAAGACACTAAGTGAGTTTTAGCATTTACTAAACAAAGAGATCTGTTGAACAGAAGCAGCAGAGTAACTTTACAACGTGCTTACCACTCTCTGTTTGTTGCTTGTGGCAGTATGCCTGACTGCTGGGGTGATACAAACCCATATGATATTTTCAGTTACCTCTGGGCAGCATTTCTGTGACAAGGAAGCTGTGTACACAGCTATGGGATGTAGTTAATTGCATCTGGAAATATACAATCAAAATTTTTAGGCTGTGAGTTGGTTGTGAAGCATCTAACTAGAGTGGTTTCTGCCAGGCAGAGGGAGCAATTTATGAGAGTTTTTTACAGCAGCAATGCCTTCTGCCATTGAGATGTCCTCAAAAAAAAGGGAGGGGAGGAAGTGACAGTCTATTGCCAGGGTATTACCAAGAACCTTTCCCACTTTCCTCTATGAATGGCAGAAACTTGTTTCTTTTCATTTATCTCACAGCAGGATCCCTCCCTGGGATGTGCGTGTGTAACTTGCCCTTGGAAACATTAGGAAAACTGATGTTTTGTTTTTTGAGATCCTGTTTCTTAAGGTGTGATCATATATATCAGATCAGCATATGTAATCCTATCATTTTCCTGTGGTTGCAACAGTGATAACAGTTGGATCCATGGCACTCTCTCCATCTTCTTTTATCTACATTATTATCTTGCCTGGCTCTATAGTGCAGACACTTTGCTGGTAGGGGCATTTGTCTATGTCTCTTGTGAACCATTATCCTACTGTCTTTCCTTTCTCCCCACTGCTCACGATAAGAGTGTCCATTAGGGAAGAAGGAATTACTGCTGTCAAGAAACTGTAGCGCCGGAAATGTTACTACAACCTGTAGGTTTACAAAGATTGTCTGCAGAAGTTTACCCCTGATCTTGAAAAAGCATCCCCAGAGCTCACCCTATTCCTCTCCAGTCCCAGCAATAAGGAAGCAAAACTGCAGGCTCAAGTGTCCAACAGTTGCTTGCCAGAGGATCCTCCCCGAGCCCCAAAACTTCAACAGCTGTCTTCTTCATACTCATACTGGAAAGCAATATACTAATGCATTTACTAAATGATAACTGCTTTGAGGACAGTGGATAGATGAACCAACTGTATTCAGTTCGTATATAAGCACTTGTATTGTACATAAACTGCTTGAGGGATGGAATATATTCATTCTCTTTATGGTTACACAGTCCGTGATTTTACCATAATGCTATAACATAAAGCTCAGATAACATTCACCACTGCATTTTCAATAACATTATCACTATGTATTGGTTAACTGAGGCTCTCAAAGTAAAAATGGCTTGTCCCAATCCCATTGTGAGTCAGCGGGAGGACCAGGAGTAGAACACAGAAATCCTCTCCTAGTGCCACACTCAGAGTACGTCACAACTTTATTCCCTTCCCTTCCTGGGCTCCCAGCATTTCCTCAGCAGCCCTGGCTTCATTGTGACTGATTTACCATTGCTGCAGAGCAACCTGGAAGTTGGTAGAAAGATGAAAGAAGTGCAAGACTAATTGCTTTTCTTCTCATTACTCAGATATTTTTGTCTGAGATGCATGGGGGTATGCTCTGATGGATCACGTGGACAGGGACAAGCCTGATGCATGAACTTGTGTGCTGGGGAGGGAACCGCAGTCCTAGACCACAGCAGAGGAACATGGCCCTGAGCCGCAGAGCATGCAGAACCCCAGTAGGGGATAAGAGCCCTGGCTTTGGGGCAGCAAACTCCACTCGGCTCCATGACCTTGTCTGTCTGGTGTGGCTGGCTGGAAATCGCAGATCACCTTGGCTGGCTCCATTTGCCGCATGGGGCAGGACAGGCGGCAAAAATACCCAAAGGCACAAGTAAATCCCATGTATTGCACAGGAGACTGGTGGTGAATGCAAAAGCAAGGGAAGGAGTACTCATTGGCAAGCATCTCAGAAACACAGACTTGCAGTTTCCTGCAGATCCACATTCCCAAGCTCTCCACATGCTTATGTTCTACTTTTTTTCTTTTTTAAACCCCGTCATGTTGAATTTACACCAGACTGATTCAAACAATGAGAAGAGCTGTTACAGCAATCCCAAAGGAAAACCTAACAGCACACCTAGAACCCAAGTGCTGTCTAGCAGCAAACTGTCTCCCTGTGCTATGAATCCTCCCATTAAAACACTCACCACTGACCAAGCGGTGCAACCACTACCCCATGTATTAATATTCGCACTAGCACAAGATTCCTTCACTTCTCCACTAGCATCTAGACAGCAGCTCACTGTCTTACTGAGAGTCCTGTGGCAGTGAGTTGACTCTGATCATTCTTTTTAGAAAAAGTATGGGAAGAGGAGCTGTTGTTCTTAGCTACTGTACAGCTCTGCTCTGCATAGATTCCACACCAAATGCTAAAGGTGACTTCCCCAAAAAGACAGCTAGCGCTGCTTTCCACAGCAAGATTTACAACCCACTTCACTTTTTCAGTATTAAAAACCAACCCTGATTTAATAAAAACTTTTACAGATTTGCACTTTGGAGAAACCTCACCCATACCTGTGCCCTTAGCCCTGCCCCAGCTGCCATTGCTCTGGGCAATCTAAAGGTCCATGTGGACTTTCCAGAAAGTTAATCTGCTCCATATGACTGACAGTTGGTGCCTGGTAAACCTGCAAACTATGTGTACAAATCAGCTCAACTGTTTCTCCTTCTGTCTTCAGTGCAAGGAGTTCACCTTCCACACTGGCTACGAGGTGCTTGTACAGCGGCTGTTGGATGGGAGGAAGATGTGCAAAGATGTGGAGGATTTGCTCAAGCAGAGGTAAGAAAACCAGAGTGAAAGAAGTGTGAACAGCCTCCATTTTCTCTCCTGTTTGGCATCTGGAAAGGAATAGTAGGCTGTTTCTGAATTTGGTGGTGATACTAGTTTACACAGAAAAGCCCAAGTGATTTGAATCCTACCCTTTTGACATGGTTTGTGAAGGTAGATAACAAATAGAAATTTCAAAGATTTGAGAAGAGAAGAGAGGGGTGAAAGAATCAGATATCCAGAGCTCCATTAAGACTCAAGTAGTTATTGGTCCAGAATCACATGGTAGCACATACATCAACAACAAGTAGCATTACCAAGTTTCCCCTTCTACAGGGAGCATTTCTCTTCAAACATGCTGTTGCCATAGCCACTGTTTCAGTTTCCTGGAACTATCAAAAATAGGCCACTTTTCAAATACAAAGCTACATAAGATGCTACCAAAAACCTTTCCCAGACGCCCAAGACAGCCCACATTGTTCACTGACCTTACTAGACTTTGAATAATAATGTTGTAGATTATATCCATCCTTTACATGCTTCTCAACAACAGCTATGGACAGCTGACAGTTTTGTGGGTGAGAAAATACATATTACACAGCTGCTCTGACTCCTTCGCCATTCATTTTTATACTTCTGACTTAGAAAAAAATATCTGAAATGTGGTTTTGTTTTTAAGTGGCTGGGTTTCAACAGTTTCAACATGTAGCATGAGGCACATACATGTTCATGCATGACCTGTAGGAAAGACCACACAAGACCGATTATATATTCAGCAGGTAATCCTAGAGCAGTTCATCTCAGAACTATCGCCTTATGAATATTGCTCTGCCTTCCTCAGTCACAGCCTGCTTTTTCTTCCCTTGCTTTCCCCATCTAGTTTTCTGGTTTTAGGTCGGTTTTCTGAAGGCTACTTTTCAAGCACTGGGACTTTCAAGGGGATGTGAGCTGTCAAACTGAAAGTTGAATATTTCACATAGTGTGAAGAGTCTCCCATCAAAATCTGAAGCTATTTGGATTGCTTTTCTTGACCACCAGTAGAAGCATGTTTTATTGCTGCATGTCACTCAGTCCTGAAGTCACACCTGTTTGACGGTAGCATAGCTTTAACTGTTTAAAATAGCTCCTTTGTGACTCATAACTTACAGAGATCAGAATTACATTGCAGGCTTCAGGCAAGCTCTACACTGCAGCATGCATCTGATGCTATATACGCTTGTGTTTCTTTCCAAAACATATCAGAGAGGTTTCTGCAAGTTGCAGGATAAGATTCTTCCTGGTTTGTGGTGGAGGCACAAAGGACTTTCCACAAAGAAAAAAAAAATACACATACAGTCATTTTGCAGATCTGACAGCTACAAGAACAAATGTTGCTGTGAACTTTTGCACACCCTCAAAACATTCCAGTGAGCATGCATACATGCATGTGCTTGTGTGTGTACATGCATGTTGGGGGAGGAGGAAAAGGAGAAAAGATAGCGAGCACTGAGTTGCAGAAATAAGGTATTAATTCCAGTTTATTTCTGGAAGATGTTTGTTTCAGCTTGTCCTCATGTCATTCATGGGAACGACCTAGGAGGAGATCAAAGCACGTGATGAATCTGTGTTCCTAGAGGCTGCCCATATCACATCAATTCTGGCTTCAGGCCAGAATTTCAACAAGGACTCCTGCAGCAGCTGCCCTGAGTCCTGAAACCAACTGCCCTGGCTACGCTAACACCTTATCAGTTTTACACCCAGGTCAATTACTTTTGCTCACAAATACCCCTGCCTGGTCCACAGGAGGGTATAAGAGATTGGGGAGTGAAAAAGCAGTTGTATTCCAGAGCAAAGCCCCAGACTTAAAACACAAAATATGTTCCAGCTCTCAACGGTTGCAGGGGAACCTAGAAGCTGCATGCTAGAGTACCAGAAAGTGGGAGAGGCAGCACCAAGATGTGAAAAGCAAAGTCTTTGACACGAAAATGTTTCTTGTTATTAAAATCAGAAGAAAAAGAATCTATTCATCTTCTGCAGCGTTATGTGTCTCTGGAGTATATTTCCATTTTGATGAAATTTTGTACATCTAACATGAAAACAAAGTGGTGCCTCTGTGTAACCTCTCACTGTATTTTGCACCCCGTTCTTCTAGGGGGAATCCCAAAGCAGTGATGTAGG
Source organism: Theristicus caerulescens (assembly GCA_020745775.1). Taxonomy (NCBI): domain Eukaryota; kingdom Metazoa; phylum Chordata; class Aves; order Pelecaniformes; family Threskiornithidae; genus Theristicus; species Theristicus caerulescens. The sequence continues at coordinate 29,078,184 of CM036566.1, read as the reverse complement.
AACACCCCACTATAACGCACCAATTTCTAGTGCAGGATAACAGCAATTAAGTAATTGCACGTGAAGTGTTAGACATACGGGAGCCACAGACAGAGGCCAGGAGCAGCCTCCACTCCTGGCTGTGGCAACTGTACGCTGCTGTACAACCAGCACTGCTATTCCACCAGCCTGACAGATCTCCTCGGACTGGGGGAAAGTCCCCAGGACAAGCTTTCCTCAGGTCACAGAAGATGGTTGCAAACTAGTGAAATTGCACCAGATCCACCAGTACAGCTGGCTACAATGCAAGGTGCTCACAACCATCAGACACAGAGGAACAGTCGAAAGGGCGGTCGGATGTTCTCAGAGACCCACCCCTACAGCTGCTGTATTGCAAAACTGAAAGACCAGCCCTCAAACCGCTGGAACTCAGCAAATAGCAATAATAAACCACAGCGTGGCCGAGTGGGAAAATGGATGTAAGAACAAACCAGCGGGGTTACATGGCCTTGCACTCATATCAGAATTCCTTTTTTGAACAAAGAGTACATTTCTCTAAGGTGCCAAGTTTCAGGCTCAAAACTGTTTGAAATGCTTTGAAAAACCCCTTTTGAGAACTGGACTTACCCTAACCAAAATCCCTCCCTCCAAATCCTAGCACCAGGCTATCTGTTCATTATTTATTACTGACCATTCAATAGTTTTCAGCGGCTACTCAAAGACTGAAAATTCAGTTCTTCCCCAGTCTTGTACCCAGGAGAAAGGAAATAACATATTCAGTACAAATACTTTTTTTTTTTTTTTTTTTTTTAAACAGAATAGGAATTTCTTCCAGAGCTGGAGGAGGGAAAACAGCAAAGAAATAATTATTTTTCTTTATTAACCATAGAAACAGAACTACCTTCCTGAGTCACTAGTTACAGTTCCCTATTAGGCGAGATATCACATCATATTGTTCCCTCCATAAAACTGTCCAGCCTTACCTTACAAATAGCAAGGCTACTTCCCCCTCTGCCTCCATTGCTGCTGTTCAAGCAGCACCTCCTGTTTCTAATGGTTAGAAACTTTCCTGCTACTCCCAGCTCCCATTTATGCACAACCTTTCTTAAATGGATCCTTTGGAACCTACTCTTCACTTCCCCCCCAGCCTTCATTTTGATGGGTCAAGTCAGCCGTCATCTTTTAGATCATCTTTTGCAAAAGAGGCTCTCTGTTCTGAGCATCTTCACTAAACTTCTGTACACCTCTTCTGATTGAATCCAACTTTTGGGGGACAAAGTTGTACGTAGCACTCCCCAGTAATCAAAGCCACGGAGATGGGTTTCATTTTCCCTCATTTCTTCTAGAAATAGCTCACCCAAAATATTTTAGAGGTAACTAATAGCACTAGGATTGAGGAAATAGAGAAATTAAAGAAACTGTATTTCTCATGTTTTGTACCTTGGATGCAATTACAAGATTTGTGTAAACATGATCCTGGTACCACTAAGAGAAGTTGAATAAGTTTTTCTCTTAACAGAGCACAAGCAGAAGAGAGATACGGGAAAGAGCTGATTCAAATCGCCCGAAAAGCAGGAGGACAAACAGAAATCAAGTAAGGAATTCTTTTATTATTAGTGGAAAGTATTTTGGAAGCAATATCAGACTCCTGTGTTTTGCCTATGAATGGGGTCATAAGCTGCTTGCTTCAGTGCGTTACACTGCACTTCACAATGTACAGGAAAAACGGGGAAACACCATAGTCCTTCAAAGCAGGATTCACAAAATCTCTATTTGGGAATTGCCAGTAGGTCTTTACTGAGAAATTTTTAATTTCAGGATTCCTAACAATGTTTAATATTTGCTCCCAAAAAGCAAACTAAATGATGGGGAAAAAAAGGGAAAGGAAAAGGTTGTGAAATGTTTAGGATAGTAGCTTGGCAATTCTGGGAAGCTGATGGACGCTGAGAGACTGTGACAGAACAAATGCAAAGTGCAGACACCAAAAATTAACTTTTGCAGCAGGAAAAAGGTTTAGCTTAGGAATACAAACTTTAAACCTCTTTGAAGGGACTTCATTTGAAACAAATCAATGGAATTACTGAAATACATTAAAATGACATTTTTCTCTGTCTTTTCTACTACTATCTTAGATCATGTATAAATTGTGTTGGGAGGGGAAGGTATATGTTGGCATGGAATTTAACTTAATAAACACTGCTGATAAACTGATGCTATTATTGATGGTAACAGCAATAATGAGACATTTTGTCATTATTGTAACAAGTAATAATACAGTAATAAGGTGGCAGAGGATGAAGATTTGGGGTCACAGAAGACAAGTCTGAAAGAGAAGACCTCAATCTAAACACAAAGCAACTCTATTGATCTCTGGGACCTGCTACCCTCATCCATCCCATATCTTATTTCTTAACCGCAGACTCCTTTTTACGTCAATTTATCACTCTCAGTGTGAGCATCGTTTCCTGTTCATATTTTACGGGAAAACTTGATCTCAAACCCTTGTACCAGCATGGCACGCAAGTGCCAGGCAATCACCCATAGCACTTGCTATGGATTCAGCAGTGGCACATCCAGGCTGACAGGGAAACTGTTGCATTAACCCAAGCACCTGATAGCACAGAGAGCACTGAGGCTCACTCCAGAGAACGTGCAAGCCTCTCCTCCCCTAGTGCTCCATCTCTCCCTTGCCCCTAAAGCAATGCAGTAAAGTATAGCAAGGTTCCTAGCGCAGGCTGCTGGAGATGGCTTCTGCTTTCCTGGTGTTTCAATTCACAGACCTAACTGGAGAAAAGGAAGGAGAAGAAAAATTATTTTGAAATTAAAATAGTGGATTAAGGAGGGATGGCTTCTTCCCAAACCAAAGGCTAAGATCAGTGTTCCAGGATTAACGGAAGGCTCCATCTAAATTTCTTTACTGGCAATGCAGGGCAGGCAGAGCAAACGTCTTCAGAAACAGACAGCTTTGGCTGCCCTTCTGTGACTTAGTGGATAATTCATGGGTCTGACTTTTCCTAAGAGATTATAAGAACTTGATTTAGAGGCAGAGCCAAGTCCCAGAGGTGGGATATGGTTCCAAGTTCCCCTCAAGATGGGGGAAGTTTGGACTCAGGCCCAGTTCCACTTTGATCCAGCAATTTTATAGCTTGGCATAGACAGAAGGCTGAATATACCAACAAAGCATGCTGCAGAGCTGATTTACTATGTTTCTATAAACCCACGCCTGGTCTGTGTAGCGACTGGCTTTGTGCTGATATTTTTATCAGAGCAAATGTCTCACTGTAACTGTTGTGAAGCAGAGAGAGGACACTTTGCTTTCTGTTATTCAGCATCCTCTGGTTGTTTAAGGAGTTACAGAGATGGGCAGTGAAGGGCATTTGTCCAGAGTAAACACTTCAAAATCAGAGAAAACTAGGGTCTATTCAGGGCTGGAACAACTAACAAAAATGAAATACTTGCTTTTAATGCCTTAAAATTTTTGACATGGCGTGAAGTTTCTGTTTGTTTATATGACATTGATTGCTGACAGCAGTTCTGCTCCCAAGGTCAGGCCTTCAGAGAGACTGGAGGGAGGGAACCTATGTACTACCTATAATAAGAAAAGCTTGAAAGGACTACGCTACAACTATCCCCATGCATTACTCCAAGTGCTTCCTCTTTATAGGACTCCCTATTATTTACTAGCACACTGAGTCCTAATAGTATTACAAGTACTGGACAGGCTGAACAGGGCTGTTCGCACCTTTAAATGCAGCTTTGGGTAGCAGTATTTCTCAAACAAAGGCTAATGAAGGCATTGTGCAGTTATTTGTACCTAAAACTTGCATTTGACAACCATCAGGAAAAAAAGTAGCTTGCAGGTTTTTTTTGCAGAACATTTTACAGAACTTCCTGTACCATGCTATGTATTGCAGAGGAGCAGGAATTACTAATTTTAGATCACTCAGTCATTTTCTTGCTAATGCAAAATCATTATCCTCTAGTCTTAAATTCAGTCATCTTTTAAACGTCTCAGATACTAGGGCTTTCTGTCACTTCTCCTGGGAAATTATTTCACACCTCAGTAGTTCTCAATATCAGGAAGGTATCCGATACCCTTTCAAAAAGTTGATAAAAAGAATACAGAAAATACATCTGCAACAGCTACCCAAAAACTTCCAGTATCAGAAAATACCTGGAAGACCTTAAGAGAAACAACTGCAAAGCCAATTAATTCTGTTTAGCACAACTTCTGAAACTAATGAATTGGCTGCAAAAACTTCCCATCCCTCCACCAGGTCGAAGCTCAGTAGCTGCTATGGAAAGCAGAGCAGGAGAGAAGTGGCTCAAAGCTGGAGCAAGCAGCAGTCCCCATGCAGGGGCGCACTGGCGAAGTGTCCATGGCAAACCCACGCTGCCAGCCAATGCCAAATCTGCTGATCTGGAAATGGTGGCACCACTACATGTGATGGGCAGCCCAGCAGGGCCTCACGTGCTTATATCCTCCTAGTATCTGTGTGAACAACTCTTTCCAACTCCAGAAATGCCGTCCCTGGCAGCCGCCCAGCTATTCTAATCTCAAACCCCTGGAGGCTAAAAAATGTAGACAAAAACCCAACACCTTTGTGTTGCTTCCTGTGCTTGGAGAGAAGAGGCTCTGCTCAAGGGAGAAATTAGGCAGCGGTGGGGAGGTACTGCCCAGGTTGTTACTTCAGCGCAGTCAGGACCGGCATGAAACAAGGCAAAGAGAAGTCTATGGCACACTGCACTAGGTAGTGGCCATCACTGTAGAAAACAGTTCTCTCCCAAGCCTCCCCCATATTTTAAATGGTTTTAGTTTTGAATCAAAGAAAAGAACAATTTCAACATTTTTTCAGGCTCTTCCCTTCTCCCCCAAACTTTTGCTTCAACTGGAACAAATTGCTGAACTCAGCTAAATGTATAAATAGATGCAACTGCCCATTTTTATTTACTGAAAGACACAGATGAAGAAATACGCTACTGACTCAAAAGAAAGATAGTAGGGAAAGCTTGCTGAAATGTAACAGCAACTCTGGGACCACTCTCTATCGCTTTGAGAAAAATCCAGGTGACAGCAGCCATCAGGTTTCCACCCTATATGCTGTCCAGTGTTTGTTCCCTCAGCATCCTTACAGCTCCTTTGATGGAGAATTGACCCCTCAGGGCCCAGCACCGCTCACGCTTGGCAGAGACAACTACTAGAACACTTCACTACTGAGTATCAGCCGTAATATAACATTGTGACCTGGGAAAAGAGGACAATATTGTGTCTCCACCTGCAGACTGCTTAGCACCAGAAATGTGAGAAATCACTTTGACCTGAGAGCTAGCAGGGGACAAGTTTTCAGCACTGCTACTGGAGGTGTGACGACTTCAGTGAGGTCCTTGCTGTTCTTTTTCAAACCAGTATTGGAAATGGCCATGGCCAGCCTACAGCTGTAGAAAAATTTCTAACAAAACTAACATCAGAGAGGCAGACATGCCGCAATGAGGGAGACGTGCTGCAACAACTCAACTTTTTATTTTGTTTTTTAAAAAAAGCAAAGACAGGGTTTCTAAAAGAAGCTGGTGCTGGTTACCATGGGCATAGCAAACAAACACTTCAGCTTCCAGCTCAAGAAATAAAAGTTCTTACTAAGTGCTGCCTAACAGCCAAAGCACACAGTCATTCAGAAGTCCAGCCTGATTCAAGCAAATTTAGGCCTTCTGGCTGCTTGCCCTTGCCTCGAGTGCTACAGCTGGTAGAAACTACTTCCTATAGGGAAGGGAAATATTCCCTTTCCGACACATGACATAGATCTAACTCAGCAGCTTCTACAGGCCTTGGCAAGTTCATTCTAATGTACAGAAGGATGCAAGAAGGGTCACACAGGCTCGGACCACAATCCCTTCAGCCTCATGTTCTGTCCTCAACACTGGATCCCAAGGGAAGAGTAGAAGAACAGGGCAAGCGTATGAGGATATTTCTCCTAAATAATCTTCTTGCCTTAGCAATTGGCAGTTCAGGGGCTGCCACACCAGCAGCTTTGTATGTAATAGCTCCCAATGGAGTTTTCTTGTTTCTTTTCATATTTGAAACCCAAAATATTTTAGCATCTGCTGAGTCTAAGGGTAAAGCAATGTACTTTCCTGTTAAGTGCAGAAGTGCCTTTTTCTTTGTTGATTTTTAGCATACCTCATCACACTTGCCATGTCAGATCAGACACACATGACAAAGGCAGATTAGCTTCCTTATAGTGGGGTTCCTCAATGCACATCTGCACTGGCAAGCTGCAGTCCCACTGCCTGTTCTTACAACACACCCAGGTCCATAATAACACGGAAACTATGGAAAAGGCTGGCTGCTTCTTTCAAGGTAATCACCTGGATGTGCCAGCACCATCATGGATGCAGGCTATACCTGGGAATAGGAGTAGCTGGGGAGTCTTACTGAAAACGCTGGGAGGAAAACAGGTAATGGAAGGGAGCATGAGAGAATATCAGTTGCAAATGTACCTCTTGAGTGGGTCAGACCTAGGAGAGGGCAGGGCAGCCCTTGAGGAGTGGGCAAAGCATGAGGATCACAGCAGTCAGGGTGGAAGGATGTATGCTGCACAGAAATGGAGCTCTGGAGCTCACCTATAACAAGGCAGAGCTAAATTGTATTTTTAAAATGTCTTAATTCCTACCTTATACTAATTTTAAAGCCCTGTTATCCCACTTTTTTAATTAAAAAAAAATTGTGAATCACGATTTCATAGTCTCTAATCATAAAAGAAATTATGAAAAAGATGATTAAAAAGCTACAGCCATGTATTCTTGGCAAATGCCAGGTTACACCAATATTCAGCAGGGGAGAGGGAACTACACGTCATGAAGTTTAAACTGCAGTATAGTTTTGTACTCTCCATATTCTGTGTTGCGCACATGGGAGAGGATATACAGAAACTGGGGATTTTCAGCTGAGTTACAAACTGAGATCAAGTTTGCAAGTTTTTGCTGGTAACGCACACAGTAATTACGTCTTGACACACTACAGATGATTCGCAGCAGAGCTCATGCCTGTAAGAGGAAACACCCTTCAGGCTGCAAGGTGATTGGGAATTTCCATGCAGTAGCTTTGGGCAACTCTTCAGCAGAACAACATGAAAACAGAATATACTAGAGAGCCCAGTTTTCAGATACATCCTCAGCTTCAGCTGAAATAGAGCCTCTGGGAACTCAGTTCTTCTGTAAAATAACTGATGTAAACACGCAGTAGCTGATTAAATTCTGCCTAGTCTGACAACAGCTATTTTTGTCATTTGCTCTGCTTGTCTCTTCTCATGTACATGATTTCCTACTTTTTGGCTTCCCTCTTTTTGACTACCATCTCCTTTGGACCTCGGGAAAGGGTAGTTCCTTCAAGCCCATGTCTGCTCTGCCCTTCTCTGCAATGCCTGAAATAGAATATTTCAGTGAGTGGGAGGTGAGGGCATCTGTAACAAAATGCCAATTGCTGCTTCCTGTGTATAAATATAGTGCATCTGTCACTTAACATACAGAATCCTCTGTATTATTCACACAAAGCAGGCATTTTTGAACTAAAGCTAAAAGTCATTTTGGAAGGTCACATCCTTCCATGGTTAGTTATTCTCCACTCAAATGTCCTGAACCCACACAGAGTTTATACACTTGTATTTCAGATTTTCAGGACCCTGTGAAAATGGGACCAAGCACGTACTCTGAAAGACCTAAGCCTCTGCTCAGTTTTTGTTAAATCCAATCTAGATAAGCTCTCCTATGATGAGGACAGGCATTTTTGAGCAGTGCTGCTCTTTCCAGGGGACATGAGGAAATTCAGTTTTATGCTAAAGATACAGAAGTCATTTTGATTGTTTTATCCTTTGATTTGAATGGCATAGGTCAATCTGGAGTCACAAGGGGTCTAATTTGTAATATATGGGCACAGATTTACAGGGAAGAGAAGGTATACGGAGACGCCATCCTGTTTGCTCCTCTGCCTCAGCAAAGTCTGGGGTGATGTGTGCATGCTCCCAGTAACCAGCCCTGGAAGTGATGATACAGCCCCCTTCCCATTCAGTTTGGGGCTGCTTCCGCTTTTAACACATATCTGAAAATATCCAAGCACCAGAAGCAAAACACGTACACAGACACACCACAGCACTAGAGGAACCCTCCACATTTGTTGCTACTTTCATGAAAGATATGCTACACCCAGCCTGACACTAAGCCCAGTCTGCTGCGCAGTGCAGCCTCCTGTAATGGCTGATATGACTTCTCATGCTAGCTAGTGCCTTGCTAAATCACTAATTCATAGACAGACAGAAACTTGGACTCCCATGGTCAGAGAAAGGGTGCTGCTCATGCCTTCTCTCCACTACAGGTAGCTTAGACATCACACCACATCTGGGACCTGCACAGAAATCTTTCCAGTTGCACTGAGTTGTTTTGCCTTTCTGTTTATAGCTCCTCTGAGAAAAGGAAGAAAATTTCCTGTCAAAGTTAATTCTTTGATGTTTTCACCACGTCCCCACTAAGCAATGTTGGACATGATTCTCATGTGAAATACTCTGCTATGTGCCTGGCCTAGGACTTGGTAGTGCCTGAGTTACCTCCCTGTTAAAAGAGCACAACACCTCCCCCTCTTCTTTTTTGCAATGCAGACAGAGTCCCAGGTGCAAATTATTTGAGACCAGATGCCTCTGAACTTGTTTCCCCCACACTTTGTTACCACCATTGGGCTTCACAGAAAAATGTTGGTAAAGCCACATTGGGTCTTCCCTGTGTGGCAGGAGGAAAGACAGATGTTAACCATGGCCTCAGAGGAGACTGGCATTGGGTTGGTTTCACAACCATGTTATCAGGGTCTAAGTTACTGCAAGCAGAGGGTGAATAGGACTGCTGTAAAGGGGCCTGTAGAGTTCATCTGGCAGAGACTTCTCTCAGTTTCAGAAAGAATATTTTTAAAAAATTGCAATAAGAACAGAACATTGTAGACCATATTGATGTTAAAATGGAAACCTACCAGAAAGGAAGGTGGGGTTATTTCACACTTCTATTCATGAAGCAAAGGTAGAAAAGAAAGAAAATTTAAAAAGAGCTGTGGTTTTCCAGTTAGAAGAGCCTGTTTTACCTTCCGGTGTACAAGATGTAAAGGGACTCTTTGAATTACTCAGTTAAACCAGTCTCTAATTGAGTGAAAAGGCAAAGTACTGGAAAAAAAATGACCAAACCATCAAGCCTACAGTTGCAAAAGAAAGTGTGTGGTGCAACAGTGTACATAATGAGTATACCTCTGACCTAAGCACTGCCACTGATAGAACTCTGCTAATTACATCTCTGGTGCCATAAATTCAGCTTTTGATGACTGTGAAGCAGAAGGTACCAGAGCCCTATCTATAGTACATTTCCTGGTGGTTCTCATGTCACATAAGACTGCCCAGTGCAGCCTGCTCTCCAGCAACAGCCCAGTTCTCTAGCACAAACAAGGTCCAAAAATGAAGAGAGAGTAAGCAAACGCAGAGAGCAGCTAGGACAAGTTAACTTTGAAGTGCTGTCATCCCATGCTGTTCCAATTGAGTTCTCTTGCTGAACCAACTGTAAGATAATTTTGCACAGTGAGTGAGTAAAATGGATTTATGATCAGATGCAGTGGTTCCCCACTACTCCTCATACCTGTACTGCCATGGTGGGTGAGTGCCAAACAAGGCACCTCTGCTCAAATACATGATGCATTTTCTGCCTTGAAAGCAGGGGACAGGTTCTGCTGGGAGAAAAAGCAAACCAAGCTCTCAGATGATGCATTCTGTAAATGTTTATCCTGTTAGAGGAGAGCCATAGGGACCAGTGGTCAGTGCGCTAGAGAGACAGGCTTGCCTTTCCAGCTTTGGTGTGCTGGGTAAATTTGGGTAAGTTCACTTTTGAAAGTATTTGCAATCTACAGAGCAAGAATGCTAAGCAATGGGTGAGCTTTATCGTAATAAGCTCCTCCCCTTGGTTCCCCTGTTCCTCTAAAAGCTCTGCGATTCTCCTTCTCCCCCTGTGCTTGGAAAAACAAACACTGAAACGTGCATATTTTACAAGAGCAGCTCAATTCCGCTGTACTCAAGTAGCAGGAGACCACAGCAAATGAAGGCAGCAGCCAGGGCTGGTATCCCAGAAAACAGTAAGTATATTTTAGCCACTAGATGGCAAAAATCACCAGAAGTTGCTGCAGAGTAGCTGTTGCACAGGCTCTCTCCGATCCCCGTTATTCCGGATTCAAAGTCAATCCTGTTTCCACCAGAAATTCATTTTGACAAATCCAATCTTTAAATGTCCAAGGGGGAGTCGTTTAACAAACATGCACAGTAAACTTGTGTCCAACCCTATTTTCAATGAGACATCTGCAGGAGGCTCCACGTGGGGATGCCCAAAGGGAAGGCTGGTGCTCTGACTTTAGCTAGAGTGTTTTAACAGCCTTCCAGAATTGACATGGAAATGTCAGAAGTGAGCAATTAAAACAAAATTAAAAAGAAAAAAGGCAAATCGCAAATTTTCAGTTTTGCTTGAATTGTTTTCAACCCCAGGTTTTCTAATTTGGTCACAGAACAAACAAACAATAACTACCACAACACTAAGCAGCATAATATACTGAGAAGATAAAACACTCTTTTAAAGTGTCCATGAGAGCGAGACATCCTCACTTTGGATGCTTCAGAACAAAGCCCTTATCAGTCCTATTAGAAAGTCAAACCCACTCAGAAGACATAGGTAATAGGGACTGTATATACAAAACAGCACAGACAAAATTAAAACTCACTTGTCTGTCTGCTACACGAGTTGCTTCCATTAAATCCTCCAAAGCACTAAAATGATGTATTTCACCGATATAATCAGAGCATCCAGCAGCAACAAGGAGCTAATCTATAGCACTGCTGCTGCAGCCAGCACATCCCCGCAGCCTAGAAGTCATAAAGGAATACCTGATGGATCCATGGGTCAAAATTTGATTGATTTATTCTCTCCCGCACATAACTTGGCACAATGGCATATTTGCCCCTCCCTTAAGCCCCATAAGGATGAGGGATCCTATTCACTGATTTTAGAAAATTATTGTGAAAATAAGGAAAGAAATGGCTTAAGTCTATTTCAATCTACTTACAGACTGTGGCCTTGCCCCAGTCAGCAGCTAGGGAACTGGCTGGACACATCTTTCATACAAAAGGAGCAAAAGGCCAGAGCTTTCTGAAAAGGTCATTAAAGACCATGCAGTGGGCAAATTGGTCTCTCTCCAGCTCATAGCCAGATGCATTATTATACCAGAAGACACACTCTTCCTTACAGAGAGCCAGCAAAAAGGAGAAAATCTTCATGTATGGCTTATGATCATGAACCACTCTGGTAGCTCAGATGCCTGGAAATAAAAAAAGTAGCAAATTGCCTTTGTCCTTGAGAAAGCGCTTTTTCAGTATCCACTACAGCAATTTTGCCAGTCTTTGCATAACCTGAATCACCAACAGCAAAGGAAAAAAAATCTCTGGGAGCAATAGATCAACACAGCATGCAAACAGGATGCGCAGTTTGCAAGTGTCCCCTATCTTTTAAATTCCAGTATTTACCTATTTCAGGCATGAAGTTGTTAGCACATTTCCCACCTCCTATAGGAAAATCCACACTAAAAAAATCAAATTTTATTCCTTGTACAGATTTGATTTTTCAAAATAATCCATTAGAGCTTTTAGATGAGAAAAAGCTATTTCTGCTGCTGATATTCAACTTGTCTTTTAATAATGTCAAGCTTTTAATTAACGTAGCTGGAGAGAATACTGTTTGTTTCCTTTGTGTTTTGAAAATGTAGTTTCCATCAAAATTTCATGCCAGACTCATTTTTTGCAAATGAACCTTCAACATGCTTAAGTATTATTAGGACAATACTGAAAAATACTCAGTCTGGCATGTTTTCCCTGACTTATCTCAGGACATTCACCACAACAAATCTAGTTGAAAGCTGAAAGATCAAACAGTTATCTCAATACTATTTTTTTCTGGCTGAAAGTCTTTTCCTTATATTTCTACAAATTTAGATTTGGAACTGGATTGCAAGGTGGTTATTGCTGAGGACAGGCCCAGCCTTTCCCCTTGCCTGTGCATTTTTCTTATGCCTGGCAAAGCAGCCTTGCTACTGGGAGAGCAAGCTTTGATTAGGAAACAGATGTCCAGCCTAAATTAACACAGGGCAATTAGGATCCTTCACGTGTCTCTTAAGATTCCTGAAATGGCCCAAGAGATACAGGATTTCCCTACCCATCTGCAGTTGCACATAGCTGGGAAGGGATATGCATCCCCTCTTCTGGGCTCTTCTAGTAGCCAGGCTTCAGCCAGGGAGATTTTAGGGTCTTCATTAGCAGGCTTTTCCCCTGGGCTCCCACTTGGGGTAGATGAGGGTTCCATGGAGATCTCAAAACTGTTTCCTTCAGGGAACAACACATTCTGTGTCTTGAAGAGACGATTTCTGAGAAACCTCCAAATCACACCACAGCCCTGGCTCCTGCATATACAAATGCCCTGCCAGCCTGCAAACTGGGAGCTAGAGCAAATTATTAAGTTGAAAATGCCTCTTACAGGCTATGCACTTTCCTCTCCCATCACTTCTGTGCTGGTATCTCTACTGCTTTCTTAAAATGGACTCTGGCTTGCCAAAAACCAGGACATCAGGTGATCTATCGTTAGCCTTTCATGCCTTTCTGTAACTCTACATTGTAGGACCACTTAGTTGTGCAGGTCCATCCGGACGAGCAGCATAACATCTCTTTTTGCTCATTTCCATGCTGTACTTCACAGCCCAGCACTGAGGCCTGACTTCACAGCATGGTTTATTCATGTGCTTCTGGGATGTTGAAAACCCCTGGGAGCATCAGGGTTTCAAAGCCTCCGTAGGTTCTCTGCACCATTTGTGAGTCTTTTAGAGGAGAGCCAGCTGTACCACACGGGGGTGCTCGGGAAGCACAGTATGGAAGATGCTGCATAGCAGAGCTGCTCTAGCTTCAAGGGTGACCGAGGAGGAAAAATTTGCTGGTGCTGCGTTCAACACAGAGGGTGGAGCTGGTTTCATTCTACCTTTCAGACTAGTGCTCCAAAACCCAATTCCCCTTGACCATCTTTATTTCACTCGGTTGACTTGAATCCATTGGCAAGGTGCAAGAATAGAGAAACATCTGTTAACGTTCACAGTCACAAATACAGTGGGATTAAAAAAGAGCACGCACATAAGGAATAGTGCAATTCCTTGCTTCATGGAGCATTTTATTGCATTTCCCGATGGTAACAGATTGATGCTATTGTGCTTGTTAGCATGGTCAACTTTTATTACAAGACTATTAAAAGTTTTATCTCTACGTGGATCTTTGAGATTCTGAGGGAAAGCTTTTCCTCTAGATTCACAACCCATCCTTAGAAGCCTATACTAATGAAGTGTACTTTTTTTTTCCCTCACAGCACACTGAAGGCAGCATTTGAGAAGCTTAAGCAACGTAAGTATTTACATCTTCCTTTCTGACCTGGGCTAAGACAGGCACACAATGTGTTCGTCCCTTTTGGGGTGTTTCATCCTCTTCCCCCCTCTATTTCCAACTTTTCTATCCCAGTTTGTTGTATGGAAAGTGGAGGGAAAGGATACTCACTGGGAGTCCTCCAAGGCTGGGCACTCAGTCCACTCTCTGGTGGCAAATAAAATGGCTGGTTCCTCAAGTTATTTTTATCTGGATCAAGTCACAAAATACCAGCTCTGTTCCCTCTTCTGCAAACCACTGACATCAAACCAGCATGCTTTCTAAATGTGCCCAAGGCTGAACGAAAACCTTTCACACACAGAAAATGCAACACCATCACAGTCAACAGGACAGCGTACCTGGGTACTGGCACCTGCTGTTTAGATAAAAACACCCTTTTGAAAAGCAGCTGGTGAATTAAAGGTATTTTTAGAGCCTGGGTGGGGGAGCTCAACATTTCTGGAAAATGCAGGGTTCCATTTCAGAGGCACCAAAGCCGACAAATGCAGAGAAGTTACCAGCCACTTCAAACAGCATCAGCCAGGTGCTCTGAAATTCAATCCGTCTTTGCTGACCCTTGGAAATTCTCAGCTTGCAACGTCATCTAATGACATTTGTGCAAGGCTGGACACAACTGGCAAGCAGCTCCCAAGAGCAATGACAATCCAGCAGCGTAGTGGAAGGAAAGCAGACACAGGGTGTGATGATGGAGGTCAGAGCTCCTTCCCTCCCTCTGCACCAGAACATCTGACCTCCAGCCCCAGAAGGAAGAGGGCTGGCTGGGGTAAACGGGGCTATGAAGAAATGCAGCTGGCTCTGCACTTGCCAAGGCTGCTCTAAGTGGGTGCTCCAATTCTGCAGTGAGGATTCTTGTCCATGCAACTTGCAGGCACTGAGAGGACCTGCAATAAGCCCTATTCAGGTTGTGTGAACCCTCAGCAATGTCAGTGCATGCAGAAACATAGGGAGGTCTTTTTTAACGCTGCCCTGTTCATGAAAAGTCATACAGCAGCCACATCCCAGAAACATCTCCTGAAAAATGTGACTTCATATTTAAAGACCTTTCCACTGACTGTATGTGAATTCTGATTTGCTTTAGAAATTGAAAGTGTTGGAAACTCTCATATCCAGCTGGCAGTAATGCTGAAGGATGAACTGAAAGGAATAGAAGAGTTCCGAGAAAGACAGAAGGAGCAAAGAAAAAAGGTGAGGAACTAGAGAAATGTTGAAACAGATTGGGTCAGTGGGCCATGCTGATGACCTGCTTCCAGCCATAGACTGGAATACTGCAAAAGATGATAAAACATGCCCAGTGTGCCCTGTTCACTCCATATACTAGACTATGGAAGAAAATCTCTTTCTGATCCCAGCTGGAAATAAAGTAGTGCTCTGAACTCAGGAGGCAGAGGCTTTAGTCACTTTTACTCTCTCCAGTGTAACTGCAGATACCAGTATTATTCCTGTAAGAACTTAATCCTTCCTTTTCTCTTTTTTATACCCTTACTAAGTGGGTTTCTTTGGTATGAACCTGCATGATCTCCAACATGCACTAAAATAAAGGGGTAACACAAACATTTAAAAACATAAAAGCCAATGAATGTCATGCTGAATGCAACACCAATATATGCTGAATTACAAATATGTGAAATAAATAGCATCTAATTGATGTTGTGTAACAAAAATTTGAGTATATTTAAGGCCATTTCATCCCCTATGATCTTACCAAGCTTTAAGTCCCTTGAAAAAGTAGCTCTCAATAGAGACAACATTGGTCACTCTTACACCTTCTCTGGTTCCATGGGTTGAAGACAAAGACAGGACAGTCACTTAACACTGAAAGCACTGATTGATGGAGGAGTAAAATAAAATATCCAGTTCTTTGCTAATTTTAAACAAATGAAAATGCATATGACCAGTATCCAATGCCACAAAAATCTTGTGTCTACAACCCTGACACAGAGGTACTTGGAACAACAGAGAAATCTGAATGAGAGTGGGTAAAACCAGTGCTGCTACTGAGACTTGAGGTTCATAGCGATCTGATAAAGCAAATAAAGCATATAAAGACAGACAGCGTGCACCTAATTCATCAGCATTTTTATCCCCCCCACCACTTTGCCACTAGGCTTTCCAAAGAGAAGCTCTCTTCTGTTGAAAACAATAAGACTATAAACTCAACTGGAAACAGTTAGGCATGGGAAAAAAGGTAAAACTGCTTTGGTGTCTGAGGCAAGCTTTTTTCTCTGTCCAGCATGCGGCTGTGAGGAAGTCAACATTACATATGCTAGATGGTGTCAGCATTTTTGGTAACCTCCCAAAATGCTGTGATTTGTGTTTTGTAGCTGCTCTCAGGACTGTGCTATTTAGCCCAATGTGAAGCAAGCCTCTGGGTAGCCCCGGAGAGAGTTTTGCTTGAGCAGAATATAAAGATTAAAGGATCAAAAGTCCCACTGAAGAAACCCATACCCTGCCAAGTAGGAGCATATCTCACTGTTGCATAAGGCTGGGTGTATCACAACGCAAGCCATAAAAGTGAATTCAGCACTGTCCTTCCAATGCTGACCAGATGACGATATGGAAATCAAATTGCATCAAGAACAAATTTGCCAGAAGCAATGGAGTATAAATTACACAGGATTTGTTTGTATTTAAAATGGACAACTACCCTTGTTCACGTGGGGGTGAGAGTGGTTTGATCTGCAAAGATGTGGGATTAAGCTCTTGAACCAGTGAAGGAACTCTGCTGGCAGAACTGATGGGCACTGTGACTGGGTGTTATGCTATTTAATCTCCTTAAGAAAAGGGGGGGGGGGGGAAAGGAGGAAGAAAATTAAGATCTATATCCTCTCTACTATTAATGGAAACCACTGAAGCAGAATTATCTTGGATTATTTTTTTACCTGGCACTTTGATGCTTTCTCTATCACTTAGAAACCTGTCATTTATAAAAACAGAGTGAAGTCATTTTCCCCACAGGCATGTGGCTTATAGAAAGGCCCTGACAGTGGCTTTCCTAATCCTGCCACTAAAAAGAGGATGAAGAGGTCCAAAGCCAGAAATGCTTACTTCTGTGTGTTTCTTACAGTACGAGTCTGCAATGGAGCACATGCAAAAGAGCAAGTTGTCCCATTATAAGAAAACAATGGAGGTAAGCAAGGAGGTTTTGTGCAGGTTTCTTGATGCAAACTGGCTCGAGTTTCAGACAGGGTGAAATCTCTATCACATGTACCTATATTTAAAGAAAGGTCAAGAATGTGTAAGCGTGCAAGAGTGTGTGTGTGAGAGAGGACGTGATTCCTCTTATGAGGAGGAAACTAATCTTCCTTGCCCCACCCACTGAAGCGTCTCCAAAACAAATACTGAGAAAGTTAATGTGGCATGAACAATGCTCCAGGTCAAACAATGCCCCTTTCTAGGCAAGAATACTTACAGGAGCAAATGTAGTTTTTCCGTCTGTGTAAATACAATTCTAAAAATGGTGAAGGAATCTTGTAAACAGGAGGAAACCTCTCCAACTGGAAAGCTTGCAGGTGCAGGAACTGCAGGCGACTGGTTTTGGTTTCCAATGGGCAATTGCCTCTAAAGAAAGGTAGTTGCAGACCTGTCAGTGCTAGAGCTGGAACTGTACTAGCAATTTTTATTTAAATGTGGTTGTTCTAAGTGAGTCTCTAAGACAGGGAGGTCGTTTGGTGCAAATAAGGATTTCTTTTGCTTCTGAGGACTACACCGAGACTGTTACCCATGGGGTGCTGGCTTGGTCTCACAGTGTGGAGCAATGTGTAAGGCAACACACTGACTTCAGCCACCCGATGCTCCAAGTCACACTATGGAAATGATAACCCATCCCCACTGGCACCCTGGGAATGTGGGCTCCTAATTGTGTTTCTACACTGTCGCTCGGACAGACGCCTGATGCACCGGTGGTGCTAGCACTGCCTGTGTATTTGAGACCAGCCCTGTGGGGAGCTGGCTGCAATTGTACAAAGCAAACAACTTCAGGGCTGCAAGAAGAGGGACCAATTTATGCTGCCAGCCCCTACCCCAGTGTTTCAGTTCTATTTTTCTATCTATCTCCTTACGGTGTCATTGGGAATTTTTTCTGTTGCCCAGACTTGGGCACTGATTTGCTCCCCTAGACTGCAAAACAGTAAATGCCTAGAACATCAAGCTGGAGACAACCCAGCCTCATTCCCTAACCCAAACCCTCACATTTGATTTCATTTCAATACAGTCAAAGAAGACCTACGAACAGAAGTGCAAGGAGGCGGATGAGGCCGAGCTGTCCTTTGAACGGATAAGTGCTTCAGGCAACCAAAAGCAAACAGAAAAGGTACCTTAGCTGACAGTGCTATTTAGAGAGAAAACTGTGTTTTTTTGCTTTTCAAGGTACAAGAGAGTAAAATTGAACAACCCATTCTGTGGGATGCCAGGGGCTGCTTTCCCTTCTAATTAACCCCTTAGAATCAAAATTAAACCAAAGCACCTTCCCAAGGAAGCCTTCCTTCACAAACTCCTTTGGTAACCCTGATCTTGTTCTGCTATAGGCCAAGGGTTTTTAAAAAGGCTGGGAAGGGACTAAGTTATATAATTAATTTATCCCAGGCTATGATCTAATTGCTCTAAGAATCCTGAAGGGAAACTGAATGAGATTTTTCTCAGAAATTATTCATAAAAAAAGAAACAAGCCAGAAGTATGTCATGCAGTTAGTTTTGCCTTTCGGTCGCTTACATTTAGTAGGCATAGTATCTTACATTAAAATGCATATTTTTCCTCAATGTTTTTCTCCTTATGGTTAGTTTAATTTCAACTAAATTTACAAACTCAAAAATAAATCATTGGAAATTAAGGCACTGCAGTCCTTCATCGCATCGTCTTGATACTTGTAGCTGACAATTCACTAACTTTTAATGGGAACATTTTACAGCGGAACAGATGGAGAAAACAAAATAAATGAACTCCCTTTGGCTCGATAAAATTCAGTGCAGTGTAAGCAAAAAGGATCAAAAATCATCTCAAGGAGCGGGGGGATGGAGACTCTAAAAACAGCATCAAAACTTTACATTTTATTTCCAGCATTTGCTAATCTTTGATGAACAAAACCCTCCAGCTTAGCTGTAAAGAGGGGATGAAATCCTGGCCCTACTGAAATTACGCCAGAACACTTAGCAGCTTCAATGGCATCAAAATCTGACCCAGCTCCTTTCATGCAGAAGGATCCCAGGGTGCTTCATTGCCATTACTTCCACACACATGCCAGCACATTTGAAATGCACAGAGGCATCTCACAAGAACATGTCAGTAGTTTAATTCCGTGCAGCACTCGCAAACAGTTTGGGCCAGGAAGCAAATAAGAATGAAGCTTATGTTCCCAGCTTACTACACATTTTCCAGCCAGCTGTGATGAGGAATATGGTCATAAGAACCCCTACCTGAGCCTTGTCTTGAAGGGCAGAATGGAAGAATGTGTTATACTGATGTCTAGAGCCGTGCACTAATGTACTGTCATAACCATCTGTGCAGAAAGACCTGGGAGTACAGAGCTGTCAATAATAGCTGTATTTTCATTTGTTAAAAGCTGCAGGTTTTTAAAAAACAAAAGTTCTACTTAGAGTGAATTTTGCTTTTAGGCTTCTGAGTTGTTATGGGAAATAATCTGGCATTTACAAAGTATTTTAAAGGCTGTGTTCTTTTCATCTGTGTATTACATGAGGAGCTTGGAAGATGAAGAATTTTAACTGCCATTTATTTGTGCTTATAAATATCTATTAGAAAAGCACATCAAACACTTGAGGAAAAAAAAAACAACTCAGCCAGCAGACACAAGCTTCAGGCTGGGTCACGTTAGCACTGAGTTCCTATGGCCCAGATGTCTGAATGGAAAGATGTAAATTGCCAGATTTCCCTTGAAGTTGGTGGACCTATGGCTACATCTGTGAAATTCTGTTCCCTTCTCCATAGTTTACATTCAACAGAACCGTGCATAAAGGCAGGACAGCCAAGAAGTGTTTACAAGTTTGAGCCTTTCTCCTAGAAGGGGAAAGGGAGCAGGCAGAAAAAAAACTGGGGCAGAAGCAAAAAATATGGTCAGAAATTAATATGGGATGTTTCTTTTCCTGTTTCAGAGTCAGAACAAAGCCAAGCAATGCAGAGATGCAGCAAATGAAGCAGGTGATGCTCTATTTGCAACTGAACTAAGATTTTTCTCAGCAAAGATCCACCAACACACTGATTTTGATAGAGCACCATCCAAATCACCCAGGCTAGCTCTGTTTGAAGTCACGTTTCCCAAAGTCACCTACCCAACAATTAAGGAAGAAGCTTCCAAAGAACAGCAACATGATAGTCATATATATTTACTTTCCTTTGTGGAAAGGGGAGTGTCCTGCTTTCATTAAAGAATTTATAGACCACCTCCTTTAGGGACTTCACCCAGGAAAGAGAAGCTCTTCTTGCAGCAAGTTTGAAAGCACAAAAGAATGACACTCAAATTGCCCCCAGCCAGCCCAAACCAGATACACAGTTCCCAGGTTCCCCGTACATGAGCATGGTAGCATTCTCCAGCCAGAAACACAGTGTACATCCAGAAGGACAGGCCAGCAGACATGTGAGCCAGTTCATGAGTTCAGACTTGTCCCTCACTGCTCATGTAAAAGTTTACACTACATCACATGGCTTACCTGGCTGGCTCAGCACAGAAAGAACCTAAGGATTCTCAGTGCCCAAGCATGGTCCAGGCTCTTAATCTCTGATTTGCATTATGCCCACTGTAAAGTTTATAGATGATCTGCAAATCATGCAGAGAGAACCCTTACTCTGGTATAAATCTGCAAATAAAAAGCCCCAAATATCCTTGCAGCCCACCAGTTTCAAGCTCACACATTTTTGTAATACTCTAGCAAACCACAGGTCTAAAGTGTAAGAACCACAGCAAAGTCCCAATAGGAGGAAAAAGAGAAAGACTGTATCTTGTTTTTTCCTTACTGTTGGGTTTCTATTATGTGTGTCTGTGTTTACAGAGAATGTGTACAAACAGAACATTGAGCAGCTGGATAAGGTCAGGACAGAGTGGGAACAGGAACATATCAACACCTGCAAGGTAAACGTTGACTTTTGCAGTGATATATTTGTGCGCTCTTTATTTTATCCTACTTGCAGATATCAGTCTAAGACCTGAGATATCATCCCAAGGGTTTTGCTGTTTGCATTATGTGGAGCCTCAGTAGATGTCTTTGCAAAAATACTGCAAAAACTAGAGTTGATTTAGACATAGCTGCTAGATGCTCTCACTTGCTTACACTCTCCTTGCTTGTTCAGCACATGTATGTAAATATAGAGGAAGGGAATAAGTGCAGAGGTGTGAGAAGTGGAGCAATATATGAACTGGTACAATCTATTTGCAAGCATTTGTTGACAGTTTTCACCCACAACTTAACATAAGAATACACTAGCTTTAGTGATGATCTATCACAGCCAAGATAAGGTTGTTTCTCAAATAATTGCTTTGTGACAAAACAGAATTTCAGTAGAAAATGAACAGAAATGTAGACATTAAAATCCATTTTTAGTTTAAAAAATGAATTTCAAAATTCAAACAAGAAGAATTCAATTATTCCATTAAAAACAAACAAACTAAAGATTCCCTTTAGATTATGTTTTACAAGAGGCTTCCAGAATGGCTTCTTGTTCTAATGCAGGAGAGGTTTTTGTGGTGTTTTGTTTTTTTTTTTTAATCTCACAAATTCAATGGAGATTAAAAATAAAATTTTCTGGCTAAGCTAAAGAAGTATGTACCATAGCATTCTGAGAGCAAAGATATCCAAGACACTCAGAATCCTTATTTTGCATAGCACTTTATATTCACCTGCAACAATATTTGCCCTCTGCCATGGAGTAATCTTTCAGTTGAAAGATGGTGGTGGAAAAGTCTCTGTTTCCATTATGCTGAGGATAGACAAGGAGATTTGCACTTGGCTAGTAAGTTTTGCACAACTATTTACAGGAACTGGTTGACATCCAAATCAGCCACACATTTGACCATCTTAATTCTTCCAATACATTTGCCCATCTGCTAAAGTATGATTTTGCTATGTTTACTTGTTGCAGACTTTATTTCCACGTAAAATAAAATGCAAGGAGCATAGCTTTCCAGTTCTCTGCTTCCTCTAAAATATTCCCTATCTAGGAGGACTGGAAAGTCCCATGGCTGGCATAGCAGACTTTCCATAGAAATTGTGCCAAGTCTTAATTTTCCCAAGATGCACATTTTCCCCCTTCTTAAAAAGCCAACAAACTAGTGAAGCATTCCACAACCGAACACACTTCATTTCTCCCACATGGCTAAATTCTGAATAGCCCACAGAGCTTGCGGCCTGCCTGCTGCTTAATTCGAACAACCATTCATAAAGGAAGGTCATCTTTAACGCCTTCTTTTAAAAGTGCTTGTAGATAGAAGAACTGATATTTTTTGAGGCATAAAACTAGTAACTAGTACAAAAAGCAGCCTAAGGTCCCAAACTTCTGACTGCATAGTGGGGAATCTGGAAGTGCTGAGGTTGCTTAGGTCTTTAGCTGAGTGCTGGACATCCATAGCCCGAAAATCTTGGCTAGTAAGTGGAAGCACTGGGATGACCTTCATCACGGGGGCTGTGCCATATTCCTTGGCATGAGATGCCCACATCCACTAGCAGTCTGTCGCACAAGCCGATGGGGCACAAGGGATGTGTCTAACACAATGCCCAGCTGTCCTTTGCAAAGGGCTTGACAAGCCCAGAGTCACTACACTTCCCTCTTTGATGAGCTGCATTTTCCAACAGGACACCATTTACCTGGAAAATTCCCAGTCAGCTCTTGTGCTATTTCAGCAGCCCCTGAGGGGCTAGGCTGTAGCCATAGGCTTTTTGTTTGGCATGGATGTTGGCACCCTTCAGGTTCTCTTTAAAAGCTTTTTCTCTCAGAAACTGGTCCCAATGCTAGCTGACTCCCTTGATGGACTCTTTTTTTCTGGGTTTTTTAGATGGTAAGATATTAGATGGCAGGCAGTGTACCCAACTGAATGTTCTGCTGAATATTGTATATATTTGTCATGTTCTGGACATAATTACTAGCAAATGGAAATGGAAACAGATGGCTGGAAGCATCTGAGCTTTTCACACCTCATAGAAAACCAAAAATTGATGTTCTACTTATAACAGTACAACTTAGAGATCAGGGTGGATGGGTTTTTTTTTGTTTTGTTTTTTTTTTTTGTTTTTTTTTTAAAGTTTTTAAAGAAAGAGTTTATCTGCCTCTTCCCCCAACTCAATTCACACTTCTCCTCTCTCTTCCCTCTTCGTTCTTCCCAAGCTGTCCAACAACATGAGAAAAATCAGACAGATGAAGGGAGTGAACTCTGAAGACAGAAAAATGCCTTCTCTTTACCTTGAAAATAACCTTAGAAATGAACAAAGGCAACTCCAGAGAGCCTCCAATAGTTTCAAAAGAGAAAAGTTTGGAAAGACATTTTAGAAGGCAGAGATGGATAGTTTTGGCTCTACCTCTAACATAAATACAATCCTTTCATGCCAGTACTCTACTGATCTGTTAAACATCAAGATTTCAGCACAATGGGCAGACAGGACCCTGACTCTGAAATCCTTGGCAGTAGAGGTAGCAGTCAAATCCAGATCCTGATTCCTGTCCCGTGCTTTATTTTTGTCTATAAAACATAAATTTAATTTGGTGCAATCAATTAAAACAAATTCTTGAGCACGAACAGGTAGATGTAGTTTCTACGGTAGTTGAAAAGACATCCTTTACAAAAGATCCTTCAGAACCATTTGTAGGCTTACGAACTTGATCCAGAGGAGCCCCAGCCCTGTCGCTGCCTGTGCAAACAACTAACTACCACGAGGCTATGTCACATCTCCTCTTTGGCTTTAGGTCTTCCAGCTCCAGGAATGCGATCGCATCACCATCCTCCGCAACTCACTGTGGGTTCACTGCAATCAGCTCTCCATGCAGTGTGTGAAGGATGATGAGGTAGGGGCACCTGCCAAGTAATTTCACATGCAGAAGAGGAAGAGGAGGAGCAAGAGTGCTCTAACAATACAGCACTAGCTTGCCCTTCTCTGCATGTGCTGACTCTCTCCAGCAAACCAGCTGTTGTGCATGTTCAGTGAGGGGGGAGTATTCTCAGTCTAGCTTGTTCCCTCTAGATGTAAAAACAGATATATGCCTCGATGTAAACAGTCTGTGTCACACTTGGTGACACTTACATGTCTCCTCCCCTCAGTTTGTGGGGGAATGCTTCCAGCTACCAGAATGCTCAATTCAGTACATTTGGGCTCAGGCACATCTTTCAGAAAGGCATCCAGTCATGGTCTCAAAATTGGAAGACAAAGAACATACTATTTTTGACTCTGAATGTTTGTTTCCTGCTATTAATTTCTTTATTGCATTGAAAAGCCCTGGACTGCCTTTGTCCTCCTCTCTCAAAAGAATATCCAGAGCACAAACAAACAATTGTGTTTACAAGAATATTTGTATAGGGGACAGGCCAAAGATCCATCTAGGTCAGACATGTATCAAGTATAAAGCGTCTCTTAAGGGGAAAAGTATTAGAAGAACATTAATTGTTAATTCAATGTGAAATGTTAAAAATTAAATTAAATTCTTGGATTCTGTTTTGTAGCTGTATGAAGAGGTTCGGGTAAGCTTGGAGAACTGCGTTGTAGAGTCAGACATAGACTACTTCATTAAGACTAAAATGACAGGAACACAACCTCCAGGTAATTATTCCTATTGGTCTTGTCAGATGAGTCACCCATTAGGCTGAGGCTGCAGTTGTGCAGTACATGTCCTTTGGAGGTGAAGCCAGCTGGAGGAGTTTCTGCTCCAGCTATTCATTCCCACCTGCTGCGGCTCACTTCCCCCTCACTGTGCTGCCATTGCTCCTTGTGCAGCTCTGTAAGTGGGATAGCTGAATGATCCAGGTTAAAATTAACCCTCTAAAAAAGAACAAAAAGTTGTTTTGGCTTTTCAGCCAGGCTCATTTCACAGTACAGCTGAACTGACACCGCTAAGGAGGTGGCAAACTGCCTCGCAGAGATGGCAGCCTCAATTTCCTGCAGTGGTGACAAGTCAGAGCCAACTTAACTTCTAACTGCACCCTGGTGTCCCCTTGACAGAGATGTTGCCTCTTCATTTGCAGCACAGAGAGGACCAGACTTTGTATTCTGTTTCTTTTCCACCTGCCCAATGGGGAATAAAATCTTTTTTCCTCTCAGGAAGTTGTTTGTATAAGGGCAAGACCCTAGCTGGGGGAAATTTTGAATGAAATTGGCTTTGCTCCAGCATGTAGAAGCAATGTAAGGTTCACAGACTCTGTCCATTCAAGCTAAAGCAGCCTTTTCATCGACTTCAATGATCAAAGCCTCTGGGCTGAAGTGGAGACTGGGACAGCAAGCGCTAAGAGCTGTTGTAAAATGAAAACATGCTGCTCCAAACACATCACCAGAAAGCAGGCTAGCCAATGTTTCACACAGCCAAATACAAACCACGCCCTCTTACTTCAACAAGCAATACAAGATATTTATAGACTGAGTGAATACTTGCACTTCTGTGCAGCTGCTGCAGTAAACAAAGATTTGTAGCCTTTGTAAAAGGAGAGAAAAATCCCTGTTTCATCTCTTCATTAGCTGATGATATATATCTATGCTGAAAAGATCTCTTCCTCCATTTATTTTTTTTTTAATCTGTGCACAGATACTGTTTCACTTCCACTGTCTGCTCTGACACCATACTGCCACATCAAAGAGAAAATCCCCTTACTATAACCTCAGCATTATTAACAGAGCTTACTTCCATTCAGAGTGGGGAATAAGCTATACTGGCATAAGAAAATTTTATATTGATAAAAACCTTCCATGCTAGGAGTTGTATAGGTACAAATATCAGCAGTATGAACACCCTGTCCCAAGGGATAATTATCTCATCCAGGAACAGCTTACACTCCTTAGATTGCATCGCAGAGCTCAGAGCTGGCAACAATTACACCCTAGGAACTTCTTCGGCAGAGCTGGATGCTGCCACTAACTCAGCACGGAGCTATCTGAGGCCTGTTTTTCACTCAGCCTTTCTGTCATTACACCTATGATGATTAAGAATTGGGATTTGGGGAATTTTTCTAAACGAATACGTTGATACTGGTGCACTGGATGCCATTTTGCTGCTATAGTTTATTCTTCTTCACATAGGGGATTTAAATTCACTGATATAGGAGCGTTTACTGAGGAAAAACTACATTTTCACTGCCAGAAGGGAGAACTGTGCCTTGCAACAGTGTGAAACAACTTCTGTATACTAAGAAATTTGTAATTCTCAGCTAGGGTTTTTTTTTCCCTCCCTCTATGTGAGATTTCTCATTCTCCAGTCGCCCAGGCAATTTTCTGCAAATGGCTCTTGGCTATGTCAGGACTCATTTCTAATAAGAAATAGGTGGGAAAAACCCTTGAGAGCTTTACGAAAGGCAAAGAAACAACTGATTTGCTTTTTTGTTGGTGTTTTTTTTTTTTTTTCCACCTTCTAGAAGGTGACATGTTCTGGCAGTAACTTCCTAGTATCTCCACAGCTCTGGCTAATGAGTTTGCACAGTAGCACATGGTGAGCTGTTGATCTGTTTTATTATTTGCAAAATAAAGGAGGAAACCCACGTGTGGTTTTGCATTGCGTAGCAGGAGACCTTCATCCTGACCAAACCTTTTGGTTTCTTGCTGCTATTGCTCACTCCCCTCTTCTACCTAATCTTACAATACATTATAGACTAGAAACTATACCAAGGTGACAATCTAGAAAGCTAATAGGAGACGCTTAAATTGGTCAGAAAAGTCCCTAATTACTGAAAATCTTATTTGTAAGGATTCTTCACACTCACTAGTTGTACATGCCTGCTCTGCTTATGATCTTGGCTCACCCAGTGTGAGAATGTCAACACAACCTTTAGCCCTTTAAGCAACCTCACTGGGAGCTATGAGATGAAAAATAAATAAATCCATCTGTAACTATTTCATCTGTAAAACTAGACTTGGAAATGGTCTCAATTTCACCCTTAACGACACCATAGGGGAGAGTGAAGGAACTGTACCATAACCGTGTTTGAGAGAACAAAACCCAAATATCTCTGGGTAAACAGCAAATCAGCTCTCAGGAGGTGGACAGTGCAGATATGAAAGGTAGAGAGACACTCAAGCACAAGCACAGACCAGGAACAGCTCATTATTGCTGCTGGCAATAATATTCAGAAATCTCCCCAGCTCTGACAAAAATCCTGACTCAATACATTAAGAAAAAAAAGAAACAAAACACACCGCAGCCAGTTGTGTTAAGAACATGGTCCCACACTCACGATGACCATGCTCTGCTCCCTTAAATCCTGAGCTTTAAGGCAACAGAGGAAACAGTCATGGAGGAAACTGCCTTCTTAATTAGGGTAAGCCACAGCTATTAGAATGGTTCTTCAGGACCTTGACTGTGCTCGTCTCAGGTCAAGCATGCCTTTTACCAAGGACATATCTACTTACAATCACTTGAGTGGCTTTTGTCAAGACCCCAGGTCCCCCTCAGCTGCTCCAGCCACATTACAGGCGAGTGCAGATAGGTGCTGTGTTGCAGTTTGCTCCAGCAGCCCCTGATGGTTGCAACTGTTGGTTGTATGCTGGTGGAGAGAAAAAAAGCTTTGCCTGTGTGAACATCTCCTTTTATTGCCCTGTTGCAGATGCAATAGGATACGAGAACTACTACAGCAGAGAACGAAACAGAGGAAACAACAGCCCAACCCAGTCTTGTGGGATGATGAAGAGGTGAGTGGCAAACCTTGGTTCCCAGAATAGGTATTTCTGCATATGAACGGCAATGTATGATGACAGGGAACAGGACCTGGAAAGTTATTACTTCCTTCATTGTAGCAAGAGGCAGCTACGTATCAGTAAATATAACTTGACAGAAGAAGTAAACTTATTAAAACGAGAGTCATTTTGCCATAGCCTAGTGGGAAGAGCGACGGGAGATGAGTTCATAAAACAATTAATTGGCCAGCAGTGGATAGCATTCACTTATTTCCTCTTTCGTAGTGAGTCATGGCACATAGCAACAAAACCACTTTGTTCAAGGGAGGGCAAAGGTGAATCTTGCTGGGAGCAAAGGCTGGGGAGAGCTGTCTTTTTCGGCAATACCTCCTGGCTTACTGCACCGCCCAGCTGAGCAGAACAAAGAGCTGCTCTCTGCATCTAGACTGAAGGAAAAAACACTTAGTGGAATAACTGTGATGATTAGGGAGGCGATTTTTCTTTTTCTCATCCATTTATGCTGGTAAATGCTGTAACATGAATGCAGTTATACCAGCAGAAGAGCATAGTAGATCTATTGATTTAAATATTTTATACTAAAATGGCTAATTTGCAGTGGGAATGGCATCATATTTAAAGCAGAAGAGCTTTATATTTTGACAAGCCTTATTACATGGCAAAGACAAGGAGTGGGCTTGCCATCTTTAAGTCTCTCATTTAAAATGTGGTCCAGGCTTGTTAGTGAGATGATAAGGTTTATACATAATACTTTGTTTTTCAGTCAGAAAACAGATCTTCTATAATAATGAATTCTAATGCTGCATCCTATACAGTTACAGAAGACAATTGTACTGCCATTTAGAATACAACCATGTGCTGCATAGGCAAGCAGCCTAGAGAGACTCGGTCTGAGTTCTTCAGAAACCATTGAGTTTGGATGCCCATTTACCAGAAACACTGAGCATTCACCGGCTGAAAAATCAGACCCTTTAAATATACCTTAGGCATGCAATGCTATTTCTATCTATGCTTGAGAATCCTAACCCATATTCTCACTTTGCTTAGTCTCCAGCACCCAGCTGTGATATAGAAAATAACTAGGGATAGATTAAAAAAAAATTCACTTAAACTCACAGTTTTTAGACAGGCTTGTTATACAAGCTTTGTATTTTAAATTGTATCAGTTTTCCTTAAAGACAAAGAGATGGTAATCTCTTATAAACAACTGATAATTTTCATCATATTAATATCGTGAAATAATTGGAGTTTTGCACCATAAGCCTTTGGATCAACAACAAAACATCATCTGATGCATTTTATGCACAATTTAGTGATGGCTGATGGTTCAGTATTCTGCTGCATTTTTAATATATTTTTAACTGAAGATATATTTATCTACAGCATAAATGAAAACAGACATCCACAGGAAGAGGTGACATCTACCCAGTGCTGCAGCAGATGGAGGGAAGGTTGAGTCAGACAGCTGAGACAAAGGAATGCTCATACCCAGTCCTGTTCACTCATTTTGTCATTGGCTTCTCTTGATTCTGCAGATTCTCTGGACTACTGCATGGAAGCAGCAAAAACAACACGGAAAGTGCCACTCCTTCAGCCCCTCCTCTTGGTATGCCTCTTCAGGAAATAAGTTTACCAGATGTGTTTGTTTTCGATTACATTGCTAAATCAAGCTTTGACACAGAGCAGAAATATTACAGCTGATATTCTTACGTTGGCAGTCAAGAGTGAGAGTAGTCAGGAAACGAGTTTAGCTTGGGTGTGTATTAAGCAAATTTCCCAGTTTAAAGTGCCAAATAATCCATATAATATTAAAAACCTCTGTCTAGGCAAGGGAGAACTGTACATTCAGAACAATACAGTCTCACTTAGATAATAGTCGTCTCCTAAGGTAGAATATACTATCTCTAAGAAGCCTAAAGTTTTTAACAGACCAGGTTCATGCCTTATGAATGCAAATATCCATCTCATTTCACAGTTACAGTGTCTTACTTGTAACCCTTGCAACTAGGCATTTATCAGACGACATTTAAAACATAGTATTTTGACTACGCAGAAAGTAACAGCTTATGACATTTTATTGCTTTGATTTAAAACAAAAACATCTTAACTGTGATTCTTGCCTAAAGAAAAGAAAAAGCTGTTTTAGAACAGCTTTAGAACATACCCACATCAATTTCTTTCGTCAGGCCTGCCTGCTTGGGCACTCAGAAATGAAGGCCAGACTATCTTACTTGTGCATTTGGTGCTCAGCCAGGGAAAACTCTCCAGTGCTATCAAACACCAGCTGGACCTGCCAGGCACCAGCTCGGGCTCAGGCACACGTAGGGCAACACGGCGTTCAGCAGTCGAGGGTAGTCACTCCTCCTGAATTCCCTTAGGCTGGGGACAGGAGGGGAGAGCGTTCCCTGGACAAGACCCTCAGGAATGGCAAACACTCTCCGCGTTCAGCTTTTTCAACTGCTCCCATGCTTGTCTTTCAAAATCTGAAAGGTCAAGGAGCCGACAGCGCTCCTTAGAGCAGGACAACGAAACCAAGGGTTGGCTGCGGGGAGGTACAGGCACCCCGGCCGCTCCGTGCACTGTCAGAGCGCTATCATCCCACCGAGGAGTTATATGTGGGAAACTTCTGCTCGCCTCAACAGCAAGGGAAGCTCTCCAGCAGATGCTGGAAAGGAATAAGAGGTTTCCCTAATTACGACAAGCTGGATTAAAACAACGTCTTCCCAAAAAAGTTATGTCAGTGACAAATAGCTATCTGGGAACTATGGAAACTACTGGAAAATGTCTGGTGACCCACAGGCACAATATTTTCCATTTTTCTCAAGGGAAAAAGAAAAGCCCTATGCGAGTCACTGAACTGCTAGAATTTTACACCACCAGTAGCAACCATTTTAAACCGGTCTAATCACAGCATGTCCCTCTTTGGACCATTTGGATTGTGCTTTAGTAGGGTAAACATTTTTCCCAACCTGGATGAGGCCACCAACCTCCCACAAAGTTCAATGGATGTATTGTCATCTAATCAACGGGACAGAGTTTTTGTGCAAGACTTTACCTACAGTTCACAGCAGCTTTTCTATACATGCACATCTCCAGACAGAGAGAGAACAGAAACCCTTGTGTTTGTGAACTCTTGCATATGATCCCATGCATTTATAAGCAACTGAACTCTGTTTCTGTGTGTGGTTTTTTGTGGTTTTTTTTCCTAACAGAGAAAATAGACGGAGTCTATGCATCCATTTTTGCAAATGAACGAGCTGGAACCACATCATCACAGGACTACAGAGTACTTTATGACTACACAGCACAGGTAATGAAAGACTTCAAAATAAATATTTCATAGTATCAGATTTAAAACAGATGATGTTGATCCAAACATCTTGAAAGTGTTAATTCTGTGAAGAGGTGTTATCTTCACTTTACAGCCAGGGACACTTAGAGAATTATTGGTCAAGGTCACATGCAGAAGCCAGGAATCCCAACTGCCAGTTCTTGGCGCGCATCACTAGACCATGCTGCCTCAAGATGAAACAATAACATTTTTTTGCAAGTGATTACACATTAGCATGCTATGCCCCTCCTAAATTAGTGCTGAGCTCTTACAACCTCCTTCTAGAGATGCAGGAGACTGCAAACACAAGGAAAACTTTATTTTTTAGAGGATGATGGCTAAGTATGCAGTATTGTGCATTCTGAACTTACATCTCTTGTGAAATGTTCTCCTAGGGAAAATGGCTACAGATTCCTTATGTAAGAATATGTGACAGATGCTTACCTAGGAACTCTTCTCTATTTGATCTCACTTATCATCTGGAGAGTCCTGCTCTAGTTTAACACACTGGCTTCAACTGAGGTGCTCTCCATGCTGGAGAGGACTGAATCCCCATAAATGACACCGTTTCCCTGTACTTCCATGCTGCAAGTTGCACTGGAATTACAATGGATGTGGTCCATGTACCAAAAGATTGTTATAAAGAGCAACCTGCATCCTTAACTGGGATATTGAACTCTCACTGGCTTCAGACCTATCTAGGCACAGTACCATTAGTAAAAGGTTATGAATGGACTGGTTATGAATATTTTCTTATTCAGATGGACTCCAGAACCTCTTGGACTCTTGCTAAACCATTAGCCTCCCCTGATGCCACTTTGACAATTTAATTACATGTCAGTTTAAAGGTTCCTTTTTTTAGCTTTAGATTAGCAGAAGGAGCAGCATCCAGGAGGTCTTATGTTACAGTGCAGAGACCCTCACACCAAGGCACCTACCATCAATAGCCAACATTGAAGAGATGCTGGCATGTGACAAAATCAGATAGCCAGATAAATTATGAAAACAGCGAAAGGACTGGAAAGGAGCACTTTCTCTTTGATGCAACGGCATTCTGACACCTTTTATTATATGTTCTTTGTTTTGCTTTGTTTTAAACCCTCTTTTATTATTTGCCTGAAATTTCATCCAAGCACAGCTGAAAATACCTCACTATTAATGGCAGTTACCCTGAGGAGACTGCTGGATCCCTTTGTCAGATCCTTACTCTAGGAGTTGCATTGAAAATATGACACACGGATTTTCCCTGCTGAGAAAAGAACCTGTTACTACTTTCAGTATATTGTATATTGAGGTCTCTCACTTTTCGAGTCTGTTCTTACCTACTCAGGTATATTAAATTTAGATTTAGCTGACACATCAAACATATCTGGAAGCCTCTCTTACCCTGTTCTCTCTTTTACTGCTTTGTGGGTAGCAAAGTGGTTTCCTATGGAAAATAGGACAGCACCACTGAACAGACTGATAGCTGCCTGAGAGCTCAGTGATAGCTTACTTACAACTACTCCATTTGTCTCAGAGATAGAAGTTACCTAGGAAGGTAGTCTTAGTCTTCCTAAAAGACCAGGAAGAGTCGCTGTACCTTCACTGGTCACCGCTTGTCCGTATTAAAAGAACTGAGAGACCTATTTAAGGCCTGGATTAGTAGAGACACTGCTTTTATCTCCCCTGGGAATTAAGCTGTGCACTGTTTTATTTAGCAACACCTGCAGACTATGAAAGGGTCATGGTTAGCTGGTATAGGACAGTCATATTTAACTCTTTCCATCCTTCCGCAATGATACAACAGTCAAGTTGGTCAGGAAGAGACACCATGGAGACAGGGGAAATTTGAGGATCGTAAGGAAATAGCCAGCTCACTAACTGCTTAATCCCTTATTGTCTGGTATCTCAGGCTCATTCCCAACCCGAAGGACACTGGCAGACTGTTGATGAAAGGCAGGGTAAAAACAAAACACCAGATAGATGCTTGGGCCTTCCTGTGCTCTCAGGCTAACCACATTTCCTTTCCCTGTCTCCTTTCAGAACATGGACGAACTGGACATCAGTGAAGGAGACATTGTAGTTGTCATTGAAGAAAATGAGGATGGCTGGTGGACGGCAGAAAGGAATGGGCAGCGAGGCTTTGTGCCAGGGTCTTATCTCAAAAAGCTTTGATGAAAAGAAGCCCCAGTCCTCAGACTTTAAAAATATTCTGTTATTGAAAACAAACAGCACACAAGATCTGCTCCAGCTGGCCAAGGGCAACCCATAATACGTCTTCTACAATTACCAGTCAGGAAACAACCAACTGACCATGCTTTCCTCTTCCTTCCTCCTGCTCTATCCCAGCACCTCCTGGCCTACACTGTCTGCAAAAAACATCTTCAACTCAGAGAGATTAGGACTTGCGTTTCTTACCACAGTTCTTCCTACCCTCAGCACACCGTGCTGCCATCAGTGTCACAAAGTTTGGTGAATCTGGGAGGAAAATCCTGCCCAAAACTTAACTGTGCTAAAGGAACAAGATCGAGGAAGCAAGTGCTGTTTCTCCAGGACGGAGGGCTGCCTCCAGCCAGCCTGTGAGCCACCCTCATGGTCACAGCAGCCATGTTCTCTGCCATGGATCCCCTCCTCTCACTGCACAGGCCGTGCAAGCATTTTTGGCAGTGGAGTGGAAAGCACACTCAGAAAGCAGATAGCTTTGATGTCGCAGGGTCTTAGCTGTACAAAGCAAGAAAAAAAGTTTCTTTTTACAGCCCCCTTTCAAGTTCCCCTTACAGCACGTGGGAAACCAGGGAGAAAGGTGGAGAACCCTCCACTGTTCTTTATCAGATTCACTGATGAAAATACAAAAAACAATGAATGCAGCTAGAGAGGAGCACCTGAAGGACCGAGACACATCAGTAGTAAGAAAACATAAAGCACTGCCCATTGTGGCCATCTCCTAATACAATGAAATCCATGCTATCCATGGCTCTGCTTTGCACTGGATTCTGGGACAGCAAAATAAGGACAGACAACGAGCCCAAGGCTTGCTTTTGCCTTGGTTGAATGGTTTCCCTGACACCTCCCTGGGATTTTTCATGTTTAAAAAAACCAACAACAAACCCAACAAATAAGCAAAGCCTCCAGCAGGGCTGCACTGCCCTGATCCCTCTCCTCTGAGCACCAGAGAGAAGTGCCAATTACCTCCTCATGCAATCTGCATACCCGTGTCATTAGTGCATTCTCCTTTCAACTCCTCTGTCCACCTGGCTGATCCTCTCCTCTTCTGCCCACAGGCTTTTCTGTCACTAACTGCTATCTACAGCCTCTGCACCTCTGGGATTGCTGGCATAGTCATGTCCTGGTTCCTTTCCAGCCACTTTTAATGTGCTTGTTCTTCAACAAACCCTCTTCAGAGAAGTCACACTGCACAGGTTCACTGTATTTCACAGGTTTCAGCTCCATCAGTCTTTCTTGTTTAGTTATTTAAGAACGTTTCCAACTGCTACAGTACTTACCAAGGGATCGACAGATACTTTCTGCCATTCCTCCCTTTCCAGTATTTCAAGATGGTTAAAAAAAAAAAAAAAACAAACAGTGATTTAATCTGAAGCAGAATGCGCTATTTCTGGGGGCACAATGACCTCATTTACCAAGGTTTCAGGTCTTAAAACTGAACCAAGTCAATGAAAACGAATCAAATTGCTACCCAAAAGGCACAGAGCAGGGAGGAACTGTTAGCTAAGACACAGCAGGAAAGACAAAGAGAAATGTAGACAGAAGAAAAAGCCATAATGGTCAACACAATTATTCCTTAAATGAAAGGGAAGGAAGGTCAGAGGCACTTGCAGTACCTTATTCTAACTTCTTGCTTCAAGAATGGAATAAAAGTTGCTTCAGGCCTTTTTTCTTTGGTTCCCTGCAGTTCTTTCCACAGGCACACTTGCCCTTCCCACGCTTCCCCAAGTTACTATGCAGCACATCTGCATCGGTGCTGAAGGGCTCTTGGTACCTTGCATTAGCACAGGCTCAGAGGAACTGCAGGAACTTGAATGGCATTTAAGGCACTAGGTTATAAGAATAGTAGTGCTCATTCAGGCTGAAAATGTTAATGACAGGTTTCCGTGACCACATCTGAATTGTGATAGAAAGATGGTCCACAATGGCCTTCAACTAGGCCACTGCACTGTAAATGGTAGCTGTCAGAGACAACTACATCACTTTTTATGTACAGCATGAGAAGAAACCTGAAGTGTGAGAGATTTAATATATGTGCTTCTTCAACACTCAGTCTTCCACAAAGAAAACTGTAATAAACCAACAAATACTTAAATAAATTTAGGTAGATATTTTGCAGATTCTCTTAATTAAAGAGACAAAAAAATAAACCATTGAGATGTATCTCTTCTAATGATGTGTGACACGTAGTTTTTGCTAAAACTCCTCACTTCTCTGGGGGCCCAGACAGCCTCACATAAGACACTGCCGTCCCCGGGCCCGGTTACCCTGAAATCCTGTTACAGATCATCTTTGCTTACATGTACCGCATGGTCTACATCACTGACAGACAGCTAGTGGAATGGTGACTGCTGTTTCCACCCCATCAAACAATTTCATATTTTTGCTGTTAAACTCAGGAAACTGGTTTCCTTTCTACCTATCTCTTCTTCTGTCAAGTAAATACTGTCCTAAGTGCAAGAGGCTATAGATATTTCAAAATCTACCCAGTGTCATAGCATTTGGGTCTCACATGCTAATAACTCCAGACTGTTCAGGAAATGAAAAAGCAGCAACAATGTTTTCTCACGATTCCTGTGCTTTATATTGAAGAATTTGGCTGATAAATAGTTACCAAGCCACATCTAGGCAGTTTGCCCTATCAGTGTGGCAGCACTTGTCAGAAGTAGAACAGAGATATCAAGAAATACCCACACCCTCTGAGTACACCCATATTTTAGGCATCACCCACTCCCTGTCAGTAGGAAAAGCAGGAAGGTCAAGTGTAGGTTATTCCCTTAATAATAGTGCTTTAGAAACAATGGTTCCTCTCCAGTTTGGTAACCCTTGGGCAACAAAACTGATGCATTCAAGTAATCATTTAATTTTCAGGTAAGAGGGGAAACTGAAATGGGCCCTTTGCGGTGGGAGGTATTCTTAAACTCAATTTTTGGTTGAAATTCTTTTTGGACAAACACTTCAGATAAGCCTCCACTTTTATTTTGACTACTATTTTTTGGCAAGGATGTGCCAAGCAACATGCAGGGACAAAACAACAGTGGAAAACAAAGTTGTGTGTTTGTCAAGTTAACTCCTACTTCATAGCACACTCCCAATAAGCAGACTATCTCTTACTGACACTGCTAGTGCTCTGGCTGGGTTCACACGCAAGCAGCTGTTCCCAGAGAGCAAGAACATGCTTTTGCCAGCTGCTCTGCAAAGGTGGACCCTAATGACCTACCTATAGCCTGTGGCTAGTATGTATATACAAACACACTAATTAAAGAGAAGTTACAATAAAGTTACTGAGCTGTTTTTGACTTAGCACTGCAGGACTTCAGTTTGCACAACAGACAACAAGTATTTAATGCTGAACAATTTCAGACCTGTAAGTGTTAACTCTAGAAATTTTGACTAGGCCATAAGAAACAGGCATTATCTATCCATTCAATATGAGCGACAAGAAAGATTGGGAGTCATTTCCCTCACAAAGTGCAACAGAACAGAAAGGGACTGAGGTTGACACCTGCTGCTCTTCTAGATGGATTTTGGATTTGAGGAACATGGCCATGAGATTGCTATGCAAAAGTGTAGTGGTAATCTGTTCTATTATTCCTTTAACCGCAACAAGAATTCAAAGGTTGGAAGTAGGCAATCCAGCCCAACAGTACCCTTAAACCAGACTCAGATATGCACATAATTAATCATAACATGGTAAAAGAGAATAAAGGAGAAGAACAGGAAAACCGCTTTAAAAATAACACTTAACCAACAACAACTATATGTAATTAGAAAACATCTACAAGACCAGTGTGAGGCCCATCTCTGCACAGAACAGATTTCAGCTGCTGCATATGGCATTAAGAGTCCACAAACAAGTCGTAAAACTTGGTCAAACAAAATAGTGTCATACTAGAAACAGAGCGATCCAGGCGACCCAGCTCTAGGACAGCCAACAAAGTCAGTGCTTAACCACAAGAAAGGGCCTCCTGCCAAGCCCACACGTTCATTGCTACAGACTGCTAGCTGCTAGCATTTTTTACAACTAGTCAGCTGAAAGGAAGAAATCAACCCCTTTACAGCTGAGCAGTCAGCAACAGCAGGAGCACAGCAGCTGTTCAAAGTTTGAAGTGTTTGCCACCTCCTTGAGGACCGTGGCTTGAACTCTGTATTACAAATAACCCCGGCATACTTCAGCCAAAGTGTCGACAGATCATATACATAAGACATAAACCGTAGCAACAGTTACCTTGGATTCCTTCTCATCTTGCTTCTTCAAGAGGTGCATTTGAAGCCTGAGTCTCCTTTCCAGTGCTAATCTTCTAGGCAAAGACTCCCAATTGCAGCTCAGACCTCACTGATTACTGAATGCAGTTTAAGTGGAAGCACACGGATGCCAAGAGGAGATTCATTACAAGCCAGGCATCAGGTGGTGTCCAATAGGAGCCTGGTTGGGCATTAGGAACATCTTACCTAAGCACTGGTGAACAACAAATACGCTTTCTTCTCTGGTACTATGTAACCTCTTGGCTGTATCATTGCTAGCTGGCTTAACTGGGCAGGCTTAGAGAACCCAGGGGACTCTACATCTGTGCTATACACAGTTCGCTGCACTGAAAGGTCACTATTAACCTTCAATGGGACTCACAACAACTCTGCACAGTATAGGACCAACTGCAAAGGCCTGAAAAGCAGCCTCTGCTGCTCAATACCATCTCTTTTACCTTGCTTCGTTGTTCTCCAGCTTGCAGGGCTGGGGCATTGAAAGCAAGGGCAGTTACCAGCCAGATAGCTACCAATACTTCAGATGCCCTCAGAGACTATGCTCATTGCTAGTGAGCAAGGAGCCCTTAGCTTGGCCTTCACCCTGAGATCCATGTCTCCTTGCTGCCGTGGGGTCACAGGCACAACCAAGTGGCCAAGCCCCTAAAGTAAAGCAGAGTTGGCTGCTACAAAACAAAACTAAAAACAGCATTCAGGTCAGTCACTACCATCCACCAACAGCATTCACTAGCTTCCTAAATTAATGATTATGCATCACAGGTGTTTTTATAGTACAGCTGTGATGTGTTGGGCATGCTCACTGTGGCTGAGGCTAAAGGAGAGAGAATAGCTGGGGTTTTGATCCCCAGGAAGAGAAAGGAGAGAAAGTTGTGATGTCAGGTCACACCAGGCTTCTGGAAAGTAAATGGCTGCTAGGGGCCTGCTCATAGACTGTTTTTTGTAGGGGAAAGGATACTTGTGTGGAATAACTAGATTTTGGAAGAACAGGAATTAGTGTCCTGCCTGTGACTACGTTATTAACAAAATGACAACACCCATCTACTGAGAGAAAGTGGAGAGGGCAAAGAACTTTTAGTCAAACTGTCAGCCATTATCTATTCTTTGTTAGCAATTATCTAATTTCAGTGGCCAGCTCACATTTTGGATGAGGGAAGCTCAGACCCACAGTTATCTCCAGATTTGTGCACTCCTGGATCACACACAGTACAAATTTGATGCGTTTCTAGCATGGCCAGGTAATCATATTTCCATCAAATTAGCCAGCGTACATGGTAGAGTGTTCATCCTGTCCTTCTACCAGCTGTTAAAGGACAGCTGACACCTGATCTGGCGCAAAGCTGCTTGGTGTGACATTAAGAGCACATTTACAGCCTATCACTGCTGTGTGCCATGTGGCTACAGCATTTCTGGCTGACACAAGGGCACAAAAGGCAGAATCACTGTGGTGGTGTATTCTGATGGAAAGCACAGACTAAATCTTACTTTTAGATATAAACCTCTAATAGAAATCACTGAGACCTCCCAGCAAAATCAGGAGAAATCAGACTTGACATCCCTGAAATTTCTAAGAGGAAAGACAAAATCCTCCAAAACCACCGGGCAAACACAATTGGGCTTAGAAAATAGCTACCAGTTTATAGCCGGGGTTTCCACATATCATCTTGAGGATAAAGAGGGTACAAAAACAACTGGGGGGGATAAAAGAGGGAACAGGTATCCTAAGAGGTTCTTTGAAATCAGAAGAAATTTTACTTACCAGATATAAAAGTGCCAGCATTGTACAGATTTGAAAACATAACACAGCACATATAATCCCAGTTTTGCTGCCCTTACCATAATTGAACTAAACCACCAAATCAAGGGCAGACATATGGAGAAGTAATCAGCGTGTTAATTGGTGCAAGACTGAATGAACTATAACTGCGTCAGTGTTGCTTTGACTTCAATTCTCTTTGACTTTGCAACTCTAGCATTTGCTGTAGCCCCTGCCTCAGGGTAAATGGACACAAAGTGCAGCTAAAGAGCTCTTTAATAAAAAAGCAACTGACTTGTGAAGCAAAGGTATGACTTTAGAGAAGTCACACCTCATACCTCAGTTTCCCCATGCATCATGGGGAGTTTGTAAAGCACCTTGACCTCATGAGCTGAAAATCCTTCTGGCACGCCAAGTATTTTTGTGACTGTTCAATCCCAGACCCAATCTACATGAGCTAGAGTTGGGTGGTGGTCAGATCAATATTTGCAATGGAAAATCTTGTACAAAGGGACAAATTATATTGTGTACACAGTGCTGTTGCTTGTTTTGTAATAAGACTGGATGGCTCTTGGGAAGGGGGCTGCAGACATGAGATAACACTCACACTCAATGCAGGGAGCATGCGGGGGAGTTTAGTACATTCTCTTCCACTTTGCAAGGGCACAAATGCTAAACAGCTGCATCTAAGGAAGAATTGTTCTGAAATTTTAAGCCGAAAACAGTCCATGTATGAACTTCTTGGGAAACTGGTGAACTTTAACCTTCCCAGGATAAGAACGTTAACATAAGTGTGAATGGGAAAGCTTTCAATGCACTGATAGACGTGAGAAATGCTTTGTCTTTAGAGAAGGGCTGCACAGCCCTTCTTGTGTCTGAACCCCTTGTGAGGAAGGGAGACATGAGCCGACAGTGACTTTGTTCTGCTAAGTGGCAGCTAAAGGTTTTCCTTCGGTCACTGCTCAATTCAGAAGCCATGGGGGGATTCAAAACCAGAGAGCAGCTCTTATTCTAGGGATAGAAGGGATCTTGAGAAATGCATCCTCCCTGCTCCGCAGGGTCCTGTGCCAGCTTTTTTAACCAGAATGCTTATCAGCACAGGCCCTAAATTTAACTCATGTTTGCTCTGTCTGTGTACTGTATCCTCAATGCACCATTTCTTGATGCTGACCTCATTGTTTCCCACCCATGTATACTAACACTGCCAGGCTAAAATGGTGGTTTTAAGCTCTTAAAATGGATATTGTATTCAAAGCACAAGAACACTTTGTAGAGTGCTGGACTATTAGCAACAAGCATGCTTCCCAAGGATGGGGCATTCTCTAAGCCCTGGAAGTGCCAGGAGTGCCTAGTTCTTCTACAGTATGTACCGGGAAATAAAGTCTTGCCTATTGCCCATGAGGTGTTTGGTAGAGGCCTGGCACAGGACTACACAATGCAATCTTTGCCATAGGTGACTTATCCTTCTCTTAGTTGAGAGCATATGAACACTAGGCCTGTTTACTTGATTTGCTGTCAGCCTCATTCAGTGGCAAGTATGACTTAATTTCATATCTTACTGCTTCCTTGGTCCAGGTGGGAGAACAATTTCAGAACTCTGTTCAAAAGCAATTCCTACTTCAGTCTACAAAACAGACTGCTTTTGCATGCAAGGCATCCTAGATGCTCCCAAGCCCCCCAAATATCAGTGGTTTGATTAAGCATTTTATTTGCATGAAGAAAATGAATTCCAGTTCAGTCACAGCCTGATACTAGCAAAGGTCTGACACCGCAGTTATTTGGAAAAAGCTGAAGTTATTCTTTGAAATGGGGCAGAAGCCTATTTGGTGAAAGGGGCTGTTGCCTGAAGCACCACACATCCAAGGTGAAAGTAAAGCTGTTCATCCTCTGGAGTGTCAACAGGAATAGCTCTGAGGCCCCACACTGCTGTGGCTCACCAGTTACCAGTAGTAACTCATGTTTGCAGGCTTCCCTCTGGCAAAGAGAGAAGAGGCTTCAACTCAAAAGCTTTGATGTGAAGTAGGATCATTCAGGGTCATGAGAAGCAGGTGAGAGCAAAAAGAAAAAGTGTTGTCCAATGCATAGCACCAAGAAGTGGAAACTTTGCAGAAGTGCTTCTTTGCTTGCTCCAGCAGGATCACTAAATGAGTCTCAGTTAGGCCACCAGACTTGAGCTCTGATAATCTCTCATTCGCGTGGGTAAAGTTAATGTCCAGGTTTGGTCTACAAAACCTGGCCATGCTTTCAGGTTATGAGTAAACTGTACTTGATGTTCATCTGCAGTGTAAATACACCACACAAAATACAACTGAACAGCTATCCTGGAGTCTAGACATGGAAGGGAACAACAAATGCCACCAGGCACAGATCAAGCAGATATTATTACAGTCACAGCAAGTACTAAGTCAAAGGTATATGTCTGGGCTAAATATGTATCATGAAAACAAAACCTGTATCATGAAGGCAACTGCCATAGTGAGGAAGTAAAGAAACAGGTGGGCAAACTCTACCTC
The DNA here is from genome assembly GCA_020745775.1 of Theristicus caerulescens. Lineage (NCBI taxonomy): Eukaryota > Metazoa > Chordata > Aves > Pelecaniformes > Threskiornithidae > Theristicus > Theristicus caerulescens. Next base: position 29,036,790 of record CM036566.1, on the reverse strand, counting down.
TTATGTTTACCCCTGCTACCCCAGGCAGCTGTCAGGCCATTAAACCTGCTTGGGCTGTAACACATAGCCAAGGAGCAGCTGTACAGCTGTGCTTCCCCAGCACTGCCTCCTCCTCCATCTAATGACAAGTAGCCTGCGATTTAGCCTCATTTTTGAGCACTAATCCTTGTGATATGCTATACAGAAGGAAACATGACTTGTTGCAGGACTACCTTGGTATTTTTTTGCAGATATTCCTTTCACCTGGAAGTAGGAGAGAAGGGCAAAGTTTATACCTGCTGCTATGTAGGGCACAGGCAAACTATGACACTGCCCCATCACAATCAGATCAACCTAGACTTCCAAAAAGCAGCAGCAACTTAATTCTGGTATATGCCACGGATTTTCCTCTCTCCTTATCGGTCCCAATACTGAACATATATCACCAAAACAGAGATGGACAAACAGCAAATCCAAGACAGACACCCCTACAATGGAAGTGAAAGATCAGTTCTGAAGCAGTCTAGAAATATGAGAAAGATATGCGAGACAGTGGGAAACAGGCTAAGAGTGCCAGCATCTTATCACCCAACAGCCATGCACGGCCTATAGCAACCAATAAATACTGTTGCCACTTTATAGGTCACTGCATCAAGTTTAGCTAGCAGTTTGGCAGGCAGGGCGCAGCTTTGTGTTAGCACCAGTTTAGATGGAGCACAGATGTCACTTTGCTCTCTTGCCTTTTAGCAATATTGCAAGCATACATCATGTTTTAAAAGATGCTGTCCCCAAAAGACCTTTCCATCTACTCAATACAGCTCCAGAGGAAACAGATCAGCTATGAGAAGGTCCAGAGATCAGCAAGAAAAAGATTAGCAAGATGAGTTTTAAAAAAGGATGTGGAAGTGGAAGTAGGCTTATTGTTTGTAGAAAGGGCAGCTGCTCCAATCAGCAAGGGTGGCACCAAAAAGCAAAAATTGAAAAGGACAATTTAGAGGCTCAGGTGGCAGTCTGCAAAGCACTGCATTCATCCAAGTGTGTGCTTACACTACATGATACAGCACACAGGAAAACCTAAGATCCACTGCACTTAGAGACTTCTATTGCATTTCAGTGGAATTTGTCTCAGGCCTAAGATTAATTCAAATACAAGATCCAATAACACCGTATTGTGGAGGTTATCACCACCACTATTATCACAAGTACTTATCTCAAATCTCATCTGAAACTCCAAGTACTGAAAAAAAAAAATCTCACAAGCTGTCCTCTTCTGGCTATCAAGACAGGTTTTTCTGTTTACTTTGTTAAATTGAGCTTGTTAGACCATTTTCCCCCCTGTTTAATAACACAAACACACACCTGATCATGCCTTACTAGACTATAGTCTGAATGAGGTTCTCAAATTCTCATGAGCCTCATATTAGGTTGCTGAAAGGCAGTACAGCATGGGACTTGCACTGCAATGTACTTAGAAGTCATTTTAATAGCAGCAAGAAGAAACAAAGCTCAATTAAAAAACACCCTTAAGGCAATTCTAATCCCATGTGTTAAAAAGCTCTGGATGAGGTCAGGCTCACCGCTGCAGGCAAGCTACATGCTTGTGTGCTCCATGTGGCATACACACGTTCAATCATTCTTTGAGTAATTTCCTGTGCAGTCTGCACTGAGACCTCATTGTCTCTTCAGCAGAAGGCACCAGACCCAGGTCGTTTGGATGAGCAGCCACTTCAGCTGTGCAGCTAGGGTGAAGTAAACATACTGCTAGCTGTTTGAAGCTGGAAATCAAAGTACTGTCAAGCAACACACAGAACAGATTCAGCCACCCCCTTAAATAAAAACACAAACCTTTCTCCCTCCCCAAATCACCCGTTGTTGCTAGTATTAACAGCTTCACTGGCTGAAGTAGCAGCAAAAGTAGTAACTGTTGAAAAGTGGCTAGACTTCATAGATAGCATTATCAGCATTTAACAGCGTAGTGAAACATGAAAATGTAATCAATGTACTACAGTGTAATCAGTCCTACAGAGCTTCTATCAAGCCTATCAACAGGGTACCAAAAATTATTTATTGGTTCTGTATTTCCTATGCTGCAAGATCTTACTGTAACAGAGCTGAATTTTGGTAGACTCCGCACTACAGAAGATGAGTCGCACCAGATTAAGTAGGGGGATAGGAACATCCTACATATTGTATATTCCAAAAAGTTAAATACACAGAAGAAACCTCTTGAGAGCGGTCAGCTACATCTAAAAACTAAGAAATGTGACATTTTGCTTGCAAAAGTAGGAGGATTGCCTTATATCAAGCTACAAGATAGACAAGAGGAAATCCAAACAGGAACTAAAAATGTCAGACACAAAAGTCAAGGAAAAAAGCTGGAATGAAACCAAGTCATCCCCTGTCCCCTAAAAAGCACTGGCAGATATGAGCATATTAGGAAGACCAAGTTACAGTGACACCAACATTCCTGTCAAATGCAAACTAAAGCTTATTCATTCTTTTGGTAGGAAAAAAAATATTTCCTGATGTATCAACCTTATTTCACTTGCTGCAATTTAAGCCCATGATTTTTTTCTTTCAACAGTCATAGAAAATATATTCTTCGAATACATGAAAGATTTCCACAAAGAGGAAGGGAAGAAACTTAATATTCCCTTTGCAAGAATGCTGACCTTAGAAATAGTTAAGACATGTGGATTCTGTGCCTGAAGAAGAAAGAAAAAGGCAGTTAATCAGTGATGTTAAAGGAGAAGTTAAGAATTCATGTTTCAAGTGTGAATGAGAATGGTGTTCAAACTTAAGTTTCAAGAGTGTAAACTAGCTAGAAAACACAGGAAAAGAGGCAGTGAGAAAGATAAAGGATAACAGCGCAGACCAGAGATACCGAGCAAGTCAAATTAACACATGGCTTGGATAGACTCTACACTGCAAACTACAGCCCTACTGAGCAAACCAAACGAGTTGGTACTGGAAGCAATGGACCTGTGGTACTCCTAGCATTAATTAAGCACAGGCTGATTTATGGTATTATTTTCCTCACTAATATTAAGTAGCCCCTACTAAACTGCATGCTGCCATCGCCTTTGATACTTGAGCTTATCTTGAACAAGCTAGTGGAGGTAACTTTATACTACACTGCAGATTAAAGTCCTATGCTAAATAGGGTTCAACAGTAACAGCCAGTAAAACAACTAACAACTAAAAATGTACTAGAGGAAAGCAAAACTCCTCCATCTTGCTTACACCTAAGTTTTTAGTTTTTCCTTGTTTTATTTTTCCTGTTGTTCATTATGACAATGAAGTCCACACTGGAAAATATTGCTCTGAATGTTTACAGAAGCCTGAGTTTCATTATGGTATAACTTCATTTAAGAGGAAGGAGTCCCAATATAGGTAACTAAAAAGTAGAAAACCTGCTTATCAGAGTATTACTTGGTAGACACATCCATGCTGTTCAGAATCTTCCACTGTTTTTTAATACTAACGTGGTTCCTTGCTCAACAGCAAAAAACAGTCTGAACTTAAAAAATCTCATTGCAATGCCAACCTTCTGACTCAGGTGAAGAAAAAGCTAGGATGCAAACCTTGCTTAGACTGTTCAGCAATGAGTGAGGCACAAAGGCATACGGCTCCACCAGCTCGCTAAGAGAGAAACAGTTTGTAATAGCACTCTCTCACCCACAGGATAGAAATCTGGTCTTCTGCTGTCATTTTTCTTAGCACATGAATAGTTTGCTAAGAGCAGAGTTTTATTAACAGTAGCAGGCAGCCTGAATCCAGCATACGTGGGAATTCAGCCAGAAGATGAGTAACTCAAGAAACTCTTCTGAGACACAAAACAGGCTTTTGGAAACGCATATAGTTTAGTTCTAGGAAAAATCAAGGGTCTTTAGGTAAAAGCAAGAAATATTGCTCACATGGACAGCAAGAACCTCAGCATATCAAGACACATTTTAATACTAGTGTTTTAATATATTTACAATGGAGTAAGTTATCTCTGTATATTCACCCAAATGTAGTGCTGTTCTACTACAGGCAAAGTTAAATGCTAAATAAGCCACAATTTCTATTGAAATAGGTACACAGAACAGCATTTCCATGAATGGGTGCAACAAACTACACCTGCATTTTTACAATTTATAATGCACAGTAACAGCTTCCCCTTGACAAGCAGAACCACCTGTTTTGCTTTCATTGTTTAAAAGCTTTTAACAGGACACAGGTGTATGAACTACAGCTAGATAAGCCTCACATTTGTCATCTGCCTTTAATATCAAACTGTCTCCTTTTCTACAGGACTCAGGATTAAGAAATTCTTCTCCAGGGATATGCTAGGACTGAAAGCTGAAATTCAGAAGCCTGCCAGATCAGTTTGCAGTTCTGGAATTCTAAACAAACCATATTTATAGCCAATACAAGGCTTTTAGTAGTATAGTAATATTCAGCATTAACCAAGCTAAACTATACTAAAGCAGTAACAAGTATTTAAGCTGCCTAGCTTCTAATCACCTTCAGAAATCAAGAAGTCTACATAACTGGAAGTGATGACAGAAGGTATGGTGGCTGAAGTCAGTATTGTCTCAATCCCTACATGAGAACTTGTGTATGCCTCCCTATTTGAGTATGAATCCCACTGTTTGCACTAATGAGCACACAGCAGCCCAAGCACAATACAGGATCTTTCAAAGACTAAGTAGTAAAACCTCATACTACAGCTTTATTCATGTCTGACTGCTAAGGAGATACTGCTTGTTCCCAACTTCAGTGAGCCACAAAATGGAGTGTATTAGACCCTTGCAAGTTTGTGGGTGTTTCTGGGTTGGGGGTTTTTGGTTTTTGTTTTTTTTTAACCACATCATAACAACTCTATCCACCCTTCCAAGACCTACTGACAAATCACGCAAGAAGGCCACCGGTTCCTAGAAACAACTAATTCACAACAGTTAAAAGTTCGGTTGGGCTTTGTTTAGATTGTGTTTTATGCCAAAGAGAGCTGTAAAGTATTTATTGAGTAGATTCAGAAAAAGTTCCCACATTCCAGCATGAATTCTCTGCATTTTCTAAAGCAAGCAGAGACTTCCCTGATCTACAAGCAAGTACTTGGTGCTATACCATCAAGTCATCCCTACTCCAAATCCATGTCCTCCAGCAAGATTAACAAGTGCATGCACTGTAATCTTTCCATAACTATCCTCGAAGAGGTATGTTCAGACTCTTAACTGCAGACCTTATTTCTGCCTTGTTGCTAGTAAGAGCTGACTACTTTTTGAAGCATCCTTAGCTTTGTTTTGTGCAACACAGAAGTCTGTTTTAAAACCGCCCCGATCTGATTCTTACAAGCCAGGCTCCTCTTGGTCTTATTAGTCTGGGATCCTACCAAGCATATCTACAATATGCAATACAACACGATGCAGATAATCCTTAAATTCATCAATGCTTCTGGCAGTAGATTCTGTTAGCAGACTTGCTACCACATCCGGGCAATTTAGCACCAGAGTCCCAGGAGGCCTTTCAGGTTATTAAGCCACATACTGTACTAAGAATGAAAATCTAAGCCCCAAGGGCATACCATCTGAAACCCACCTTTAGAAGTTAATATAGAATTCCAAAAGCATACTTCTACAGCAGTGTAACAACTCTAAGAAACTTAAATCCCCCCCAAGATATATTGGCCTTAACAACAGACTACACATATTAGAATTATCTTTTCCTGAGTGATGTTTCTTTGTGTGTTTAAGAATATTATGTTGATGTCAGTGTGGCTGAGCGTGTCTACTTTACATGATAAAGCACATAAGCAACTGGTAGAAAATCTGAACATTCTTGGCTTCTGAGAAGAACGAAGCAACTGAAGCCATGGAAAGCAGAGCAGTGACTAAGCATCTGAATAATAAGACACATTAATGCATAATTAACATACAGCAGTTATAGTATGGCTATTCATCCCCCACTGTTGAGAGGCAACAGATTCTTCCTTAATTGTATTCACAAGATGTGAACTTTCCACCAAGTTCAACCAAGTTTGTTGTGCTGTGTTTCTCTAGTATCATTTCAAATAAAAAGAACAAATACCATACAATTGAGCTTCCACCAAACCAAGCTTCCACCAAATACAAATCTATTTAAGTGAAGCCACTTAAAACTGGTGCTTTCGTACTAAAGCTTATGCTTCTAGCACACCAGGACTCCTTTTGAACAAATACATTGGAATCTTAAAACAGAAAACAAGACATGTTTATAGGGAGGATATACAGAGATTTATTTAATCAGGTTTACTATTTACAGTTGAGATCACTTTCACATACTACTCTGCTACTCTACATGGCTACATTGTTTCCAAACCAATTTAAGATCTACAGTCTAACAGTTCACTCAACACATAAATCCGCTCTTCATAGAAAAATGAAATATTTCATTGTAGAACAGTAGTGCATACATTATACTCCTGAAAAGCCAGCTTGTATTTTAAACCACTAATGTCTGAAAGATTTGATCTCTGAAGGTCAAAACTGCAGTCAACAGGATCCTAAAATTTTGGTTAGTTTTTTTTATTTTACAATTTTATATATAAAGTGTACTGGACTTCACTTCAGTGTTTTTTAAAAAGTGACACTGGTGAGGGGCAAGATGAAAATATTTTTTTTCCCCTCAAATTAAATGACAGCTGGCATCCCTTGTACAACTTTGGCCAAAAAAGTTCCATGTAGTGAAGGTTTAAGAAATCCTCTCTCTATATGCAAGAATCAGCCAGTTAATGCTTAGAGGTAATCTACCAAAGTAGGCACACATCTTTTGACTTTCATATCAACCAAGTTACACTTAACTTGCAAATGGTTCTGAAATTAGAAAGTTTACTAGTATACTAAAACATTTAGATACATGAATAGCTGGCTAAAACAGTGAAAGTCACAGGTAATTATATGGGTGTGTGTAAAGCGGAGTTGTTTTGCCCGTCACCAGTGTACAGTACAGCTGTTCTCATCTGTGAAAGGTGTGCTTTGACTAAGCTTAGGGCAAGAAAGCTATCGCAGCAGACCTGGCCCATTCACCTTCCAGATAAGTGAGATAAGATTGAACTGTGTGCTCGCGTTCTCTTCTAGGCATAGGTTCCGCCAGTGATGAGAAGTTCGTAGGCAGGATCCCGACTCCTCCTACATAGTACTATACAGGCACACAACATGCCCAGAAGCTATGGAGAAGAAAAAAAAAAAGAAACAAGCTAAGTGCAAAGAAGGTACTTCAAGAGATTTAACCTCAGCACAGAAATCGTCAGCATGCTTTGCAAGACTGTCCACAAGGTAAATGGCAACAAATGCATTGTTCTTGAAAAAGCTTAATTTCCTGCTGCAAAAAGCAAGGGCCACAAACTCCAGCATTATTTTCTTGCAAGGCTGTCTTGGACATCTTTAACAAAAGTTTTTTTGGTCAGCCACTTGTATTCTGCCTCAGTAACTCAGATGGAAGAAATTACTAATTTTTTAATGAAAGGTACAGATTTTTAGGTACTGTATCTGGTATGAAAAGTCACAGTGAAATTCAAATGCATTAGCCTCTAATTGCTATGATGAGAAAGAGCAAAACTGTAGAGTTTTATGAACCTACTTCACCGCTGAAATATCTTTCAAATGCTCGATCTCTGTTAATATGTCATATCAGAAAGCTTAAGTCCAATGTGAATTATTCACTTTTAGACATTTTCCTGCTGTTAAAATTCACAGTACAATGACTGTGCTGGCAACTTTGCCAGGAATTTAGGGTATGATCATCCCCATATACATTTACAAACTTAAATCACATGTATGTAATCAGGGATGTAGGGCATGATATTTTACAGAAGTTGCACGTTTACTGAAGGTAGAATAAGACTGTACCTACTAAAAAAAAAATCAGGTATAGTGTTGTGTTCTATGGTCTACAGTAATTGGCAATAGCTTCTAGTAAAGTAAGAGATTGTATTGATTTAGTCATATGCATAGAAGTTTATTCACTGATACAAATATTTCAAGAGGCTCCTGTCATAGCTCTGGATTATAAAGCATCACCCAGAAGGTAAATAAGTTTCTAAAAAAAAAAAAATGCAAAACCCTCCACCCTAAAAAACCCTTGAACAGAAAGCAAACAAGAATGAAATGGGTGAACAGACAACCAAGTATAAAGCTTCTTCATTGACAGAGCAAAAACCCAGTGAAAACAGAGCACTGGGACAAAAGGAGAATTACTCACTTTTTTTAATAAAGTCTGATGCAAACATCACATATGTTAACAAGTTTTAAAACTAAATGATGGGACATGTAACATAGTACTTAAGTCTGCTGAAAGACTGAAGAGAGAATGTTTTAAAAATCCTAAGTCTAAATAAGCAGTGATTAAAAAGAGGCATAATGAAATTCTAGTATGAGCTTTTAATTTCCTGGAAAGGAACAAGCTGTAAAGATTAATAATATTCTTTGTCTGGAGTGCATTGTCTGCTTTGGATCTATAACAGAAGCCAGCTCAGGTTCAAGAAAGCATATGGAGAGTAATCTAGAGTATGGTACTTCAGCCTGTTGGTAAATACAGCACCTTTCTTCATTTTCCATCAGTATGTGGGTGGTTCTAGTTCACAGACTAACTCCCAAATATATGTTATCATAGAATGGTTTGGGTTGGAAGGGACCTTGAAAGGTCACCTAGTCCAACCATCCTGCAATGATCAGGGACATCTTCAACTAGATCAGGTTGCTCAAGTTGTTATATTCATGTCAGAGTAAAAAAAAAAAAAAAAAAAAAAGAGTTACATGACAGAATGACTCTTCATGGACACAGTCCTTCTAAGTGAGGAGGTAATATCCACAATTAAAAAAAAAAAACTTAAGTTGGACTCATGAAATGGAGAGTTTATGGTAGTTGCCAATGGCTACAGAACTCTGAAGAAGGCTCATAGCCTGCAAGTAAAAAAACTTCATCCTTTTTCCCCTATTCAAAACAAGGATAAAATGAAGAGTGTGCTGCAGAGAAACACCTCCTTTAGCCTTTTGCTATAATTCATTCTAGTCATGTATGTCAAATAAACAAAAAGTAGTTCCATCACATTTACATTTATTCACACAAAGATAATCCTGTTCAATGACTCACTCAAGACATACAATTTATACACAGTTGTGTAAAATCTGAAACGATCAGGTACTATAATAAAACCTCATGTAACCAACTTTTGAGTTACCATTTATATCCTTTAGGAGGCCACTGAGCATATTGTTAGCATTCACTGTAAACACAGAAGCAACTCCCATATTTCAACTTTCTCTACATAAATGATTTATTATGTCATTTTAAAAAAATATGCTAGCACCTCTAAAACCTTTTCTAAGGCATTTCATTCTGTTTCTCTTCAGTTCCTACTTAATATTGTGGACAAAAATATTTTAGAAGTCTGTGTTGAGGAAGGATCCATGCACTCACCTCTTCAACTTTCAGAAAAGTTTAGACATCTCCCACAGTCAGAAGGTTTGTTTAGTTTGGGGTTTTTTATTTTTTTTTTAAATTTGCCTGCTAGCAGTAACTATATTCAATCTTTCATCAAACCAATTTGCTTTTTTTGTATCAAAAAAAGCAAGTTCACTGGCTGTATATACACATGCCAAGCTCAGTATCTTGTAAACAATCACTAACTACAAAAGCTATCTTTAAGAATTAACTCTGCAGCTATACAAGCAGCACATCTACTGCACTGCAACACCTTTGCTCCCTTCAGTTTGCCTCCTATTTATTAATAGTTCTGTGTTATCACTGTGGTTGAGACCAGGTAATTATTGCACACTGGAATATCCCCATGGTAACTGAAACACGAACACACCAAAAGTTACTTCTATGCAGAAAAGACGAAGTTTCCCACAAATTCCAAGCCTTGCAAAAAAATTCTCTTCTCAGTCTTTTCATTTTAAAAAGAGTACTGAAGGCTAAATTTGTTGACTGTAAGCTACTAGACGTAATGAAATTTGGACAGCCTTATTGCATAACATATGAAATAACAATCAGTTCAGAGTGGACCCTATGCAATGAGTATAGGAAAGATAGTAAAATTCACCGGAAGGTAGGAAAGACATAATTACTCCTCTAGGTTTACAGCACATGACCTAAGTTACAGGCCATTTGCCAAAGTTTACATTCTTATCTCCATTTCAATTAGCCCACACACTATTTTGCTGAGAATCAGGCTAAGCAAATACTTAAATTCTGTATTACAAATAAGAGGATGTCATAACTTACGTTAAGTTTCAGGAGATAAATAGTAGAACAATTTGAATACTGTTTAGTATCAACTGAAACTAATATCATTTTAAAACGTGAATTTACAACCATTTGAACTGTGGAGCACAGATACAAGAATATGACCTCTGATAGACTTAAATGTGATTACCACTCAGTGAATATTACTAGACAGAAATTTCAAGGGTATTCCCAACAACCTGTATTCTATATTTATGTTTATTCTATTCATTTTCTAAACAGATATCACATAGCTTGTTTTAACTTTAAGCAAAAAGATTTCAAAATACTGTACTGCAGCACTAGCAAAGAAATTTCTCTGATGCTCTTATTTTATTGACAAACTATTTAGACAATATGTACTTTCTGCCAATAGCTTGATTACTGACATGTGGAGGCAAATCAAAGAGCACCCACTGCAGAAGGGATACAGCTAACATGCTTGCCTAGAACTGATGAGCCAGGAACAACAGAAGGATGCAAGCAGCCACATTTCCATTGCAAGCACGTGTCAGAAATTCTGGCCCAATCCCGGAGAGGATTCTAACTGTGCTGCATTTTGGGACAGACTCGTTCATCAACCTGCAAACTCCAAAAATAGGAATAATGCCTCCTCTTGGGATTCAGCTCAACCAGCCTCATGACACACATTTTTTCGCCACATAAAAAATCTGCCACAGTAACCATGGTTATGCTAGATATGTTCATTTACATTACATACATATATTTCAGTGTTCAAGCAGACTAAATATTGCTTTAACAGTTACAAGTTTTAAGAATGGCAGTTAAAAAAATACCTTCCTTCAGAAGACTGAGCACAGATCTCACCAAATTTAAAGTTCCATAGCTGAAGTAATCTGGTTCTGGACAGTACAACAATATTACTGTATACAGTGTTACCTATGAGTATATCCTTGTAGCGCTGAAATAGAAATTTAACCATACTTTCACAAGACTGTTTGCCAATGATTATTTACCTTCAAACATACAATCCAGCTCAAAAGCTGCTTCTGAAAACAAAAGTGCCTAAACCGCCTGACTCAACAGGTACAATGTTTTCTGAATTCAATTGCTATTAAGGGCACAAAAGTAACTTCGAAATTAGTTTTCAAGTCTCTAGGGATTCAGCGTATGTACTACATTTCTCAGAGGCCATAACATTGGCACAGTCTGAAAATAATGTGATTCATGTACTAAGCCTGCCAAATTGATGAGCATTCAAAATTCCAATTTTACAGATACATTTGGAAGACAGACCTAGTCTTTTAAAAAAAAACCTAAATAAATACTGAGATACACATTAGTCTATTTCCTCAGTTACTTTTTTATGACCAGGGTAACCGTTATGGTTATTAAGGTTCACATGGGAGACAGCCTGTGCTCAATTTTAAGTAGGCAGGGTCTCCAGTTTAGAACCTCTTTTTTTGCTTAAGTCCAGAAACCAAGAAATCTCTAAGAAACAATGCAAAGCTCAGTTGAACAAGAGCAGAGTATGCTATCAAAAACCCTGGTGTATCTCCTGGGAGGTCTTGACATTATTTGTATGCCATGAAGCATAGCTAAGCTGATGTACCTCTAAAATGGCATGAAATATGAACTATCTGTTTTAAAGTTGGAAATTAAATACTATGCAAATTCTTCAAGTGTTAAATGCCATCAGGGCATATTCATGATACTTAACACTTCGATAAATAGTTTTCAAGAAATAATTTACCATTTACAATCTAGTAGATTACTGCATCTAACATTGACTGTTCAGCTATCTTCAAATCTCATAGAATATACAACCACATAGCAGTAGTTTTTAGACCATGCATGGTTAAGAAGTTCTGTGTTAAAGTGTTTAGATCCTTTTGACTGATGTTCATTTATCCTCAAACCAAGTAGGGACTAAAGCTGTCATCATCCTGTGCATGCCTGTAATAACCTGGACAGCAGTTTAGAATTTCATTTGAGAAAAAGTTTACAGCTAAAGAATATTCTCTTACCTGAATAGCAGCAAATGCTAGTGCTGCCCAGATGACATACATCATGATCTCTTGAAGCTTCTTTACAACCAGAGCCTCACACCCCTGAAACAAGTAGACTTCTTATATATCCATCTGGCAACCACATTTAGACACACACACCCCCACCCACCCCAAAAAAACCCAAAAGCAAACAGGGCAGAAAGATAATCCAAACACTAAGAAAAGTCATTACTTAGTATATCACAGATGAAAAAAGGAGAGAGAGGTCTTTTTCCCCCCCTCTAGAAACCATGTTTATTTCCTATTAAAGCAAATACAACCAAGACTTCACACTCCCACTAAAGAGAAAATTAAATGATTGTCAGCAAAAGCATGTGGCTGCATAAGTTCATACTTCAGCTGTCTTACCTCAGAATAAAGGTCCATTGGGCGGGTCAAACTGCCAGTACAATTGCTGAGGGCTGCTTTGCAACAGCTAAGCGGCACACTGTTATTTTTAGTTTGTTTGAACCAGACAGTATTCTCCCAGTCTGAATAGTTATGGATCCCACAGCAGCGCAACTGAAAAATCATATAGGTAAAAAGCCAATGTGTTCATCAGTCAAGAAGTGGGATGAGACAGCAATTCTAATTGCAATTCCAAGAACACAAGCATATTAAGATTATGTTCCATTGCAGAAAAATACATATGTATTAAGTATTTGAATCCAAACACTGATTCATAGATCGCCAATTAACACAAAATGCATCTCCCCATTGACGATGTCATAGTCCTAATTTTAACTGAGTTAAGCTATTTATTGACCAATCAGCTGTTTCCCAGATTTGTCAGAACAGAGGAAGATATGCTACACTAGTAGCAGAGCAACACAGAATCTGTGTTTTAAGGACTGAAAAGTTCCCATGTGTCTCGCTGTCTCACCTGCCTCTGTACATAGTCAATAGCACGACTGGCTGCATCAGGATTTGTCCCATTGTAACCATTATATACTTTCCGAATGCTGTGATCAACTTCATCCTCCACCTGTGAAGTATTAGGAAAGCACTTGCATTAGCACACCAACAGTAGTAGTACAGGTCTAGGTAAAATTATTTCTAATTACAGCAGTTCAGGAAACCAAGGTAACTCCCTATCATCTGAAATCAGTATACTTTGGTGGTACAGCTTCTTAAAATTCTAACTTGACTTTTGCAAAGATGTTGCAAGCTTGCAGCTAATGGACAAGAAAAAAGCCAAGCAGCTATCTTCCATAAGACTGTAGACAAAGTAGCTGTGCAGTGTATCTCAGAAAGGAGATTGCTTTTATTATGACACTGTGGCAGACATTCCATGAAGTTAAGGGCTCTCCATAAGAGCACGCATTCACCTTTCCACTTCCTACTCCTCCTTCAAAGTTCCAAACCCAAACCAGCATAATCATCTGAGCTAACTGGTTCCCTTTGGGACCACAAGGATATGAGTAAGTTATACCACCTGCTCTGATTGAAGCACAGGTAAATTCTCAAAGATGAGATCTTTTGGCTGACTATTCCACCCTACAGTGAGCGTGCTCCTCTGTTCAGTCCCAGTCCCCCCCACACCTCCTGAGAAACACTGATGGCAGTACATTGTAGATAGCAACAGTTACTGGAATAGCTCCTAAAGCTACTGCAGATGAGTCAAGCTGCTAGAGATGCTGTCAAGTACATTTGTTAGAAATGGATGCCACCCAAGAATCATTACTTGTCCCCCCCAAAAAGTATCTTATAAGGCCCACTTTGGAGGAAATCTTACTAGAACCTTTAAATAATACGTTTCACTGTAAACTGTTACTTAAATGCACAGAAAGTTTGGTGTAGCTAAACTTTTGTACAATAGTAAGATTAGCTCTGAATTGATTTTTTTTTTCTATCACATTCAATAGGAATTATGTGCAAGGAATGTAATCTAGGGCTGAGCATTAACTAAGCATGCATATTCTTTAGATTTGCAAGTTACAGTAGGAAGGTCTTGCCAACACATAATTCCCTTAAATGCTTTAATGGAAGAGTTTTCTGCAGCAATAGCAGAAGCTTCATTCTCCCCCACCCAAGAATGCTGGTTATCTTTACAAGTAAATCTGTATCGAGATACATCTGCATAAAAGTCAATTCAGCCTGCATAGGCAACTTGTTTCAGACTAGCTTAAAATCAATTGTTTGATGATTTAACTAATGTGATTTACAACTCTGATTCATATAACAAAACAGCTGTTCAATTTGTCATATAGGTTTTTAAATCATTTATTTCAGTGCTTGCTTGTATATCATTTGGCTTATGGTTCAATTAGGGCAACATTATGCCTGAAAGCCATGCAAATTACACACAATGCAAACAGAAGTCAATAGCTCTAGCTAACTGGCAGGTTTTATGAAAAATGAAGAGAGTGAACTACTCCACCCAGGGGAAAAAAAGCCAGTAAGTCCTCAACCAACCAACGGCCTGTTCAATCCCTACTGTCATTTACAAAAAAACCCTGCTTTTACTGATAAGGAGCAACGCTAGCAGATTCTGCAGCAGGTCAGTATCACAATATGACCTAGGCATGCTTCATGTTGCTCTGAAGGAGTCTGAATTGGATCCACACATGCAGGTTTACAGAGGCATGCTGGAAAATTAAGCAATTTTAAGATCAGTCATTGTATCTTAACTTAAAAGGGCACAATGCCACTTTCTAGAGACATTATACCGATTCTCACTTGGTATCAACAGTTTTGATGAACAAGGGCCATGACTTCAGTCTTTCCTTTTGTTTGTAAAGTTTTGTTTGGAAGTTTGTACAGTTAACACTAAAGTAATTCTAACATGATTTGAGTGCCTTTTAAAAAAAAAAACCCCAACCCCCCCCCCCCCCAATCTATACATGCCATGTCAGAAACAACAGAACAAAATTAGCAAAGCACAGAGCTGCCTCATTTATCCTAGTAAAAATAATCAGAAATCTAAGCAGATTTCACCTCCCAATTCACTGGTAATGAATTTATTTCTGACACTCCTATTGTACTTGAAAACAATAGTTTAAGATGCTAAGTGCTGCAGGGTAGTAGAAAACTACTAACAAAACCTGTCTGTCCTTTCAAAAGATTTAAGATTTAGTTTTCAAATACTGACTCCCACAAATGGCTTAATGTAAGACCATGCTGCCACCAAAAAGAGACTACCTTCTCTCTTCCCCCAAGCTCTGACCCTGCATTACCTGCAGCTGTGAAACTGTATGGTAGCAAGACAAAAAATGAGAGGCAACCAGAACACACAGCTGGGACCAATCAATTTGAGTGTTTAAAGTGTGTAATTTCAGATGGGCTAAGAAAGATCTATGCATCTGCTTTTATCTGCTCTGAATGCTGTTAACTGGAAGAGAGCAAGCCACTTTAAGACTGGAACATAGAAGAGAATAAGATGACCACAGCTTAGTCCAGATCAGATCCACGGTAATTCCCAAATAACTATACTGTAATATACTACGCCTCTGCAAGTACTGGAGCAGAAGGCAACCATTCAAGTTAACATGTAAGAATGCAACATGTTTCCCATTCTCCAGGAATTGTACTGCTTTCCTCAGTTGCTTCTAAGGACTACTTCCACTACAAGCTTCCAAGTCCCAAATGATCTTCTCAGTGCACTGCCAAGATACCAGAAACAGATGTAGACCATGAGAACAATCTATCCTGCATTTAAGCATCGCTGATAGAGCATTTCTGTTGAAGCAACCTATTCTAACTGTTATTAAGCCAGATTTACAGTGTCTAGTTCAAGGTCCTCTTGTTAGCTGCTTACTTAAGGCAGCCTTCCTTTGCAAACCAAGGAAAAACTCTACATTTTCCTTGGTGGTTGCCTCACCATTTCTTCCAGGACAGCAGGAGAAAGCAAGAAGGACAGAACACTGAACTAGCAAGACCTATGTTGTTTATATAAACACAGAAGGCCAAAGAAAGGTAAATGGCGTTGTAGTTCAGCTTGCTATTAAGATATCAGTGGAGTGTCCTACAATACGATCATACTACACATCATAGCTACAAATGCCTTTTCTACTAATTTTTTTGGCAAAATTTAGATGTAGACAAAACAAAAGGCAGTGAAACTGTGCAAGTTAGAAATTTCTTTACTTCAAGGTACACTGTGGTATCTCTAATACAATGTGGTATATTTCTGCCACATATTATGCTGGTAGAAACACTACTAATGTCATTTTTCTGGTCCTGTTTCTTAACTTCCATTAAACAAACAGTGGGAGAAGTCATAATTTCTTTAGCCATAACCCTTGTCAACAACCTGTATAAAGCTAGACAGTATACATTAACACATTCAATCTATTTGATTTTATTATCATGCAGTGTTAGTTTGTATACCAAAACAGAAGACAACATTTAAATTACTGCATATCAAAACAATATGCCCTATGTTCAAATATTGTGTAACCTAAACCATTCACAAAGTCAAAGCATAAATAAACTAGAAGACCATCTGGAAAATGGAAAGGTACCAATTACCATGAGTCCCATCTACTGTTCAACTGTTAACAATATATTCCAGCTAGTGTTTTGCCTACAAGAAAACTTTCTGCTCTACTTTGAAGAATATTAATGTTCTAAATTTTAAGATATTGATATCTCAAATTAACCTACTTAGAGGTTTGGTTTTATTCCCTTAACAAATACCCATTAACAGTTCCACAGAATCAAATACAGTGAAGACTACACCTCTGTATTTTGGTCACAGTTCACAACAAAACATTTACTGAAATTGAGAAGTTATTACCTTTGCTCTGTAAATGTATCCAAGAACCACCACCACAACTTCAGTGATAAAAACCAAGAGCAGGATGATCACAAACTGTAAAACACAATCAAGAGTGTTCATGCAAATAGCAGGCAACTAAGTTGGCCAAATGAGCCCAGAATTAACTGCATTCAAGAAACTTTAGTGTTCATAGCTTCTCCAAGTAATAAGAAGCTGCCCAGTCAGGCAAGTGCTGATCATTAGGAGTGAAAACACCATACTGGAGTGCTTTAATCAAGTGTTTCTTTCAACCTCCTTTCTGTTAGATAAATAGGAATGTCACATTAAAGCAGCTACTCAGGCTGTTACTAAGAGTGGTAGATGAACTAAGGGAATGTTTCTTTGGATTAAGCCCTGTAACAACTGACAGAGACAGCAAGCTATGCATTTGTCTTGGTATATTTAAGAGCACTTTTAAAATAAACTGTTGAAGAAGTCCACACAGCATCCAACAACAAAGAAAACCCAAAAAAACCCCCATGGGGACAGTTTAAATACTGGCCTCTTCTCTCCTACCTAATTCTCAAGCTAAAATTACAGTTAAAATGCTTGGAAACACATGGCATGAAATACTGCAAACAAAGTGTCCAAATTAAGCCATAAAGAAAAATATTTAGGCATCACAATAACCCTCAGTTAACCTTGATGCAAGATACTTAAAACAAGAAGGCTCCTGGATCACCTTTCTCTCTCTCTCTCCAATTTCAGCTTTTCAACCAGAACAGATAAAAGAGATTTAAAAACTGTTATGACTTAATCATATGTTTCAACATTTTTTTAACTAGATGACCACAGTTCTAAAAAAGGTAAAACTGAGGAGCCTTCTGCTGCCAGAACTGTCTAATTTAACACCATTATTCAGAACAGGAAATTGAAATAAGATGTTAATAACAAAATACAAGGGGAAAACATTTAAGGCCATAAAATAAGATTAGAATAAACTTTAAAATATTTTCGAAGTCTATTAAAAGGGAAGGCAGCCAAATATGCAACAGGCAAACACTATCACATAGAAACTCTGCAACTTACCGTAGCAAGTCCACAGCGACTTTCTCGAATTGTGGCACAGCACCCAATAAGTCCAATAATGAAAAGAAGTGTTCCCACAGCTATGATAATAACTGCTGGAATTAGTGTGTAGACATCTTCAAAGAAGTGATCATAGTCATCATATGTGATGAACACATAGGCTCCCACGTAGCACAGTATGCCTGCTGCTGCCTACAATAGATACAACAACACGTTAAGTTTCTTTGAACACCAAACCCTCCAGCAAGGCTACTTTGCAACAATTATTTTATTGAACACCATAAAGTAATCTTCCTCAGAAATGATTTTTTTTTTTTTTTTTAGACATCTTTGCTAGGTTATAGCATATGTTTATTAGGAACATCTCACATGGAGGCTAGCCAGTAGTTTTCAAACTACATTTAATCCAGGCAGATTAAGTTTTGACTACACTATGGAAGTCTTCTGAGGCATGTAGTCAAGAAACGAGGGTAACCATGCTATGAATACCAAAATTTTGCTCCCTGTTCTCAAATACTTCCTTCCCATGCTGTGAACTACACTTTCTACATAGTCTGGCATTCACAAACTGTCTCATACTTTTGAGAACAGGATTCCAGCCCATCCAAGCAACAAGTTATTTGCTATTCAACAGCTTTTCAGAATATGTATGCAGTTCTTTTATCTGCCCATTATTTACCTACTACTTATTCTTCCATTTTGCTCATTACTACCTATGATTTAATGTTAGAACAGAATAGATACACACATCACGTACTTTAACCTCTGCTAGGGAAAGATGAACTGCTAGAAACAACAGCCTTTCTGAAGCTTTCACAGCGCTGGAAAATCTGATTCTAACCAACAAAGCAGGTAGGAACAACGATAAAACACCAATTATTAGAAGACAGAACAAAATACCTAGAGACACATACTACAAAACTTTCCAGTTTTTGAGAGATGTTCTCAGAAGGATCGTCATACAAAATGGTCTTTATTAAACAAACAAAAAAATCACTTAAAGTTACTGCAAATAAGACCTGTAGGATAGATCTGCCACTATATAGATTTAAAACACTAAGACAAAGCACTTTATCAACCTGATATGACCTTACCTCCCTTACAGTTACAGGGATCCCAACACATCAATACCTTCATTAACTTTAAGCTGAGCAGACCTAGTGAAGGACAGACAGCTGTTGTTTGAGGAGCCAGCTAACACATTTATTTCAAAATAAAAGGGCCTTATCAATTTTTCCTTTACAAATGTCTTTCATAACCATCTTCGCACTTGCTACAGAATGAAACAGTCCTGCTGTATATTAAAATGAAACATTTATATTCAATTGATTTGCAATGATGGACAATATAATTTGAATATTTCATGACACACTTTTCTGGTGTCCCAATACAAAGCTAAGCTAAAACAATCCACTTAGAAGATGCAACAACTAAGCTATGATCTGGGGAATTTTGTTTTGCTGTAAAGGGTAGTGTCCCCATTACAATCCAATCCATACCCTGGACACAAGAGTTCACTCAACTGGAACATTACACACTTCAGTTCTGATCTGAGGAAGAACACTGCAGGCTGCCTCCAGCCCTCCTTTCCCACTCAGTGGCCTTGTAACCACCCCTATCCCTGCACCGCAAAGACGAGGGTCAACAGATACACATATAGCTAGTTCCAATAGGTGTAATACTACAAGACTGGGTCATGCTATTGCAGAATCAAAGCATCACTTAATAATTCAGACCAGGAGGGACCTCAGGAGATCATTTAGTTCAATTTCCTCCTCAAAGCAGGGTTAACAATGAATTCAGACCAGGTTGCTCAAGGCTTTGTCCGAAGTCTTGAAAATCTAAGGATGGAGATTCCACAGCTTCCCTGGGCAACCTGTTCAGTGTGGCACAGAACAAGACAAGTCATAAGACAACTGATATCTCGTATTTCAGCACTTTCCTGTAAAACAATACTGCATAAACACTACTAGAATAATATTTTACATATGGAATATCCCCTTCAGGACTTTGTTATAGAAACACCATGTCAAAGAAAAAGGTATTACGACCCAGCTCAAAAGTATCATTAATTCTGCATGGATTTGAGCAATGTATTTCACCTCTCTGCCTCTCTTTCTGCAGTGAAGGTAAGTGTGTACTCCACAGGAATCTTAAAAGCATCCAGGAGGCTCACATTCATCCAATAAAAGGTGCTACGTAGACATAATGGTAGTGAAACTGAAAATTCAGTAACAGCCAAAGACCAACAGCAAGACATCTTCTCCAGACAAGAAAATCTGAAGTGAACAAGCTATTACAAAATCGCCTCTTTGCACAAAAGATGTTGAAATGCTAATCCAACTATACAAATCCTGCCGTGTTAGGTACAACACAGCAAAATGCAGACATACAATTTCTGTACACAAAGCAAAGATTAAAGTAGTGTCACTGAACAATGGAATTACATTAACTGTTGCCTAGCAATGAAGCGTGTGAATGACAGGACAGTGATGTAATCTCCCATTTCTAAGAACTAAAATGCTTGTTAGAAATATGGTATATTGCAAGGTGGCATATGAAAAACACAGCTATGGCTGGCATTGGGCACAGAAAATATACCACAAAACTGAAGTCAGAACCATTTGTGAACCCCTTTGTCCTTCTCTGTTGTGTGAAATTTAAGTGGCTTCCTTCTTTTCTAAGAAAAATCTGGTTCATAAACTGCATGAGCACATATATTTAAAGAATATACTTGAAACAAAAAAGTTTAACCTTTAAAAAAACTGTCATTAGCTTTCTTTCCCTACTTCAAGAAGCACATGCATTTTAAGAAACTTTGCTCTTCCAGTATTATGCCAGATGAGTCTGACAAGTATAGAGACTAAATATTGTCTCAGAAACTAAGAAAAGCCACACTCTGTGCTTGTTAAAAAAAAAATATTTTGTAATGACTATTGGAAAGGCAGATTTTTCTTTAAACTTCTCAGATTAAAGCAGCCTGGTCTGAAGACTTCATTAAATCCTTTCTACACATGATTCTATAATGACTAATCAGCCATGACAGCATTTGGCCTTAGGTTTTGCTTCTAAAGAAGGTTGTGGAACTGGTGTTTCTGTGGAAGAAGCTACAGATTTTGGGAACAGCAGTGTGCGTTCATATGTCTATAAACCTTGTACTAGAATAATGTGGAAGTTGAAAATAAAGACATTGCCTCTTCTTGATGAAGTGACCATACCCTTAAAAATTACTGCTATCTCTTCCTCAGAATCACTTCAAAAAGTAATCTTCAGGGGGTGGGGAGAGTCCTGAAAGCAAAGGTGCCTATGAATATTAAAGCTCCTTTCCTGTGCATCACAGTTTTAACACTATTTTTGAACAGGTACAATACCTAGCCTATCACAGAACAATGAAAACAGCAACACTACCCAGTCAGTTTACAGGAAAACAAGTTTCAAATGCCTTCCCTTTTCCTTTCACATCACAGCCATGTGATGCTTCGTGTTTTCTTCAGACTGCTCTAAACCAGGAAGGGGGGAGGTCTCTAAATCAGTATTTTAGATGGGATTAGGAAAGTGTTTTTGAAGCAATCCTTTTTGCTCATCTTCTGATGATTTTCACTTACTACCTTCTGGTTTGCATCACTGAATAGTCTTAGGAGTATATAACAGGACTCACACTTTGGATGAAACTAAGCCAGAAGATGAGTGCATTTACTGTGCTAACTGTTCAGTCCATGGGACCAGACTAGCCTGAGGTCCTTCCTCCCTCACCACAACTCAGTAGTTTCAACATCTGGTCTTCAGCACAATTGGGTTTTGTTCCACCTCCATAGTACCACGGTATATTTTAATGTAAATAAAGCATAAATACTGTGATAACAGATAAAGACAAAGAACTAGTTTTACTTACACAAAGTATGCAATCTACATCGATTAGTGCTGCACCAGTTGAATGCGCATTTATTACCTGTTGCAACCCAAGAATAAAGTTGAACATGTGCTTTTTAAAAGAAAAAAAACAAAACAAAACCCCAGAACAGTACCATGCTCATAAATAATTCCCTTCTCAAAAAGGGAATCGCCTAGAGAAACTGAAATCTGTATCACAAGTAAAGACAAAAGGATAATTTAAAAAAAAAAAAAATCACAAAATAATCCAAATCTCAACGCTTATTATCCAGCAAACAGTAAAACTGCAGCAGTCCAAACTTGCTCAAGTCAAAGACATTTGAATAAAAAGCTACCACATTTACAATCATGCATTTCCTATCATGAAATAGAAGCCAAATATATGAACTGTGCACAGTTCAAACAAGTCTTTGATAAACAGGGCTTGAAGGAAGTATTCTCAAACTTAATCTGCTCAAGGCTCTGAATAGAGATGGCAGTAGCTCCTGAATCTGTGCCAGGTCACATGCAGGCTCTAGGAAGATGACTGGTTATTCAGCATTCACACATCCTTTTAGAGTTGTTTGCATCTAACTTGTAGTACTGAACCTGAAGTGGCATACTCTTATTTTAGGATGAATTAACCTTTAAAAAGACTGCAAGACAAGTACACTTAATGAAGACAGTTTGTTGCAAAAGGCTTGAATAATTAGACATTCTCTTGATCAGAGTAAAAATTTAAAAATACATAGACCTCTTACAGTTCAGAAAAAGCTTGGTATTATTGCTTTGGCATGGGCCCCTAAGGAGTTATTAAAAGTCGAACAAGGATGCAAAGAACTGGAGGGAAAACTGGAAGATCTAACGACACAATACAGGCAATGATAAACATCACTCAAAGCATTATAGGAAAGCATATTTAAAATTTTGGGTTCTTAGAGTGGGTAAACTTTCTCCCCATCTTTGAGCTGGTGTAATACGGCCTCTTAAGCCCATGCCTAATGCCTATTTCACAAAGTCAGCTTTCACCTTTCACATGCACTGAGGTACACAAGGCTACACTGAGGTACACAAGGCTACACTGAGGTACACAAGGCTACACTGAGGTACACAAGGCTACACTGAGGTACACAAGGCTACACTGAGGTACACAAGGCTACACTGAGGTACACAAGGCTACACACTGTCTAGATACACCCTGAAACAGTTTCAGGTTTGGGTTTTTTGTTGCTGTTGTGGGTGGGGGTTTTTGTTTGTTTGTTTGTTTTGTTTGTTGTTGTTTTTTTCTACATAGGCTGCAAACACATACCAAGAACTGTTTTCATCCTTTCAGTAATGATCACACACTACAGCAGTTTGAAAGCTAAAATTTTGGCTAGCTAAGATGATGACTGGTAAATAAGATCTTTAAACTACTTGTTCTGTTGATCATTTATTTATCAACCACAGACACTGCAGCTCCATTTACAAACTAATGCTTCCTTATACCACCCCACTAATGTTGCTCCCAAACAGATCTGAGGAAAACTTGTCCGAAGATTTTTATATCTTTACAAAGCATTCTCCTTCATGTTACTTTTACTGTTTACCTTGCTATTGAATTTTCTTCACTTTGGTACCACAATAGAACCCACAAAAAAGAGGTTTTGACTTTTTTTTATACTCTTTCAATCGACTAGGCCAAAGAACAGTATTTGTCCCTTTAGAATCTGCATTTTATTCACTGTTTTCAGAAAAATACATACTCTGTGAACAAGAACATGAAGGTAGTAGCACAGTATTTCATGTTAGAAGAAAACACTTACACTTCATGTCCAATTAGGTAAAAGGAATATTTCAACTTTTTGGTGAGGACACCTACTTAGAAATTCTTACTACTGCCAACTTTACCATTGCCAATCGGTTAATTTTGGTAGTAATACAGATACCACTCTAAAGCCAATTATTGGCCATTCAACTACTAAAGCATCTTTAAAGACTGGGACTGTAAAATACACCTATGGTATATTCAGATAGACCATGTGCATCATCTTTGATAAAAAGAAGCAAAAAAAAAAAAGAAAACATCTTCCACACTAACAGTCCTTCACCTTTTCTGCCTGGATCCTGTCCTAGGATCATCTTCCCAACCTGTGTATTACTTCCCTTATGTTAAACTTCAGTTTATCTTTGTTCTCACTGCCTTTCTAGTCTGATGCAAACATGCTTTGTAAAAAAAAAAAAAAAACAAAAAAACAACCACACTCCAGGAGAGTTTCTTGAGGGTCTACATCAGTTTCATTCTTCATAACAGTTACTTTTCTCCATGCATACCAATGCCCAAACATCTCCTACCCATAAGTAGGGACACTGGCATTGTGGTTTGCCACCCAGTTTTTGGGCTTCTTAGAACAGTATCTTAAAAAGTGTTTCTTTTTCACACTACTTTTCCATTATTTGACTTCTACTGTATTTTTCTGACATTTTCAGTTCTCTCTAACACTAGAATAGTCATAGCCTGATTACTGTCAGATAGAGAAAGTTTTCCTGATCTGTTAAGTTTCTTTCAGCTTTCTGTCCTTCAAAATCTAGTTCTTCAGTTTTAACTTCAAAGGCCCTATAGGATATCTCTGCTGTTTATTTCTCTTACATTCTTTTTAGCACTTCACTAGTCCGTATCTCCCTCTCCACTCCCCTCTGAAACGAATAACACCGATACTTGACATTATTTTCTCTACTTGCTTAAACTGGTGCCCATCCACCTTAGAACCCAATGGTTTCCTGACACTCTTCTACTTTGTTCTCATCAATAGTAATTTAACTGGAACACTGAACTATAACTGTCTTACAGAATCTTTTGGGACAAGAAAACTAGCAATTCCATTTAACTTTGTAACATAGTTAGAAATATTTTAAAGGCTTATAAAACAAAGCCATGTAAAATTCAAGTCAGCCAGACTGCTTTGTCTATATTAGCCAAATTCAATTCTGTAACACTATGCATAAAACCCTCAAATTCAAATGCTTTTGCAGCTAAAGCAAAAGGCTGAGCTAGGCTGCTTTTGCATTTGGTATTACATATTTTAAGTATCACTAATTGGAAGAGGCAGTGCACCAGCAGACTGAGCTTTTTTTTTCCTTAAACTAGAAGAGATGTTAACAATATAGCCATTCTTTTACACCTATTTAGTCATCAGGGTTGTAACTCGACCTGGTGCTCCACTGTTTCCAGATTCCTTGCCCTGCACAAGAACAATGATGATTGCTCTATGCTACAAAGTTTCACCAGGTAGAGTGATATTTCAAATTCCATGTACTACTCAAAGATATCACATTTAGCTTTGCAAGTTGTTTTTGCTTCTGTTAGGTATTGGCTCTACTTTTAAGCAAAAGACCAGATGCAAAAAATCCTGAAAAATCTCAGGCAAAGACTTGAAACTCATCCTGTAAAAAAACATAAATGACACTTCCATGTTACTTAAACACAAATCGAAGCCTTACCAAAAATCAGGGCCTGGCCCATGTTTGCTATCTGAAATGTTTGCTACCATGTCCAAATATTTTTGGGGGGGGTGGGGGTGTAAGTGAAGACAGAATTGTAGAAAGCATTCTTGCTGTACAGAACTGAAGCCTTCAGATTTCTCTAAACAATCATACCAAAGAATGTTTTATAACAGCTTAGTCGAATTGTAAAATTAATGATTTCAAGTCAGTTAAGTAACTGCAATAGCAACTTAAAAAGTTAGTTCACAACTACTGAGTTGAAAGTATTGCAGAAGCAGAGTTCATTCCTTTTCTCAAGGAGCATGACAGAGTTGAACAAAAAGCATCAAAGCAAGCACAGGGTATTAGGTACTGTTTTAGCAGAGCAGGCTATCAAAGCAGATATATTCTTTGGGAACATAGAACAGACAGACTCCCTTTTCTGCAGCAAGACTACAAGCGTCTCTGAATATTTTATCCATCTATCCTATATCCTAAACATAAGCCTGAAAGCATTTCCCCAGCATTTTTGTCTCCATCTCATTTCTTCAAACTGCTTTCAACTGAATTATGCAAGCCACCAGATGAAGCCTTAAATTGAGTTCACAAAATAAACACATTTGACAGTATTCTTTAGATATTTGTTCCAGATAAATTTATTTCTTCCTCTTTCAAATCAATGCAGACTTGTATTTTAACAAATGTGTTTTTTTGAAAAACATGCTATTCTCAAGTACTTTATGATCATATTTTATTTGTAATTGGTCATATTCAACATTTCATCAAGATATCAAAAAATATTTCTGATTATAACCTATTTTAACTTTTTTTTTTTTAAGATTATTGTTTAATGTTTTCCTGTCATACCAGTCATTCTAATCTTTCCCCACTGAAAAACACCCCACACCACATGCTAAATCCTCAGACAGATCAATCAGTGTTGGGATTTCCACTCCAACAGAAATATTTCTGAGAATATATGCACTAGAAGTTTCATTATTTTATTTCTAAGATATATTGTCTTTCACATCACAATTACCTCCTATGCAATACCTTCCTTGAAGAAAAGTACCCAGAATCATCTAAATGAAAATGAAGTCACTAGTTGATCAAATAGATCTTGTGCTAACTTAAGACAAGATAAAGGTCAACTGAAGGACTGCTTTTCCTCTGCCATTTATCATCTCCACTCCAAAACTAGTTCATAACGACAAAACACTAAGAAACATACTAATCTGATCTGGATTTCTCCGATCTTTCTAAGAAGAGCAAGTTTTAACTGATACTTCTTATCAATGCATTTCTTTGTAAAGTACCTTTGAGATTAAGCACTCTTTGCCAAATTATCCAAAATTCAAATAAGTGTTTCATGCAAGATCTGTGTCATGCTACTTTTGATGGCTACTCCTCATGACGCTGTTTTCCTGCAGTATTTTGTTTTTAAGGCAATATGTGTGTCTACGGTAGATGTACTCGATGCAAATACAACTCAGCTAAACTGTCAAAGTACCACACCAAAAACTTGAAAAGGTGCGTAAAGCCCATCCAGCTTTCTACACAATAAACTAGCACCTGTCCTGCTGTGAGAGGAAGACAGTTTCCACAGTCCATTTTCTTTAAAAAAAAAAAAGAAAACACACAACAAACACTGTAGTAATTATTAACACGTAGGAATGTACAGTTAATATAAGAATTTAACAGGATGTGAAAAAAGTTTTCACAAGACTATACAGACACAAGATTTTTTTTTTATAGCGTTAACTAGAAAACTTAATAAGTAGCATAAGACTTTCCAAAAGGAGATGAACTTGTAGAATCACTGGCAAATTGAGTGGAGTTTGGGTTATTAAAGTCAGCAGTCATAGATGATGAATGAGTGGGTATGGCTATGACCTGTCAGTAAGCCTGATCTGCCTTTTTCAGAACACTTGAAAGAAATTTTTAAAAAAGAAGTTACATTCTAGACTACAGAGTATAACAAAAACATGTCTGCTTTTTCTTCAGCAGAAGCGATAATTTTCTGAACATCTCACATTCATAAGACATCTACCAAAGCACTCTGAACATTCACATCCTCCCACAAATATGAGACCCCATGGCCAGGGGGGAAGTTATAATTCACTTTGATCAGCTGCTCTTGCAGAACTTTTGATAGCAAACTATGCAGAAGCAACTTGCCATTACTACAGATGACCATGAAGATGATGATCATAATACATAAGATTTATATATGATACCCTATAGAGACATTAAATTTATAAAAGCAATTAAAGGAGGTTTCATAGTTACTTGACCAATTATAGGCAGTTACCTATTGTCAAGTCTCAGTGGAAATCTAGATGATCTAATTATCAAAACTGGAACTACATATGAATGACAAGCAAAAGATTTCTGTAACAGCAGCACAGAAGCAATTACACTGTCAACTAGATGGGCACCAAACGTTAACATCGACAGTCAGCTCAGTCAACAAATGAAACATGCTAGATCAAGAGCTGGAATTCTTCTTTCTCTTTTGCCATTTAAAAGTGAAGATGTACTACTTTTGATGAAAGTATGTAGATTTCCTATTTTTAGGCTATAGCTTGCTAAAGAGAGGAAAAACATTGATTTTTGTAATTCTCACTTTTAGAAAACCTGCCTCGTTCTACACGCAGCTGATGAGCAGTAACATTGTTCCAGCACAAGCAATGCAGTTACCTATCTGCCAAAAAGCTATCAGCACAAGCTGACTTCTTAAGCTGGAGATGGTTTACGTAACACAAGATTGGCGACATTTTAATTTGACATGAAGTACATCCTATCTAAATACTATCTGTCCATTTTAAATTAAGTCAAGTTTGTCTCAAAAAAAGTCATTAAAAATTCTAAAGTGCTAGATTCAGCATAAATAACTCTGTACCCACCACTGTTTAGGCAGAATAATTGCAAATTTCAACATGCAATTAAATTACTAAATGCAGCAAATAACAAAATACCTTTGAAATATATATGAAAACTATCACTAAGCTTTTGGGGTGGGGGAGAAATTGCATACAGAATTTGTGTTCATTTATTCAAAACAGAGCTTAATTTACATCAGCAACTAAAGAAAACATCTATTTCAAGATGCCATCAAGAACGCAACTCACAAGAACTACATGCCCAGTCAAAAACTTTAAGTATGACGTAGCAGCTATCACATAGTTTTTTAATGCCATTTGCAACTATGCATGTAACAAAAAGCCACACCCAACAAAGCAGATTCCAAACAAATGGATGTACTAAAAGGTTGATGTAATTACCTCATATTTCAAAGATAAAGAATGAAGCCTATACATCTCAGTCAAAATTACAGATTCCTAGTATGCACTCCTTAAAGTCAAATATGCCTCACATTTACCGCTCATCTCTCTGGACAGCTGTATACAAATGCCGGTGAGACTGCACAGATATGCATTTTCCCTGACCATGATTCATTTTTAGGCACCGATGAGAGGCATTCCTTTGTAAAAATTTAGACAAGAACATTTATCCTGTAACACTTGTTAGATTTCATATGGCTTTCAATATTAAATGAGATAGCTATATATAGCTACATTTTTATGTTCTAATATCTTGTTACCCACTATTACTTTTTCAAAGCTGTAATCTTTGAACAGCTGGGACAACAGATCTTCTGCTCCTGGAGCTGGGATTAGAGGATGAGAAATGTGGTAGCTAAATGCAGAAAATGAATTCTTAAAGTCTACAGAATATTCTTTAACTCGATTTCATTTCTTTAGAGTTATGCTGTTCTGACAGGCCAATTATTACAGTTAATATAATGCCAAGCTACAGCCTGTACATCCATCCTGAGAAAGGTCGCTTACAGCAACCTACTATTCCACCAACCCAGGCAACCTTTTGTCTTACTGTCAGCACGACTGTAGTTGTGGCAGGTTTAAGCGATGCATAAATATTACGATGCAACTGTGGTTACTAGAAGAAGTGAAACATGAGACCTACTTTTGGACTATTAAGTTATATATATATATCTCCTAATTTTGTGTTAAAAATACAAGGAAGAATATGGCGCTCCATGCCTACTGCTAAGTATTTGGGACAGACGTTCTTGAAGTAGAAGGCCAAAACCTAGATGGCCATAACAGCTCTACAGAAATTAAACGGGCAGAGACGTGAAAACCTCAATAATACAACTCAAGCTGTATTCAATTACACAAGCGTCTCTACCTCAAGATCCCTAATGCTCGTTAAACCTTTATTGCCAGGCTACTGAGGCAACAGATTCAGCTTCATCCACCTCCGAACTTTGCGGGGGAGGTGGTCTGGGAAGGAAGGGGCTGCGCCCACCGCTAAAACACGGGTCCCCGCGAAGGTGCCCCAGACGCCTGTTAAACAGAAAGCGCTTAAAGGCAAACTGAACCGGCGGGGTGGCACGGGGTTGGGGGACTCCCAGCTGCTGCCGTACGTGAGCGAGGACCGGACAACGGCGAGGCGACCCGGGCCCGCAGCGCCCTCAGGGCCGGGCCTGGCGCCGCGGCCCGCTCGGCCCTCCCCTCACCGCAGGGCTGAGCCAGAGGCGGCCCCGCGCCCGGAGACCCTCACCCTCCCCAGCCGCCCCCGGGCTCACCCAGAAGATAAGGTTAAGGAAGACCAGGACGGTTTTGGAGGAGGTGATGCCGCACTGCCCCATCGCGCCTGCCGCAGCCGCCCCTCAGCCTCCGGCCGCGCGGCTCCGCTCCGCTCCCCTCGGCTCCGCTCCGCCGCCGGCCCCGCCCCACGTGACCCAGGCGAGCCGAGGCGGCGGCGCAGGGAGCCTAAGATGGCGGCCGGCTGCATCACGTGGCGGGAGGGGGCGGAGGAACCTAAGATGGCGAACCGCTCCCCCTTAAAGGAACCGCGGCGTGGCCCGCGCGGGAGGCGCTGAGGGGCGGCTGCGAAGCCGTGCGGGCTTTGGCGGACTTTCCCTCCCTCAGGAGAGGGGCGCGGTTCGTCAGCCTCGATGGCAGCTTAGCCTGGAGTGATCAGCACTCCTGTCCCCAGAGATCCCCCATGCACAGCTGATGACATCTCCCAGTAGACGCTTAGATCATGAGGGAAAAAGAAACCCGACTCAGTTGCCATCTGAGGAGTGGTTTGATGGCAGGACTCTGTGCCTTCAGGAGGCTGAAGGGTGGTGTCGGGCGGGAGCGCTGGGGGCAAGAACTGAGGCGAGTCTGCAAAAGAGCAGCCGCTTACGAGACGTCCCTTCCGAACTGACAGCAAGGAGGATCTCGCTGGCTGGGTTGCCTTGCTAACCCGCTACCAGCAAAGGGTGTAAGGTGCACAGTGTTGGACTGTGAGGAGATCTCTGGCTGCACTGATGGATTTTAAAGGACAAACTGAACCTGGCTCCCTGTGACTACATTACCTGTGCACCAGGCATGGCAGGCAGGGAGAGCCAATGTTTAATGAGAACACCATGCATTTTACAATCAGGACATTTGTCTAGTGGGAAGAAGGAACGCTTCCAGTGAAGCAAAAGAGCATGGCTCTTGTTGGACAACCCGACAAACAGCGAGGAAAGTGCAAGCATTGCTGATTGTTAGAGCATTTTGGATGCATCCAAAGAGGGTGGGATTTGCCAGTGAAGAACAAAGGAAAAGTAACTTAAGAAATTACGAGATGTGCATGGTTTCCAGAAGCTGTGCTTTTGCTGAGACTGCACATGCGCTCTCAGAGCGAGGGCAAGGTAACACCCACCCAGTACTTGCTGTCCTGTTTATTCATAAGGTTCTCTTTAGCACGGCAAGGATCCAGCCCTTCATTATGAAGGCCTTGTTTGCTATCTCACTAGTCAAACCAAACCACTCCTCCCCTATGTCTTCTGGCATCATGGCATCTTCCTTCTTGATCTTTCTTTCATTCTTTCTCCTGCGCTTTTCCCAGAAATACTTGTCGTTCCTCAGCTGTTCTCCCCTGCTTGGCAAACTTGCTCAATAGCTTCACCTTGTTCATTTTCTAGCAGCTTTGCTTCACAGGTGGAAATGAAATTACCCATGTTATTGACGGCCTCGATGTTTTAGAGATCAGTCTCGTAGAGGCAGAAAAGTAACAATCAGTTATATTCCACTGTTCTGTTTCCATGGCAGCAAAGTTAGGGTTTTTTCCTCCTACAATTTTGGGAAGTTATATCCAGAACCAGTTCCTGGGTACCATGGAGATATTAAGTCTTTTTTCGTCTTTCTTTTCAAGTCCTTGTATGCTCATGGATGAAACTTCCCAATCCTGCAAGCCTTATCAGAGCATTTTCTGTCACTAAAAATTAATGTATATACCCAGAAGATACGCTTAAAGTTGGTTGCACAATTAACATGGTTTTGCATTGAATTTATGGCATTTAGGGTGTGATTGTGTCTTGTAATTTCCAGTTTTTAATGTGTTGTCTGTTTGTGCTTTATATATTACAATTCTGTGACATATGGTACTTCTAAAAGCATACATAGATTATACTATCAAAAATGATGTTAAGAGTTGATAGAAAAAAAGCCTTTCTAAGAGGAGTTTGATAGAAAAAGGATTAATGATGATATTTAAAAATTCTTACAAAGATTTTAGTACAACAATGTTGTTATGCAATTTCAGTGTCGAACTTAAAAAGCCTGCTCTGACTTTCTGTATTAATTTTCAGTGTTCAGTAAACACTCCTCGGTTTCTTTTTTGCATCTAGCTTTGATAACTGAGAATGATGAAAAGGATGCAAGAAAGGGCTAGGACGTCATGCCTGGAGAGGAGACAAGTGCTGTTACACAAGGGCCTGTGATGGGATTGTAGCTTTATACATGCAGGGAACAAAAGGGGCTCACGGGGAGGACGGCAAATGGCTCTGGGGAGAGAGGAGGAACAGAGGGACTGTATGGGCTGGACTCACGTTGCCTGAGATGGCAACATCAAGCACCAAGAAAAAGATAAATGCCAAGTGTTCCTCTAAGCATGGCTCCTGAAGAAAAGTAAATGTAACAGTGCCTGGCATTCTTCTTTGCAGTGCTGTCTTGCTGCTCTCATGCATAGAAAGCTGGCTGATAGCGGGTGCCAGTATGGGGTCTCTATCAGGGTTTTCGTCAGGCTCTTTTGCAGTGAAATACTCTTGGTTCTTTGGAGAACACGCACAAAACTTTTGGGTATCACTAGTCTCTGTAACTTCAAATCCACAGACTCTCTCTGATATAAAATATGGGCCTGTGCTGGCATCTCATACTAAGCATGGCATGCCAGTCAAGTGATGCTTAGGGGAAAGATGGGACGAGTCGTGAGATGCCACCAGAACTCACCCATCCTCCCTCCACGGGAATGTAGGCAGGAAATTCTAGCTCTCTGCCTGCACAGGTAGAGGAGGAGGGATGGCTTGCTGAACTGAGGATAGGCAATGCAGTTCCCAGAAGAGTGGGGAGCAAGGCATGCTGGAAGCAGGTTGTAACAAGTAGCTTGAAAACTGGCTGCAATTTCAATAGCTGGCTTGATTGAATTGGACTGAACTGTCTCCAGCGCAGCTTTGCTGCTTAGATCTTCTCCACCTTTCTTGATGTGGACAGGTAGCTTCACTGCTGAGATGTGCTTTTGTCTTTAATACAGTTTAAGCCTCTTTGAAATTCTTCAAAGAATGTTTATTCAGCATTTCACAACATTCAGCTTGTGACTATCATCACATCAATATTTTCAGAAATGTGTACAAGGATATCCTGCACTTCCACTTCTTTTGAGAGAGTGAGATGATCAAAGACGAAGGATGGGTGCAGGGCAAGAGTGGCCCAAAGTTCTCAAATGCAGAATGCAAGTGTGCTAGCAACATATTCACTGCATAATTTGTGAACTCACAGAGGCTCAATCTCTAGCATTTAATCTAAGACACCGTCGTGGCACAGACAGCACAGTTTGGCTGAATGGCTGGTTAAGGTAAGTAGCTTGAGAAGCTGTTTTGAAGACTTGGAAGTGCAGAGACAAGTGTGCAAGCAGATACAATTATGATGTAGTTTGCTCTTCAGTTTAATGATGCCTGATTCAACTCTCCATTTTTTTATATAAACACTGGGAGTTAAATTCTGTGGGCACAGTGCACTTTGAATTGATGTAATTGAATCTAGACTGTTATAAATCACTGATCTAGACAGACCTGTAGACAATTCCACAGCAGTGATAATTTGCATTTGCCGGCATGCATTAGAAAAGTGAAACTGTATTCTTGCTTTTGGGACAAACAATGTAGTAAATGTAATAGAAATGAGTTAACTCCGTTTGAATGAATTAGGTAGTAAAGAAGAATCTCATGCTTTTCACTAGCTCCTGAGGAGCTAATCATAAGTTTCTTCGATACTTTGAAGTGTATAATAGCCTAGAACGGTCCATGAACATTGAAGTATGCATAGTAAAAATGACTGGTTACCTGACAAACATTTTCCTAATCAATCTTTTCATTCATCATTTGGAATTACAGTTAGCAAACGAGAGCATCCATTTGTCAGAGTATTGTAAACCAGTGAATAGAGGTGGGAACTGGGACTGTCAGTATTAAATAGGAAGGGCAGCAATGGTGAAATTCAGTCTTTCATATGTTCTGGATCAGGAGAGATCTCCTACTGCTTTGGTTCCCACCCGTCTGATTTTGTAGCTCTCAGGAATGCCAGTCATGACTTGCAATCCATTAATTGCCCTTCACTGGTAGTAAATTATCTCATCTGAGTCACTCCATGCATTTCTTCACTTTTTGATGGACTTGTACACTGTGAGGTTTCAGGTAATGATCAAATGTTGGAAGCAAGGTCCATTTTATTGTCACAGGACGGATGTGGAAGGAACCAGGAGCACTGTTCATGACTGGGGGAGGGGGAAAAAAAAAGGTTGAGATTAGTTTATTATCTTTTCTTTATATCATCTGACTTAACCTACATGAAATACAATTTTCAATTATGAAGACATATATAGACACACATATACACTGCATTTAAATACAGTTTTCATGAACTAATTATGTAATAATATATCCTTGTTCAAATACATTGGATGGCATGCAGGATGTTTGTGTGCTCTAATTTGATTTATTCTAACACACGTTTGATACCAGTCATTGTGGTATCATGGTAAGTGTTGCATGCTGGAGGGAGACCTTTCAGATTTGAGAAGCACCACAGAAAAACAGACTTTGAAGCTAAAAGCCTGATATTAGACAGAATCTGAAACAATTCTCATATAGATCCAAAGGACTGATACAATAGTTCAAAAAGCAAGATACGAAAAAAATTCCATTCAGAAACGTGTTACTGCTATCAGCAGCTTTCCCAGAGGGACATTAACATTGTTTTTATTAAGATGTAGGTGTAGGTTGGCCTCAAAGTACACTATGATGTTGGAGAGCAACTTAACCTGTGTAGTTAATCCATTTCATGCAGAGAGAAAAAGGGAGAAATCATGGCACTATCCATTCTGTTCTTTGGAGTCTTTTACACCAAACTACAAATAGCGCCTTCTCCCTTCTCACTCCCCCATCATTACATTTTCTGCATGAGCTCTCTGCCAGCTCCAGTCGGCTCGTTTTTCAGGATCTATATCCTGGAAAATGGCTTCAGTGTAACATTACTTTTCCTTTGGCGGCAGAGCCTGCTAACAAAGCCCTTCTGTCTCCACACCTGCAGGCGTACACTCCTGTCCCTGCACTGCCCCACTCCCTTTCCAGCTGGGCCAATGCAACTATTCGAAGAGGGGGTGATGGTTTTTTATTCACAAACAGCTGGGCACTGCTGAAGAAGTGACTGGGGGATGGGAACTTCTTAAATCAGACCTGCTGTCAAGGAGAGGTTTGTGAAACCTCAGAGCATAGTTTGATGAGATTTCCCTTTCTGCAGCAGTGTCAGCTTCAGCAGCCTTCTGCTGGCTTCTCCATTCTCCCTAACCCTGCTTCACATGGCAGTAACAAAGATACCAGTATAAGTATTTGTGTAACCATGGAGACCAAGAGGAGGCAGCAGGTTATGGTAAAAAACAAACAAACAAACAAACAAAAAACTCGGGAAAAAAAGTTGTATTTTTAACCTGGATTTTTCCCCAGTCTGTTCACTGGATGGTCCCCAAGAGAATATGCACCAACCCCCCTGTCAGGGCCATGAATAGACAGAAATGAACAGTGGGCAAGCGTAGGTTGTTTATTTGCTTTCAGCAGAAATGCTTCTCAGACTTCACCCTGCAGGAACCTGGAATGTGTTTCACCTTACCTGATATTCACCAGTTTCTGTCTAGTCTTGACCGGCAATGTAAGCTACCTCCCCAGGATGCTTCTGTAACCAATAGAAAGTGACAGGATGGTTCATCCCATCTTAAAGAAGGTGTTTGAGATGAAATGGACACCTCTCAATCCATTAAACATAGAGGACCCTAAATGAGCAGCTTAGGTGTTTGGACAGATGAGCTCTCCTGAGTCTAAACTGTTACTGTTCCCTGCAGCTGTCAGCTGAAGGTGTGCATGATTTCTTATAGATTTCCAGTGCAGTTATTGCTATTAACTAAAGCCACATGTCTCTCAAGAATTATTAAAAGACATGTACTCTTTCATTTCCACTAGTATGA
Organism: Theristicus caerulescens; assembly: GCA_020745775.1. Lineage (NCBI taxonomy): Eukaryota > Metazoa > Chordata > Aves > Pelecaniformes > Threskiornithidae > Theristicus > Theristicus caerulescens. Next base: position 29,000,859 of record CM036566.1, on the reverse strand, counting down.
ATTTAACATGCTGTAAACAGATACTATATAAACCATCATCACTTGCTGTTTGTTTTTTGTTAAAAATTCAGCTGTTAAGGTCATCCTCTGTAAGGTTTTGTGCCCTTTGTACTGTGCCATGCCTGTTCCTTGCACATGTTCTGTATGTCTGTATAGCTTTTTTCCTTTCATAGCATCCACTTCAAGCCAATTCACAACTCTCTCATCCTAGCTATTTAAGTTTGTGTTTTACCTACTAAGAAAGTGTTTCACAAAGAAAACAGAAGATTTTAAAGCTGTAAAGATGTAAAGATAAGACAGTAAGTCAGTGGCAGGCAGAAAGACAAATCAAATAGATAGGCTTCCTTTCACTTTGGCCTGTATAACCACTGCCCGGGCACATCATCCAACATGCATGTCCCTGTGTCCCCATTACGAGATGGTGCCGTGGTTTAACCCCAGCCAGCAACTAAGCACCACGCAGCCGCTCGCTCACCCCCTCCACCGGCGGGATGGGGGAGAGGATCGGAAGGGCAAAAGGGGAAAACTCGTGGGCTGAGATAAAAACAGTTTAATAACTAAAGTAAAATAAAAATAGAACAGTAGTAATACAAAGCAAGCGGTACACTGTACAATTGCTCACCACCCGCCGACCGATGCCCAGCATGTCCCCCAAGCAGCGATCGACCCCTCCCCCCCCCCCCCTGCTTATATACTGAGCATGACGTCACGTGGTATGGAATAGCCCCCGCCCAGTCTGAGTCAGCTGCCCCGGCTGTGCCCCCTCCCAGCCTCCCGTGCCCCTGGCAGAGCATGGGAAGCTGAAAGGTCCTTGACCAGTGTGAGCACCACTTAGCAAGTACTTAGCACTACTTAACAAGAACCAAAACATCAGTGTATCATCGACATTGTTCTCAACCTAAACCCAAAACACAGCCCCATACCGGCTACCAGGAAGCAAACCAACTCCATCCCAGCCGAAACCAGGACAGATGGGTATGACTTCATTTTGGTTACGTGGTGGCACACCTTGGGGGCATGGCTTGGGGGACACAGGGACTTGGGGTGTCTCTATAAGGTGTTGTGGGGCCTCCCTGCCTCAGATGCTAAGTACCCTTGTCAGAGTTCATTACATAATTGGCAGCTGAAGTGCTTTTGAAGAAAATAGCATTAAAATATTTCATTCTTGTAACCGCTATTTCTCTATCATCTTGTTTGGAAAATTGATAAATCTTTAAAAAAAAAACCAAACAAACCTCCCTAAAAACCTAGCTATAGTCACGAACCAGTTAGCAGGACTGCCTTTGCTTCTGCAAAACAGCACTACCAAACTGTTCTCTTGGTGCCATCTGTAGCTGCTATGAGCTGCTCCAAGATTTAGCATCTGTGTTTGTACACACACCTTTCAACAATGATCTCTGCAGTTTACTAATGGTTAATCCTATTATACTAAGAGGAAAGAGGGTACTACGGTTAAAGCACATAGTCCATGGATGGATAACGTTGCCTGGATTCACTTTATGGTACTAGGAAGTTCGTGTAACCTCTTTTTCTGATTTCCTCACAATTTCCCGAGGCTGTTGGTATACCTCACAGGTGTATACCTCACAGGTGTTTAATTGACATCTAGGAGGTCTGGAGCTTCTGGAAAGCAGGACTCCTATGTAACTGTTGAGCTCCCTCCCATGGGTATTCTGCCTATCCTGTTAGGAATGGTCAGGGTGATATCTTTATGGTTACTATCGACTGGCTTGGAGCAGATGCTCAGCATAATCCTGCCAAGTGTTAAGTGCCATGACATAGCTCCAGAGAAGTGTTTAAATATATCCATACATTCAGCTACAGTTCCAGTAGCGTGAAAGGTCTGGAAAAAACCACTTGATACTCTCCAAATGGGTAAGGATAATTAAAGGGAAAGTAACTCCTCTTGTATTTATAAAAGCAATGTTTACTTCTGTACTCTGTAAATGTCTCTTTTCCCTTCTAAATTTTGGTGTTTCCCAGCTGGCAGATACTTAGTCCTCCTCAACTGTTACAAGGAAAATTAAACATCTTCCTTACCAGTTGTAGTTTGCTGAGTTGCAGTCTGAAATCAGCACTCTGTATAATTCTAGCAAGCCAACTGTGGCTCAGTATCCAGAAGTAGCAACAAAACAAACTGGTATGTAGTAGGTGAATCCCCCTAGAAAAAATAGAAAATGTTAAGCTTTGTGTAGTACCCTCATTATCATTTTACCACCTCTGTGTAGGCCAGTTTTTCAGGGGAATAATTTACGTCATCCAATGTTATGTGTATTTTAGTGCTCACTTAATGGCGACCTAATATTTCAAACAAAATGCAACTTCTGTAATGAGAGACCTCGTTTCTGCCAGGATGTTATTAGGGTACCTGCTAGAGTGATCTAATGAGATTGACCTTCATTTCATAACAAATTGCACTCCTCCTGAAACTATTTTTAATGGCTGCCTTGATTTATGCAAAGGGACCTATAGCGATAACCTTCATTTGGGGAAATAAATAATTCAAATAATTATAAATTTTATGAAAATGACAAGTTACTTTAAAGTGCTACTATATTTTTGCCATGTTACACACCGGTTGAGTGCAACATTGTGAAAGTGTCATGTGGCTTTGTTCTCTCTGCCTCTTTGCAAAGAACAAAATAAATGAGTTTGGTTCGTAATGGGTAGAAGATAAAAACCATGTAATTGCCAAGACTGAGCGTGTTTTAGCAGCTCACAGGCTTTGACCGTGAGGGTATCTTACTCCCTGGAGTGCTATTTGCTGCCATCTACTGGACATTGCTCAAAATTTCAAGGAAACGATCGAATCGGTGCTCTAATAAATTTCTGTTCTGATATTCAAAGCCGTAGTGCATGTGACTTCTAATGTATATTTTAATGCGATGAATCCTTTTTTAAAGGGTGATGAAGGACAAAAAGAGGAATCCATATTCTGAATATTTGTGCTAATTGTGTTAAAATTATTGATTAGTTGAAGCAGGGTGGTTATAGCATTTCAGAGGGAAGACGAGTAGGAGATGGATACAATTGATGTTATGTTAATAATAGATAAGAATGCTATGCTATTCTGTAGTTATTTTAGTCTGAAAAGCCTAAGTACCTTATTAGTATTATTTAATCCTCACCACATCCTCAGAAGATTTCTTTTATTACATGGTACCAGTTTTATGGACTGATGTCATGTATCTATCCACTGTGAGGCAGATTTTTCAGGCTTTGTGTATGTATTTCCCACTGCAGGAAAACTAAGTGATATAAAAATTTTATGACTAAATATTTTCTTAGTGCAGCTTATGCATTTCTCCCATATTTTCCATACTTTCTGCAGACCTGGCTGCAAATGTCTCTTGTAAATGCCTCTTCAAAAATCCCAATACCAAGGCTATTCTGAATAAACAGCTTAACCAAAATGCGATTTGACGTGGAAAGAGTAAGATGCAAATGAAACTTTAAAGGAAAGGCTACACAAAAGAACAAGAACAACGTATTTCCTCAAAGACCATATGTGTTCCCACATTAAGATAAAGAACTTTCAAGTCTATGTACAGTACTATCAGGTGACTTCTGCACAGCAGGATCCCAAAGCAGGGATTTATGTACCTTGCCACATTGTAGACAGTGAGTCAGTCGCTATCCCTCAGCAGACCTACTCCTTATGTTCTCACTGCCAGATACAGCTTCCTCATAAATGCAGAAATATGCTTTCATTCCTATTTCCAGGCTTTGGCTGTTGTCATTGTTATTTGTGCAGATGAGCAGGAGGATTTGCTGGTGCTTGTGGTCTTCTCCTCATGTCTTACTATATAGGCATGCTTTCCTTTTATCTGGGAAGGGCTCCACAGGCAAAGCTCGCTGTTTACAGTCCTAGTCTTGGTAGTAGTCAGCGAGCACATAGATCATTATCTGGCACCTAGCCTTTCTTGGCTGCCTGTCTTCCTGCCTGGCTGAGACAGCAGTTCAGTCTGTGCCTTTCACTTCTGCTGCCCACTGTTCCAGTCTGTCTTCTGTTTTGCAGCTGTCCCATGTAATGCCACATTCACTTTGCTACAGAACAAACACAGGAGAGAGCTGTCTAGATTGCCACTTTGCTGTAGGGTGTGGATGGTGTAGGGTGGTGGCTGTTGGTGTGTACTTCCACAAAACCAATGAACTGGGTGATCCATTTGTAAGCATCATCCTTGGGTGCCTTAACTATTTGTGGAGACATGGATTTTGAGCAGTCTTGTCATGGAAACAGTTAGACTTGAAGACATTTTAGTTTTCCTGTAAGCAAAGAGCAGGTAAAAAAATTCAGAGCTTAATGCTCCAATGCATTACGCCATAGTACCATTGATTTCAGTACAGTTCTATTTTGTCTCAAGCCCAAGGTAATTGACTGGAATATCATGGTTTTAACCCATAAATCCTCTATATCCCACACATCTCAGGCAATCACCTCAGCAGCTGTGGATCTCTGAATCACTTACATGAGTTTCTTTACCACTGAAGAAAATATATCATCTCCTTGGTTTCAGTAGAATAGCCCATGGACTTAGCAAAAACATCATGTGTCTGTCTCTAGACACAGCATATGAAGTTCTTCTTCCAGCAGTAATCACACAAATGCTGCAGGAATGAGTGCTGTTACTAAGGCTTATTTAATTTTTTTTTCATGCAGCAGTGTTCTTAATTCATTAGAAAACAGCTTCTTATAATTTGGCACAGTGGACTGAAATGGTTACAAAATCAGTCAATATTGTAGGTGAGAAATAGTAGAGTGCTGGCAGTTGATCTGATGACCTGTTCTGCTGAAGCAGACAGGTGTATCTATTTTAGCAGTAAGAGAAGCATGATGATCAGAGATCACACATTTGCCAATGATACCGCATTGTATAAAATCTCCCTCCCACAGTGTCCAAAGTCCTTTGCTTTCTGATGAAACAACCTGCCATGACATATATGTCAGCTTGCATGGCTGTGAAACCTGCAAGGAAACTGTGAGGATATTTTGGAAGGGTAGAGAACTTGCTGAATGTTAAAATATAGCTTTATACTGAGATTTAATTTGATAAGGAGTGAACACCATTGTAAATACAGAAGCCAGTAGCTCCATAAACCATTGAGGAAATCTATATTTCATCATTTGAAAGCTCATATTTTCATCTTCATTTTTTGTTGGTTTAATCCCTTGGGAACTTCTCTGTAGTGAAAGATATGGCATATATTAGTGTAGGCTTTTAAAATATATTTATATATAAGCAATAGGGAGAACATATGCTGTGCTACTGTTATTGATTGATTTTGGTTAAAGAAGCAAGAATAAAGCCTAGTGAAAACACAGACAAAAGATCAAGTTTGTAAATTCCTAACTGTAATAACACAGTCCCTTTGAAATATACTTACAAGGACAGTCCTGACCATGCTGGATTCGTCTGATAAACCTTTGTTCTCTTTTCTCTTGTTGACAGTTGGAGTACTAATGTTCCCAGTAACCTGAGTGGTACAAAGGGACAGGAATCCTGTTGCTCTTTTCTTGAGGGTAATAAGCATCTCCTTTTACCCACACCTAATGGAAAGTGGCAGGTTGGTGTTGAGGACTGACCTTATAGTTTACTATAAGTTTACTGTTTTACTGTTTAAAGTAAACTGTCAGCAGTTTACTGACCCTATAAGGAACACAGTGCCAGCCTGGTCAGGTAGCATTTCTTACCCTTTCCCATTCTGAACAACCATAACACTGGGACAAGGCAATATTGATGTGGGGCATGTGAAGCTTTCTGTTCACAGCAAGCACCCTGCTCACTGCAGATCCTTTGCTCACCTCACTTTGTGTGGTATAGTTGCTGAGGCAAACGTTTGCAGGGTGGCCAGCCACTGAACCTTGGTACCTCCAGCTGTGGGTCCCAACATAGGATAGCTTTGCCAGGGATCCGCTGCCTTTTTATTAAGAGCTTCTAACTTCTGAGGTTTTATATTTAAGTCATTTAACTGTCTAGGGGTTCCTAGGCTCATGGCCATGCTGTTTTACCATCTGACGCACTCAGCACATACGTAAGAATATGTTACAGCTGCTCCTTTCATATCTTTAATCTGCACGCCGTAAGCTGGGCTCTGAGATGTTTTGAATCAGCATAGCTCTGTGACCTTCAGTGGAGCTATCTTAATTTACATTCAGACCTCCACAGACATAAGATGCACCTTTGTAAAATGCATATCTGCATACAAAATGCAGCCTCCTTGTGCACGCGAACTCCTGCCAAGCCAGAGATCTGCCATATGCAGAGGGATTCTCTGAGTCTGGAGTCCACTGAGTTGCACACTGAACTTGGGCATTTTTCCTGACTGTAATTGCAATTGATTTTTCAAATCAACAGGGAAAAGTCATTCTGTCTTTGATGTAAAACACAGCTGCATTTACCACAAGGAAGGCCTTTTCAGAGATGTAAAGCATTCCAGAGCCCAGCCATGCACTGCTCGGATAAGCACTATAGCTGTTTTGTGTTTCAGGGGGTTATGTGCAGTTATGGCCTTTATTCTTTAAGTGACCTATTTGAGTAGAGAGAAGAACTGTTCTGTATAAGGGCAGCTATTTTGAATTTATGATGTTTTGGAGAGAAGAGGAAATGCAGTGAAGGATAGAATTAGGTCACAACTTCAGGATGCCAAGATTTTTCTCTCGATTCGCTTATTGCTTTTGTAAAGCAGGCTCTCACATTTAACCACACTGGAAGGAATAATCTTTTCTCTGCACTCACTGGATCAAAGTGCACAGGAAATTCACTGAAATCATAAAAAATTTAATTTTCTACATTTCTATGTGAAAGTATGGCAATAAAGACAAACCAATCTTCTCAGCTATGTAATTAGCATTTATGATCGGGAGATAATAAACAATCAATCGAAGTCCGTTAAAGCATTTCTTAAAAGCAGTTTAGAATCTCAATAAAATGGCTGAAACGCAGTGCAACACAAGCACTTCTGTGATGAAGTCAGATTCAGGGCAGGAATAGCAATGGGATTGTTGATGATTAGTAGGATAAGAGGTAGGATTAGAAAGACCACTTTTAAAACTGAGTAGCTCAGTTCAGTCCAGACAATGTCCTGAGCCCACTGATTGCTCCCTGTAGAGAGCAAGCTTGAAATCTTCATTCCCTGTGCTATTTAGAGCTCATAAATGCATCCAAATTAGAAACTAGTGAAGTGTTTTCACATCATACCCCTCATTAAGACACTTTGGGAAGCGTGGAAAGATAAAATCATTGAAAAGCAATCATCTTAATAACTGAATGACTGTATTAAATTTACCTGAATCCAAAATGTGGCATACAGCTTTGCTTTCAGGGATTGCGTGCACCCACGTCTCCCAATTCTCTACCGTAGTGACTGTGTACACGTGTGTGTGGGAGGGTGTGGGCGAGCAGATAGCTCTTCGGAAATCTAGCCTCCATTGTGTGAAATAAGAAATTAGCAGTGGCCTTGTGGCTAGTATTCAGATAGATCTTTTGCTATTACATTATATCCCCTTTCAAAATTGCTGGAGATTTTGAGCGCTTACCTAACTATGTCCATGATAAGGCCCACTTCCCAGATGCAGTTAAAAGAAGCTGTTCTTTGTACCTTTTCATGGGATAACATAAATTCACAGCCATACCACTGTCTTCTTTTGGCAGTTTGGAGATGTAGGAAATATTGCAATCAGATGTTTCTAATTTAATTCAATCCCTCATTAATTTGAGTTCTCCTTTAATTCAATCTCAGCCTCAGGACCTAAATCATTTGTATTAAAAATAACAATGGCCACCCTTTCTTTTAATCAATGTTGACTGCTTTAGGCAGGTATTAGCAGATAATCTGATTACCAAATACACAGTGAGTTGGCATTTAGTTAATAACGAACAGGGAAAATTTGGAAAAGAATCAAAGGAGAAAAAAGAAAAAGAAAAAGAGAAAGAGGGAAAAGAGAAGAGAAAAGAAGAGAGCCTAAAAAAGACACACAACATCACTGAAGAAAATATTATGGAAAAGTTATTTTGCCAGTGACTGTTATTGGTACAAGGCTCTAAGATGCACAGCCAGTGGTGTCAGCCATGGGTGACAGGCTGAGCCCAGTAGGGAGAGCATTGACAGAACTCCAAAAAAATGAGGTCTATGGTAAATCTAACATCATTTCCTCTTAGACTTATTTAAACTTACTAATGGGATTTATAGGCTAGACGCTTAGTGGTATAAGCTGGCATAGCTCCACTGAACTCTGGCTGCATCATTTGCAACCTTCTCTTTCTGATTGTAGGTAGACCCCATTTGCCTGTCCAGTAGCCTTTTTATGGGAAAGCCACTCTCCTTGTTGTCCAGTGTGTTGTCTGGGAAGAATGTACTACCTGGCAGAGTCCTGGGCCAGGGCAGGAGTCAGGGCTGGCAAGAAAACTTCGGATGCGCAGCTAAATCCAGGTCATACATGGAGCAGTGTGGAGCAGCTCTGCAATTGCTTCATAGCAGCTTGTGGGGAAGTCACCAGTCAGGCTCACTGGCCAGTTCTCTGATTGCCCTGGCTGACTTATGTCACAAGGTCCCCAGTCCTCTGGAGACTGAGAGTTTCCAGCTGTAGGGCTGCCAGATCTGGCAGTGCTTGACAGAGGCTGACAAGGGCTTACTTAAAGGGAACTGTGCTACATCTCTCTTCTTACAAATACCATCTTGAGAATGTATCTGAAGTAGGTATTGTCCACTATCTTTTCTCAGCAAATTTGCAATGCTACTGTAACGACAGCCCTTCTGGTGAGCCAGTAGCTCCAGAGGAGACTTGGACCGGTTATTTTCCACCTGCCTCCCCTGTGACTGCTCCTGGTGCCTGAGTGATCAGGCTGAATGGAGCCCATGGTCTGCCATTCAGCAGATGGCATTTTTCCAGTACATCAGTATTGGAACGATACCCAGCACAATATGAGGGATCCCAAGCTGTTAAAGAGTCTGCCTTTTGACTAAAGCAGAAGAAAGAGCCTTGACAGTTTGCTGGTTTGCAAGTTACCCAATAGCAAAAAGAAGGTTTACACAGTGTCCTGACATGTTCCAATATGCCAGTACTCTCCGCCTAAGTTCCCAGCACTCTCATTGAAGCTCCATTCAGTGTATTTTACACTGATATGGTGATGAAAGGTATCATACACCATTTCAGAAGGCACTGCGCTCCTCTGGGGAGTACTATGAACTTTATATGCTAATCACACAAAGGCCTTTGAAGCTCGCAGTACAGACTGTTTGAAGTCATCAGCATAATAATGTAGCAGATTTGAGACTTAAGAAACCCACAGACTGATACAGGCATTTCTGATGGTGTGCCAAGGCAGTTGACCACTGGACTCCTATTCGTGTTAATGAGGCTTATTCACCATGACCTCCCCATAAGAAAGGCTGCTTAGCAACGCCCGGGAACAGGGCTTGTCCAAGCGGGAGAGGTGCTCCAAGGCAGAGTTGTCTCCTGCAAAACAGAGGTATTGACACTGCGCCGGGAGACAGAAGAGGATGGTGAAGTGGCAGAGGACACTAGTCTCAATCTAGATGTATACTGGAGCTGAAATGGGTGTCAGGGCAGCTTGATCTGCTACTCCAGTGGTATAGCTTTGAATTCTTTTCTTTTTAGAGGCTGTGTAATCTTGTTACTTTCTTGTTCGAGCAACTATTATTAAAATTGACAAATTGAATTTATAATTCTATAAAAATCATTCTGTGATAGATTTAATTGATGGAGGCTTCCAAGTCATAGTGGACAGTTGTGAGTCAGTGGTGAATAGCATGTAAGTAGAAACACTGTAGGATATCGTTTAGTTGAATGGGCCCTGGATTCTTGCATACTTTTCCCCTCAGGTAGCTTGCTGTGTCCTTGAACACAATCTTGCCATGCTGTGCATCAGTTCCTGAATCTGTGACATAGGAATTATGCCCTCCTTGTAAAGTGCTTTAGGATCAGCACAAAACTCACATTGTATTTTTATTTTACTTTCAGTGAGTGGAGAAAAAGAAACCCCTTTTAATCGTGGATAGAGAACGAAAATTCTGTAACAAGTACAAATTCTTCGAAGAAGACAGACAACTGTATCTGAGAACTAGTCTTAGTTCATTGTTTCTGATTGCTGATTTGCAGGAAGAAGTGATTAATCACAGAGTGAAATCTGTTCAAGATTAGCATAAATTGCAGAAGGTTGTAAAAGACTCCACATGTATTTGAACTGTTTGAAAAAGCAGATAAAAACAGCAAAGGGAATTTTGAGTTGGATAAACACAGACTAATTCCTAATAAAAAATAAACTAAATAGTCTATTATGAACATCCAGAATTTTCAAAAGTCAAGGCTCTAGGCATGGAGATGTCTACCCAGGGCAAGCAAATAGGGTGCTGATGGGCTGGAGATGAAATACATTCTGACATTTCTACAGAATACTGATACCCTTAACTCCTAGTCCCTCAGTTGGAGCCGTATCACCTTGAAAAAAATACAAACAAAAAAATGTCTCACTAATGGCAATGAAGAGAGTGGGATTGTGTGCTGAAGTTTCTAAGGAAGGAGATGTTGAAGCCTTCAAGGTGATGATACACACGGGGATAAATGCTTCATGCCACAAGGAAATGATTTGAGTGGTTTGCTGCAAAAGGGTCAGTGATGGTGAAGCTCTGGGTCTGGGTTTTATGAAGCAGTGTATGGTATTAAAACATTTATAACTAATGCCGTTAAAAATTTTGTAATGTGGTATCCCACAACTTCATCTGACATCCTGTTGCTCCTTCTTGTTTGAAGCCAAAGCATACCCTCGTGTCCTATGATCACAGCTTTAGAAATACCTCCTGTACAAACACAAATACATAAGCTGGAGTATTAATACGGCAGAGCATAATCCTTTTTTCCAGTAATATAAATGGAAACAGTTTGGAAGGAGACTTTCTCCTCTGGACAAGAGAAGCTGCGTGACTGGCTCACAGGTTATGGGGCGTTCCTTTTCTTTTGATGGTTGAGGTAGTGGCTGTACATGGGCAGACTACTGGCCCATTTCCAACAGTAACTTGATTTAAATTTAGTGCCCATGTAGGAACCATGAGAATTTTATTATCTTGATTTAATTCTCTGTTTTCTTTAGAAGAACATTTATGTCCGTTTGCACTTTGCAGAGGTGCAAAGTTAATAGCTTGCTTCTTACAGATAAACTGCAGGGATTTCATGTTTTTTAAGGTTAATCTGCTGTTCATTGCAGTTAATCTGGACCATTAAAACTCCAATGAAACTGGGCAAAACCTAGCATCTGACATTAGATCTGTAACTGCCCCCTGCCCTGGTGCACACAGGTGCTGTCCCTGGGGCTGTTCTGTCTCTAAATGGCAGCATGGTGCTGCACAGGGGACTATGGGCTCTCCCCCACCCCAGGGCACCAAGCCAGGTGCTTTGGGCGATACCAGTGACACGGCACATCCCAGCACCTGTAAAACACCATGCAACAGCATGAGAAAGCAGCTTTCTATGTGTTCGTTGAACAGGGGCTACTGGCTGTACCAAAAAGAACAGACATTGGTAAATACCTTTGCAATAAGCCTCCCCATTCCCATTCCTTCCCCTTTTGAAGTATAAGATGTAGTAGAAAGTTTTGTGGCTTTACCTTAAATGACTGTCAGTTACTTCCAGTGTCTGCTGCTGCGCACGTCCTGACTCTGCCAGCGCAGCGTGACAAAATAACACCTTCATGACAGCAAAACAAGGGGGTGAGAGCAGGAGATGCTAATAGAAAATGCATGTTTGACAGCTATAATTTTGAATTCTCTGATTTGATACACGCAAATCTGCTTCAGAGCCTCCAAGCTGCCCTCTCAGTGGCTCCCCCAGTGTCTGTTTGCCAGACAATGACTTTTGTGCTCATTTGAAAGTGTTGAACCAATCGCAGGAAGCCTGCCTCCATCTTCCAAGTGGATGGGCTAAGCACCAAGCTCTAGTGTTGCCTCCTGAGATGGCAGCAGCAGTACCAAGTGAACTGCAGTGGATTTGAAGGCCTGACATGGTGTTTTAATGCCTCAGTCTCTCCACAGAGCTATGAGTCTTAGCTCAGAACTGAAAAGAAACTACAGCCTTTCTCTGCAGGATAGATTGTGGCAAATGTTTAACTTGAACAGTTTACCTTGTGAGCTAGCTGCTTCTATCCAATTCTGATTAAAAGCGCTGCTGGGTAAGGAGGATGGTGTGATTCATATATGGTAGCATAGAAGCTCACTAACTTCGGCAAAAGAAGCAGCCTGCAGAGCTTAAGCGATGCATGGAGATTTTCTAGAAAATGAAGGTTTATCACATAAAGGAACATAGATCCTTAGGGCCTGTCCACCACACAGTGAATTTCTGAGTTGGTGAAAAGCCCAATACAGACATTCTTGCATCAGCCCAAACTGGGGATCTGTTGGCTTCACTTGCGTTCATGTCTGGCACAAGCTGAAATGAGAAAGCCAGACTGTGACCGCTTAAGGACACCCACAAGAGAGTTTGCACTGACGTAACTAAATTAATTTCAAACAGATTTTAGTTAAACTAGTATAATTATCATGTCTTGACAAGGTTTCAGTCTATTTTTGCATACCTTTTCCCTCCAGAGTGGTGATTGTCACTGACAAATGGCATAATCTAACTGTTTAGCTAAGTCCACAGCACTTTGTTGAAGTGAACAGGGATTACTCCAGCAAAGCCAAAATATCTGTCGGGCTCTTAAACACGTTGCATGTCTACTGACACCTATGGAGTGAGTTAGCTTTGTATTTTTAAAAAGGATGAGGACAATAGCTTGAACTGTTTTTGAAAGGCTTTGAAACAATGTCTAAGGAATAAACGTGAAAGGCCTGTAGTAGTTACACTCTAGACTAATTCTGCTCACATTTAAATTGATGACATACCTGTGCAAAGCCACTGTAACTGTGGGAAGAATAGAGCCCTGAGGTTGCTTTTTTAGGTTGTGGTTTTTTTTTTGTTTTGCCTTTTTTTTAAAAGACTAATTGTGAGCAGTGTGATTGCCATGCAGAAGCACAGCATCGCTCCGATATACATGGTGTCATCTGTTCTATGCCAATAAATTAGCATCTGCAGCCACCATTGCTGCCTATCAAATCTGGGTACAAAATTGAGCTGTTTGATCTCACAGCCACTGAAGTGTGTCTGCATGATCACGGAAGATGCATATTATCCCATCTGTTTTTCACAGACCCTCCATGAGGCTGTATGCTTCAAGGTAACAGATCAGACACAAAATGAATTCCACTGCAGATGACTGCCTTAGAGGCATCCTGCTTTGTCACAGCGTATAAAAATTTGAATTAAGAGTCATTTTATTCCTTCACAGCAGGTCATTTAAGCCCTGTCCACACTAGGGAATTGCTAACTTTGGCTCAGCTCCTTTAGTGGTAACGGTTGCCCCACTGTGGACATGCGGCTGTCTCCATTTTCATTAATGTGTCAAGTCACTTCTCTCCAAGAAGGCCTTACAAGACACTGGTTCAATCAGCAGCAGCTGCTGGTGGCCAGTTTATTTTGGGGCTGCCACTGCCACTTGTCCAGATGGAGCCGAAATAGTGCCAGCCACAGTGAGACTTCTGGGGAAAACACCAGAGGTGGGAGGTGGCGCAGCGTCGCAAGCACTGGCAGTTCCTGCAGCTGGGATGCCCAGACACCGCGGTGGCAGGTCTGGGGGTGCTGAGCATCAGTCTCATCAAACAAAGTTTGTATCTGCCACACTTGCTGCTGCTGCAAGCCAGCCAGCTATTCCTGTAGTAAAATCTTTTGCTGACCTTGCCACATGCATTTCCGTCAGAAATACACGTTTTCATCTAATTGCCTAGGAAGAGAGAAAAATGGGACAACTGCAAGTTTGATTTTGAGTGTAATAAAACTAGTTTTATTTACACAGTAACATGAATGCCACAGAGTACACAGCAAAGTACCACAGCAAACCGGAGTGTAACTGCCCCTGATCACAAAGGAAGGCTTGAAGTTTATATACTTATTTATATAAAAACGTGTAAATATCAATATGAAGCACCAGATAAAGCAATGCAACCAGGAATTCCAAATACAAATTACCCACAAGAATGGAGTTGGAAAAAAAAATCCCCTATTCAAGGGGTTTAAAGAAATCCCATTTATAAAAGTCCATCGATTTTGGAATCCCTAATTTAAAAATAAATTTCCCCCTTTTATTAAAAACAAGAACATAAATGCTCAGCATAAGTAAGTTTTAAAAGAAAAAAACCCCAAGGATTTCAACTGCAAAACCTTCCAATACCAACAAGGCAAAGGACAAAGAAACAGAAGTTGCAAGTCCTTTTTGAAGAGGTGTTCTTTATGAAATGACTATATTCAAATTTACACTCTTAAATATATATTATATATACAATATATAATATATATATTTTCAAGCAAAAAGGGGCAAAGAATACTTTTGGGATACAAAAAATCATATACATACATATATATATGTATGTATGTATATATATGAACAAATATTTCCTCCATATAAAAAAAGTTCCAACCTCTTCTACATCCCTGAAATCTTCCCCTTGGATTTATGGAAAAAAAAAAATCTTTATAGTCTGAAGTACAAACCAAATTCTCAAATTCTGTCAAGTGGTAAAATGCTTATGTACAGGTAAGCTGAGTATTTCATTTCTCACTGGCAACTCTGCTTGATGTGAAAGCATTCTGTGGTTTCCAACTAAATGCTGAGTGGAGCACCAATGCAAGGAGACTTACAGCAAATTATTTAAATTATGTTCTACATCTATTAAAAATCACCATCCTTCTAATACTGCATCCAGGTGAATAATAAAATCCATACAAATGTCTACCAGAAATTCTCTGGAACACAGAGTAGGAAAGACTTGCTCCTCCTTTTGGAGCTGAGGGTGCCCTAAGGAAATTTCTCCCCAGTATTTCTTTTGAAAAGTATTTTTTGTGTATGCCTCCCTTGAAGTGTTTGGAATCCAGGTGATTGTTTACAGAGTATTTCCACAGGTGTATTTTTATAGAGGTATTTAAAATTTATTCTGCATTTCTTTGATGTTATCTTACTGCATAACTAAATCATCATCACATCCCTCTCTACATGGACTGAAGGGCTCTGATTGTGTTCTAGGTTCTACAGGAGGTTTGGCAGAACAAACACTCCCTCTGCAAAATCAGAGTAAAATAGATGGCCTAAGTCATGCAGGGAATAATGGTCATGTACTGTTTCTACGGAGAAACAACTTAATTCCTATTGGGGGAAAAGGAGAAAGGAAAGTGCATTAAGAGGTCTGATTCAGTTTCCATTATATCCCTCAGAAAAGTTACAATTGATTTAAATAAAAACAGAACTATTTAATTTATGTTTACATATGAATTTAATTGCTATTACAAACAAACAAAAATTTAATTTAGGTGGGGCATCTCAGCACAGGAATTGAGGAACAGATACATTTTATTTCAGCAGCAAATACTGTTTTTACATGCTAAAGTTAAGGGCCTACAGTGTGAAGCTGCTGAATAAATTCTCCAAGTAGCTGAACCCTAACACACATGTGATTTATTTAAATAATATATTTTTCTCTCTAATATGTGGGAATTCCCCTGTGTTAAAATGTCAAGATGATCCATTCATACCTTGTGGGTGCTGCCGGGATGTGTGGAGCATAAAAGATTTAAGGTGGAACATTTCTGTAAATGCTACATGCATTCTTCTCTGTGGGCCGGCAACATGATACCCTAGCTTGAGTTATTGATTTCATCACATCTGAATATTGAAGTGAGACCAGGCTTCCATATTTGGCCATTCCAGAGGCTCCAGAATAAAATTCTGGATTCCCTCATTCCTGAAAATCTGTAGGCAAGTTTTTACTAGCAGATTCTCTTTATATTCACCTGGTTATGCATATTGACTGGATCAGATCTGAGGCTTGAAACACAATTAGTAAGTAATTCCCATTTAAGAAATACAAAACAAAACCATTTTCCATAACATCTCAGGGGTATTTTTTTATAACTCCTGTTTTAAGAGGTTTGCATTTCACACCACAGAGTACAGTGTGCAGCACACCCACTGCCTACAGCAGGAGCAGCACATCTTACCTTCACCATTTCTTCCAGACTAATTAGATTCCTCATCTCCTAGAAGTTGAGTGTCTGCAGTAGATTGTCAAAGCAATAGGCTTCTTTTGATGCTGTGGTCAGTAGACCAACTGACTTGTTATCCACTATTATTCTCCCTGTGCAGATCCCAAATTTGAAAGCCCACAATTTTGTTACTGCAGGTTTATGCTGTACTACAAGCAACTTAAAGGAACTCATTCACATAAACTCCAAAACCAAATCTCATTGAATAGATCAACTCACCATCATACGAAGTACAGCATTTACTTTTGTAAAGTCTTTTGCATCTTAATGTGGGCAGTATTATTTCTAGGGCTATTATGAAAAGAATAAGATTTCCACCAACTCACCAGCTACATTTTAGTTTTTTGACAAGGCACTAAACATTGTGAATCCAATCACTGTGCTCTCTCTGTAACATTAGAGAGGTTTTTAATGGCTCTAACAGGATCAGAAACCACTCATCATAATTCTTCAAACAAGCATTTGATTTTTTTCCAGAAATTAGTTTCCACTGAAAAAATCTTTAGAGTTCATGTTAAAAATATCTGAATGACCGCTTTTTTTAATAGAAAAATATATATTTACAGTCAATACTGTTATCTTAGATTTGCAGCTCTTCCTATTTCTTGAGCTCAACTGAAAGTGCGACATTGCTAAAAAAAAATTCAAGATCTGTGCACATATTCAAGTAAATTATAACATGCACAGCCAGGGGTTTTGTTCCTGTCATACACAGGATCCCAGTTACAAACAGAGCGGGTTTTTTTCCTTTTGCTTAGCAATTATGCTGTAGCATTCTTACAATTTGTTTACAATCAGTTTAATGCATACATTCTCAGATATTTGTGTGGCACAATCTGTTGCCGGGATGGAGAACCACCACACAAACACAGCTACAATCATCAGTTATGGGCATATCTGCAAAGTCCGCCTCAAGCTCCCCAAGGAATAGCTCAGGCCAGGTTGCGTTCGACTACTTTGACCATTCTTTCTTTTTTAAAGAAAAAAAACACACGACATTACAAATTGCTAAAGTTTACCCAGTGCTGCACAAGGAGGAGATTGGTAGTGAACATCTATCCATGCTTGATTATACGGCAGAGCTAAAATGGGTATTGGTTCATCACAAAAGATACAAACTGAAATTAGATAGCTAGAGATACAAAGGCTTCGGACCAGCTGCATTAAATATGTATGGTTGTAAAACATTCAAAATTCAACTTTGCATGTGCGTGTTGACATGAAAGTGACACTGAGAACATGTGTCCATAAACACGGGAACACCTACCGGCTTCAAGGAATGAGCCCACTGCAACGGCAAGTGGTCCAAGAATTGCTCGTACAGCCTATACGAGTTAGGTGAGAAGTTATGTGCGCACATGCACTACAAAACAAACACAAAACCAGACCACAGAGAACAAGAAGCCCTACTTGTAGCTCAGCACATTGTGACTAATAGCTAGCAGATAGTATGCGAGTGACTTGTCATGCTCCGTGCATTCAAGCTATGAGAGCATTGCCCTCCTGTGTCCAGATAAAGCAGGGCTGCACTGAATGTGTGTGATTCTTTGTCAAGGTTCTTCTACGAGCTGCTCAGCAGTAGTGTAGAAACTTTCTTCCCTGATGTACTGGAAGTACCTCAACTACATACATTGCACTTGGGCTTTTAATGCTCTGTCCTCTTTCTCTGCATCAATGCCGCCATCCTAACCTTTTTTGCCAAAAAGAAAAAAATATATATCACATTAAAATATATTATCCTTATTCCTGCCTGATCCTTCACTGATACAGGTGAATCAAACAAAAGAATAATAATCAGAAGTTTAAAAAAAAAAAATCTTTAGAAAGGTCACAAAGACAGTCTATATACTACGGCACAATCGATGTAGGCTTCCACACACTATTCAGCTTAGCTCTGATAGATGCCAGAGAAGAATAACATAGACATTTCAACCCCTCCAAATGTGTGGTGTGGATCCAGAGCTAGTTTTGCTGACTTTAAGCCTGCAGGACTGTTTGTTCAGTTTCCATGCATCTGGTCCAAGCATGCATATGCTGTATAAAGTGGCTATTTGTTTCAAGGCTGAAGTGAATTGATTCCTCACAGTTTTAACAATTAAAATGAAACATCAATCCATAAAAAGAACACATGGATATCTGTGCATTTATGTGCCAGGAAAGTAAAGGAAGGGGCTGCAGATCTAGCATCAGGTAAAGGCTGGTGTGTAAAGTGAACACTGTAATGTACAGCTTTAAAAAATACATACAAGAATTGCACATAGATCCATAGGAGAGAAGCACAGGCTCATAACTAGGGCTGTCTGCTTTACATCACCTGGTCAGAATATTCAATATCACTTTTTCCCCTGCATCCAGATCAATTCTTCAGAGTGATTCAGGAAACAATTCAGAGCCTAGCAATACTGAGCAAAGATACCGCCTGTACAACTGCAGAGGTTCCACTGGAAACGGCCGTTAGGTCAGGGAAGGAAGTCAGCAGTGGCCTCTAAAAGTGAAAAGCTCCTTCAGGTTGAATTTTTAAAAATTCTGTCTCTTTAATCCTCACTAATTCCTGCTCTAGTCCAAAACTGTGTCTGCAATGCTCTTTGAGCTATTCTGACAACATGCCATTTTTAGGGTGTTGTCTATAGCAACATTAGAAACACTAGTTACAACAGACAAGAGATATGCAGCTAAACACCGCTGTGGGAAAAATGGATCACAATACTGTTAGTTGTGGCTGCCAAACTTAACAGCTCCCTCAATAATTAAACAACAGTGTTTTTGCCCCCTTGTTTTTACCCTTCAGAGAACTGTGTCTGCAGTAAAAGTGTCTCCATGTGGCCTGTTAGCTACACACAGACAAGCTCCAAACATTTCTATCTCCTGCCAACGTACCAGCAGAGCCAATTTCAGTCCCACTTTGCAATATGGCACAAGTGACAAGAGCAAACCAAAATAAAACAGAAGAGGTGGCTGTTATTTCCATCCCTGATTCATAGCAGTGATTGTCAGAGAAGGTTATGTGCGTCCTATCCATTTCAAGTCAGGCCTTAGTGCCTTTTGCGATAGAAGGGGAATTTGAATTGCCCACCGTGTGTTGTATTGTTCGTGTATAAATGTGGTTATAGCTACAGTACATCAACAGTCCAGACTGGTGAATGTCATGTAGGAAATGGGATAGACGAAGCGTGCATATTCTGCTTTTTAACGCAGAGGTCTTAAGCTAAGGGTAATGGTCTGGTTAAGGCAGTATTGTTGAAATCACAGATCCATGGTTAGAAGGGATATGGGTAGGCAGTGAGTCAGAGGCAGAGAAGGAGGGAAGACGACTGAACACAGATGCTTACTGCCCACTGACACTTACTGCAGTCAGCAGGATAACCACATCTGGGGAGGAAAAAAGGGAGGCGTAAAGTGTAAGAGAAAGATCAGAATCTGTTTGGTTGAGAGCAAAGGAAAGAGGAGTCCAGCCCACTTGTGGGGGACTGACTAAGGTGAAAGAAAATTTTACATGGTATGTGGAATGGAAGCAAATGAATGTTTTGTGGCATGGTGGATCATTCATCTCACATTTACAACTAATCCATTTCTGCTTATGGTCGCTGCTATTCACTAACCAATGCTACATACGGAAAGGACAGAAACTACCCAGAAGAGGAGGGCAATTTGTTTACTGCAGTGGTAGAAATAGTGGTATCAAAGTTTGCTCTCCTTTTCAGCCAGATTATTAATCAAGTTACATACTGTCTCATCCAAATGCAGTCATGTATACATAATCAATCCCTAACAGGCCTGGCAAAAAAGTAAAGTTTCTGTCATATTAGGTACAGGATGCAATTTCTCCAATTAGAACCTATTTGCTCAGAGTTGCTGGCTTTGATATCTAGGCTATTTTTTTAAACACTTGTACAAAGTGTGAACCCTAGGGCAGGCTGGAGTGAGGGCTGGGGTGGAGGTGGGGGGGTGCTTCATGAAAAGCAACAGGCTCTGCAAACTAGTGCTGCTGCATGATTCTCACAATGCGATGAAGCGAGTCTATAGTGGCAAAAGCCAGATATTGGCAACAAAGCCAGTCTTCCAGAATAACTCCACAGTCCCTGTCCAAGGACTTCTCTGCAAACTTGATCATCAGCAGCGTCCTTTTGATATCCAGCCAGTTCTGAAGTACAGCATCTCTCCGTGAGGGGTTGGAAGATGTACTTAGAGCATGGAACAAGTCCTCACGTGGACCCCAAAGCAAACACTGAAGGATTCCCTTGGCTTCTGATATCAGGATCCTCTCCGAAGGGTTGGGATTCAGCAGGCAGCTGGCAAGTTGTTGAAGCCCTTGAGAGTAGAGGGAACGGCAAGGAATCTTGGGGAGATCAGCACGAGTATACTCCTTCTCCTTCAGCTCTGGATTCTCATCAAAGGGATTGGGTAAGTGCAGCATTTCATAGATGAGGATGCCAGTCTGGAACTCATCACACTTTTTGTACTGTGTTGCAGTGATGATCTCTGGAGCCAGGCGGGACTGATCCCGTAGGACCTCAGGATCCACCATATGACTCTTCTGCTTGGCCTGGGAGAAATTGCTCACTATTAATCTGGCTGGGCAAGCAGTGTTGGGACTGGGTTCCATGGACTCAGAGCTCAGAGGGCTGCCTCCTGGTCTGGAATGAACCAGCAGCAGGTTCTCTAACCGCAGATCACAGTGTGTGATATGATAGGGTTTCAGGTGCTCCAGACCCAAACACAGCTGTAAAAGGAGTAGACAGACCTGCCTCTCATATAAATCTGGGCTTTTTGCATGGCGGGGCGCAGATTCTCGCACAAAGTCGGCCACTGTTAAGTACGGGACCTCCCGCGTGATGACCACAACACGGCTGCGCGGCTTGCTGATGGTCCCCTGGTTGCTTGAGCTGTCTTTCTGTGAAGCCTCTGTGTTGGAAGGAGTGTCTCTGTTCTTTTGCTCAGGCTCTTTCTCTTCTTCCCGCTTGTCTTCTTCCACCTCTGGTGCATCAGCATCCTCCCACGGAAGGAGACGAACTGGCACTTCAGCAAGGAAATGGCCACAGTCCTGTTGGATGTTGAAGTTGATAGCCAGACTCTGCCGGATAGATAAGCTGTGATAATACTGCTGGGATTCCTTAGCTTTGCTCTTACAAATCTGGGGGAAGAAAATAAACAGAAGAGACATAACATAAATCTTCATTTTGTAAAGTCTATATACTTTTTTTTTTAATATGTACCCTGTTGATGGGTATCCACAGTCTAGCCCTAAACACAAGCACTGAAGAATTTTATACTGAACTGACCTTGGCAGATTATCTTAAGGCACAGGAACAGTTTCCATTGGATAGTAAGCAACTGCAGACCAATATGTGTAGGCAGCTCTCCCTGTGCATATATTATTCAATGGAAAATACAGTTCAGGCAGGCTGTGCTTTTAGTCAGAATTGCAGCTGATATGTGGTAAATTCACAGTGAAGCTTACTTTACAGTTACTTGCTTATCCATATCATTTGATTTCATGTTCTTAGCTTTGTGTGACGCTTGAACAAGATAAAAATAATCAATAGCAATAGGAGATACAACGAAACACACCTAGAATACTTGAGGATACAATCAAATGATTGCACATGACTGAGTTAGCACAGCATAACAAGTAGTACCGCCTGTCAGCTGAGTTAAGTGACTGGATGCATGCTCCTTGCCCACTGTAATTGGAAGCTGAAATCTATTAGCTGCAGCCGTGTCAAGCTAACACATCACATCTGCAGTGAGGGGTGTATGTGTCCGTGGCAGGGGCTGTTGGCAAGCTCACTTGCTGTGGCTCAGGTGATGAATGGAAACTCATTAGAACATGGTACCTTAATGGCTTTCAATCATTTGCTAAGATCCTAAGTATATGTTTTTATTTTGCCATATATAGCTGCATTTAATTTCTGTCCAGAAATATCTTGTTGATATGTACATTATCACGATAATAATTATTGTTATTAATTGTTTGCTCTGCCATAACAACTGGCAGCTCCAACCCCCTTACAACAGCCACTGGACAACCTCTATTAGGGCCTCTCTTCTAAGGCATTTACTGATTAAAATTACCGCCCTACAAAGACTCAGGTGTGTTGACCTTTGCATATTAACCTTAGTTCTACTGACTTCAGCGAGACTATTCAAAGCGTGTAAGGTTAAGTGTATGTTTTAATCTTTACAAGGTTACAGCCTAAGTATTCAGTTGGTATAATGCACCAACAGGTCTTAACTGCTAAGCTCAGAGGAAGAGAAGATAGGAAGACATCCCTCTTCAGAGGAAGTTACAGCTTCCCTTAGCTCATCCCTGAAGCCAAGGAAAGCCAGATAACTAAAGTTAGTAAATGTCAGCACTAGTTCTACACAGTCACAACAACCAAGGAGCCCAGATCTCATGCTAGCCCTAAACAGAAGCATAAGGTGACTTTTCTCCCTGTTCCTCATTTTTCCCCTTCTCAGGAACTTATGTAGAGTAACTTATAAACTTACCTTTCAGTAAAAACAAAACAAAAAAAGTTTTTCATCTTTTATGTGCTTATATGGTTAAGAAACATATAGTTTAATGGGAGATTTAGTCTTCCATGCTTGTTGATCAGAAAAGTGCATTGTCAGATAATCATATGAAAGTAGACACAAGTAATAACAGTATTTTGATTGTCCTCCTGTCTTTGATACTGCACAATTTCCATACTTCACAAGCATTTAAATTTCCCTACCTATTATGTGCACTATAGCTTAAACTGTGTGTTTATAACAAAACAAATTTGAAAAATGCATTTTCTAGTCAATTTTATTTAAGACAGGAAAGTCATCATTTACTGGAAATGTTGATAGTTACCCTCTTTGAACAGTGATTCTTGCCAATTTAAATTTTCAAATCTGCTTTATACTGTTAGAGGTGAAGTGAGTTATCAATGGGAAGTCCCCTCCCTTCTCTCAAGGGTTACAAAAGTTTAAACAAATACAGTAAAAATACAGCATTAACCTTTGAATTATATCTAAAATGAAAATGTCAGCTGATTGTCTTGGAGACTGATGTCCCCAGATTTACTAAATACTTAGTACTGCACAGAAGACAGAGTAGAAAAGTGTTGTATAGACCCTACCAGCGTGTATCAGATCTGACTGGGAGAACAGCTATTAAGGAAAACAAGAATAGTTTTGTCTTCTATGCCCTTCAAGTCTGTGGCCTTTTTCTTGTAGAGCCAGCCATGGGGATAATCAATTCCAACTGCAGAAAAGGTTCAGTGTGTTGTAATCCAGCCTTTAGTTTTTAAAAATACTTAACTGACCTAATCCAAAATATAAACTCATTCTGAAAGAGTTTACTTTTAAGGTCAAGCTTACTTGCTGATAAGAAAAGTGCAAAAAGGCACTTGCTGTTAGTTGTTGTACTATATTTTGTGTTACTGACAGAGGATTTCTAATGCCACCTGCCAGCTAAAAATGATATTCTATTAGGAATATATAATCCACAGAGTATTTGCTCTTAAAATAAGTAATACTTCTCAATTTTGTGAATACAAGGCCTTTTTTACAGTTTAGGAAAAGGATTTCTCCTTGCCTATAGAAAAAGAAAAGCAAAAGAATCAAAACTTATTACTAGTTCCTAATTTTAGTCCTAGACAGCCTCTTTTTCCTACTTACTTCAGAAAAGGGCTCTCAAATTTATTACTGGAATTTCAGTTAAAAGAATAGGAGATGGGCTTTGCACCTCTCAAAATGAGCCCTGGTTCACTCATTTTAGAAAATAGTGCCAACCCTAGAATTGTGATAATACAAAAGCACACTTTCACAGGCCTCTGTGGATGTGGTAATGCTTCCTTCTAATGTAGAAATGACTGGCCATGCACATCTGCACCAAAAGGCAAGCAGCTATTAGGGCAGAGTACGCTGCCTTTGCACCCATTCCCTTTTCCTCTGAGCCAGCAAAATTGGCCTGCAAGGCGAATCTGATCTGTATGTTGCCAGCTGGATCATTCCTAAGAAATGTCTTTCCAACCTTCTAAAAACACCCCCCCCCAAAAAAAGAGTTGTCCTTCTCTGTCTTCTCCTTTCTCTTCCTTCCTGCTATTCAATTCTAAGTCTATTTTACTTCAGATTAAACTGATAGCCCTTCTCCTAGCTGATATTAAAAAATATTGATTCCTATTCTTTAACATTAGACCTTTACACTTGGGAAAATGTAACTTTTCCCCTCTTCATTGTTTTCTTTTTGAAAATTACCAGCCCTCATTCCTCCTGTCTTTATTCCTAACCCTCTGATTCTTGTTGCTCTTTTCTGGATTCTCCCCATTTATGACATCTTTCTGAAGAGTGGTACCCTATAATGAATACAGTATTCCAGTTAAGACTTCTCCAGCATCAAGCAGAAGAGAGCTTTATATATAACGATCCTTGTAACACTTCCCAGGGTGAACAAGTCACATTATTAACTCCATCCTTACTGTGGTTCATGAAAACCTTCAGAGCAGTGTCCATTCTGAAGTCTGAATCCACAGCAGAGCCAAACTTTCCCCAATGTCAGTTCTTAAATGCGAGTTTTTGTTTCAGACTCCTGTCTTTATATCAACAAAACAGAAATTAAAGGCTAAATAGTATTCTGATTAAAATCAATACTAAAATGACTGCATTTATGAAAACAGTTTTTCCCTCCTTATTCTGCTGTTAGAGAACATAACCAATAAAGAAAAAAAATAATCTCTAATCCCACAAACGCCCAATAGTGATGGCTTTTGGACACTTTTACTTCTCTTGTTTAATACAGGGAACTATAGGGGTACATGAACATGCTTGCAATATCTACAAGGACAAGAGAGCTGAGATCTGATTGGAGATGTATTTTCTGCTTCTTGCTTTTTGTTTACAAACAACATGAAGTGAGAAGTGGAAGAGGCAGCTGGGTTATTTAAGGCTGATGAAATTGCTGACTATACAAACACTAGAAGTTGTACACTAGGTACTTTGTAACTGACAAGGGGACTGGAAAGCTAGGCTGTCTAGAAGCAGCACCCAAAAACTGGAGAATGATGACAAATCGGATGCATGTCTGAATTCGTAAAACAGTTTCTAAAAGACAGCCCTGCAGTAATCTGCTGTTCCTGTAGGCATCTGGCTGCTCTTCAGACTTCTGCTGTGAAATACAGCTGCGTGAGTCCAGATAAGTTCTGGGGTTTTAGATTGCACAGTTTGGATTCCGATTTAGCAGTATCTTATTAAAATGGGGAAAATCTACTGAAAAGCAGTGGAGACAAACTAAGTTTTTTTTATTGATCTGTTCAAAGACAGTTTATATAATGTAAATTTTATTTACTGACAAACTTCTTGTACTATTTTAGCATTTTCTGAGTTGCAGCTTCTACTCAGAACTCTATTTTATACTACCATTTTGCAGCACAGTAGTGAATACCAGTGTTTAATACTATTAATGGGTAATAATGCTCATCCTAGCATTTTATATTGGAATAACTCCACTAGCACCTAAAACTATTGTCTGAATGACCAAGATTTAAAATTTTCAAAGTGGTTTGAGTTATAGTAAGTTATGCAACCAAAGTCTATATTTACATTTGAAAAGATTTAGGGAACAAATTGTGAAATTTGATGGCCTCATTAGCAAGTATTTTAGACTGCTTGTGATGAATTACTAAAGGAGTGGATACAGAGCTGCTTTTCTGTTTGTGACGGTTAATGCTACGTCAAAACTGTGAGTAAATATACAAGCCCAGTTTTCTTTGCATGATTTTTAAAGCTTTTGCCTGTTCCAGTCATCTGCTGTAAAAAAATGCAGAAATCCTGTTGTCTTTTACATATATAGTATGCTGGATTCCTATTTTTGGGCACAGGAAAAGAAAAAGGTGAAAATACTTTGACTAAAACACCAACAGAAAGTAGGATAAATCAGTCATTTATCATTTGCTTTAATGAAATACAATCAGCTGAGCTATGAAGATATGGTATGTGATAATAGCTGAAAGAAAGGTGTTGATAAGGGCTTGACAAGCCTTATTTCTAAAGCTGATAAAGAGCTGGTTGTTCAAAAGATGAAGCAATGTTGGTAAAAAGCCCTTCCATATGATGCAAGAAAGCAATGAGAAAAAAGGAGAGATATGAGTAGGAAGGAATGGAAAGTTTCCATCTTCCTTTTCACTGGAATGCGCTGTCATCATGTATCTTTTCTTTACTGCATCCATATGAACCAAACTTCTGTCACGTTTATAGGGACAGGACAGGTTTCTTTATATCCTGCCATTTCAATTCCTGCCCCCCGCCACCCGCTTCTTGCTAAGAAGCAAGATTTTAACGTTTCAGAGCTTCTAAAAACTGTTCTGCATTAGCTTTTATTTTTCCTTTATGAGTCCAGTAGCCTACTGTGCCAGCAGCTGACTTTCACTTTACCAGCAGGGAATCTCATTTCCACTCTGTCCTATGCATTTTACAGGGCGTCAGTGAACTTAAAGTACGATGAATATTGTGGGAAATGAATTTACAAGTGCTGAAAATGAGAAACACAGATCACAGACTGCACCATCTGTGCTACTTTGTTGTATTGCGCAGAGGGACAACTGCAAATGAAATTCTGTGTAGAATGAAAGCTTGCTAATCCCAAATTGATAGCTTGTTCTTGGCACAACCTTGTTTTCCAAGGAGGCCAGTTTGATCTCTGATTGACCTCATTTTCTTGATCTGGCCTTGGAATAGAGCTTTAACTTTTTAACGATGTGCCAAAATACAGAATTCTACGCTGCTGTGACTGAACTTGGAATGGGCTAAAAGTTTAACATACATAGCTTTATTTTGATCTGAGGCATGAAGTTCTGGGATGACCTTTAATAACACTTCTGCCAAGAAGCTCCACTAGGAAACTGAATTACCAAAAACACACCTTAGCACACTGTGACAAACTAAACATAACTAGAAAATAATTGTCAGCTGCAACTAGGAAACCATCAGCCAAATTCAGCCCAATACTATTTACTTCTGCATTGCTTTATTTCATACCTGGGACAGGAACCTTCGCAGAAATCCTAAGGTTTTACTGCTAGAAGAACTTCTGCTGCCCCATAGCAATCAAAGCAATAAATTTTAACTGCTCCTTTTGAGCTGTCTGCACCTTTGCAATTCCTGTTATCCTACCTGAGCTGCATTGCAACACGTGCTCATGGCCAGAACAGACATGCTGCAGGCCATAACTCTGCTGGTTTTTTATGGCTGTATTGTTCCGTGTGGACTCTGAATCATGATTTCTATGTATCTGTCTATGATATTGTACAGTAATTTCCTTCAGAGTTTAATACTGAAAGTGGAAGTAGTTTACGTCACTGACACAGTAATTATCTTGTCTAACTATTATTCATTCTGAGTAATCTTTAAAAAAAAAAAAGATTCCTGTCATATCACTGCCTTATTCAGTCTGAGTAGGGATACTAAGAATTGAACTCATCCAATGCACTTTGTACAAAAAGCTGGTGCTCTCTGCTGCTTTTACTTTAGTGTAACCTTTCCACTACATATTTGGAATTACTGATAAAACTGTGGTTTCAGGGGAATGTTTATCCATATTGTCCCAGATCTACCAGCTACTCAGAAGATGGTACTGCACTTAGTGAAGGAAAAATACCTCAGGGACTGGAATTTTATGGAAGCCTTTCTTGTAAGGGAACTTCTATTTTTTCCATTTGGAAAAGTAATTTTCTGATCATGACTTATTTGCTGGTTTTATTGATAATGTTTCAGTCAAAATAATTTCCACATGGCTTCCTGCAACTTTTTTGCATAGGATGTTTACCAGCAGATTAGGTGAGAGTGAAGCAAAAAGCATAACACAGTGCTTTGAAACAACACACCCCTATAAACAATGTTTCCTCTACTATCCATACCAACAGAACAAGTTGGGCTTGTTCTCCACCACATTTATCAGAGCATCTTTTGCTGGTGATACCACCAGAATGTAAAGGTGCACTGGTACAGTCAGTCATCTGCACAAAAGGTTCATTCTTCTAAATTTAATTCAGCAGTAGTCAGATGGTTAAAGCTTCATTTTTAACAGTGCTTTTGTAACTCTACTTTTGGAGATACAATATTAAAACGTAATTTTTTTTTACTTATGCATTAAGAGTCTTAAGACCATTTGGGGGTGAATCTCTTATTTTCTACAAGAGAATAATAATTAAAAAATCCGATTATCACATTTTTTTCTCAAATCTAATATTAAAATCACAGAACTTAAAGTGTCTGAATTGTGAGCCAGTGTTGCTTGGGGAGTTCTACAAAACTCAAAAGAGCTACATAAATTTACACTGTCCGAAGATGTGGCTCCTTGTACACTTTCAAAGTGTATTTCTACGATTTGATCAAAAAATAACAGGAGGACTATATTTTGGATTCAATAGGCACACCAGTAATTTTAATCTCACTATTTCTGCCATCCTGTTTTAGGGACAAGGGATTTAAAATGGCAGGAATACATAGCTTATTTGTTGGAGGTAGATGATTCTGTAATTTGGCTCACACAGAAAATACCCATGATAGTAAAACTAGTGTATTTGTTAAAGCCAATTCCCCAAATCTCTGCGTAATGTAATAGCAATCTGGTGGTATGAGATTTTGTACAAATCTGATCCTGGACTGATGACTTATAAGTCAAAGATCAACTTGGGGCAAACCTGAAATTTACTATAATTGATTTTGGGGGAAAAAATCCAGTAACCACAGTTTAAACAATGCTATGTAATTCATATGACATAGAGAATGCAGTAATAAAAATACGCACCAAAGAAATACACAACTGAAGAGAACCCAACTTAGCCGAATGCATAATACTGAAGATATGTGAAAGAGAAAATTAAAAGACAGCAGTAGTCCCATATGCTGGTCCTGCTTGACTTTTAAAGAAATCAGAGAACATGTGTGGTGAGAGTATCTTCCTATATGACATTAAGTGCTAGGGAGGGTATTTTCAAGAGTGACTTTTCCTCTCACCATAACAGCACAACAGCTCATGGTGACCTCCAGCTCAAGGATATTTTGTGGATACTTCACTCACTCTCAAGACCATCACACCTATTACGCTGCAATAAATGTTGTTAGTCTGAGAACTATTTTTAAAGACATCTGAACTGTGAGAGAAAAAAAATATTTGACCATGCTACATTGCTGCTCTTTCTTCTCGCTGGCTTTCTACAAAAGAAACGTATTTAGGAGGACAGTAGATAAGAAACCAGCCACACAGCTCTTGCCTGTCAGGGAATACCTTAAGGGCCCATCCATACTGTGCAAAGAGGAATCACATTAGCGATAACCCAAACCTGCCTATATAGAAAAATACCACTTTGGGTCCTAGAAAAGCAACCGTTTTTGCATCATTGTATTAAAACCAAAAAACCCCCAACTGAATAATGCCAGACTGTTGATTCTGCAACCAGAGTAGGTTGCCAGATATATTCATGGTCCAGTTCTAGGCTCTTTTGTACCACTGGACATGGCATCCACAAGACATCCATATTTCATTTCACATCTTTTGAAAAAGAGGTCCTTGATAACTAAAGAAATATAAATGGTTATGCCCACAAATCTGCCTTAAAAAGATGCCTTTTCAAGTTTCAGAAGAACATCAGTTGCCTGAATCTTACCTTTTATTTTTTTATATCTTTCTTGTAAACAACCATGCAGGAGTGGCAACAACATTTTGTTCCTGTAAAGCACCACCCTTCTGAGAATGTCAACATGCTCTATAAGGAATAATCGATT
Organism: Theristicus caerulescens; assembly: GCA_020745775.1. Taxonomy (NCBI): domain Eukaryota; kingdom Metazoa; phylum Chordata; class Aves; order Pelecaniformes; family Threskiornithidae; genus Theristicus; species Theristicus caerulescens. Next base: position 28,970,969 of record CM036566.1, on the reverse strand, counting down.
AAGCCTCACACACCTGTGTTGGGCAATAAATGTTTTATCTCAGTTTCAAGAAGGAGTCAGAAGTTCAATGACTTACTCAAGGTCACACAGGAAGCCTGACAGAGCTATGAGTCTCAGCTGTCTTTCTCACTATCATCCTACCAGATAAGCATTGAGAACTTTAGAGATACAGCGCTCAGAAAGAATTACCTATACAGAAGTCCATAAAGTAACAACATCTAGTGAGACAGTTGCCAACTATTCATTAACATATTAGCAGTAAATCTAGTAAATCTTATTTCTTTTCATGTGTTAGCTGAAGAATAAACTAGACACAAATCAACTGTTTGTTTAGTAAAAGGCCACAAAACTAACACTGACAAGCTCCACTTTTTTTTTTAGTATAGCTTATAAGGCAACACTGATGGCTAGGCAGAGCTTTTGAAAGGCTGGTAATGAATACTGGTGAAAATATAAGACCTTGTATGGGAACATAAAGATATATTAGTCTAGAATTTACATTTAAAATTACATGGCTCTGAACGTGGAAAACTTTGAAATCTTTCTTAACTAAGGGTGATGATTTAGTATCATCTGCATGCAGATGAACCAAAGGATTTTGTTATTCCAAGTTTCCAAAAAACTGCTGACACGTTAAAATAATACAGCTTTTTCTTCAGTATTTAATTAAACAACGACCATGGTAAAGACTGAGTTGCGTTGATTTTGTTTTAATAATTTTGGAGCTGCAATGAAAACAGATCAAACTTAAAACAGCAGATACCAATGCCACACATGGTTCCTGATAGAAGGAAGAGCCTGTATCTTGGGAATCTTACTTTTCACACAGTGCTGCTGCAAGCAGCACACATATTTGTAGGACCTATCACTACTGGGTGTGTTGCAGATTATGGTTATTGTTGTTACATTTTGTCACTGATCTCTAGGGTTACTGTTTTTCAAGCCCCTCTTACCTTGACCGCATAATTGTTGAGAGGATCTTTTGCATAAGAAGCTGGGTAGTAAACTGCATCGCCTGCCTCGCAGCATGGCTTATCACTGGTTAGCCTGAAATCTGACCAGCTATCCACCCCGAATCGCAACTGGTCTTTTTGTCCGGCCATGAACAAGTCTTCACATTTAAGTGCCAGCTTCTTCAGTGAATCAGCGTGAAGGCTTCGGATTTTACCTACCACCTCTTCTCGGTTTTCAATTCCTCGATAAAGTGCTTGCCTTTGTGGCTTCTGGACACCTTTGCCCTGCTTAGTCTGTGAGATGCGTCTCCCTGTTAGAGACTCCATGCTGTTGGAACACCGGTCCTTAATACTGATAGTGGTTAGGCTGGAAACACTGTTAGTTGCTGAGGTGGTTGCCCTTAGTTTTTCTGTAGGCCTGTCCAAGGAATCTCCTGACTCATTGTCCAGTACCTTGAGCTCCAGGCTGACTGAAGAACAGGCACTGCTTGCTTCCCAATTGGTGTCAATGTCATAGGTGGGATTGGCTACAATGCACAGGCTGTTCTCCAGAGCCTGCTTCTGGAGATCTCTGGGAGTCGGCTCTGTGTTAGCTCTCAAAATTGTTTTCTTTGGCAGTGGAGGTGGTGTTGGCTGCAAGTTGTTCATTGTCTCCTGGTCTACTAGTCCTCCAAAGGCAATGGCATCATCCAAAGCTCCCTTCGGTTGCCTCGGCTGTTTCGGAGGTATCATGGCTGCTCTAGACTGTCCTGTGTAATAAAAAGGTAATAATAATAGAAGATTAAAGTACTTTGCATCAGCTGCTCATATTTGCACTCTGCAAAGAACTTTAAGGCAAAAAAAAAAAAAAAAGCTGACTAGGACCCCCCCCAATATTTGAAGAAAACCTAAATACATATCAGAAAAGATGAATTAATTAGAAAGCCAAATGACCAAATCAGCATCACGTATATATTGTCACGTACAGCCAGTCTTTATTTCACCTTGACCTATACATTAAATTCAGTTTCGGTGCTAGCAAGGCTGGCATTTTACATCACATGGGATTAATGACAAAAAGTGCAAGCAAAAACCAAAAGTCAGTTTTGGCACTCTGGCCACATTCTAGTTTCAGTAATTATACCCAGCCTCCTGTAATTCCTTCTGCAGTCAATGGACTATAATATTATTCCTTGCTTCCTATTCAAATGTGCTAAAACTATGGGTGGATGCTGTTAAGTGGCTTTGTGTATTGTTTCTTCGAGAGGTGCATTTCTCTGGCAGGTGAGGTGATCTTTTTTAATATAGTCTTATAATAGTCTGTAAAGCACTTGGGATCACTTGGATTTGAAATGTGCTAAAGAGGCTGAAAGCATTATTTCAGAATGTAAACCAGAAAACTTCAGACACAAGTAATGTAATTTAGATACTTTGGCGGTCACATTGGAAAGTCAGGATCGCCCTAGCAGATTCACTAGGTGAAAACAAGGAAGTTAAGCCTACTTTCACTCAAGTTGACCAGTGCGTTGCCACGGCTGTCAATGAGAGTAGGATCATATTTTGAGATTACAAAAACATAAATATTTTTTACCCTACAATTTAAAACTCACCCCCTCCATAACTTTTTCTAATACATTTCCCTTACTCATTTGCCATGGGTACCTTTGTTGGCGATATTATGTTCATAGATAACCTGACCGAGATTCAGTCAAGAGATTCCAAACAGCAAGTTATATACACGAAAGCACGGGATTTCCACTGACAGACTGGTTTCAAACATTCGTGTGCTTCTAGGGAAGATAAACTTCCTGTCATGTGTTTTGGATGGCTTTTAGAGAGGACAATTATGTTTTATAACTGCCAGAGTCCTTGGAAATGAAGAATAAATAAATGACAATAATATAAGAGAGAATAAAAAGCAATAAACAGACAATACAAATGACCAACTTGCTGCTCTGGGACAATTAAACGGTTGTTACTCATATCAAAATGAGATTTTTCCGTTCTTAATAATCAACTCCTATTTTCAGAGAAATTATTTTATCAGTTTTCTACTACTCCTGTGAGGTTCATTGACTATCATAGTAAGGTAGGAAGCCAATTTTTACAGTTGCAACACAGCAGACATGAAATGGATGCTCTGTTTAATTGCAGCTGAGCATCTTTTCTAATAAAGGAACAGCAAGTAGAAAGACACTACAACTACTTGACTATTTATAAAATGTGCTGAATTGTTGTAAAGAGAGGACTGAACTGGAACGCTGAACCAAACTGGGGGGTTCTCAGATTCAGATTTGAATTACATCACTTTGGTCCACAATTAATAATAAATGACTTTGCAGTCTATGAAAGGGAAAAAAGATAGCTTCCTTTATACTTTAAGCTATGTTGTTACAGTTTTTATGAATACTAAAGAATCTAATCTCTTGGCCAGGATGCACAAAAACCTGGAACGCTGAGTTACAATGTTGAAAAGGACTTCAGAAGATCAGGGAGGACTTCATTTTTAAATATATCCACAAACAGAATAGCCTTGGCTCTTGAATTCTTAACAATCATTCTCTTTTCAATCATTCCAAGGAGATGACATCACAAATGTAAGTTATATCTCTATCTTTTGTTTAAGTTCAAGAAACCCTCAGAAGAGCCTTATGGATTTTGTGATAAGCCTGGATATTCCAATGTTTAAAAACTGAATTTTGAGCAGGAAATTCCATTAGCTTTGTACATGCCTGATCAGAGAAGACTGCATAGGACTACTCCCCTGGGTCATCACTTTTTAGCTCCCACAAAATAATAATGTTCAAAGGCTAGAAATATTGGAGAATCCCTGCATCTCTCTCTCAAATCATTGTCAAGGTTGCTTAAAAAAAATTTAACACTTGGGAGACCCTCTGCTTCTCCTTTCTGATCTTGGTATTGCAGTGAGCGTGCTCTACAATAGCAGCTCTTCCTCTCACCATCTGATATGCTGCAGCATATAACACTGGTGCCAGTTGAGCAGTACAGGAACTCTATCAGAAAGGTACCTTTTGCAGAGATGAAGAGTGGCATGATTCAGAGTCAAAAGCAGAATTGATGTCTGCATGCCAGACACGCATCCAGATGCCACAGTCTTTTGCTTAATCCTGAGACAAGTTCATTTCTACTTTTTATCCAATTTTCTTACTCATCCAAACACGTCGTCTTCCACAATTGCTTACTCTTAGAAAATCTGTGACCTATGTACTTCTCCCCTGGCAACATTCTGTGTTAAAGATCACTTGCCTATTTTCTCATTCTTACCCTCTTCCCCACTATGCTAAAATAGCCTAACTGCTGGGGTTTTGAGAAAGGCTGCTATTTCAGGAGGCAGTTTCCTAATATGCATTGCTTGTGTGACTTGCTAATCCAAGGACTGCACAGATGCTCGAGGGGAACAGCAAGGAAACAAATTAAAGCAAGATGCACATCTCAAGCAGTAGCAGTAGAAGCCCTCTCCAAGAAAGGTAAGATTTATAACAGTGTTTCTTCTTGATTCTCTTATTTTCTGTCTGCTTTAACAGCCCTGTCCTCCAAAAGCCATTCATACAGAAGAGAGTGTTGCGACTGCAACCCGTGACTTTCGCTAGTTGTTGCTTTTGCATAGCTACTGGAACTGTGACATCAAAACATAATTGAAGGTTTTCATAACCAGAAGTTGTCTTTGCAGATGTCTGGTGGGGGTGGCAGAATCCAGAGAACTGCATGTACAAGTCATTATGTAGTTACTTTTTCAAGTATTCTCAGCTGAGGAAAATGAGTTTGTAAAACATGTCATGTTACAGTATAGTTTCTCCCCACAAGAACAAGTTTTCCATATTGAAATCTATCCATCTGTATTATGTGTTTGAGAAGCTTCATATCTGGACTGTTTTTATGCTGAGTTCTTAACGCTGTACATTTCTTTCATGCCCATTGGGCCAGTCTTTCCAGCTCAGCTTTCCCCAAGCACGGTGTGATACTGCGTGTCCCACATTTTTTTAAATTCATTGTCTAGCAAGAAAAATGTTGTCTTAAATTTTGTCCCTGTCAAAAGCACAAGAATGTTCCTTTGCATACAAGTACTAGCAGAGCATTTGCTTCTTTTTCTTGCCTATCATTTCCCTCTCCCCTTGCATGCTTAAAACCCATCATTTCCTTACCTACGGCACAGACTCTCCAACATCACAAGGTTCAGCCTGAGCTACACTCTTGGGAGGCAAATGAAAGAGGAACGGGCACAATACTAGGCTACCACTTACAGAGATCTTTGAAGTGGCTTCCAGACTGTTCGAAGACAGAAAAAAATTAACTCTTTATAGACAGCAGCTTTCTAGAAAGCTTTAAGTAATTCTACAGTTCAATAACATCTTCCATTAGAGAATCTCGCTACACTATTGAAATATTAATACTGCAGACACCACGCAGAGGTCTGAAACTCTAAATCAGCCCTAAAAAAAGGCATTTAAATTTTATTTTTCCAGGTAACTGATTTATCATCAGACTTTGCATTGCAACCTGTTTATCTTAGGTCATGAAACTATCTGAGCTCAGCTTTAATTTGAATTTATATTCCATAAGCATGTTTTTGTTAATGACATGCATAATTATTGTTTAGATTTCTTGATAGTCCATGTATCTTTATTTTTTACTTAGACCAGATCAGCAACACACATTGTCAAGAAATTTCACAACTGTGAAGGAAAATGCTTCTTTAATTGGGAAAACAACTAATGGTGAACTAGGCAAGCCAAGTGGGTGACACACTGCATGCTTCTATCGCTCTTTGAATAGAACTATTCCTGAGACATATACTGCTCTACAATACATAACATACGTTAGTCCAACACACCAATGACAGCAGGCTGCTTCTGTACTTTCTCCAAACTCATTTTACTCTTGACATGGTAATCTATCCTACATTCTCCTTTATTCTTGAAAGCATTTTTCTGATTATATGCCATTACCATCTCTCATCCAAGGATAACGTTCCTTGTGGGAAGACGTGAATTAGAAAACAGAGCTGAAAACAATACTTTAGTATTCACAGTAGTAACTAGGCTATTGCCATGATTACTCTCTCTGTTCTCAGTTTTAGTGACATTACAGTACTCCTTAATCCCTAATCCCCTAGTGCAGGGATTCAGATGAAAGAACAGGACCCAAAGGGCTAAAATGGCCAAGATGACTCTCACCTCTGCCATTCACCCACTATCACATCAGGTGGACAAAAATTCCACGTTTTGCATTGCCAAGAACAGCAAAAATTAATAACCATGCCTGTACAACATGGGTAACCAATCTTCCAAGACCACATCTATCAAAACCCCAACGAACTAAAATCAAAACTGTGGACTCTCTACAGTGGAGACCAGCGAGAAAGAGGAATTTCGAGCGGCTCTTATGTGTCTGCAGGAAACCCACTGTAAGATAGGGCTGGGCTGATCACACAGCTGGACCTTGGAGAGGTCCAGCAGCGCTGGCTTTGGCAGCCTCTGCTCACCTGCTTCTCCCCACAGCCAGGAACGGAGTCAGATGTCCCAGTAATTCTCATGTCAGTACATCCCCATTTCATGTTGCAAAATCCAGTTATAATGCCTGATTAAAGTATTCACTAAGTAAAATCCACGAGTTGGCCACCACCACTGTACAAATTTCCCCTCTCTACCCTTGTCCTAGTACTTTTTTCCCCCCCTTGTACTTGGATATTGATCATCCTTTGCAATGTGCATTTTTATTATAATATAGAGCCTGGAAAAGATTTCTCTGTATACGCAGCAGATTAAACTGATCTTTAATACCAGTACAAAATACATCACTCCTTAATAAACACTTACCCTGACTGATAAAAATAACCAAACCATGAAAAAACCCACAAATGTGTAAAAGTATCTTCCAGCCACTGCAGAAGCAACCAGCATACTTCACAGCCCCAATTCCAACAAACACAGTACATGTACAGCACTATCAAATTATTCAGTACACAGAATTACACGAACACGATCGTTAATCCTGTATTATGCTCAGTTGTTTACACATTTATCCTTAATTTAATAGACAAAAATCTTACCAGCATGATTTTATATATATATATAAAAAAAGCTAACATTTGTTAAGTAATATTCACGCTGCACCTCCAGTTTCTCACCAATAGTTTGAGACTGTGCAGAGAACGACAGTAAGATGGGCTGCAGGTACTAGGTAAATAAAAACTTCAGATGCAACAGCTTGTCTGCCTTGGTGACTTGTCAGGTCTTGCTACCCATCCTCCATTACACCATGTAAGAGATATTACCTGTACTAATTATATATTATACAAAACGCATCAGACCAATACTATAATCACTGTCTGTCACTGCACTGTCAGTTTTAATCAACAATGACTTCATTACCTTATTTATAGCCTGGCTAAAGCACACTGCCCTGGTGTAACTTACTGACTGAGGCAATACATAAAACTTACTAGAAACTTACTTAGCCTCCTTTTTTCACCTTTTGTTTGGGTGTAAGGAGAAAAATAGCTGATAATAAAATAACCTATTCTTTTTTAAGTGATAGAAATACTATCCTGAGTATATAGAGAATATCTTAATCTATTTACAGCAATGCAAATTCAATCAACTCAATTTTCCTAACAAATTCAAACGTAGAAAAATTTAAAGATTTGTAAAGGAAAGGATTTTAATCATCTAGTCTATTGTCTTCCTTATCATAAGCTACAGGGCTTACCTGAATTAAGTTCTGTTAGAATAAGGGAACACCTTAAAAAAGAAACATCGAGGCCCTACTTTACACATTTGAACATTTGTTTCTGCATCTAGAGTCAACTGGCGGCCACTGGATTTTGTTAAATCTGTTGATACTAAAGGTATCCCTCATCACAGTTCTGCTCACCACATGAGCATCCACACCATGATCAAGCCAGACTCTGTTTCTTTGATAAGCTAAACAGATTCAGCTTCTTGAATTTGTCATTATAAAGTGTCTGTCACAATACTGGGCATTTTCAAAGCTTTTCTTTAGAGCCTATACAATTTTTTTTAAACATTCTTCTTAAACTGTGGTCACCAGGGCTTGACTACGGCCATGGCAGTTGCAGGGTAAAAATGAGATATACATAACCTCTCTACTCCTATTGAAGTTTTCTCCTGTTTCTACACCCAGGAACATACTGGGCTCTTTTGGCCTGTCATCATGGTTTGACCTCAGGTTTCCTAAAAGCCCCAAGTCTTTTATGTTGTATCTGATTCCCAGAGGAGAATCCTGTGTCTTGCAAGGCTTGTCTGCCCTTTTTTTTTTTTTTTAACTCCTAGATGTTTGATTTCACATGTTAGATGAACTAGCAAATACAGCCCATATTTTATACATGAGCTATTCTCAAATTCTGCATCTGCAATTTGGTTCGTGACAAATACTTGCTGTTTTTGTGGACAGAACCGTAAAGTGATGATGGGAAAGCTCCTGTGGGAGCTGGGGAAGGCCAAAACCAAATATATTTGAGGGCAGTACCTGATACAGACTACTACCTGACTGCAATGAAAATTTACCAAAGCTTGCCATTATTTCTGTTCATAAAATGTCATGTGACACGTCACAACTGAAGATTCGATATTTATCTAAGGACATAATATTACCTGCTTTTCAATAAAAAACATAGAATATATATTAGATTAAGATTTTAAAAGTAAATATCGTGCATTATGCTGCAAATTGCGATGTTCACATGATATATTTTACAAACTACAAACTGTAGTATGTAGGTCTAAAAAAGTAACTGTAGATATAATTGCAGTTGAAGCAAGAGTCGAATGTGATGTAGCTTGATTATATTACATACTCTCATATTATCCTTTCTTTCAGTTACACACATCACTATTTGCTAATTCTACAAAATATATCATTTTGCTGCTTAGGTGATGTAAGATGTGGAAACAAGAAGGAATTATTCTATATCCCTACCTAGTAATCCCTTGATAGCTATCTGAATTAGAAAGTGAGGTTGCTTGAATAAACCAGAAAAAAGTTTGAACAGCAGCCAGAAAATTCAGTGCCATTTAGGGTAGCATTGCTTTTAACAGCAAGCAGGAAGCTTGCCAAGCCAGACCAAGTCAAGCCTAGAAGTTAATTTAACTCATTCATACCTAAAATTTACTTTGTTAACAGCAAATCTGAAAGTGAAAGGTTGTCCAGGACCGCGTCCAGTCAGGTTTTGTGTATCTCCACAGATGGAGACTCCACAACTTCTCTGGGCAACCTGTTCCAGTGTTTAATGGCATTTTATTGCATTTCCCATGAATTTACTACTCCCAGTTTGTGAGATGCTGTGGGAAGGACAGAGATCTACGGACAGAAGCACATCTAACGCTGTACGATGAAGCAGTTGCCATCAGGTGTAACATCTTGCATAAGAAAATTGAGCTAAATTGAGTAAAGATTTAAACAGAAGATTCATAATATCATTACTTTGGCTATGAAATGCAAGTAATCCCTTCACCGTATGAGCACTCTTGCTAAAAAATTGCAATCTCACCACGAGGAATAAGTGATATTTCATACATTAAACGATACCTTAGCTTGATCCTTTTGTATGTCAGTCTGGTTAGGAACACGGGCTAACCATGCTATAAAATAGATTTGATGTAGCTAGATCTACTGCCTGAATTCCATCTGTAATGTAGCTATGCCCTAAATACAGAAGATATATAGATACATAGAGAAATATATGTATATCTCAATGAACTGAAAATATTCATTAGATCTTTGAATAATTCACCATAGAAATATAAGTCTTAGTTTTCCTGCTTGAAGTTAGAATTTCTTGGTAGATGTTAGGATCACTCTTGGGCAGGATATTTTTCCTCTTTATGCTTTATAAACAATACCTAATTAATATTTCATTAGCAGAACACATGAATAAGTTCACCACTAATTCACATTTAAGCAAAAAAATGCAACAATATCACTAAATGTCTAAGGAATGTATGCACCTGAGGATTTAAAATTTAGTCCTTGATCCCTCAAACCTGTGGGGACATGCCAAACCCCTGTACTTGTGAGCCATCCCAATTCAGCCAGTTTCCTCTTGTCCAAATGCTGAATAAGTTGGTATGCTTACAGGATTGGAGCATTACTGAAAAACATGTATGCAGATGTTCTTGAACATAAATAAATGAGATTTTTGTTCTTCTAGAAAATCTGGCTGTAGGTATTCCTAAATTCGCAGTACTTCAAATCAAAATACTTTAGAAAATTAGACTGATGATACTGATACTATGTCTCGGAAGATGCTTATTTGTCTTGCTCACTTATCTTCCAGAGAAGCCCTGCATCCACACATCTTTTTAATGAGAGTCAGGAATTCAGTGATAGTTGAATAGACTGTGCAGTACCTTCAGGACATTCATATCTTAAACTTTTCCTGAAGGAGCAAAAGTAAACTCTCAGAGTAGGATAAGAAAGGTTTTAGTCAACAAAAGATGACTACAATGCTCTGTATTTTAAACCTCTTTGATAAAAATTCCTCCAAACAGATAAAACAATGTGTTTTTTAAAAGTGTTTGAGATGTTTATCATTAAGGGCAATTAAAAGATAGTTTTAAAATCATAGGAAAGAAAACCTTTGAGTTTGTTGAATCTTCACTTTCTTGGTTGCGTATCTCAGAATGAGACAAAATAATTTTATTTTCTATAAATTAATATTAAAAGGTTCGTCTTTAAAAACTAACCTTATGAAAGCGTATTGAGCTATTCAGAAGACAACGTTCTTGACAGCCTGGAAAAGTATCCAAAATCTGATCTAATTTAAATTTTCCTCTGCAAGAATACACTTACCTAAATTGCTGTATGTAGCACTGCAAGGATTTAAGTCAGGAGAATTTGAAGCTTCTTCCTTTTCTTCCTCCCCTTGCGGGACACGGACAGATGATACTGGTATGACCGAGGCACTGCCGCCATTGTCCTGCTTCACAAACACGGCTCTAGGAACACGAGGGGACAAATCCTCCAGTGTCGTATCATCGGGCACTTGACTGAAACAAACAAAACAAAATCACCTGGAGACCAAAGCTGGGTACTAGATCCTACTGGCAAAATACCAGATTAGGCATTAAATATCTTCAGGAAAGGGAATGAACTGGTAAAGAAATAAGCTACTTTCACCCTCCTTTTTTTAAGAACAATTTTCTACAATATTTATTTTCCTTAATAAGAAGAAACAACTTTTGACTGAAATAGTAACATGTAGTAGTTCATGCCTTTCATACAAAAGGGATAATAAAGTGTTTACAGCTGACTACAGTCAACATATGTACGCTTATATATGCAGGCATGATTCTGCATGAAATGTATAGGACTCACAGGACAGCGGCAGAGTTTAAAGTGCTTTTTACCAATCCGAACAATTTTGCTTTAATCAAAGATACCAAGGGATATAGCAAGGGGGCTGTTAAGTCTTAATAAATGCATAAAACTTTAATGATATGTTTTCACACACTGGTAGGAGTTTGGGAACTGACACTCTGGGAAACAAACGAGTAGCTCATCTAAGCCAGTAATCTGTTTCCCATATAAAATTCTCCAGGATTAAAATCCATCTGCATTAAGCCAATTGCAAAAGGCCATGAAGACATTCCTCTGTGCTTGCTCTTAGCTATGAAGTTTTAATCAAACTGTGATGACTTATAGCACAAAACTGTGAAAATCATGGATTCAATCGGTTTCCATGGATATACTTATTGCAGTATGATTTAAAAATTATGTGGTTTTTATATATATATATATATATATTCAGGTTTATTCAAAAAACCCCATTGAAAACATAGCAGCAATTATCAATAATATGCCACATAAAACATGTCAGAGCAAAAATAGTTCTGTGCCTTTATGCTCTCTCACTCACAGAAACAAATACTCATTATAGGCCAAATCTCAAGAGCACATGTCCTATTCACTAGTTCTCATTATTACAGCCTGATCAAATAGAACAGCAAGAATTTTAAGTACTTGTGACTTCCATAAGGGATAGGAGCAACACACTTCCTTCAAAAGATGATCACCACATCACATATCTGTACAGATATTTAATTTTTGTGGTAAAGATTTAAAACTTAACATAACTTCTGATGAACAGAAACAAAAATTGTGCATTTTTAAATAGGCAGAGCAGCTGAGTTTCTGCAATACAAATCCTTATAGTGGAAAGAGAGATTATATCCTCAAAGAGTTAACAGATTATAGGCATACGTCTCTCTATGCCAAAGCCAAAATACTGAAAATCATGATACACAATCTTCTAGCAATCCCAGACTACAGAGATTAAAACATGCCAATACTTTGCATAACACAAGACCCCATGTATGGTGCAGCGCGCACATGCTGTTTCTACTCAGACTCATGAATTCTAACTGCAGGCTGATACAAACAAAACTCATTAGAACTTGTTAGTAAAAGAGAAAAAATGGCATAAGTTCAAGAAGATGTCATCTTTAATCAGCATAAAATTTTTTGTTCATTTTTAGTACCATGCATAGGAATGGTGCAAAGAACATTCCATGTGCCATAAATGTATCCACATTAAAGAGTTAACCTAATATAATTTCAGAGTAAAGCATACATAAAATTAAAGCAGTAACAAGGCTCTCAAGATGATGAGAAATTAAAGACTTGTAATTGCTGTAAATCATATACATACCTGCATTCCTCAATAAGAATGTTTTCTTTAAGAAATAGGTTCTAATAGCTTTAGAGTTCTGTCATTGCCACAAACCAGGAATTATTGTATCTCAAAGTAATTTTTTAGTATTGGTTGGTGAGGTACAGAACATACTCGTTCTCCAAACCAGACACATGCAAGCACATACGCTAAACCTAAGCTCAGAAGCATTTTGCCAAAGTAAACCAACAGCTAGAAAGGAAGAAAGAAAAAAAATACCAACTCACCCACTGTACTCACTCACACAATTCCCCATTAAAGGAAATTCTTTCAGGGCCTTCTTGAGTCTTTTAATCATGTCTTGAAACTCTGGCGAGCCATTGATTCCACAGTGTTCTGATGTGCTACAAGTTGTGCAAGCTGTAAGCAACAGGGCTGAACTCTGCACAGAGTGATACACCTACTGCACCTTAATGTTTACCTTAGGGGGTTGGTCCCAGGGACTTGCCAAAGCGCCCCGGGAAACCAGTTAGTTACAGCCCTGCCTTCTTAACTCTTCCACTGCCTTCGTGGATGAAAAACAGTTCACAGTCTACTACATCACTCTTTTGGTATGACAACTATGGTCTTAGTCATATTAATTAGTTAAGGAAAAGCAGGTTCAAATTTCAGGAGGAGTTTTAAGAACTTAGACTACCTACTGTTAAAAGTGAGTATCTCAAATCTATATTCCAACCAGTTTTAGTGTCTGAATCTAATACATTTTAAATCACAGCAATTAGATGTCAGGCCATGAAATCAGTAGGGAAAAGCTTCCCTGTAGCTTAACAGTAAAGACTGAGAGATCAAGCATACGTACGCAGCGCAGTGACTCAACGAGCAAAATGCCAACCCGTAATCAGTGCTGACAGAACACGCAGGGAACAAAAGGGGAAAACATCCTCACTTGGTGAGCTACAACAACCAAATTCCCAGTTGCTTTTGCTTCATGAAATAGTCTAAACAGTTAAAACTACCAGTTTTCGAGAAAAGTAGAGCAGCTGATAAACAAGCAGTTCTCTGAGATTAGAACCATCAAAGCCTGGTAACTTTGTATCTGCTGGTTGATAGCGAGTGATACTTAAAGCCATCTCCTTATTTGGGATATTTATAGATATTTTGCCAGGAAGGATTCTTTGATGCCTTGCATAAGAGCACATATTTAGCTTTTACCATAGTGGGCGCAGCCTCCTCTGTCCAAGCCCTTTTCTTTTTCCTTTTTTATTTCGAAAACAAACTTCGTAGGAAATGAATTACCTTAGAGAACTCTGCTCCTCGGGCACATGTGGCTGAAACTAAACAACTATTCAGTTAATGGAGGGAGCAGCCCTCCGCACACAGAGAACACATTTGTTTTTCTAAGAAGCTGAGATCATGTGCAGCAAAAAAACTTGCCATAAAAATTACTGTCCTTCAGATAACATGCCACTGAATTCACATACTTGTTATTCACATGTGCACAAGCTCAAAGGTGTTTCTTTCTGCAGGGACAAATGCCCCTAACTCCTTTCCTCAGGCTCTCCTCCTTCACGCAGTTTTTGGAGGATAGTCAAAACTTGCCTTGGTCTTTTGGCAATAGTAAGACTCCAGAAAGCAGGCTGCGTAGTGTGTTAATTTTTGTAAGGACAGTGGAATCACAGCTATTGCGTGACCTGTATTTTCCTCTATTCGGAGCACGCCTTCTCAATTAGAGTGACTAATAAACAGCAATGAATATGAGGGAGATAAAGTGGAATACTTATAAGAAGTGATTCTGAAAGTGCATTCCTGAATTAGGGTCAGAACTAGAGGTCAAGCTGAGGGACTACAGTTCTGTGTAAGACAGCACATAAATCCAAGTGGCAGAAATTAGTGACAGGAACAGAGAAAAGCTGATGTGGCCTTAGACCCAGCTGAGTGGACATCAGCAAAGCAATAATCAATGGCAGTCGTACAGTTTGAGATGACCGAGCCTAACATGGAAGATTTACACCGAAAAAAAAAATTGTGGAACTTGTAGATATATTTAGTTTCAAAGAGACTGCCATGAGATCCCCTCAGGCCCTACACTGTTAGGCTAATAAAGCTAATATAAAGCCTAAGTTGACTGAATAATGCTGAGGAAAAATGCAGAGAGGTTAATGGCTTGAGGGTGGTCAAAGGCCACCTTACACAGGAACTTCCACTCAGAACACAGACAACTTTATTTCTGCAAAACACTGAGCAAAGACGATCAGTGCCCAGGTTTCAGTCAGAGTTCATTATGGGTACAGAAAACCCATTCCAGTGGCTGATGCGGTTCAGTTCCTCATCACTGCCATTAGCCAGCAATAGTCACTTAAGAGGAAGAGGAAAGAAGCTTCTCAACTAACAATCTGAAATAACTAAGCCATAAAGTTTATTCCTAATCCTTATTATTTAGAAGTTGGCTTAATCCTAAAGCATGAGAATTTATATCCCCCCCCCCCCCCCCCACTTTTTAAATCTTGTATAATGTGATGTTTGCATGGATAATGGGAATACATTTGATAAACCAGTAAAGACATCCTGCTAAGCTCTTTAGTGTCAATGAAACTTAATGGCAATGAGTTCCACAGATTAACTGTGCATTATTAAAAAAAAAAAAAAAACAAACCCACAACATTTTTCTTTATCCATTTTTAGTTCTCAGTCTTTCCATTTTACAGACTGTACTGAAGGAGTTAAGAACAATAATACACGATTTACCATTTCTTAATCTATATTTATAAAATAATAAATGGTAAGATCCCTTCTACTTGGTTCTTTGATGGTCCTCAGTGTTTACAAATCTTCACATAAAATGTTACCAAACTTTTTGCATAATGAACATGCATAATTTCCAATTCTGTTAGTATAGAGATATTCTAGAGAAAAATCTTGCAATTTTTTTTCATTGATGAAACAGGGTAAGATAGATCGTTAATGCTGCTAAAAGCATTGTTGAGCACTGCTGAGTAAGGTAAATAAACCTTGCTGATATCTAGAAAAAAGCAAGTCAAGATAGATTTGGGGAGAATGGGGAGTTGATAGTTCCACCTGAACTTTTTAGGTGAGAATTTCTCCCATTTCAGTAGACGTGCTCAAGCAAGAATTTTCTTTTCAGCGATAACATCCTTCAAATCTCCTCACCAATTTCTGCAAGCTACACTTAAAAGGTTTTGAATTCAGGTGAGAACCTTACCTTAGGTCTTATACAAGAGGTCCTGTAAACTGGGAAGGACTTTGTTTTAAACAGAGCCCTACTGTGATTTAAAAGATTTTGTTCTCTTCTCAAGTAGTTTCTGAAGCAGCTGTGGAATCTGCAGGATTGGATCAATGACAATGAGAAGGTGGAATGTGGCAGTGGTGGTTATTCCTGCCTGTCTCTGGATGTGATCCTGATCTTAATATATGACTACATTTTTGAAGAGCAATGATTCCAGTTGTTTTTACTGAGTAATCTGTTACAATATTCATATTCCTCTAGAAATACAGAGCACTCAGAGTAATGTCATGGCTCCTGTCCCACTGAATCAAGAGAGCCTACATGTGAGCTCTATTCCCTTCGCTGTTCAGGTTCTCAATCCAGACCACAGATGACAGGCACTGTGGCACACCTCTAGCCCCAGTCACCTACGTTTTTTCCTTAAATAACAGTTAGTGGCATAACAGAAATTACTAAAAAACCCACTGAAGAGATAACCTATTTGGGGCCTTTAAGTCTTGGTGCTCTAAATCACCTCACTAGAATTATCTTTCTCCATTTCTTGTACATGGAAATTCGATGTCTAACTCAGATTCTTGAAATCACATTTGGCTTACTGTAATTTAAAGCAAACAGTGTGAACAGTCAACAACCTCAAGGCAATCAGCACAACAAAAAGCATCTGAGGATCACTTATACTACTGAAATGCTTCCAGGGCAGGCAGGAACCATGGAAGTCTTTGGCCAATTTTCTAAAAGATTCTCATCTGTCACTGACATTTGTCTTAATTTCAGGAGCAGCAATCTGGCTGGAAGTTACTCAAGGCGAACTATTTGTACAATGAATGTGGCACTGGGGTAAGATCTGAAGGACAACAAGGCATTTCCATAAGCTTTCATATCTATGTCCTCTGGTAAGTACAGAGCCCATGAAAGTGACCAGTGAAATGCCCAGGGGCTATTTTCACAAAAAATAGCCTTAAAAGAACCCAAATTGCAAATGTAGTGTGTAACTGCAATAAGAAGCATGTTTTTTAAGAAAAAACCAAATCTTTAAAACTTGTATATATACACCTATATACACACACACACATATAATAAGCATTTCACTCCTTTTGGAAGCAAGATAAAACAAGAGGATAGTGATCTTCTGTAGCTATGGAACAACAGAACTCATATCTATCGATTACTAGCTTCGTTTCAAACCCTTTTGACAAAGTTAACATCATTTTAGGAATTAGATTGGCAATCCCAACTTTAGCTATGAAGAAATGCTTTCTTACCTAATATACACTTCACTATTTGAAGGAAATATTTCAGTAAACATACAGTTTTATCTTTAGTTCATCCAAGTCTGGCCCAAAGATCCTATAAAGGAAAGTTATGGCTGACTTGTAGCTATCAAAGGAAACTATTCAATTTAATACATAACTGAAATGGAAATGGCTGCGCACAGATCAGGTGTACCTTGATTTACAAAGGCACTGCCATCTAAAACAGTGCTGAATGAGGTTTTAGTTCAGCTCTGATGTGGTTTATGAAGATAGGAAAGGAAGAATCAGAAGGCTGTGCTGCAGTTTTCTTTTAGGAAAGGTCTCAATCTAAAAAGCTGCTACTGGGTATAAGCAGTGATCTCTCAATGAAGGAGAAGAGAATCCTTTATCTTGTGAAACTCCAAGAGCAACGGTCTGATCCGCTAGATAACAAAGACTTTGAAGAATCTTTTTTTAAACCTCTGTGTGGATTCCACACTGGGCTGTACCACCTTCATCAGCTACAATGACTTAGGCCAGAAATATCACGTTATCTTTTTTAGAGGTCAATTTTAGGTTTTGTCTGAGAACAACTGCTGCATCATGTACTACAGGTGTTCTAAGGACACCTGATTTTCATTCCAATCAATGATAAAGCTGATGTGACTGCTGATTTTTAGCAAAAAATAATCCATCTACGAATTTTTGGTAAATTTAATATATTAGTATTTGCTAGCTCCTTTTGAACCGTCATATGTGCATCCTGGCACCAAACAGAAAGAAACAATCACATGGATAAAACAACACCAAGTTCTTTTGTATGAGAGATGGTTTTCAGCCTTCCAAGGAACTGAGTATTTTGAAAGTGGTGTTCAAAGGGAAAAACTAACCTTTCTAGTGATAACTTGAAATACATTCAGCCCTGTTTTGTGGTTATGTTATCAATCTTTAGCAGCTATGCTACATTGCAAAGTAAGGAAATAGTGTATCTTCATTTAATTTGCTTTCAAGACACTCCCCCCCCCCCCCCCCGTAATCTGACATTTTTAAAGCTTATCTTATTTTCCAGGTCATCAATTTGGTTTTTCAGTGAGCTTACTTTTGTTGGCATTCTCAGTTAGAGAAGTGTCACGTTCATCGATTGCTATCTACGTCTTCTGTTTTCCGCTAAGCCTTTGCAAGCTTAACTGAAGATTTTAAACATCTTTTCCGTGCACATATTTTAGCCTGAATTAACACTAAGCTCTTACTAATGCCCGAAGAGTTAACACAAAACAAGTATAGTATCTCCTCTGTTACGTCTCCTGCTTGTGGGAAAAATGGAAGTTGACAATCCTGATTCTCACCTACTGGGATATTAAAAACAAAAGACAAAACCCTTAAACAAAAAAAATTAACTTCATTTTTTGGCACTATAAAGCCTCACTTGGTCTCTTTAACAATATTAAAAATTAAGTAAAAAACCCAGATAACTTAAGGCATCAAATTGCATCAAGGTAACTGAATATAATAACTGAAGGATAAAGATATCTCCTGTCCAGTGTTCCCACAATGTATTTCTCCACATCTCAGTGTATTTTCTTTGAAATTTGTAGAAACTATAGAACAATATTTTTAGAAAGAAGAAATTCCAATTCTAAAATTTGGAAATTTCCAATTTTCACCTAGGAAAATTGTGAGATACGGTTTTAGCCAATATCAGCACGACTTGCAGAAAAATAGAGTAAATGTACTTTTTGGAATAAGTGAATGAGACAGGACAGAATGACCAATTGCCTTCAATGGTAAGGGCAGAAGTATTTCAGTAATAGTGCAAAAACATAAAATGTTGTCACAGCACCATCTCTAGGGTAGTCTTAAGAACAAGTGCCAACTCTGACCGCAGCCATTAGCCTGTTATTGCCCTCTTACCACTGAGATAAGCAGATGCTCCTTCCTGACTGGTCCCCCTGTCAGATCAGTGAATTGATCTGGCTGAAAAAGAACTGCGGAGTTATTTTTCCCTTGGATCACTTCCCCAGTCTGGCTCACCACAGGTGACCACATGAACTGTCTTGCCAGCACAAGAGCAGGGCACTAAGGAGGTGGGAGAAAGTGAATCTCCTGATGGCAATGTATTTGGTAATGCTGCTAAAAAAAGTGTTGGTACCTCATTTTCTCTAGGTTCCCCTGGAAATAACAGAAAAAATGGGTTCCTCTAAAGGGAGGCTGAGAGCACAAACTTCTCTAATTCTTTGACTTGCTCTTTAAAGCTGCCTACTTCTCCTCATTTATTTTAGGGTAAGTCTAGACAGACTAGACTCCTATCAAGGGTTATTCTAGCCCTGGGTATATTCACCACTGTCTTCAGCCTTATGCTGTAATATGCACTGTAAATACAGGGACACCCCCTTTTGTCATCACCCACACCCCTGTGTTATTGTGGTACTGTACATCTTGCAGAGATGCTGAATGCTTACAGCTCCTACTGACTT
Source organism: Theristicus caerulescens (assembly GCA_020745775.1). Classification (NCBI taxonomy): domain Eukaryota; kingdom Metazoa; phylum Chordata; class Aves; order Pelecaniformes; family Threskiornithidae; genus Theristicus; species Theristicus caerulescens. The sequence continues at coordinate 28,951,437 of CM036566.1, read as the reverse complement.
TAATAGTTTGTGAAAGTGCTTAATGTTTCTGAAACTCACACCCACAATTTCTACTGGGATTTTTTTAAACCCTATTTGTTAATTTTTTTTTTTAAATAAAATTCTTGACCCTGAGATTGCAGTTCATCCAAGTCTGCAGAAATAGACAGTACACTAAAGTCTTGGAGACCATCCTGTCTTGTATTTGGGGCAACTACTTCAAATGTAAATCTACAGAAACCAGCTTTACATCATACTATGATAAACCCTGTCAACACCTTACATTACAAAACCCAAACCTGCCCAAGTCTGACAAAAGGCAAACAGTCTGAAAAGTAGTCCTGATCTTCATGAGAATGCTGTATCAGCGTTCCCAAGATGTCATACAGAAGTGATTTAATTACACCTAGTGCAAATGGTCACTCTTGGTTAGTTTAAGACATAGTTATTTTACCTTAAGGCAAGCAGCAATCAGTTTATAGTAAACTCAAACTATGCTCACACTGAGATTTCTATTAAAGTAAACTTTAAAACCATTTTCACTAAAAATCACTGCAACTTTCTTGTATAGACAACAGAGAAAGAAAAACAAAGACCACTGCCATGACACATTTTCTGAGGCTCACACATAGCTCAAACTTTACAAAATTTTTAATTTCCTACCACTAGGTTGTTACAATGAATTAAATAATGCAAGTTTGAAACTATTTGGAATTGGTTTGTATAACAACATTGGAAGACATATTCTAATACATCGACAGCTGTGGTCTGTACTGAGGGAAATGCATACTATGCCCATGTGACTGATTGCAACAAAGGACTCCAGCCCTCTTAGGGTATGCACTGTCATGAGCTGCAGGAACTCAGTGGTATGTTGAAAACAATGCATATCTGGAAATAAACACAGTTCTTCGTGTTCAGGGACAACCAAGAAATGTGTACCCTTGATAAGGGAACAAACAGACCTTTAAACCAACAGACAAACCTAAAACGTTTAACTACCATGAACTTATAGGAGTATAATAAATATCTACTGGCCAAATACTTTCACAGAAATTGAAACAACGAATCATTTTAGTAAATTCTGATGTAAAAAAAAAAAAAAAAGAAATAACTGAACAAAACTGTCAGACAGAAATAGAGCAACCAGCTCTACTTAATGCAGTACTGTTAGGGGACAACCTATATCGCTAAAGGCCTTGCAAAATGGAGATAGATTATTTTATAGATATTTTAATTCTATTATTACTTTTTTTATATGGTTTATTTTGGGAGTGCTGCAGTGATGTTGCAGTGTAGCATCAAGTTAATTAGCATCTCTTGTATTCTTGAGTACGTGAGATAAAGTTAGCACACCACCTTTTATGAGTCACAGATCTTTTAATTTCTATTATACTTTTCAGTAGTTGCCTTCTATTTCTGCAGAGGAATTCTTTAGTTTCCTATAACATAAGAACACTTTCTTAAACTAGAAATTCAGGAAAATATATTTGATTCAATGTAACATGGCTATTGTGACATTTTAGTGAATCTGCAATACAAACTCCAAATATCAGGTACTGTTTCTAGTATTTTTTTTTTTATCCTGATATCTAATATGCTTTAAGTTACCTAAATTAAATATGCTTTGAAAAAATTACACTTAATGTAATAAAACTCGTTAATTTCTTCCCTTTTCAGCAGTATATACAGGACAGTTCACAACTGAACAAGTGACCAGAAGAGATGAGCAGATTACCTGGGGATTTTCTTGGGAATCTGAGGTGGTGATGAATGGCTTACTATTTTCTGTTCAGAGCTCTCTGGAGACTTTTCCTGCATTTCTCCTTTGTCTTTTGCTAGTGCACTTGCGATAGCAGACTCCACTCCACTCTTGTGTTGATGGTCAGACTTTGGTTCAGCTTCTGCCGGTTCACATCTATACATGAAAACAATCGATGGCTTCTCACTGGAGTCTGACTTTGCCTCGCTGAACCAGTGATGACGCTGAACTGGAGGAGGGGGAAGCATATGTATAACAGTTCCATCAAGACCCACCAACTTTCCTTTCTCTCTCTCTTTCTCTTTGTCTTCCTCATCATCAGTTTTCCTGCGGCGGAAGAAGCTCTTAAACGATATCCAGCGTTTGGGTTTCGCATCAGCAGCTCGACGTCCTTCTGAATGAAGGATTGACTCAGCCTCTGTCGACCTGGTGGGACTGTTTGGTTTGGTCCAATTGCTGAAATGTCTTTGCAACAAGTTACTTGCATGATAGGGTGAAGAAGTGGACCGCGGAGGAGGAAATGGCGGCGCTTGCTCTGTTTTGGGACTTGTGGTATTTGGGGTGGCTCTTATTGGCTTTGGAGAGTGAGTGGCAACTGGCTGTGAAGGTGACTCTTTCTGCATTTTAATGGCAGTGTTTTCAACCGTCTTGGATGACTCTATTTCAGACTGTGACGTAAACAGAGATTTGGGTCGTACCAGGGTGTTTTTAGTAGCATCTGCATCAGGGGGTAAAGAATACAGTTCTTCTACGCTACAAGACTTGGGTCCAGACTGAGGTGTTTCTGGAGGAGACTGCGGAGGCTGGATAGAAGCCACAATCTGTGAAAGCACCGTGCTTGCATTCTCTCTGCCGCTGCTGCTGCCAACAGAAGCCTCTGGTGTTACGTCTATTTTTGCTGCAGGCTCTTGTGTTGTCTTTTGAACTCTCGATGGGGAGCTGTGGTCAGAACTATGACTTCTCTGTGGTGATATCTGACTTTTACTGAGACAGCTATTAAACTCTTGGACCTTCTGAGCCACAGAACCCAGCCTGCATTCAGGGCTATTAGTCACCCCCTTCACTTGGGAAAATTCAGTGGGTTTACTTCCTACGGCTTCAGTCATTTTGCTTTCTGTTTCTATTTCTTCATATGTGTGGCTTATTACACTAGTAGTTTTATCTTTGATGGATAGCTCTCCACTGGTCCCTAGGAAACTTTTATAGATAGCCAGGTTATCATATGCATTTGGATTGATTACAATAGGAACTTTAATAGCATTTTTGGAACTCTTAGCATAAGTGGGCTCATCATGAATGATAATAGGAAAAGGTGGCATGCCAGCATTATTGTAGCTGTTGAATTTTATCTCAGATAAATTGGGAGACTTAACCGGGATAGTTTTTGAAGAAATGTTTGTAGCTGTAGGTGAAGTAGGAGCTGACTTGTGGCTTGTCTTCCTGGGAGGAACAGAAGGTCCTGAGCTGTTAGCAATTAACTCCACCTTAGGTATCTTCTGTCTTGGACTAGTACTAGAAGTCCATACTTCTTGATATCTGATTGCACTGGATTTTTTCAGATTAGTATTTACTCGTACAGGTGACGCTGCAGAGGATGTAATAGGTGTGCCTGGAGTTACTGGTGAGCTTGGGTTAGATGATGTATTTTTGGTTTCTGAGGTTTCAGTCTGATTCTCCTTACATTCATTGGTCATGGCAGCTGATACATCTACTATGGTATATGGCTTGCAAACTGGTTGTTCCATATTCACCACCCTGTAAGGTTTAGCTTGCTCTTCCACAGGCACCAAATTTATAGTTACAGCCTGACCAGCAACATCTGAAGAACTTTTATTCTCTTGCTTATCAGTCTGCACAGCAATTTTGCCATCCTTCTCTTCCAGTCGAAGTGCAAGGACTGCCTTGTGAGTTTCTGGACTTTTCAGAACATTTCTGGGAGCTTTTGACACATCCTTCACTTGTTGATTATCACAAAGGCTTTCATATTCTGGTTCAATCAATTTGAGGTCCTGAGGAGTACTAGGAGATAAGCCTCCATTACAGAGCTTCTGTGAAGAACTGCTGGTTGTTCCAGAACGAGACTCTTCTGTCAAAGAAGAATCAGGAGATGTAGAATCAGAAGACACCATGCTCTGCATGCTCTCTTGCCCATAAAGAATTACAGTCTCTTCCCCATAACCATTTAAAATTTCATCGTAACTGTCGTCATAATCTACTGCACAGATCCGCTGGAGAGACTTGTTTCTAAGGGGCACAGTATTCCATTTTTTGTCAACACAGAACTGAACAGGAGATAGGGTGTTAGCTCTAAAATTAGCAAAGCGAGGTTGGCCCCTCATACGAATTTCCATTGCTAGCAACTCTTCATCACTTTCATCCCAGCTTTCATGCTCTTCTTGCATGCTGCCAAAAAATGTGTCATCCTCACTCTCATCTCCACTAGAGAACTCTGGGTAACAGAAACGTCCACCTTCATTACTTATTACTTCAGTGCTTCCACTCAGAATAACGTGCTTACTGTGTGAATCCTTCATTCCACCCATCATGCAGCTTGGAGGGATCTTTCTTTCTAATGATCTTTTATAACAATTATTTATCCTTCCCAAGAAGGTTTCTCTTGAGTTCATTTCATTTCCAGTTAGCTGAGGTGTGGTATCCAAACCCGCAATCTCCTTCAAAACTTCTGTCAGTCCATTATTATTGTTATTTGGTATCTTACCTACACCATCGTTGTTGCCATAAGGCCTATGAACATGGCTATAACCTTCAATTTCATCTTCATTATTATTGTTCAGTGGTTTTTTGTTCAGGACAGCTTTGTTTCGGTTCCAACCTGCAGGCACCGGTTTATTCTCACAATGATCCGGTGTGCTGATTTCGCCACATACACCCTGCCCATCTACTACCATCATGGTGGGTTTCACAGCTATAGTGGGTTTCTTTGCCACAGGTGGTCGGAAATTTCCTGTGTTTCTCCCACGATGGCTGTTACTTTGGTTTGCATTGGTTTTCAGATTTCCATGTGAGAGGGTTTTTTTTTCAGATACTGGGGGTAACTGATGCAAGCTTTTGGGCTTGAAGCAGTTCTTACATTCACCAGGTTTCCAGACGTGTTCAGTGAAAGTGTTGCAAGCAGACATCTTCCCAGAGCTTTGCGCTTGATGCCGTGCTGTTCAGTGCATGGTAAGAATTTCATCCGTATGTTTCCACTCTGTTCACTTAAGTAAGGCTAGTGTTTTGAGCAGTGATCATTCTGAAACACAAAAGAGAATGAGGATAAGAACGGGGGAAAAAACAGGTTGATCGTTATACTACTTCTACAGTATGAATGACTCAGAATAAGCAAGTAGCCTTTTGCTGATGTCTTAGCTCTTTTTACGTAAATTTACAAAACTATGTAACTGAAATGCAAAAAAAGTTGCAAATATCATTCTTCTCGTACATAAAGAATTAAAACCTTGGCAGCTAAGCTCTGTATTACTGAAAGCAGAGAGAGAGAGAGAAGTGGCAATGACTGAGACTTTAGAATAATTCTCTTGACTAGTTCAGGACCATTGACCTTTAATTTTGCCCAATAAAACAAATGCTAGGAAGAGGATATAAACCCAAAGATTAGTGCACATTGCTTTCAACATAACTTCTTAAACATGAGACAGGAAAGTAAGAGTATGGTTACTCTCCTAAATGCAGCTGAGATCATTTGTTTTAGCTTCGAATGTGAATGAGCTCAGCTTAAGTGACAAAATATGTTCAAGCAGTTCCAAACTCTGCCATTTTAGCACTTTTTTCATCAGAGTCAACTTATAACTGGACATGTATTTTGTTTGAAGAGACAGGCTGGACTGCAATCTTGAAAAAGTCAGATAAAAATACGGGGGAAATCTTTCTAGAAAGTCACTGTTTCTTCTCCTTTAGCTTACAATAGTGGCAAACAAGCCATTCTTATATCCTCAAAGCAAAGCTATGGATTTTTAGTCCCTGATTTGTTTCACGTGTAGCTTTTCTGCCTCCCTCCCCTGATATAACAATTGAAAAAGAATTGAAAATCTTTTTAAAGTGAGTCTTTTTACTTCCTGAAACGATCAGCCTTAAGTAAAAACCAAACATGAATCTGCTGTGCTTTAAAGTCATTGGAGTATCCAGGATTTGAGAGTTTCATGAATTAATGCCTGAAGATTTTAAGCCTTCTAAGCCAAATCCACAAGTCTGGTCTCTTCGTCACTGTTGCATAACTCAAATTGTTGGAGACATTTTACAGAGGTGAAAGAATCCGTATGTCCACCTCTACTTCTGTAAACACAGGCATTGATAATCAATAATTTCATATTCTTACAGGATGAAAATATACATGCTTATCATATAGGTACACTGTAAGGGTATTGCTAAACCCATTCAGTTAAAGATGCAGCTCTCTATAGAGCCCGTGGTTAGTAACTCAGCAGCAGGATGGCTATGCTGGAATTCACCACGGGCACAACTGGTTTTCATCAGTGTAGCAAACAATAGAAAGCATTAGTAAAACTGACACTTGTATGAATTTATCAGTCTCCTCACGTACTGCTCTGTGTTTTGGCAAAGGGCTGTCCTATGCTGGAAAACTCTAATAGAGCAATCCTGTTCCAACACCAGATGGGGCTGAAGTCTAACTGTATTAGAGCATCTTCAGACACATTGTGGTACCAGGGCTATCATATTTCATATGCTGACTAAATATGTTTCCAGACAAAGCTTTTTGCCAAAAAGTCAGTGCCAAAAGCTTTCTCTGTATGACCTAAGAGATAGATAGTCTGCCAGATAGAGATCTACCCAATCTTTCAGCCTTTGTTTTATATATACAGAGTAAAATGCCTTTGCATTATTTTTGATCTCTGCCAAGATTTGTTGCTTCAATACTTTGCAAGCCCATATATTGTAAGCAGAAAAATTATATTAAGAAATAATTCTCCTAAAATCAGAGAGAGCGAGCGCACATACTAGAATTTTATACCCTGGTTAGCTGCTTCCTTTCATGTATTTAACAAATAAAAGGAGTAAAGTTACACTAATGGGAATCTAAACTAAATGTTTTCTTGGAAAATATATTTCTCCGCTACATAAGACCTCTGAACAAACAATTTAAACAAAAGGGTTAGTGCATACGTGTGTGGTTTTTAAGATTTAACTGGGTGATATTATTTCTCCAAAACCGCATGAACTGCACTTGCTTTAGAATCCTATCACAAACCAGACAGCTTTATGGCATTCCAGGCTAAGCACTTTCTGCTAATAATGGGGTAGAAATGAGAAAGCACTCTATTGCACACCTTCATCTGACTACATTTTTATGTTTTACCACTGGCTGTACTCCCTCTCATTTGCTCAGATACACTGATACTAATCAGTTTTCCTCTAACCCAAATGAGTGCTACACTCAACATATGAATGTGAACTACAGGAAACTTAGCAGAACCACAACACAATGCTCCAGTCGGAGTAAAAACTACGGCAAGGTCATAGCTCTGTGCAGACATACGTCTCATATCCCAGGAGTACCACCTGCAGCAATTTGGCTTAAAAATAAAATACATGTTGACACGTCTGTGTAAATGCAGACCTGTAACCTGTACACAGAAAATATCTAAGAAATGTACAGATATTTTAGGTCTTTTGCACTCCAGTACCTAATGGAAATGGTTTAAACACAACCACGCTCTCTAATGTGATTTTTGACACAGCCTGCAAAACAGACAAGAGCCACTGACTTCTCAGGTTTATAACTACAGCTGGGTTTCCAATTGGCTTCAGCACGTGCAGGATGAGCAGTTCCTGTAGCGTGCTCTGACACTGCCTGCAGCTCTAACAAAGAGGAAATACGCACCTTCAAACAAGAGGAAATGTATGTTAACAAAAGAATTCCAACATTGTGCTACTTCTACACTTAAAATCAGAAGCACTCCTATGCTATTTCAAATTAAATTCATACTGACCTTTATATGTCTAAACAAGTATTTGCATTCTGACAAAAAGTCAGGCAGTTTCTTCATTGCTGTACAACTAAAAGCAATTTTTCTGATGTTTTCCTCTCCCTTTTAAGAAAATACATTTACTGTTTCAACTACAGATTCCCTGTTATGAGTGGTAATTTTAGTGAGAGTGATTATGAGTGATAACAGAAATGAAATCTTCTTTCAGTATTAAAAAATGCAAAACATTCTTCACATGTTCAGGCCATCACTTCCATTGCTGTTAACAGCAGCTGCAACTTGGTAGGGGGCAGCAGAGTCCACTGAAGGTAAGGAAAATGCACACAAATACTAGAAAATAATATCCTGACATTGTTCATTTCTCGGTTCTTACCCTACTCTTCAAAACAAAGAAGGTCAACGAGAGATCCAGGCAGTCACACACCAGATCTCTTAAGCTGCTATAGTGATTAGGTGTCTTTTCTTCCCTAACTTCCCTGCTTCCATGACAGCCCATTTAACTGCTAAGGAATGGGAATGTGGACTCTGCAGAGCTCCTGGCTCTTCTGACATGAGTAGTTCAGATGACAGAACTTACGTGAATATACTCAATCTCCGCAGAATCAAGGCAATAACAACCTTAGATGTTAAATACAAGCCAGCATTAGGCTTCTAAAGAACACATTAACAGTAAATACGTAATATCAACATTGTGCACTTCATCCCTCTATCTCAACACCTTTTATGTAAGTTGATAAACATAACTATTGGCAATTTATACACGGAAACACTGCAGTGCAGTGACGCTAAGTAACTAAAATTCACCAAGTGAGTCACAGTGACAGGAACAAGTACAGACAGACAAGTTCTGCTCCTAATGTGCTGCAGCCAGCAGATCGTGATACTTCATTCACTAAATGGTTGAGTCAGCACAGATAGTTTATCAGCTTTAAAGGCCAAATCACTCTTTGTGTAAATGAGACTAATGCTCCTCATTTCAGCAGATACACAACTGCACACAGGAGGGCTCAGTCTGGCTCTGTTAACTTGATATCAAACAAACAGAAACACACAAGCGTATTTCACTTTCCAGGTCAGAGGGAGAAGATGACAGATTCAGAGTTGCAGTGCAGAGATGAAGTAATCAGCTGAGATATCCTCATGTCAGGAAGCTGAACCTTGCATAGAAACGCAGAAGTATTTTTGTGGCTCTTATTTGTGGACATGGTCTTTGCTGAGTGCACAAAGATAGTAATAAACATGCATTTCAGGCATTTTCCCTTTGTTCTAAGTAATTTCAGGCTGGCAGGTCTCCCTTAGATGCATGCTGGCTGAATCACAATGAAGGCCTTCTCCAGTAATACTTTATACTAACATAATCCAATTAAAAGGAACTTAATTGGTGTGCAACATTCCCTACAATTTCAACATTTTAAAAATGAATAGTCTCAGTAAGTACCAGATGGTGACATGCACTAATTAATCAGGCCTGCTCAATGAATGAGCATATTAAAATGAATGCACCTATTAGATGTGTTTTCAATGCTGTATGCTGCAGAAAAACTCCCCTTAAATGAATGCCTGCTATATTACTGAGCAATATGCACAAGTGTGCATTTCATCATTTGTAATTGTAACGCTATCACTCTTTGATCTCTCCTTAGATCACTAGATACTTGGTACAGATTTCCTTTTGTTTGTCCTCCTCCAGGGAAAAGGCATTTATTTAGCTTTAGCATTGCTATCCATGAAAACAGGCCTGCAATTTTTATGCTGCAGAATAAATTGCATTGATCAGCCTTCTTATCAGACAACAGTCCAATAAATTGCTACTGAACCACCCACGAACCTCTCACGATTGGCAGGCATGTCCTCAGACTGAGAAACTCAGCAATGGGAATCCAGCCTAGGTTTCCTATATAGGAGCGCCCAAACACCACAAAACCACTACGGCTTTGTGGCTTTGTCTGAACCACTTATAGGGATCTGGACAGTCACTGATCATCATAAACTACAGTGTAAGTCTAACATAACAAGAGTAAAATAATGGTTACTCTTTGCCAGTATCTGATTTCCCTTCTTTTAAACTTTAATATAATTGTAAACATTTTAAGAAACTTTTTTTAAAAACTGAAGCACTCCAACTTCACACATACTGTCCTGCTCGGGTGGCAGTGGGCTGTGGAAACGCTCCATCTCCCAGAGAGTGTCAGGACTGCCTGACTCGGGGCCAGTGAACCATCTAGCACAGACAACCAGGACCACAAACAAATGTGACGTGCTAATTAGGTTTTTTTCTCCTTCATGCCCTAAAAAAACTTCTTAAATTTTACATCATTTGTCCAACTTCAAAGGAAAGCAAAATCCCAAGTGAAGCTAACTGCAACATCTGTTAGATACATGAAATATAACACAGAGAGAACAACTTCGCAGCCAGAGAAGTCATGGTCCCAGTTTGAAGGCCTGTTGAGAAACACACAGGTTTACATTCAGTACCCGGAAGCACTGTGCTTTGAATAATCTTGCAGCAGGTATTAATGAAATGTAAAGGGGGTGGGGGGGTGGAGGAAGAAAAATAGATGCCATATAGTACCACAGCAGAGTTTGGAAATAAAAGCTAAAGTATCAATATTAAAAAATGTGAGTAGCACACTCACAGCACTTAACAAAGGTCAACGAGCATTTTATAATATTGATTTTTGTAGGGAGGAACAGTGACTCCCAATTTGGTGAAAGATCGAGACATAGAACCTGGCTCTTAAGTGTGATGCCCAGTTCAGTCACGGCACTTACTTCATGCGAGATATGGCAAGAAAAAATGTGAAACTAAATAATGGCAAACGGCATTATGGACTGCCACAATTTTATTCCCAAAGTGGACTAATATTCACCAAATATCAGATCATTGTTGTAAAAGCCAGAACTGTGACTATGGCAGATAGCACAGGTGGAAATTTCCATAAATGCTAGACATTGTCATTTCTGTTAAAAAAGAAAAGTTCTATCTTGTTGCAGATCGTTTTTTCTTTTTTTCCTTCCAGTCAGAACCGAGTGCCCTGGTAACTGTCCAAGGCCATAAAATGACAGTTCTGCAGAAAATGCAATGAATCTGCAGTCGATATTAAGGAGGCAATGACCTAGACTAAAAGGTTGCCAACTTACTTTGGAACCCCTCTTCAGCACCATGCTGCTGAGATATCAGGGGTATGATGGATGGAGAGGAGAACAGAATCACTTCTACCTGAAGTACTGAAAAAAACCTCTAGTTGCAACCTTGCTGCAAGACAGTATGAAACAATCAAGAAAAAAACTTCAAACTATTTCTGTTTTTAACCTCCCATGCTATATTTTCTCTTTCATTTAAAGAGAGTTCAAATTACATAAATATTTCATAAAACTGAGTGAAGGAAACCCTTTAATGTTTTTTATACCTAAAACCTGTAAGAATAAAACATGATAGAAATAACCAATCAACTGGAGCAAAATTCTGCCTAGGGGTAGACAATCGGTAATGCTTCAGAAGAAAACAGGCATTTCTTTACAATTTACCTAACCCAAACAGATAATGCCAGAGAGCAGGGAAAAGGCAAGAAATACGCTCAGGATCTGCCTAGGTAATCTGATTAGATTCTGCATCATCACATTCAGAACACAGAAAACAATAATAAGGACAAGCTCTCACATTTGGTGTTGAGGCCCAATAGACCAGCCAAGGCATGTATTTGAATACAAACTCTTCTGAGTTCCAATAATAAGAAGAGATTCTTAACTGGAGAAAACTATTTCCTTTCCAAAAGGAAAAAAATAATCATTTAGCATTAATAAAACTTAAATTTATAATGACCATTCAGACATACATATATATGATCATATTATTGAATATCATTCAGACAGTGGTGCACAGTATATTCTTTAGGAGTACTTTTTACTTGCACAGAAAATTAGTTTTCATTTTTTACTTTTTTTAAAAGAAAAGCCCAGTAAGATAAGTCAGACTTATAAATAGTTTGTTTACCTTGCTTCCTAAAAAGGGCTGTGTACAACATTCCAAAAATCTAGCAGCAAATTAAGAGTAAGCACATCAGGTGATGGGAACAAGCATGATAATGATAATTTAAAAAACACTGTCCTCAATTTCAGTGCTTTTAAGTTTGTCCCAACTCTATTTAAGCAAAATTACGAGAATTAAGCTCTTCACAGTGTATTAAAAATGCAGTGGTATGACTATACCTTGACCAATATAATTACCTTTGATTTACTTTCCCGGGCTCACTTGAAATCCTGCCCTTTGATCTTTTTTGCCCACTGTTTAAGCACATGAAAACATCTAGAAGAATAAACTTTACCAAACCTCTCCAGAATACCTGAAAAACATTATACTGCTTCTATAGTTACAAAACCCAGTAACAGTTTTGGTTATCCTTCTGCTGAGCTTGAGAATGAAAACAGTGTATGTCATCACTGTATTATTGAATCCATCAATTCTGCGACTTCAGTTTACTTAAAACTTTCTCCCTTGGACTACTGCAACCTCTGGCTCCAAAGATCTTTACACTGAACCCCTGATGCAGCAAAAACCACAATTGCCAAAAATATATTAATTTCAGTTTAGGAAAGTAACTGGTAGATAGCAAAATAGAAGACAGCATTAGAAAGGATATGAAGGATCTTACTAAAAAGTAGCCAAAGAAACAAAACACTGTAGTAGTAGAAGCAGATAACTTATGAGAGAATTAGTGGACTGCAGCCAGTGTAAGAGGTCAGCTATAATACAGAAGATAAAACACATTGCAGAGAAGCCAGATGATTACTCTCCATCAGTCTCAACCCCTTCCCCAAGGTCCTTATAAGTTTATTTAATAAAGACTTGAGAGAATTAAGTTTAAAAATAAAACACTATCAGTCATTATAAAAAATAAGATATTAAAAATAACTGACAAATTAAGAGCAATGGCACAGTAGGGCTGGACTGCATAAAGCCAAGAACTGTGGAGAAACTTGAGAACCAGGTGGCTGAGCTACACGTAAAATTATGTGGCCCTTTATCATCGGAGCCAGTACAGCAAGGAGCTAAGCACAGTGTGAATGGGACACGGCTTTTATCATGACTCCTGTGAAGGAAACTTGCTCTTCTTCCTACCAAACAATGAAATAATGGGCAAAAGAGAAATGATGGTTTTATTTAAAGTTTTTAAGAAGTTCTCACAAATTACTAACTGCAGGACATGCAAACGGTGCAACAGAATACGCAAGGCAACAAGCAGATTACTTGCTTTCAATGTAAGAAAATCGATTACATGATTTACTGAATGTCGTGTTGTGTTCAGTTCTACTTATGACATCTCAGGAAGAAATGCAGCATAAAATAACCACAAAAATATTTTAAGGTATGAAAAGCTTTTCATATTAAGTGAAACAAAAAGATTAGGATAGTTTAGTTCAGAATTGAGACAAATAAAATAATATTATATTAAATGATCCATCACATAAAGAAGATAGATTGGGTGTTCCCATTTAGTGTCTGTCTCAAAAAAAGACTAACAAGCCCAATGCAGCATATTTAAATCAGTAAAAAGAAAGTTATTCCATGTAAAATGCTTCCTGAAACAAGCTGGCACTGAGATCAAGAGCTCAGCTGGATTCAGAAAATGATTAGACATTTATACATAGGATGAAACACTGACGGTTTTATTAGGTGGGGTAAACCCAAAGCTTCCAATTTCAGTGCTTAAACAAAGCATTAACTATTTGAGTTGAGCAGAAAATTCACTCATTAGCAGATTATTTCTTTATTGTCCATTTAGGAAGTTTGGGCAGCGTGAAGGACAGGGCCGCTGCTGGAGTCCGGGTGCCAGACCACAGCCAGCGCTGCTCCGCTGCAGCACGCTTCCTGGCGCTGCGCTGCATGCAAGGTACCTGTCTCGTCAAATCGTGCACCAGCTGTCAGTCTCTTCACACTCGCAGATCCCCTTCTCCCTCTTCACTGGATCTGATGCACCGAAGAACCACAGAATACAAGATGTTGTCTTAAGGATTCCTGGTGCATACTCTTCCATCCAACCTGCACTACATATCCTTTCCACCTCTGTATGGCATGTCCCTTTTGTTTAGAATGTTACCTGTATAAGCCTTCCTTTGGCAAGGCCCTTCTCAAAGTTAATCTCTCTGATAACAACATGATTGATTCTGATTTTTCCTTTTTATCAGATCCTACTCTTTACTTTCAGTGTTTTTAGTTTAATGTAGCAAAATGATTAAATGGTGAAATAATACTAACATCCCATTATCTCCCAGCAGTAAGACCCTTCTCTTCTCCTCCCACACTTTGTTTTGTCACTCTTGTGCCAGGCTTATATCTCAGCCCTGGAAAAATTCTGTGTATTCTTCCCTACTTTTTATGACTACACGATCATGTTTGATATTGGGCACCTGGGACCTCAGGCTATAAACCACTTGGGCCAGGTGACTGTGTGTTACACTAGCCACGTGTCTTGCAATGATCCATACAAATCCATAGCAATGCATAAGTAAGATGGTGGTAATTACAAAGGTAAGGAAGCCAGATGGGAGTCTTACAAAACATTAGTACTGTTTGAATGTTGTCATACTACAAGATAGAAAAATCAGGATAAGATGACAAAGGAATGATATAAAAGGGATTTTTCTCTACAACTAACCTAAACAATTTAACTTTTGAAGACACATACGTTACTAGCTTATGATAGAAAATATAAATAAATATAAACTACATACTGATATCTCATTCACTACTTGGTGGAGCAAGTGCCTGGAGAGGGCTTGAATCTTTGTAAAAACTCCTTCAGTTTCCCATTCCACAGCAACCATCTCCTCCCACTGCCTTCCACTTGGTGCAGTCATTTTGCCTTGTTCCTTGCATCTGTGATCAAAGACAGACATTCTAATTTGAGGATCTCTTTGATAATCTTGAGAAGCTAGCTATAGGTAATTTTTTGGCCATCAAAGTTAGTTCAAGCAGCTTATTCTCACTCAGACTATTCTTCTAATTAGTATGTCATTTATTCATCCCAATAAGCTACTTTACCAGTCATGATGAATGCAAAAAATTTTAATCTGGAGTCATAAGCCACAGCAATGAAATGAGTGACAAGCTATAAGTCAGAAAGCTAAAGATATTATTGCTTACTAGTGTCGAAGTTAAAAAGAAAACAATGACTGTTTACAACAGATATTCTTAGGCACTCCTTATGCTTTGCCTAGAATCCATCCCCATAAAATGGGAAGCCACTGCTGATGAAAATGCTATTAGGGATAAAAAGCAGCATCATAGGTGAAATTTTATTCACAAAAGGAATTAGCAGATACTGAAATCGTATGGTTTTAGCATTCATAATAAACAAGAACTGATTTTTTACTTATTCTGATGAGTGAGTGTTGTGTCTGACCACCTTTTAGGATAACACACCCCCAAACATCAGGATTGTGTTCTCTGTAGTTTCTCTATGCATTACCCTGCATGGATTTCCACTACACAATCCTGCTTGCAAAGCAGTAGCAGTCAGAGGTAGGAAACAGTGGTATTTCATAACTGTGTGCACACAGGTTCTCACAGAGAGCTCAGTTGTACAGACGGAACAAGGCTTCTGCTGATATAGAGCCTTCTGCTGCTTTTTACCATTTGGTACCAAAGTGGATTTACCATAATGGTATCAAATACAACTACCTACATTATAAATGATTCACCAAGTATAAAATCCTAGTATGCTTGTAACAGCAGTGTAGAAACAGACCCAAAAGCCAAGAAAATCAATACCTTCATTAAAAACATTGTGTTGTGGACCACTGAGAAGAACCCAGTAGTTTTTATGCTCTGTAGCCTGATTATCAAGTTAGCAATATCACAGGCCCTGGAAAATCTTCAAGTCCACAACACACCAGTGTTCCAGGCACCCTGGGAGGGGCTCCGTGATGCAGCTGTAACCCTCCGTGGTGACAGAAAACAACTAACAGCACAACACAGGGCACCTATCCGTCAGCAATCATCTCTTTAGGCTGCCAAAACAGACAGGATGTAGGGCAGGGAAAAAAAAAAGCCAACAAAACAGTAATTCATTTTAGTCCACAAAATCTGATTCCATACTTAAAAATAATCCATACATGGAAGAGCTATGCAGTGAAGGCATCATTAAATATAATCAAGGACAGAATCAGTAAGGAAATGTAATAGAAATTCTGTATGAGTTTTTATCTTTGCATTCAGTGACACTTTTTGCAGCTAGGGAATCTCCTCAATTTACTTCATGAGAGAAGAAATACCCTTCATTTTACAAAAGACAGCTGCTTAAACCTATCAGTATGTAAACCACTATGATCTCTACCCCAGTGCTCTATGACAAGGAAAGGGAAAGAAGGGATCGCTTACTGTTTCTGAGAAGGCTGACTTCATGCAGGCAAAACCTGCCCTAAGAACCAATCTGCTTTGTGGGCAGCAGGAGCATCCAGCCACTTAAAAACCAGAGGTGGCTTACCACAGAGAGCAACAGCACCCGGAGGTGAGCCTGGCACACCCGCCACTGCTCCCACAGCCCCTCCTGCTCCATGCCTTCCTACGAGCCCAGGGTGCCCACGAAGCTGTTCCTTCCACCTATGACAGCCATGCTGCCAGAGCACTCAGATGCTAATTAAGAGGCTGCTGATCATACTTGAAATCTAGCCAGTGCTCATTCATGGGTCAGGGCACAGTATGAAACAATAAAACTGAAGCACTGTAAACAAGCTCCAGCAAAGGAAAGAGAAAATCAACATGAACGTTTGTTTTCAGAAATGGTACTCTTAAATTCTTTCTTTAGTTCTTCTTTACAGATATAAATGTTTTCCTAAAGGAATTGATTACCAAACAAATTTTGCTACTTGTGCTTGACAGAATCTTAAAAACACAAAGCTTTTTCTATCCAGAAAGAACACAATGTGAATTTGCTAGTCTTGTACCGCTAAGATGACTCAATACTAATCTACAGGGATCTGGAAGGTAAAAGTAGAATCACGCTCATCTGAATTCTTTACCATTCAAAGAAGGTTTTTCTGTCAGTACGCTTTATTAGCGCAGAGGACCTCTACAAGTTCACCATTGTGCAGGAATGGACTTCACAGAAACCACACTAAGCCGAGGGCAATTACATTCCGTCACTGCCAACCCAAGTAAAACATGAAAGGCTGCTATTACCTGCCCTCTTGGAGGGTCTTGAGGGAGGTTTTATTCCTGCCATATGCAACACTATGCCATTTTGAACTGTTAACAATACTAAGAACCAGTCTAAGAGAGAGACCAAGACCTATGCCCTTGTCCACATAAGCAGCATCAAGTTGCAAGGCAGTAGCAATACTCTTCCCACTGCTCTCTGTTGAGGTGCTGGGCTCAGTCTCTGTAGACAGGTCAGGAGACAATATAAGTACTCCACTGAATGAGGAAAATCGCTCAGGAATCTAAATCACGCTTCCCCAACACTGCTTCCTCAACACAATGCACAAGGTGGTGGCTGTGTATGCCAGGTCTCCCAAGTATGGTCCACAGAAGAGACTACATGCTCTCTGTAGTACTTGATCTTGCAATTTATATAGGAAAAAAATCTGTACACCAGATTTCAAGGTTATAGGCTCAAACTTGGCTTAACAACACATGGTAGCATATGTTATAGTTACATAAACAGTACATGGGATCCCAACTGTTAGTCAAATGGTGAACTGCAATGGTAACTGCAACAGCTATACAACACAGTGTTACTCATTTCTTTTGCCCTCTTACTTAAGTAGTAGTATTGGTTCTACTTTGCCTTTCTTTAATTAAAAAAATGAGCAAATTGAGCTCTCAAGTATTCTCTGTTAAACAAGCTGCTCAAACCGTTAATCACTAGTGACTTTTGTGAATTGTTACTAGCACGCTCGGACTGTTCTCCAAAAGACAACACAGCATTCCTGGAGCTTCATACGGGTGACAAACACAATGCAAACAAACCCTTCCTACTCTTGAAATAGATTCCTCTGTATGTGGAGTCCAGGCACTGTCCTTTTAAGTCCAGAGTGCTAGCCAGAACTCATGGTAACGGGATGGTCATGACTTCCACAAGCTTCTGAGGATCTTCGCTTCTCTCAGTGGAGCCAGGCAAGCCTACTCTAAGCTCTCCACTCCCAGTTTACAGTTGCACATAATAAATACAAATTATTTGCTCAAGCTTTTTTTGATGTAATCAGTGAGGATCTCTGCTTTCAAACTTCCTGCTCTCCCTATTTACATTTTCTTTCAGACTACTCATAAAAAACCTCGACTAATTCTAGGACAAAGATTAATACATAGCATCTCATGCCAACTCGGTAACTAACTCCTACTTACAATCAGTTTGAGACCTATCACCTGTAGCCAGGCCTAATCCATATAATATGTACTGCATTTTTACCATTTTAGTTTCTTAATATCAATATAGAAAAATATGAAATTAAATTAAAACATACTATATTTAAAATTTAACCTTTTGTATACTTGTTAATGAAGATACCTATTCATAGCTCACTAAAATTCAGCATCTGGAAAGAAGACATACAAAGGCATGAGGAAGAGAGGATGTGTGGTTTTGCAAATACAATGAATTTGTGCTTTATTTTAAAGCTATTTTAAAATAAAGAAACCTTTTGGTTTGTAATAGTATCAGGCAGTTATTCAACAGAAAAAACAGTCTGAGCAATTTGCATAGAGAGTCAAGGTCTAATTTTTCAGATTTCTACAGAGATTTGTAGAAATATTTTTTAGCATAACTAGAAAATTAATTGCTATTAACTTCACCTTCTATGGCTGTTTTAAGTACCCCCTACTCAAATAATTTCTCATATAACAATCACTCAGAAAAGTGTCAGCTTTTTTAAGTCAGCTATTTTAAAAAGCCTTTTGTTGAAAGCAGGTATGTTAACAGGGATCTCAAAGCCTTAATTTTGATAGAAATTGCAATATGTCAAACTCAATAAAGGCAGCAGAACTATGTTTGGATGCCAGAATGCAGTACGTAAAAAAAAAAAAGAAAGAAATTCAATAATAGGATATTTATCAGCAGCTTATCATGTCTGTATGCAGTTGCAGGACTTGGCCCGTGTTGCTTCATACAAGCATGCTGAGAAACTGAAGCAGATTCGCCCTGCACTGTGCAGGTTTCTCAATACATAATAATAAAACTCTTGCTACATAAAAGTATTTTTTCTTTTTTCTATAGAGAGCAAAATAATTTCCTTACTTTCATATGGTATTGTAGGGACAAGAAGACTAAAGGAGAAAGGTAGAAAGACACAAAAAAGCTAACAGCATTTCTCAGAACACGCTGGTTATAAAGAGCGGCTTCATATAACCTCTCATTTATGCTCACCTCTAGTTCTGCCAAAGCAAGGTACTGCCTTATAAAACAGGGCAGTGTTCAGCAGACACCACTGCAACAGAGCCGAGCCGCCCTGCTTGAACCCCCGAGCTTCTCTCGGCTGGTGTCAGGAAGCAGGTGCACAGCCAGTTACACTCGCACCATTTCAGTGGCGCTTCTGCTTTGCTCCGGTTGACTGCCAGTCTGCTGCCAACCCCGCTGCACTTTGCCAAATGCAATTCAGTACCAACATACTGTACTGCTGTTCCAGCACAGAATTCTTCCAAGTCTGATATAATTCAACATGATTAACAAAAGGACGGTTTCATAATGCTAATTAGCATTGTGTAGTCAGAAGATAGGACATTAGAGATATAGGCCTACAGTCTATGTTAAATTTGTTCTCCAGACGTAAGAGACTGGTACATTAACCATGTCTTTATTTTCACATTTTTCTTTTCAGATAAGCCTGGATGAATCGTAATGCACACAGATAGTCTGAAACACTCAGCAGATGATTTCACTTAAATCTCAAGTAAGACAAATTAAACGAGATCTTCAATCACTGCCTTGGGATGTGTGGGCGATGTATTACATTTTACAAGTAACAGCATTTGGAAAAATTCAGTTTTCACTCTTCAGCCACTGTACTCTTTTAATTACATGCTAAAACTTGGAGAAATAAGAACTGGAAAGGAAAAAGAGCAGAAGAGAGACTTCACGGAGATCATGAGATGGCTACTTGCTGAAATTAGGCAACATCATCTTTAATGTCCGCAGTGCTGAGCTAAAGAAGGAAAAAAGCAAATTCCTCATACTGCCTGTGTATTCCCTATTGCCAATGGAGCCGTTCTGCAGTAACTAGTTTTAAGTAAGATATGAAGCTCTAGCAGCAAGTTCACTACTTGAGTGAGGGTTTTTATTTTATAGGGTGTGATAGACGAACTAGTTTGAGGCTATGTAAAAGTAATAAAATAAATTCTGCCTCAAATCTCTGTGAACCTTTAATATGCCAGGATCCATAGACAACTGAAAGTCTCAAAAGATCTCCGGAATCTTACTGCTTGGTATGCCTGTTCATTTCCTGGTGCACACTTTATTTTTACACTCTAAAAATAAAGCGTAAAGAAAGAAATTAGGAAGAGCTGTCAAACTAATTTTTTTTAAGTCCAATTTCAATCTTCCCTATGAATAATGTGATTCAAAACCTCTTGTAGTTATTATTGTCCAAGAACTGTGATTTTTTTTAAGCTGTTTGGATGGATTTGATAAGTTATCCCACAACAATGTGTACAATACTTTTGTTTTCTTGTAGATGCAAACATTGGATTGTTATACCAAGATTCAGCATTACTACTACTGCTAAACATACTCAAACAGATTAAAAAGTATGTGAATACATACTTCTCTTACAGTGGTAACCAAGTTGAGAATCTTACATGTTCAAAGGTTGTGCATCAGGTGGCTGGCTTAAAAGTTTTGCAAATGGAACTCAAGCACCACTGAGAGTATTATTTTCCTTCAACATTGTTATTGTAATACATGGGGATAAAGATAATACTGCAAGTATACAACTTTAATTGAAATGTAAACTGCTTGTTGATATTGCCTCTTTCAGTTCTCCTTTTCTAATCATGAAAGTGATTCTAAAAATTGCTGTGCCCAAAACATTTGGGAAAGAGATTGAAAACATGATGTGGAAGTTAAGCATGGTAGTAGTTTAGGGGTTAAAGTCACATGAACAGTGCCTTCTTTAAAGATACACCTGTATAGTTTCTATATTGTAGTAGCAGAGAAGTATATATTATACATATTTATAAACACACACACAAAAAGGAAGAAATTCACAAGTATGAAATATGTTGGTGTATTTCTGAGATCTTCAGATTTAGATCTACATAAGACATACACATCACAGGCAGAAAGCTAAAATAAGGGTGACCAGATAAAAGAGGACTTAAAACTGAGAAGATATGATAAAAAAAAGAAAAAAAACTATACTAGTAATGAATCCCAAGAAAAATTAATTCTGACAGCCAGCTTATCCCAGTGAAAGATGTAAACCTACTAAATGTTTAAAACATATCTCTATAGAAACCAGTCTATCAGAATATAGCTAGCAATGATATACTAAAACCCAGCTAGACACTTCTGGATACCTATTGTAGCTGACTCCATGGGAGGTTATATGGCTTTGCCCACAGCCATGGTTTTAGGAACAATTCCCACTGTTGCCTTCACAGTGGGTCTGCTGCACAGACTCCTGTGCTGTATGCTACTATTGGGAACATTTCACCACCACACCATTTGAGCTGTTCAAAGCAAAATTTTAGCCCATGGCAAATGTAAAACAGCGACGGCTGTTTGCTGTAGCACTTTGGCCGGTACGGGTGGCTGAAGGAGGTTCTTTCTTGTGTAGTATTTACTGAAATACATGCAGTCAGAGAGACCTACACATCATGTACAAAGTTCCAATAAATAACTTCCAACACCGAAGGTTGTAGATGTCCCTGTCAATTGCAGAGGGATGGACTAGATGACCTTTAAAGGTCCTTTCCATCCCAAAGCATTCTATGAAAATACAATCCAGCTTTTAAATAAGCACTGTTAAATCTTCAAGTAATATAGTAACTTTGTGGACACGAGCACATGCAATTTATGGCAATTTCTTTATTTTAAAGAGGAGGAAGGGAAAGGTTATAATATATAATGTTATGAGCAAGGAACTTCCAAACCTAGTTCTAAAATTATCTCCAGCTTTGCTAAATCAACAAACTCTATTCCCCCCTCCCTTTTGCCTATTTCTAAAGTCTTTCTTATTTCTCCTCTCCTTAGACTGCTCATGTGCTTAATCCAATCAAAATTCTTTAAGGATGTCAAGGGGATAAATACTGCTATTAACAGCTACTAGTTTGGATTTGCTTTTTAGAAATGGGTGCATTACACTTTGAGGCATTACACACACTATTAGGTATTCACAGGATGCACTGTTACCGAGAGACAATATGCAGAGGAAGAAGTGGAGACGAAAACGAAAACACTTTCGCATTAACAGGAGGATCCTCCAAGCAGTTTGCAGTGTGCTCCAGGGCCATTCAATTGTTCTACAGCATTAGTATGTCAAGCAGAAGATATTTAACTCTGTTTCTTCCAGGACCAAAGTATAAATGCAGGGAATCAGGTATTTATCCAATACAGGTAACAGATTTCTACCTAGAATTTTCCGCAACTTAAATGTAAATGATGCATGAAAAATGTATTCTTATTAATGTTAAACAAAAACATTTTAACAGAAAAGTAGGGAACACAGCAATGATCTCTGTGTTTTGTCATCACCAACAACTGCAGCCCTACAGCCCCAAGGAGCCTACAGTTCCTACCAATCTGTGATCAAATTAGTAAAGAGCAAGTGCAGCTTCAAAGAAATCATGGGTACTTTATTATGTGCATTCAGAAAGAGACAGCCATGAAGCACTGCCTTGCTAAATTTTATAAAAGTTCTTATAAATATTCATGTGCAGCATTTGTACTAAGCATTTAATAATTTCTTTACAACAAAGGAATGGAGGGGAAGGGGAGAGGAAGAACTTATGGTTTCCTCAGTTCCAAAGAGTTCAAGGCAACAGAAAAGAAACTTGTGCACAAGTGCTCTATAGATTAGCACCAAACCAGAAACTTACAAACAAGAGTAATTAAAAAGAAAATCCACCTGAAAAAATTCATCTGAAGTTTTAAAATAGTTTGCAGGTACTAAACTAATGATTTTTTGATCACTTGACTTACTTGAATTTGAATTTTGATCATTTGAATTTCTATGTCATTAGCTTTAGAAAAACAAGATTGATCTGTTGCTTCTGACATTTGTATGAGGACAGATTTAGTTGGCTGTACTTCTCTGCATTTTCAAAACCCCATTGTCAAAGATGAACCAAGCGTTGCAGCACCAGATAAATATGGCTGCTTTGCAATGGCAAGGCTCTGTGCAACTCGGAAACTCGATCCATCCATACACAGCTGTTGTGAGCTAAAATAGCAAGACTGAAAATCCTGCCATCACCCCTTGAAAGCACTGCATCTCTAAGTATGTTCTATGGCATGCAGCCTCTCGATTAAGCCTCTCTGACTTAAAGTTTATCAATACCACTGTGAATTAGTACTGAATTCACTACTGTGAATTAACATACTGTAATACATTGCTGACAATACAAAAGCCTGTTCACAAGTGGCTTGTGCACAAAAGAGAAAAGATATTGCAGAACAGCTTTGACATAAAATTATAAACCTAATATAAGAGCTAAAAGATGTGGAGTAATAACATCTGAACTCCTCAGAAATCACCAGAGACAGCAGTGAGGGACCAGCTTAGACCTCCTGCCTTGCTGTGATCCTGCCTCCAAGCCAGACCAAGACAACCGACTCTCTGCCTCCGACGTTCATTTACCTTCCCTTTCATACCAGGAACATCACTTCTTGTCTGAGAAACACATGAGTATGTGTCCTGGTTTCAGCTGGGACAGAGTTAATTTTCTTCTTAGTAGCTAGTAGAGTGCTGTGTTTTGGATTTAGGATGAGAATAATGTCAATAACACAGTGATGTTTTGGTTCTTGCTGAGTAGAGTTTACACTGGTCAAGGACTTTTCAGCTTCCCATGCTCTGCCAGGTGCACAAGAAGCTGGGAGGGGGCACAGCCAGGACAGCTGACCCAGACTGGCCAAAGGGCTATTCCACACTGTATGACATCATGCTCAATATATAAACTGGGGGAGTTGGCCGGGGGGGGGGGGGGGGCAGCGATCACTGCTCAGGGACATGCTAGGCATCGGTCGGCGGGTGGTGAGCCAATTGTATAGCGTATCCCTTGCTCTGTATATTATTATTGTATTATTATTATATTATTATTATTACTACTATTCTATTTCATTTTACTTCAATTATTAAACTGTTCTTATCTCAATCCACGAGTTTTCTGACTGTAACCCTCCCAATTCTCTTCCCCATCCCACTGGGGTGGGGGGAGTGAGCGAGCGGCTGCGTGGTGCTTAGCTGCTGGCTGGGGTTAAACCACGACAGTATGAATATCTTTGCAGAATCTTTTCAGGTACTACACTCTGGACATATGTCCCCATTCAAAATGTTTATTAATGTAGACCCAAGTCCTTCACGCATACCTTAGATGGCAAGTAGACCTAGTGTTGGCTGAACAGGGTGATAAAGCAATATTAATAGCAGAAGAGGCTTATTGCTATGGTACATTTGGTTCCCTCTCATATCAGTCAAGTCAGATTGCTGTCAGATGTACCTGATTCTGCTCTCAGGTGTATCAGACAAGTCTCAGTGGAGTTACTCCAGGCACATACCATGTTTAGAAATACAAAGCAAAATGAAAAGTGGTGCTGCCTTTTACTTCCCTCAAGAAAACTGCCTATTGAAAATGGTTTTATCATTTTCATTATATCCTGTTTGATTTGCTTTACCATCTTGACTGGAACAATAGCTAAGACATAATAGAAAAAGATTTTTCCACAGGCTGGTTCTAATTACATTAACTCTCAAGTAAGATAGGACATTTAAATAAGAAACAACAACTGCAGAGTCTAAGATAATAACATACCAACATACTAGGCTTTTTGAGAGTACTGTTAAAATGATGCATTAAACATTACAGTGTACTCCAATCATGTTTCAATACGAAAGCCATTTCTTCTGTGGCACACCGCTGCAGAAAGAGGGTTAGCAGTTATTGCAGTCAATGTTCAACTCCAGGCAACTGTGAAACATCATCCCTCATGCTGGTAGTTACACAGATCTTTGTATCACGAACTGCAAGATACATGCTTAAACTTCCGGGTGAGGTGAGGCAGCTGGGAATGCAGGGTCACTGTAGGATTAATCACCTCATGAACCACAATGTAGAGTTGAGGAAGTTTTGAAGAGTTCCTGGATTTTGTTTCAAGTCATACCTTTAACATTTTGTCAAGATAATTGAATTCTCTTTTAATGTGCTTGGAAAACATACTGTCTTTAGATTGCTGAAAACCACCGAAATACAAACATGCTAAATGGAGACCGTGGCTATGTGGTCTATAAACACTGCAAAACCTGTCATAGTTCTGTAGTTTGTGTGTTTAATGTTATAAGCCCCCACTCAGCTGTGCCTCCAGTATTGGTGCTTATGGGACCCTGCAGCCAATTCCCCTGCTGGAAACCAAAGTTGAAGAAAGGGAACTTAGGTGGGGAGGGAAGAAACTGAATTACTCCCCCTGCCTCCCTTTCCTTCGGCTAAGAGCTAGCCCAGGCTAAAGGGAAGGAGAAGGGTTGGCTTGTGGGAATGAGGAGAGGACAGTTCCTCAATTCCCTTTGCTCACAACTGGTTATTAGACTGACTTAACTAACATCAAACCATGTATAAGCTATTCTACAGTGTGATTTACCAGTGTATGGCTACAGCTGAAACACTTATGTACACAAAGATTTGGGTATCAGTTACTTCTCTGTTCAGCTGTTCTTCTGTAGTCACCATAGTAAAATTTCAAGGAAATTATCTAGATACTGAGGATTAAGAGACTTACTTTCAGTCAATAAACAGAATCTGTGATTCTAAATTCTATGCTTAGAGAATATAAACTTTCACAGCAGAAGTTCAGTAAGTAAAGCATTCTTGTCTAAATAGCAAAACGTATATTAATTCTCTATTAAAAATGTAATCAAGTACACAAAAGAATTGGAAAAGTTTATTTCAGCACACAAAATAAAATTTATTTTCTTGTGTGTATATTCTACACTTCAGACACCAAAAGTGCTCTTATGCACCAATTACCTATGTTTGTCTAGTGAACAATGCCACGGCACTGAAGAACGATTGATCATATGCAGAAAGTGGAGTAGTAACACTTATATGACCACACTGCAAAAACAATTTATAAATGCAGCTCAGAGATATCTGCACAGCCACTGCTGTAGATGCCTGTCTGAATAGCTCTAGATCTGAAAAGAAAATGCAGGCAGATATGAAGGTAATCAGTAAAAGACACATGCAAGTATTACTACCTATGAAAATATTTAATTTGCATTTCATAAAGAAGGAATTTAACTTGTACATCTTTATTAACTATTGTTTTTGTTAACTTCCTTTAGGCCACTATGCTTGTGAGACATTTGCAAACTAAAATCAGTTGAAGATGCTCACCTTCATGTACTCTCACCACTCCTCTTGTACTGGCTCTGCTGTTCTGAAACCTCTGAACCAACTCAGCTTTCAAACTGCAGCAAATCAACCCGTGGATGGCAAGGAAGTAATTTTCTGCCAGGTCAGCAAGTGGAATGGGCTCATGAAGATAAGCAATAAGCACCAAACATTCCGCCACAGAGGGGACAACACTGCATGGCTAGGAGCAGCAGTAGGTAGCTGTTGTAGCTCTATTACCCTCCGCACCGCAAGAAGTGGTGGTCAGTAGAGATTTCAGCAGATGAACAGTAGGAAGTTTTACGTAGGCATCATGGCCTACAGATACTGTTCTGAAGCTCTTGGGCTCACATTGACTTATTGTCTTGCACAGGAACTTCCCATTCTGGTCAAGTATACCTTCAAAAGAATACTTCAGTCATTTAAAATTACCGGAGCAGTCTGTCACAACCTCTGCAGCAAGGGCCACATTAGCACCATTCTTCTGTCCAACAGATTCCCTAGGGCCAAATGTTTTCCTTGGGAACTGAGAGTAGCTCAGGTAAATCACAAAAGACATGACCTTGTTTCACCCGTTCTCAAGTGGGGCTACAGATTGGTATTACCTATTTGCAGATGCTCTTAAAATAATCATGTGAATTGCCTTTTTTTTTTTTTTTTTGCACAGTTCCTGGCATATACCTTCCACATTGGATACCACTGAAATACCAATGCATAATTTTACATGCAAACTAAACAAAAGCCTGTTTCTTCCCCAAAGAGATCATGCACAGATCATGATGGCCCGAGTACTGAAGAGAGAAAGCAAGGTGAGGAGTGTTTCCTGAAATTAGGACATCCATAAAAGCGAATGCCACTACTGCAGGGCTAGTAATTCAGCAGCATAAGGACAAAAAAGGGAGACTTACTTCAACAAATTGGATGTGATATATTGCACTTTTAGTGCTGTATCCCATGGCTACTGAATTACTGAATCTTCATTGACTGTTTTATGTCACATGCACTCCTGATTTGCTATCCAAGTTTCTTCCTACACAGGCTGGTGGTCTCTCCTTAAGACCGAGATTTACAGAGCAGAGATTTCACATTTTATAGAACTCACTGTGCTTTCTAAAGATTCACCTTTTCTTCTAATCAACTGAAATAACACTTTTTGGCTATGACTCCTGGTGTTTGGGGTGGGGGGTGTTGTCCCCCCCCCCCCCGTTTTTTTTGACTTGCAATGCATATTTCTTAGTCAGACCTCTAAGGATGTTAATAAGAGTTACCCAAACAGCCTCTCCCACTGTTTGCCCCCCTTTAATTCTTTGATACACAAGTACTTTTATGTTACAGGAAATGAAGACAACAGAAAGCTGCAGATCCCATGAATGTAAAAATTGTCTTGAAGGCATGGAACAATTCAGCCCTAATTACAGCCAGCTGGAATCTGCTCTCTTTGCAGTGATACTTAGATAATTAACCAAATACTGACTGATGCAAGACTCAAGTATGTCACTACCACTCAGATATTCAAGATTAGTTTTTGTATCCATTACTGAAATAAAGCTTAATGGATATTATCAGCTAAAGTCTTGAAAATCAGTGACAGACACAGTCAGGCAAGGATTATTTTTCTTTCAATGAGCTTGGTGCTATCTTTCTTTAGCTGCAGAAGAAATGCCTTTTCCATTAAAAAGGCAAACTCAAAGGTTGATTATTTTAATGTCCCTTTAACACCCATGAATTCACCCAGTCTAAGCCCTAAACTTAAATACACTGAAGCCACAACACTGATGTAACAAAATAAAACCAAAAATGTTCTGATAGGCATTATTATAGTAGTACACATTTATTTCTCACAGTATGCCATCTTGAAATTCATGGGTTTTGTGTTTCTTCGTAAGTAAGCTTCATATGGATGTTGAAACCAAATAGTACTACACCAAAAATCAAATATACTGATTTGACTGCCAATGCATATACTCTCAAACTATTACAAAAGAAGATGGCAGAGATGGCACTCAAGAAGTCCGAAATGTTTGGAAGGCAAAATTGCTAACGCATCCCTCCTTCTGCTTGTAATGAAGTACATATTTAAATTGTTAGCTATCTGAATTGTATTTGCAGTAAAAAACAAAACTGAAAGAGAAAGTCAGTACAAACAAGAGAAAACTGTCTTCCTCAATTCTATTTTCAGCAGTCCTTTTCCTGAAAATATGAATTTTTAGACAGATTCAATCCCTCTGACCAGTTATACAACTAGCTAGTGCTGATCAGGACAAAACATTTTGTCACTGCTTTTTATCAAGTGGTAGCTCCTGTGACTTTTATTTCTAGTGATTAACTCAAGAAATCTACTGTGAAAAATTTTAAATATTTTAGCCTGGTAAAGATGTTAGTAAAACCGGCAATACACCCCAGAAGTTGCTGGTAAAGACACAGTGCAATGAGAAACATAACTAATCACTACTTGTCAGACCTTGGGTAGGGCTATAAAGAATAACAACATCGTGCATCCCAGTAGTACACTTGCAGTGTTCTTAAAAAAATCTGGGTGGGGACGCAAGAATCTAAAGGATCTGGAACAGGGATTATTTTCATTTTGTATTTTATTTGTCCTCACACCTTCTTATCTAGTATTGAAAAAGAAACAATCCCAACTATGTTTGCATGCTGCCTAACATACTCCTTCAGTAGGAAAAGTCTGAGTTTTGTTAAATATCTTTGGAATGCCACTGTAACACAAATCACAAAGTGTCACCACAACAATACAAGTTAAAGTGTAACCTGCAGTTTTTCTCTGGAGAATACACAGAATTTTTATTACCAGGAATAGAAAGTAATGGGATAAAAAAAAAGTTTAGCAAAAAAATAGGTTAACTCATATAAAGAATGACATATAAGACATAGCTGAAAAAGAAAGCAAGCTAGGTATTTTTGGAATTATTTTGAAGTCTATTAAAACCCCTACCTGTTCACCTATGAAGCATTTTTGCTTAAAAAATATATATGCTAATGTTCATATTTAAGACAGTGATGACTGGGCTGGAAAAAATCCTGCTTTGTAAGAACAAAGGAAGAAAGACTATGCATCATCAGCAATTGTTTCTGAAAGCATTTTCAGATAGTTATCCTGAAGAGAGTTAAGGAAATTCATGTTTGAAAGGAAAAGCTGCATTCTGGATAAATTGCTAAGAAACCCTTTGAATCTGAGAAGCCTCCAAATATTTCTATTGTTTGGTGTTAAAAGGCAAGAGAAGAGATGTTGCTGAAGCAACCCACTGTATGAGGTGGATGCTGTAGTGCCTGGGGGGAACCTGACTCTGGCCAAAACCCGGGGACAGCGGGACTACCTCCACTTGACAAAACAGCAGCTTCCAGCGTTTCAAATACATACATAGGTGACTGCATTAAGGAAACAGCTGCGCTGTAAGAAGTGAAGGCATCCTCTCTTAACATAGCATGCAGCACTGCTATCTTAGTTCTGTTTCTCAGGCATATTTTTAGGCATGGCTGCTTTCTGTTCTCTCATTCCCTCACTCTGCTCTAACAGACAGGCCAGAAGTATGATATTTACATAATTGCCTACGTGCCATTTCCTAATATGGAGCTAACGTAACAACTTTGATTTACAGGTTGTAGCAAAAAAAATAGCACCAATACTGTAGGCTATAACTCTTGAGCATCTGGGCAGCACTTAAAAATCGCCATCATTTTATGGCAACTACATATGTAATCTTTTCCAACTCAGTAAGAAAGTTATTCATACAAAAGGATTTTTGCTTGCAGCAGGTTCAAGTGTGTTGGTTATCTTTTCAACCCTACAAGTTGGATCATTCTCTTAATTAGCAGGATCTGAGATGTGTTCGGTGGTTTTTTTTTTTTTTTTTTTTAAAGAATGGGAATGTGTTTCTTGCCAAGACCACATCATGTAATAACAGGCTAGAGAAGAATGAAAGAACCCAGCATGAAAAATACAATCTAATTATCACCAACTGAACAGCTGATAAATGAAATGACAAAGTAAAATACACTAGTTTCATGTGATGGAAATTAAGGGAGGGTGAATTTGTTACGAATATTGAACTAATGAAAATTGGAGACCTCACCAAAAGTAGAGCCTCTTATCTACCTGTCACTGAAAATTCACTGCTCCCACAATTAGCAATCTACCATCCCATCACAAAAAAGAGCTAGAAGATCTGATACCCAGCAGCAAAGTTGTTTTGATGTAAAATACAGGAGCCTGTTCAAAATGAAGAGCAGTACTGGTTTGGAGCTTTACAAATTTATGAGATGATTTTTCCATTTTGCTGTGTCCTGCTTATTTGAAGTTTCCAGGGACAGCCATTACACCAGCATGAATTTAACAAACACAAGCATCAGTGACCTTTTATCAGATGAACTGACAAGGACAGTATTTTTAACATACCTGTGATGGGACAGGTTTCATAGATAAGCATAAGTGAAAATGGGAGACTTATGCAAGCTAGTGAAAAATCAGAGTTGCCCTTTGGAAAGAATTGTGTATAGGGACATTTAATAGATATTTTTATGTTACTGTTGCTTACTCTGTCAATGTTTCCATTTTGAATCATCACCTTCAGACATTTAAACCTCAACTGAAAAAGTCTGGTTGGACCTGAAAGACTGGCAAGTCATATCTCAGGGGAAGAACAAAGCCTTTTCTTAACCCCCAAAACCCAAACACATCCTGAATTTAATATCTTCAGCTACTTTTGAGATAGAGCTAAAAGTCTTGGGTTTTGAATCTTTCTTTTGTTCATATGTAATTGAAGTTAAAACATTACCCTATCTCTTCCCTGGTTTAGTAATATAATTCTGCGATTCCTGCAACACTGACAGGGAAGGCAGCCAGCCTGTTCTGGACAAGAAGCATACAAAATACAGCGCCTATGCTCCCAACACTTTTTCAAACCGTAAGTACAAAGTAATTGAAACAGCAGTTGAAATTTGGCAAACTGTTCAGCAATGCACAAAGGAAATGCAGTATAGAAATGTAAAATCATTAAAGGAATATTTTTATGGTTGTTATCTTAAAAATACCTTTAAGCCAATAGCCCCTCCCTGTCTTCTGCAGGTACCTAGCTTTATCTACAGTATACATCAATCACAGCAGACTGCTTCAGTGCCGGTATTTTATGTTCCTTCCTCGCTCTACATGCCAAGCCAAAGAGAAGAAACAAAGGCTTTTGTTGCTCCTGGAAAAAAATGGGTTTTGCAGGAACTAGTGGGCAGTTCGCTTTCATGCACACAGAGGCCTGCATTCTATACAACAAGTTAACCTATGAAACATGTTCGTAGTGTAATGTCTTTTCAGTGGAAAGTGTCCCTACAGAAATGTGTGTGGGTATTGCATGTGGGAGAGGTGGTTGATAACAGTTTCAGAAAAATTCTCTCTGATGGTAAATTACTGTGTGGCTGGAGAACTAGGCAGGCTGTTGAACAGAGATGCGTTCAGCTGCCTACAGCCTTCCATTGTTAGTGAGAAGGTGGTGACTTCCTCGTCATGGAATCTTTCCCCTTATTTCGCTCTTCCTTCCTGATGATAAACGCACTTTTTATTATTCTAAGCAATTCAACATAACTTTTAGAAACGTTACCACTCATTTAGATTTCACTCAGTGAGTCAAGCGGAAAAAATGTGTTCTCAAGCTGAGAGAAAACCCTCCCATTTGAAATCCCTGAGCCAAGAGCACCTCCCATGCAACATCCTCCAGCTGTTCCCAGAGACAGAAAGAATCTGTTCACGTGGCATCCTCAAATCAGTTCCCACCTAAGCCACTCCGGAGCATCTCCAGCAGGAAGGAGATATGCCCAAAACAGCAACCCCTGCCTCTTCCCAGGCCTCCTCCCGCACAGCTCACCCAGCACTTCCTCGAACTACAGAAACCTCTTCATGTTCAGCTTATTAAGAT
This sequence comes from Theristicus caerulescens, assembly GCA_020745775.1. Taxonomy (NCBI): domain Eukaryota; kingdom Metazoa; phylum Chordata; class Aves; order Pelecaniformes; family Threskiornithidae; genus Theristicus; species Theristicus caerulescens. The sequence continues at coordinate 28,919,277 of CM036566.1, read as the reverse complement.
CTTCCTGTGTCAGCAGAGAAATCTATGGCGTATCATTGTTATCCCTGTTCCAGGACCACTGACTGTCACCTTTATCAGCTAAATAATAGCAATTTGAATACAGCAACAATTATGGGAACCTATTTTCTCAGCTGAAACCATTATCCCTGGTAGATTTACAGTTAGTGCTGTTTTGACAAAGGCTGGATGCATAAAGAAAAACTTGCTCTGCCAGGCAGCAATGTACAAGGTAACAAACAAAACATCACCTTCCCCTTTTCTAAGAATTTTTCTTCTGAAACAATTATGGTTGTAAACTATTTGTATCTTCTCTTAACCTGCTAAATAAAGACATGCCAAGGTGGTACATTTTCCTTAGTAAGAATGAGTAAGAGCTTGCAATTAGTATTGCTTTTTAACTTGTGCTGCTAATATTCCTGGGCTCTAAATGGTCTTATAGAAATCTGAAAGCACACTAAAGTGCCCCAGCTCCACAGCTTTTGCAAAATCTTTTGCATGAGAACTGGAACTGTCTTTTTCTCTTGTTCTCATTAGACACGTTAATGAATTAGAGATCTAGAAGTATACATGCACACATTCAAAGAGAAAGAACACAGTAAATCTGAAAACTTGAAAGAAAACATTTTTTCTTATAAGTCCTTTTTGAGCTTCATTTGCTGCCACTGCAGATGAATGGAATCTGCAAGCCCTCCCCCTTCTTGCCAATACAGTAGGAGAAATAAAGACAATATACAAGCAACTCTGGCCACAAACCAGACAACTGGTAAAGATGGAAAACCAGCTAGAGAAAACCCCCACCAGCCTACTGACCAACTGATGCATCAGCCAAGCTGTGAGCTTTTGGTTGGGAGGCTCCTAAGGGCTGGCCTGACTGTGCTCTCACAAGAGACAAAGAGCCTTACTGTGGATTTCAGATAGGAACAGTTATGTTAATGCCAAACATTTTCTAAAATCCTGCCTTTAACCCTCACAGAAATTAGGACAGAATTATTCTTGGGCAGTAACAGTTCTCCCAATAAAGTTTTAACACAGCCTACAATACCTGGGTGGAATAAATACCTTACTTGGACTGGTAAAGGAGAACAGCTATGCTTGTAAGGTTCAGAAACGCAGTACTAATTTTTCTACCAAAAGTCACATAAAAGTACTGTCAGACCTGTTCCCTTCTCCCTCTCAAGAAGGAACCATTATAAATGCCTGAAAATGTGAATTCTTAACATTTTTGAAATTGTAGCAAACAAAACCACAACACATGCAGATTTTCTTTTTTTTATTCATGTCAAATGGAAGACACATGGACATATGTCATTTCTGATATATGCAGTTACATTACTGTTTTCCATCAGTGTAACCAAACTAAGGAAAATTCTATTGTACACAGGTTCAGCAAGGCTTTGAGAAGTGCCTGCAGACCTTCTACTCTCTTCTCTCAGAAGACATCGAATCATCATCTTGGACTACTAAAGGTGTGGTAATTCTGCCTCCTCCCCCCTCGCCCTGCCTTCTGGATTTAGTGATTGGTTACACTTTGCCCACTTTTACAAAGGGACAGAGCCTACAATTGGATAGCTAGGAGATGCTACGGTCTTTCTACTCCCACTTTAAGATATAGCACATTTTTGTATTCCTGACTAGTATATTGACCTGGTGAAGACATAGTACGTCTCAAGTATAAGATAAAAGTATTTTAGATGTTTCATACCTGATTATGAATGAAGGTCAGAGAACAGGATAAGCAAGTAAGAACAGCAAAGAAAAGAAGAAAATGGAAAAAGAAAAGATATTTTCAAGGAAACGTTGATTGTTGGCAGAAATAAGCAACCTTCATAGTGTACTACATGTGTCTTTTCGTATGTTTCAGAAGTCACACAAATTACTTACCATATAACTCAAAACAGTTACAGACGTGGTTCTACAACTTGTTCCGAACTGCAGTTTTGCTAAGTGTTTGGTAGAAAGACAGTCACTAACAGAGTAAGAGCAAAATCTGATTGTTTTTCAACAATGAAGAGATGGGATGAACCCTCAGGAGGAAAGTTCAACTACCAAGTAAACCATCAGATACTAAAATTCCAACTTCTTGCTAATAAATGAAATTCACAAAATTACAGATTCATGCAACGTTTGGCTCTTGTAAGATTACTCTATTTAAACTATGGTAGTAGTAAAACAATATCCTCTATAATCCATACAAATTATCTTATGATGATGTATTAGGGAAATAAAAAGGTGACAGAAAAACTAGTTACCACTTAAGTTTGAGGCATTTCATCCATTCTAACGCCAACGGTTGGCTTTGCAAAACCTTCTGCAGCTACTGGCAATAAATCCCGCTGAAATTATCAGAACTTCCTACTTCTCCAGCCAAATTCGCTTCACCCCCTTCTCTTCATGACTACTGGTCAGGACAACAACATTTTCTGTGAAAGAAAGACAATGATGTTATTTCAAACAAATTTCAAAAGTGATTTATTCTTAATTTTCCTTCTTTAGTGATCTTATCTCTTTAAATGCTACAAGAGCCACATAAAAAGACACCTGAATTCTTTTCAGAATTCTGGCTGCATAGCTGGCACACCAGACTCTCTTCCTCCTCCTTAGCATTCAAATTTCTTTTCTGAACCCCAGAAGCATACTGCTGCAGTCTCCTTTTGCCTGCTATATAGCCACACTACTAACTTTGCAATAAAAGCCTGGGTTGGAGCGCAAACACTGAAGAACAGCCTGTAGAAGCTAGCTTGTATAATTGAGGAGTTTTCCTAGTAAAAGAACAGGCAATCATAGAAATTGTCTTATTTTTAATTACAATTTACAAACAAAATATAAAGAATGAGCTAGGAAAAAAAATGAAGAAAACTAGCTACATATATCTTTTAACAGAATGAAAGCACACAGGCTTATGTCACTTATGTTTGCATATAAGCAGTTCATGGTCATGGTGGTTAGACCTTCATTCCAGTAAGTTACTCAAATAAATAACCTTCACCTTAATCCAGCATAATTGAACAGTCAGACACTTATAGGCATGCTCATCTCCTGATAGAGCCTCTGCTCTATTTTCTGACAGTGTCCAGGCTGTGCCTCGAATGTTCCCAGAAGTCTTTTAAGTTATCAAAAAGACAATACTGTCTAGTTCTTTTTGGGTTTTGTGGGTTGGTTCCCCCCCCACCCCTCCCCGGTATTCTGCTACTGGGACTTCCAGTATGAAGACATTTGTGGATGACAAAGTTGGTGGAAAGAAAGTAAACACAAATGCCAAAAGAAATTATTTGTATTATGAAAGCCACAGATAACATGGAGCAAAACACTTTATAACTATGAAAAGAAATTAGTCTGGTGAGCATACACAGACCATACAGTAGCAAGACAGCACTGAAGAACATGACAAAAAACCATCAACTGCTGAGCAGCGTAAGCAAAATGCCTTGAGAACGGTTATCACAACAAAGCCATGTTTTAGGACATTTGAAAAGAAGATACAGAAATAGCTTTGCAGACGAGCAGCAACAGGTGAGGTGAGTAAGAGCCATCATAACAGAAAACATGCATTATGTGCTTAAGAACATCATTAACAAGAAGGGCGAATACCCTCCTAATGAAGACAGATAAAGGAATAACCACTAACGTAGTCTTAAACTTCAACTTGTGCCTCACCATCTAAATGGAGATGTTAGAGATAAGTCAAGACCTTAGTCTGGATGGAGAAGATTTAATGTTCTCCTCCCAACCTGTCTGAGAGTTACCAACCAATTTTCTTTTGCAGATGGGATTAGCCAGAAATACAATGTAAGAGAACAGAAAGGAGAACAGAGCCCTGCAAAGCCTCCAGAAAGAGTGGTGAGCTAATACCACAGTCCTTAGTTGTTTGAGAACCTCAATCAGCAGCAAAAATTTCTGCATATTACAGTTCTTTGAATTAAGAAAAAAACAGCCCCGAAGAACAGAGAAATCTGAAAACACTTCATGGCATGGAACAGCTGCATTGAACATATATTTAAAGTCTCTCAATAAGGTGATGTGCTTGTGTGAAATTTTAACGCCTTCCAGAATATTTTTTTTTTCTGGCTAGACGAGCAAGGGACTGGGAACCTTGTGGATTTAGGCAGCATGCTCAATTTAAAGAACCTGGCTAGGGGAGGGGGCCAGATTTCTCCTCCTTTAGTACTTGAGGTGGCCACAGCTCCACCAGCCTGCAGTACCGTGTTCTCAAATTGTAGGCACCTCTGGGCATATCTCTAGAGGAAACACCAAGATGGAAAAACATTGCCATAGCCATATCGGTGTCTAGCTTAAAATAGATACAATAACGTAGAAACAGTACTTAATGTATGACAATACTAAAATTCACCAAGGGCTAGCAGATAACTTACATAACATCCTTATGGTTCCCAGGACTGTTATCCCAGGAACTTATCTAAACTAAAACAAAAACTAACAAAATCTTAACAAAACCAAATGTGGTTATATTTCTAACTGTGCTACTTCTTTAAATGTAGATAAGCTGGAATACCATGATAAAATAGCAACATTTACACCCATTTTCTAATTTCAGTTGCATGTAGGCATTTTTACTTCTGTCCTAAAATTTTGCAGACTATGCACAGCAGCAGTGCAGGGGTTTCCTTTGCCATTTGCCTTTCCTTGCAGAATTGCACTCCAACAGCTCTGGCACAGCTGGAGATGGCAGAGATTCACTACCACAGCTTTCTATAAATCAGGTGTTCCTGTGGCTCATGAGGAACATTTAGGTGTCTTTTAGAGCTGCCATTACATTATAGGTGCCACAGAAAACATTTTATCTCCAACGTAAGCATATTGCATATTAAAAAGTAGTACATCAACAAGTGGTATGGAGATCATATATAAAGTCGTTATTGTACTCCCAAACAGCACACTGACTTAAAAAATGCAATTTACTACTCAAAAAGAAAAAGAAAAGGATCAAACCCTGGCACAAACCCTGACCAGTCTATATTCACTTATGTTTCAGTGCTCAGTACTATAGATCAATTTACAACATTTTAAGTTAATTGATAAAGATGACAGGAAATCCTTCCTTGTAGCTGCTGCTCTATATTTATTAGACAATTAACATGGATGGAGTAAATGAAGATGTAGATAAATCCTGCTCCATTTTTTTCCCCTGGCTGTCCACAGAGGCAGCAGGCAGTAGAAACTCAGTATGAAAAGAGCTGCCATGTGACTCAGTCCCATACAAGCTGTCCTCACAAAACAAAGAGCAGGGAATGCTAAACAAATGAATCACAAGCCATTTCTGCAAAACATCCCCTACTTTCTAGCAACTGCCAACGCTGGGAGCTATCTGCCCTGTCAATCTGAGTGACAGCCCATGAATAAAAGGGCACCTAATTACAAGATTAGTGAAGTCTACATTTCAAAAACACCATACAAGTTATGATTGCTGACTGCGTAAGGAGGCAAAAACTGAAGCAAATCCACAAGGAAACAAAGCCATGATTTGGGAAATATTTTTCCTATTAATGTTGATGGCAAGTGAACTCTTCATGGGCTGTGAATGACTGATAATACTTTAGCATTCTGTATGTTGCCTGATTTTTATCGTAAGAACTACTCTTTGCTTTCAGATGGCTATCAGATTTGCCAAGCTAGTAGGATTTTGGCAACATTTATGCTGTTTAATGTATCAGCATGTTGATATCTTGGAAACCAAACCCTGTAAAAATACATAATTATAAATGTGCATGTTCGGTTATCCTTTTTGCATGATACCGTAAAGAGAGGGGAAACATATTATTTCCAAATTGACTGTATCAGCAAAGCATAACACAATATCCCAGGGTCAATATCAACAACCAAGCATTTCATTAAACCATGGGATTTCCTTCAGTGAAATTTCACAGGTCTCTTGCACACAATGGATGCGTGACAGCTTTGCCAAAGAGACTGCAAGAATCACCTGGAACAAAGAATACCGAGCTGAAGACAGGAATTCCTAGAGCTCCCTCTGAAGTGTGAGGGGATATTGCTGTTAGTTATTACCGTACACATGGACAGGCTGCTCGGGTGATGGCATTACCTAACCGTTGATCAGGTAATAAAGAGGGATGAATTCTGTTTTTGGAAAGTAAAAACTTTGTCAGTTCAAAATTGTCTTGTTGGGTGAAGAAATGCTGTAGACAGACTACATCCACTCTTAAAGGAGAAAGGGAATGAATCAGCACAGGGAACGTGCCTTCCTTTCCAGATATACTTATGTTTTTAATATAAATTCATAGATGTACAGGAGAAGAGATTCAGAAAAAAGGGAGTTTAAGAGTAAAAACCTTTGTTTTACTTTTTAAAATATTAAATATAGCATGAATACACTGTTTAAAATAGAACTGATTCATGGAGAAAAGGATGTACTTAATGACTTGCTCATGCTTAAGGACTCTGAAAAACAAGTACCTGCTACTCAGGCGTTTGAAGGATTTGCTACTCCTGAACTACTGATTTGAAAAGCTTTTGACACGACAAGATGAAGACACATCCCAAAGGGCTACTGTGTAGGTTGAAAGCCTGTGTGCTCTCAGAACACTATTCCTTTCATTGAAGAAAGGAAAGATTAGCGGGGGGGGGAGCATTAATTGTTTTGGTTCTGGAAATGAGGTGAAAATAAGTTTCTCTGCCCAGAAGAACCACCAGCTATCTTTCTTGTAGTTTGATCATCCAGGCACAGGTTAAAACCAAACTCTGAATATACATCTACCTACTGTTCTGTGACCACATCCAGCTGACCCTAAACGGACCAGAAAATACTACATCTTACAGCTGTGGTAGCCACCCTAAAAGGGTGCAAACGATTCACTATAATCAAACTGACTTTCTAGAACACAAACCTGCCAGTTGTACCTGGAAGTGACATCACCTTGGGTGTATGCATTGGCAACATATTTTCTTTCACTAAACAGAACACCTTGCCATGAGCTACCAAGATGAAAAACCAAGATCATGATATTAAACATGGCACGTCTGAATTGAAATGGTTAAAACCAAAAACCATCTACCCTCATCCTCCCACCAAAAAAAACCCCAAACAGCCATATCAAGAAGAACTAGTGATTGAATTCTGAGACCAACGGGGACTATCCAGACCCTCAGCTGCATCCTTCCTACTGCAATTTTGATTCATTAATTTTTGGCCTAATATTACAGACCTGATATTATTTAATAAGAGGAGAAAGTTAGCAGAACGAAGACAGAAGGTACTACTCGTCATCTATCCTTATGTGTGAATCATGCAGTACAAACTTCTTATAGATTAAAGAAACACATGGTTTATTAAAGCTTGGAAGAGAGTTTCAAGCTTAGCCAAAAGGAAATTAAGAAATTCACAAGAGCTGTACAGTCCTGTGAGGGAGGCTACGGGATAGAAGACAGGAACAGGAGCAGCACCTGTCAATACAGCAACAGAAGTCTACTGCATCATTTTTACTGTTCTTTGCTGTAACAAGAAAAATTCCTGTGTCAACAGTTACTGAAAATCTAGACTTCTACTGGTATTTCACATTCACAAAAATCTTATGAATATCTGAATGTGGCTTTCTAGAGGAGGACTCTTGGCACAGCAATACAAGCCTCAGGTAGCAATATGGCCATAGGAATACAGGAAGAAGGAAAAATCAGCACTACTACAGCAACAGGAAAAATTGAAAGCAACAATAAAAACCCCACCCAACCCCAAACCCTCAAATGGCTGTTTATGCAACTTTCTTTCACAGACTAAACCCAAAACTTGCACTGGGATTACGATTTGAATTTCAATCCACTCCCCCACCCACCACCACACTCCTTTGCTGTTTGCCGAGTTTTATTAGAACCATCTGTGAGATCCTCCCCTTCCAGTTTCTTATCTCTGTTAATCTGGCAGCTGCACTTTATCATCTATTTAAAAATCTTTCTTTCAAAGTTGTTGAGACAGAAGGTCTTTGACAGGCTAAAAATTATCTCTAAAATCAACAAAGAAACCACATCATATGCTGTGCTTTACAGATTAAAGGGGAAGAATGGAAGTTGGAGAGTATATATATATTTTTAATGGGAAGATAAATAAAGGTTTTAGGGATCAAGAAAATTTTTACCAATGCAATTTATCTGACAAAAGCCACAATTTACTGAAGTACTACAAGTTGCCACTGCAGAATAGTTTCAAGATCATCATTATCATAGACTGACAGAAGCAAAAGAAATGCAGGGAAGTATTTCCTTACAGCATCTCATTGGCAAAAGATAAGCAAGAGGAGTGCTAAGAGGAGGAGGAATGTTGATGAAGTATAGTAGCAGAGTTTGAATGACTTTCTTGACACGATACAATTATTATGAGTTTTTGAAGACAAGAGTCATGGACTTCAGACTTTTTTCTTAAAAGTACCTCAGAATCTAATTGTCACGGCGGTATCATGTACTCACCTTGCCATAAATCCTGAAAACTGTGTTTGTATACATGTCTACACACATGAAATTGTCTCTCTCTACTACACCTTTTAAAAATGGGTTAACATAGCAGTATTGTTTGTACACATACTAGTCATCCCAGTCAAGATCCATTCATCAGTTAAAAAAAAGAAAAAAGTACAACATGCTTTGCAATCCTCTCTTTAGCTTTATTAGCCTGCGCATGCTGCTGCTTCTTGAGCTTAAATCTTTCTATGTAACCATCCTAAAACATAGTTGTTCATTTACACGTAGAGCTATACATATTACCATCATGCACTTCGTCATGACAAGATAACTTCTGCCTGTAGCATATGGCAGGGCACATCACTGACGAAAAATGGCAAAAATCCTTGTGGCTTTAATTTGTTCTGGTATTTTTCTCCTCCAAAGTGTTTCTGCAGAAGCATTTGCCTACTTGCACAAGAATGGCGCAGCCTTAACTTTTGGGGGATTAACAGAGAAAGACTTTTCTTCCAGGTTTCTCCAAATCATCTCATAAGACTTCTTTTAAATAAAGAAAATACACCTTAAGTATGAACAAAAAATACTCATGTTTTTAATATTTGAGGAACACTACTTCTACTTTTTTTATTTATAATACTATGAACATTTTCTTTCTTTCCCCCCTGCGAATAAATACTTTACTCTTCCCAAGTTGTTGCTATTTAAAAGGTAACAAATATAGACAACATTAAACTGCTGTCAAATAATGTTTGTATGTGTGAAATTTGAAGAATCTGAGAAATTAACTGGACTTTTTAAAATTTCCCCAGAGTTACGTCAGTACTGGAAATAACTTTCTTCACATATGCAAAAAAACTGAATTGCATTTAACTCTATAAACCATATCCAAGACATGCGCCTTGTCGTCATCTCTCATGACCTTTCTGATTCTATTTTATACAACTTAAAGCCCATGTGTTCCCTGACCAAATTCTTAATTCCTTGTTTAAATAAATAAGATAATTTAAAGTTTCTCAAGTACTCAGACTTTGAGAAGACTTCTACAGCTTCACACACTGGGATTTGCCATTTTCTCCCCACCCTTTCCTTTCAATCATAATAGAACTTTTTTGGTTTTAAATAAATGCATTAAGCAGTATTTCAAAATTGTCATGAACAAATCGGCTTATCTTCTCCCTTGAACTTTACCATAAAATAGTAGACAAATTAAAGATCTTTTACTTGCACAGGTTCTACAAAAAAGATGCAAATGTACTAATCTGAGTTGACAGATCATGCAAGGCAGACTTTAAAGGTGGTTTCAGAAGCACCAGAAACATAATCTAATATTTTAAATTTTATATGCAAATAAAAATTTAAAAATAAACTAGACCTGAAAAGATTTAGATTAAAAGAAAATCCATGTATATTTTCAAATGATAGTATAAAAAAGTGTCCTGGAATCTCTCAGGAGAATTAATGAAATAACCAGAGAGTGTGTGTGTGTGTGATCAACTAGGAGGAGATATTTTTATTAAAATACTTAACAGCACTTTTGTTAGCACATACTTCACTCCACTCTTTTATTAGCAATTCTGGTAAAAAGAAGATCTCTTGTCAAAGTTAAGAACTTTGGACAAAACCAAAGTCTGAGAGAACAAACTTAAAATTTCTCTTCTCTCCCTCCCCCGCCTCGCCCCCCCCCCCCATCTTTTGTATTTGAAAAAATATCTTTTGGATGAAAAAATCTCTTACAAACCCTCTTTTCAGGTCACCTTTGATCTTTACAGAATATATACGTTTATATAGGCTAGAAACAACAACAAGAAAAGCAATTTACCCCCCACCTCTATGTATACCCCTTTAAAGGTATCATGAATATATTTAGCCAAAATTGCCAACAAAAGAATGCTTGGGACCATAAAAATAAAGTTACATCCTCTTGCAAGTACCATTTTTCTTGCTCTTGAATACATAATGTTGATTCCCTGGTTTCAGTTCAACAAAGAAAGATGTGAAATGGTACTGTATTTCCTGGTACAGCTCCAGGGCTGCATCTCAAACAAGCCTACCATGAACACACTGCCTCAGACTGTGGCTGTCAGCTTCAAATACCCTCCCTACAGGACCAAATGCTCATGGATGCACAACAAAGGTTATCGGAAAATCTTACTGAATTGTGATATGAAGAGAAACCAGCAGATTGAATGCATGCATGGCATTCTCCTTATGAAATCTGTTCATGTAAAATGTTGCAGAATTAATTGCCTAAGAGGAAGAAAGTCTGTTCTAAGCCGGCTGAGTAGGTTAATACAAAAGCAAATAGATGGTCCCTAACATCAGTGTACTTGAAAGAACTTTTGTACAGCTGCAATTTGAGTATGAAAATAAACACAATATGAATCATAGCACCTCCTCCCTGAGCTTATCACTTTCAAAAGGACAGCAGGTTAATGCAGCACTCTGCAATCCATTTAACTTGTAGGGATTGACTGTCACTTATGCTGTACACATACATATTGTTGATTCATTATGCGGTTTGTTCTTTGCTTTCACTGAGATAGAGAATCCATCTCTGCTGATCCCGTGTGTCCCTTGAACCAAATCGCAGACAAGCGAATACATCACCAGCATTTAGGGTGTGAAGTAATGTGGCAGGAAGCTGGTATATATTTTGACTAACCCTTAGCACAGACTTTATCAGACCATTCACTAGTTAATTATAAAAGCCCTGTAAAAATTGTGGTGGATGGCAATCAAAAAACCAGTAACAATTCATATGGTGGAAAAAACTGAAAAGCAAAAAAAAAAAAAGAAAGATTTGAGATTGATATTGGATTGCAAATAGATGATTTGTTGTTAAACCATAAAGTTAAAAAAAAAAAAAGGAGAAGTTCTGAGTTATATATTTTTAGGAATGACCTTGATGGCTCTCTTAGAATGGAATCTCGATTTTTCAATCCTGCCATTTCCCTGGCTTGTCAAACATGCAGTTTCCTGGTTCACTAACACTGAAACTACCCTTCTCAACGTGGATTGCCACAGAGGTATTTAGCCCAGAAAACTGACTCAGCTTTAACACAAAACATCACTTGAGCCCAGAAAGCCAGCGTGCCCTGGGAGAGAGGGCTCGTGGCTGCAAGTGGAGTGCGAACAGCAGCCCAGACAAAGCTGGAAAATTCCAGAGATGTGTCGGACTGAGCTCTTCCCACAGCTGTGGCCAGACAAAGCAAACCTAATTCAGGAGGAAGCTACAGAGAAATGCTTTAGCTGAATTCTTCTAATCACTAAAGTCAGAAATGCAATCTTTACTTAAATGTTAAGCCACATCCATGGGCCATTAGTCAAAATTCCTTTTCAACAGTTCTACCAGCTTTGACATTTCATAACACTATTATTTTGAGTTTGGTCTGGACAAGAATTCACACTGATCTTTAGGAAAATTATTTTCAAAAGACTATGCTAAAATATCTTCCATGTATTGCTATCATTTGTCAAAGTTTTACTTAAAAGCAGGTATTAAGATAAATGAAATTGATCAAAAATGGAGAACTTCCAAGAACATAAATGACAGTTAAATTAAGTTTGTGACCAGAGCCAATCCACACATTTTGACTTCTCAGTGAAGTACCATTTGACCTTGCAATGAGAAAGGCACTAATACAGTACGTAAATCTAAAGGAAGAAACTACAGCAGAAAGCAAATTGAATTGGTCAGAATAACCAGAAGACAAAGAAATGCAACAAATACTCCTGGCATTGAATTAGTGAGATAATGTCAGAAAACGAACATGAGCTCAGTTAAAATTACCGGAACTGTAGGGTCAGTCAACAGTATAAGCAGAGCTTGAAGACAGGTCAAAATTTACAGTGCTCTGAATATAAAATCTAATTGAACGCTGACAAATTTAATAAAACTAGTGGTATTTGCTGAAAAGCCACCTTAAGGCAAAGCAGCACTCGGAGCAAGAGTAACACCCCACAAAGGTCTGAGGGGATTAGAAAGCAGCTTTCCGATTTCTCGCTCTGCTATTTCTCTCCCCTCAAGCATTTTAAGGCACTTTTTCTTGTTCTGACTGCAGTTTAAATATAGTGATAGAAATAAACTAGTGTTTTAATAAGGAACTGCAAGTAGCACTTAATATTTCTGAAATATTAAGATACATACTGGAATTTAAATGACACAAAATTCAGTGAGCGTTCAATGGTTCAAGTTTTTTCCCCAAAGTTATCTGAAATTCTTTTGCATGTAACCTGAACTGTCCTGTCCTTTAAGTGTGTGCAACATAGCGTTGCACTGTTTAAAACCAACTGTTTAACCACTTTGCCACAGCATGTGAATTGAACACACCAGGGAAATTTTGGATCATAATCCGAAGCATCTCCATCTTTCAAACCACTCTAGAAAAGGAAGATAATTTCTTTAAATTCTTACTAGAGACAGGTTGGGTATTAAGTGGTTTTGGCAGCTACACAGATGGAGCTGTATAAAACAGCTGCAAGCTGGAAACAATTGGTAGTGTGCAACACGGAAACAGGCAAGGACAGCGGACAATACACAGCAAGTATTACGCTAGTTCTGGTTTGTCATTAGACTAACAGTACAGTTTAGCTGCAGCGTCACTTCATGCTTCTAAATAGGACAAAGCATTTTCTCAAAAAAAAAAGTACTAAAAGGATGATACTGAAGTTTAGTATCAAGCTTAATGTAAGAGTTACACACCTGTGTTGATATAGGAACTCATATGAACAGTGAGAACCTGAGAAGCCTTAATTCTAAACTCTCTTGCCAGAGAAAAAAGTTGATTTGAAACCTTCAGTTAAAGAAAAACAAGACAAAGTTAAAATCAGGTAAAGTACTATCAAAACAGTAATGAGAAAGGAGTCACTTGATAACATGCATAGCTGAGAACCCACACCTGAGAAACAGTTCACTGGGAATACACAGAAAGGAGGAAATAGGTAACAGCAATCAGGTGGGAATCCTGGATCAAAAATAAGAACTGCTGCTGGACAGGAGCAATTTGACAGGTTGGTGCAGACCACAGGGCCACAGTGACATGGCTCAATTAGCTAAAGAATTGTCCAGGGTGAAATGACCTCAGTGAACGTTATGCTTCAGTAAAACAGTTATCAAAGCCACAGAGAAATCTGTTAAATGCTCCTCTAGAAAGTGCTTTTATTATACATTAGTTCAGAATAAAACTCCAAATTGGAAAAGCTGAAGTAAAAAGTTACTTTTTCAAACGTTTTAATCCTAAACACGAATGTAGGGACAGAGGAGTCTACTGTCATGGAAAAGTAAGAGTCCTCCATCTGTGCAGGATAAATTATTAACTCACAGTAAGTATTAACTGACCATAATAGACTTTACCTAAGAAGGTATGATGCAATTCAGCTGATGACATTTGAAATAACAGAGGTAAACTGCAGATTAAGCAGTTGCCAAATATCAAAGATGTTGAAAGGAAGATCAGAAGGATCATAAACACCCCAAGAAAAGCCCCAGAGAGGACAAAAATGGTTTATAAGATGCCAGCAGCCTAGCAGATCAGACCAGAAGCCCATTAGTCTGCTTCTGGCAGTGGTCCAGAGCATAAAGGCATAAACAGCAACACTGTCTCCAAACCCTATCCCGATCTCCAGCAATTTGCAGCTTAGAGACTTCCTGAGAAAGAAATGGCATCTTTGTACTTGATAGTCTTGCATGGAATTTTCCTTTATAAATTTATCCAATTACCTTTTGAACCCATATACAATTTTGTATCCACAACATCCTGTGGAAGGACATTCCACAGCGTAACAGCTTTGCCTGAAGTACCTTTGTGCATTTGTTTTGAGCTGCCATGTTCTTGTTGGGAAAAAAAACCCAAACAACAACAAAAAAAAACAGATTAGAGGTGATAACAAAGGAACAAGTTTCTTATTTACTTTTTCCTATGCCATTATGATTTGTGATTTCTTTTACAGGCTTCCCTCAATCTGTCTTCCAGTTTGAAGTGTCCTGATGTATGTCATCATTCTGAGTGGATGCTGCTCCATACCTCCAGCTCTCTGCCCTGCATTCCTCTTTTGCATTCTTTTCAAGTTAGACTGCAGGTCATATTTGGATGCTTTTGAGAAGAGGGTGAAAGAACTTCAGAGTAGTGAGAACAGAGAGGCATGTTTAAAGGTAGAGAAAATTTTTTTTGGGAAAAAACACATAGAAAATAAATGAAGGTTCGCTGTGACACTACATATTTCCAAGCAACAGAACTGTTCAAGCATTATTAAAAGAAGATTTAAAATAGGGAAAAATCTTTAAGATCTGTAGTAGAAATCAAATCCTTTTTCTGTGCGTTCATGCTTTACAGAGCTGAAATAATTTCTGTGTGCTCTGTTTCCCCCTCAAATGAGCACTTCATTTTGTAACTTTCTACCCCATCTATAAAGAGACAACCATGCTAGAGGCAGTGCACTAATGAGACTTGGTATTCTAGTTGTATTTATATTTAGCAAGGAAACAAAAGAAATAACAGCAGTGAAGCAGATTGCAAATAAATGGACAGTGGGTGGTGGTAAAAGAGGATGAAGAATGATTACTAGTCATCTTACACTTTTAAAGTTGTAAGTGTAATACCTGGAACTTACTTTTATTTTCCAGTGTCAAAAGCCAACTGGGATCTTTATTATTCACTTCCAAAAGTACAAACTATTCACAAAACATTTGAGAACACATTTTGATCTAGTACACTGGTCAGTCTCCAAAAAAAGGCTCCCCTCAGACTTGGGATGCCCTCAGGTGCTATTGCCTGCATTGAAACACTATGGAGCAACCTGTTACAGGCAAAGTTGCTTTTCTCAGCTTATACTACCTGATTGCACGCTAGTGGTACAGTACGAAACAGCTTGTTGCAACTGTTCTTTACTAAAGGAGTATTTAATGACTTCCAGCTGAGGTCAGATAAGGTCACTACAAGTACAGTCCCCCTGGGGTAAACATCTTGTATTAAGAAAATGCTTCAAAATATACCCACAGCAGGCTCTGCACACACACATTTAGAGTTTTCCTCTCTTTTGTAAGCTTCTACACAAGGTCAAGTGTTAGTGCAAGAGGCTTGGTCGTTTTAGAGATTGATATTGCTCATTTACTGCTACAACATGTATTCTATTAACATTTTTTACAAACTGCCCACTTCTAACCTCCAGTATCTCAAATACCAGAGAGTCTATTATTGAAAAAAGAAAAATCCCAGAGGAGACACACATGCAATGTATTCCACACAGAAATTTTAGGGTATATTCCTTCAGATTGAAAATGTGCTCATAAATGCTGTAAGTTGCATTAAAAATGTTGGTTTCCATTACTTAATAAAAACTAGCTGCAGATGTCATTCATGAGTATATTAATTTTTGTAGTCTACCCAAGCAATCTCAATTTTTTGTTGTTGTTAAGTTGCAGTAAGTATATTTCAGATTTTCCCAAGAGTAAGATAGAGAAGAGGGGAAAAAAGATTTCCCAGTGCTACCGTATCACAACTGAGCTGTCCTGCTCAGAAATTCACTTTATAATTGAATTTTGGTGGCTGTAAAATTTTTGCCATCTTCATAAAATCCCTCTAATTTGGCAGAGTTATGAGGGCTTGAAAAAAACAATATCCATTTTTTGAATTTTCAGTAGACTATATGAAGTGTTGATAAAATCCAATATTTACTAAATACATTTCAGGACTCTGGGAACTAGGGAAAAAAGCAGGACAAGACTGGAGGAAACACTAGGTTTTCCACATCTGACTGTACTTGAAAATACGCACATAAATGGAAAAAAACCCACTGATATTTGCACACTATGTAACACTTCCGATATTTTAAAACTTTTCAAGCATATGACTTCATAAACCTAATACTGCTATGAACAGCTAGAGTACATTAGCAGTCAGTGGAAATAAAATGAGTGTATTATGCTGGTGCTCCGCAACATTTGCAGTTGGGAATTCTTCACGTCTCTCTGCTACTCACTCTGCATAAATGTATCAAAGTCTGAGCTGCTGCTCTGCCACAATTTTCCCACTGTAATCTGCCGCCTATTATTCTCTCAAACCCCATCTGCAGGTCATTATTCTATCAAATGAGCTGGTTAAAACTCCTTCTCCTTTTTTCTTTTAAACCTAGGGGAATTTCAAATAGTCCAGCACTAACCGACAGGAATTTATTTTAACCATTTATTTAAAATACCGATGGTTTTGTATGGCTGCAGCTTAACAGCTCTGATTGGTTTCATACAGTCTCTCTTCACTTTATCTTTTTCAGATACGTGCATTAGCTTGCTGGGTTCTGAGAAGTGTGGCTGAAAAGAGTAATTTCCATTATTTTCTTTTAGGCTCAGACCTGTTTCCACACAGAATTTTGAGCATTACACAAAATTTATATAGACAGGACAGTGTGTACCATTGTGAAAATAGCTACTTAACAAGTAAAAATATTTAGAAAGGTATACTAAGGTAACCATAAATCCTCTTTCCCTTTGCAATACAAGAAATTCAGAGGTGATTTTCCTTACGTAAGGGAAGTAAATGGATTATTCCTCGATCTTTGAGGAAGACAGTACTTAAGAGTTAAAGATCTGTTTATGCATATTGAACTGAAGTTCTTTTTCCTCTACAAGATATCGCTCTGAATAAAAGCATCATACTTGTCAGCATTTTCCTCCATGCCAGAGGGCTGAGAAGCAACTTGACCTGGATAGGATTGTTTCCTAAACTTTTTTAAAATGATCTGACAGGCCACTTGGTTTCATGTAGACTGACTAGTTTCAAACGGACTGCTGCATATACTCAAACCTTGCATTTAAAAATAAGCTGTTTAATATATTTTTTTGCTGACTACAGTTTGAGAACCTCTTTTGTAGGAAGCCAACAGAATAAAAAACAATGGAAAATTGTTGGCTGTAACAGGGCTTGCAAGTAATAAAGTTTAATACAGTGTACATCTATGTGTTATAGAAGAAAGGCAGAAGACAGAAGCCATGATAGCTAATGCTGCCACAACATACTCCCCAGAAAAATACAACCTTAGGAGCACAGTTACAAAGCTACCTAACCAAAAGTGTCAGGTGCCTGTACTTCATTGCTTATCACAAACACTTATTTGTGAGTTTCAGCAGTTACGCTTAAACCAAAGGTTCATGCTTCACAATAAAAATCAATTGCAGAAAGTATCAAGAACATGCATTAGGGTCCTTCCCCCTTTTAGCAAAAAGTCCTTAAGCTGTTGTTTTGTAAGCTAAAGGGAAAGTATTTTTTCCTCTTTGAATTACGAACTATGCACTAGCTTACAGTTGCGTTGCAGCTTGGCTACGCACTGTGTACTTCTTCGGTAAAAACTGACAGGGAAAAACAAGGTAGAGGAAGACACAAATTGGAATTATATTCTGATCATTTAAAATCAAAGCAGGAGCTCTTGGGCTAAGATCTAAGCCCTAATAACCTGGCTGTAAGCAAGGAGAGGCAGATGCATGGAGACCACTCCCGCAGTATGGAATAGTAAAAGATACCAAACAATGGAGAAAACTGTGTCATGAATATTCTCTCATTTATTTTATATACATTTTAAACCTTAACTGGTTTCTTGATCTGGTTTACCACACGGTAATCTGCTGTGCAGCAGTCTGGGCACAGGTCATTAAAGCCAGCAGTGCCCTGAAACCACAGTGTGCCAAACAGCCCCTGCCACCCGGACAGCGGGGGCACACTACCTAACCTCCCCCCTTCCAGAGGGCAGACCTGGGACTCAGAAGCTGTCTTGCTCTCCCTTCACAGCGGATGACAGTGCCTATGAGGAGACTTCTTCCTCTCATGCTAAAGCAGACTACCAAACAGTGAGTTCTCTAACATGCAGAGTGAAGGTAAAAGAAACACTCTGCAATAATCACTTCTTCCTCTATCCCGTTATTTAACAAAAGCTCAAATTAAGCATCCTTGTTTTGGGTTTCACTGGTTATCTGGACTTCAGAGAGTTTGCCAACATAACAGTATACATCTTGGCTTGCTTTCTTACTTCAGAAAAGTTGACTGCAACCTTAATTAGGTTCCTCCTGAGCATAATATACTAATAAATTTTTCCTAATTTTTACCATTAATTACCATATAAAACCACTTAATTCCAGTAACTCTAGGACTTCTAACAGAGTCTTAGCTTTGTTTCAGTGTTACAGGTGACAGCACGGAAGACAGTCTTTGCAACAAAAGGCCTATAGTTAGATACCTTACACATACACAGCGTTATGGTATAAGCAATGCTCCTTATCTGCGTTACCTGTATCATTAAGAGTGAAGTTACACAACGCTGTTATTACAGATGAATGACTGAGGATTCACTCCTTTCCCTGCCTTTGCTGTCAGCCATGCAGTTCTGCTTCCTTTTCTGTGCCCATCAACTCACTAACACAGCAGAAAACAATCTACTTTTGCCAGGTTCATCTTCTGCTGAGTGAGTGAGTTAAATCAGCTGACAAAGATCTGAGGTGGTAGCACCAACATGGGTGGGGAGGAAGGGGAAGGGCAGAGTGCTCAGGAACTTCCTTAGCAGCAGCAAGCCACTAGATTGGATGATGTCCTTGCAGATAACTTCATTTTGAGAATACTTTGAGTTGCTACGTCTATCTTAACTCTATTATCTGCAAGCCACACAGTAATGCAAGCATACAAACAACTGTGTTGTCTCTAGCATTAAAGAAAAATGAAAAGGAAGTGGAAAAACTGATAGTGAATACTTGATCCATAAGGAATCCTCCTCCTCATTTACTCTGACAGACCCAAAGCTGAATCAATGGACCAATGTGCTCATAAACACAGACATCAAAAACCTGCTAGTGTGGTTCAGCTGGCTGACCCCAGTATACATGGCCTGCACGAATTTCAGCCAGTGACAGACACACCTGTATTTCAAGTATCAACTTCTACAGCAGTCCTGAAGAAGGCTGCAAACTGCAAACCTACTGGCTTACAGAAATTGCATTGGAAAACCTTGTTGCACTAAACTTCAGCAATCAAGCAGTTAGCCTAAGCCTCATCATTATCATTGCTTGTATGGGTATGCTTTATTTACTCAAGAATACTTTATTGATTTAATTTAACTTAGTAAGGAACTGACCTGGGCTAAATCAACACAAGGATTTGAAACAAACAAGAATATGCAGTAGTAAGTGGCAATAATTTTTAATTAAACCTGCTCATGCCCCCCTCCCCGAAATTAGATATAACTTATTTTTAGGCAAAACCTTAATTTTTAGGCTGTGGCTCCATTATCATATTTTCAGCAGAAGAAGAAACTTAAATAACTCCTACCTTTTCTCCCCCAGCTGTTTGTTCCTATTCCAGCCTAACCACACAAGACAACATTGCTCTATGCTGGCAGTTGGTCTTTTTTGGCAGGGTTTTCCTCCTCCAGTTGAATCACTTCCCCGCTTCGGTTCACCAGGCGGCTGCACAAACACATGTGCTGGCACAACACAGGAGGCAGCGCAAAAGTGGAAATGAATGACCAGGAAAGGATGGGGAGTCAGGCTTTACCAGGCTGCACTGCCACTATAGATGTAACCCTAGCTTTAATTTGCTTTCTGTTCTCCACAAAAGATAAGCTAAAGAAACATTAAGAGACAGGAAAGAGCAACATAAAACTAAAAACGAGAGAGGGATATGGCAATGATGAGTAGGGAGCAGATTCAGAGCAAAAGTATTTAAATAGTTAAATATTGAGATGATAGCTTTTAAGCACTCCACAAGTCACAAAAATTCTAAGTTCCAGAGAAAATTTAAACACATTTCACTTTGCCAATGCAGATACACTATTTGATATCGAAGTCTTCAGAACGGTTCCATGTAAAGTTGCCCAAACTAATGATTTACTACTCAATGCAGAGAAACATTTCTAGGTTTTGTTAAATTCCAAGTTTGGCTACATTTTCCTCTCAAATGTACAAAGAGAAAAATCTCTTTTGTGAATAATGCCATTATTCAGAAAATTCATGAAAATAAACATCAATTTGGTTAAACACCAGCGTTTAAGAAAATGTCTTAATTTAGAATAAAAAGTGGTTTTGGAAGAGGATGAGGATGGGTGTGGAATTCAGTATTTTGTTTCTGAAGACTATATGCTTTGGCGTTTGCAAGTATGTTCTCAAGGATGCCAAACTGCCTGCTTGATGAGTTACAGAAGAGCTAAGCAACATCCTGGCAGTTGTTAGAGCAAGCAACAAACTTTTCATCTGATGCCGTTACACACCAGTGGGCGTCAAGTCCCATGAATGGAAGGTTTTTCCGAGTTTCCAACGACTGCTGCAGTCCACCAAGCAGGATGATGGCGACAGCTAGCTGCCTGGAAGCCAAGCTGTAAGAAAACCTTTCCCAATCCTTAAAAGCCAGTTCAGAAGGTCAAGTTGGCTTGGAAGGCTAACACTTCCATAGATCCTTGCTTCTGAGAAAGTCTACGTGGCCAAACTGCCACAGAGCTATTTGCATGGTGACAGGTAACAGATATGAGTTACTGGAAGCTTAGGAAATGATCTGGCAATAAATCTAGGCAGAAATCTTTTACAGTCTCATCTGAAGTTCAACATTAAAATTACTCCAGTGAGACATTTTGGCATCATCAAAATCTTGTAGAAGCTTTGCAGAAGACTTCTGACTTCTGAGCTTCTTAATGATAAGTATGGTTGACAAGGAAAACCAGAGAAAGACCAACAAAAATGCCCCACCTCTATTAGATACTTACTGCCACTTTGCTGCCTCTACACAGTATTTGTTTTTCTATGATTCTGTCACTAAATGTCAAAGCGGTCAAGACAAGCAATTGCAAAAATAAAGATTTAACTCCATTTTAAAGTAAGCATTATTGTGCTATGGTAACTAAGAAAGCTCATGTTTCAAACGGAAATAAAAAGGTCAGGATATACTTCAACAGTCAGCTAAAAAGCAGTTAGTTTTATTCTAACTGTAGCTGCGTCAGAGTTATGACTGATTGCACATACCACTTTTTTTTTTTAATTATTACACACTCCGTTAAACCATCTGCAATTTCAGTGACCTCTGAACAGACCATTTACAATCCTCACTGTTTTAACCTGGCAGTTCCCTCTAGCCAGCGCAGGTGGACTTCAAGTCCTGTACCCCAGCCAATATTCTATTACAATTACTCCACTTTTATTTGGCATTTAATACAAATGCCTTGATACATTGTATCCTCCTCCCTTTCCTTTATCAGTCATTGCATTGTGAATTTCCAAAGTAATATACACTTTTTTGTGTTTTGTGATGTGCCTAGCATGTCACAAATGTTATGAGAAGTAAACAACAACATATAAAAACAATAAACACTTAAACATCAGCATTTAATTTAGCATATCATCTAAGCTATATTGTTCAGAAAAAGTGGTCATAAACTACAGAGTTTTATACTAACACTAAGTTTTGATGACTAAACTGGTTCTTTTATTCGAACAACTGAAGGTACAATGCACATAGCTGATTACATGCTAGAAACTACAGTTAATTCTGTTAACTAATCCACAGGATTTCAGCAGTTCTAAGCATATGGTGGTTGAAGGTCCCATGCTTATGACTCATGCTACAATTTTCCTCTCTCCTATTGTTTCGCAAATTCGCTGCTTAATCTAAAATCCATTTCAACTAGAAGCTTCCGGGCTCAGTGGAAACTTGAAGATAATACATTCCAAATGAGCGATGTTTCAAAAGTGTGTCTATCTACAACACCTTAAATCAATCTAAATCTGGGCTGGTATGGCCCTACCCTCGTCACTGCTTCTGAGCTTCTGCCTCTTCCTGTGTACGTATACGGATCAGATGCTCGCACGATCCCACGGTGAGCCAGTTCAGGGAGCTGACCGAGCTGGAAACCGTGCAAGTGCCACCATCAGGAGCCAGAGTGAATGGGCATGTGGCAGTGGCATGGGAGGGACACAGGACGTGTCACACAATAAGATTGTGGCAATTCAGGTTTAGATAGGCTTAAGTGGAGATATACCACCAGGAGTTATTAATCATCATGAATGAGCCATGTCTTAAAGGAAACTGGCATTCTGAGGTTTGAGTTTCATTTTAAGGTATTGATTTATTTTCATAAAACATTTTAAATCTGTATGTTAACAGAAAAGTTATCCTACATATACTAGTAATATATTCTCTTAATGAGATAGGTAATAATGAAATTTTGTCTCAATAGATCTTTAAAAGCAGATTCAAACTTCAAGGATTATGAGTTCAGTCAGAATAATGCCTGCTTTCCCTGCCTTATGGCTGGTAATAACTCTGTAACTGTTTTTGATAATATCTAGGATACTACCATAGCCATGCTGAAATCTAGGACTCTTTCCTGCTTCATTGCCTTAGCTTTGCTTAACAGCCCATTTTTGTGTGGTAAAGCAGTGACAGAAATTACAATATATTAATGAAGATACGCTAAATAAAATTGTACTGCTTTTACAGGAATATGCTCCAGATTATATCAGAGTTATAATAAAAATCTCATGGGTCTGTAGGAACAGTAAGAGGGGTGCAAGACAAGATTCATTCTGCTTCCCAGTGATAACTTTTCATGCTGGGTACCCCACAGCATGAGTCCATCAAACACACATATCTTTAGAAATAAATGCACAAAATAGCAAATCATTTAACATCACCTTTCCATGCAAAGTATTTCTATCAGCCTACCACCCTTTTTTGGACAGGGAAATTCCCAGCAAGTCGTCAATAATAAATACATTCAGCTATCAGTTCACCTACTAATGAGTAGCTTTTAGCATACAGCACCTCTTCAGAGAAATCAGGTCTGGAAGATGAGAGCATAGTCGTTAATAATTTACAAGACTCATTAATCTTATCCCAAAAGACAAACAAACAGAATTTGATATCTACTCAGATTTCCAGACCAAATCAAGATACAGCATTTCAGAAGCCATTAGGATGTATCAGTCAATAAATATTCTTGAAATGTTCTTCTGTGAAATAACTTGTCAGCAGAAGAATTATCCACCTTAAAAAGCCCATATTATTAGAGACAAAACATCAGGAACCTTAAGAAACTTGCACTGTTGAAAATTAAATCAGAAGGTTTGAAAATTAAATCAGAAGGTTTGAAAATTAAATCAGAAGGTTTGAAAATTATTCAATATGGCAGATGCTAAAGATCTTTAATAGTCTTTAAAGATCTTTAATAATCTTGCATAGTATAAAATACCAGTACTTTACACACATTAAGTATGCCCAGAGACAGAATTCACATTCAACATCAAATACTGACTTTGACAGTACAACATAGAGAACCAGGAGAGTCAGAAAAGATAGCCTATAGACTCATCCTGGGACTAAACACTCAAGTTCTGCTTGGCCATAACGATGATCCATATTTCCACCAGGTATTAGTTACAAAGGGCAACACAGTGATTAGTAAGAGTATCTGGAAAAGACAAACTATTATGCAATAGCTAGGTCTACTTGTTATGGCCAGAACTGCAGTGTATGTCTAAAAAAAAAAAAACCAATAAAAATAACCCTAATACAAGTTGCTTGGTTTTCTTGGAGTCTCCTGCTATGAACATACACCGTACTTCCATAAAACTGCTTTTTGCTCTGCGCACTCACTAGTAATGAGGGTTTGCCTACAGAGAAAAGTGCTCTCGTTAGATCTCTACTTGTATCTGATCCCATACTTGTTTACCATATTCTTTCTTCTGTTTTGAAGTCCTCCTAAACAAGATAATCTAAATGTTAGAGTAGCTGGCTGGAACACCTGGTCATACTCTGTGGGGAAGGAGGGAGGTGGAGGTCCTGTGTTCTTCCACTGGTTTTGTTCAGCAGGCGTAGGAACGGGAGCTACGGAGCTTTAGGTGCCCCACCTCATTTCTCGCTCCATTTAATCATATGCTCCAAATTCCATGGGTCTTGGACGAGGATTTTTTCCAGGCCTTGTATATGAACTATTGTAGTTTTCCTTCCTTATCTACATAACTAACAAAGTCTCCCTTCCACCTACAAAATCAATGGGGAGAATTACTATATGATATAGGATAAAAATGCTTAAAAACCAGATGTGCCTTACAGCCCGTGCCTGTTATATTCCTACAAAAAGCAGGACATAGAAGACCATTTTACTGTAGATCATTCTGGAATGGCAGTAATTACATAAAATGCAATTTCCTTAATTGCAATTTCCTTTTTATAAAATACCCCTTTACTCGCATCAGTTTATATTACAAGCAATGAACCACAGCACTACACTGCCTTTTCAAAGCTAAATGTATATGACACTTGTTCTTCCTTAAAGTTCTCTTTTACCACACTAATGTTTACCTTCCACTTAAGGCTTTTAAACAGCATGTCATAACACAAGGAGTGTTCAACTGATCAGGCTATTTGATAACATTTTGGGGCTACAAGGAGAAAAAATGTCACTTAAAATTATAAAGCAGAAGAAACATGAAATAAAACAAGGAAGGGATTACTAGAAATTCTTTAAAATAGTTGGTACTGATACAGATTATAAAAAGAATAATAGTTATCTTCCTGTAAACAGTTTTTACTGAGGTTTTGCATTGCATATTCTTCTGAAACAGGATACACAGATTAATCAATAGGCAGTGCCTTTTCAAATTTTCTTTTGCAACTAGAGTGTATCCACTTAAACATAATTAAACTCAGACCAACTAATTCCAGGCAGTTAAGAAAAACAGCTTAGAAGAAAGGTGATCTGATGGGGCAAAAATTTTTTTAGTGCATGATCTTTAGGGACATGTTGAAGATTAAATATTAGCAGCATATGTTCATGGAAGGAAAATAAAAAGACGTCCTGTTAAGAAACACAGTTTTTCTTTCTGGCTTTTATGAGGTTATATCGAGTTCATTATGTATAGAAACTTAAATGCTTCAAAATAAAAATTTGTATATATTAATTTGTCAGTCCAACACAACTGAATGTTTCAGCCTATAAATATCACCCCCGACTCATACAATTCTGGCTAATTAAACATTGTTCCTATTTTTAAAAAGCTGCTAACCTCCATTCCTCATTGTCTTTAAACTAGCAGCTGCACTTAAATTTGTTCATCCAAAATGTCGCTTAAGTGTCCCCTGCCCCCATATAGCTCTGGATGATTTGCAGTGTGTCAGAGGCTCATGGTAACTGGAAGCCGGTCTCCTAACAGTACTCCCTACTGCCTACCTGGGATAGCCACCCCGTTACTCGCTGTGTATAGATGAACATACAAAATTAGGGTGTACAGTGGATGAAGTATAAATACTGTAAGAAAAGCAAGTATTGCCAGATAAACAAACCTTGGTTTTGTGAACACTAAGAAATCTTTAAGGTTACTTTTAATCAAAAGCAGTACACTGAAAACAGTAACTAGTGGAATTTATCTGGACACGTATTCAGCTCACACCATATTTCAGTTTCAACATACAAATCTTTTTTTCCACAGAAAAGTGCTTTTCTAATATCCAGAAGTAAAAGAATTTTTGAAAGACCATTCTGTCTCCAAAGAGACCATTAGGATCAGTTTTCCATTCTAAACAGAAATTCCTATCTTCTCAAACAGCTCCAGCTCCTCCAAAATAACCAAACTATCCTGAGCTTTCTAGCATACTTACCTGCCAAAAGAAACACACACTTCTAAAGGAGGAACAGTAGAAAAATGAAAAGCACTATTTAATGGCAGTGAAGTTTGAATAAGCGAAAAATATTGTTGCTTTTCTTGGAATGACAATTTTCAAAGGTTTAGCCTAGAAATGCTCTTTTTTAATTAGGCTACTAAGATGACCTGCCTTTACCCATTTGTTGTTTTCCACAGATCATCATCTTTAAAGATTCACTATCTGCAAGTTAGAGATGATCTGTGTTAACACTTTAAAGATTCATATTTGTGCATGTGAACATTAAGTCATGTGCAAGCTATCCTGAATTTTCTAGATCAGTATTTCCCAAAGTTTTGGGTTTTTTTACCTCAAAGTCTCAGTCCTTGGTAATTTGTATTTGCACATCCTATTATAAAACTTTTGATTTAAAATCTTAATAACAACACGGTCCTGTCAGGCACTTCCTAACACACAGTAATGGGCCACATACACCAGCTATTTTGTGCTATATGTAGTCAGGAAATACACAGACCATATATACTCACATGGAACAGAGTATAAGTATGCACCAGAGTATCTAAGTTTTTACTTTCCCAGCCTGCACATTACTCACAAGGGATTTGTGCAGTTGTGAACCTTATTTTTCACCTGTACTCCTCTCCTCCTCTCAGACACTAAAAGTTTTAGAACAACTTTCCCATTCATAACAGGTCAGAACTTTTTGGCTACAGACCACACACAAAACACAACTTCACAGCTCAAGTATTTCAAAGGCTACTAAGATACTGCTGTGTAAGTTACAAAGGTCATGGTGCTTTCAGCCACCCTCTAGGAACCACCAAGCTAAGAATGCCAGAAAGCCCCTCTTCCAGCTCAACTGTGGTGGAAAATAGGGTTCAATATGTATATTTATTGTCCTTGAAAGTTACAGCACAGACACATTAACTTACAAGGTGTATACAGGAAATAAGTTATCCCCGAATGGAAGAGTCCCATGCCTCCTTGTAGACACGTGAGAAAGATTACATGTACAAATTACTTTTTCAACTGGCTTTCAGACCAGTATTTTTAAATACTAACATTTCATTAGGTATTCCCTTCATTAAGTTATTGACAAGCTTTATTTTTCTTTCCAACACTGGATAGGGTTGGGTTTTTTGTTTCTTTTTTTTTTTAAAAAAAAAAAAAAAACGGGAAAGTACATACTCCCTGAGGGTCTTAAGTTACTTCATTCCTATAGATTAGTTTTCTCTAGTTTTACTCCTTTATAACTCATTCCTGTGTTCAAAAAGATTTTTCTCCCCTGGTGAAAAACTAACATAACAAAGTTGTAACACTACACTTTCCCCAGTAGTAAGAGAAAGTGATACGTAACATACTGGATCTTTTATACTGGAATTTTGTATGGTATTTTGTGATACAATTTATGGCACAAAATCTTACAAAACTTGGACATTTTCTACTTTTTATGATTTGCAGTTACTGTATACAGCAGTAAAAGTCATTAAATATATACCATCTTCATGTAAAGAATCCAATGTTAAGGTCTCCATTTTAAACATAACACAATGTAAACTCTTCTGCAAGTGCCAGAGTCTATTTGTAAACACATACAAGCTCATCTTTGTACCGCTACCTCTTTCCTCTGCTGAAGAAAGCCCTGAAATCAAATAGGATATGCTCTGAGGGACAATTGTTAAGGTGTTCCTGAGGGACAGTTACAGTTTCATGGCTTAATCACTCCAACTTTCTATTCTGTTAATAATGTAGCTGAATAAAAATGATCTGATACTACTTGTGCATTGATTTTAATGAGTCCCTGGAAAGAAATGCCTGGAGCCAAGCATGCCCAGATCTCCTGAATAAGCAGGAAAATTTCTGCACAAAGATTAGAAACCTCTTCAGTTTATATACATCAATAACACCTTTTTGATCCTGAATCTCTGTTCTGCTCCAAAGGAAAAAAAAAAGTTTACGTAAAAGTTTCTTAGTTAAATACAAAAATCAGTGCCTGAGCTAACAAAATCCTCCAACCCCAGCTTCCCCTTCCAAGTCTTAGTATATTAATCTCCTTTCCTTTTAGCTGCTCCAGTTCTTGCATAACAATGCCATTTCCTGAATTCAAATCTCCACAAATAAACCTTAAAGCTGAATAATACTTTATTAAGCTCTATGACTATTCCCTTAAGCAGGACATCCTTTTATAAAACTTGGGTACACTGTCACAATTCAGCATCATTTTCTTAGCACTTTCAGAGTAAGAATCAGAAGCACTGCAGCAATCAACAACCTAAAGATCTTCTGAAACATAAAACTACTGCCCTCTCTAGAGATTTTTAACAAGCTACCAATGTTTTATTTAAATTCTCATCACTCCATACAGCAGCCATTTATTTCTCTGGATATGTATTTGGGCAAGCTCATAGGGAAGTCCTAGGTATTTTTAAAGGAAAAGAAGAACACTTAGCATCTTCCACCTTTCTGTACAGCATGAAACCACGCACCTTCCTGAGTGTTCAAACCGTCAATGCTTAAACCTTAACGTAAGTGGTTATTCCAGTAAAACATGAAAATTAAAAAAAGTATTTGATCTACAAAAGATCAGTTTTGATCTGCCTGCTAGATAGTTCTTTTCATTACTGGTATTCCTAGTGAAAATGCTCACTAGAGGCTAAAAACAAACGTGTAATTACTGTGTTCAAGCTCCTACCTGAACGCAGGCTGAAGTTTCTGGGTGTTAAGATACTATCTAAAATGTTCTACCTGAAGTGCAACTTGCAGGATGAGGTGGATGGCAGTTGATGGCAATGAAGATTGTAGGTGGACATGGTCCAGAGGAGACTTTTGACTAGAAGTGTATCACAAGCAAGGAAAAAATAAATCATCTTGAAGAGCAACTACTATAGGGCAAAAATGTATTGGAATTCACAGGGCAAAATTTATTTCACAATTAGGTTCATTAAAGCAAAGCATTCACTTTCACAGTTTTATAATCTACTCAAGACAGAGGAGATATCTCTTCTCAAAGGGGCTGGAGAATAAAAACAGTATTACTAAGAAAAGATTAATTACCTCTTGTAGGTTTAACATTTTAAAAATGTCTTTGTAGTAATTCCAGTGAAAAACACTGAATGACATTCAACCGGACAAGACAGTGTTTTGCACAAGGAACAATAAGTAAGGACTTAAACAAGAAACAAAAGGACACAATCCTAAATGTCCTTAGTCTACCTTGGTGGCAACTTAAACTTTTTTTTTAATCAGCCACACAGCAGTATGTGTACTGATCTGCCCCAAAACATACTGCTTGCTTGATGGAGCAAGTACTCAGTATCTTTATAATCTCAATTATATAGCACAGCAAGCAAATGCTGAGACCAGAGTATGCCATGGCAAGATGAAATGGCAAGTAGTGGAAACAGCTGAGCCAAAACCATACTGTGCCAATCCAGCCTAAGCAGTGCTTTCCTAAGGAATGAGGAACAGAAAGCAATGGAATTTTTAAAAAACTGATCTTGAAAATGTACAAACCAGGAAACAGCCTTATAGCTCTTCGAGTGGTGCCACTATGATCAGCATCTTGTCACCTCCCTCCCCATGTCCTCTTTTAACTTAAGTCCTCTAAGATGAACCTGAAAAATCGACTGAAATAGAAGTGAAGAATCTAGAATGATGATTAGATCTTAAGGTATAACTATAAAAAAAATGGATGCCTGAAAACAAAATTACAGTTTAATCCACCATATTTCAGCTCACTGTGTTATACTGACATCTCTAATTCCTAGTATCTTAGAAGTCTTGACATCTGTATCAAACTTTTAATCTGAAACTAAAAATTGGGTGAAATTTACGTAGTGTGAATACAGCAGTGTGCAAAACATTATGGGCTACAGAATCTTTTTTAGCTTGCAAAGGTACAAAACATGTTTACAGGGTTTTCTGCTCTGAAACATCCAAACTTATTCAGTAATAAGTTTACTTTCAAAATTATCTATTACTGCATACTCAAATATGTTTAAAGCAACAAGCTTTGTTCTTCTCTTTAAACAGTACGCAAGCAGCTGAGCCTTTCTGAGTCCATCAGCATGTTAACACCACATTTCTTAAGGTCCAGATTTACAATCTGCATAAGACGACAGAAATCTGTACTTTTGGTCAAAGGGACTGTCCCTCCACTTCTTTGGCTGTGTGTTCCCAGCTGTCGCTGATGAAAGTGCTTGTGGGTTGTGTAATCAGCTAGATAGGTGAGGTTCCTAATCTGGCTGGAAACTAATCCCCCACACAAAAAAATTTCCAGCCAGATTAGGAACTTGATTCAGAGCTGGTCACATCTGCACGAGTGCTAATACCACTGAGACATCCCTTTCTTTGGCAGTACTGCCTAAGATCAGCTTAACACAATCAAGAAACTGCATCTGCTGAACCATGGTTAAGTACCTCTGGGATGTTCACTTGTAAACGGCTTCATGCTTTTAATATCATTCCACTTCAAGATTATACATAAGAGGCAACTCTAATTTCCTAGCATGTCATTTCATCTTTCTTGCAAGTTATTTCTGACCATAGAAACACATTTAGAGAAAACAGTCTTCCAAATATTACGATAATTCTTAGGTAAAACCTTGAATTCGACAAGGTATAACAACGTATCTTCAATAAATTCTAAGACTTAGTCCATTGTACTAATATCTTATAAAACACATGTCCATATTGGTATTCCAAGAAAATGAAGTTTGTTGCTATGTGTCCTCCCTTAACAACTGCCAACCAAATAAAAGGAGAGTTAGGACTACAAACACATCTTAAAATCTGCAAATTTTGCACAAAGTACTGGCTAGTAAGGCAGAAAGAACCAAGGTAGTGAGCTGCTGAGGAAGACTTGGCAGACTTCGGTAACTGACTGACCAGCCAAACAAGTCTTACATGTACAGCTCCAGCTGAGCCACAACCCTGCTGCCTTGTCATTGGTAGAGGTGACAAAAAGGCCATGGCGGGATGCACTGGGTGCGACAGAAGAGGATGGTGCTGGTGGGAACAGACTAGAATGGGGAAACGAGGAACAAAACGGCAAGTGTACTGGAAATCAAGCTCTCTCCTCTACTCAGAGAGATGGTTAAAAAAAAAAAATCCCAGTTTTCCATGAAGTTGGTTTTTTGCTCCAAACTGAGAGGAGTAAAAACTTCTTTTCAAAGAAATTAAATATTCCACAGCGTTTTTCAGTTTTGTGCTTATTCCAAGCAATGCCACCACGCTGAACAATTCAAAGTTAAAAGGTTCAACAAAATATATTTCAAGTCTTTTGGGAAAAAAAACCAAACCAAACTGTGTAAAGTAGCTCAGGAAAATTAATACACTTTTGTGAATCATTTTGGTCATAAAACTGACATTTTTCACTGCAAAAACTCCTGTCCAACTTTTCCAAACATGAACTTGTATTTCCACCCCAAGTCTTATCTTTCCACCTTAACACTTAAAATTTTCCAGTGACCTCAAGCACTCCCATTTCCCTATCAGCCCCCAAAGGTTAATCAACATCATAAAAGCTCCATCTGAACAGATACCAGATCCACTACTGTATAATCTATTGGATAACTGATCCATAACTATAAAATATTTATTTACATTTGGCATGTGGCTATCAAACACAACCAAGTTCATTAGGCAGTTTGGTCCAAGGACACATTTCTTGCAAGAATTACTCCAAGCTTTTGCAAGAAGTTGGGGTATGTTTTGAATCATCCCAGTTTATTTAGAATATAATCAATCTGCAGAAGAATAACTGTTTAATTTACAGATCACTTATTCAATAAATTCTCACAGAATCACCTCATTAATTCCCCCCCACACACACAGAGTAAAAGTCACAGGAAAGAGAATGCTCATACTGTTTTAAATTGGTCACTTCAGTTTTGCTTTGTGTCTTTTCATCCTGAACAGAAAAATGGAAGTAACTTTCTTACCCTGGCAACAGCTTGTCTCTTGAATATACATTAATAGTTGGCTTTCAGTTTTGAAGGACAGTTTGAGTAGTTCTCTGAACAAAATCCAAAAATCAGCAGCTAGTACCTAAAGAAACTATTTTCTTCTGGGGAGAAATTTTGTACTTTTTTTCTTAGACTCTCACAAAAAGGATGTAGTCATTACAAGACAGAATTTCAGGTTGGTCATTTTTTATGCGTCTGAGTTTGGACTGAGTCAATAGGATCACAGATTCACTAAGTCCATCTCCCATACTAGTTAAACTGAACTTGTGGGAAAGTGACACCTAATGTAGCATCTAGAGGGAGATGGTAACTAAAGTTATCAATATATGGATATAGGACAACCCATTTGTATTTTATGCATATGTAACAACCCAAGAGGAAAAAGAAAAAGAATTGAAAGTTACCAAAATATACCAACTGCTGCAATGCACTATATCAACGGTATTTACTATCATAGCCAAATTTATTTGTTAATATGTAGTGAATATATTTGGCACATCAGAATGAGATCGCTAAATAATCCCGCCAAAATGTTTCTGAGACAAAACTCCTTCTATGAGAACGTGAAGGTAAGCAGAGAGGCTTTTTATTCTGATTTTCATTCCTAATGCAAAACCAGCAAGACTAACCATCAACTGCAACAAGTCACAACCTCACTTGTGAAAAAATGAACTATTCCAAATACTATAAAGAGGATCAAAATTACCTGAAGGACAATGCAACCAAGGAGGAAGACCGTTTCTGAAGATAGGGATTACAGTTTGACAAGTTTCAGTTTTGCTTATATGCAGTAGAAAAGTACAAGTGAGAAGGTACTCCAACAAGCCGTTTTCTCAGGTATTTTCTATTTTCTACTGTATTCCTAATTCCATGAAGATGAAACTCTTAAAATTTTGAATACTGGGGAGCATTATTTTAAACCTCAAAAACCTAAACTAAAATGATTCTTCCAGAACTGCAACACCACTTGCAGTATACTCAGAAGACAAATTCTGCTCATGTTTTCCAGCATTAAAAAACAGATGTTTTTTCTTGCATTAACAACACTTGATTATAAAATAAATTTAGCCTCTGTGCAGAGAGGAGTGAACATAATGGCTCCCTTAAGGCACAACTTTGAGGTATGAGGGATATTAGTTCAATTTCTTTTTCAAATGCTGTAGAGAAGGATGACAGAAAGAAACAGCTTCCAGTTGTCATGCTCCTAATCCGTCTAGTCTATAGATGGCTTCACTCCAGATTTCTCTAATAAACTCTATTACAGCACAACCCTTCACTATCCTTATAACATGCATACTGCAATCTGTGTGGTCTAGTTAGACTAGTTCAAGGAAAGCGTTTTGGGTTTTGAATTATTATTTTTTTTAAAACCTGGGATAATAAGAGAAGGTCATTTCATTTGAAGAACCCACAGGAATCTCATAATATTTCAAATATTTTTATTAGTGTGTGAAGATAGACATTTGTGCGGGATGTGGTGGGGAAATTTTGGGTTTATATATTAGTTTATTTTGGGCAGAGGAAGACTGCTAGTTTCCTACCAGTGTTTTTGCTAGATTGTTTTGCAAAATTGCCTATAGTATTAATTGCCTGTTAAAATTTGAAATATTTAACTTGTGGAATTCACAAAGAGGAAATAAGACATCCATATAATGAGTCAACAGTAAAAATTACCAAAAGGGGAAACAAATCTGTGTTATTTGGGGGTGGGAGAATAATGAATAAGTACCACTGGTACATTTAAATAGAAGAACTAATTTAGGGAGAGAGCCTGCATTCAAGCATATACAGAAGGAGGAGGAAAACCAGGAAAAGGCATAAATAAGAGGGCTGAGGAATGAACAGAATGGAGACTGACTGGGTAACAAAACCCATGCAAAGAGGACCATCTTGGAGAGATCTAATCTAGTGTGCTACAGCAAAGGACAGATAACATTTAAAACCATACACGGGACTTAAAATTCAAAGCGTGCTGTTTCACTAGGCCCAAGTCCTGAAAATACCTATTTTAACCACATTCTAGATTTCATCACAAATGCTATGTTTAGCCTATAAATGTTTCATTGCATTTTTAAACAACAAATTACTGACTATGTCTCCAACTTTTTATTTTAATTTGAATAAAAGCACCAGAAATGTACACAAATAATCTGCAAGTATGGGTAAATAATATTTTCTTTTGTGACAAACTCAACTTGGAACATTGTCATCTCCCCACCCAGCTCTCCCAAATCCTGCTGCTACTGTTCTGCAGATTTGCTGCTCCCTCGGGTCCACTGACACAAGTTGTTGTGAGGGGAAGCTGTAAAAGAGGCTGTCTGCACCCTCTGAATTGATTCCATTCCTACCCCTGACCCCCCATCCCAGGTACTAAGCCCATGTTTCCATGGCCTGCTTTCCAGTTTAGCCGTGTGAATTTGTTTTCAGCCCAAATGAGGGGACACAAATTTGTGATAAGCAGATGGGAACACCAAGATGGCTAAGGAGATGAAAAAATGTACAACATAACTCATTCTCAGTGATGCTGACAACCTTCTGCACGGCTGCAGGTTGAACTGATTTGGGTAAAGAGTAACTCAACTAAATAAGCATTACTCATCTCATTCCCAGTTTTTCTGGGATCCATTTCTTGACACAGCTATATGAGTACATGTGCTAGTGTAGCAAGAGACGAGGGGCAGGAGGAGTCGGGCAACTCTTTAAGATGGCTTATGCAATACATGCACCAAAACACTAACCAGAGACTGAGGGCACAGATTCAGGTAACAATTAAAGGATTACATGGCTAGCAACAACAAGAAACAATAGTGCTATTTCCTTCTCTTCAAGCCCCAGAGCATGTTCTGTTACCTTCTCACGTGCTTCAGTCCTATGTTCATCTGACTCAGATGAGCTCTTTCAGGGACAAAAAGCAACATAAATCTTTCACAAAAGTTATAGTTGAGCGGAATTAACAGCTTGCTGTTATTGACAGGGATATTGCATAGGTCCCTCCTCCTTATAACATTCCTGGTGCCAGTCTGACTCCCTCGTTTGTGTTGGTTCTGATGTTTATGAGCCTCCTCACCAAGCCAATTTGAATTGCAAACCTATTGCTAAAATCATCTTTTCTTCACTGGATTAATTTTCCATTGCTTTAACAAGTTGAATCAAGTTCAGTGGAGGGCCCACAGGTGCTAGTGACAGGGGAAGAAGCAGAAGCATGCAGCTGGGGAGAGGAGGGAAGATGGAAGGAAGAAGTAGGCTATTATTTTTTGATTAATTTAGGTGCTTTTTCATGCTACAGCTGAGAGAAGGAAAGGAAATAAGATCTATAAAGAGAAAAGTACTGCTGCAGGGTAATTAAGACCTAGGAGTAAACATGCCAAATGGTGTTTGCCACATGACAACAAACAAATGTGAATCAGAATGTGAATCAGTACTTGAGCAGAGGAAGGAATGTTTTCTCTACTATTCAGGAAGCACTTCAATTGTTTGGAAAAGGTGTGAGTCATTAACTCCCGCACATACAAGTGAGACATCCAAAGCTATAAATACCTGACATACTTCAAGGGCTCTTTGGAATGGAAGAATGGAAATCTATATGTACTTTTTCAAAATTACAGAAGCATGAAGCCATGCATCATTTCACAGATTGTGATTTGTTGTGTTTAGGCTCTTCTGAATTGCATTATCCAAGCATGACGAGCTATAACCTTGAAAGGACCAGTTTTCTTGCTTCTGATGCTTTGGATAGCTAAACAGCTATTCGGGATAAAAGATGAGAGGTGCACAGGCCTTGACGGTATGCTGTTCTAATGCAATGTTTTTGTACATCTGAATTTATAGCTTACCATAGCCATTAAATGAAATTACTTTTCTGATGGCAACCAAGAATCTCATTGGTAACAGTTGCATGTCATAAAAACAATCCTCCTCCTCATTCTCTTTGATTTCATGTCTGCTTGTAGGAACTCAGCATCAAGGCAGTAAGAAAGTTTTACTGCGATCTTGCAACATTGATTTTTATGGTAACTGTAGGATTCTTCGGACTATAACACACTCAAGCTCCTCTTAATCTGTTTATAACTCCTAATATAATTTATTCCTTTTAAACACAGGTTAAAAGGCTGGTCAGACTTCAGAGGGGGTTTTCATACTCAGGTGAAAACCACCACAGTATCAGATAACACCAGTGCATTAGGATTATCAAGCACTGGTGAAGGGCTTGGTTCCTAACCTAGATTTACCCAGCCTGGCTGCTTAAAGCCAAATATTACTATAATAATCAAAGTATAGATCCTGTTCCTTCAGATACGCAGCTTTAACATTTTTCCCTATGAAAGTCATCAAGCTGAGATGGTATTAAACTCCTACACAATCCCTCTAGAGAAAAGTATGTTTTCTCCACATGATGTATTCTTCAAAATTATGCTTGCAATGCCTTCTACCTTGGATAAAAGAGATTCCAAAAAATACCGATGGACTATACATGATCATGCCGTAGGCACCTTCCAGAAGGGTATCATAAAATGCCCCAAGAGTTCTAGTTAACCCAGGTTCAGGGAGTAAATGCACATTATTTTGCTGTGACTGAAACTCCTGTGAAAACTGACTGCACAGCAGGAAAGAGGGCAAAACAGGGCTTAGGAGCTTGGATGCACATGAGACTCATTCATTTATCCCTGACCCCAAATCTTGGAATAGAAATACACAAGAGGAACACAAAAAATATGCTTGGCTTTGTGTAAGCACATGGAAAGTATGACTTTACAGTATCATAAACATTTAATTACACTTTTATATCACTAGTGATATCCTTTCTTAATTCCAACTCCTTTAAAAATTCCCATTAAAACACCTCTTTAGAACTATTTTTCTATTCCTTAATTTAATAAGCAGACTTATGAAATAAATACTTCTATGAAGAACTTATTTCCCCTATTTAAGTTATTTCGTCTTCACAGAGATTGATCAGGTATCATTACAAGCCAAGGCTATACAAAGTGATCTGTAAAACCTTTCATTCCTTTGATGAAGAGCTTTTTGCAATGTAAAAGCCTGACTGCCCAGACTATTGTTGCATTTGAAACATTGCAGTCTGCGTGTAACTAGTGCTATATCACACACAATTTCGTTACTGTTGGGAAACCAGTAAGGTGATAATAAGGTGATATCCCTTCCTTTGCTATTAAGTTCCAAGTTTTGTTAAATTCTGTCACTCAGTGAAGGGTTTTAGGTGTTGCATACTTCATATTACAGTCTTTTCAGACCGTGGGCAGCCTTCTATACATTTGATAAAAAAATAAGGCTGTTTTAAAAACCTGCATGCCAGAGATGCCCAGACTGCAACATGATAACACAGAGAACCTCACAACTACCACTGGATTATCCTATTGATGTATTTGTACATAGTCACCAGGGTAATGCTAATAATTTGTGTAATAAAATACATTTAAACAACATTTAATTAGCTTGTACTGTGCCATTTATGAAGCTTATCTCTCCTATCATCCCAGGAAGCAGAAGCAAACTGCTACTATACTGAGACCTGATGCAGTTGCCTTTGTGTGTGAAGTGTCTGAAGGATGTAGGGCTTAAATAGCTGTTGCTGTTAAGTCATGAGCTAAATTTGCAGCACATTTCATACAGTGGTTCTCTAACATGGCAGCAATAAGAAAAACATTAGTTTGTCTCACTTTCAAGAAGTCTAAGGTAGCAGTAGGGCTTTTCAGACTGGAATCACAAATCACTTAACACTGTGCAATTTAAAAAGAATCTACAAGATGCAAGTTTTCCACAACAGGGCCCCTGTCAGGCTGCTGAGCCAGCTAGCTATCTTCCATGATCTCCCTGAATGTACATTCTTGGACTAAAATGCACAAAGTGGAAAAAACTAAATATGCAGTGAAACAGACATACATGTATAAACCCATCTAAATGTTTAAGAGAAATATCTCTTTAAAAGTCTCTTTCAAATGATGGCAACATACTAAAGTAGTTCTCAAAACAAACAACTGTAGAAACCTACCACAGAAGTACATTTCTGGTTTAGGCAGTAGAGGTATACTGTCAAACAGAGGAGGCACAGCCAGTTGCTGTTCACTCAGCCTAACAACTTTTGTCTTAAAGAAGCCGGATGATAGATTTTCCTACTGCATCCACGTATTGTTTTCTCACATTACCAGTTATCTGAAGAATGGAAAAAAATACATCATTCGAGAGTGGGCTGAAGGTATCAGTCAAGAAGTAAAAACTTGCTCTTGTCAGATGGAGTGATTTATCAAGCTACGGTCTCAGTGAGAATATGGTGAACAACAGTGCAAAGTAAAGCAAGTTAGGTTTAAGATGTTTAAATCCCTAACAGTGATGTAACGTAATTTGCTTCACTCTGTACTGAAATCAGTTAAGAGGTATTGCAGCTCAATTCTGCATCTCAGATGCAGGGGCAGTAACCTGTAGTTGAGGTATGACTGACAGGTAAGGAACAATATCCCCTTCATGGGTTCCAACTTGATCTAGAAAGAAATTATCAGTCTGCACCAACAGAGAGCAGAACCGAGTTAAGGGAATATGGCTGGCAGGTGTAAGAGCTTCATAAATACCTGAATCAAAAATAAAAGTCTAAATGTATTATATATTCTGAGAAAATCTTTATTAACCAAATTTTAGTTTTTGGTAGTAAATGGCCTCATTTTTAGAAATAGTAGTGGTAATGAGACACACACAATGGTCAGCAATAATCATCCACATTTTGGGAACACGTCAGTGCTCCAGGCTCTCAGCTTTGCCCCATCCCACTTTCTCTTTGATGTCAGTAAGTTATTCATCTTATTAGTTCAAACTTTATCTTTTGATCAAGCTTTTGTAATATGTAATTTAGAAATTAGTTTCTTAGAGGGACAAGAGCTGTCAGATAGTAATCCATATCAGATCAACCCCAACAAAGTGGTAACAGCTCAGGACAAGTCAGAGCCAAAGTTGGAGTTTCAGAGCATACATGCAAATTATTATTTTTTGAAAACCACAGTGTTGACATTACAAGGGAAGAAAAGAGAGGAAAGATTGTATCTTCTGAGCCCTTGATCAAATTACTTCATAATTCACCCACTAAACCTATCCCCTGGTTCCCATAAGAAACAGCAATCTGAGACAGAACAACCTTGTGGATTTTAGACAAACTACAATGTTGCAACTGAATCTCTAGAGGATGTAGAAGCATTCAGAGATATTTTAAATAAAGTAATTTTATGGAATTTTTCAGATATTAAAAAGGGGGTCAACTTGAAATTATCCACAATCTATGTGCAGGGTATACAAAGTAGGAGCACAGAATTATTAGTGTCTGCAACTTCCTATGGTTTCTCTCAGTGAACTTTTTTCAAAGTAATTGTCAAAGATATTAGATTCCAGTATTTCGAAGATGGTATCTGGTAATTCTTAATTTATCCTAGCCTCACATCTTTGAAGCAATTCCGTTTCTATCTCAGCGCCTAATTTCCATTTTACACATCCTATAATTGTGTTTGTCCTTTAAAGTTGACTTCTAAAAGATTCCCATCATTAACACATCTACAAAGAACAAACAATTTGCTCCCTTTGTGGGTCCTTTGGTTGAGATATAATTATTAAAATTAAAATTATTTTTCCTTACATATTTTAGAAAGTTGGAAATTGCTTTAAATTGCTCTTTTACAAGAAGTTCTGGGCTTGGACATTTCTTTCTTCTGGAAGGGACATATACTTTGCAGAGATTTCAGATCCTTAGCCTGTAAACTAACTTGTTGCATGAGTTACTGTTCACTTAATCTTCTATATCAAGTCCTGGCTATCTTTTATCATATTTAAATTCTTACAGTTTCCCTTTGACTATTTAGGAACTAATCCTCTCAGCCCAGAAATCGTATGCAGGGTTTCTAGAATTCCTTACTAAAATAATTAAACATTTTACTCAGCCCATCTACCTTCTCTCTCCTTTCTTAAATATACAGTGTTATCTTATTTTCTTAATTGGTAATACACGGTCTTTTCCTCCTTAGGATATGGACATGCTAACACTTTTTAACATGTAAAACTAAAAGCTGGCAAGTCCTCACCAAGATTAAAAAAATGTGAAAAATAACTCACAAGACTGAGCTATGCCTATTTCATCATACAGACTCTTTTCTATATACGAAAGTATAAATAGTGTCCACAGCTGTGCAATTTATCCTTAGCCATTAAACATCTCCACAATCTTACAATTTCTAAAAGTGCCTGCATTGCCTACAAATGAGCTGCATTAATATAAACAGCACAGGAACAGCCAGAGAGCCTATAAAACAAAAGCCCTAAGATCAGAACTTAACTAAACTTAACTGTCACCTTCAGATTTAAAAAATAAGAGCTCATAACTATTTCACAGTTGATCAATTTGCCAAGAACACTTTCCAATGTTTTGATCCCACAATCTTGAATTCCTGGTTTACACTCAAGGAAAAATGAGAGCTTGTTTGAAAAGCATACAAGCCAACCATCTCCTCTGTACTCTGACTTGTCAGCGTGCTTATGTACTGGAGATACTTTGCATCCTGCTGAAAGTTCAAGAATTGTCTAGTTTGACCAAAACACCCAACACCCTCCTGATAGAATAGATGATGAAATAACTTGGAAAGACTGGCAGATTAAAACAAAGGATCAGTCTAACAGCTAGGCACAGTAACACAACTAAATGTGGGTTCATTGTCTCAAGTCCTAAATAAACAAGTTCATCATATAGACTATACTATTAAAAAAAACCCAACACACTTCAGTTACAGCACTTTGCAGAGGAATAAGTGAGATGAAAATAAGCTGTACATTGTATCTTATCTCCATTTTAAGAATGAGTAAGTTCCTTAACCTCTTTGTCTCAGTTTCCAAGGCTACAAGTGAGGCATGACAAAGGCAGGAAGAAAACCCAGATATTTTTTGGCTCCCAGTTTTTTTTCTTTTTGCTGTTCAGCCATCTTATCTTCCTAAACTGTAGGCTTTAGTTATTTAAGCATACATATTATTCTATATGCAGCTTGGTTTTTTGGTGATTCTAATCAGCTTTCCTTTTTGCAAATCTGGCCAATTGTTTGGTGATTAAATTTGATCGCTTCTTGCTTATATGCACTTGGAAATAATCAATGAAACAACACCCTGACCAGTGCTAGCTGAGGAAAGGACACATTCCTATAAAATAAAGTTAAACCAAACTGTTTTTAAAGGTATGCAAAAGATGTGAGAGAAGACAGGAAACTACATTTAAAGTGTAAATCAAACCCATTGTTTTGTAAAATTTCTGGAAAAGCTTTGAAAAATGGCTTTTTCTACTTTTCTCCCCCAGAATTTCTTTGTTCACTACAAAAGGAAAAACAAAGCAACAGGAAAATGAAGTGATGTCCCTCCTCCACAGAGAAGTAATGAAGTCTCCTCCCCCTTCCAAAGGGGATCACAGTTTGCCAGCTTTGGCAGCCACTGTAGTATTTAAAATAGACACGAATCCCAAAATGCGATTTGGCAAACAACTGCTGAAATATTCAGTAAGTCTGTTTTCCTTCTTTTCCACTTCCTTTCTACCATTCTATAATAATATCTAGACAAGCTTTCAAACATCTCAAAGATTAAATGCACGCATAGCTAACATCTAGACAAAGAGCCCCATGAACTTTAACACACATGCAACACATGAATCAGACAGACCTATCTTTGTAAGGAGAGTGCTCCTTGTATGGCCAGTTCCCAGGCTGCTGTGACATTTCAAACAGCTGTTCTCATTCGTACATACAGCTTGAGTTTTAAGGGAGGCACCCTACATGCCTCCTAGACCTGAAAGCATCAGCTGATTTCTCCCAGTTGCTTTGTCACTAGTAAAAGCCAACTCTATCAAATTTTGTAACTGGTTCCAACAATTTTTCAGCACACACAGGCAGGACTAAGATTTCCACAACACAATAAGTTTTCACCTACGATGAGGTGAATCCTACAATCCAGAACACGCAATGTTTTATAGATATTTTAGAGAGAGCATGCAATACTGTATTGAAATAAAATATAAGGGCAAAAGATGGTAGATGAATCAGAAAGATGTGACCCCTTAACAGGGATATCCAAATACACTGCCAGACTGAAGCATGCTAGCTGGAGTCAGTATGCAAGAAACTCCTCCCAAAACAATTGTTTTTGAAAAAAAAAAAATTAATATCAAACACAACTTGGCACAGGGTGGGAACAATAAGCCAGTTGTCAGAAATGTTTGAAGCAACAACAGAAAGCACATTTTACTAATGTAGGTAAGAAACTAGATGTGAGGAAAACACCACAGTTCAGCTTTAAACAAATGTTTTCAACAAGAGGAGCAGATCATGTGGCAGGTATAACAGCTATTTCATTGGCTTTAAAACCTCTGACTTCTCACTAACTAGGAAGCATTGTATATAAATTAATCCACCTTATGCATTCACAGAATAAAAGCAGTTAAGTATTTCTGAATCCACAAAATGTTAGTTTTAACATGCAAGGAGCCAGCTAGCAGACTGCTTCATATAGTAGCTTCAGTTTCTAAGATGGACAAAATGTCTTTGATATATTTATGCAATATCATAACCTTACCAAAACATTGCTGTTCAGTATCTTGCAACATACCTCCAGAAAATTTCAGGACCAAAATTTTCTCATTCAAAGAGTAGAGAAACTTTCCAAGCATTTTTAAACAACATTTTGTCTTCTGTATGTTTCAAGTTTTAGAATTTTTATAATCCAATCCTCAGGCCTGACAGTCATCTCTACTTTGCCATCAATGAAACTGTTCAAAGGCAGCATCAGGAAGACTCAAAGACTGATTTCACAGATCATTGGTCCAGGCAGTGTTTGTAAACTGCTGACCCAAAACCATGGAGAATTGCTAGGCCCTTGTGGATCGAAGGGAGACTTACAGCTTGCCAGACCATTTAAATTGATTTGAAACCTGAGGTTAGCCTGTCAGTTTTTCCTAAAAAAACTTTTAAAAGAGTTCATTCTAAATGAGTCATATTAGCCCACACAAGCAAATCAGCACATTGTTCTGGTTTCCCCTCCCTCAAAACGCATCGTGTTCTCTCAGTACAATACGACTGCACAAATAATTCAGGACTTGCCAAAAAGCTACCACCAAGTTCTAATTACAGCAGTTCTATTCTGTATATTCTTAAATCAAACAAAAACTAAAGGGGCCTGCTAAAAAACAGCCAGTACTTCAGAAATCTCCAATGCAGATCAAGAAACAAATCTCTGCAATAAAGTATTAGCCAGATCAGCCTGCTTCAGAACCTCACTGCAGAAAGAGCCTTGCTTCTTGCTGTAAGAGAAGACTGTGGTGCACACATGAAAACTGCTATACAAAAGAAATGACAAAAAGCATCAATTAACTTCACCAAGTTATTTTAATGCAGTTCATTGCTACTAAATATTTCAGAGAACTTAATGGCATTTCCACTTTGCCTTTTTGGCTGCTGTTTCCAACTGATTCGGCTTCACCAGTGAGAATGTTTGCATCGTCAAAGTTTTTGTCACAGTCAGCATTCTGTTGAGAACACTATGCCCTATTTTAGATTTCAGTACATTTTACAGAAGAGTTAAAAAAAATTGATTGGCAGAATGACATGCACCCATATTCTCATCTTACCAAGCTTTAGTCATGACCTGACAATACCAAAAGACTTGAATGCATTTTAGTGTTTTGCAGACAGCCTGTTTGACCCCTTGTCACAAATGATGGAAGAAGTGATCTTGAGGTCAACGATGAAACTTGTAAAAATGAAGCTTCCTTACTTAAAAAGTATTTACTCAGTCTCTGACTTGGGAGTTTAAAGGCAGGATCTTCCATGCCCTAAAAGTGGCAAAACCCCATTTACTCTAGGTGCTTTTCTCCTATCTCAAAATTGAAATTTCTGATAAAAACAATCTGAAAACTAAGCAACGAACTGAGCCTGATCCCAGTTGCCAAGTTTTTCCTGTTGCCAAACAATACAGAAATTAATTCCAAAGATTACCACCAAATCACATGCTAACTTTAAGTATTCAGCCATGAGAAAAGTAAATACTCATTAGCAGGTTTGATTGCAAGCTTCTGATATGCAGTGTAGCTCTTCCAACTCACAAACAGAAATATTTAACTAGCAAAACCTATGGTCGCCCTGAACAGACCATAACACATGACCCAGCATGTGCTTTGACAGCAAGTTATACAAGAAAGATGACAATACAAGAGAGTTACAAAAACAAAATATAACAGTGCCAAGATAAGCCTCCAGAAATACACTTTGTGATATAAAGCCATAAATCTTTACCACTTGAACTAAAGACTTAAACCTCTCAGAAGCAGTGGCCTAACTCAGTCTAACTTCTGAGGTCAAAAGACATACCCATACTGTATTATGGCAACTAAATAAATATTTATCATAGCTGTTTTCAAAAGGCTGGGTTAGCAAAGTAAGACTATGAGGGTGTTCTGAGTCCTCTTTTAAACTCTGGAATAATTGACTTCAGGCAAGCTTTTAGTTCTCTTATTTGTTAAATCAGTGAACTATGGAGTTTCGGATTTTGATTGGAGATGATTGAAAAAGCCATTTCACTCTACTGCCTATCTGCTTCCAACGCACAGACAGCTGGGATGCTCATTAAATGTCTCCTTAACCAGCACTTTAAAGGAAAAAAATTTTAGCAAACCAAAGTCAGACCAAATTTCTGGAAAGAGACGGGAATTTTAGTCACAGTGCCCAGACAGTGAAACACTAGGTTGATATGCCGCTATGAGGAGTTTTTAAATCACCGTTACCTTCTACTGCACTAGTCTGCAGATAAAAA
Source organism: Theristicus caerulescens (assembly GCA_020745775.1). Classification (NCBI taxonomy): domain Eukaryota; kingdom Metazoa; phylum Chordata; class Aves; order Pelecaniformes; family Threskiornithidae; genus Theristicus; species Theristicus caerulescens. The sequence goes on along the minus strand of CM036566.1, from coordinate 28,874,441 downwards.
TGGACACTTCCTGAAACATGAATATAACGAGATTTAACACTACTTCCTAAAATAGCATTAATAGTCACTTCAATACAAGTATGTCTGTAAGACATACATATACACGTCCAGACAAATTGGAGGTCAGACACACAGTTCTCAGTAAGAAAAGAATAAAAAATTCTTTGAATGAAAGCTTGCAGAATATATTTCTTCCCAATAACACTAAAAAGTTGATTTTGAGATATAAATCTTTTCTTAACTCGTGCATTTCAGAGCAATGTAGTGTAGAATGATCATGTCTGTCCAAAATCTTCATGGCCAAAGATACTTACAACCAGAGAGTCCTCTTCAACCATCAAAAGAAATTGTATACCTTAACTTTCACAAATAGTAAAATGGATCTGTTAATAACTGTTTTCTATAAAACTATAAATGTATGCATACATGTAAGATATGAATTAGAAGAAGCTGGTGCATGAAAGTGCCAGAACTGACTAGTTTGTGGAACCGAATGACAAAATAAGCGACAGCTCCTGAAATTGTTTCTTCAGTTCAAGGATTCCCCCCCTCCAAAAAGGCACACTCTCTTTTCTAAGTCATCGCCTTTTTGCCAGATTCCAAAGTAAGCCCTTCAGCCCCCAAGTTTGCTTTGACCACTAGCCTCCACCTATGAAGCAAAAGAAGAAATAAAGCAGAGAAAATGAGTAATTTGAACAAAAGTTCCAAAAAACTAACAGCTTCCACAGTTTGTGCCAGTATTTTCTCAGGAAGTTATAATTTTATACAGAGCAAATTCCAATGATTTTGAATTCTAAAAGTAGTAAAGAAAATATTTTCTACTCAAAAGATTGCGCATTTAAGCCTCCCCTATGAACTGTGGGGGACTACAGATCTCACAGACCTAGAAGACAGGAAAAATCTCTCAGGTTTTACAGGGCTACAAGCAGCAAATACTTTACTAAAACCAAAATAAAAACCTGAGGTCATGCTTAGAACTTTAAAAGCATAAGTGTTATGTAATAAAAAGCACAAAGCTCAGAGAGTTGCTCATCTGAAAAATATGCAAAAAAACCTTTCAAAAAGACACATTTATTCCAACACATCTTAAAGAGGCAGAAGAGATTATGTTCCCTCTATTTTCACATTGTGTACAGCTTTTCCAAAAGGAAATGCTTATCAGATCCTAGCATACCCTGTAAAACACTGCAGACACGTTAGGGTTGCACCAATTAGCAAAGCAGCATTTAAAAAGATAGTTATTTTAATAATGAGAAGTCTTCACTTTTCTCTCTCATGGAAAAAATAAAGAAGGTAGACTTGTATGTCAATATATTTTTTCCCTTATACTAAAGGCTAGATTTCTCATTTTTCAGGTGCTGCTCAATTAATTTCAAGAATCATATCCCTTTTGTTCTCTGCATATTTTCTGTTCTTAAATGACACTGTCATGTACACCCAAGAATATGAAAGTGATGTGTTAATGTGATGTATAGAGCGTGTTCCTTATCAGCCTGAGAAAGGTGCCTTGTGAAGATATGATTGTCCGTTCTCCTTGTACTTTCTAAGCTCTAGGAATACAAATTGAGGTTTAGTTCATCTCTCAAACTAATGAACAGAGTTTCTTTTTTGTGGTGTGACAGCTCTCCCTTCTAAACTAGATCATAAAACCACCTCCAAGAAAACAAGCATGTTCAAGAAAAAACTATTAGAGGTATAGATTGATGACTGCAAATGCACCTACGAGACAAGTCCTGTACTGATTAGGCCCAGAAGGATACAGGAGTTGCCCAGGCTTTTAACTGTCCACTGGAAATAATTTTTCAGAACTCTTAAGATTGTGCAGGCAGGGAAAATATTTTACTGTGCATCATCCAAGGAATATACATGTATCTAATATACATTTATCTTCCCTGAAGAACAATTACCCCTGAAACTTCTGGGAAAGCACACGGAAAAGAAACCTTGAACCATGTGGCAAAATCAACTAAGTTAAAAGTAGCTGGGATCTACAGATTTAAAATATCTAAGTTATAGACATTTTGTAAACTGGCAGAGAAAGCCAAATAAAAATTACAAGAAACCCTCTATTGTCTCATGTTCACAAAAAGGAAAGAAATAAAGTTTTTAAATGATAATCAAAACTGTTCCCATATCACTTGAAACACAAGTTTGAACGGACAAACATCTCGCTCATTACAAGCAAGAGAAATCCAAGAAGCCATATCCATCCACTGTAGAGAGACTGACTTTGACAGAAGACTGTGGTGATGAATGCTCCTCTATAATGTATACACTACAAACATAAAAATACTATGATTTTTTGAAAAGTAGTGCATACATTTTTTTTAGAAACTGATACTGATTTTCAATTATTTCATTTGTTCGATAATTTTTTTATCCACAGCTCAGCTATTTGCACCCAGCACAATCACTGCAACTATGAACCAATACTGGCTTCTTGCTTTTTCAATATATTTTCAACCTTTTTTTGTGATTGTTATTTGACGGAAAAAGTACACCAACTCTTTTAGCCAGCACAATATTAAAAAAAAAAAAATCAGTGTGTTATCCATATAATGCAATTTCAGGGACTACTGTCTGAACTTATAATCCCCTCTCAGTAAGCACTGCTTGCCACTGAAGGCAACATTATTCATTATATGGATTCATATTTCCTTCTGCGGTCTACAGATTTCACTTTGTTTGGATGTTTAACAACTTTTATATGAAGTCACTCAAAGTCAGCTTTCTGTGTAGACAGACTGTGACTTAATATGCAAAGAATTGCAGGTACTCAACTCTAGGGAAAAAAAATCCAATTATGTAACATTTGAAATCTTAAGAAATCTAATTCCCACTTATATTTAAATGCTGTTGCTTTGGTATTTCATCTGTTTACTGTTATTTCCCATATGAATTATTAGTGTATGCACAAACCTTCCATCAAGTGCCCTGGCAGTTGCATAGAAATGTTTTAGAAAATACTATTACATAGCCTTTTCCATAATCTCCTCTGTAGGGGGTTGAGCAGAACCCCGATAACCCATGCTGGTTATCTTTTTCAACATGTTTCTATACAACACTGTTTCTCAGCCTGCAAATTTGGCTTCAAAAGGTCTGTCCATTGCTATCTCCATTGTTCAGGAATAGCTCTGTTGATTTACACTGATAAACAAAGAAAATGTACAACCATAAGAAATGAAGTCAATCTGCAAAGGACAGAGTAGGAAAAAAGCCTGCAATGTTATCACCATCACACACTACAAAGAAAAATTACAGGCTTGTAAAATAAAAAATAAAAAAGGGGGGTTGAGAAATGGGCATTTTTTTAATGCACCACTTCTTGCTATTTACAATATTATGCAATCTAGTACGATTTGCAACACTGTATTTAAAGAATGTATTTACTGAATACCATACTGATGCTGAGTGGCAATACCAATCAGAAAGGAACCTGAATCAGCTGCTCTCTTTGAAAGCAACTGCACAGACAAGCAAAACAATCAAACACTTCTCACATTCCAACAAGCAGACAAACAGAGATAATTACACAGAACACAGGAGAACTCACCATGACTAAAGCTCCAGTGCAGCTGAGGAATCCCCGTCTAACCGCTTTGCAATCTCACCTTAAACCTGCAAAGCTGTCGCAGGAGGTTTTTCATGGCAACTGTTACTAACAGTATCTCTCTATCAATTGCTAAAAACAGGTACTTTTATATACCAGAGTGCAACATTCCTTCTGATGTACCAGTTTCTGAACAACTCTCCTAAAAGAACCACCTTTGGAAGAGATTCGCTCCCACCCTAAGAAGATAAGTGGGTTAACTTGTAAGGAGCCATGAACCAGCACCCTACCTGCCAACAGGTTCATGGAGCAAGATGACAATTATGATACCGCAGCCAGAACCAATACAGATTACAGGGTAAACGAAACGTACTTTAAGCTCTGCTTGTACTGACATTTTCTCTAACAGGGATATTGCCTTTGCTGTACAAGAAATACCTACTAGGCAAAATTCATAGGCACAAGAGCACTTCAAGATTCAGCAAGCTTTGTCCTAACACGCCTTCGTTTTCTGCACTTCCCAAGCAATCATTTCTAGCCAGAGATAGTGACCTTTAAATATCAGTCTGCCTCATTTTAAGAAGGCCTGCCATAATACTTTTTAGATTTTTCTGTTACAATTGAAAGATACATTACTGACAGCTTCATTAGCAGGAGCCCAGGTTTGAGACTTTCTTGCTAGTAATCTGATATTGCAGCCCTTTAAACAACCAAACTTTGAAAAAAACCCCCCACATTATGAAAACACAATTTTACAGATACAAGGCTCTAAAATAGTCAACATTTATGCCTTAGATGTATATTTAACACCAAGTTGTTCCATTGACTACAACAGAATGCATACTGTTGCATGATCAAAGCATATGTAACTGATAATATTGAGTTTTCATGTGCCCCACATTCTCTACATCTTTACTATGAGCTATCTCCCTGCTTCTAAAAACCAAGAATGTCTACAGTTTATAGTACAAAAGTCATTAAATAAACTATCTTCTCCAAGGATCATTCCAAACAGTAGGAGTCACACTCCTTAACTATATAGTTACAGACTTAAAGTCTGAGACTGGAGAATATTGTGCAACCTGTTTTTTAGCAAAACTACCCACTCTAGATGAGGGAGGCAGAGAAAGACAATTAGCAAGGCTTAAAGTAAATGGAAAAACAATTACACAATATGACTTACCCCTCCATGGAAAACTCCTATACTAATATTTATTCTCTCTGAGCTTGTATGTATTTGCATTAAACTTCAAAGTTTATTAAAGCAATATTGATGTAATTCTGAGCCTTTACAGACAGAATCAGTGATTTTACTGGGGTTCCAAACAGGCTCAGGAGTTACTCTGCAGAAGACAATTAGGGGCTGATACAAAATAGAGAGAAAGGCAAAACTTGCCTCAGGAAAAAAAAGTGCAAAAAGACTAATAGTTATACAAGGACAGTTTCAGCTCAAGAGCTATAGGACTTTTAAGTGTCTCCATTACTGTCAGACATGCATGTTTTTGAATTTACTGGCCAATTTGAGGGGAAGATTATAATATTTTTCCTTTTTTAAACTGTTCTTCCTTCCTCTTGCCACATTAAAAAAAGCTCACAGAAAGGACACCAACAAGTATAAAAGCAAAACAATGATACTCACTAAGAGGCTATTTGGCAGCTGAGACAACAGCAAGAGCATGTGATATGGACAGAGACTTTTAATAGTAAGAGGGACTATACATGAAGTCAGTGTAGAAGGATGTCTATATTTGTTCATATTTTAGCATACATTTAAATGTCTTTTAAACGTGTATGAAGTTTTTTCTGACAGGAAGAGCTTCAGAGCTGGAAGACTGGATATAAATATATACATGCAGAATGTACATCTTTTGTATTATATACTGTCTTCCTTCTTTGGTGAGCTTTGTAGAGAGGCCTGTATAAATACAGGCATCTATCCAAGAAAGAACATTTTGGGATTGAGATGGGCACTTATTTAACGGTTTTACAAAAACATTTAAGGTCAAACTGTGAATGTATGACTAAATGGTTTCCTATAGAACCTCTATCAAATAATGTAATAATCCAAATCTGCTTAAACACCAATAAGGTTGCACTTGGCAAATTATGTGCTAGTAGCAATGTTTTCTGAAATAACACTAACTTTATGAAGTCAGTGATCTTCCTTTTTAGCACCACACTGAACTGATGTCTCAGACAAGATGTTACTAAAACAAGTATTGCTAGAAGCCTACAATGTTTAGCCTGGCATGATTTTTATCCATTTGTTTACAGTGATTTCAAAAACTTTGCTAAAAATGTCTCCTGCGGTCAACAGCGACTGCATTAAGATGGTAGAGCATTTTTCAGCATTTATATTTAAGTGCATGTAAGGTTTAACAGAAATATTACTCTTAAGTAAAATGTGGGATAAGGCCTACAAATGGAAAGATTTAAAAATGTCTTTCCCAGGTAACATTTATAATGTTTTGCACTTTAAAAGGATAAAATAATTTTTTCCCCCATGTTGAGCATTTTATTTTATGTGGAAATTAAATATCCCCCGCTCTAAAAGCTGGCAACTAAGAAAAAGACTCCTAAGCAGGAAGAACCATGAATTCTGAAGGCATTCTGAGGTACAAATAGCAAATGAATGCTGTTAAATACTTTTTACACCCCATATTTAAACATCTTTGAAATGTGAATGTAACTATTTGGTGATTAAAGTGCAGATGTTCAATAAACATAATTGTGATCTTTGTTACTGCTACTATAATTCATGCAAAAGCATCTCAATTAAGGCCAGGCCCATACATGACAGGCATGAGTAGCAAACCTGCGAAGGGATCTACTATTTGGAGATTTTTCCAAGTACTTACACAAAAAGTCAGGATTACAATTTTCCCCCAAATCAAACACATTAAAAAAAAATCAGTTACAGATTGATTACAAAATACTTCTCCAAGTGGTGCGCTTTGAAACTGATTTTACACTCATCCTGCGCAGCAATATGTGATTACAGGGAAGAGAGAAATGGTGAGCTAAGCTCTAGAGGGGTTCTGAAATTCTGTTGTTCTTCACGTCATCTGAACAGACAAACCCAAAAACATTTGCAGTAAAGCTGTTTTGTAACTCAGCGTTTGAAAAGCTAGCATGGTAATTTTTGCAATAGCCGATGGGGTCCCATAAGAAAACCAAGTTAAAGAAAGCGACCTCAGAGCTACACCCACTGCGTAGTTTTCCTCTATGCACATTTTCAACAATCAGGCAATCCCAAATCAACTCAGTCCACTTAAAGAGATACGGGGAAAGAAATTGCTTTAGTGACTCAGCCACTTATCTATCTTAGGAAAAAGATAGACTGAAAATTTCTCACATGGTTGATAATTTCTGCTTAGAATTTGGAAACACCAAAGGAAAAACACAGCCTATGATACTAAACCACAATTTATTGAAATTGCAGCTCAAATATTGGACAACTAATTAGAATTGTTACCAAGTCAAACCAAGTCATTTGTCCTTGTCACTAACACTTCAGAAATACTGAAGTGCTCTCATTCTTTGCAGTGTATACTGTTTACTTGTTCTACTTCACCAGGCTTTAAAATAGTGAAAGTCAACTAGCAAGTCTTATTCCAGTTTGCAGTCTGTATTTTTCCAGTCTGAATTTAAAACTGTATGGTAATGGAAATTCTACATTATTGTGCTGATACATATGCAACAATGAAAGTATTTCAGCCTTAGGCCAACATAAATCCCATCGCAATGCTTAGTCCTCAAACAGTGGTCATGTGTGGGAGCACAGAAGGCTGAGAGAACAGGTAATACCAAGAAAAACTCTAGAGATGAGGTCTCTGAACCAGCCTATCACAGAAAGCAGCACCATGCTCCATCAACCCTTTCTGGTATTAGCATGGAGAGTCCAAAGCCTCTTTCCCTTCGCTGGGGACTGGGGCCACGCATCTCCTCCTTCAAAATCCATGTTACTTTACATACATACAGAGTGGATTTTGCCTCACTGGTGATTTTTGGCTGCCACTAACAGGCAGTAAACACTACATACGGCTTGCAAATAACTCGACATTATTTCTTTGAACTTTGCTTCAACTAATAAACCAAAACATGTTTTACAGATTATGATTTTTGTAAAAACATCTGGAGTTGTCACATACTAATAGCAGAAAGATAAGAAAGTTTTATTTTCAGTTTCCCCGTGTCAGGTGTTTTCTTTGCTATCTCTTTTCACATCACATGTACTCACAATGTTCGCATTACCAGTGCTTTCCACAAGTGCAATGCTATCTCCTCATTATACCCATGACATTTACATTTCGATATTCTGCCCATACCCGAATGACAGCTATGACACACTAACTACATGGGAGGGAGCAGCTCGGCAGGATTCCTCAGGAGCTGCAGCAGCACAGGAAGTGGGAACAGCGTGGAAGCTGGCAGGAGACAGACCTCATCTCTGATCCTTACCTAGAAATCCCCAATTTAGACCTTTTGGGCTCTCTTTTCAAGGGTTATGGAAAAGAGGGTCAAACAGCCATACATACAAAAAAAGAGAAAGGACTATTGAGTTAACACCACCTGAAATACGATCTCATCAGAAAGCAACTAGAACAAGAAAAGCAGTGACAAAGAGTAAAGCTGCACATCCCTTCAGAGAAAAGGGGAAAGAAAACACGTGCAGCTGGCTGGGATGGGAAGGTCTAATTCTAAACTGGGATGATGGGCAGCTCTAGGAAAAAGGGAAACCTAAAAGCAAGGACTAAACAGGGAAAAGGAAAGTAGAGACATAGGAGTGTAAATTCATGAATAAGGTAGTGAAAACATGTTACAACTTGTTAACTTATGGCAAGCTTTTCACATAAATATTTTTCCTAGCCCAATAGAGAAGACTAACAGTGATTACCAATATCTGTGACCCTAATCAATAACTTACAATAGTTATCTTAATATTTTACTATCCTATTTAGGCAAGAAAACATTTAGGAGCCATTTAGCCAAACAGCATCCTCCTGCCCCCTATTTTTCTTTAAATGACTAATTCCAACCAATTCCTTTATTTGGAAAGTAAGTAGAAAAGAATATATATTTTAGTAAATATGTTTGCAAGTAGATTTTCTAAAGAGCTGAAAAGTCAGAAACACAAATTACCTAAGAAGTTGAAATGGTATTTTGCCTTTTCACTGAAGCAACGATAAGACTTATGATACATAGGGAATGCTGTTGTTTCAAAATAACTATTTATTTACATGGTTAATATACGTTCTAAAATAGAAGGAAATGCAAATGTTGCATCCACGAGTGAAGGTCGCTCTCTTATCAATTGCTCATTTCCACACGCGTGCAGCTGGGTGAAAGTGCCTACTGGCACAAAGGCCAGGCAGGAAAGCCTGCTGGCTCCTCATTCTGCCACTGGTACCTCCTGCCCTGGCTCAGAAATCACACCCTACCTGCCACTGCTCTTCAGGTGAGGAAGAGGCATTCGAGCCAAACAGAACAATCCAAGAAAATAATTTAGGAAGTCTGTGAATTAAGTTATGTAAGATATCCTAACAATAAGGTAAATCCATCATGAAATGAATACATAAGATTAATCATGGAAAGTTACTAATGGAAAAAATGGTAATTCACTTCTTGCACACTTCTACATTTTAGAGAACAAAATGAGATTTTCCTGAAGACACACTGGAGCAGTAGCTCTGCCAGGAAGATGCTTCATCTGGATAAATCATCTTAGCTACTTTACAGACAAAAGCTTTTAAGCCAGTGTGAAACTAGATTAAGAGCTCTAACTAGTCAAAACAACCAAATAAAATATCCACAAGTATTTCCTGCTCTGCTACGCCACTGGACTCAAACTGTCTAGATGAGGTTGTAGTCAAACAAAAGTCAAGTAGAATTAAATACATCTAATTTGTAACAAAGCTAGTTGTTCAGCTGGCAATTTTATACAAGTTTAAGTAAACTTTCTAACTATAGAACCTAATTATTGGAATTCCATAAAGTCTTGGTTCCTAAATCAACTGCGTGTTCTTTCCTTCCTGCCCATATATCTTATGTATTATTTTTTCCCCAAATATTTGAGAATAAAGTGCTTTAGCAGACATTGGATAGCCTTTAAGCCATGACAAGTACGGGGAAAAACTTCAGAGCCCCTTATGAAGTGATTAAAGAAGAATGAAAGCCAAGCTTTACCAGATAAAACGGCAAAGACCTAAAGCAAACAGAAGTTATGTTCTCTGAGACCCCTATTAAATTCGAGGTCAGAGATCCAACAGGCAACACTGCTCCTCCTCCTCCTTATGCTCACCTAGGAGCAGCCTGGCCATTCTGCGTTAGATATCGGCTGCCTGAAAAGTAACTAGCCACTACAATGTATTTACATCGTTTCACTTGTTGCCCCAATGCAAATCCCAGCCTTTCCAATCTAGTTTCAACTTCGCCCGCAACAAAAACAGGCAAACAGACCGACCCACCTAAAAGTCCAAAATAACCTTCAAGAGAAAAGGAAGCACCGAAAGCCTGAAAGGAGAATGGAATGTAGCTACACACGTATACACTAACACGTAAAGCCTTTTATGTCAGGAATACACAGTAATAACAGAGTAAGGGCACAGCCCCGACAGGGACAGCATCCACCTGGCACCTACAGAGGCTTTATCGTCGTGAAATTCCTAGAAGGTGTCAGCTCCGAAGCCGCCCGGCGCTCCTCGGCAGGCTCAGGCGCAACATAGTTAGCGCAGGATCACGTCGCAAAACTTCCAGCCGAGGTGTAGGCAGAAGAAAGCGCCCGTTGCCGCCGCGGGCCCGGGGGGCTGTCGGCGGAGACCCGGGGGCCCAGCGCCGCGGCCGGAGGCGAGGGCGCCGCACGGCCCCGCGGCGGCTGCCGGCGCCAGCCGGACCCTCCGGGTGCAGCAACGACCAGCGCCGCCCATAGGGGCCCCGCGGCAGGCCGGGGCGGAGGGGCGGGGAGGGCGCCGGCGGGACCCCCTCAGGAGGAGCGGGCAGGCGGCGGCTGCGCCCGGCCGCTCCCCTCACGCCCCGCCGCGCCGGGGCCCCTTCCCGCTCCCCCCGCCCGGGGCCTCGCTGAGGAACCCCGAGCCGGCGGCGCGGGCAGGGCGCGAGCGGGCACGAGCCGGCGCGAGGCCACCGCCGCCCCCCGGCCTCCCCTCACAGCCAGAGGGGCCGTCACCCCCTCCCGCCCCGGGCTCGCACCGGCCCCTCGCTCACCTGGCAGGGGCTCCCCGGCCCCGCGGCGCCTCCCGCGGGAGGGCGGCAGAGGGGAGGCGGTGGCTGCGCCGAGGAAGGCTTCGTCAGGGCCGGCTCCCGCAGCCGCCGGGCCCCGGAGAAGAACCGACTCCGGGACTGGGCTGCGACCGCCGCGCCCGCGCGCAACAACTAACTCCGGGCGCCGCCGGCCGCGGCCCGGCCCCGCCTCCCCCGCGCACCGCCTCCCGCGCGCGCACCGGGGGAGGGGAGACCCGCCCCCCGGCCCGCCCGGTCGCGCAGCGAGGCCGCCTATTGGCTGGGGAGCGGCGAGGGGGCGTGGCGCCGCCACGGGTGGCGCGAGGCCCGCGGGCGGCCGGGGGAGCCGCCGCGAGGTGGGCGGGGCCGGCACGGGAAGACTACAACTCACAGCGTGCCTCGCGCTCGGCGCGCTGCCTGGGCCTTTAAAATCGTCCTCTGTGTGTGTCTGCGCGCGCAGAGGGACAGTGTGCTTCCGCCTGTAGGGAGAAAGTAGTCCCGGTGTGTTGTTTGAACCCCCGCTCTGTGCCGAGCCGCTGGGCGGGCGGGGGCGCGGCGCGGCGGGCGCTCCCGGCCTGGCTGGGGGTTTCTCCCAAGGGGTTCCGCCAGGGGAGGCGAGAGGGCCGCGCCGAGGCGGAGAGATCCGAGCGGGCTGGGGGAGCGGTAAGGCGGCTGTGTGCGGGAGGGAGGTAGCAGCGGCTGCGCGGGCTGAGGGAAGCGACCTCCGCCGGGCGACCTCTCGGCCTTGCGGGAGAGCCGCCCGCCGGCAGGTCAGTAGGGAGGCCCACGGCCGCAGGCCCTTCTCCTCTCCCTCTCTCATTGTCCGGGGCGGGGGAAGGGGGGCGGCGGGCGCCCTGCTCCCGCCGCGGTGGGCAGCGGTGAGGCGGGGAGCGGTCCCCCTCGCGGCGCTGCCGGCGGCCCGGGGCCGGCCTTCTGCGGCGGCCAGGCCTGGCAGGTTTCGCTGCCGGCCGGCCGCCCTCCCCGCGCCCCGAGCTTGCCGGCGGGCTGCCTGTGGCCTGCCGGTGAAGGGGGCTGGGGGGGATCCGCCAGAGCTCGCGTTGGGTGAGGGGGAAGAGCTGGGTGAGGGTTTAGGCACTTGGCTTTCTGTGTTCTTCCTTATAACCCTCATCTCTTCCCTCGGCTCCCGCAAAACGATAAGAGGCAATAATATTTGGTGGCCCTTTAATTCTGTTTATTTATTGTTTCGTTATGTCCACTTATTGTTCCCTTGTCAAGCAGGTCATTTATCATAGTATGGTTTTCTGATATTTCTTTCCAATAATAGGTTTTTCACACTTAATTGCCTGTTCATGAGGAACTTAAGTTTCTTGTCATTGAGGTAGCAAAAAAAGCCCCAACCTTAGAATTGAAAACACTGGAGCCATGTGCCTTGTGAGGCGCCGTTCATTCAAGTCCCCTGAAATACCAGCACTAGAGTGAAACTGGCCTGGTCCTCGCTTCCTGGAGCAAAGTGAAACTAATTAGTACTGTTGTGGTGTTGGACCTTTGAAGAGAGCTAGGAGTAGATGTAGAGCTGGCTGTTGGAGCTATTCTAAGGAGAGAACCCCCAAAATCATCTTGTGAGTGAGAAAGATTTGTGTATCTTGGTGTTAACTTAGTAACGTCTAGGAAAATGAGGGAAGCTAGGCACAAATATAAATCCTCTTTTTTTTTTACTCAGTAGGAGAAAGGAAAATCCTGTTCACAGAGAAAGGGAGCTTCTGTTTTCTATAGAAATGGCCTCCAATTTTCTTTGGCTGCGCATGCCTATCATTAAAAGAACCTTTTTTGCATGCACCCCCAATATATGTATATTTATTGATTTATCAGTTATATACTGGTACTGCTGTACTGATATATACCTTATAAAATATACTCAAAAATAGAAATTAAGAAAGGATAAGGTAAAGATGAAATAAACACTATTTTAAAATACTCTTTATTAATGTTACAAAAACTGTTTTCTTCCCACACCTCAGTGGATTGTTTTGCACGTGTGACCCACTGTAGAGACCACTGTTCTAGAGCAACGAGGTTTCAAAATTTAGTTAGGACTATTCTCTTCTAAGAAAATAGAAACTGGGTGTTACGTCAGTGCTAGTGCCACTGCAGGGGAAACTTTTTCACTAGTTTACAGTTAATGCCTTTTTCAGCAGGTAAAGTCTTGTTAGATCTTTGAAAACCTCATTCTGTCCTGTGGAAAGTAAGTTGTGTAGGTGGACTAAGCTTGGGTAAGGCCACATAGTGACAGAACTGGGCACGAGAACTTGGGGGAACTGTGCTCTAGCAAGTTTATGTATGTTATTCTGAAGTGATCATTCTTAATTTCATAAGAATATGAACATAACCAACTGTTGAAAACAAAGAATTTATTTTCATGACCTGGTGGTTGGTGGTTTTTTTGTTTTTGTTTTTTTTTTTTTTTAATCCAGGCCATATGTGTAGGGACACAAGCTGTCTGGTATTTGAAGATACTAGTGAAATGCCATTTTGTTTTTTGTTTTCTCTCACAACCATGTTATATGCTTGTTAGAAGGGATGAAATGCTCTGCATTTCTAGAACTATACCAGTCACTGGCAAATACTGTAACTTTAGAGTCCAGGAAATTGAGGGAAAGTGATTAAATTTTTTTTTCTGTCCTTAGAAATCTGGCATGTCTCGAAATAGAAGTTGAGATTACTACTTCTAAGGAGAACCAGGCTTAGAAATGGTGGCTAAAGGAGAGTGTTCAGATCAGTCTTAAATTTCTTAAGTTAGCTTTTGTATAGGATACTAGCAGTTTTCAAAATAGAAAAACTGAAGATTGTGTGATCTAACCCCATCGTCTTGATTGTAAATTGAATTTTTTTTTCCTTTGGTTGCTCATGGTGAGACACATAGAGGGTAATATGACAGGTATACCTTTTATGGCTCTGAAAAGGGACAAGAAAATCATGTTTCTTACAAGGATGTTTTTTTAGTACCCGAGAACAGAGTTCAACTCCTCTATGTGTACCTGGCTATTAGGAGGTGACTATAACAAATTGTAGTACTTTGCAATAAAGCAACCAAGAGGAGAGAGATTCTTACTGTCTTCCATCTTCTGTCCTTGCAGGACATTTTCCCTTGACAAGCCCAGGCTTTCCGTGTCTGATGGCCAGGGACTGCGCAGAGAACTGAGAAGACGTGCTGATTTCCCCAGTGCTCCTAGACTTCTGAATGAAAGCAGTCACTGTGAGCTGTGTTTTTGCTTTGTACCTGCATCACAAAGTTATTCTTAATATCGGAGCACAGGAATTGAGAAAATTATAAACTAATGTGTTCAAGTTAACTTTGCAAGCTTTCTTTGTTAGTGTGTCTGTTCACAATGTATTTAAATAAAGGGTCACTTAGTATCAAGATGTGCCCAATTAGCAAGGTGTACCTTCTCACCTGCCAAAGCAAGTTCAGCCTTCCATAGTAAGTGCTTCCCTTTGATTAAATAGGATTTATTTTGGGCCAGTTCTTGGCTGAGATTTTTCTCAAACTTACCACTAACTGGGACAAAGGTTGCAGGCAAATTTAGAGCATGTTTCACTAAAACTGATATAGGTTTCTGAATTCTTGCTCTGTACCTCCTGCTCTCCCCAGGCTGTGGTTGAAAACTCAAGTACACCCACTCACTGTTACTGAAGTGCACACAGAGCTGTGCTGATTTTTTGAGTATTGTGGCATGTGCTGTGAGAGACTGTTAGAGGGCAGGTGAAGAGGCTGCGCTTACAATAATGGGGATACTTTTCTGATAATGATCTGTGAGAGAGAAGGGTAACTCAAGGGAACATGCATGTACTTCTTCGAGGACAGTAGGTAAATGAAGAAAGGTTGTCTTTTTTCTTTTTGCTAGTTGTTCATGTACCCTAATAAAATGCCCTTTCTATCTGTAATTTGATTGACTTCGGAGAGCTCCCAAAGCTAGGTTGCTTTCTGCATTCCTTTAAGCTTTTTTGTATTTTACTTCCATGATTTCCCTTAGAAAGAGAGGGGGAATATTTCTTGTATTCATGGGAACTGTTAAGCTTCAGCTCTTTTTAAGAGATGAAGCGTGGTGGATAAAAACACTTCAAGTTCACTAGGTATGAATTTACTAAGAACAGTTTGTTTTCAGAAACCGCTATTATTTTCCCCAGTAGATTTGTTCATGAAAGCAGCTAAGGCTAGTTGGTGTCTATTTGAGATATACAGTGCAAGTGGTAACTAAAATTTTTATTAGTAATGTAGGTCAGCCTCCATTGGCAAGATCTGCAATGTTGGCCATGTTGTATTATTGTCTGACTACAGAACTGGCTTGTTCCTTTACCAGTGGTGTAGTTGCTCCAGGGGTGTTGGTGGTGCAGCCATTAGCTCAGATGGCAGCCGTTAGGTTTTACCATGTGCAGTCTGATACTGGTCTTTGAGTTTTGAGGGCAAAACAACTGGATCTGAGTTTGTACATGTACTGCCAGTGTTACTCCCAGTGGGACAGATCAGGTGGTAAGCAATTTAAAACAGACTAGCCTTGTAATAATCTCTTCTATAATGGGATTGTTGGGATGTATCTGTTAAAGCTTTTTGTATGGAAGTTAATCCCACAGAGGGTTAATTGTTATTAAAGGAATAACTGGCAGTGTTCTTACCTATCTATTGGGGGCAAACCTGAGACTGACGTTTTACTTCTGAAGGGCTACTTAATAACAGTTTGATAAGGACAGCTTTTGATGAATTGCAGCTAGAGCTAGTTTTGAATGACTGTGTTTATCTGGGAGAAATCTACATTCTGTGTTACAGGGGAGCAAAACCAGTTACCATGGAATAACTGAATACTTCTAAGTTCAGAGTTTATTAGGAAATCTTCCTTCTTCCTGGACCTTACTCTCACAAATGCTGATGCACTTTGAAGAAAACTTGTCTTTAAGAAATGACGTTAAGAACATTACTGACTAGATTTTTTTTTTTTTAATAGTAAATATGTTAAGTGGAAGCTGTGCTAAGTTGTCTTCAAAGAGGCTTATTAATGATTTTGATCCTAGAAACAAATGATCCTGCTCTCCTTTGCAGGAGACTAGGGCAATAGCTGACTTTGGCTGACTGATTTCGGTCTTTTGGACCATACATTTTACATGGCATACAATGAATAACAACATAAGCCTTATACTTCACTGTTTCTGAAATTCTTGTGACTTGGATTGTTTGTACTGTTTCTTCAGGTAAAAGGGAATCTAAGACTTTGGAATGTGTCTTTGGGCATTATGACTGGGATAAGTAACAAGGTGAGCAGCTGACACCCTTAGCCTGTAGTTCAAAAATTTGCCGTACCATGAAAATGGGAAGAGTTGTTTTAGTCAAAAGACTGAGTGGCATAAAGTGTTTTTACTGATGATAACAGTGTGTGAAGTACATAAACAAGAGAATGAGGACAGTGAAAGTGTCAGCTATTAATTGAATTCAAGAGACTTAAGACTGATGGAATTTATTTCTGAATGCTTTTCCTAGGTTTTTTCTTCAGCTAGCCAGTGCAGAACACAGAGGATTTCTTGGCAATTTAGTGAATTACCAGGGGGAAGTCTACTTTTGTTTTACTGTTCAAATATGAAAAGATAAATTCATAGCTTTAATTATACTGTGGTGTCTGAGGAATTGTTGGCAGCCAAAAGAAACTCTCAACAAAGTGTTCTTAATTGCCCTTCAAAATATTTGTCATCTATAGCACTTGCTCTAGGACTTTAAGTGGTGGTATATATGATTTGTGCTTTCTGCTTGGGGGTGTAATTCTGAAGGAGCTTGAACCAGTGAATCTTTGCTGCTGTTGCCCTCTGATGCTAGTACTCATGCATGTTTTTAGCAAACTGTTTCAAAGAGTTTGAGATGAAAACTTTTTTATCTAGCTGGTAAATTAGTTCAATGACTTGGGCAAGTTGAAAACCAAACAGTTTGCATGAACACCAGTGTATGTGTGGGGGAGGCGAGTGTTGGCTGGTTGTGAAGAAGACTAAGAGTACTAAGATGGGGAAGTGGCAAGGCCTATGGTTTAACTGTGACATGAAACTGTATGATGTATGAAATTGAGGGGGTACTCAACCTTAGCTGCTCTGGATCCATAGCAATATAATAAACAGTTGCTGAAAGACCACTTCTGTTCTGTTTCTTTATCCTGATGCTTATCTGATTATGCAGCAGTTTGGGGGATGTTACTGTCTGGAAGGGGCATTGCTTTGCTTCCACTTTAGCCTCCTGAACCGGTTGGCTGCATTTTTGTGCATCACTTCTGGCTCAAGAGAAACAGACATGCGGTTGGTGGGAAGAATAGGACAATCCCCTTAGGTGCCGCTAGCTGTGATGTTAAGTTAAACTGCACTGAGTAACTAGGTACTCACATGCTGCAACTGTTACCTGGTTTGTCCCTTGGATGTGGTAGCTGTCCCAGCAAGTGCAGGGAATGAGAGAGATTTGGGGATTTTTTTTGAAAACAAGCTTAATGGATGACTAAGGAATATTTTTTTATGATTATGGTGGCACCTAAATATGTACATAAGCCTGCCAGTACGGTTGCTGGCTTTAGTTGGATGGGTTCTCAGACAGTCTTAACCAAATGGTGGTTAAAGCAGGTCTGACTTAGCTGTGTCTCTTCTGTAGTTCCTTTTATTTCAGGTAAGTGGTATGACATGAATTAGTGGTTTTTTGTGAATTTTTGTGTTTGTTACTTAAGAAATAAACGATTTGTTTATCTTGGAATTTCCTTGGTTGCTGTTTCAAAGCCTTGGACATAAGATGGTGTGTGGTGTTCTAACTTCGGAGTTTGCTGAAGACAAGTAATTGACAGAACATCAGTAATGCAAATGAACTTAGTTTTGAAAGAATGGACTGTCTTTGTCATTTGTGTAAGAATAGGCTAAGTAATAATCTCACGCTTATGACTCTGGAGCCATAATTATTTGTTGATCAAAGGTTGAATTTCTGATGTAATGGAATTTAGTGTCCCATACTAGTGTTCAAAATATGCTGTGCCTGACAATATATGGAAAGAGAAAGTGGCAGTCTCTGTAGCTGGAAAAGCAGTGAAGAGCTGTGGCAAAACAAGTCCTGGTAATAGTATGAGACTATACAACAGAGAAAACAGATCAAAACCAAGCAAAGTACTGAAAACAGTAAACTGTGAATTTTCTTTCACAGTTTTAAATCTGAAGTTTGCTAACATCACATTTCTGCCAAGAAGACTGGGGGGCGGAGGGGAATGTTCCCAGTACAGGATAAATGGCACACAAAGGTAAGAGAGGAAAGCTTGGTGTACATTTTAGTTTTAAGGTTTTTGTGTTTTGGTTTTTTTTTTTACTGGCATTCTAAACCTTTTCCCTTGGTACGGTGCTCCTCTCATGTCCCCTTCTCCACAGCTTACTTTATGAATAAGCATAATCTTCCTTGTTTGCCTTTTCACTTATCCAGCCCATTAACAAAGACATGTTTTGATACCTAAAGGATGAAAAATTTAAGACTTATAGTAGAAAGATATTCCATTTAAAGCTACCATATCTTCAAATACACAAGCATCTTGTTGGAATGTCTCATTAATCACGTTCTATAGGATTTCTAGAGCAGATGAGCAAATCTTCAGAATCTCCAAAAGTCCTGAACTATGTAGGCATATTAGAATGCTCTTATTTCTCCTTCAGGATGTGTTTCTTAATGAGCAGGTTTTACATTAGTTCTTGCTGCTTGGATCTGAATGTTTGTGATTGTCTCAACAAAGGAGGGCTCTAAAGCAGGAGCTGGAGGTTTGTGATTCAAAACAGAGTACCAAAGCAGTGATAAACTGGGAGAAATTTGGAAAACTTAGTGGAGGCAGTGTAGCATTAGAAGATATAACGTGCTCAGTGTTTCTCTTGGATTTTAAACTTTGCCAATGCAAAATTGAATAATAACCACAGGAAAAAGATGTTCTTCATGTGTGCCTGGTTAGCAGTATATTTATATAAAAAAACCATGGCATAGCAGTTTTTTTCAGTCCTGATATTTAGTCAGTTACTACCATAGGTAACCACACTAAAGTCGTCTTTTGGAGCAGATTTCTGGCCCGGGGTACATTTACTGCAGTACGCTTTAGCTGGTATTGCACATGACTCATGCTACTGATAAAATGAAATCGAGATAACCAATATTTGACTAAATCCTCACTGTTTCAATATGTGGGGAGCATGACAGAATAGACTTCGACTACTCTTCTGCTGAGTTTAATTAAGATAAGAAAGTGTATTTGCTGCAATTCATATACGATATGAAGAGCCAGTGTAATAAGTATCCCTTGTTAGAACAAATGAATCAGAATTTGTGGAATTCAAGTTCTGTTCCCAGACTCATGGGAAAGAATCTCAGCTTTCATCAGGAGAATAAATGTTTGGCTCTAGATTGGCAAGAAAAAAAACCTGAGAATGTCAAGTCAGTTTATGAGATAATCCTAATTTTTTCTGGTAATCGTATTTCCTCCCACTTATGACTATTTTGGGGCCCTCAGTTACTGGAATAGTTTCAAATGCTCTTCATTTCTGACACCACTAGAATTTTAGAGAGCGTGCTGAATCTCAGGCTGTAGGGGTATAGAAATGTAAGTCGCTAAATCTTGGCTGTGCTGCTTGCATCCCTGTTTCTTCTGCCAGCTGCAATGCTTGTTGGATCCTTTGCTGAGCCATTTCACCCTTTAATCTGGCATAAACTGATTTGATAAATGAACTAAAAGCTATTCTGTTTCTTTAGCATGCTGAAACATGACTTGTCCAGTGAACAGTGATGCCAGGCTGAAGACGATGCAATCTGAGTAGTTAGTAGTTAGATAGGCTTAGGCTGCCATAGAACCGTAGCCTTGGGCAGTGGAGAGCTATTGTCTGCACCTTCTAGCACTTGGCTTATCTTCATGCAGGCAGATGACCTTTCTGAATGCTTCTCTTGATGTCACGTGAAAACGCTACAGGGACTGCTAGCAGAATGAGTCCAATGAGTTATCTTTGGTGATTGGGGGTGGCTCTTGTAGCTTAATATTACCGTTTACCACGTGTGGAAGTGGGAGGTTCCAAACACATTCTTTTTTTTTAGTAAGGTCTGGTATTTATTTCAGCCCTCTGAGTCCTTTTGACTATGTACCTCAGCTAGTGGAAGATACCCAGTTTCCCCTCTTCCTTGCCATTCTCCCAAAGGGAAGAATTAGGGAGTTAGCTCTGTGAAAAGTAAGCTGTGGAGATTGCCATAACCAGGTGAGAAGGGAGTAAGACCTTCCCCTCTTTGCAGCAGCAAGCTACTACTCTGTAACCTATCCTTAAATCTAGGTTGTGTCAAAATATGCAAAGCTTGAGAAAGAGGCCTGAAAATTGTGTTCATCTAATGCTCAACTTATGCCACCAGTATTTTGCCGTTTTCCCATTCTGCTTCATCATTTGACAATACTGTAAAAATCATTGTGTGATGGTATTAGGATTCTGCAAACTGTTCACTAACACCAAAGACTTAATGGAAATGTGGAAGCACAAATTATATTTTTTTTTTTAAGCTCAGAGTATAGGAAAAAGAAAGGCAGAAAAAAGCTTCTGAATCATATTAGTTTGTGATCCCTGGCTTTTTAAATGTCAGTTTAAAGTCACAAATAGTGCCTGATTCATCCTGCTTTCTGAAATTTGATGTCTTTGAACAAAATGACATCAGTTTAAAACTTCTTGTTACTTAGAGAGAAGTAATGTGACAACTGTTTTTTTCAATAGCTGTGGTTTGCTAAACTGGATTAGCTTTTTGTTTTTAAAGACTACTCAAGCAAACCAGACTTTACATTTGGTCACATTTAAACTAGTATACCTCAGGACAGGTATAGGCAGGGGAAGGCCTCCTTGGAAGCAGTGACCTGAAGAGGTGTTGGAGGTGACTGGATAATCCAGCTGAACATTAGCATTTAGTGAAGCTCTGAGCAACTAAGCCTTAGGTATAAGAACAGATGAGTCTAACAAGCAAGGTAGTAATACATGTTGTCTTCTGCAGCTGGCAGTGCTACAGCTACTTTTGGAATTCAGAAAGGGTTGCTAGCACACTGGAAAAAGGTCAGAGTCTGAAAATGAGTTAAAGGCATATTTTCAGTCCTAAAAATGAATGCAGGTGCTGCGTTTGTTTAACTTCTTGAAAAGATATATTTATCAAATAACTTAAACAGAATTTATTGATATAGGTTCTTGGCTTATCGGGTCTAGCCTGCGAAAGCATAGCAAAACCTAAGTGACTGCTACAATAGAAAGTTGTACAGATTTACTGTGTGTGTAACTACCCTGTGGGACAACTGATGCAGTGGTGCTTCTCTTACTGTCAGTCTTTAAAGCAAGACTGGGTAATTGTTATGTAGATTTGAATTCCTCTTTGTGGGTTTTTTTTTTTTAGGTGTTTGTTTTTTTTTTTTAACAGAGGATAGGTGGCCTGTGCTAAATGGGTCAGTCTGGGTGATCACAATCATCCCCTCTAGCCTGTGTATGTGGGTATACTGCAGCTTTACAGACAGGAAATAAGCTTTTTTTAGTTCTAGCCCAGGAAGCTTTCCTGAAAGTACAAAAATCTTGCAAGTATTTTTATTAGCCTAACCAAAGTGGTCTTTGACCTGACATAAGATTTGATTGTTCTTCTGTTTACATTTGGATATAAAAAGCTATAGAATTAATAACTGCAAGTTAAATTTAGACTGTGTGACTTTGTGAATTGTTTTGAATGAGTAGTGATATGAAAATCATCCTAATATCAAAGATACTTTCATTGCTTAAGAAAACTTTTCTGTTGATATTGTCTTAACCTTATAAAAACTTAAAATTCATTACAAGTATGAAAAATTGTGAACTGCGTTATAGATGGCTTACTTGCATTTTCTCTATAGGAAAATGGTTTAAATATTTGGGGTTTTTTTTGGTAAGTTACTTGCATAATTTTATTGGTAATTGTAAAAACATACATTCTGTCCCAATGCCATTTCAGCAAAGTATTTCTCAAGGGAATTACAGAAAAGACATTTATCAGAAGGGTTTGCAAAGCATGCAGAAAATAACATTACAAGAAACTTTCCAACGTGTTCCTAAAGTTTATGTTCTTGCATTGCTGTTATGTGGAAGAGTATTGTAAGTATTGATATGCAAATTAGCACACACGAAGGGTTTAAATTTTTATAGTGAGGAAGAGCAGGAAGACAGGAGATTTCAAATGCATAGTAAAGGCTAGAAACTTTAAAAAAAAAAAATCTAACTTCAGCTTTTATCTCAGTGTCTTTGTGTTAGACTTCTGGGAATTTTGTTTAGAAAAATGTTTTTTCTTTATTGATGCACAATTCTTTATTCTCAAATCTGAGGTCAGTAATGTTTGTCCGATAAGTGTCTATCATTGACTTTTTATGGAGACATTTAAATAATGCTGTGTAAATGTAGGAACTTAGTGGTTTATAGCTCTATTGCATGGTGGGTTTTTTTTTTCCTTCCAGCTTGTGTGAATGTGGATCAAGACTCTGGGCAAGTGATGAGGCAGAATTGTGATAATGTAGCCTTGCAGTAATATATTAACTGAAAGTTATCATGAAAAAGGTACATTAGTCTGTCATGGGCAGATAAATTTTACTCAAATGAGTTGTCACTTTACAATAGGAAATATATCTGTCATACCTTCATTTTTTGAGACTTGTAAGTGTGTCTGGTTCTGAACTTGCTGGGTAGCATCTCACTACTGTGGATGTATATGTATACCATTGTAATTAAAAATACAGAAATTTGAGCAATTGGAGGTTTTTGCAGATCAGAGAAACAAGTTCCCTGGCATTTGCTGTGACTTTATACTGCTAAATAACTTAGTGCTTGAAAGATAAATGAAATGCAAAGTAATCACCCCAAAGAAGCTAGACAACAACAAAAAAAAAAGCAGTGAGGGCATTTGCTGGTTTACTTCTGTGTTGACCAGAAGCTTTGAGCCAGTCAGTCTGCTATGGTAGTGTCTGCCATATAGATGACCTTCATTTTGGTTTTGAGTAGGTGATGACCTCCAGCAGTCCCTTCTAGTCTAAAGCAGTCTTTGAGTCATTAAATGTGACTGATACAAGAGATGTATTTCTTGATTTATGGAAGTGGGATTAATTCAGTATAGCAGAAAATGTGGACTTCTCTCACATTGTTTCCTTTTTCTTCCTCCACAACTGAGCAGGAGCAGCCAACAAAGAAAACGCGGTGACATGCCTTGCTCATTAATGCTTTGCTAGGTGGATCTTAGTTAGCAAAACTAGTTGGAATCTGCAGATTTTTTTTGTATGGTTAGAAGATATTTACATATAAAATGTGTGATTATCAGGTGATGTTAGGAAATGTTACTGAGAAAGGCATTTTAAATAGGAATACAAACAAGTTCCTGGTCAGTAAGACACGGATACTTGAGTAGAGGAAGATTTCAGTGTGAAGTGGGTGAATGTTTCTGCTTCTTGTTAATTGAACTTAAATTGTCCAAAACCCACAGTTTTTACAAGCTGAAATTTCAAACAGTCTTTCCTAACCAGCTTGATTACTTGGTATAGTTTCAAATAATAGGCTTCCCCTTTTATTTGTCTTTTACATGCTAAACTCCAAATACCTATACTACAAATATTATGCTGTGGGTGAGAGATGCTGTCTGGTGCAGTAGTCCTCTATGTCTCTCAGGACTCTATTTACACATTGCAACCTGCTCTTGGAGGTTTACTTGTTGCTGTCACTTATCCGGAAGCAATAGGAGAGGTGACTAGCCTGTTTTGAGAACTCTCTACTCATTGCTGAAGAATCTGTGTGTGCTACTTATGACAGCCAGGTAAGGGTTCCTTAAAGGTTTACTTAAGTAAGGGTTACTTAAGAGTTTCTTCTGGAGTGGATATTTTATCATGAAAAGCAAAGCTTAGTTGAGATGTGAACTGAACCTGCTGGATTCTTTTTAGTGAGGTTATCCCGTAGCTTTGGAATGCCATGGGCATATTTTGTCTACAGTTAAACATAGATGACCCTTTCTAGAGGTCAGGAAACAGTTCTAGGGTGGGAATTAGCTGTTTTGGGAGACTGTTAAAGACCAGGAAAGCCAACCTTCCATTACTGTAATAAATGTTTTATCTCAGGAAGTCTGTAAGCTCAAATATGATTGTTAGAGTTTTCATAAAAGCGGAATACTTTCTGTTTTCAAAAATGTAATGTTTAAAAAGGAACGTCATACTTTTTTGACTTTGTTCTGGGAGATGTGGGGAGGAGCAAAATGCAGATGAGTGCTTTTTCAGAGGAGCCTTTTTTAAATGAAAAGGGAGTGCTAGTGACTGAAAAGACTTAGCTCAGGGGTTTTTCACTTAGACAACTTTTAGGATTAAATGTGGTAGTGGATCCTCAGGTAATCCATGTACTTACTTCTAACAGGCTGCAAAAGGTAACCAAGAAAAATGTTTCCTGAATTTGCAGCACTGTGCCTGCACTTCTGTTGTAAAATATTTAGGCTCCACAAATCAAAAAAGACAGAGTATTGCCTAAACTCTTGTTTTCCACCAGTTTGCTTTCTGTTTCTGATCAAGGCAATGAACTTTGGATTATGAGGTTATACTGAGGTGAAATCTATGTTGTAGCCCTTCTGAAAATACAAATATTTTTCCATTTTCCCACTATTTAATGCTGTGTAAACCAGAGTGTTACTGACCTTTTGTCAAGGATCATGCAGACTTTAGTTCTTATTTCTTCTCTTTGCAGTAAGAATTGCATAATGTGTATTCAAGTCAGATTCTCACAGCTACTCCTAGATGTCTGAAACCAAGCAATGACTAACAGTTAGTTGAGATGTCCAAGATAAAACGGTTAAGTGTGGTACCATTTTAAAGACTGTTTCTGAAGTTTAGTTGTATTCTTAGCTCTGAGATTTCCTATAAGACCTTCAAACCAGCTATGCCTCTTTACCCATATTTAGGGGTGTTGGGATAATATTTATGCTTTAGCTCAGAGGAACCATATTTACTTAACAAATATATATAGAAATGAAATCATTGAAAGGAAATGTAAAAGCAGTATAAATCCTTGCTGTTTGCTAAATACAGTAAATACTCAAACCTGAATGCCAAATCTTTCAGAATATTTATAACTAAACATGAATTAGGAATCCTGTTAAACGTAAGTGCTTGAGACTGTTACATGTGAGACGTCCATCCTTGTGTCTGTTCATTCTTCAGCCTGTTTGAAAAGATTTACATTTCTCTTTTAGGGCTAAGTTTATTGTGTACGCAGATCAACTCTATTTTGCAGAGCTTGTGCACATTTCCCATCTGCAATTCCTTGTTTCCAGCATCTGAGGAGCAGCTGTGGAAGACGGAAGTTGGAAGAGCAGATTATAGGTCTTAGCCACGCTTTTCCCAGGTTCTTGTTTGCTATTTGGTCCCAAGCTCTAGGCAGTGATGCTCTGCTCTTAGTCACTGTTTTCCCCTGGCTTCTTTTGACTTCTTGCCTATGATATGACAGGATAGACACAAAGAAGAGATTGCAACATCAGTAAGACAGTAGGAAGAAGTTAGCCACTGTCCTCACAGCAATGAGCAAACTGTTAACCTAGCACTGCCAAGTCCACCACTAAACCATGTCCCTAAGCACCACATCTACCTGTCTTTTAAATACCTCCAGGGATGGGGACTCAACCACTTCCCTGGGCAGCCTCTTCCAGTGCTTGACAACCCTTTCGGTGAAGAAATTTTTCCTGCTATCCAATCTAAACCTCCCCTGGTGCAACTTGAGGCCATTTCCTCTTGCCCTATTGCTTGTTACTTGGCAGAAGAGATCAAATACTGCAAATGTTTACCAGTTGCTTTGAGCACTCAGCGTAGGATATTTAGGCATGCTGCTGGCATGGCTTCTTTCTTTTCAATCCTACTTCAGCTGCAAAATTAAGTATTTTCATTATGTATGACACAGGTGTTCCAGAAATGTGCTCTCTACCTGCCTCTTCCCATACCTCACACATATCTCTGGATGTCTGTTCTATTGCTTAAAACTGGAGAGCAGTCAGACTACTCCAGTAGGCTTATGCCATTGTTGTTTTCCCTTGTTTTCCATTCATGATGCTAAATCGCATAATTTCCTGTTGCCTTTGGAGGATGAAGGTGAGTATAGGTAAAGCTTTATTCTAACTTGTCTACATTCTGCTGTTGATATAAGTTAATTCTTTTATGGAGCCATGGAAGTATCTGGGGTTTTATATGATTTTAAAATTTCTGTGTTCTTTCCCTTTTGGTGGTGAGAGGGGAATTCTGGTATGTGCCTAGTAAGAGCATGTAGTTACAGTTTTTTCCAATTTTCCCAAAATTTTTCATTCGTGTTTTGGGTGTAGTCTTTTGCTATAGCATTTATCTTTATACATTTCATCCGTGGCCTCAGACAACTTTAAAAGCTTGTTAGCACTGGTCAAAGGAGCTGTCTGCTGCTCCAGGAGAGAGGATGCTTTGGCAGGATTGTGCTGTCATTTCTATTTCTGTTTCTTTTTCTTTTTCCAGACAAGGTTTTGTAAGCAGTGTCCACTGATATCTTGATACTTGCTTGAACCTGGTGTCTGTTCTTTTGTGCTTGTTTTCCTTATTCGTTTTTCCATCAGTGTGTTTGAGGTCTATATAATTTTTATACCGTGATGCCAATGATACAATGTGTGTGAAACAATCCCAAATGAAAGACTGTCAGAAGAGCCTTGGCTGAAGAGGGATTTTGGTGCACTTCATGCAATATACATCCAAACTTTCATTTCTGATACATATTTACCTATTACCAGAGAGTTTTAAGAACAGATTAGAAATAAACAGTCCAATCTAATCTTCACTATTCTTTTTATTAGAAAGAATTTGCTAGTACCAGTTCTGTTGATCTTTTAAAGGAAAAGAAATAGCAGGTCAGAGTGAACGTTTAGATACCTGTTATTTTGCACAACTAAGGCTATCTAAAAATTGTGATTTCTTCTAAATTACAGGTTTTTGTTTGCTCAAACTAATTTGTTTTGTGTTGGAATAGTGCAAGGCAACAGCAAGAAAGAGAGCAAAAATGTATGGAAGCTGGCATGTCATATTTTTTCTAAAGATGGGTCTTTTCTGAAAACGGGCAGAATTAGTTGCCTGTTTTGTGTGAGAATCACTGACTCTTCCCACACTTCATTTCCTCTAACCTTTGTCCCTGTACCCATATCAGCGCATTTAAAATATCCAGTTCCATGCTGTCTTTGTGGCTCTTGAGGTCAAAGTAGATGCTTTTGTGTTGTGGTGAGTCATTCTTTTAAGTATATACTCAATCTCTTTTTCAGTATATTCTCACATCCAAAGTATTCAACCCCATATTCTGTAAAATGGTCAGTAATTACTTGTTTTGGTGAGTATGTGCATGAGAAATTCCACTCTGTATTCCTCTGTGGCAGCAGCCAGAGTTTCCTCTCCCAGAATTTAAGTGAGCTAGGAGTATATGCTGTACTTCCCTGACAACTTTTTTGATGAGTAAGGCTTAGAGAGAGATCAAAAGTGCTAATACACCTTCAAAACAACTTTTCAATCTCAGCAAGTGTATCCACTCTTTCAATTATTTTATTTTCAAATATGTAAGTTTTCATTTCACTGGCCAGTAACAATCCAGATTCTTTGACATTCAGAGTTATCTCTAGTTCAGAATACTTGTTTGGTATTTTAAATCAAAGTAGTCCTCAAGCATTAATTAATACTGTTTCTGTTTCACTTGTGTGATGCTGGTAAATGTTAGAGCTGGGCAAACACCATGAAAAACTTAAGTCTGTTAATTTACATTTTCTAATAAACTGATTTGCTCATGGCACTTTTATGTTTGCATTCCACAAACAGTGAAATGATTGGGTCTTACTGACATAAATAATCAGAGGAACTGAACTTTAATTTTGAAGGAAAGTAACCATTTACTTACTGATGCGGGAGCTAACAGGATCTGGTAAAGTCTTGGATGATATATAGTCACTGTGGTTTCAGAGAAGTGTCTGTGCTCCAGGTGTGGTTTGTGTCCGTTACATAGTTGGTGGTTGTAGCTTTTTATGGGCTATCCCTTTTGCCTTGTTAATGTAAAAGTAGCTATTGGAAAACTTTGTCCTGTGAAATATGAGGTCCTCAGATCCTACAGAAATTTTCAAATGACAGAGCAGGTGAAGAGGTAGACTAAATTGCCTATAGTAACTGGAAATTCAGAGGAGAGAGACAAATTACAAAAGCCAGTGCTATGCCTGGTAGCCAAATACTGGACTTAGCTTAGGTAGAGTGATTAATTAAAATAAAAAATTCTCAAGATTTATTTCGATACTTATTTTTTGTGATCTGAATGGTTTATATTTTCTCATGTGAGATCTGTAACACAAGGATTAATTTTGCAGAGTTGTACATGTTAGTGATATTATTTTAAATGGCATCAATACTATCATTAAGAAAGTTAATTCAGAATAAAATGGACTATCCTAATCTGTAGATGCTCAATACCTGCAATGAACGGCTGGATAACAAAGCCTTCCCTCTGGGTACCTGTACCACAGTTACTGATTTTACCTATCTAAGGCGGGAATAGCACAACTAATTGTACAGTCATCTCATTGTGGGGTTTTGTTTTCCCTTGAGTGATCTGAAAAGCTTGTTTATTGCTAATGCAAAATTTCTTTCATGTATTTGATGGGAGAGGGAATTCAGTGTGGAGCTATTCTTGCTTTTGTCTGCAGAGTTGGGTATATACCTTTCATGTGTGAATAAGGGCTTAAATTCCAGGAAATAGGAGGATTTTATATATATATATATATATATATATACACACACACACATACATGAGACATCTTGTATATGCCCCATCCTAATGCATTTATATAAATAAGAGTAGAATATAGAACTGAACACTTGTGTTTTTTAAAAATACATTTTTGCAGATGTTTGGAAGCTGTTACTAAGGTTTGAGTACTAATAGCTTTGTTAGTGTTCGCCACAAAGATCCAAATAAACTAAGCATAAAACTAAGCTTTACATCTTTCCCTTCTTTCCTTAAGCTGCTTGGAAATGCAGTGGAACTCTGGAATTTTTTCCTGCCAAGTCTTTATTTTGGTCTCTAGTGTTACTTTGTTTTTACTGACAAGAAGTAAAAATAAAAGCAGTTGGCTGTTCTCTGGTATATACTTTCTGGTCTGACAGAAAAACCTTCATCCCATTAGGTTTGGCTTGCAATTTTCCTGAAGTCACAAAGACCTTTGTCTAATGAGTTGCCTGTAGGGAAAAAGTCAAATCTGATTTTTGCAGTCAAGGATGTTGGATAATATGCTTCTGCTCCAGTTTGATGGAAGAAAATGTGGCTGTCAAGAGAGAATCTGAACTTCCTCTGACAGTTCCAAAAGCATTGTGGTTTTAATTGAAGAGGTACTTGCTTCAGTTTTCTTTCTGATATCCTGGCTACATGTGGACAGACAGAGGAAGTGATGATCCTACTTTTTTTTTTTTCTCTCAAGAGATCATCTGAGTTTAAATTATTTACATTATGAAGTGCTTGGATTCTGAAGTTTGGATAAAGAATACTATGATTCTTCTGTGACGTAGCAGAAGATTTTTTTTTTAATTTGTTATTCTCTGTGAATGGTAAGGTTTGGAGCTATTTGTTCTGGCAAAGGAGGATGAGAGACTTCAGGAATAAGAAGTATGGGAGAAAAATCCTTCACTCAGCAGTAACATTTCTAAAACTAGAGCTGGCAATGAGATAATTGGAACTCCTGCAGTGTTTTATAATCAGGCTGTAAGTTGGATTTCTGATGCTCACTTCATATTTAAATATGTTTAACTGTAATAAATATGTATTTATAAACTTACCTTTTAATTGGGTGACTGGTTTAGTAATTTTTTTTTTTGCTTAAGATCATCTGATATGATGTCATTGAAAAGGCAACATTACTAAGGACTCTTTTCACCCTTCTTTTCCAGTGTTCAGGGCCATCTTAAGACTCCATGTGGCCTTGTGATGAGTAAGAAGTCAGTCTGCATTTGACAGTGACTTACTGCGTGACCAGACCTGTGCAGACACTGTAGAGTCCAGCCTTATTTCACATATGTTGTGACTCACTTTACACAAGCAAAGCAAGTTACATTTTATGGAAGCAATGAACATTTTGGAGAGTGTACAGTAATTGCTTTGCTTTGGGTCTGGAAGAGACTATTTCTTCATCTGGGGTGAGCCATGAGACAGCAGTGCACAGTGTTTGAGAAGAACAGCTGCTTGTAGCTTGCATTGTTGTAACAGTCTGGCCATGAATATGTGCTACTCCGACTCTAGTCGTCTCCTTTGAAAAATAAGAATGCAGATGTGCTACACTGAGGTGGTCTGCTAGATAAAATTGATTGCACATTTTAAGTAGCATCTTTTCTGTTTGAGTAAAATGGTCTGCTTCTTTGAAGAAAAGGTTAACTGTGACAAATTTTACCCTTCATTTATTGCATGTATAAAAGGCTCTTAAACAAACAAACAAACAAAACCAACAAAAAACCAAACAACTTGAGCTTTAGATTATGCATCGCCTGTGAATTTAGGTCTGCTGCCCTATAATAGCATCATTAACAATGCGACCATAGTAATGATGTTATCAAAAAGTCAGTCATTCTGTCTACCCCCTATCACGGGTTTGTTGTCACCCTGATTTTATAACTACCTTCTTTTAACTTTTCCTTTCTACTGTACAGATGTGACTAGAAATGAGATGATATGGTAGCTTTCAGTCTACCCAAAATACAACTCGGCTACTTCATCTTTCCTACTAGAATAACATTACACTTATATGGTG
This sequence comes from Theristicus caerulescens, assembly GCA_020745775.1. Taxonomy (NCBI): domain Eukaryota; kingdom Metazoa; phylum Chordata; class Aves; order Pelecaniformes; family Threskiornithidae; genus Theristicus; species Theristicus caerulescens. Next base: position 28,843,845 of record CM036566.1, on the reverse strand, counting down.
TGATCAAAAGTTAATGTGAGAAGAAATTAAGAAAGTTTGTTTAAACTATACTTCTGTTTTTGAAAGGTATTTGATTACCTACTGTTTGATTCTTCTCTGTGTATTGATGTGTGTAGTGGCACTTAGATCTTTATCCTGTATAAGTTCTTCTTTCATTTCCCAAATAATACTGTCAAACCATGTTGGTACACTCTGTAGTATTAAGTATGATCTCTCATTGCATGCAAGTGAGGTGTCTAGCTAGAAAATTTAAACTGAAAGTTACAGAATACTGTTGTAGATTTTCTGCACCATGAAGCCTTTGTGTTTTCCCTGAGAGATGAGGGAAGGGAGGGAAAGAAAAAGATAAATTAAGCCAGATTTTTGATGGCTTAGGATAACGTAGACTCTCCTCTAGGCTCATAAAGAGGTTTGACTAATGTTAGTATAGGTGACTAATGGATCTTTGGGAATCTTATCAATGTTTAAACATTGAGAGCATGGAATGGTAGGAAACTTGTTCTTCACTGGTATTTTTCTTAGTCTCATCTTGGAGTTTTGCACACATAATGCTTCTTTGTTCTATGGAACTCAAGCTTGCATTCTTCGTCCTTGATCCCTGTACTTGCTTTTTTTGCTTTTGTCTTTTTATCCTTTTAAATATCGGTTGGTAGTGCCCTCCAAACCAGACATCCAAAAACTCTTCCAGCTTCCGTAGGTCAGGTTGTTACTGCTGTTCCCCAGCTGACCACTGTTATACTGGAGGTAGGAAATACAAGGAAAAAAAACCCTAAATCTCAAGTTTCTGTGGAGTCTGCACTTGGGAGTAAAATCAGAGCACAAGAGAGCCTGGAGTGTTTGGAGCTAAGGTAAAGTCAGAAAAATGTATTGCTGACTGTATCGGCTTATCCATAATAGAGTGGAAGGTATATGTCTGCTGCTGGCGTTCTGAGAACAGCGTTTCTGGTTGAGCAGTATTGTGCTTAAAATGGAAGCAGAATCTCTATGGAAACTCCAAGTGGTGGTAAGATTGATCATTACAGTTTTGGTTTGGCTGCAGTCTTTGCTCCACCCTACAAAAGTTGTAAAGGAAATATAATTGAGTGCATGCCGGATCTTCCAGAACTGATCTATCTCAAAATAAGTCATGGTTCTTCAAGCACTTTGTCAAATGCTGCTGCTAATAAATAAATCAGTCTTTCTGTATTCCTGCTTAGCTGGTTGCTTCCTTGAGCCAATACAACTAGTAGTGTAGCAGTACAGTGAACTCCAGAGCTGCTCTAGTTTGAATTAGTTTTATTTGGAGGTGGTGCTTACTTGCATTGAATTGTAGTGCTTGTAAAGGTTTAGAGTTTAGCATCAATTTCAGTTTTATTTTTGCATTTGGGTAGACATAGTTAAGAAATGAAAATAGGATATATGTGTTAGCCATTAAAAAAGTAAGGGTACATTGTTTCTTGTGCCTTGAATTTAGTCAAACGTGTCTCATTAGGCGCTTTAGCCAGAGTTTAAATTGACAAAGCTGCACAAACATTCAGAACAAATCTAGATGGGACTTGCCAGCTGTCCTTTTCAAGTCCTGTGAATTCTGTAAAGGCTCAAGTTTGAGAAGCAGCAATTCCCTTCCTTCCCCATTACTGTTATTTTCCTCAGGCTTTTGTTTTGCCCATTTTGTTACATTCCTGAAATGAACATGTAGCTCTGCAGTGGGTTGAAACTAGTGGACAGCAGCTTTGGAGCAAAGGCATGGGACAGTTATCCATGAGAAATGTGACTGAAAGACTTGTGTAGGTTCCCATCTGTTCTCAGTGAGCTTTTGGGGAACTGTCCTGTTTTCTTGCTTAGTAGATTGGAAGCCATTGTAAATTGACCGATGTTAAATTTTCTTTAGGAGGTGGCTCAGTAGCCACTGAAAGAGTGAGTATCTAAAGCATATGGGTTAAAAAAAAAAGAAAAAAAATTAAAGAATGAAGTGTGTGTTCTCCCAGCTTCCTGTGTTTGTGTTCTGTTTATATGTTCTTAAGGTTGATGTCCAGCTGCCTCCCCACAGTTTGAAAGCAAGCTTAGACTCTGCTGCTGCTGACTAGGTCCAGATGTGAACAGACATACTGGGACCTGGTGAGAAGGTCACAGTGGGCATGAGGGGCAGAAGCACTTGGTAATAGTATGCTCAGATGCAGAGGATATGTATTCTTTTAAGGCATGTCTGGGAGTGCTAAGTGCCAGTAGATTGACGTGCTGAGGCTAAGAAGCGGTCCTTGACCCCAAGAAGGCTGTTGGAGGTGCCTGGACAACAAAGCAAGCTATTTTATTTTTTCAGACATGCATAAAGCTTTTCAAATATATGTGTATATATATATTAAAATAGACTTGCAAGGTTTCAGTCTAATTGCTTCCTTTTTTGAAGATATTAATTAAGGACTTTTGACTGACAAAACTAAAAGATTGTGTAACATAAAGCAAAACTTTGTTACTCTCTTACTTGATAACTGCATGAAGCAATTTGTGTTGTATATTTAGTACCTGTGCTTAAACATCTTTCTGGGCATCAGTGAAGAGCTCATTCTTCAAATCAGTTCAATTTTCAGGTTTTCTTGTAATACGTAAAGCCCCGGCCTTGATGTAAATTCTTTTCTACATGTGAAGAAGTATTGTTTGCGCTTCCTTCTTTAAGAATTAAAATCTTGTGTTCCACCAGAGTATCTTGCCACTTTTCCTAAAAGCACTGTATTATTTGAGTTTTCTTCCTTTTTATGTCAGAGATGCTAGTATTTGAAAGAAAGCATAATGTAGAGTTCCAGTTCGGAGAACTGCAGATGTTGCTTGGAAGGGACATCTGGAGGTCATCTTAGTCCAGCCTCCCACTCAAAGCAGGACTATTGCCAACACTAGTTTAGGTCAGTTACAGCTTTGTGTAACTGAGCATTTAAAAACTGCAAGGATAGACTCCACTGCCACCTCTCTGGTAACCTGTTCAAGCATTGCGCTACCTTCCTGGTGTCTAATCTGAATGTGCAAAGCCAACATAACTACTGAGAGTTTGCTTCTGTTGTCTCTGATACTTCCATCAGGTAGCTTTAGGCACCTGTTAGATTTGCCCTTAGCCTCCTCTGCCAGACTAAGCAGCCCAGTTTCCTCAACATCCCTTATCAGGTCAGGTGCTCTAGGCCCCTGACCATCTTGGCAGCCCTTTGCTGGACAGTCTCCAGCTTTGCCACATCTCTGAGGCTGAAGCCCCAAAACTGTACTCAGTTCATGGTTTATAATGGTAGAGCAAGAATTATATTTCTTCATTCCTGGTTGAGTCTTTCCTATCCATGAGTAAAGGATGTTTCTCTGCTAGAGGTCAATGTCTGTACCACCTAGAAGCAGTCTGCTTAGCTTCAATTATTTTCTAGATAAGGAATCAGAGTGATGGGATTCTTAAGGATGATCTGAGGATCTCAACAGTTGGAAAGCAGAAGAGAAAATAGTGAATGTCATCTGAAAAATGAAAGAAGGTAACTACTTTTCTTTCTTACACTTTCCTTCTGTATAGGAAGGATAGTCTTCTTTGGAAACTTCAGTGAGCTTCATGGTGGAAATTAGATTGACACAATGCCTGTTTCATGGAGACCTTCAGCTGATCTACTGTGAGCATTAACTGAACATTTGCTTAACTGAACAAACTGGAGACTTAGATTCGTTTATCAACTGACATCTGTAGTAGCTTATGAAGGTGTAGAGCTGTTGCTAAAGGGAGTACATATTCTTATGTTTTCCAAGGGAGGCATGAAATGAATAGAGGAGAACTCATGATCTCAAAACAGAATGTCAGATGTATGATTACACTCTTGGTTCCTGAGAATAGCCTTTTGAGTCCTTTGACCAATTTTAACCAAATATAGCTGTGGAATAAATGTCTGTCACATCCAAACATCCTTTGAGTAGGAGCGCAGTGTAGGCCGCTGTTTGGGTGGCCTGCTGTATTCACTGGTTTGTTGGCACAAGTTTTGCACCATATCAGATGTAGTACTTGTGATAGGGATCTGCAAGTGATATAAGATGCAAGAAATGGTGTTATTACTTTTGTTTGTAGAAAACCTTGACTTGTGGAACTGGGGTGAGGTGGGGGAAAACACAATATTAAAAACATGGACCAGGATTTTGTCTCAGATCGCTTCGATTTCAGTGCTGAGTGGAAAGCGTACCAATCCAGAAGAAAGCAGCACAAGATTATAACTCACATCAGACCCTCCAAGCTTAAAGCTCAAGTATACTAGCTGAAAGGGATAGCAATACTCAAGTTGAATATCTGCTAGCTCATCAGAGGTGACTTCTAAACTGAAAGAACAGAAAGTTAACTAGTAGGACCCTTTAAAATGGGCTGACGCTGCAACTTGTAATTGTAGAGTGAGTTTGTTAAAGCTTTTTGTTTTGGGATTTTTTTCCCTACAATACAACAGTTCTGTATTTTAGTAAGAAAGGGGATGAATAAATTTAATTATTCTTTAGATTTCTTATCTCACATCAAATTCCCATGGCAGGCCACAAGGATACAAGAGAAACTAATTCTAACTTGGGAACAGTTTGTATTGAATGAGAAGTACATTGTGCCTTAAACTGCTTGCTTCTGTAACTGTTCTATGGGAGTCGAAGCTTAAAATAATCTAGCTAACATTGCTGTGTTCTCTTACTTAGCAATAACACTCAACTATGTGCATAGATATATTGTGAAAATGTGGACAAGGAATTATCAAATACAATCTTAATTTGAAACTTTGGCGGGGGGGGACTTAGTTTCAATTTTCTTTTGGGGTCAACACAGAAACCTCTGTGGTAGCGGGTGCGCAGTTGAGGATGAACAGGAAGGTGGGATCTGCGTACCTATGTGCTGAGTATGATGAATTAAAATTTCTCTGAAGGGGTAAAACAGAATGCTATAATGTGATTTCCAGGAACACTGTAGCATCGGCACAGGGCTCAGTTAAGAGGAAAACTCTGAATTGAAGCATCATTTATGATCTTTCTTCTCTAACCTTAAGCCCAGCTGCCTATAGGATCTGTCCTGAAGCCAACCAGCTATGACTGGCCAATTGGTTTATAGGGTAAAAAAATCTGTGGTATGTTGTGATGTTTAAACTGAAGTGCTGCTGAAGAAAAACAATGAGATAATTAACTTACCTTTTTTGCCGCCTTTTTTTTTTTTAACCAGAGGTATGGAGAACTTGGTGGCTGGCTCCAACCTTCCTCCACTTTTTGCAGATGAAGATGGATCTAAGGAAGGTAGTGAAATTACTGTAACTGGGTAAGCAACTACTTCTTTTTAACCTTCGGCTGATAGATATAATCTCTAGACTTGCTGGGGAAACTGTTTCAGTGGAAGGAGGGCATTCTAAGTCATTTAAAAAACCAAACAAATAAAACCAACAAAAATAAATCCTACAACACTCCCTTGGCCTTGGTAGAACATCACAGGACTCTATTTAGGAGAAACCAGGACTCTTCTGAACTGATGGAAATGATCACAAACTGTTCTGTAACATCTCTTATCTTTTAAAGCTTGCTTCCCTAGGATTTTAGTCTTTTAAGACAGATTTAGGCAGCATGATGGGGGCAGAGAGGGCAGGTATATCTGGTAGCTACCATGGTCATAATAAAATAGATTATTTCTGTTAAAGATATACTAAATAAATTATTTCTATTAAAGATATACTATTCATCACCGATCTCTGAAAACCACTGAGAAACTGATGTCTTTCACTTTTGTCAGAATGGCTCTGCTTTTACAGACTGAGACAATGGCCTCTTAAAATCACAATAACAGAAGAAATTGTCTTTTAGGAATACATGGGATTCTTCCTGTGTTTTGATACTTTAGGTTTCTTTTCTGTTTTGTAAAGCACCAAGCAATAAAATTCAGACTTTGCAGGCAGGTAAAGCCCTGCAAAAATGAATATGGACACATTTACCTCAAGCAGGTCTGAATTTGGATTTACATATATGGGACTTCAAACTTGCTGGTGCCAAATGAGGTACATGTTCAGATTAGGTTTGTGTTTAAGAGGTATTAATGTGTTGAATGAGCTTTCATCAGCTTTCACTGCAAATGGCTACATCACATTGAAGTTTTTCCTGTATGTGTAATTTAGAAAACTTCCCTGCTAAGGGGTAACGGATAGGAAAGCTGAAGTGTTCTTCAGGCTGTAACAGTGATTCTAAGAAACTGTATTGTTCCATTTTCTTTTTGACACATACCAAAAGTAATTAACCTCTAGGAGTGTGTACGTTTTCCCTTTCTCCTTCTCTAATTGCTAGTAATATGAACTCAATCTGATATCTGAAAGTCAGGCATGGATCTCTCCAGTCCTTGTGTCTTTACCAGTAATTATGCCGCAATTGCTGATTATAGTGAGTAATGAAAATATGCTGTTCTCTCTATTTAAAGACAAATTTTCCTGTAGGCATTCAACTAACAATTCTGCTAATATATCTCAATTTTCTATAGCTGTATTCTATATTAACAGGAACAGTTATTTTGAATATTTAAAATTTGGCATGCATGTAAGCAGCTGTAGATCTGAGTAAATGAACAGAGTAGACTTGAAGCATACACTGCTGTTATAGCAATTTTCATGAATGTAACTGAGCAAGGCCAAGCAATCTTTAGCTTGGCTCAAGAAGGGGTTAGAGTCTGAGATGAGTCCCAAAATCTTCTATTAAATTGCCCACTGAGTGCAGTGGTGAGGATGACTATGGGGTTGTTGCCCCAAAATATGTGCTCATCTCTGTCTACCTACCTTCAGAAATATTTCTGCATACTTGCTTTTTTTTTTTTTTTCCCTTCAGACAGCTTGCCCTTTTTTTGGAGTAAGGTTGATTGATACAGCTTTTGCAGCAAAATTAAGTAGTGGCCATTCAGGAGCCTGTTGGGAGCTAGTCATGTTTGTGTTTTAAATACCCACATGTATCAACAGGAGATTATGTTGCATGAAGTTCAATCCAAAATCATACACAGCCACAAATCTTTAAATGTATTTGTGGAGAAATATATTAAATGCATCCAGAAAGATGTATATTGGTTGATGATGAAACCATTCATTTCAAATTCCTTACGGTATTTTTGAAGAAGCGTAGATACATGCTTTCTGATTTCTGATCCAAACACTTACGTGCTTGACAGTTGTTTGTATAATCAAAAGCTTCACTAAAAATGAAACAAAATAATACTTCAAAAATCAAACTATCTTTGAAAGTCCATAGTAACTACAGTAGTTATAACAGTTGCTTGGATGGAACATCCAGTTCTTCAAAAATGACTCTTTAAGATCTTTTTTTTTCTTGCTAGTGTAAGAACTGAATATATTTGCAACATTTTTGCATGTTTTAGGAGATTAGGGAGGAAGTGATTTAGCAATATGATGATTAAATTTTTTCTTTTGCCGTTATGTGCTTTTTCAGCTTAGCTCATTCTGAGAGTTCATTCAGTGGTGGAACTTCACAGTCTGTGAATAACCCAGATTTGGTGGAGGATTTGTCACAGGTTCAGCAGCTGCAAAATGAGTCCTCTAATACTGCTGAAAACACTGAGCAGAAGCCCGAGGAGGAGGTGAGATGACATAATAGTGGCTTCTCAATGAAGCAAAAGCATGGAGTTTTGTCATTATAGTTTGTCTTACCTACTCAGATTTTTTTGGGTAGCATCACAAATTTTCATCCGTTTGCCATTTTCATCTTTTGATTCTCTCTGGTTTTCTCCTGTGTTGCACAACTGCACACAGATAGCCAAGGAAAGCTGGCAGTCATAATGTACAGAGAACAGTACGTGTGTCTCTAGCTTAGCCAGCAGGGTCCACAGACTGGTACTGTATTCAGTCTTTTTCTGAAGACTGAGTGTTCAACTGCCACAACTTATTTTCTCTTGTGACTCAGGAAAGTGAGACCATTGTACTCTTCTGGGAGTAACTGATGTCTTTGAAAGCATTATGCTTACTAGTTTAGACTATACCTTGTGTACCATGCTGCACTGATTTTTGATGACTAAATCATGAAGAAACTGAAGTTTGACAAGAAAGTAGTTTTGGGTTTTTTTTGATAGATTCATTTGATATTCCTCCTTGTAGTTTCTCTTCAGCTGTGAGGTCCTCGTTTAATTAAGGAAGTAGTAAAATTCCAGAAAAGAAACTAACATGATGGCAGGAACAGGCTGATCTGGGAAGAGATTAGAAGTACTGAAACAGTCGTATGTACATAGCATAAGAAAATAACATTGTCCAGAGATTGCTGTAGTGGCAGTATGAAGCCAAGAGGGTGAGTAGTAATTATGTTATGCCTGTGAGCTCACAGTGTGCCACAGGCAAATCTTAGTGTTCCCTCCTTTGGAGTTTGTTCATCTCTCTATTAGAGGCTAGTAGTAGGAAAGAAAGCCTATAGATTAGAATAGAAAAGCCTACATACTGTTTGTTCACCCACATTTTGGGCACATAATGCATGAAGGCGAAAGATTTGGAAGGGGTGAAATAACTCGTTAACAATTGTTAACTAATACACAAATCTCTCCAAACATGATATTGAGGCAAATGACTGGGGGAGTGTATGTGAGGGTGAGAATAATTAAAAAACAAAACAACTAACCAAAAACCCCCAATATTTTCAGTTGCATTAGCTAGAATGATAATTTCATGGGTTACCAGTCCTCATGGCTTTACAATCAGAAGTTGATGCAAATGTTATTTTATTGTCCCTGTGGACCAGGAGATACTATAAACAACTTTTTGCAATGAGACTTCTTTGGTTTTGCTTAGAGAAAAGTCAGGATTGCTCTAAAGTAAGATTTGAAACTTAGATCCATGGAGAGGATGTATTGCAGCAACATACTCCTGATGCAAATGTTTGAGACGTGAATATTTATTCCTTCCAGAGGTGGTGATTTTTTTCTTCAATCTGAATTTTCTTCCATTTTCATTTTGCAGCAGCAAAGAACTAAACGAGGAGGCTGGGCCAAAGGGAGAAAGAGGAAGAAACCTCTTAGGGACACCAATGCCCCCAAATCCCCCCTCACAGGGTATGTGCGATTCATGAATGAGCGTAGGGAGCAGCTTCGAGCGAAGAGGCCTGAAGTCCCTTTCCCAGAGATCACCAGGATGCTGGGCAATGAATGGAGTAAACTGCCTCCTGAGGAGAAACGGGTACCATTAAACTCCCTTTTCCTTGTTGGATTATGATTACTGTTAAATGGGAATATTGTTGTTTAGTGAGAAAGTTAACACAGGCTTTTGATTAAAGTTGTGTTTAGGAATGTATTTCAAAATAAGGGGCAGAGGTTCCCCAGAGTTCAAATAATGAACCCTGGTAGGGCTGCAGCATCTCATCCAGGTGTGACTTGAGGACAACCATATCTTCTAGATAGTGCAAGAATATATTCAGAACAGGGGGAATTGCTCTAGTGAGACATCCCATGGTTTATGCAACTCATCTGGATGTAACTCTGTTGTACCTAACTTGCATACAACTGAGACCTACAAGTTTCCAAGGCCAAAGCCATTGGAAGGGTGGGGCAGGCATTTATTTACTGTAGCTGAGGAGGACTCAGCGGCATTTCAGAGCTGCTTGAAGGATTTTGCAGTTCTGTTTATTTTACGAACTCATCAATGTATATAAACATCTGGTGTCTTAGAGAAAGACAAGCAGACCTGAAAGGACAGGTTACTGAAGGAGAAGATTAACATGAATAAACTTTTAGACAATGTTTTAAAGTATTGCTACCCCTAGAAAGAAAGTTGAGATCTGTATGAGGGACAGGACAGTGAAAATTACGTATTCTAGTTTCTACACACATTACCTCAGGAAAAGTTTGGTTTTGTTTTTTTTTTTTCCCCCCCCACCTTTCAGTCAGAATGTGATGTCTTCTAACTGGAACTACTGTGGCTTTCTGTGCTGTCTGATACGTGAATGAAGACCAAGGCAATGTTGGGTCTGGTTCTTTAACTCCTTCTGGAGCGGACCTTCTTATTGCTAATGGGTGTCTTACCATCCACACCTGATTGCCAGTTGGAGATTACAGCAAAGCAGTGGTTAAATCACAGTGCAACTTGATGCTATTATATTAATTTATCAGGACATTTAAGCTTTTGAAAATACTTTAAGGACATCCTTAAAAGTTTTTATGATAGCTGGATGAAAAATGGGATGATGCAAAAAACAAGAGTTCCTTTTGTCACTTTTTACTAAGCTTGTAGAATACAAGTTATACAGAGATATAAAATGGTGCACAGGCATAGCATTTTAACCATAATGGAAAATGTGTGTCAAGGCAAAGCAGTTGATTTGGTAACACATCTGTAGTGAGAATGAGGTTGCTGTCTGCTGGGAGAGGGGGGAAAGAGAATAAGATATTCTGCCCCTCTACCTCCTGCCCTTAACATATTCTTATCATGTCTGAGACAGATTTTTAACCTAGGAAAAAGAAGATTGAGTTCAAATCTGTATTTTGTGTGCTGCTTTTTAAATCCCCAGGGAATCTCTCCTTTTTTGAGTACTGTCGTGCGTCTCTAACCTGTAGCAGGTCAGGGAAGGACTGCTGAGCACTTCCCTTAAGTTTCTGTTGCCCTTTTTTGTTAAGGCAGTGAAGGCCACTGCTGCTTCAGAACCCATGTCTCTCATAAAACAGCCCAAAGTTCTTGTTGAAGCTGAGTAAGCTTGGTTTTGGTTAGCTAACAACTATGACGTCATTCTCCTGAAGCAAGCAGTGGAGTCATAGTATACTACTGCTGTGTGGGTTAGTGTCCCATAATTCAGGGGAAAAGCATGTCTGACATTCTGCTCTTGTGGCTGATCTCCAGCAATTCGCAAACTAGCTGTCTGATATAAAAATTAAAGGGAAAGTCTCGCATTTCCTGTGTCCTGGTTTTGGCCCTGTAGTCTTACGTACAGGTAGTGGAGCAGAACTCGTTCTTACTGATTCAAAACAATCCATCCAAAACACAAGTTAAGGAGGAAAAACTTGTGTTCGTTTTTAACTCAGTTACTGCACTCTTTCAGCAGCACGTTGCTGGAGATGGAAAAGAATAATTAATGTCTTATGGAAGAATACAATGTCCAAAAGCAATGCAAACCCAGCATCACCAAATTTGTACCCCAATCCAGAACGTTAGCAGTGTCCTCAGCAGGGTCAAAACAATGTTGCAAATGCATGGAATTTATAACTGTTACATGTATTGTTGTGATGGCTGACTGAAAATAAAAGGCATACCAGGTGACTAAGGTTCACTCTTATTTAATACTTACTTCCATTGAATTTTAAACTCATTGAGGGAAAAAATTGGGAAGGCAACTTTTTTTCTTGAAAGGATCCCATTAGTAAGTGTTGTGACCACTCCATAGATGGTTTTCAGTTCATCGGTTTCCCTAAAGAATTCTCCAGTTAAGCTCATTCCGTTATGCAGATGTGTGAAATATCTTCAGGCTAGAAAAAAAATTATTTCCTTTAATCTAAATGCAGATAGCTTAAGTTGATATAACCTAGGCTCTTTTATCTTTATGCTACTCTTTTCTAATAGCCATGATGTTTTGTTCACCTCTCAGATGGGCGAAGTGTGTAGTTGTCGAATGGTAGTGCTTTTTGTCTGTGGGGCATGAAAACAAGAGTGTATTGGAACCCCACTGTTACAGATCTGAACCTTAAAGCATGATCTGTTAAGGCATTCTTGTTTGGCGGCATTTAATCCCAGCTGCAGAAAGGCAATTCTTAAGTATTTGGTCTACAATGTGTAGGTAATATTCAGTTGAGTTGAGCAGCTTAGTAGCAGGTTACTTCTAGGTCTAACAAAAAAGAGTTAACAGAATAGTGATTTGACTTTCAAAAAAAAAAGACACCAGACTACAGTAATTTTATCCAGAAATCTTATGTCTTTGCATCTCACTTACATTCTCATTGTTTCTTCACTCCTTTCCTGTTTGCATAGGTGAAATGGATCAGCACTTCATCTGACAAGTTGTTTTTCTTCCCTTCCTTCTGAAGGGGAGGAAATTCCCTGAAACTCTTGGACTTTTTTGTTTCAGCGATACCTTGATGAAGCAGATAGAGATAAGGAGCGTTATATGCGGGAGCTGGAGCAGTATCAGAAGACTGAAGCCTACAAAGTCTTTAGCAGGAAAGCACAGGACAGACAAAAAGGCAAATCACACAGACAAGGTATTGAATGGGACAAAAATATATGCCTAGCTAGAACAACAGAAGATTCCCAGTAGTCATGTAGCCTGACACTCATTTAAAGCCTTTGATTTACAGGCTTGTTAAAAAGTGAATGTGTTCATTCTACGGCATTTGCATCAGCTGTGTGTAAAGTGATTAGATTTATGTAAATTCAACTGTATCTAGATTGTATTGGAGGATGTGCATTAAAAGTACTGAAGTTAGACACAGCTTCTATGTGGCTTATTAGGAAAGCTGCACAAGTTTTCTGTCTGTAACTGTTGTGTAATTATGGTTGTGTAACTGCTTTAATGTTTTGGCTCTTGCTTTCTCAAATCTTGTGTATTTTGGGGGATTTCTTGTTTGTTGGTTTGTTTTTTTTTTTTTTCAGATGGAGCAAGACAGCCAGCCCATGATCATGAGGTAAACCTCTTCATTCTACCCTTACATCAGTGGGTAGATTTTCAGATGATGAAAGTTGCTAGTGAAGTCCATAAAAACCAATTTATGCCAGCTGAAGACCCTAATCAGAGGTTTAGAGTATGAATTCTTCCTCTTCCTATGCAGTTTTTGATCAAAAGTTAGAAACAACTGAGTAGTCTTATGCTCACATTAATATGATGAAAACTAAGTTTAGTAAGTCTCGAGCAGGTACAAGTGATCTAAGATAAAGTGGGAGTGTAGGGTACACTTAAAACATAGATCTGTTTTGTAATGTTAAATAAATCAATGGGTGCAAGCCACTATAACTGACCCTTTAAGTATCTGGTGTGTTAGAGGTTCAACTTGCAAAATTTTTACTTTGAAATTTTTCAAAGCAGAGAATTTTAGTTGTTATTTGGTAAGTAAACATTGAGGTAAAACTTACAAATAGCTTGAGACCTAGATAAACCTTCCAAGTTAGCACTTATAGGTTGCTGTTCTGAGGTATTGGTTTTCTGCAGCAGCATGAATGCTTGTGGCTTCCTTGAGAAGAAAATGGGTAAAGTAACCAAATCATTGGGACATCTCTGGCTTGAACCTCTTCCTGCCCCCCCCCCCGCTTTGCATATGTAAATACTGGAAAAGAGTGATAATGTCTGGGATAAGATGCAGATGCTTTAGTTGGTGAGACATATCACAAATCTTGTGCATCCTGGCTGACTATGGTATTACTCCCCTTGAAGTGCTGAAACTTTCTCCAGTTGTATTACCTAGGGCCACAGAGCTTCTTTCATGGTTACCAATAAATTGCAAACAAAAAGCAATGAAAAATCTTGTTTATACACTGCCTCTTCACTTGTAAGCAATAGGCCTTTCTGAAAGATCTGTTTTTCTTTGTGAGGTTTTTTGCCTTGGGAAAGCTATCAAGTTGCTTTTTAATGTGTTCATTACAATAGTGACAAGGCTGTGCACTGCTGAGAGGCAACTACTGGTCTTGTCTACTTTAAGGAAAATAAGTTTCACTCCCAGGAAAATGCTTTGGTAGCATGTTTTCAATATGTCTTTTTATTAACTCTTAAAGGAAGTACTTGCAGTAAGATTAATCTTTAGAAGTACATGGTCCCCAGGATTTCTGATTCTATAGTCGCTGAATCTAAGTTTGTCTTTAATTGTACAAAAACAGATTACTGAAGGCTTCAAATTCTAGGTTGACTGTGACATTTACATAACCTTTAAATGATACAGATGGCAAACTACAAATTCAGAGTCTTACCTCTCATCCTTCTAACTCAAGCTATCATTGCTGAAATCTCACATCATAAATGCAATTAAAACGAGTCCTTCATACCCTGTGGGGCTTTTAAGCTTCATCAGATAGTTATTATATAGTTGAGCTAGCAACATGTTAGGCAGGCATCCTTTTCTGAAAGCCTGCACCTTTGGCTACTTAGGATTTTTCACCTTTATATTATAAAATTCCACATGCTTATCACCTGATATGCTTTCACATCTTTTCTGCAAGGGAGCCAAGTATTATTATCCTGAACAGGCAAGGAACAAGCAGAAAAGATTTAGATTGCTTTTAGAAGTATATACTCAAGTTGTTACTGGAAGCAAGACTAAAGCTTTTTGTTGTCTTGCTGCTTTCTTTTATCCACATTGACTATTATTATTGTGTTTGTGATTAGTAGGTATGATCTAATTAAATTATTTCTTGAGAGAATATAAGAACATAAGGTCAAAGAAACCTTTCCTTCTACCCTCGCTCCACTTAGGTGTTCATGATTTAGTTTCTGTGAATCAGTGTTAAACTAATTTTAACTATTGTATATAAACATGACCTCCAGAAAGTATTGCAATGAACAATTGAAATACTAATTATAATAAAAAATAACAAAAAGATGAGGCTTGGGAAGGTGAGAGGAAACTTTTAATAGGCAGATATAGCCATGAAAAACATGGAGACGGTGTCTCAATGAGCTCATCTGTGGGCATGAAATAAACATTTTTCTTCCTCGAAATCCTAGTTTCATAAATATGACATAGCAACATACACTAGAACTATTAATTGTCATCAGCAGTGACCAAACCATTGTTAATTGTTCTCCATTGTTCTGTTATTGCTTCTTTCCTCAAGCTGTTTGATTCAGAGTAGGTCTAGCTTCATCAGTTAGTTACATAACATCTTACTGGCAAGACTTCAAAGACTTATATACACATCAGGGAGATGAGGCATTGCCTGGTAGTATCTGCAACCTTTGAAGATAGGGAAATGGCTGCCGTAGTATGAGCACACAAGAAGACGACCATCTACTCTGAGAACAATTTTTTATGAAGTAGTATATTTATTATATCTGTTCCTTACGTTGTCTGCACCTGACTATACAAGGAAGGATGAGCTTAACACCCCCACCCCCCACCCCCAAATCTCAGCTTTCTTTTTACCATGCTTTGCCATGTCTCTAAGAACTTCAAGTCTGATTTGTTCTGGAACCTCCAAAGACCAACCTCAGTTTTTATAACCAGATGAGAATGGAATTATTTGTTGACACCCTGGAAGCATCTCAGTCTTATTTAAGGCAAATGATAGAAACAATAATTTTGGTTCTCTTTTGTTTTGAGGGATGACAAAATGGTATGCAACCTGAAAAGACTGAGCCTTTTCAATAGGAGGTAATCAAAACCTTATGATTTTAATTCTGAGTGAACCTCAGAGTGGCTCAAGTACTTCAGAGTTCTCAAGAGGATCTTTTATGTGCTGGGTAACGTATTCGGTAATGGATGAGCGCTGATGGCTTTCATTCACTCTTCTGTTTAGTAGAATTTCTTGGTTGCCTTTCAGAAGCTGAACAGTTTCATCTAATTGCTTTAATATTTTTTTGGTTTTACCTGAAGAACCTGTATCCTAGGGCTGCAAATAGAATACCCTCTCCTCTTCACAGTACCCTCTCTTCCACCATCTGTTCTCTAGGAGACAGCGATGATCCAAGCCAGTGCCTCTTTGCGTGCAGGTAGCAATAGTAAGTGTGAACTAGAACATCTAAGATGGATGTCCTGTAAGTGTTTTAACCAAGCTTCATAGCTGCCAACATTTCTTAGTGCACGTTAACATCAAGATCCTAGATTTTTGGGGTGAAATTAATTCCTAGCCATCTAGGGTGTGTTCAGACAAAATGAATGCATTATGCACACTTCTGTACATGACTTCTCATTTCTAAATACACACTCTTGAGACTTTACCCTATAGCAGCAAGTATCAAAACTTCAGTGAATAGCATGTGTCACTAGGGGTTCATGATCACATTCTGTTGTGTCTCACAGAGCTGGGAAGGTTTGTTCCCCTTCTCTCTAGTCACACCTGTTTATAGCGCATCTTCAGTTGATTCAGGGCAAGGGAGCTTTGAGTTCTCACTCAGCAAATACAAACCTTCCCAGCTGTAATTCTACCAGACAATAAAACTCAGCTTACCTTTAACTTTAAAAAAAAAAAAAAAAAAAAAACAAACCAACAGACAGTCTCCTCGGGTAAAGACAGAGTATCTGAAGTTCCATCTAGTCTTGTCTATCTTGGTTGACTGCCAAATGGCATTCAGCTCATCCCATCTAACCCCTTTATGTGGCAGACACCAATATGATACTCTGAGCTCAGGTGCCAGAATTCCCTTATCAGCTGTTAAACATTTAGGTTTCCTGCTGGGCACCAAATCATGTTTGACACTACATAATTTTGGACGATGAGTTTGTGGTACATTACCAACTGTGGTGTTTGAGAGGTTTGAAAAGCTTTTGTTTTCCACAGACATTCTCTCATGCTTAACTTTGTTTCTGTATTAAGTAACAGGTTGATTGTAGTTGCTGCAGTTTATCAAACCAAATTTGCATTGGCTTTGTCAATAGCAATGCAGGCTTTAAAGCAAGCATTAATTCCCACTGATTTTGACATGCGGAAATGGTGACCGAAGTATATTATGTTACGTTTTTTTCCTTGAATCCCTAAGTTTTTTAGGGTTTTTTGACTAAATTATAGAGCATTTCCTGATCTAAAATATTTTTTTTAAAGAAAGCTTATTATAGTCACAAACCATAAATTGGCATCAAATCTTCTGCATGTGAAATGCTCTCTTAGACTTTAATAGCCTCAAGTTCACATAGTTGAATTCACCAACTTTATTAGAAATTAGGTGAAGAGATCTGAAAGTTGACAGGAAACCCTTGACTCCAGGCTTTATCTTAAGACAACAAGCTTCTCTTGTGTCTTAAAGTGAAAAAAATTTGCAGTGTTTGGTTTTGCATTATGCAGGAGACAACAGTCCAGTTCCTTGAAGCCATCACATTAATGCATACCTGCCATAGCCAGGGTGAAAGACTGCTTTCTAACAGCAAAATATGCCTATACATATTCACCTTTATTCTTCCGAGATACTACATACTCTGTAAGCAAGTTTTCCCCATAGACTCTTACAAATCGTGTTTATATGCTTTCTTTTCAATAGTGGCAGTATCCATCTAAATGTTTCAAAAAAATGTGGCTTACTTGAAGCACTGTGCAGCTCCCATCTCTCTTAGAGCCAAAATGCACATCTCTTCCAGTTTGGAACAGACATGTGGAATTGATACACTGTGGAAAAGTCTATTTTTCCTTTAGCTGTTTTCTTTTTTGCTTTGGTAGTAAAAGACAAAGAACCATGAAACCTACTGTGCATTTGCTCGCTTTATCTCCTGTTTGTTGATATTCCTATATAGACTATTTCAGAATGTGTCAGTTGGTTGATCATGGAATTCTTTCCAGTGGAAAATATAAATGAATTCAGGTAGTTTTAAAACTGAATTATTCTGATGTGTAATGTGATTAGGGTGAAAGGGTATATTTTAGTATGTTATATGGTATTTCTTGATAATGGTATTTGGCCTTTATTAAACCTATATCTTAAAAAGCTGAGACCTACCCTTTGGCCTTTCTTGGTAGGAGCTGGAAGTGTCTTCCATCCATCCAGCTCTTTACCTGCCTCAGTTTTTGGTCTCCCTTCTCTTTCTATTTTCTTGGTCAAAACAACTTCATTAATTCCTGAAAATGAACAGTATTACTCTTTCTTTTGTAGAAAGAAGCAGATACGAAGGAGAGATCTGTTTTTGATATTCCAATCTTCACAGAAGAGTTCCTGAATCATAGTAAAGGTAAGTTAAACTTTTGAAGGTCCCCCTCTTTGCTTTTCCAAAGTTTTTGCCAGGTGCTGTCCAGCTGAAGAGTCCTTCCACTCTCCCATCTCAGCTCAAGTAATGACTTGGGTATAGTTGATCAATGTTTCTGATATTACCTTACCTCTGTACGAACACAATGGCTGCAACAGCAGTTTTTCCTGGCTTTGTCTTCCAAAACTATCCTTTTTGGAGAATGTTTCTGATGTTTAAGCTCCACTTTCTGTTACTCCAGCCAGTCCAAGCTGGATCTGCTGTTCTATAGGATTAAGAAATACCTAAGATAGAGAATGATGATGATGATTCAGGCTAGTTAGCAGTATTTTATTTTTTTTTTCCCCCTGGATATGTGGAAGATTCCACTGATACATTTTCTGTTACTTTGGTTGTCGTAGCTGCGTGTCCCAAGAGTTTAGGATTTTTTGCCAGATTTCCTGGAGACTTTCTTGACTGAACAGACTTCAGATTTGGATACTTTTCCTGATGATCAACAGAAATGTATTTTTGTAACTGGTATCTTGTCTGTAGGCCTCTTACCACTGCTGCTAAGCTATGTCATACTGAATGCATTTGAAATCAGTTTTGCAGTCTTCATTCCTAATCAATTCCCCTATTCACTGCCATTCTCATGCTTTGAATGTCTTCTAATTTGTCTATCTCTCTAGAAATTACGTCTATTTACTACTGTAGGCACTATTGGCATTCCATGATATGATGCTTTTTCACCTATAGACCAAAACTACACCATTTGTAATCATCAGTTGAGCACTCTAGAACATTCTGCTTCATTGCCTGCCAATCATAGGTATGGTTTTTTATAAGTTTTTTGACTACATGGGAATGGGTTGATATTCACAGCACGTGAAGCTGAGCTGCGGCAGCTGCGTAAATCCAACATGGAGTTTGAGGAGAGGAATGCTGCTCTGCAGAAACATGTTGAGAGTATGCGTACTGCGGTGGAGAAATTGGAGGTGGATGTGATACAAGAGCGGAGCCGCAACACAGTGCTGCAACAGCATCTAGAGACGTTACGCCAAGCACTCACAACCAGCTTTGCTGGAGTCCCGCTACCAGGTAAGACTTTTTTCCCTTATCACTATCTGACATGTTAAATTTAACTTCTAATGTTTATATGATGATGTGAATTTACAGCATGTGGCCTGCTGTTGTAGTTCTATGGTCTTGGCTGTTTCTGAGCTTTTGTTGTATTAGATAATGAAATCTTAAAATGCACGCAGGGGAAGGTTTAGTGTCAGTGCTTCATTTCAACGTGGCATTTTTTTTTTTTCTTACTACTCTTACTCTTGCTAATAAAGTGAGGCACATATTCCATCCTTGCTCTCCTTCACTTGTTTTGTGAAAATGTTACTAAATAGAAAAGACAGGACCTTGCAAGTTCCTTGATTAAAAGAAAGGCTGCATCTGTGTTGTCAGATGCCAGGGAATCCACTTAGATACTATGAATACCAAGCTGAAAGAGTTTATTATAATCAACTGTGAGACCCAAATCAAAGAAAAACCATGCTTCATTAGTCCTGATATCCTTGGAACTACTCACTTTGTGGAGTTAGGAGGACATCATTTTTACAGAATCTGTCACAAGAGGTAGTGCATGGCAAAATCACCTCCTATAGCAGTTTGCATGTTGGCACAAATTGCCCTTAGCTTAGTCTTTAACTTTTTGGAATTGCTGTGGTCATCTAAATATTCTGTGGCTCATTTTACTATGTTAACTGTAGGTAGCGGGGAAACACCCACGATGGAAACTATTGATTCCTACATGAATAGGCTGCACAGTATTATTATGGCTAACCCACAGGAGAATGAGAACCTCATAGCCACAGTCCGAGATGTGGTAAACAGACTTGAACGCTAGTAACTGGGTAAGTGCTCACTCTTAGGCTGCTTTCGTTTGGCATCTACTCTGTACCTCTGGCACTTGTTCTGACACTGGTTCTTGTGCTAATCACCATATTGTACAATCAAAAAGTTTTCTTCCTCAAAGCCACAGGAACAGGTTGACTTAACGTAAGTCAAATGGAGTTGAAAATATCCGACAGCATTAAAGGGTTCTGAAATTCCCAAGATCTTTTATATAGAGACATAAATAGCTGTTTGTCTTATTATTCATTGTATTTGCATAAGGTGAATAAGAATACTGACAGAATGGTGTAAAGAAAAGAAAAATTACATTTTACTAACAGGGTGACTAATTTAGAAGAAGTTCCTCGAGTGATGTAAATCTGAAAAATTCTGCATTAATTGTAGAATCTGATGGTCACAGAAATTTTATTTGTCTCAAGAGGTTACAGGTGAACTCAACTCTGTTATAAACTGAAAATACCCTACAACTACCTGCTCTGTAGCACCTGGAGTCAAGTTCTTCTGGTTATGAAGGTTTACATGTAAATGAAGCACTGATGTGTGGTTCAGGCTATATGTAGCATTTGCTGAGACTCTAATGATCATGTGGCTTATGCGTAGATTATTACTGAGCTCATGATTCTGTATTTTTGCTTCTGTTTAACAGCTTAGAAAACTGTAATAGGGAACTGAGTAGAAAAACAAATCAACAAAGAAATACCAGTCTTTCTGCATTACTGTGCTGCTTTGCATTTCCCACACCACTTATCCTTCACTTCTCCCATGATGCACAGCACTAGACAGCCATTAGGAGTTTGCCTACTTCTATATTGACTATGTACATACCTGCATTCTTTAGGCATTTATTATGTAGAGATCTACTGTACATGTCTTGAATAGTGTTTAGAAATGCAAATAAAGCTGCGTTGTGCCATCTGCAAATATGAAGACAGGGCTTTTCATCCTTTCTGATTCTGACCTTTTGTGATACTGTGTAGAACAGTTAATTATACATTCCCCATTATAGTGTGGCTTAAGCTAAAAGATCATTGTCCTTCCAGAGGGTAGCCAGATGGAACGGACTATAGTTCTAAGAGATGACTGAGCTCCCAGCAGAATAAAGAAGTGTCTTTACTGCTGCTGTTTATGAAAGGAACAGCTTGTCGATCCAGGTCTGGGATTTTTCAGTAGCTCATCAACCTCCTCATTTTCATACACTGTTTTCAATTAGTGCTCAAGCTCAGAGAGAGAATCGGGGGATGGGGAGGTTTTACTGAATGTATAAGAGGGAAAGCAGTTTCTCATCAATCAGTTATTAGAAGGGCGTGCCAGGCCCTGAAACAGGTGTTTGTCCTTTAAGCAGAAAAATCAAGGCTACTAAAATCTAAACTTTGGTTCTCATGTCAGGTGGATTCATATTTCCTAAATGATAGACAGGGTCTGTGTTCCTAAAAATGCAAATATCTTTTTCTTGGATGAACTGGATTCAGCTGTAATTGGTTTGGAAAAAATAATTCTTGTTTTAAAATTCTTCCTTCCACTTTATAGTTGAAAAATATGACTCCGTTTCCTTTTAATTTCCAATTAAAAATATGATTAATAATCACCTGGTTTCATTATTTAAAGACATGCTTGTAACTGGATATAATGATCAAGTCATTCATAGGGCTATTAATTACACTGACATTCACTTGACAATGATTATATTTTGTGACAAAATCTTAGAAGGGAGAAGGTTGGGATTTATTGGATGGAAACCTAGAAAAAAGTAGAGCTTCCCTAGAAAAGAGGGAAGCTTTGCATAGAAAGGTTCAGCTGGCATCTGATAAACTGTATCAGCAAGCTGTCATCATCATTGTCCCTTCGCTAACATGCATATGAAGTATATTAATTCTCCTAAATGTAATCTCTATCAACCAAATGGTCTGAGTTTGAGGTACATTACAAATCAATTTCATAGAAAAATGTATTTATTATGATACTCTTGAAAGCCACTGTACTTCACAGAACTGAGGTGTTTTTTGGTGGCTTAGTACATTGTATTTAGTGACTGTTCAACTATAGTAGTGAATGTTTTTGTTTTTCTGTACTGCATGGTAAAGAGAACTTTGTGCAAACAGTATATGGGAGAGAAGTTTTTTGTTATTTAACACTTGTTTGGATGGAAACAGGAATTCAGTTACAGTTCTGTCTCTATAGGCTTCTTTGCTATTCTTCTTAATATTGTGTTCAGATAAATCATCCAAAAAAATAATGTCACGGTGCCTATTTAGTCATGGCAGATTGTAGTCTTCTAACACTTATTTTTCTGTTTTGTCTGCAGGTCTTGTGACCCAGGGATGCTTTACAAAATTTTTTTGGCCAGTGTGGAATAAGAAGCCATGAGGGAAAGACTAGGGGTGGGAGGCAGAACTGCAGGTTTGTCCTGGTCCCTGCCTTTGTGGTTTGTCAGTGAGACAAACAGATCAATGCATTAAAAGGTCTTAAGAAGCCACGGACACCACCCACTAAACGTTTGGAACTGTCCTCTGTGTAAACATTTAAGAGCATGCAACTTTTGTGCAATCTTCAGTTTCTTATTAATTTTGCTGGGTGTGAGGGTGCATACGTTCTGTGGACTGGCTGACTATGGAGATTAAATCTTGCAGGTTATGAAATGAAGTCAGCCTATGTGTTGTAGTAATAACTTTGATGTGTTATATTGCCTAATGTCTTCTAGTGTCTTTTATTTTGTTTTCATGTTTATCTTGTGGGATTACCTTCTTCCACTTTAGTTTTCTTTTTTTGGTCTTGTTATCTGATACTTGCAGTACTGGATAGCAATGCTTGTGTTCTCTGCTATAACAGGCAGTCTTCTTGGTGCACTGTCTTGTCCTACCCTGCCTAGTGTGTTTATATAAGCTTTTCTTAAGCAGAATCCTGTTTTTTTTTTGGTTAGCCTGCAACTTCTACAATGTGAGTTTGCTCCCTGCTAGACATGGGCTGTGGTTGATGCTTTGTGACTTGATTCTACTATGAGACAGACTTCTTCTCTCCCTCTTCTCTTCAAGCACCTCTCTTGCACATAGCATCCTGCTCTTCTGTGAATGTCTCCTGTTATCTCTTGAAAATGTTTGGTGGAGCATTTTACTACCGCAAAGGTCAGTGGTAATCAAGACAGAAAGTGAAATGTTAGTTCTTCTCAGCAGGGAAAATAGGAATCTCCATTTTAGACTAAAACCACAAAGCTTGCCCTTCCTCTGATATGTTGCTCAATCTAATTTAATGTTACTGCCTTGTTTTTGAGAGAATGATCTCATAGTGAGAGCAGTACTCTATAAAAAGAGAAATGAGCAGGGGGATTGCATTTTTTTTTTTTCTGCCTTCCTGAAATCACAGTGCTGGGAAGCAATATGCCTGGAAGCAGCACATGTATTTTTGCATGAATTATTAGAGCAGGGAAGATTATTAGCAGCTAGGTCCACATAGCAGCCCACAGAATTCTACGTTACAGCCTGTAGGTGCTTTCCCCTTTTGTACAGTTAAAGTACAGCCTGTGGAGCCTACAGCATTCAGCATATTATGTTCCAGTGTGACCTAAATGGCCTTTCACTTATATCAAGTAGAACTCTGCATGCTAGAGTCTGTAACCTTGCTGAGCTACGCTGCACCTCCTGTCAAAGATGAAGGCACCTACTGTCTGTACTAACTTATGCAAATCATTTGCTGCCCTTTGGTTCCTGTCAAATTGTTAATTCAGGCTTTGGTTGAGCACTTGTTGGACATCTCTGGGCTTTATGGTAGTGGTTGAAATGCGCTTTCTTCCGCATGACAATCTCCTTGCTCCTCCTTAAGAAATCTTTTAAGATTTCCCTGTTATGAATTGGAGATTGCTTTCATTACTGGAGTGCATTGTAGTCAGCATCATTTTACTGTATCTGTAACGCAAGTATTTGAAGATTAAAAAGCAGTTTCTTCTTTTCCCACGCTGTACACATGGACTTCATGCTTGCCTGAAGCCATCTCCAGGTCAACACCTTGTATGTTAGGTCTCTGCTGACTCATGTGCTTATTGCTGTAGCCAAGCAGCAAGGATTTCCATGTAGATTCAAGTCTTCCTTCAGGGAGGAAACTCCTTTCTCTTGTCTTCGGTCTCATTTTCAAGACTTCACAAAAAGGAACCTCAATTTGCTGCATTGACCTCCATTTTCCTTAGCATGGATGAGACCAGCTGATGTTGGCATGAACTTTTTTAGTGGATTCTGTAACTAATATTGTGCGGGGAAAAAAATCCTACAGGTTAATAATGGCTCCAGAAGAAGCACCGATACCTTCATCTCCTGTGTGTATCTTGTTTTTTTGGAATTGGTGATATTTGACTTTTATTGAAGTGGCCAAAATGCACTGCATAGCCAAAAGTTGATTTACAAAATGCTAAAGTTCACTCTGTGGCATCTTACCGAATACCTGGAGTTGTATCCCGTAAAGACTCCAGATTTTGCTATGTAATATGATAGTAGGATGCAGTTCCAGGCTGTGACATACACATACCATAAATAAAGTATGTGTGGCTGCAGGCTGCCCCTGCTTACATAAATTCAATACAGCTATCAGCTCGTGGTATACTGCTAATAAATCATTCTGTTGAGTAGCATGCAAGTGTTATGGGATAGGAAATTCAAGGTGATATTATTAGCTCGGGGCTGACAAATCTCTTGCTTTTTCCCACAAGGAAGGAGGGGGGGTGGTATATCCATCTTCAAGCATCTGGGGGAAGACTTAAGTTCTTGCTCTCCAGTGATGTGACAGGTGATGTTTTGTCTCATTAAGAAGCTTCTTATTTACACTAATTAACCCTATAAAAATGGATTTTGTCTTTCCAGTGTTTTCTGAGTGTCACTTCAGTTTACATTTTTCAGTGTTGGCTGATTAAAAAAAAGAAGTGAAAAATGACGTGGGTGTCAAGGAGAAGAGCAGGATAAAATGCTTTTGTCACTTAAGAAATGTTAAGAGAAATATACGAAAACAGAATCCATTTGCTGGATTAATGTGTTTGGAATTGTTGAGATGCCAAGTTTTCTGTACAATGTTTTTGTAATTAAACTTTGGAGTTCCTTTGTTTTTAAGAAGTTGATGTGCTTGTCTGACACTTGCTTCATTAAAATTGTTCAACATTGAATCCATTCTGATTCAATTTTAACTGCATTTTCATGAAAGAACTATTACTAGCATTGCTCTCTTGTCTGAAAGATTTTGGCAACTCCACATTAGCCTTTGAAAGGAAATAATGTGCCCCTTCCCCCTCTCCATCCTAAGTGTATCTCCCTCTGAAAAAGCTAAAGGAAGTAGTTATTATTTATAGTGATGAAAATTTCAGAGATCTTCAGTTATAGCTAATTGTTATTGGGGCCCTTCCTGTCATATTTCTTCCCTAACTTGAGTAACTTTAAAAATGTCATGAGTCTCTCTCCCTCAGCCCTTTTTTTGACATCCTTGTCTTCCTTTGTGCTCCCTAATTTCCCACCACCATGTGTATTTTCTCTTCCTATAAGAACCTTCTGTGTCATACCTATTGTCCCCCACTTGGTTTTCTTTTCCCCTGCTAGATTTTTATCATTTATCTTCCCTTCTGCTTGCTGAGTATGAAGCCAAACTGTAGCTTCGTGAAATTTGTACTTTGGGTGCAGATCCAAAGGATGTTTGGATGACTTCTGTCTGTACTGGTGTTCTTTCTGAGGTCACAGTGCTGTAAGCAACCATGTCTTTATATTACTTTTGTGGTCACATCTCATTATTTTGATTGCCAAATTAATGCCTGGTCTTTCTGTATACCAACAGGCTTGATTCAGATACTATCTGCTATCTGGGACAGACTGCACATTTAGACTTACAATGCTTTGGAGATTTTGTAAAACACCAATTATGAAATAGCGATATAAAAAAATAGAAGGAATATAGGGAAATCTCCTGTAGAATAGCTGCCATGTGACACTGGCTAGTCCAGAGTTGGAGAAGATAATAGCAAACGAGGTGCACACCTGGAGGAAAAAAATAAGAGCAAAGCAGCAATAAGTTCATATATAAGATAAATATCTAGTTCCTTTCTAACCTATGGTGCTGTACATGGCATCAGGAGCAGACGGTGGTCAATCATGCTCAATTGAAGACAATGTAGCATAGTGTAATATTTCTGCTGGTTTTTTTCTGTTTGTTACCCCCTGCTTACTCTGCTGCTGGTCAATTGGACCGATGATTAATAATCATTTAAGGGAAGTTAGGGGAATTTGAGGGCTTTAGGTTCTTCTAAGAGGAAGAGATCACTTCTTTCCTCAGGGAGGTTCCTGTTGATGATGTGTTTGGAATCTGAAATCAGGTCTTTTTTAATCTTCAGTTCACGTGTGTCCTTCAGAGTCAGGAGTACACTCAGGCCTATCTTCTACCATAGATTTTTTTTTTCTGCTTGTGACCCATGAATAGTTTTGCTGCTTCTTTCTTCCTCATTGCTCATAGTATTGAGGGTGTTTTAAACTTTAACTTTTTTTGAATATATTTATGATTTGCCATCTTAATTGCAAAATCTCTGGATTTTGTATGTATTGTACCATTTTGGTATGTGGTAAACTATCCACATCCATTATGTAATACAAGGAATAACATTTATATAAACTGATTTATGGGTTATATTAATCAACCTGTCATTCTTATGCTCTGGGTTTTGGTTTTTTTTTAATTGTTTAATGTGTAGACACTAATGGTTTACGTATCTGAAAATATAAAAATAGGAGTTTGAAAGTTTTACGCTTAAGTCTGTGTTATTACTGGCATATGGAGACCTGGGCAGTGCAAGTTTTTGAATATTTGTACCAAAGTAATGAGAAGCAAATGCAGCTAGGGTATTTCTAAGCACAATTTTGGAGGGCAGCAAGAGGAAAAGGTGGCTGTACAAATCATGCTAGACATGAAAATGCATGGCTTTCTACTCCAAGGTTTTCTAACTTAGAGGAACACCTTAGAGAAGAGAGGTGTGATGCTGATGGCAGGTATCACTGAACTCTGACTAGTGTGTGATCTATTTCAAAGTTATGTTGGGAGGAAGATGGAATGAATGATCTGCTGTTCTCTCATTTTCCATCTTTGACTTAGGTTTCACCCCAGTATGAGGACATATGCAACACAGGTTTATTGTGTTTGTGTCTATTTGTAGCCACAACACAGTGTTCAGACAGCTTTGTAGCTTTGAAAGTCAATATTTATTTTAAACTATCCAGATTTTATTTGCATGTGTATCCTAATAAGGGAAACTTGGTACTGAAATGCCATCAGTTCTGTTAGTTACTTCGTGAAGTGCTGAAGTAATATTTGAAAAGATCTGCATAGAGGTGGAGAAGTAGAGAAACAGTGTAGGAGAAGGGATTGCTTGTTCAGTTGAGTGGAGAATTGGGTCATGTGAAAATAGTTAAACTGGAGGTCCTGATCCTGAAGTGCTTAAGCATGAGGTCAACTTACTACTTGTGAATGGTTCCACTGAGATGACTAGACTTACACTTATAAAAATTGACTCCCCAAATGACTTGCCACATCAGTGCTATAGATCAGAAATAGAAAGAAAAAATAATGAAGTACATCTTAAAACAAAAATCCTGAGGAAGCATGTATACTTCAAAAAATATTTAATGAGAATAAACTTAAAGTACTGAAGTGTAGTAAGAAAGCGTACCTGGTTAAGCCATTAATGGGATTTGAAGCCATTGCATGTTGCTAACCTGGTATGTTGTTCTATTTAGAATGCTCCTTTTCCTTCATCTCCTTCATGCTGTGTCTTTATGTCCAGATTCGTGTCATCAGAAATTAAGCCCCCATCCTCCTTTACAAGTCTATGTAAATAATTCACTGATATCAGAAGCTGTTCTATGTAGCGAAACTTCTGCCCTAGCTTGCATGTTTTAGGAGAAGAGAACATGCTCTCTTTTTAACATGATAAATAGTACAGTGGGATTCTGAAGGGGCCTGCTGGGGGCTCCGGCAGTTCATAATAGTAACATAGGACAAACTGTTTTTGCAATACAAAAAGGAAAGTTGTTTTACATTAGAGATTGTGGAAATACAGGGTTCTCTAAGAAAGTATAGGTATCAGTACATTTTGCTAATTTGTTAGGCAGGTTGCTTGTGGCATGTGGAAAGGAAAGTTTTGATTAAAGAGTTGAGAAGCTCTCTGGTTTCAATAAACAGAAGACCTTGATTCTGCTGCTGCTAACTGGAAAAGATTCCAGCTGATCACAAGCACTACTGTTTATAGAATATAAGCTTTAGGAAAAGTAAGTAAAGGGAATTACGAAGAACATAAGCAGGATACTCTTCCAGACTTACTAACATGCATATGTTTAATTTAAATATTGTAAGCATAAATATTTAAGCAATTTGTTAGAGTTCATTCCTTATGTGCATATCTGCTCAGGCCTGGCAACCGGGTTCTGGTGCTGAGTTACCCTGGCTCCATAGCTGGCCCTGCGCTTATGCTGCTACAGTGTGGTTGAAAAATTTGGTCTTGTTGATATTAAATCATAATGGTGTATATATTATTAAATTGATGCAAGTTATTCTAAGATATGGGAGGATTCTAAGGTCCTCTCCTTCCTCTTTTCCTGTTGATGAAATGATTCATCTCCTGAAGTTGTTAAATACAACTGTTCACAGGTTTGTAGCTGTGGTCACTTGTGCTCTAGAGGTTGAAAGGCATTCTTACTTTTCCCTAGAAGTATGCCTGTGCACTGAAGTCCATCTGATCTTTTTGTTTATAAATTTGGATTCTAAATACTTACATATAAAGAGTTCTGCCTGTCAAAATCCTTGGCTGCTAAATATCCATCTGGCTTCCTTGAATTGAGTAGGAGAATGATACTCACATCAACCGAACACCTGGCTGGCTGGGAATCAGAAAGAGGTCTAGTTTTCAATCTGGAGTAATAGTATCATGGGATTTCTCTTTCTATCTCATATTGACAGTTTTAGTTCTATTAAATCTGTTCCAGTGTTAGTCAAAAGAGAATTCCCGCATGTAATTTATTTGAAATAATATTGATTAAGCCCAGGACACTTGCAGAGAAATCCCAAGCTGAAATTTTAGGCCTGTAAACATACTGTTTCGACCCCTCATCCTTCAAAATGGATGTTAACAACTGTATTAGTATTCTAATTCTTCTCAGAGGAAGTTTCTTTTCCTCTATGACACTTTGAATTCCTGCCCAAGTTGTTTTTGTTTCTTTAATATTGGAGGAAGAGAAGTAAACTGTTTGGACTAGGGGAAGAGATGCAGGAAGTTTTATCAGAAGTGCAAGCCAGCAGGATGGCTGAGTCCAGGAGAGTGAAAAGCTCTGGAAAATTAGTCTAATACCTTTCCTGGAAAGGACTGTGGCTTTTTTAGCATGAATGTTGTATATGCTTTGAAACAGCAGTACACATGCTGTTTTCCCTGTGTGTAAGTATGGATTATGGAGGGTGTTGACATCGTCCTCAAAAGATTTCAGTTCTCTGAAAACACTGCTACAGAAGTAGAGCATCTGCTCCTTTAGAAGAAATGTAGCTGTATACCGGCATGTGGCTTTCAAGCATATGCTATGAACTTGATATGCAGGAGGGAAGGGTGTAATTTTTCTTCTGCTTACTTGCATTAATGGTCCTGGCATATGTAAATGCATAGAGTCAAATTCTGTTTACAACCCATTTTTTTCTGAAAGAGGTGAGTAAGAATTATCTTTTACCCTCACCCCATTAAAAATCTGTTAAGGGACTTTGTAGGATAAGGACAGCAGGAATAAGAGGATACAGGAATAGAATTTGCATTTATTCTTGATGTTAATGTTCACCTACTGCCAGTGCAGAAATGGTTGAGTTTTTAGCCTCAGTAAGTTGGGATTCAGACCTGCAAATTCCATACATTCTTGAAGTGCTTTTGAGCAGAAAAAGTAGCAAATGTGAAAATGGAATTCCAGCTGCACCCTAGTTTCAGGACTTCACAGTTATGTGGTAAATGTACATTTCCAGATGTCTGAAATATCTACCCACATGAGGAAAAGAACCCGTTTTCTACTGGGGGAAGCAGTGCCCTCTAATGATAAATCTTGGTATCTCAAAATGAGAGTGAAAAAGCCTGTTACTGGGAGCCAGAGCCAGAGAGCTTCTGCATATGGAAACTTAAGTTAATTCCCTTTTTGTTCTAGGCAGATGGTAGTTTCTTGGGTTTTGTCGGGGGGGTTAATTATTTTATTTCTTTGTTTCATGCAGATACATTATCCTTTTCCTACTGTGCTTTGAGGGCTGGTGAGGGTGCAAGTGGTACAGCAAGCATTCTTGTGTTACAAGGAAATGCTGGTTGGGCAAATAAAACATTAACTCAGTTTGTGTGTCTTTGAAGTTGTTGTTCTGACAGCAAGGAATGGCTGTGATAAAGGTTTCTAATTGGCTAAAGCTGATGCTGTGTGTTGACTGATCTGTAAAATCAGCACAGCTGACTTCTCTAGCTTCCTAACTAGCAGGAGCTGTGAATACATAAATCCATTTAATGGAAGGTTTGCAACTGTTGGTATTTACATAGTAATGTGTCTTTGCAGAGCTGGTTTTCATTTTGGGAGCCTGCAACAGCTTCACACTTAAACAGCACTGCTAGCTCTCTGGAGCTAGAGTGTATACAGCATGGTGGTAGCTGCTTCACTATGATCTTACTCCAGCCAAGAGCATCCTTGCCCCACTGTGAGCTTCACTAACTCGTCAAAATAGTAGAAAACTACCCAGCTTTTTTGTTGCTGAAAGTTTTCTGTGTTTTGTAAATTGGCTGAGCTTATGTAGAGATCTGGCAAGCACTAGGGTTTGCACAAAGTAAGCAGAGGATCAGAGAGAAGAGAGAAGCAGGAACTCCTTTCTGGAGGTATCTTGCTTGCATTTTGACTCAGTGTTTCATGAAACTGTACACTGAAATGATGTGGGAGCACAGACTATAGAGAACCATCCCCTTTTCAGCATCTGAAGTTGTCAGTAAATACATGACAATCTAAACCTAACTCCTGACTTCATGCTGTTGCCTTTATCTGTATGTTTTCCTGTCCTGCCTTTCTTTCCCTCTCGTGCCCTCTTCCTTTGTGCTAAGCTGTTTCAGCTTAAAACCAGCTAAAATCGACTAAGTGCCTCTGCCAACAGTGATTTTTCCTATAGAGAAAGTTTTTTCTCAATGAATGTCACTGGAGGAGTAGTGAATTTGGAAGGGGCCCACAACTGCTGCAGTTCAAGCATTTAGGAAAGGCAAAACTGTGGAAGTAAGTGTTTTAAATTATCTTGTCTTCTGTGA
Source organism: Theristicus caerulescens (assembly GCA_020745775.1). Classification (NCBI taxonomy): domain Eukaryota; kingdom Metazoa; phylum Chordata; class Aves; order Pelecaniformes; family Threskiornithidae; genus Theristicus; species Theristicus caerulescens. Next base: position 28,812,895 of record CM036566.1, on the reverse strand, counting down.
AATGGGGGCAACAAATCAACCCAGCAATGGTGCCATTCTCTCTGGTACCAGTTTCCAAGCCAGATACTGACAAAACAAACTGAAGGTATAAAATCAAGACTACTTAATCAGAGGAGGGGGCGCAAGGGGCAAGATGATGTTACTGATGAAAGAAAGTACACAAAATAACAAATTCCTAGCTTTCTCCCTTGGGGTATGCATTCAATTGTAGAAAGAATGTTTATGGAAGAATGTGTTGTGCTGTTTAAGCATGGTTCAAAGAACATATCCTTTCTTATGTTGTAGAAATTCCTCCTAATGGAATTCACTCCCAAGCTTCTCAGTTTTTTTTCTCTTCTCCCCCCCCCCCCTTTTTTTTTAAGACCATAAGTCAGTAGAACTGATATATATTACCCATGGGCCAGCTTGTACAGGGGTAGCTTAATCTGGGTACATCCTTACCTTGAATTGAAAGTCTTGTATTTAATGGGGTGTTAACTCAGTTTATTCTCTCGGATTTGTACAGTAATTTTATTGCCTGCAAAAGGAACAATTTGAAGCCAGATGAACTGTAGGTATACTCTGTAACATACCTGCTGAGCTTGGCAATGATGTCTGGACATGCTTGCCTTATTCTGCTATTTATATTTTCTCATCACATCTTTTGCATCTCTTTTTCTGGTAGTTCTGCTTTGAGTTTGAGGGTTAGCTCCCTTCTTTCAGGAAATAGATCGATATGTACTTCATCTGGTCTGTTTCCAAATCTAGTATCCCATTTTGGATTAATGCAGCCCTTTGGTTTCTGCAGGTTTTCATGGGCATAACCACAGGCAGGATTTGGTCTCTACATCTTCCTCAATATATCCCAACACTGACTTAATCTTTGTCCTTTCTCACCTTCAGTCCTGTCCTCCCCTATGACTCTTCACTGCTGGAGTTTGCTCTTTGGCTTGCATGGAGTCATTCATTTGGTGCTTTCTCCATCTCTCTGAACATTTTTGACATTGTATAAACTTCCTTTTCTCATATAAGTGACTGCAGAAGGAATTCCAAGATCCTCCTTAAGAAGTGACTGTTACACAGATGCAATTTTGCTTTGGTACCAACCAGCAATACTGAGTGTCACATGGTGTTTCATGGACAATTGCTTTCTAGGCGTTCAATTTTTAGTTAAACTATGCTGTAGACTACCATCTACCAAGGCTTATCACACTCTGGTTTTGTTTTTCCTATCTTATTTTCTCCTGATTCAGTCCCGTACAACAAGAAAAATGTGTCAAATGTTCTTGGCAGTGCAGACAAGCATAAGAATAATGGTGGATTCTGAAGTCAGTTTTTACTAATAAGGTTCTTTGGTAGTTGAGTTCAATGGTGTTGTAGCAGAACGTACAGTAGATTTCAGCCCAAGACAATGATAATGTTAAAGAAATTGGTTCCTCTAATGCTGAAGCACCAGCAGAACAAAGACAGAGGTGAAATGAAAGACAAAGAACAAAAATAAACTTAAAGTTGACTGATTGTGCAGTGTGACAGACTTTAATAAAGACTTTTCTCAGTTGCAGCTGTTCTGTAAGGGAGAATGGCATAGATCAGCATCCATGCCTTAGGACACAAAGCTGAATTATTCAGTCCTCTTATAAGGTGGTCTTACAACTTCCTCGTGATAAGAGCACAGACAACAGTTTCATGAACATTAAAAACCATTTGGATGTTGCTAAATTACTAGGCAGTATGTGTTTAATGTGAATGAGACACACCATGTCACTTCTGTTGAACAAGCCTGAATACATTATGTGGTGTTTATACATATACATATGAGGACAGACAACACTAACTTCATCAGAAACTCTTCTGGAGCACACCTGTGCCCTGAACTAATATGAAGTATCAGGTTTGCTTGTCTCAGTTCAGTCTTGTGGTTTTGACATTTTTGATCTAGTAGTAGATACTTCACAACTAGATCAACTGTTTTGTAGAGCCAAAGCTTCAGAGGAAAGTTTTGGCCCCCTTGAAATTAATGAAAATTTAGTCACTGAATTTGCTGGAGCCAGGATTTCATCTGCAGTCTTCAGCAATTATGTATGTGGTTATGGATTATCAATCTGTAGGGAAGCTGAAACTGGCTCTGCAGCTTTTCCTAGACTCATCCAGTATCTCCAATCCTGCAATACAGCTTCACAGAGGAATCTGCATGGGGTTTCTCCTAAGAAAAATCAAAGAGGAACTCCTGCAATGCAATACAAGACTGAAAAAGCATACATTTCTTCAGCTAAAATAGCAATGCTCTTTCACATATAATGGGGTCACTGTTTCTCTGCTGAGTTTCTCATATCATTGATACTTACCAGCTGGGTTCCAATTTGATGATAAAATATCAGCACTTTAAAATCCTTGCAATGAGAGAGTTTCAAATCACAAAAATGTCAGTCCTGACACTTAAAGAAACACTTTCGTTACTTTCTGTCACTGCTGCTACTCTTTTTTAATGATAGGAAATTTCAGTTTGACTCTGAAGTTCTCTAGTAGTAAACCCCCCAAATCCAGTATTTCACTATCCAGGGCCAATGTTTTTTCGCATCACAGGAGATCTGTTGAGAGGAAGGTGTCCTCAGGGTGAGATGGGAGGACTGAGCCTGGATCCAGGTAACCTAGGTTCCATTTCCAGGCTCTGGTAGACTTTCTGCATGTGACAGATACTATTTCTGTCTCGTAGTCTGGTCAACGTACTAGCGAAAGATACTTGGATACTTCAAGTGATGAGGATGATAAAAACTGATGTAGACAGAGTTCTTGGGCATGTAATTTATTTTTCTCTGCTTCAGTTCTTCATTGTGCAAATGAAAGGAGTAAACATCATCCATTTAGACTGACAGCTGCCTGAAAAAGGGACTGTGTCTTAGCCTATGCGTCAGCAGTGTCCAGGAAATATCACTGTGATCTGAATAGGAATTTATAAGCATTATTCTGTTAAATCATCTACCTCCAATGATAGTTTTGGATATGTTTAAGAGGATTAGAGATTGGAAGTAGTAAGTTCTTGTTGGCTTTTTTATTATTATTTAAGGTAGACTTGCAATATCTTTTTTCTGTTTGAGATGTGCTGCCTAACGTAGTACAAATATTGCAGTTGAATCTTATTTTCATTATTCTTTCTCAAGCTCTGGCCTTTAAGAACGCAAGCAGAAATGATATCTATACCAGGAGATGGCAAAGGTCTTGTGTAGTCTTCTGAAAACAGCCCTTTTTTGTTTGCATGGCATAGTAGTCAGAAAATGCATCAGGAAGATATAGTGGATAAAAGAGAATGAACAACATGACCGAGTGCGGGAGCCAGAAATAACCTTTTGACTGGGCTTGTTCACCTAGCCAGAAATTATCAATATAATGAAAGTGTCATTTTTAACCACTTGTAAGCATAAAGCTGTAGTCTGCCTGGACATATATTTATGTCAAAATACTTAATTTTGGTGTGGATGCATTAATAACATGAAATGATCCAATATTAAAATCAGTATCTATGCAGTCTTACATAATTTAATTGTATCAGTTTAGAAAGTGATTTTTAGCATACTAACAAACCCCATCTAGGTTTATTGTCTACAGAGACTGCATAGTAAATAATACCATTACAGAAAACTTGTTTCTCAAGATCCTAAATTCTACACTCTCCACAATCTATATCTTCATTTAACTGGACTGCTTAATCTCTTCTGAATTTCAGTCCTGCTCCTCACTCAGGTCAGGGTGAAGTGTGTTTCCACTGCTTTTTTTGAGATTTAGAACAAATGAAAGGCTGCTAGAAGGGGTTTAACTGGGGAGCCATGAATAGTGAGTGCTGTTTCAGCTAGGGAAGGAGTGGCACTGCCAAGAAACTTGCATTGTGATTAGGAGCTGGTCATCATGATGGAGCTATGTCCACAAGAAAACTAGTCAGTCAAAATGCATTTTTCCCACCTTTCCTCTTCTACATAAGGGGGAAGTCACAGGTGAGAAATCTAGTTTTATTAATGTGGTGTGAAGTTGGGAGAAGAGGAGAGAACAGGATAAAACAGATAAGATTTAGGCTTCACTGGTAGATCTAGAGCTGGCTCAGTTGCTGCCCATGAGGGAAAGGTTCCTGTCAGCTCCACATGTCCCAAGAGACATTGTTTGCTGAGCTGCTGTGATGAGAAGGTTCAGAGCTAGTGCCAGTCTGGATGGTTCATTAGTTTAAATGCCTGGTTTTGGGAGGTATGTTCTCAAGCAAAGGCTTCTAAATATAAAATAGTCTAGTGAAGTTATCTTATGAATATTCACTTGTTGAATTTTCATTTTGTTTTTCATCTCTGAGCTTCTAGAACAGAGCCTTACACAGAGGACAGCCCTCCCATCTGTCTGAATAAACTGTGACGGAAAGATTTTGCGAAAACAGTATGTTGTGTTTTAATGTGTCCATACTCTCTAGTTAGTATCTTTCAGAATGCTTTGAAGACCCAGCCATTGTCACTTGCAAGCTCTAATAATCCAGGACTTGAGTAGAATTTTGATCTCCTGTGGACCCTTGAATGTATTGACTGAAGTGGTGGAGGTGCAGGTGGAACTGATAATGCAATTTTGCCTTGAGAGACTAAGGTTATTTGGGTTGCTGTTCTTGATGAACTTGGGAGAGCGCAAACACATCTGACACATGCTTGTTTGGCATCTGGAGCGGTTGCTTTGGAGCTACAGGGAGGACTATCTGTTAGGATGGAGGGTTATCACTAGAGCTTGCAGAGATACCTACCTTCTCTATTGAGGTGTGCTCACCATGGTTCATGACCTCTTCTGAGAGCATTAGCTATTGCTGTCAGTCCTGTGCTTTCATATACTCTGCATTCATTTGAAAAAGAATGAAATACATAAATAAGGATATGCATTCTTCACAACCCCCCTCACAATACTCTTGGATGCTTGATTGCTTCTAGGCAGAGGGTTTTGTTATACTGTTCTCATTTACTTTCTTTTTTCAGCTATGTATCAAGTTATTTCCTAATCTGGCATCATATGGTGGCTAATGGAACAGAATTGATGCAATTGCTCCAAAAAAGGGCTTTTAGCCAGTAGATTCTAATTAAAGCAACCCTTTTTTTTTTTTTAGGAGAAAAAAAAAATCCTTCAAAGAGCCTACTTTCTTTGTATCAGATGAATATATATGCAATAATTTGCCAGCCTGATGGAGACAGAAGCTGAAATATGCTTGGAGCAGTTATATTCAACCATATGTAAGTGCTGGCACTACCTGGAGCTTATTTCTCCCACAAGGTGATATTTCTACCGTGTAATCTTGCTGGTTCCTGCTGTAGGCAGTATTAGGGAGAATGTGTCAGAAAATTTGTCAAAATGGCTTTCTGTCAGAAGATTCTATTTTAGTTATGCCCATGGGAAAAAATGCATAGTTTTAGTTGAAAATTCATAGTTCTCCAGTTTGACCAGCTTGAGTTTTAGGGGCAAGTCCATATGCCCAATTGCAGAAGCACTCGCATTTACAAATCCTACCCTCAGGTTCTCCAGGGAGGTGGTTTCTTTGATCTTGCCTGCTTCTTCCATGAGCTTAGTTGCTCAAGCAGAGATGGAAGAGAGGAGCTTTTCCTAGTAGAGCTCTGCTTCCAGGAAAAAAACCCACCACACCTATAAAAATTATTATTAAAACTAACCAATTGAATTTCGCATGTGTGGTAGGTTCTCAGTGACCAAAGCCAGGTACAGCAATGAAGACAGCGGGAAGGGGTCCAGGCTATAGTTAAGGAGCTGTACTGCCATGATGTGACATGGACTGCTCATTGTACTGAGGTGGTGGTGGGGGATTACCTTATCTCTAACCCTCATCTTCCTTCCAAATCCACCTGTAATGTCAGACTGCGAAATCAGTGCTTAGGAGAACAGAGTCATCACAAATGCAGATTCCACTCCAAGTGCAAGGAGCATTTTTTTTTTTTAACCTTCCTTCTGTGTATTAGTGAATCTACTTAACAAGCCTTACCAAGGTAACTCATTGCCTGACCCACAGCCATCCCCAGGAGGAGAGGGCAATGGAATGAATGAATTGCAGCTAATACTAGCCTCAAGACTTGGTGAAAAGACATGGTGGATAAGTGTGCAGGAGGCTCAGTACGTGAGAATCTCTGATTTTCTTCCTTCTATAACTGTCCCTGTGCTTCAGAAGAGCTCCTCATAATTCCTTTCCCTTACTGTCCTGAAGACCAAACAGCCTCCTATTCCCCAATGGCAGTGTTTAGGCGCTCTATTCACAGGGAACCATTCACTATCACTCCCTACAGAGCCCAATAAGTTATATCCCTGAAAATCCTTCCCGTCCAACATTCCCTGGTTTAAAAAAAAATATAATCCTTTCTCTGTCTGTCCCTTTCCTCCTGGTCCCTTGCACCTGAGCTGGCTGTATCTGTGAAGCTCCAAAGCCTTTAAGTGATGCTGTTTGAGTCAGAGAGGCTTTTAAATCTGAGTGTAAAATGAGACTCCTACAGCAGTAAACAGAGTGATCATATACCTCCTTTGAAGTTTCCATTTAAATAACCTCCAGGGCTTTTCTAATGTGGGAAGCGAGCAAGAGGAAATAATTCCCTCCTTCTCCCCGCTCCCCTCTCCAAAGCAGGGAAAATGGAAATGAATTTCCTGGCAGAGGAGGGATGCTGGTTTTCAGGGTATTGCAGAAGAGATGAACGGCTCTCACTTGCAGCTTAGTTAATGAGTCAGCACATATTCATTCATGGACACAATTTATTAACCCATAAACACTGCAGATGATGGTGTTATCACTGTGATAAAGTAATTTTAATTTGCTGTATAATTTATAAGGTAGCTGCTGCATCAGAGGGAAGCCTGTGTCTGCTCGTGTGTCCAGATCCTGGCTTGGTGCTAGGGAGGGAAGAGAGGATCAGAAAAAGGAAACAAAGGAAACAATAAGGAGTCCTAGTAGGACTACGGGAGCTGACTTGGTTCCAGACCATTTTTTGCTGCTTCCCCACCCCTGCGGGTTGTTCCTGGTGCTGCTAATTCATGAAAAGGTGGATGTGTGTTTTCAGGCCTCCAGCTGTACATCTGACTTGATGCTTGGATTTTTCCTGAAGGCAGACAGACACGTAGCAAGAGCACAAGTGAGTGTGCATGACATCTGACAGCACTGGAGGGGTGTTTGGTGATGTGCTGGAAAAGAGGTCATCCTGCACTGAATGGGATACTGTAATGTTGGATGGCAGCATTATATGCTCTTGAGATTATGGTAGGGTCTTCTCTGTGGGCCGATGGCATACGGCTACCAAATATGAGCATAGTGTAGCCTTCTGAGACCTTTGTAGTTAGTGTGTGCTGCAATGATATAATGGGACAGCTTTCCAGTGAGACAGCAGGTTTACCCACTACTGGAAGGATTGGGAACTGAGGAACCTGGATAAGTAACACTCTTACTTGCCTGGATATTACTTGTTTGCCAGGTAGTTTAACTAGTTAATACCTAAATGAGTTCACTCCTTTGCTAAGTGATTTATTAAATAGTAAGATTTATTCAAATAATTAAATAGACTCTATTAGTGTAGCATATTAACTGGAGAATGCCCCAAAGACATCTTAGTGTAAGTCTGAAGCTTATCAAGCTGCCTGAGGTCAGTTTCTCCTGGGATCAAAGGTGCAGTGCTCACAGATTCCTGTGTTTTCAGACTGCCCTTAATCAAGTGTTTGGAGCTTTTCTTTCATAAGGAGAAATACATACTTGCCTGAACATGTTACTAGCTAGTCCTTGGCTGGACTGAAAATGTGGAGAGTTTCCAAGGCCTCCAGCACTAACCATACCTGCACTAACCATAATTTGCTCCTTAATCTAGGAGTATCTGTCTCTGTGTCTGTGTTTATGTTAAGTTGCTGAACAATTTGATTCGGTGCTTTGAATTAACTGTGTAATTATGCCATAGATATTCGTGATGCATACATGATTTTTCATTATCTAAGTTATCACCGCTCATTGTTGTAGTGCAGTAACACTTAGAGGCTGCTATTAGAACTGGAGCTCCGTTGTGCTAGATATTGTACAGACATACAGTAAGCTGCAATCTCTGTCCTGGAGAGGTTACAGCTTTACTGTACTGTTGTACAACAGCCCATTATAGCACCCTTATAGACATTAGTGCCCAAAATTGTTCCATGGGTTCTGTAGCGGAAATGGCCTAGCAGACCTTTTAACCTGTGAAGGCAGCGGTGTTCCTGAATTCACCTTTGTCCATATTCTTCCAGCATTATCAGTGCTGAGGCTTGTTAGACGGAATTTTAGGAAATGCTAGTTTCAAGTGTGCTTGGAACTGGCCACTTCTGCTTTCTCAGTGAGTTCTCCTGAGGGTGGAAGATTAGAGCCAGGCCATCCTCTTTCATATCCGCAGCATGGGTTTCTCTTTTGTCAAATGCATTTTATTGCAAGCTGAATTCTTTCCCGGCTTTTTTTGTACTTCGCCAGATTCCCTTGACCTTGCACCAATCAATGATGAATTGTGCAGGTCCCCATTGAAAACACTGCAGAAGCTAGAGGAATGCCAGCCTTACTGTGTAGTACATTAAGTCAAAATATTTTAAGCTTAAGACTGATGGGTATGATTCTTCTATTTCAATCTGCTCCTTCAGATTAAAAAGCTGCTAGAAGCTTCAGCTTGTCTTGATGCATCTGCTGCTTCATGACCAATGAATGGCATGTCCAGGACTGGAGGCTGTGGGTAGGAGGATGATATTTTGTGGTAAATGTATCTGATGGTGTTTTATGCTCAGAAAGTTTTTTAAAAGCCTTCTACAGTGAATGATCAATCTGTTAGAGAGGTTGCTGAAATAGCATCCAACACTCCTTTGACTTTGAGGAGCAAGTTAGGTCTAAAAAGACCATAGACCTCTAGCATAACAAAGTGACATAAAAAGTCACTTTTTGCTTATGCCTCTTTCTTGCCTTCCCCTCTGCTGTGCTGTTACTGTGTTAGATTGGCTATAATTGCAGAATAGAATTCTGTAATATGTTATGTATCAGATCTCTTATTAATTCTGTAACACTTTGTACAGTTTTGTGGCTGTATGATTAAATCTCCAAAGCATTTATATGAAAAACTATAAAATAACAGATTATTATTATTTTTCACTTGCCCTGCATTCAGTTTTCAGTGTCAAGAGTTCAATGAGCCAGATTCTGTGGTGATGGGAATCAATGGTGGTAGAGTTGATTGATTTGAATTTAATGGTATGAAACTATGAGGATTTCCTGAGTAAACTGGAAGGCTGGAAAACATGCTCAAAGACATAGCTGGTAGAGCCAGTCTGTGAAACCTTTGAAATGGTGAAAAAGCATAAATATCAGGCTTCTTCCTGTCAGACTACTGTGATCTGTCACAGCACCAGTGGTAGAAGGAGGAGAAATGCGGAGGCTACAAAAGGCAGCTCATATTTCTGGAAATGGCTGGTGGGATTTAGAACTGGTTTTAGCTCACATGAAACTTTGGGACTGAGGCCAAGCACTATTTCTGGAATTTGAGGTTGACCCATGTCTAGGATTAAGGGCTTGAATTTGATTTAGTTTAAATCTGAGGCTGAACTTAGTTGACATCTACTGGTTGGGATTCTAGGAAATCAAAGGAAGCTTCATTGACTGAGGTGAAATTCAGTTTTCAAATACTGGTGAGAAATCAAATACACTTGAGCCATGTTCCAACAACAAAACGAGAACCCAAACTGGTGATGCTTAGGTCTGACCTCAACACCCTCATTTCTCCTGTGTTTTGGAACCAAGGGCGGGGGGCAGAGAAGAGAAAAAGATGTCTGGTAAATAGAAATTCAATTGGTTTAATATACAGACTATTTTGCTGCAGTCTAACTGGAGCCTCTTATTAAGAATCTGATGGCACTTCTAAACAGGGAGAGCTGCTCCCTTGGTGGGGGCAATCTCCAATCATACACCAACATTGCTTCTGACATATTTATGACTCCAATAAAATCTCCCATCTGGTATATTTTAAAATAAAATTGAAAATTTATCACTTTCCTTTAGTTGGTTTGTCGTTCTCCCTGAGAGAAGATAGCCAGGCTGAGATTATTGCATCGGCAGCCTGTCAGCTGAGGTTAGGCTGAGGTGTGATTTAAATTTCAATACTTTCCACATTACAGCTGTCTGGGGTGGGGAAATTACAAGGAGAGAAGCAGAGAGTCTGTTATTTTTATTCATTAGTCTCTCCTGATTTGTTTTGTTTTTCTTTTGGTTAGCTCTACTCACCACATAGGGCACTTGGGGGGAAAAAAAATATTCCCAATTTTTCTGGATTTCCACAACCTTTGCTTGGTCAGAGGTACTTGGGAGGGGATGAAGCAGAACCTGAGTGTGTCTCCCCCTTCGCTCTACCAGTAGGCTGGGCTGTGATAGCAGGAAGAGATCCTTCTCCATATGTGAGGTACCATGCAAGTTTACAGCCTTTATAGAGCCTGTCTTAAAGAAACTAATTTTTGGCAGAGCAGAGCTAAGGGAGCAGTGTTGATTCTGATTTCCCTGACAAAGGACCAAGGGAGAGATGTGGGTGGCATTTCGTATCACTTAACTTGGACAGCTGTATCTAAGCAAATCTAGATTTCATCACAACAGAGAGAAATGGGCATTTCTGGAAGCAGGAGCAAACGTGCTATGGATGTGCCTGGCTGTTTCTAAGCCTTTATGATGAGTTTAGGTCAGGCACTTTTAAATGGTCTGCAATAGGTGAAATGAATCACCTGCCATAGGATTTCTTTGTGTGTCCATAGCTGAAGTGGGTCTGGAACTTGAGACAGCTGAAGCTGAGTCTAGTGCTCTAGCTCCAGGCCAGAATCTGGCCCCCAGTGGATCACTGGGATTTCACATTTAGCCTGCAGTGGACAGAAACTGTGGAATAAGGGTGGCATGTGAATAAGGTGCTTCCTTGCAAAATTGTAGGCAAATCTTTCTGAAGTGGAAGAATGTCTCTAGGCCTCATGAGGCCCAGGCACGCAGCAGTGTATTCTGCCTCATGTTTTTGATTAATACTGGTGTCATGCCTGGCTGGCTGGTCTGGCATTGCCCACTGATGCGTTTGATTAGGTGCATTTGTTTCTGTTTAAATACTCGATCTTCTGACCGTAAAATTATCAGAAGTCTTATCTGGGCAATAACTCCACCTCCTGCAATTGCTTCATTGCTCAGATTGTGACTTGAGCTACAGTGGAACTTGTGACTGATGCCCTCCGCTGTAGTTATATAGGTAGTAAGGTGAGAGGGCACAGTGGTGATTAAGATGCCTGTGCGAAGGTTGCAGTAGTTTACCCCCCATAAGCTTGAATCCTGGGTCCCCTAGCCAGGGGGAAAGAATGGGAGAATTGCAAATGAATCTCCAAATGGTCTCTTGGCTGGTGCAGCAGCATGGCAGTCCTGACACAGTAGCTTATATAGTTATAGGCTAGCTCTGGGAAATTACATCCAGCAAAGCAGGTGCTTAGTCTGAGAGAAGATTAAATTCTACGCATGGTTTATGAACTATAGGTATTGAACCTCTGTGGGGCCAGCTGGGACTTCAGACACACTGTTCTATGTGCTGTGGTGTGCTCTGAACTACAGGGTAAAATGCAACCCCCAGTGCATTAGGTTTATTAAATGCAGCCTTCGTTTAAGACATATGAATTATTTTCTATGGAGTGCATATAAAACTTTTGTGCGTGAGTTGTGTATTTGGGTATCTGGTAGTGTTTCTCATTTCTAAAGTGTGCATTTTGGGCTCATTATTATGTGCAATGGGCTTTTGTTCTTCTGATACGTATTTGTGCAGGTGAACATATGGTTAAGGATCTGCCTGTGTGCATCTGAGCACAACATTAGTGTATGGATAAGTCTTTTGGGAATACTGTGTTTGTTTATGGCATTGTGCTTTCACCAGCGTACATTTTGTACACATACAGTGCATATGTGTGTGTCATTTCAGTTAATTGTTCTGTTTTCCTATTCTCTGGACTGAACAATTAAGGGTGTTTTTTGAGTGCATCAGATATATTGTTTCCTTTCATGGCAATTGTACATTTGCTAATGTCAAATTTAGTCTAAATGGATATACAGGTGTAATTCTTGACTTGGTAGACTTAAATCTTTGTTACATAGAATGAATAGATGTTTTGTTTGCATTCTCAGTGTATGTATACTCCCTCAGTACCCATGCTTTTGTTGTCTATATGAACAAGAGGTGCTTTGCACTGAAAATAACCTGTGCCTTCCTTATGTGCTGTAAATGTGTGTTTGTGAAGGTGGGGGTAATAGCATGCGTGTGCTCAGTGTGTAGTAAAAGTGTGTTTTAAGTCTAAAAATCAGTGTGCTCAGTTTTATATTTGTGCAGTGTAAGCACGTATTTTCCTGCATTTGCTGGCAGAGTTACAGAAGTGTTGAGTCTTCATATTGTTAAAATAACAGAAGAGTTGCCCGCATATTTTCTAATTTTTTAAAACATCCTCCAGCTTCCATGGTTTAAATTTCTAAGTGTCTGTCCAAGTGATAGATGTCAAAACATCAGGAAGGATATTTAAGCAGTTATGTCAGTGGAATGGAACAAAGTCATGAGTTAATGCTTTTCTGATGCTATATAAAAGGGAAAATGGTGAAGAAGAGCCACAAGTAAAATACAAAATGAACAAGATCAACCAAGGTAAAGTCAGGAGGTTTGTTCTTAAATTGGAGACATCTACAGCAAAAGAATTCATATGCCGATATTTCTATTTTATGCCATCCTATGATCATACCATCCTGTCCCAGATCTCTCACCCTCTAGGGTCAGTCCCCAGGAACCAGGAAGGATGATGTAGCCCTCCTAACCTTGTTGCTTCCTCTTGGCTGTCCTGTCAGGTGCTTTGAAACTGAGTCAAGGCCTTCATTATCCCACCATTTCTTTTCAATGACATTTTAAAAGACCTGACACAGAGTAGGAATGATTGAAGCACCTGCTGCTTTTCTCTGTAATTATCCAGTTTCCTCGTTGGGACTGAAATTATTGCCCTGCAAGAGTGCAAGGTCCCTATTCCCACGTAAGAGCTAGCCAAACACAAACCTGCCTGGCTGCAACTAGCACCATTCCACATATTCAGGCATAAAAAATATTTTCCTTGGCTGCTGGGCTGTACCGTGGAGTACGTGACCCAGACTAGAGCGGTGGAGCTGGAGGGAAGGTGGCATGTGGCTGGAGAGGCAGCATGCTTTGACAAGGCTGGGAAAAGGAGAGAGAAGGAGCACAGTGAAAGGAAATGGGCAGAGAATGGGGATGGCAGGAGGCAAGCAATGCCAAAGGCTGGGACAATGCCCTGAAGATAAGGATAGGAGGGACACAACATGGCTTTGGGAACAGGGAACTGTGAAGGACTTGGGAGGGTCGGTGCACTTCGAGGGCTCTGTTGGGGTGGCTGGAGCAGAGCGTCAGACCAGGCTTGGGGAGGTCTCCAACCTGCAGGGTCAGTGCACCAATCTGAGCACAATCGAGGGGAGATTGTAGCGTGTTAGTAGATTGCTAGGAGATGGTTACAAGTGGCTTATCTTCTTTTTTCTGCATGTGTCTCCTTTAATGATAACAGTGGTACACTGGAACAAGGGAATATGGTCCCTGAACTGTAATTAGTCCTCAAACAGCCTTTGCTATGGATTGCCCAACTGAAGGCCTTGCCTGTAGCCTGCAGTAGGAATAGGAGAACATGGCTAGGAGGACAAATGAACAAATACAGGAGTTGGGTTGAAGTCAGAGGAATAAAATGATGGTTGAGGAAAAGTCTCACTCAATTATGGAGTGCCTTCTGCAGTGTGTGCTTTTTAGAAGGTGTTCAAGGAGTGTCTGCAACCATTGCCAAGGGAAACTAGATCTGGAGATATGAGGAAACACAAAAACTGGGAACAGTTGAAGCTTTCTCAGTCTTTTGCAAAAGCCAGGAGTGTGCCAGGGATGGTGTGAGATACCAGAGGGAGCTGACAGGGATGCCTGTTGGTATTCATTGCCCGGATGTTATTTTGTCATCAAATCCTGAAGAGTCAACAAATAACTAGCCCTGATGCTCAAGGACTGTCCTTCTGCAGTCTGTCGAGTTCCCCGTCTCCACCTGGACTGTAAATTCACATCCTCCACCAGGATGGAGTGTTAGTGGATGTGCAAGGTGAGAGAAGGAGGGAAACAGGAGGATTAGCCTGAAGGATCAATGCAGTAAATGACTTCCACACTCAGAGAGCTTGCAAGCTCTCTGTAATAAGGAAGGAGGCAAAAAGAGATCCTGCGTAGCTTGGGGTGTGCACATAAACCCTGTCTCAGCCAGGTGCCTGGCCGCAGCTTCCCACTTCCCTTGGCAACACATGCTGCCTCTCCCCTGCCCCCTCTGCCCCCAGTTCCTTGTGACAGGCTTACAACTCCCGGGACCCCTGATGCTGGAATGGCATTTTGGCCTAGCTGGAATTGTTTATAAGCACAGAGCTTTGATGCTGTCTCCAAAGCCTCTGGAGAGCTGAGAAGGGCTATTTTTCATGTGATGCTTTTGGAGAATGCTATGGGAAAAGGTCAAGGGACAGAGTGGGAACGAGCAGGTCACATACTCATTGGTTTAGGGCACCATGACAACATTGGTTCTTTAAGATCTCAGAGCCTGCTTTGTAAAAATAAGCACCTCTCGCTGAGCTGCCTGGGAAAGAACAGGGGCATGCCTCCTGCAAGTGGATGTTCGCTGCGTTCCTCTGGGTTTGTTTTCTTGCCTTGGCAATTGCTGCGTCCCAGTGTCCCTGTGAACCGAACAGATCCCTCAAAACAGTGTGCAGCATTTTAAAAAGTCTCTTTGCTTACCACTTTGACCTTTGTAGTACAAGGAGAAATTCTGTAAGAGCAGGGGCTAGCCGCCTGCACCTGACACAGATGGCTGTCTTTTAGTGGGGTCTGGGAGAAGTGCTGCAGGGTTCCTTAGTCCATCCCTATGTCACCATGCTGGGTCTGTGAGCAAAAAGAGCTCAGGGCTGAACAGCTATTTGACCTTTGTTTTTGCACGTTATCTTTGTTCATTTAAATTGGGGTGGGGGGAAGCAGTCTAACAGGGATGGTATTTTTTCCTTTCTTCCTCCCTGATGCACACATACTACAGATATCAGCCGGAGTGTGGGGAGTGTGTGAAGGAACAGGAAGCAGAGGGGTGAGGTGGCAAGTCATTTACATTGGAAATATAAGCTGAATGTGCATTTCCCTTCTCTGCTGCCATCAATCACTCAGATTTCCTGTACGCTACAGAATAGAGGAGTGGAGCTTGCTTGCTTCCCACTTCCCCTGGGAATGGAAACACTCATTTGTTTCACTGCCTAGAAATGCTGATCACTCAAAACATGTATTGTTTCAGAGACACATGCAGTTCTGAAACTGAACTTTTCAGCTTCCTCCTATCTGGTCTTCAGAAATGTCTTCCGATGTCCTGCAGACCTGGAGAATTACTCTGCTGGTGCTTTAGCTCTGTTAGAGATATAAAGGTACTGCTGCAGTAGTACAGAAAAGCTCATGGCCAGCTGAGCACATGCTTTACTGCAGAGCACTGGCAAATACCCTCTGTTCCCCATCAAACCGATCGCTTTAGCTTGTTCATGTGATCTGGCACCTGATCCAGTGAGGTGAGGTTTTCAGTGGCCCAAGTCCTGCTTGTCATTGGAAACCTTTTAGTGACTATTTTATGGGGCTAACAAATCTGTTGAGAGAAAATTGTAGTGGGGAATTACATGGAATAGACAGATCAGCATGTGTTCACTGTTTAGCTCTGTTGGAAGGGATGGGGACAGTAGTAGAAACAGCGTGGGACTGGGAAAGGAATAGAAAAAGAAGAAAAACAGAAATAGAAGGAAGGAGTAGGACAAACGGGAAAGTGAATGAAAAGTCTGTCTCTTTCTATAGCAAATAGCAGAACTGAAGTATGGAAGAATTCAGATAGCCTTGCCTACTGAAGAGGCACAATAGAAAGTGCCCAGCTGTGTATTCATTCACCTTGTGATAATGCTAAGGTCTGGCATACTTCTGCAGTTTTTAGATGGTATCTGGTCGCTGATTAAGAAATGTCTTCCTCTCATTTAACAGTCTCTCATTAGCCAAATTCTTGTCCTGCAGAGGAGGTGCTGACTTAATTCCTACATGGGGGCACTCAGGCTATGGACAGTTTGGGACTCGTGGATAACCAAAGGGATGGGGCACTCTAAAACTCTTGTGTGACTTCAGCCCTTGTTTGGTTATGGCATGGTATCTCTGAAGCTTCTGTGATATGGCTGGGGCTGGGATGTTAGTATTCAGTTCAGTTGCTATAATAAAGAGGCTGATGAGGCACCATGTCCTTGGAGCACAGTTGTGGCCAGGAAACTTCTCCTGGCTGTGGAGGACTGGAGCCCCATTCCCTGGTGGTGTGAGCTCAGCAGCTTTTATGAGCTCAGCCACTGTGGGTCTGGGCAGTAACTCACAGGGGAGACCTGTCGGGAAAACCCAAGGGCTGGAAGGAAATGCTGCTGGTGACTCAATAGGCAGAGCTCTTCCCTCTGTTGATGTTGGAGCTGAGCCACACAGACACATCCCTCCATAATTACCTACTAGTTACTTATAGTTCATGTTTTGTAACCACTGGCATTCTCCTTTGGTGTCCACGCATCCAGACGTGCAAGGCTGGAATCCATACCATGACATCTGGTATTGCACTGATGCTTGCGGCCTCCAAGAAGCAAGGATGTGTTTGCTTCTAGAATGAGGCATGTTTGGCCCACATGTACAAATGTCTCAGGCATGTACAGATGTCGTGACCATGTGGACAGATCACGGACAGTGTTCATTGCTGTGGCTCTGCCTGTGTTGTTCTTGCCCAGGAAAGGTTGCATGTGGGATTGCATGCACATAAAAGCCCAGAAGGATGCGTCATTAACCACTTGATCGAGACTGGTGAGAGGAGATGATGTGAGGTGTTAGTGGTTTGGTGTTCTGGGGAACTGTGGGATGGTTAGGTAGCATGGATGGGGGAAGGGATGAATTTGGATGACAGCATCACGACAGAGGGAGAAAAATCTCTGCTGTGGCCCATATTAAGCAAGAGAGACCCTTAGCGGTCACCCGGAGAAAAACAGTGGTGCTGAGTTGAGTGCTGTGAATGATTTGTTTTCTTTTCCATTTGCTCATTTCAGTCATGAAGTCATGTAATAACTTTAACTCTAGAAATAAAGCAAGCTTCGGTTTCAAGTGGTTTAACGGCAGTGAATAGTTTTGTTTTTTTTTTTTCATTTCTTAATGATCCACTTTGAAATGGGGAGGTGTTTTGTAAAACTGACACATTTTCAATCCGTATTGATTGCCATATGATATTGGTGTATTTCATTGCAATTGCTGCCTTATTCTGAGAAGTTATTACTTCAAATCTTCTCGTAAATCTATTTCACCTGCTCTTGTGCTTCCAGCCAGCCACATTGGCTACCTCTTCTCCCTTGCTCCCCACCAGCCCAGTGTCTAAGTGTAACTGAATTTGGTGAATGCCATTAGCTGACCTGATTCTGTAACACCCTCACCCACCTTGCTAGCAAATGCACAGATAATCTGCTTGCTCCTATAGGAATTATTTCTATGTAATTAGTCTCTTTGCTGTGACTGGCAGTGGGATCAGCCCACCCATGCAGTGGATATGTTCTGGCTCTGCAGCAGCACTGCCTTCCTCTCCCAGCAGTGGTGCTGACACACATGGGCTGCCCTGTGCTTTTGCCTCTGACAGCTGTTTGTGAGAACAGCCTCTCTAGAATTTACTCAGGTACCAACCAGCAGCAGGAAAATCATCCCAGCTCCCGTGCTGCTCTTGGGGTTTGCTCACTGTCATCTCAGCGGTGAGGGACTGCTGCCTTCCAGGGGATCTGTTGTAGCTTGATGAATGACAGGCTGTGAATTGGAAAAGATGGGCTGGACATCTTGAGGGGTGGCTTGTTTTTGGTAAGTCATTTTGGGTAAATCACATGGAGATGTGCAAAACAAGGATAATGGTCTGACTCACCTTTGCAAAGAGCTTAGAGGACTCAGCTGAAAAGTGTTTTGAACAAGCTATGTTCTGTTATGGTGACACTGCCTTTTTGTGCCACCCCCGAACTCCAACAAAGGCAGACTCTCAAGACCTCCCTCAGGACTCTGCCAGCAGTATTTCTTCTGGTCTAGTAGGGAGCACAGCAATATATTGCAAGGCTCTTTCTTATTCTTCTGTCTCTTCCAGTGATGTTCAGCAGTGGTACACAAGTTAACCACAAAATCATCATTGCCATCATTAGGTTGCTGTGTGTAATCACCACTCAGCGTGTTCACTGAGTCAGCTCTTTCCTGGCTTCCACAAGTAGAGCTGACTGATCAAAACTAAAATGATCCTGAAAAAAATCTAGAAAGCTGAGATTTCTTTTCAGCCCAAATTCCCTCCCTCATTGTTTTTATTATTATCTATCAGTGCTATAAGTAGTAAATTTTCTGAGGCCATGAGCTGTTACTGCATCAAGAAAAGCTGCAAATGATGCTGCATACAAACAGGTGATGGACAGATGGGCTTAGAAGAACCATGGGATCCGAAACAGCTTCTCTGTAGCTGGATAAAGGATTCCAGTAGAGACCAGACCCTAAAGTTAGTGTCTTGATCACTGTTAGACCTCTTCACAGAACTTCCAGCTCTTGTGTCTGTAGGAGACAATGTGTGTAAAGCAAGTGGTGGATGTTTCTTTAAGGTCCCCCTCCACTGTTCCTCTCTTGATATTCCTGCTGACACAGATTTTCCTCTCTTGCTCAGTTTCAGCGCACCTGGTCATATAAACTAGGCTGCACAGGGTTTGCTCAAGCTGAGCTTGTGTATGAATACAGAAGCAGCATCCAAAAGCATATTCATAGGCTGAGAGGAGTCATTAGTATGCAAAGTGAAGCCTGACTTAAGCAGCTCCACAGGTGACCCACAGAAACTAGTCACTAAGTGAAGACATGCCTTTAAAGGTCAAATCAAGTGACATAGGAAACTGCAGGGATATTTTAGAGAGGTAGTAGTCAAACAGGAGGCTTTTCCATCAGATCTAGATATTCAGTCCACCTATGTATCATTATTATTATCTTGTATACTCAGTATGAACCTACCTATCTACCTACCTGTGCTAAAGGCATTGCATTCAGATTCAATGTCACAGAAGACAAGGTGACTTAAAATGTGAATTACCATGTTATGTTTTACTCGAGCCTCCAGGACAAGCGGCCTTGTCTTCACTCCTGCTTTAACCTGAGTTAACTAACTTGGGTTAGTCAGCCTGCATTAAAAGCACGTTTTGTTTTGTTTTAAAAACCCATTTCTATGTAACCAGAGGGACTTGAAGATGGGTAGAAAGGTCTTTGTTGTCAAGTTTCAGGAAGCTGGAGTGTGCCAGGTGGGAACTGGTTAGAGGGAGCTGTGTAGGAAGCTGGCAAATGGATGGAGAAGCCTGAGAATATTGGGGCAGCAATGTCCACTGAGTCTGTGCATACTTCCAGCCTGATATAGTTGTGATGAAAAACATAGTCACGTGAAGTGTTTCTGTGATAGCTTGTTACGCCATGCTGCATGCCTGCGGATGGGAGTTATTTGGTCAGAAGGATAGGTACAGATGAATTTATATCTAACTTCTGAAACATAGATGTGATCCTTGGCAGGATCTTCTTCCTCCCAGCTTTCTGTGTGGCAGACCTCCCAAAATGCACTGCCTGGCACATTACTAATACCATTCTCTGTTGTTGGCTGTTCCCCATGGCTTAGGGGCTGTAGCACAGTCCTTAATCTTCCCCAGTGCATTTATGCAAGCAGGGCTTAAGAGGCTTGGGCAAGGCCAATGTGATTCAAGAAAAAGCTGAAGTGCTCCCCAGGCCTTGTGAACTGACAGAATAACTGTGGTGAGGTTCAAAGTTATATTGCAGAGAAGGCAGGGTTCCTTGGAGTCTGGGTGGGGGTTAATCAATGTACATTCATCATTAATTTATGCATGTAAGGGGGTTTTGGAGTAGAGTTGTCATGCTGGTTTTGATAATGCTAACTCTATCCACCCTGCCAGCTGCTGCAATGTCGTGGTAGTTTGTGTTGCTGCATGCAGAATTATGGTGCTTTTGTGGGAATATTATGTTCCCTGAATAGAGCCCCACAGAGCAATTTGCTTCATCCTTACAAACCCATCCAAATAACTGGCAGTGCCTTACAAATACAAAACAATTGAGAAAATAAATGTATTATACTGTACATCTGTGACAAAACAATGCTTTCATGTGCAAAGAGAGAAATGTGTTTGTTTAACTTATGGTCTCCCATTTGGAAATAAATGCATTCATTTAAATCAAAATGGGACGTTCTTCACTATTACAGTATTTTGCATGCCAGATGTAAGAAATATGCTGCTTGAAGAGCAGACTAAAAACTTGGAGTGGTTGATATTACTGAAAGCACGCATGTGCTGGCTTATTCTAGACACTGCCTCTCTTCCTGCAGGGTGTTCTCTACACTGGAGTGGGAATCTCCTGGCTTTGCGTGTGAGGGATTTATGTACAAAAGGCTTGGGAGTGTGCTTCTCCCTTGTGTGGCAGTCTGGTGTCCTGTGTGCACACAGGAAAGCCTACTTTTCACCTGGGTTGTGCTCAGAAGAGAGTGCAATCAGTTGTCATGCATCAAAACTTTGCGTTGCCATGACCATGAGGCAGATGGATTCCCTGCAAGCGTTGTAGCAGTCCAAAAGACTTTTGATCATTTCCAGTTTTTCTGTTAAAGAAATGTTAGTTTCATTTATATGCAGTGGTAAAAGTGTTAGACGGGGCAAACATAATAAAATACAGGTCGAGTGTTCCAATATTTGTTTTAAAAAATGTGCCCCATCTTGTATTTTTCATCCTTTTAAATGGTTGAGCTCTTGTAATGAAAGTCTGCTGCATTTCAGTTTACACATAAGCTTAACATCATCAAGCTGAGTTTGTTCTGGGAGTTAACATTTGCATTTTTGAAAGCAGCAACCTAATCCAGAGCAAAACCAGATGAGAATGTACTTTAATACAGCACATTACCAGCTGTCTCCTGGTAGGTGTGAGCATTCTCAAAAAGGTGCTGAAATTCGATTTGGGTAGTTTTCCAAGGCTCTGCAACCTTAACTGGACAAATCTGAAGAACACTGCTACCAGTAGTAGGAGTTGTAGACTGGAATTCCACTATGATGTGATTATTAGAAGGAAAAATAGCAAGAAAAAAAATGTACATCTGAGCTCTTCTAACCTGATTTTTAATAATAATAATAATAATAACAACAACATTCAGACCATCTTCTACGTTCATTATTCTTCCTTAATTGAAATAGCTGCTTATATTACAGATGAGAAAGAAAGAGGAGTTTTAGCTCTCTGCCAATGCTGGCTGACACACACTGTCATGTAATAATGTTTTTCATGTGTAGTATCAGGTCTGTGCAAGCATGTGATTGTATTCGTCCTTTAGTAGCTGGAGGGCCACAAGTAATGAGAATCACAGTTCAGCAAGTCTAGCATTAATAAATACTCTTTAGTTCAGTTTGAAAGCATCATGGCCTGCATCTTCCCCATTTGAAGCGTTATATCCATCCAGCCAGAGGACTTGTTATGTTATACCCAGCAGAAAACATGTCATTTCTGAAAGCCAGCACCTATGTATTGACTGATTGACCAACAGGGCTATGCAGCAAGGGTAGTTTGGCCTAACTCTGTTTTTCCTCTGGATTGATTAATCAAGTACATCAAATAATTGCTGTAGTTGTGATTAATGTCAGCTGCATAGCTAGTTACCCAGGAGATTAAAATGACTCTTTCTGTTTTTAAAAAAAAAAAAAAAAACCAAACCCTGTAAATGAGTTAATTATTTACTCTGCTCACCTCTCTAACCTTATTATGCTTGTAAATGAATAGAAATATTGATCTTGGAACTGATTTGGGTGTTACCCATCTTGCTTCAGTTTAATTAGGGGTTTCAGTGTAACCCCATTTGCTCCTTCTGACCAAGCACACACTCTTTCTGCCTTGCTTTTGTATAAACCATGAAAGCGGGGCTGAGACGGACCATTGGGGTATAACTGACCTCCAGGATTTGTAGGACTTCCCTGCATTAGCACTGTTACTACTCTACCTAAACCACTGTTGGCTCCTTGCAGCAGTGCCTTCTTGACCACATCTCTTGGTAGCAGACTCTACCACCCAGTGGCTGTTACTGTTAAAACAATCTTCTGTTTCCTCAGTGAGCTGTTTCCTTCCATTAGCTTCAAGTCACATCTTATTTTTCCATGTCCTCAGTCTGTGAGTACATTTTTCCCCACACATGTACAAACTATGTTTTAATTACATGCCTGGTTGCTGTAACAGGTTTCTCCACCATGACAGCACAACGTCAGAAGGCTACAGATTTGCTAATAGGGATGCCTGTAGTATTCACTCCCATGGGTCAGAGACCTGAATGCCTCCCAAAGTAGTTGGTTCAGGTAGGGCTTGTGTGCCCCATCACTTTTACCCTCCCAAACAGCAAGGCCTCGTGAGTTCCTAGCAAAATGTGGGGTTCCTTGTCAAACTGGCAAAGGAATGCCAATTCTAGGAACATTATCGAGAATGTACCACTTACTGAAGGGACAGCAACCTAGAAAGGTCCTCTGCTCCTACATTCGTGTAGATACAAGTAAAAGAAACTTTAAGGCCAGCTGCTCTTTGAGGTTGTGTCAACTCCCTGTGCTTTCATTTCCTTGCAATTTGGTTTCCAGAGTTTCCAGAAAAGGGTTGGGTGTCTCAGCTTCTGGAAAGGCTGTTTCAGGCATTGCCAAGCTCAGGTCTTTGTCCAGCTCTAATAGACTCCCTCCTGTGTGTGGCCATCAGGATGCTTTGGTGGAGCTGTGTCTGCCTTGCTGGAAGACATTAACATCTCTTCCAGAGCTCTGCTAGAAACTGCTGCCATTTTGTGTTTACTTCACTACGGCCTGATGCAGAGGAGACAGCCATGGTGTTCCCTCTACGTCAGGGAGACTTTATGTAGCACACTGGTCTGTGTCTTATTTTTTCCCCTTTGTTTTGAGTCCAATGAGGATGCGAGTCAGACGTGCTCCTCAGCTCTGGAGACATACTGTTCATATCAAGCTGTAGAGACTCATGTTTGCCCTGTGAGCTGTCATGTGGTTCGTGGAGAGCTAAAATGGTGGCTACCGCATTTCTTGCTCTTGCTTTTCCCTTTGTTTCTTGCAACTGAGGTTTTGAATGTAACCCTCTCCCTGCCATCAGGGAGAACTGGGAGAATATAATAGTGGCCAGTGCTTGGTCCAGTAGGATTTGGTCTGTTCACATGGCTTTCTCATGTACTTGGGTCTGTTCCACTGGCTGCTTTGTGGCAGGCTCCATTCTCAGTCCCTTCCCAGACAGAAAAGGTCCGACTTGGTGCTGAGAGATGCAACTTTTCTTTTTTTTCAGCAGGAGGCTCAGTTATATATACAACCTCAGGGCTATATGGACTTGGTATGGGCATGGCTGGTGCTACAAAGATCCAATGCATTTTTGCTGCTGGACTCAGTGGCTTGTAGTAGTACTCAGTGCCATGACTTTGTAAGCCATGTGCTGAGGGCCAGACTGGAGCTAGCAAAGTTTGCAATGCCTGTGAACATCACTGGTGCCAGGTTGGGTGTGCAAGGCCTGTTGCTGGAAGGGCAAGTGGTTGTACACTGATGACCTAGTTCTGATGTGGTCAATGCCAGGTGGCATCATGGGAACTTGGCTGCAGCTCAGTTGCTTGAAAGTTGATATGTTTTCTTGTAGCTTTTGAATGTGGCTGTATTTTCTGGAAGCTGGAGAAAATGGCCTTGAAAAATAATAGCAGCTTTTAAGTCAAATTGGTGTCAACATTCACTCCAGGCTACCAGAAGCTAATCAGTTTAAGTTCCTACTTGGCAAATTAAATTCCTGTCTTGCTGGCCTCTCTCTGTAGCCCAATTCTTGTAACTGCTACTTGTTTTTCGCTCTCTTTCTTTCCTTCTAATGTGTCTGGTCAAAGAGATGTTTAGTTGGTGAGGTGTAAGATCTGGTGTGTTTTTGAAGGTACCCATGCTTGGGCCTCTCTCCTTTTTTTATAGGATCTTTCTTGTAGGAGCAGAGGAGAAAGAAAGGCAAAAGTTGGTGAAGCTTTAGCACCTGCCTTCAGCATAGTTCAGCTGATGAAAACCACCAGTCACTGCTCTCAGCAAGGCACCTGATTCCAACCGTCATGCTTGGACCGAGACAGGTGGGTAGTGAGGATCTGTGGGGGAGCTATTACAGGCTATTCCAGGTGAACAGAAAAAGGAAAGGAGCAAAGCTGCTTGTGAATAGAGAGAATCAGGAGAGCAAGAGGTAGATGGGCTGATGAAATAATGCTGTCTTTAACTGTGAATAAGTACCAGCATCACAGGAGGCATTCAGGGCAGCAATTTTGGAGGGTTAAAATGAAGGTTAAAGATTACATTTAGGATTAGGAAAATCAGGACCCCTAAGGCATGCTCAGTGAATGCTAAAGATAAAGGCATAGGCAAACCCAGATATGTCTGGAGTAATGTCTAGTAATCAGATATATGAAGTAATATGTATGATACACTATATCATCTTTTGTGTTAATACCACCTATGTATATGATATCTATTACATGTACACATATCATGTACATTATACATATTATTAGCAGATTAGATGCTGCAATATATGCAGACTAATTCCTTGGATTTATGGAAGTGTTAGAAGTTGCTATGCCAAGAAAAAGGTTTCCTCTGGCAGTTCTTTACATCAGCTCCTGTACGACAGCAGCTTACACGAGACTTTTCTGTTGCTCTGAGTGACTGGCTGTGAATGCAGCTGATGCCAAGACCGTAGGTTTGACTGGAGCTCCTCCTGCCTTCCCTTGAATGTTCAGGGATAGTGCAGACTGTGTTAGCACGCAATGCAGATGCTGGTGAATGAATAAAGTGGAAAAGGAAGAAAGAGCGACCCTGTCTTTCTCATCCTTTTCAAAAAGCAGAAGGCAGTATTAGCAGCCTCCAGAGGGAGTTTCTCTTCTCAGCTGGTCTCTAGGCACAGGGAACTGAAGCCTCAGGGAATCTCTTGACGTATGAGCCTGTTTTACTTGTTTTTGTCATGATCCTTCAGAGGGCATTTGTCTCCTGTTTGGTTTTAAAAGATTGGGTTTACTGTATGCTAATTTTGTATGAGGACATCAAACCTGGCTGAGGAATCAAGGCACCAGAACAAACTCACTTCCAGCTCTGCGGGGAGTCTGTATAGCACTTTGCATACCCACCCTGGGCTCTGCAATGTGGGGCTCAAGTAATGAACCTCCCCATCAGGTTTGAGACTCATCAGCTGTAACTACAGAGCCATGTGCGTGGCGACCAAATAATAGTCATTCCTTCCCACTTCTAGAGCCGTATCAGGTCTACTATGTAAGGGTTGACTGAGTTGTTTTGTAAATCTCAGCAATAAAAATGTGTCCACAATCACCCAAATAATGGAAGGAAAAGATGAGAGCATAAAATGATTATGCTGGTGAAAGAAAGGAAGACTAGTGGAGTCTGAAAGAGATGTGGGCAGGTGAGCAATGGGCCTTGTGAAGCAGAACGAAATTCATTATTATTTTTAATGGAAATTCAAAAAAGGCTTTGTAGATGCGCTGGGCAGAGGACGAATAGAGAAATTGCTAATTCTATTTCATAAAGATGGTGGGAGGGAGTGAAACTGGCTTTGTTCCACTGCTCAGGCAAATGGATGTGGCAGCTGGAAAGGACTATCTGGCAAGGGATGGGAGGAACCTCATATGGGGATTTCACTTCACACCTGCCAGTTTTTCTTCCTGTTTGTGCCACAGAAGTCCATTGTGCTGGTGTGAAGCCTCAGGTACCCTGCAGAGGGAAGGAAGTGTCTCAGAAATTTCAGTGAGATGCTAGTGCCAGGCTTCTTGTTGTCCCTCTGGCTTGATTCTCAAACCTGGCCACACTGCATGTTTTCTCTGGCTTACTTAGTCTTTAAGCAACCTTTCTGGCCTAGGCCATCCTCCATCTAGCATCCTGCCAGTATGCTTGATGCTTTCTGCCTTCAGAAAACTTCCTGCATGTGGGATTTCCAATAAAAATAATAGGAACTCTGGAAACCGTGAGCTGAACCATTAGTAACATTTGCTCTGAGAGCATTAAGGGAGGAATTGCTGCATAGCAGTTTTGCCATCAGACCCAAATCTGTATGGAGGCATTCTCCTACGTAAGTTAGAAATAGGTTAACTGTTTCTTCCAAATTACAGGTAGCTAAAGCTATGCTTAGCTTCATGCTCATGAGTTACAGGGTGATGCCACCACCAGGGAGCAGAAGTCCTGAGACTTTCACAGACTCTGAGGTCCTCTCTCTCCTCCTTTCCTCTGGGTTGGGTGCCTAAAGCTCAGTTTGAAAAATGGCAGTAATCTGGCTAGGATATATGAGGTGGTGTCATACAGGACATTCCCATTGTGTTCAGTGCTCCTTACAAAAATGGTCCCTATCTCCTGTTCTAGAGGCTATTTAAAAAAAAAAAAAAAAGTCTGTGTCCATGGGGAGAGCATTCCCAAAAAAAGCATTTGCTGAGAAAGAGCATTTACTCTGCTTCAGGCAGAATCAGAAGTAATTAAACATCCTAGTGAAGCACTGGGAGCAGGCACACTTTGGGGAAGAGGCTGATCT
This sequence comes from Theristicus caerulescens, assembly GCA_020745775.1. Taxonomy (NCBI): domain Eukaryota; kingdom Metazoa; phylum Chordata; class Aves; order Pelecaniformes; family Threskiornithidae; genus Theristicus; species Theristicus caerulescens. The sequence continues at coordinate 28,786,181 of CM036566.1, read as the reverse complement.
CTCAGGTAGGAAGAATCTCGAATCTGAGAATAAACAGTTCCAAGAGAGGTGGTTGGTGAGATTGCGCTGTGGAGGTGAAGGCACTGGAGGTAGTTTTACCCTCTTGCTGGCTTAAGGCAGGGGAGAAGTGGAACTGGTACTGCTGGTGGAGTGATTTCTTCCTGCCTAACCAAAGCACCTTCAAGCTTTTTCTGTAAACATAGAGATGAAAATTAATTCAGCTCTTAGCAGCCTCACTGGCAGCCAACCTACATATGGGTGGGATAACTCTGGGCCTTTGGCCAGATGTGTTGTAGAAGGTTAAAGCACCAAGTGTGAAGTCCTTTGCGAGTCACTGAGCTCCTTTTCCAGTCATGATGGCTAGCCTACCTGGGACACTGAGAGGGAGCCCTGCAGGGACCTGGAGAGTGTGCTGCGATGTGCTGCAGCAGTGCCCTATGACTAGCATAGGGTGGTTGTGCTGGGTGTGATGGGAATTGTGCTAACCCCCTCTTGGATTTGCAGGGAAGAAAGCTTGAATGTGGGATCCTCAAGGCAGTGAGTTATTCAGATGATCTTCAAAGAGTGAGTTAGAGTCAGAGAAATATCAGACCTCTTCTGGAAAGAGGTGATATTGGCAAGAAAGGGCTGCCCCAGCCTTTGGACACATCCCCGGTTTGAAAAACAGTCTGGCTGGTTACAGGAAGGTCAGTGCCATGGGATGGGGGAAGGGGTGCGACACTAAGTATTTGGCAGGAGAGGGAAAGAGATGTAATGTCTATGGCCAGGACTGGAGCAGAAATCCAGAGGTTGGCCATGGCTGTGGGGTTTGAGCCTCAAAATACCAAGAGCTTTGATGGATGGAGCAGACCGCTGAAGGTAGAGGCTTAGAAGGAACATAGCTGGACTGACCCTGCAGTTCTGCGCAACAGATCTGGGGTCAAATGCAGCTCTCTGGTATGATCCAGTTCAGCTTCAGGAGCTAATATGTGACTGTGAGAATGAGAGAGAGTGCAAATACAGACAAATCTAATGCCAATTTAGGTTTTGCGTGGCAGTTTTTCTCTGTATCAGATACTCATTTATAAGGAAGGATGCATGCCTTTCTCCTGTCTTTGTGAAAGCCTTAGCCCTAGTGGTGGGGAGTTGGGGAGTGAGATTTTGAAGAGTGAATTGCATACAATAGCAAAACACAGATTCTCCAGGGGCAGGCACAGCACCTGCCCAAGGCAGCTTCTAAGGCTGATGGTTGACTAAGTGGATAATGTAGAGGGATTTAGGTGGTGATAGCGGCCTATGATGGTATTTAATAGAAAATGGTGATGGGGTTGTTATTTCTGGGGGACTTAACCATCCTAGATGCACGACCTTGCACAGCACGAGCTTTCCTAGCATGAAGTTATGCTGCATGTTGTAGATGCTGAGGAGTCCTGAATCACTGCGTAACTTCCCTGTGCACAGCTGCCTGCCAGCCAGATGGTACAGGTGTGGGGTAGGACCACTCTAACCTGGTGAGAAATAGGCAACAAATAATGTGTCTCAGGGTGCACCTGATTACTTGTGTCAAGTCCTCTTTTACTGAGAGGTACCTGTGGCAGGATGGGCTGGACAGTCTATTGGGCTACATATTCTCATTCTGGCTCAGACAAATTTTCCCCATTTGTGCCTATGTAGTCTAGATACTGGGCATTCAGTCTGACCTTTGTCTGGTATTTCAAGGGACAGTCTGAGCAGTGCCAGGGTCTTCATGAGAGAAGCGCTGTGCCCTGGTACAAAAATAGGAGTGCTTGCTTTTCATAGACAGCTCAAGCTGGATCTTGAGATGACAGGACCAGGCTCACCTCCCCTACAGCCCCCCCCCCCCCCCCCCCGACATTAAGCATTTCCCTTGTAATAGCCAGTGCCCAAGGGCTGATTTCTATGCAGGGTCTGGAGGGAGGGGGAAGCAAGAACAAAAAGAGAAAGAGGTTTTAGGATTTGCTTTCTCAATGGCAGTTCATTCTGATCCTTTGTGTGTGCTTGCAGAGTGCGGGAATGGAGGGGATGCCACTGTTTCATTCAGTGCTCCAGAAGACTAATGGACCTTGACAACTGCAGCACAACATGGAAACTATTAAAAAGGGAGGACTGATTAAAGCCCCAATCATCCCAGCATTCCCCTGGGCTCTTAACCCCGTGTTGGAGCTGAGCAGCCTAGCAATGCCTCCTCCCAGTCTGCACAATTAACATCTCTTGTCACTAATTGATTCCTGTGGTGCTCACAGGACAATTAGAATTTAAATTGCCTTTTACAAAGGTCATGAAAACATGATAAAAGACGAATCTATTAGGAAGGATCACTCAGGAGTCTCTCTCCTTTTCCGCAGCACTGGTTGTTGGTTATCATACAGACATGAGTGAGGGGAGCTAGGAGAGCGGTTCATGCCTTGGGTTCATTTCTTCTTGATTGTAGTTCACGGCAGAGGTTCAGCCCTTTGTGACTTGTGAATATTCTTGCACTGAAGATGACATTTAATTTTTTTACTGCCTCTTTTAGAAGGGTATTGTGTCTCTTTGTGCTATCCATTGTATGTCTTTTCTGATAAATGTTGAAATAGCTGATTTTGCATTGAATCTTGAATTCATTGCAGGGGGGGAACCTGTTTGCAATGGAGGGCGAAAGATTTGCCTTCACAGGGCAATGTTGTCCTAGTACCAGCCTGTCTTTATTCCCAGAGGGTAGACTAATGGATTAAAACCTGACATGAGTCCCTGGAAAGCAAAGGCTGTGAGGGAAAGGGCAGCTGGAGCTCTGTCTGCACAAGGATGCATGTGAGGATCTGAGTACATGGTTCAGCAGTACTGTCACTCCAGCTTTCTGTAAAATAGTCCTCAATAACGAGGTCCTAGAAGAGAATGCACAAATACAAGCGCATGAAAGCATTGCTTCTAAACCCATGCTTGCAGCTTTCTCCATCTGCAGCTGATACTTCTAGGAATGGCATTATGACTTCAGAAACCTATGGAATTCATGCCATCACATCTGAGCTGGGTGCAAACCCTGAATACGGGTGCCTGTAGCATCATGGCTTGGCAAGCTGTCTGAGTTTTGCCTCCAAAGTAGAATATGGCAGTTTGGGGTGAGCTTAGTTGGGGAGCTGGTATTTTGCTGGCAAACAGGAATATTCAAAGTTGTTACAGTTATGGCAACACCACTCCCCCCTTGCTCCCTGGCACCCTCAAACCTCAACAGTGGGAAGAGGTTTAAAGCCTTGTGTGTCAGGTTTAAGGCAATGTCTTGTAATTGCAGCAAATCAGCCTGGAATGGATCTTGGCAGGTTACCTAATTCATCTGCCTTCTCTAAGGCAGGATCAGCTCTACCTGTGTCCCTAATCTGTTATCCAGGAAACCTCTCACACAGGTGCCTTTGCTGCAGTGAGGATTGGGATGGGGGGCAGACTACCCCTTGTAGGATTTGGCACATCTTGTTCTGACACACACGGTCCTGCCTCAGAGACAGCATTCTGGACTAGCTGTATTTCAGGTCTGGATGCAGTGAAAGGCAGTCTTAAATCCTGTGGTTTGGTCATTTCTCTTCTGTCACATATGCCCCAAGTGTGGGGTTTGACAAGGAAAACAAAGTTTGAGAGCCACTACTGTGGTCCAGAACCAGCCTCATGTAGCTATAGCAATATTTCATGCTGAGAGAGAAAATCTAGCCAGAATATCCAATTGCCCATCCCATCCTATCCCAGTGGCATCCCTATTATAAAGAAAGCTGGCTGGCTATTTGAGAAACTCATGTCCTTTCCAAGTCCTGCCTTTGACTTCTTGCTATTCTGGTTATTGAAATTGATTTTGCACTCCAGGCGTGGGATTTTCCATTGCCAAGTTTAATGTCGGAGATAATAGAAATTATGTTTCCACTCGCACATAAATCTCAGGGCTGTTTGTGCTCAGATGACTGGACAGTAAGTACAGGTGAAATTGCTCCTGTGATTGTTTCAGTAAAAGTGTATTATTGTTGTAAGGTTTTATAAAGTGTGTTTAACTGGTTTACACATTTCTAGCAGCCACTGGCTAAGGTTTTTTTTTTTTAATTAGAATAAATATAAACCTCTAAGCAAGGCATCTAATTTCTCTTCTTGACAGTGTGGTAAATCAGCTGGCTTTGGAAGTAGGCCAAAGAGTGGGCAGCAAGACCACCCGGCAGTTGTGTAGTACCCCTCCGCTGTGCTTGCCCTGCAGGTTTGCGCTCAGAGAAGCCAACCTGTGCAAAAGATCACAGGGATCTCTCTGCTTTTGCACATCTCCTCATGTGGGGCAAGCATCAGGCTTTGTGCTGACTGCAGCACATGCTGGTCTGCACTAAATCTTGCCATCATTAGTCAGTGCACATAGGACCTGGCTTTGAAAAGCTTGAGAAAGAATAAGCAAAGGTGAATTTCCTGAGCTTTAAGGGCAAAACAGTCTGAGAAGGTTTCTTCAGCTCCCAAGAGCTAATGGAGATAATGGTGTTAGTGTCAGGCCCACAGGGATCAGTTGCTGGATTGTGGCTTGAAGGCACTCTAGCCTTTGGGGTCGCTGTGTCCTAACCTGGCAGCTTTTTCTGCTCCCAGGAGGAAGACGGACTTGTTCCTTTTCAGAGCATATGAAATAATCTCATACTCGATAAGGATAAAGGAGTGAGAGGAGGGACTCTGGAGTGATGGAGGGGCTAGAGCCTACATCCACTTCAGCTATGGGCTCCTCTGGTTAGATGTGAATCTGCTCAGCTCTGCAGTCCTCACCTGGGCGACATTCCCGTGATCTGAAGGCCTTGATCAGCTTCCCAAACAGCTCTGTGTAACCCAGCCAGCTGGCTGCCAACCAGCCCTGCTGCCATCTGCTACCCTGCGCCTCTGTTGTGTCTGGGCCCTGGATGCCAAAGATGCTGCCCTAGCTCCTTCCTGAGGGAAGCCCAGACCCTGATAATTCAGGTGTTCTTCAGACAATATTCTTCCTGCAATAAAGTGCCAGCCTCAAACAGCCAGGGCATGCTGCGTGGTGATTAGAACACCGCAATGAGTGGAATGTATGTGAGACATTTCTTATGTGGCTTCCTACCTTCCCCAACCCCATATTCTTTTATGCTTTGCACGTCTCGTGTCCTTGGCTCAAGGAATATCATTAGTGTGTGTCAGGTAGTGCTCAGCATGGTGAAGCCTCAGCTTGAGTTGGTGTTTTAGGTATTGCTGAACAGTTAAAAATGATGCACTTACCCTATTTTTGCGCTCGCATGCATTTGGCCATGTTGCTTTGCTGTATTACATTGCTTTCCTCCCAGAAATCTTAACTTTGGCTGGGAGCAAAGGGGCTCAATTTATTTCTTCCTTACCTTGCAGGGGTTTGGTGAAGCTCAGCTAGCAAAAACTTGTAAATTGCTTGGAGATCATTAGAGGAAAAGTGCTGTAGAAGAGCAAAGTATTATTTATTAATGTGCCTCTGTCTTACAGTGCCATAAATATCAAGATTTTAATTGCGAAGACTTGTAATCTGAGTAACTTCCTGGATCTTTTTTTTATTCTTTGATTGCCTTGGTAAATAATTTCATGGAGCAGTCACTGCACAAAGCGATGCAGGAGTGGTGTTTAAAAGCCAGGTCTGCCAGGGGTAGAAGGCAATGGGATGCCACAGTATGACTTTCAGCTTTCTTTTGGCTGCTCTAATCTCTACTGCCTCAGTCTCATCCCCTGCATCTAAACTTGCTTTTCCTTTGTCCTTGTTTAAAATCTCAACTCTGCTTGTGAGAGAAGTGCATGAAACAGTGATGAACAGAGATCTTACATTGCAAGGGGCTCCGGATCACTTCATCAGCAGTATGCCACCATTAATAAGCTCTAGCCATGCCTGAAAATTTGCATTATACCCACTTTTGAGCAGGACATGAACAATGCGGCTGAAGGGCAGAGGAGGAAGAAAATCCTTCCCCTCATCCCAGTAGCTTCAGCTGGCACGGGGAGGTGTGAGCTGGCAGCAGCTGTGGGGCTGCACAGCCTGCCTTGCTCTCCAGACCATGGCAGCAGCTGCCTCTGTTGCAGCCAGTTTGAAGCAGTGAGGCTAGGTGTGAGCTGAGTCTAGATACTCCAGGAGGAGTTTGACCAGTTAAGATGCAGTTAAATATCTCTTGTGAAAGTGCTGAAATCAGGGTTTTTCTCTGCACCTGAGAGCGGTCTCCAGACGGGTGATATTAGGGGCATATCAACTGCCATCTTGTCCATCCCACTGGAATCAGGCTGGGATATTTCAGGTGCTTATCTCTGAGCTTGTGAGAAAGCAGCAAGCCTGGTATTGCAACAGACTGATCCGCACAGGCTGATGTCAGATGCTGTGCCTGGTGGGATGATATCAAGTGATCCACAAAGAATGACGTCAAACACTGTGGTGTGTGGGCTTAAAACCGAGCCCTTTGTGCAGTATTTCTAACATGCAATAAGGAAATTCCTTCCCTCTTTCTCTCTCTCAATCTCTCTCTCTCTGTCTGTTTTGTTTTTAATTGCCTCAAAAACATGGCAAGGCTCAGCCTGCTCCTGTTTTCCCAAGTAGATGGGCAGCCAGCTGCTTGCTCGTGCATTTCTAAGCTCTGGGATAGGCTGTTCTAATACATTGTTCATAGACCTCTGAGATTACCCCATTTCATACAAAATTCAGCAGAAGCAGCAGCGAGTGTGTGTGTGTGTGTGTGTGTGTGTGTGCTTTTACTCCTTCCCAGCTCTGGCAGATCAACACCAGCTTTAAAATGTTTGCATTGGCTGTCAGTGAAATATAGAGCTGATCTGAAGATTGTACTTTCTTCTGGGGTATGAGATATGAATAGCACAGTGCTCTCCCCTCCATGTCTCCCACACTGCTCATACTCTCTGCTCCTTCCCAAGCTTGCTATGGGATTCTGATGGCTGCAGCATAACCATCTCATATCAAACTCAAGGGGATAAAATCCCATATACATCAGCATTGCAAGGAAACCTTTAAGTAGGGTGATGAGCATCTCTCCAGACAGTCCAAGGGTATTATACCTCAGGTGTGGTGATCAGACAGTTTCTCTGTGTTCATTGCAAAGGCATGGAGAAGGACAGAGTATCTACTGTTGTGACCTTCACACTGAGACCATCGCTGAAATCCCTAGTCTCCTAGGGATGGGCTTTCAGTTGGCAGCAGAACTTAAAGCTACATCTGACTTATCCCTCAGTCGTAACCATCTGCCTTTTTTGCTGCCTCAGACAGTCTCGCTTCCCATTCAATTAGCATCATTCCCCAAGGGACTCAATTACACCACCTGAGAGAGAAGAAGGGGAACAAATGGTCCGTGCTTCAAGGGAGAAAAAGGAGTGTCAAGTCCTAATTCGAGCACAGTGGCAGACTGGCCTTTCCTCATGAGATAGCACTAACATTTAAGAGAGGAAGTCACTAATATCTGCTGCTGAGATAAGCATGACTTCCAGAGGCTCCATGAGTAAATGTGAATGCATCTGCAAATGCTGAGGGACATGAAATGTGCACCAGGGGAAGATCTCCAGTAATGATTGCCCATTACATGGGCAATATCAATCAGGACAAGTCCTAGTCCCTTTAGCTATGCCAACAATCTTCAGTGCCAGTGATTCATACACTTTCTATTTTGTTTCAAATACGTGGTTGCTATTGAAAAGATGCGCTTTAAGCATAAAAGGTCTTTAAAGAGCTGTGTTTATGCTTACTGAAAGGAGATCCATGTTTCAAATGTGTAGATGAAACGACATCAAAATGAAAAAAGAAGAAAACAGCAAGTTTCTTGACTCTGAAGATTTGAGAAGTATTTTGAAACCTAGGGAAACTCTTTGCAATGGGAAATGTGTTTTCCTCCTGTATTTCCACTGAGATTTCCAAAGATTTTTGCAGCATGACCACAAGCTGGAGCTTGGGGAAATAGTGGTGGTGGAGTGTATGTGTAGGAGCAACAGCACTTACAGAGCTGCTGAGTTCACTGGGCGAGCTTTGGTGTTGCAGGAGGGAGATGTAGCATGGGGGTTACAGAGGAAGTTGGTATTCACAAGGATGCCCGCAGGAGCATCTGTAAAGGTAGAGACAATGGCTGGGCCTGGCCTGGGCTTTATTGAGGATGTATCTAGAGTTCAAGAGTTGACTGAATTAATACATCAAACAAACCCTGGTTAACACTCGAATTCTGTGTCAGCTCAAGATCCTCAGCCAAGGGAGTGATCTATGTGCCTTACATATGCATGTGATGGCTTCTGGTCTTGCCTTTGAGCCTGGTGCTAAAGAGGTGGAGAGGGAGACTGGTTGTGCTATATGCTAGGGCCTTGCTCATGCAAGGCTTGCTAAAGTTGCAGAGTTATTGCCTAGTAGGAGAGCTGGTTTAGACTGGTCAGCAGTGATACTACCCTGACCTGCCCAGCCCAGCTCTGAGCAGGCCTGGGGTCTCAAAAACGTCTGTATGATCAAGCTGTAGTAACTTAAGACTCCTGCTTCTGCTCCCTGCCCTTTAGCTGACGGTTGGTAACTGATTCCTTTAGTGAGGGGACTTTGGAGTTATTATGAGACTTTTTAAGGTAATTGGGTGAACTGCATGGTGAAGCCTACCAGGAGTGCTCATATGGCCATGGTCACAACTGGTGCACAGAAGCCAAGAGGCAGTAATTTCATCTGGGTTCTTGGGAAAAATATTGACACCCATCAGCATGTTGTTGTACTTGGCTATTGCTGTTGCTGGCAGAAGACCTGTGGGCAGGCTGAGGAGCCTGGTGGTAAAAGCATTCTGTCTGGACTAAGGAGTCTACCAGCATTCAAACTGTGGCTGAACTCAATTCCAGCCCCTTGAGTATGGCTCAGCTTGGGACTCCCAGACAGGTCAGTGCTGCAGGCATACTCATATTTATGACTGGAATTAATTGCATTTATATCAAAGAGCAGATGGAATAAGGCAAGAGGGAGAAAGAGGAGGGGCTGTGGTGCAGATCTAGTTCTCTCAGCTTCAAGAGCCCTGCAAGCCCATGTGGCTGCTGCTGCTGTGCTCAGCTGAATGCATGCTGCAGTGGAAGGCAGCAGTGAAATGGTTAAGATGCATTGGCCAGACTGATTTAGAAATCCAGTATGGGAATAACAGGGACTCTTAAGACTTGGGACTAAATTGTAATGACAGGCTTATGTGGACAAAGCCAGTGGGGAGACTTTAATTTCACCAGTGCTCAGGAATGGAAAAGAAATGAAAGCTGGCACATGATTCTGTTTCCACTTATGAAGCACCCATCTGCCTTTTTAAAATTCAATTTATGGGAATGGTGAGTAAGGTTGGGCCAGTTCTTAGCTATCAGATCCATGCCATTAACATCCCAGCCGCTTCATTGTATCAATAGCATGCACTGAGCAAGGAACATCTCTCATGCAGGATTGGCAGAAATTGATATTAATAAATGGATCTAATATTCTTAAATTTGTATTCCTTCCCAAGACTCACAGCGACCCCAAAGGGCAGAAGAAATAATAAGTAAAGGCCTAATTCATTATTTATAACCAGGCAAACCAGGGAAGTAACTCAGGGAGATTACTCGGATAATCCAGCATTAGCATCTTGTTTCAGAGATCTTTATTAGGACTCAGGAAAGGCTTCTGGGAGCGTGAGGACGGTACAGTAAATTCATATGCTAGCCTTTGACCCTGCCTAGTGCCCTGGCTTTATAATTTACTTTGGGATGTGTGTGAGTTTAACAGAAAGATAAACACTGTTGGGTGAAGAGAGAGGAAAGGAGGCTGAAGAGGGGCAGTACCATTTTAAGCTGCTTGGAGTGGATTTCAGAGTTGTCAGCAAAGCTGCCTTTGCAGTCATGCACCACCAACAGCATCCAGCTGCTGTCTCCTCTCTTGCCTGGTTTATGGGGCCAAATGAATTTTGGGAGGCACTCCTCAATCTTTTAGACTCTGTTTTACAGAATGGAAAGAATAATGTCACATTCTAGAGATCAAGCTCATGAGGTTAATGTTTATGTGATGCTTTGAGGTTAAAAGACATTAGTTCTTGTAGTCCAGTGTCTGTTATTCTTTCAATGCAGGGACAGCCTATAGGCCTTTTGAAAAATTATTACTTTACTGTCCTGTCCCTTGTTGATTTTGTATATGGTATGTGGATGATTTTGCAGAAGGAAGGAACCAATTGCTGAGCTGCAGGTTGAGAAATATTGTCCTCATTGTTTTTTTTGGTGTTGTTTTGTTTGGGGTTTTTTTTTGTTTGGTTTGGTTTGGTTTTTTCCCCCCTGAAGAGGTTTAGAATGATCTTAGGTTGCAGGGATGAAACTAAAAGATCACAAATTTTTGCAGGATGATGTAGAAGAGAGTACCATGGGACAGAGGGGGAGACCTTCCTTCTGAGGTTCCCAGTTCAGTTCTGCAGATGTGAAATGTTTGCATAAGTTATGGAAAAATAATTTAATGCATGTTTAGCCCTGATAATGCCTTCAGCTCTTTATGCTTTGCCAAGCAGTCCTTTATTGCGTAAAGAGGTTTGCTTTTGTGTACTAATAGCAAGGAGATGGGAGATACACTTCTTGGAAAATTCATGGGGACTTCCCTCTGGATGGCTTTTTGATTGGGACTGTTACTCATCTTAATTCTTTGCATTCATCGTTGGTTCAGATACGTGGGCAGACAGGAGCAGAGCAGGCTGTCAACAGTTAATAGAGTAGCAGTGCAACTACTTTGCATTTATATTGTACCTTCCCTCAGAGGATCTCAAAGTGTTTCCAAATATTAACTAATCCCCACTAGACACCTGCCAGGTAGGTACAGTCAATAGTAAGCCCATTTTAGATGAGGAAGGCTGAGGCAGAGCAGTTTAACAGTTCCGTAACAGATCAGTGGCAGTGCTGGGAATAAAGCCCAGGACTCCCAGATGCCAGTCCCTGGCTCTGATACACTCTTCTCTGCTTCTTTTTCATCTGAATGGATTTACCCATCCCTAATATAAAGCAGATCAGATCACCTACCATGTCTGCATACACAAATTTCCTTTAAACACTAGCTGTCAGTGGGCCTTTTCGTGAAATTACATGCAGCAGAAAGAGAGAATATTACCATCTGGGATATCATATCAGCACTTCTAGAGATATTTGGTACAGGATGTATCCAATTATAAATGAGCTAGAAGCCTACACTCTAACAAAAGCAGGTGGAACCTTATCAGCAGCAATGAACAGTTTAGGAAAGGAGAGTTAGCAGGATTATTAACCCTCCTGAAATAGATTCTGCCTTCCAAAAGGGAAAATAATAATGTCCATAACTGAAATAATTAACAGAAAAACAATTTGCAACACTTAATTAATTAAATGAATAAGAATATGCTAATGCAGAGTTAAGACTGCATAAAGGCTTCTACTACATTGCATGCTAAGTATGCAATTTTCATACACTCATAACTTTGTTCAATCAAAGCCAGATTTCTTCCACTTTAGGAAAGCACAGACTCCTCATTAAGACCCCATGTGCCAGGTTTCAAGCACTAGCCATGATTTCTGCCTAGAAGGCTTTTGGGTTTTTTGGGGGGTTGTTTTTGTTTTTGTTTTTTTCCCCCCAAAGTGTGCTTTTCATCATTCTGTAACTCACAAGCAGCTGAAATGATTTTTCTGACATGATTCAAAACACTCCTCAGCTCTAGGAAAACATTAGATTGTGAAGTAGTTTTTCAAAAGTGTGTTGAAATGGACTGGGAACGAGAAGTGTCTCCTAGCTGTACCTGCTGAGGGTGCTGGCAGCTCTGCCTGCAGTAAGCTTATCATTATGTGTATTGCTTTACTACTACAAATTGTGCCTGGAAGTAACGGGCACTATATTGCTGCCAGAGCCGTACTGTGATTCCAGATATACCTGCTACCAAATGGTACGTAAATTATTAGGTCTTGATATTGTTATGGTACCAGTTCTGTGCTGCTGTCTGGCCCAGCTGGCCCACTTGCTGATGCAGCTTTGTCATTTTAGCTAAGGGCTGGCAGGAAAAAAAAACCCAGTCCTTTCCGTGAAAGGGCTTATGTATGTGCTAAGAGGGGGGGATGAAGTCTAAGGCTGTTTTGGGGGGCCTCAAAGTGCTGCATGGTCTATGTGCTAGCTCTCTGTCTGAGATGTACCAAGGTGCTGCTTGTCTCAGGATGAAGTCCTTTCAGCTCCAAAAGCTGACAAAAGGAAAAGAAATTAAAAGAACATTTTAAAGCTGCTTTTGGTATCATATCTTCTGGGTTTCCTTCCCTCTGACACAGGTACATTTCTAAAGGTGCTGGTAGTGGATTGCCTGTGTGCATTTTCTCGTATAAACCTACAAAATTACCTAGTAAAACATAAAATGTCCAAAGTGTGCATTTTTTGGGACCTGCTTGCCTTGGGATGAGAACTCTTTGGGGTTTAGATTTGCTTTCTCAGTGGTGAGGAGATGCCATTCAGCATGGAAGCATTTCCAAACAAATAGGACCTCTCTTGCAGAAGTGAGCCCTGTTCTGGGTTAATGATATTTTAAGTTGAATATGCCTCCTTACGTTTGCAGTGAATGCAGTGTACTGGAGCTGACAAGCATACATGATAGCAACAATTTTTTTCCTGGAGAGTGCTATTAAATACAGACCAGGTAACCATGTTCTGGACACATCAATATCTGCTTTGGGAGATGGTTCAGGCCTTTTAAACTGATTCCTGATATTGCAGATTTCTCTACTGAGAGTCCCAGTGGCTTTCCTTACATCTACTACTCTTTTATGCCTGGAGTCAGCTGCTGAAGAGCTAGTTCTAAGGTTGGGATGTGGGAATAGGGGGATTTGGTTAGGAAGGGTGGATTGGACTGGAGAGCACATGAGTGGAGGGCTGGAGACTTTCCAGGATGAACATGAACCACTGTTCTTCCTCCTCTGCTGTTCACAACACCCAGGCTGACTTCAGCAGGTGGGGACCGTGGGAGAAAATTGACAAGAGTGTGGGAAGAGGAGTGTATGGTTCTTGTGCTTTCTTTGCTGAGCTCTGTGCTTACTTTTTCCTCCTTATGAGAAGGTTGGGAGAGAAATTCCTGCTAAAGTCCCCGGTGCAGGGATTTTAAGGGAAGAGTACAGCAACAAGAGGGAGGAGAACATGTGAGAATGGATTTTAGCAGCTCATTTGAGTCAACGTGACCCAAAACAGAAGGCTCTGGCTCTAACACAGGATGACTTATTCCCATGCTGCCAAAATGCATAGTTTTGTGTATGCTATCTACTGCTTCATGGCTCTTTTAAGGCTGAAATGATAGAGAATTCTGTCCCATGGTATATGATTACTGGGGTTGCAGGCTGTTTGGTAGGTCTAACAAACCATAAGCACAGGTGCTTAGGTAAATATTGCCTCTTCCTTGTCTGAATCAATACCCGTGCTGATCACTTTGTAAATTGATGTGCTTTGATGAGAGAAGAGGGTGCAGTTTGCTATTTCACAGTCATTCTGGAATATCTTTTTCTAAAGATTGTTTTGCTTTTATGGGACTCTGGCCCATATTCTGCAAATAACCCTGAAAATTTAAATAGTTAAATATGGTTGGCCAAATTCTTCCCTTGGAGATACCCATGTAGTTCCCATGGCATTGCTAAGAACCCAGAACACATTTCTGAGAACAAGCTTAAGCCCAACAGAGCCATTTCACTCCAGGCATAACACTGTTCAAAGTCAATGGAAGCATGATTTGAGCACATTGTGTTTATATTTTTACAAGTGCTTTTCTATATTCCTTTATTTCCAGGCTAGAATCCAACAATGCTAATGCCAGGCAGAAAATTGCTGTTTTCTTCTCAACCCTTGTTTTCAGTGAGCTGTGCATGTGTTTGGGGAGTATAGCATGGTGACAGTGGGATGTCACAGTGGCAAGGTGGGGTTGTGTTCAGGACACTCAAGCTGAAGAGAGCAAAAGGTAGAAAAATCTGCCTGGATTTTTGGAGATGTTAAGGTTGCCTTGATTTGCTCCCACTAAAGCTGGCTTATAATTTTGGCTTCCACAGTGGCAGAATGAAGCTGGAGTGGAGTACCTTGGAAAAATCTCATTGCTCCCCCAAAAAGGTTGGTTTCTGACCAGTTAAAAATCATTTTCCTCCCAGGTCAGCTGTCTGAGGTCAGCTCTAACTGCTGCTAGCCCTATTCACTTGGCTTAAAGCACCAACTGCCTTGCTTTCATGAGGTTTAACGCACCATTAGCAAGACTGACTTGACATAGGTTAAAAATTCTCTGAGGGGAGATGCAGGCTAGTACTTGTGTCTCCATTGCAGTTGGCCTGGGAGATACCTAGGCTGGGTCAAGCTGTCTGTGGTAACAGCCTCCGCCCTGCAAATTCTACCTGCATCCCCGAGTCTTCCCTGTTTGGTGTCTCCTGCTGTGCGTGCTCAGGGCTTTTTGCATAGTTCTGTGTGCTGAGATGCTGTGGGAGCTTTTTGTGGCCAGTTGTAGGACAATGTCTCTTAAGGGAAACTATGAAAAGACTTTGGAAGGCTACCAAGATGGGAGCGATTTGGACTGCTGAGAGGAAGCAGTATATGGCATCTAATCTTTACTCACACCCACAACAAAAGTGTGTCCAGACTTGGGCTGAGAGCTGTCTGTGTAGACGATGGGGCATTTTATGCTAAATCCTGGGTCAGAGGGAGTCCAGCATGCACTGTGTGCATACTTTAATTGCACAGCTCTCTTGAATCCACTTAGATAGGTTCGGGCCTAACTTGGGAAATGATGTGTGGTTCCATTGTGAGAGCAGTTTAAGATGAGCAGGTCCAAGGTAGTGCAGTTGGGCATGTACAAAGTGTCTGGGCATGTGCAGCAAATCCTGTTCTTGGACATTAAAAAAATACTCTTGGCAAATTCAGCTGTCTCCCCAGCAGCTGGCAAGGTGACAGGAAAATTGGCCAGGCAGATTTCCAACTGCCTTGGTGGCAACCCTGATTTAAGACGAATATTCCCAGTTAGATTTATTTAGAAGCTAGAAATATCTACTTCCTGGTTTCTCCTCATCCACTTTTCATTGTTTTACTGCCTGCTTCTTGCAATCCTATTTTCTGTCGATTTAAGGCAACCGTTGGCTTGGATGAGTGTAACCTGCAGTTACAGAAGACACATGAAAGCACCTTGCTCAGCGTTCTGCACTCAGACCGGTTCCCATAGCAAAGGCTCATGCCTTGGGGACGTCCCTGCTTCCCTGTCCCATGGGATTTTTGGGGTGGGTGGCTGAAGACTTGTCCACCTCTCAGTCTGCAGTTTTGGGGGGGACCTTGCTCTCTCCAGGACCCTCGGACTGGCAGTGCTGGTGGCCAGCAGGGCAGCAAGTGCCTGGGGACAGCCACCCTCAGGAGTCAGCACAGAGTGACGCTGCACTGTAGAGAGATGCTCTGGGTGCACCTGGGGTGCCTGTGCCCTGGTAGTACTGTTTGGACGAGTCACTTAAGTGTGGGCATTTAAAGCCTGTGATAACTGTGTGTGAAGAGAGAGAAATTAAGCCAATTCTGCTGGAGATAAGTGGCTGTGAAGCTCTCTTGGGTCCTTTAGATTCTCTTCCCATCCAAGCTGTGATCTGGAAGAGCTCTTAAGGTAGAGAGGACTTTGGTGCAGGCTGTGCCCCCAAACCAGTCTCCATTTCTGCCTCCGGGCTGCAGCTGCCGGGTGCCAAGGCAGGGAGAGGCAGCCCTGCGGGGAGCCCCAGCTGCCGGTCACTGCGGGAGGGGAGCAGTACTGCGTCCCGAGCAGGGAGCAGTGGCAGCATTGCCCTGGCTCTGTGCAGCCCTTTGCCATCCCTGTGCCTGGTGCTGGTGCAGAGAGAGCTCCTGGGGTCCCAGAAATACCCCTGGGTGCTGGCACGTGCCTCCTGCAATCTGCAGGGCTGCTGGGGAGAACCCGCACATGTCCTGCCACATCTAGTCTCTACTGTCCTTGATCCATCATGGGGACACTCTTTGCTTTTCCTTCATATTGCTACTGTACCCTAAGGAGGAGCTGCCCCCTTTGGCTTTGGGCAGCTGGAGAAACATAAGGCAACTGTGAACTCAGGGCTTGATATTGCAGCTTCTTCTCTGCAGAGCTCAGGAGGGCTGTTGGTTTGTGCCAGGCCTTTTTCATGGACATTTGCTTGGGAGATCATTAGGGGCTGGGCATACTTCGAAACTAACAAGGAAAAGACATTAAGCTGAAGTTTTGTAGCTCAGCTTCTGAAGGCACAGCTTTGCAACAGCCAAACCTTGCTCTATGTGGCCCCATGGGTGTGTAGGTCTTGCTGCATATCCAGGGTGCACGGGACAGAGGGCTAATGGCCTGTACTAATAGTAGACCTGATGCAGCAGGAGGATGCACTGAGGCTGTCTTCCGCCAAAATCTTCAAGTTTTTGATTTGTACCTTGAGAGGTTTCCTACGCTTGGTGCAGATATTGCTGCAAAACGAGTTTCAGACTGCTGACAGTGGGTCTGCTAATGCAATTCAAAATTAGTGCCTGGGCTCCCAGGGACATGAAGAGCATGGGCTGAACCCTACTTCTGTAAGCTGTTATGGAGGGAGGCAGTGTCCTCTTGAAGCTGTAAAGCTGCTGTGATTGTCCCATGCAATTTCCTTATTGTTCAGCTTAAAGGCCTTTAGGAAAATGCCGAAGACACTCCACTGACCTCCTTGCAGTACATCCCAGAGCTCTACAATCTGATATTAATTACAGTGAGGCTCTATATTAAAGCAGAGATTTGCCAAGTTACCATAGGGGTTTCAGTGCTTGATTCACATTAATTTAAAGTGGAACTAGATATTCCCTCAAGCAGCTTTGAAAATCTTATAAAAACAGAAAGATGGGAATTTTGCTGAATATGCCCTGTTTAGCCAGGGAGCTATCTAGTGGTCACCTGTGTGAACTACAAAGGGCTGTCCATATTGCTCTGTCCCTTGTTTTCTCCCCTGTGCTCTCCACGTTTGGGCCCAGCTCTATTGCCTTTAGCTCTGTTGCTTTATAGACACCCTAAAAAGTTGTGACACCTCTATATGCAGAGCCTGATTCTCTCTCACTTGGTTTAGTCCAGTGGCTCATGCTGCTGTCTTACAGCAGTCCTCTTGCACTGTGATCTCAAATGTAACTTCTTGGCTTTTGTAGCTTGGGAGGACCTGGCAGTCAGTCTCATGGGGCTGGATAACCATATGACTAAGCAATGATGTGGCCCAGAACACAGCATTTCCCTGTCAGGGCAATGAGTGCACTAAGAGGCTTTAATTGCCCTGACCACCCTCACCTGGGACCTCCATCCACCCCCTCTGCCCATCAGCCCTACAGCACTGTTTAAGGCCTGGGCTTCAGTCCTTTCCTGAGCTCTGATGTACCTGCTCCCAGCCCTTTCCTGAATTGAGGATTGTTTGGATTTCCTGGATCAACCCCACACCTGGTTTGTTACCTTGCTTTTGCCTGATGATCTGTTAATGGGACCTGTTTTTGTCTGCCTGGGTCAGGTGCTGTGGGACTATATAATGTTGGTGAGGTTGTTGCCCAGCCTGGCTCATGGCCGCCCTCTGCTTCCAGGCTTGTCTGCATTTATGGGAGAGCTGGACCTTGCTGTTTCCTGACACTCCTTTGAGAGCTTAAACTTGGAGTAATTCTATCTCTCAAGTTAAACATAGACAAAACACACTGTAAAGGTTAGTCTTGGTCATGGACCTAGAGCCTGGTTTTGTTGTGTTGGTGTTGTGTTATTGGCTTGGTGACTATGTGCTGTGTGGTCTGCACATGAGCAGGCAAGAGTGTCCTGCAAGGCAGTGGCCGTTGCCTGTACTCCCAGGCTGCGCAGTGCTGGTGGCAATCCCAAGCAGTACTAAATTCCATTTCACTTACATCTACAAAAGCTGATGCAGTCAAATAAAGCTGTTCTGACAGCAGCATTTAATAGCCTTGCTGTCTTCAAAACCCTGGGTTCCTGTACTTGCTGACAATGAATGTGTTTTTAGAAAGCTGAATTTACTGTCCTAGAGCTAGATTTACAACCTAACAGTCTACTGAGTACCTGTAGACACAGACTACTATAAAAGACAGTGAAGGGGAGAAGGGAGGGGGGAAGTGTTGCATGTTCAAACAAACCAACAGGAAAAAAGGCAGCAGCTTTTGTGCATCTTGGCATACTGAAGTCAGCATATGGTTAACTCCTCCATCCCGGGGGTAAGGAGGAAGGCAGCGAAGGGAGGCCAAGCCAAGCCAGTGGCAGCCAGACATCTCTCCTCCCACAGCTCTTTTGTATTCTGTGGTGTGGGAGGGTGATGTGATCGAGGACCTGCTACAAGTTGCAGTGCACGGAGCTATGCCTTGTGCAAAGTCCAACAGGCTCTTCATTTTCCTAGTGCTTTGCTCTGTCCCTGCAACATCCTCAACCCCTCCCACATTTATGCCAGCGAGGAATGTACAAATGGTCAGTAGTGGGGGTGTTTTCAAAATGGGATGTGAGCCTCTGAGGTGTCTTTAGCCCTTGGAATCACTAATGAGGGTTACTGTGCATCCAGGCCAGCTGCAGGGTTAATAACAAGAGATCTGCTTCTGGTTTCTCCCCTCTGATTTTAGGAAAGTTGTGGCAGGGAGGAATTTTGGCACACTCTGCGTTGTTTCGCTTCTGTCTTCTGTTTTGGCTGGGTACAGCCATGCTCATTTCTGCCTTAATAGATTAAGTGGTGTTACTTCACACAGTTGCATCCCGTCCTAGGGGATGCTGCATTTTGGTGATTCATACTAACCCAGAGGAGTGCCTGCTTCTAATTCCATGAGTTTGATGGAAAGAAGCAGTTGAACTTGTTGTTCGTATGATTACTAGAATGCCTGCATGGCAGAAATCTGTATTTGTAATTAATATCTGTACCAATGGCCTAACAGTTAGTCATCTTTCATTACTGTATGGTGATTCTCTCTTCTTCTGCAGCTTCCATGGCTGGGCCTTTCCTCGATGTCGTGGCTAACAGCCACTCAGTGGTCAGGGGCAGTCAACTGTCCTGCTAGCTTTAATCGCTCAAGCAGAAGTGGTCTAAGTGTGCTGTATGGCAAGGAAGGCATTGCAGTGTTCCTCTTGTTGCTTAATATCTAAATGAAACTTCCAATCAACACCTCAAGTAGGATGTTAGAGACATGTTCTGGCTAGCCCAGCTAAGGCAAAGGGTTTTTTTCTGGTGTTTTTCGTAGGAGTATCTTCTGTCCCCTTTGGGGGCAAAGTTGGTATGGTGAAGACACACATGCTTCTCCAGGCCATGATGCTCTCTCAGGACCAGGGTTTCCTGGCCCATTTCAAGAGCAAGGTTAGTGATAGGTAACTTGTCCTTGCTGTAATATCAAGGAAAAAGGACTGATTTGCAGATCATTTTCCCAAGGACTTCATCAGTCTCTTGCTTTCTTCCTGCTGGACCACTTGCCCTGCATTGAGGTGCACCACTAGGCTTCTCTGATTCCTCCTGCAAGTCCACACTGTCTCCTTCTCCTGCCTCTGCTCTCCCTTCTGCTCTACTTTCTTCTTTTGCTCATGACTGTTTGTATTCAGGGTACTCCTGCTGTGCCAGGCTGCTGGGTTATCCCTGCACAAGTTTTTTAGAGCTCTCTTAAGTGCTTGTGTGCCAACGCATCCACAAATCATGCAGATGTGTGGGTGAGAACTAGGGGGCTTGAGCAACCACTGGCTCCCATAGCATCACAGGCCCTCAGAGCTAACAGAGGGAAGGCAGGCCCTGTTTCCAGAGACCTCACAGTCTACCAAAGGGGAAAAGCTCCCTGGGTCCTGCAGGGCACCTCAGCAGGGAAAAGGGAGGGTGGCAATAGGTTGAGAAGGAGGACAGCAAGCGTTGGGCAGGGTGCTGAAGGTAGGGCTGGGGAACTGACTTGCAGTGTCAGAAGGGCAATGACGGAAAGGGTATGAGATGAGAAAATGCCTCCTTTTGAGGGTGGGAGTCTCATCACATGGAGTCCTCGGCCATTTCCTAGCTCAGTCATGCTTCTCCTATGTATGACTGACTGCTGCCCAGGGCTTGGGGGGCTATATGTGCTGTTCTCTCAAGGAACCCTGTCCATAGGGTCAGAAAGGGAGAGACTCTCCTCAGTTGTCTTCAGGGCTAGTGAGCAATGTGTCATCCCTTTCCTCTTCAGCACTCTCCTCTGCCTTCTCGGCTGACTTTTCGTTTGAGAGGGCATCTCTTTTCCCAGCCACTCCTGTGGCTGCTACACAAATCACGTTCACTCCTTATGCCAGGCTTCTGCTCAGGCTGAGGGAAGCACTTTCTGTGGGCCCCCAAAAGCATTTAGGTCATGCGTTATTCACTGGTCTACTGGGATTTTAGGGGTGCTCAGTGAAGTAGAGGCAGATGTGGGAGTGAAGCAACTAGATGAGAGGTGGGAAATTCTGTACTTGGGGGAGTGGTGGAGGGGATGGAGGCCTTGTATGGAGTTCTGGGGCAAATCTTCCATGGGAGTAGCCTGGGGTAAAACAAAAAAAGCAAGCACAGCAGAACTTTCTCTAGGGCTGGGTGGCAGTTTTGCAACAGGTCTGCAAGAAGCTTCATCTGGCGGGTCTCAGACATGCTGCTATTCTCACCTGGTTCCCATGTGCTTGTTTTCCCATCTTCCCCTCCTCTCCATTTAGAGTGAGTGCTTTGGGACAGCAGCCTCATCTTCCTGGGTGTTTTGAAAACACTTGATACATACTTGGTGCTGAGTAAATTACTGCTATTGTTATTATTAGTGCATTAATTAGCTCAGGGCCCCTTTGCATGCACAAGACCAGATCATTATAGCAATTTGTTTATAATGCTGTGGCATAACAACCTAGGGCTCTCAAGCAAAGCTCTGGGCCTCCTGTGCCGGAGGCTGTGGGCAAGCAGGAGGTGTATGGACTGAGGCTGGCTGGGAAAGGGCTGGCTGCAGCACATCCTTCTGCCCCTTCGGCTGCTGCATGCTGGCTGATGCATGGGAGTTCCCACTCTGCTTCAACATGCAATAAAACAGCCTGCCTCAACCACTGCAGAGCTGGGCAGTCCTCTTTGAAGGACTCCTAGTTGGGCGTGGCAGCCACCACATGGTGGTGGTGAGCTAGACCAACACAAAGCCAGAAGCAACCTGAAGTCCTTTGGTACTTCTTCCTTTCTGCAGTGTTCCTTGATTTCCCCCTCTTCCTCCACAGCTGGCTCGGCAGATAAGATGTGCAAAGTGAATGTGTTGTTTGGCCTAAAGGTTTGGTGTGACTTGCCCAAGACAACCCATTAGTCAGGAGTAAACCCAGGGACTTTTGCTGCCCAGTTGTGTGTTTTAACCGCTCCATCTCACTCCCCAGGACACTTGGATCCTGCTGGAAGTGCAGCAGATGGAGCCAGGCGGCAGGTCCAGCTCCAGCTGGCTGGCAGGGAAAGGGCAAAGCAGCAGCACCAGTGACCTTGCTGATTTATTCATTAGACAGTGCTTAGAAGAAGGGGAGGATTGATTTGTCTGTCAAATGCAACACCAAACCATGTGGCCTGCAAGGGGAGGACTAATTGTGCCGCTGACACAGAGGCCAGTACTGACTCACACAGTCAAGCACCTTTTTATTATATTTTCCTGCTAGTCAGCCCTTCTTCTTTTCATCTGTCCTATTATCTTGGACAATTTATTGATGCAAAGCCAAATTTAAGTGGTTATTTTGCCTGTGAAAAAGAGGAAAAAATGTCTAAACTGAGTCCACTGAGGCGTTGGATCAGTCTCTGCATTATGGTTATTTGGAACCAGTTTGAAGCCGTCTGGCTGTACAAGCCACAGTAGCACCTCTATGGTAGCAAAATGCCTTCAAGAAGCTGAGTCCCTTGTTCAAAAGCACTTTGTGGGCTCTTAAGAAAAGTGCCCCAAGGCATTCAGGATGTAGGATCTTGATTCTTGAATCCAAGGGATTCTTGAAAGCACCAAACTGCCTGCTTGCCTTTGAAATTAGTGCCAGAACTGCTTTTTTTTTTTAAAAAAAAAAAAAACAAACAAAGAAAACCAAACCCAAAACAAAAAAAAAAACAAAAACCAAAGAAAACTTTCTGTAAGTACAATGTGATCGCTCTGAGGCTGCCATTCTTGAAGACAGGCAAGGGCCAAATTTAAATAGGCTGCTTTGCGTACAAGTAGTGGTACTGTTGGGGTAGCTCTTGACAGGCAGCACAAGTTTTGTGAGCTGCTCAGGTACTGTCAAGCCTAAATTAGCATGGTGCTGAGTTAACATGTGCCTGGCTGGGATACAACATGGGGCAAATGTGAGCTTTTCGCCCGTGATACATCATAACTGCAACTACCACTGCTCCCCTGAACTGCCAAGCAAGTTGCTCTTCATCCTCATCTTTGCAAGAAAGATACAGCATTATCCTTCCTAAAGACAAATGACCAGTCAGGCACTCAGTGAGGTCGGCCTTCTTTTTTCAGACTGTTTTATTATCTGGTTTGGCAGCTTCACCTGCACTCCAGCAGAAGGCTTTGGCCTGTTCCCCATAGAGCTGGAGAGATTCCAGTTCATGTGGGATACTTTCAGAGACTTCAGATTTTGTTCAGTCCTGGATGGCTCCTGCTAATGGTTCCTAATCCAGGCCTGGCTGGCAGTCTTTAAGGGTCAGTACAGTCATTTGGAAGATTTCCAATGACTGCAATGGGTGCTGAGTCGAGCCTGCACCGAGGGCACAGGGAAGAATTCATTGTCTTTACTAATTTGGTTCTCAGATTCTCCCCCACTGCTCTGCTAAATGGACCTCAACCCTGATCTTGAAGCAAGCACCTTGCAGAAATTTACACCCCTACAGGAATCAAATAGCTCCTCCTTTCACTTCAGCCTCTCCTTTCCGTGCAATTTCTGTTCCTCCTCCACAATTTTTGGAGGCCATTTATCCTCTAGTTGCAAAGTGTGCCTCCCCCTCCCCTACTTTAGCTCCTTGCTGTCATCAGGCTGTTGAACATGATTCCGTCCTGTGTTGCAAAAATAATAACTTTTTAATTATGTAAAGGAAAGGGGGTTGTAAAAGCCCTTCAAAGCCCAGTGTCTCTGAATCCTGCTGCAAAGCAAAAGCAATGTGAGCCTGGCAGTGTGTTTATGTGTTCACAGGGAGCTGTTCCTTTAAGCCACGTATTACACCCTCCACCAGTGTTTAGTCATGAACGAAAATGCCAGCTGAGAGTTTCCTGGGCTGTTTTGAAAGCAGAGAGGGATTAATTTGAGCAAGAACTGAATGCCTTCTTCCCAGCTCCTTTCATCCCCACGGAGATAAATTAGGGATACTCTCAGCATGAGGGCAACACAGTTGGAAAGCCAACTGTTCTGCAGAGCGATTTCAGAAAATCTTGTGGATTTGGCAGAGAGGACATCAGTAAAAGTAGCCAACTACCTCCCAAAGGGTAAACCCCACCCTGGATCAGAGAAATGCTTCTTGCAGTTTGATTTGGTGCTTTCTGTCTCGCTACGGTGCTTTTAGGACTTTACAGGGAGTAAGTTGAGTCCCTTGATTCATTAGTCATTCTTAAGACTTCCTTTTTGCTGTGATGCCCTGTGAAACAATAATAGCAAGGGCCTGTGAGAGTTCCATTGTCTCTTATTCATACTGCCTGGTTTACAGATAGTCACTAAATAGGATGCTTGCTAATAGATGCCATCTTGTGCCTTTTGTTCTTTTAGCTGTGCCCTGCTTCTTCTCCCTTCATAGTTCCTACCCAAAGCATCTATAAGAGAGTAATATCCTGCACTTGTATAGCACCTAGCCATCACAAAGAAGCTTTGGGGGCAGCAGTGTAGCCTGCCATGGGACGCTGATCCTCTCTTGTGTCCCAGGATGTATGTTCCACTGGGCTGAGTTACTCTACAGGGTTTTTTTTCCCTCCTAAAAAAATCTGCCTCTACCTGGGGCCTGATATATGACCCCTTGGGATGTGCTGTAATGTAAGAGATGGGAGTTTAAGGGCCAATTGCTATACAAGTCTTTTGGATGAGAAAACCTTATTACCTGAGCCATTCAGATAATACAGGGACAGATACAGCGGCAGATCTGGGATCTCCAGTTGCTGGGTCACATGCATTATACTAGATCACACTTTCTGTTGTGAGGTTGAGGAGGAGAAACTCCAGGCTTGGATACTTGCCTGGATTTCTCTGGGTGACTGCTCAAAGGGGAAATCCTTCATGATCACATGTTCTCCTAATTCTCTGCACCTAAGCTGTGATGAAGTTGAAAAAGCTACAGGAATACAACTTTCCTGCCAGCCTTGGTAAGGCTGGGGTGAGAAAGCTCAGGAATGGGTGAGCCTGAAGAACAGACAGGCCTGGCAAAAAAACCCAGGCAGACTTGAGTTTTTGGCATGAAGGATTGTGGGAAAGGTGAAAGGGAGGTGGGATGTTGAGGGAAAGGCAGGAGGAATCTGAAGATTTCTATCCCAGGTCTGTACCTACCTTGAAAGGCAAAGTTGGATCGGTGTTTTCAACCTGCTTTGCCTCAGTTTCCTATTTGTAAGATACGGTGAGTGATTCTGAGCTATCATATGGATGCAGTTATGCCTGGGAGGACCAGTATCTGCAGAGTATTGTGGTCCTTAGTGTGAAAGAAGAGCAAAATCTTCTTCATTGATACTGCACTGTACTAGTCAGCAAACAGCTGTGTTCAACTTCGGAAGTCTTCCTACCCCAAGAGAGACCCATGATTAAATCCTTGTCCACCATCCTGAGGACAAGAGGACCCTGGAGGTTAGGCAGTATCTTTCCCTGGCGGAGCTGTGTGCTGTAAGCCTGTGTTAGCAGTTCATTTACATATTACACACTGCTGCAGGCCTTACCGCAAGCCTAAGAATCAGTCAGAGCAGTGATGCATTCAGCTGTCATGCTGGGATTCAAATCCTTTACAAGTCAGTTCATCTCTTGATCTTGAAAAGACAAAAGTAATGAACCTCTTGAAAGAAGGTTGCTGTTTGTCCTGTTGTACTACCACATTGTTTGGACACCAGTTAGAGGAGGCTAGAGTCAAAGCAAAAAACTGTTGAATGAATAAATCGGCTTAGAGAGCTTTGTAGCGATTTATTCTGCTCTTTGGTCCTTTGGGCTTGTGTGCAGCTCATAAACGAGCTTATTATTCTATCATGATTCATAGCTTTGTGGCAGAAGCAGAGGGTATATGTGCCGCCAGGGAAGACAGAGAGGCTGGAGATGGAGTATTTGAAGTGGAGATCAGGCAGAGGTCACACTGGAACGTGGAAGAAGAGGGAGAAGAAGGGGCTGTCCCTGCAGCCAGCCAGTGAACGACAGGGCTGATGGATTGCTGTGTGTGCAACGCAGCCGGTGCGGGAGATGACCCTCCGTGATCAAGGCTTAATTTTGTCACTGCTCTTTGGCATTAATTTTAGTGATTTCAGAGATCTCCTAGTGACAGGAAAATGCTTTATAGATCTCCTACTGATAAGAAGCTTTGCGATGAGTTACATACAGGCTGTCTTGAGGGAGGCTTCAACCCTACCATCCGTATCCTGGGACTTCTCTATTCTACTTCCCTCTTCACAACAGCAATTTCAGCCTTTCTTCACATCAGTGGCAGTTTCTTACTGGGATGTTCTGCCCTAGCGTGCACCAAGGCATCTTAGAAGTCCCTTGTGCTCCCCTCAGCATATATGACATGGTGTCCTACTTACAGTGCTGCACAGCTGGTTTATGCATGTTGGGGGCCCCTCTGTCACTGGAGATTAATCCTGCAAACAGAAATCAGCAGGCAACTTGAGATGGGGCTTCAAGATGTCCCAGCCCATCATCCGTGTGTCTGATCTAATCTGTCAGTCAGTCTCCTTGGCAAGGGAGTGACAGCATGAGCCAGGCTGCTTAGCCAGATGCTGTGGTATGTTTGGTATTTCAGAGCTGTCAAGGAAAAAAGGAGATGCTCCGGCCTTTAGCACCTCCCTTTGTTTTCCAGCGAGAGGCTGAACTGTGTCTGAAGGGATGGTGCACAGCTCCGTGTGCAGGGAACGAGCAGGTGGGCTTTGTTCTCTGCACCCAGGTCAGAGGAGCCCAATACATGCTGCCCATATCTAGTCTCTGTGCTCAGTGATGCCCTTTGTTTTTGCAGAGACCTCCTCAGCAAAAACATCTTGGCAGAACCTGACAGCTGCCAGTGCAGCTGTGGATGTGTTTTCTCTGCCATGACCTTGGGAGGCCTCATTTGCACATCCTTCTCTCTAGAATCACGGTGGGACTCTGGTCTTGTTTGCTTTTACTTTGGACGAATGCAAGGATTACTCTGCTGAGGTTATTTGCCCACAGTGGCACAAGACACACGAGCATGAGAGAACAGCCCTTCTCACGGTGTTCACAGAGGCACTGTCCTGTAATTCCTCAAAAACATTTTTCATGAAAGACTCAGACTCTGGCAGTGCATTAGTTCATCATACTGGGCAATGAGGTGCAGATCCTGTTCTGTACGTGTGTATGTCGTTGAAGTCTGGATTCATCCCATCCAAGCTGGGGAATGCAAATAAACTGCGAGCGCAGTCATGTATGTTGGTGATGGTATCGCAGTCTGGTAGCACACAGTCACTGCACTCAGGGAGTGAGAGAAATCAGCTCATCTAAGGCCACTCGCCTTCTGGCCATGCCCCCCTCTCTTGCTGGTTATAAAATGAGCTTGGGATCATAGAATCATAGAATACCAGGTTGGAAGGGACCTCAAGGATCATCTGGTCCAACCTTTCTAGGCAAGAGCACAATCTAGACGAGATGGCCCAGCACCATGTCCAGCTGAGTCTTAAATGTGTTCAGCGTAGCGGAGTCAACCACTTCCCTGGGGAGATTATTCCAATGATTGACTGTTCTCATTGTGAAAAATTTCCCTCTCGTGTCCAATTGGAATCTCCCTGGGAGTAACTTGTACCCATTACCCCTTGTCCTCACCATGTGACTCCTTGTAAAAAGGGATGACTATTTTCCTGTACTCCCTTGGGTGTTTAAGGTAATAGAGGTAAATGTAGGTCTCTGACCCTAGATAGGAGCCCTTTCTGAATTGTATCAAGAGGCAAATCATTCACTGTGACACTGTGGCTCTTTGTTGTAGCTCCTGGTGCAGCGAGGTGATGGGCAGACACAGTGCACAGACTCGTGAGGGTTTGTGCAAGTAGTTTAGAGATACAGGTGAATTTGAGAGCACTTTGTTTGCCTTAGCCTACATAAGAGCAACTGCACTATGTGAGATCAAATGTCTATCCAGCCAAGTTTTCTGTCTCCTGTGGTGTTAAATAGTGGATACCTGAGGTAGAATGTAGGAACAGCGCAAGCATCTAGTGACACCTCCTTAATACGCTCTCTCCACCTCCAGAGATTTATGACTTTCCTAGCCAAATGTAATTTCATTACATTCAGTAGCTCTAGATGGGGTTTTCTCCCTTGAATTTGTGCAGTCGCTTTTTCAGCTTACGAGAATTTATAGCATTCAGCCCCCTGAAGCAAGGAGTTCCACTGCTCAAACCCTGTTGGTGTCCAAAACACAAGATTTCGTGTTGGCGTCACTAGTAAAGCAAACCTAATAACTCAAAGAGCTGGAGGTCCCTGTGTGGATATCATTGATGCTTCTGAAAACTGAATGGGTTTCAGTGGAAGTGTGAGTCAGCACAGTGTTGCCTGTAGCTTAGAAATATTTTCAAGACTCCTCGCACAAATATTTCTTCTAAAAACCAGGCTCTGGTTTGTATCTGCCTGTTCTCCAGGACTTTGGGAGTTCCCTGAAAGTGGATCTGCAGACAGGCATTTCTTCAGATCAGCTGGGAAACGGTAAGGCTAGGAAAGAGAGTAAGTTTCTTTTTCTCCTTCACATCGGGTTACAGTTACATGCAATAGTGCAATCGCAGGTGTCTCCTACTTATGCAAGGTGCAGGTTGTGTTCGACAGCCTCCACTACCTGTGTAGTGCTATCGCAATATTGGTGTAGAAAAGCCAGACGTTGATTGTGTGTTTGATTGGCTCCCTTTGCCTGGTACTGAGGAGAGTATGACACTCTCTTTTTGCTGGGAAAAGACTCTGAATGGGAGAAGCTTGCAATAGGACAACAGCAAGGGAGAGCACAGAGTGGCAGAGTGATTTGGTGGTGTAGAGAAATGTAAATAAAGGTTCTGCTGATTCCACGGGAGCGCTCAGCAGTCTCGTCAATCCCTCTGACCCACAATGCTAACACCCAAGCTGAAAAAAGTGCATTTACATTTCAAAGAGAGGTAGGAGGTGTACAGGATGAGGCAGCTTATTCATTTGGTGATCCTAGGAGTAGGTTAAAGAGACAAGGACTGACTCCTTTTCTTCTGCACTTCAGTCACATGTGCAAACCATGAGACTGTGCTTTCAGGAATAGTTGGGAGCAAGAGGTCTCCATCAGGGAGACAACTCCAATTCAGGGTGCACACAGACTGATGTCGCTTTGTCAGAGCTGCACCTGCTTATGCCAGCTCTGAGGGTGGCTGAGGGCCAGGCAGCACTTGGGTAATCAGCTGGGAAATAAGGAAGTGACTTTGATTAAAGCTGAGAGACAACATGTGGGGGAACAGTAGGAGGAACCACTCTGAGCCAGTGGAAGGGAAATCTACTGGAAAAGGATTCTGTTGTTTGAATGGATGAAGTAATAAGATAAGAAAGGCTCAGAGAAGGCTGCAGATCCTTGGGAAATGTGATGGTTTGGGACAGCAGCAGGAGAACAGCCAAATTCTCCTGTCATCACATTTCAGACCCACTATGGGCAAGTGGCACAGCAGCTTTTGGAAAGAATGACAGAATACTAAAACCTGAAGACTTTTCCTAGCAGCATGCCTCTGTGCTTAGGGGGACACGGAGAATAAATTGAGGGGTCTGATCCTGGGATGTGCCGGCCACCTTCTGTTGTATGCCAAAAGTTCAGGATTTGGTCCTGTGCTGTATAGTATACATTGTGAAAAGCTTATGCTGGGTTATTGCTGTGGGTGAGTCTCTGGGATCCTGCAGGGAGTTGGCAGCTAGGGGACTCAAAGGGGACAGTGACATCGTGTGGGTGGTGGAGACAGAGCTAATTGGGAACACTTCGATGGTGTCTATGCAGCAGGTCAGGCTCTGGGATCATGAAATCTCCAAACCTGTGAATTTGTTTCACAGGCCTGCCTTACACCGTTTCAGGACATGGGCAGGGGTGCGTGTGTTTGCATTGGTGTGTCTATCAGAAAATACTGCAGGAGCATGCTCGTTGGGGTGGCTGCTCTCTAGCAGCTCCAGAACTGCACGTGCAGTTTGCATGATATGAAACGGGTGGGATCAGCAGAGCATGGTGGACTTTGCTGCACCCCATCACCATTTTTCTATTAGCTTTGCTGTGTAGCCTCCTGAAAGGAAAAAAAATTTTTCTTAAGAGCTTATTGGCTATAAATTTGACCCCCCGAAACAAGCTTGTTTGTTCTTTTAGTGAAGTACATTCCCTCCGGTTGCTGAGATGTATGTACGATGGCAGATGAGCAGTGGGTGAAGCAGGAAACTGAATGAACAGAGAGAACAGTCACCTAACCTTCCTCTTGTCCTGGGGGTGCGACTTGTTAAAGCCATTAGATTTAGACAGGAGGGAGTATGGGGGGTTGTGTGTGTGTGTGTGTGTGGAAAGGGGGTGGGCGGGAACACAAACTGCATTAGAGCTTTGAGCAAACCATTTGAGACCCTATATGATTGAGTCACTCTGAAGGGAGGTAGAGTCTGTCACACATACCCACTGTAATGAGTATGAACAAACCCAGAACAGCTGGCTGTAGCATATGGAGCACACAGAAGGGAACAAAGCTGAAATAATTCCCTTTCCTCTGCTCTTTGCTTATCCTGGCCCTGATTCAGGAGTGCACTGGGGACCATGCTCATCTTTAGGCCTGAACTTTAGGTCCCAGTGATTTCCATGATAACGAGTTTCAATTTTACTATTGATTTAATGAGCTTTCTGTGCAGGTAAGCACCTGCCTGAGTGCAGTTGGGGTACAGCATCCCTTAATCACAGACTCTGCAAGGGCTCTGGCTCCCCAGTGACCAGCACTGGCTCCTCTGTGGAGCTCAGGTGGGAGTCCAGCATGCACCCTTGCTCCTGGATAGGAGCTGAGGCTGTGGATAGGCCTTCATGAAGAAGGCAAGGAAGAAACACAGGATGGAGTCATCTTGTCACTCACAGTTAGCTAATGGGCCACTTCCTGGGCTATGGTGTTTTTACTTTTCCTTAGAGTTGATCAGGTTTTTGATTTAGAAATCAAACAGTTTCCTTCATCTGCATGCTGCACATGTGGGAATAGCTGGTCCAGGAAACTCAGAGGTGGCAGGTTTGCTTGAGCCTTCAGAGAGAATTTGGTAGAGCTTTTCTACTCTTTTCCACTTTTTTTCCAGCTCCATCAGGAGACGCAGGGACAGAAGAGCACAAGCAGATAATCATGCCCCATTGCCAGTATTTCTGTAGCAGAGCAATGACAGAAGGAATGAATTGTGGCATAAGCAACATATATGTGTGTATGAAAAATGTGAACATGGCATAAGCAATCTCACCCACCATTTCTGGGTTTAATGCCCAAGAGAGGATAATTATCAGCTGCTCTTGCACAGGGATGCAATGGTGGAATTGGGGAGAGTCTGTCAGAAACCAGTAAGAGGAGCAGAAGAATTCACAGGCAAGCTGCTTACTCCTTGTTAAAAGTCCCTTTGTGTGTGTGCACATAAGCATGTATGTGTATGGGTTTTGCACTTGCCTCAGCATTTTTGGGTGGGCTGTGAAGCAAATTTCCTGCACCTCCTGCTATGCAAAAGCTGGCCTGAACATTTGTTACGTTAGTAAAATGCATCTTTGTGGTACCCTTTAAGCAACTGCCTCATTTTAGATAAAAATCTATTTGTGATTTTTAGGGCTCTTCCAATTTATTGGTTCCTCTGATATCCTAAACCTATTAGTTCTCAACCCATCCACAAAATCTTCCAGAGAAACAGGATCGACAAGACCTGAATGTCTAATTGAAAAAAAAAAAAGGTAATAAAAAAACCTGAGCAGGAATGAAAACAAATTAAAAAATCAACAAAACAAAACCCAGACCAAAGGTTTCAGGCTCTACTTTGTATGCCATAAGAAGGGGGTATAAAAGTAGAGCTGTTTTCTTTGTTTTTTTTTTTTTTTCCTCTGCACCTCCCTTTTAAACAGAGCATACCTAATCAATCAAGCTCCCAGTGGATGGACTGGGATTGTACCTGTAAGCAGCTTGTGAGCCGACGGGGCAGCACCCACTGGAGAAGCAGCCTGAAGTGAGTCAGAGCAGCTGTATCGCATGGTCATTTATAGCTAGTAAGTGCTGCTGTTTGGGATCCTGTGGCCCCTAGCTCTCTTTCTGCTGTTGTTGAGCAAAGGCTAAAAGATAGGAGAAGAAACAGGGAACCTGGAACAGGAAAGAATTTTTCAGCAAACCTGAGCATTGACATTACAACATATTTCCCAGCTCATAGGCAGAAGCAAAGCCTTGCTATTACCTGCTATTCTCAAAGGTGCATTTT
Source organism: Theristicus caerulescens (assembly GCA_020745775.1). Lineage (NCBI taxonomy): Eukaryota > Metazoa > Chordata > Aves > Pelecaniformes > Threskiornithidae > Theristicus > Theristicus caerulescens. The sequence continues at coordinate 28,754,700 of CM036566.1, read as the reverse complement.
GTCTCTATTTAAATAGTCATTCTATACCAGTTTTTTTAATAATCTCCAGAAGACTTTAATGTTAACATTAAAAAGATAATGAAAACAGGCAAACAGACAAATCATGATGCTCAGTGCTCTGCTTCCTCATTGATAAAACATGAGAGCAGCTCCACCCCTGCAAGGTATTGACTTTCCAGACTGCTAGTCATTTATGTTTTTATTTATGAAAAGGAGAAAAAATGAGTTTCCATCACAGCACCTAAGCATAATAGAAAGGGAAAGCTTTCATGCGTTCTGCATGGGGCTGTGCTGTCAGGCTGTGCAAGTGGGTAATAACACGCTTGCTTTCGTTACAGCCCAAAACCTGCCTTCCAGTTTGATCACAGAGCTCAAAAATATGTTTGCATTTGATAATATCCCTGTTCTGCTCAACCACAACTTTCTGCTTTGTACTTTTTTCCCCTTTGCAATGTTTTTTGGGGTAGTGCAGCCCTGTCCCTGTCAGTGCTGCTTGCATTGTTCCTGTTAATAATTATCTGTATTACAGTAGTTATTAGAGGCCCCAACTGTTACAGGCTCAGTGCATGTAAGAGACAATCTCTGCCTGAGGAGCTTAAGGTCTAAATAGGCAAGGCAGATAGTGGAAGTGTTATCAGTCTTATTTTTACAGAGAGCTTAAATGACCTGCCGAAGGTCACACAGGGAGTCTGTGGTGGAATCATGACTGGAATACAGATTTCCCAGGCTTTATCTAAGCATCTAACCCAGGTTCCTTGTTAAGGAAGGCAGTTGTGAGAATGCTGCCTGTGTATGTGTAAGTCTGGGTGCAATTTTGGGTTGTGTACTGGATTTGCACATGCCCTCCTGGTGCAAGCGTGTCTGAGGAGCTTCGGGTGCTACAATAAATGCACAGCTAGCAAATAGCAGCTACAAGATGCATGCTGACCTGGAATGCACATCTCTAAGTAGTTCAAGGACAGAGCCTTCAACAAGGTGGCAGATGTTAGCGTTCTCATTTAAGCCTTCACTATTTTTGACTGTGTTACAAAAATATGTGCAATACTCGTGAAATATAAAGGATGATCATCGATCTAATTTTGGGCTGGTGAAGAGTATAGTCTTGTGGCTCGTGTGCCTAATTGTATGGGCCTTGATGTTCAGAAGCAGGTAAGCTAAGAACCTCAAGCTTTGCAAGAAAGCCAATGTTTTAAAGTGTTATTACAACATTTAAAGTGTTATGACAAAATACACGCTTTTAAGACTGTGAAGTGTACCAGTTCACGTGTGATGGGAACCATGTGAGTGCTGAAAGTAGTGTCCACCTAGAAAAGTAACTGTCCTACAGAGCTTCCTTCTGCCAGAATGATCTATGAAGGACTGGAAAAAATGGTGATCCTTCCTCTAATTCCCTTTTGCCGGGTCAGGAAAGTTCCCTGGACTGTGTCTCTGCTGTATCTGAGGGTGTGGAAACAGCTTCTCTTGAGCTGAAAACCTGTGCTATGTAGAGGTCCTCTTTTTCTGTGTTTGGCTGAAGGCACGCTGTATAATAGTTTTGACTATCATTTCTTGGAAACTAGATACAGGTGGGACTCTTAATATCACAGAATTAGCACAACCACCTTTCCTAGCTAATTGTTTTAAATGACTTTTTAAAAAGCTACTATTTTCCTTAACATTTCTAGTCTACTTTTCCATTGCCTGCAAGTACAAAATTCAATTTTCTTAAGTGTCAATTTTTGTCTAAAATATAATACTTATTAGCAGTTTCAATGCATTTCAATGTATCTTTGTTTTTTTAAATTATTTCACAAAACTCTTTACACGTATAATTGAAATTGACTTTAATTTGAAACTCAGCCTTAACAGAGTCAACATTTCTGCAATCTGTCTTAGCTTGTTTCTCAAGGAAAATGTTATTTCTATTGCTGCAAAGGGAAGGAAGGGACATGATGTATGCTGCAAGAATTAGGAGGCTCAAGACCCAGAGTTTAAAGAACTTTGGCCAGTTGTGACTTTAGGATTTCTGAAGCCTGCGCTCATGTTACCAACTCTCTCAGTATGTGCTGTAGTCAGGGTACAGCTCCACAAAGATTTTTGAGAAATTTTGGCCTTTGAGTAATATTTGTGGTTTCCTGAGAAGTCAATGTTTTTTTTCAGTGTCTGAATTGGATTAAGGCAGTTTAGTTAATTGAAATGTGAAGGCAGACATTTGAGAGCTAATGTGTATTGCTGAATGCAATTTCTTTCATTTTTTTTTTTTCTGGATACAATGTGTTCTTAGATTAAAGTTGCATTTATGGTCAAATAATTTCTCTTCAACTCCCTTTTGTAACTTACCTTTCAATTAATGTGTTTTGCCATTGTTTTAATTTTAAAGCTCTATCATTAAAAAGCTTTTAGCACACTGTGAAAGGACCGTAAGTGGCGTGGAGTACTGAAAGTGCCTCCCCATGTTTGTTAGCCTGAAAGAGCTTAAAAATTGCTACTGAACAATCTGATCCTCTTCCCCTGCACCAAAGTCACTTCCAGTAGCTTAAGAACATTAAAAAAAATCTTTTCAAATGTAGTGTATAGAAGTGCCCTGTAGGAATACCGGGACGCTTTTGGAGACGAGTCAAAAAGATTTAAAACTTTGCAACGGAGCCTCCTTCATCAAAGGATGATATATCCATAGTATACTTGCTATATGATATATTCTTATATTCCATTAGCCTTGGGAAATACAACTCCATATACAAATGAACATGAACATTACCAATTACAAGTGGAGACACTTTGCCGATATTGAAATAACTTCATTACAGTAAATCTTTAACTCTTAAAAATATTCCAAATGACATTTCACCGCTGCTTTCAAAGTAATCAAGAAGACAATGGGTTGCTTCCTTTTCAGCTTTGTAGATATAAATGATTATTGGAAATATTTTTTTATTTCCAAAGGTTGTAGCATCAGAGACAGCAAAATAAAATTGTTGTTCTCCAGGAGGTCTTTATTTCCTGTACTGAAAAAGAAGTTAATATATTTTTGTCAATAAACAAAGATTTTGCCTTATGAAGATGCAGCATTTTAGCTATGGGTTAATCTTGTAGAAACAATGTTATTTAATTTGCTGCTGCATTCAAGAGATCTGTGCAGACAACTAGTGTTGCTGTGTGTCTTTGTGGTTTCACAGAAGCCACTTTGTTACTTTCTGTATTTCCAACCAGTAACTCTTTTCAGAAATATTGTTCTTCGAAGCTATTCTGTAGTAACCTTTACAATTTTTTGTTTGCATGGTGTCTTGCATCGGACAATCCACCATGAGCAACTGAGAAACAAGTTCTGCAAAACCCATTGTGAGTCTTCTGACAATTATAGCTACCTTCAGCGATTCACAGAAAATCATTTCTCCACTCATCTTGGAAAATACTAAATCTTCAGGAGGTGTATCTTGAATTATTGCTATAGTGCTGCCATTGCCATTGAGGTTGTTACCTGACCACGAAAAAATAAGTAAATAATTCTTAGACTAATTTTTTATCGCTTTTTTTTTTTTTTTTTTTTAAATTCTGTATCATTCTGGTTTGTGGGCCAGCAACCCTCTGGATACTGGGACTCGGGATTTAAGCCATCATAAATATAGGGGGAAAAATAATCTTTAGAGATCGACAGGCTCAGAAAATATGATAATCCAAGTGAAGTTCTCTTTTAAAAATAGCTGTAGTCTGCCCGCTTGCCTTTTGGATCCTAGTGACAGTTGAGACCATTTCTGTATGAAATTTATAAAGATGTTTAGGGTCCATTGGTCTTGAAGATGCTATACAAGTATGAACTACTGCTGTTTGAGATCACTTATCCAACACTCGATCTCAAATAACAAGGTAGTCTGGGGAAATGAAGCAGCCTTTGTAAGACAGCCTGAATCACTCCGGACTGTTTCTGGGGGAGTGAGCATTTGAAGTACCTTTCTCAGTCAGTTCCAGTCCTTCAACTCATACTCATTGATTTTCTCCATTCTCAAGCTCTAGCCTTGCTGCAGGATCAGAGGGAGAGCCTGTGCTTGCTTTTGAGGAAATCTTCATCTCTTTTGTCCCCAGAAACTCTTGTCCGTTTCTTGTCCTGAGCTGTAAGGGAGCTCATTATTTCTGCTGTGCTGCTGGCAGTTCTCCCGCAGCTGGGAACAGGCAGGCATCCCAGCACAGGCAAGCCCCGAAGGGGATGGAGTTTTCTTCCACGCATAGGATACTGAAACTGGGCAAATATTGTCACAGTGCTCTGGGGCAGCTTCCACTTAAAAAGTCTGAGGGCCTTACCAGAAAGATCTGCTACCATATTTCAAGCCCCTATTTTGCACACGGTAGCATTAAATCTTTGCAATAAAATGAAATAATACTCACTGTGGTAGTTGTTTGCTTTTCGTATTACCTTGGTACACTCCTGCGGAATTGTTCTTCCTGGCCTTCCTTTCCCTTAACTGGGTTACAGAGCTAAGAACAGAGCTCTGGGGTAATATCAAGCAAAGCCACCTCCATGGCTCCCATTTCTGGTCTGCAGTCTGGTGCAGGCTTCAGACAACAATTAAAAAGGTTTTTCTTTCTCTCAATGGAAATGTGTGCATGATTTTTGTTAAAAGTTTAGATTTGTTCAGGTTGAACTCTCAACTGAAAAAAGGTTTAATCAGCAGATATGCTGCTTAGTGGCTTTTTTGGCAGTATTTTCTTTGATTCGATCTTCTTTCTCTAGTGATAAATGAATGAAAAAAGGATGTTTTCTCAAAGAAGGGATGCTGGGCTACTCTTTGCACTGGGATTAGCTGGAGGGAGTGAAAATGTGCCCTGTGGTGTCTGTGCATTTCTACTATATTGGAAAAATGTATCAAATGTGCACTGGATTTCAAAGTGTTTTGTAATCCAGGCAAAACATCTATAAGTCCAAATGTGTCATTATTAAAAAAAAAAGAACAAAGTAAAGGGAAATGTAGGCTGAGAGTTTAGACTTTGGAAATCTCCCAAGGGAAATAGTTTAAAACCTGTTTTGGGGGTTCTAGAGTGAACAAGATATACTGGTAAAATTCAGAATTTGTTATCATTAAGTCACTTATAGCTTAAACAATATTCTGAGAAAGAATCAGTCACTCAAACATGCCTGAGTAATAAATATTGTCTGGGTATATACCAATACTTCAATTCTCCATGTCATAAGTTGGACTCCTGAGGGGTTTTGTTCATTTGTTTTGTGGAGGTGCTGGAAACCTGCAGCTTCCACTGAATTCGACAGGTCTCGAATGAGGTCCCTGGTGAGCTGACAAAAGAGAACAAGGATAGTTGAAACATTTTCCATCTCAGCCTTGCCGAAGGTGCTGGTTCTGGTGCATGTAGGTGTCAGTTGTATTTCTGTCTTATTGGCAGTGTTTAAAATCGAGACCCAGGCCCAGAGCAGCTGCTGCTGCTGCAAGTCAGAAGTTGGGAAGAGCGGGATTCATTGATAAAGCTGCTTTTTGCCTGGCTCTGGTCCCTCACCCTCACAAGTATTAAAAGTTAACCAAACTTATCTCACAACAGAAAGATGATAAACAGCCAAGACTGCCCCTGAATTATGGGCTGGTTGCAATGGAAAGCAGATGTGCAAACCCCTCCTAGAACAAGGGGCTGCCAGTGGGCACCCACTGGAATGTTAAGAGGGAAAGAGAGGACAATTTTCTTGCTGATGAAATGCTGCTTTGCTCAAGGGACCATATTATTGCTGTTATTCATTATTTATGCACTGCCGAAGGTGTGCACAGTGCTTTATAGTGCAATAAAAAACAATGACTGGTGTCCAGTCCCTTGGGGTGTTGCACTGCTGCTGAAGTATGGCAAAGGGGCAAGATGAAGGGGTTGCTTCTCCCTCCGTGATGATGCAGAGGTTTGTTATTGTTACAGGGTGTCCTCTTCGGTCCACTTGGCTGGGGATGTTAGGGTAGCTTTGTCACCATTTTGCACAATTGTCTATGATCGTGTTTGCAAGGGCATGTACCCTGTTTGATATGCATTTGGAGTCTGGCAGCAGTGGGAATGAGTGAACAATAAAAGTGCTGCTGTCACAGCCCCAGGTTTTTTTTGTTTTTACAGATTCCCAGCCATCTGCTGCCTCACCAGCTGCTCCCCGTGCAGCACAAAACTTATCTCCATTCAAGAACTCAGACCCTCAAGGAGGGCAGGGTGGTGGGCTTGAAGGTGCATAACTGACCTCCTGTGCACTGTCTGCAGGACACAGACCCAGACCTGGTGCCAAACTCCAGAGAGATGGGGAGTAAATGCAAGGAAAGGGTGGAAGAAGTGAAGTTTAAACACATGGCCAGTGACTTGTTCACTCCTTGCAAAATACTGGCCATAGAAATGTGCTGGCCTGGAGAGCAGTGGGAGGGGGGGCTGTGGGCCTGAGAAGATGCTAGGAGATGGCCCAGCCCCAGATTTGACACCTCCTTTAGCCATCATTAAATGGTCGACAGAAATGAGGAAAAGACATTCCCCTAAGGGCATGGAGAGGTTCGAGCTCTCTTGCTGTTGTGCTGCAGTCAGCCCTTTGCTGTGAGGTCAGTTTTGCTGTGGAAAGGGAGCCAAGTCTGGTGGCAACGTAATGGAGGCAGCGGGGAGAAAGCAGCAAGTTCTGCCTTAAGGGAGCTCAGCAGCTACCAGCATGTATAGGGGAATAGAGAGAGACACAGCTATTGGAGATTTGTGGGGCCAGAGGGCTCAAGAAGTCCTACTGCTAAAAAAGTGGCATGTATTATTACTCGCTTTATTTGAGGCACCAGATGAGAATTTGCTAATTTCATTAAATCTTATATTTATAATCCCCTTGGGATCAAGACAGCTAACCTGAATGCTCTCTAAACCTACCCCTCGATCTCTCCTGTGCCTGCTCCCCAGAAATGGGGGTGATGCCAGAGCAGGTGAGGGAAGAAAAGGCAGGTTGGCTGTGGGAACTGGGAAGGAGTGACCAGGTTCCCTCCACCGTTCCCAGAGAGCTCCTCTGCTTTGCGTGTGCCACTTCAGACCACTCAGAGCACCCTCCTCCCTCCTCATGCTTTTATGCATTTTCCAATTAAATTTCCTCCACGAGAAGGAAAGAGGCACTCTGAATCCATTAGCATTAGTAATTATGCAAACGCTTCAGGGAGTTGACTGCCCATCATTACATATAATTAATGTTTCTGGTTATGAATGGAGGGTTTGTTACTTTTTTCCCCCCCCTTTTGTGCTGGAATGGGGCGGGGTAGAGGTGCGGGGGGGGGGGTGATGTTACTGTATTTAATTTGCATAATCAGGAGGCCTGATTGGGTATGCATGAGGGTAGGGGCAGGGGGAGGGACCTTCTCTAGTATGTACTTTATTAAGCTGGCAGCAAATCTCAGGAGGGAGATGCAGAATGTAAAGTGAGGGTGAGTGCAGCACAGTGACTGCAGACAGCAGACTCAGATTTAGGTAGCACCACCAGCACAAAGCAGGAAAGGAGGTGCCCTTGGACTGGCATGGCTATGCACAGGTGTCCTATACCTGGACATGCTTATCCTGTCCTTTTGCTTTACTTGCCTGCTAGAAAGGACATGGGATTCTGCAGAGAGAATCTGTTCCTGGCTTTTATCTTGGGCAGCACACCGAGTCCACAATTTGCAACCTCCAAGGCATGTGACCACCATGTATTGCAGAGCTGGACCCCAGATACCTCAGATACCCCATAGAGCGCTGGGGGAACAGGCTTGGAACTGGCAGCAAGACTCAGCACAGCCTCCTCTTGTGCCCCATTTCTCAAAGCTGTGCGCAGAGATCTGGATCCGAGTATCTAAGGAGGCATTTTGATTCTCAGAGGGGCTGTGAGTGACATGTAGCAGGAGCTGTGGATGCTCAGTACCTCTGGAAAGCACGGGCTTTAGATGGGAAGCGTATCTGGATGGACTTGGCTGTCCATGTGAAAGCAGTCAGGGCAGACAGTGAAGTGGTCAAGTTTTAACTCAGGGCCATACTCCTGAGGAGGAAGAGTCAGACTTTAGCTTCTGCCTCAAACATTACAAAAGCCGGGGGTGGAAAGTTTCCTGTGCATATTCTAGCTAGAATGAATGCCCTGCAAAACCTCCCTGGAGATCACCCTGCTTCCTGATACATGTGAAAAAAATGCTTCCTATCCATTATAAAATATCTTCCTCATGTTCTTCCCATTTCCCAGTCACTATCTTTTCACTTTTTGTCTCTTCTGTACCTCTTCTCTCAGTTTCATTCCCCAAGACCTCCATTTCTCCTTGGTCTCCATCTCAAGCCTACCTTGTATCCTTTCCCACAATCTCTGGATGTAGGCAGTCCATCACTGGCCTCCAGACTTCCTTGGTTTTTAAGTGACAACTGCTGTGTTCCCTCCCTCCTCCACGGAAGGCATATAACCCTTGGTTTTGGCTGATCAAGGACTTATAGAAACAGATATCCAGTGAAGGGGATCTGGATCAGGGCCAAAAGATTCTGGAAACAATATATGCTCAATGGGATAATGCCCTGGGAGGGCACTGAAAGGACCCAAGCAAAGGAGAACACAGAGATCCTCAAAATAGAGGAAGATGAAGCTAAGGATACCATGGAGATGAGAAAAGCATCCATGCAGCAGAGATCAGATTGGCCAGAGAGTGTCTCAATCAAAAAAGAAAGAGGGACAGCAATTGCTTAGATGGAGTCTGGAGGTCCCGTGCTGTCTGGAATATTGTGTCCTCCTACTCTGTGGCTATCATTATTTTCTGTCTTGATTAGAATCCATTGTTTGCAATGCAGATACTGGAAATTGGATGGATCTCTTCTGGCATCTCCCTGTTCAGTTACCACGGGCAAGGTGTGAGCTTTCCCCAATGGTACAGGTATTTGTGGTGGCTCAGCAGAGGTTCCCAGAGTAGGGAGGGAGAAAATCGGCTTTATTTCCCACCCTGTTATCCCCTCAGCTTGTAGAAATGTGAGACAGATTTCCAACACAAATTCCAGTAACCCTTAGAAGAGGTGAGGAGCAGGACACACACAAAAGAAAGAAACAATCCAGAAAAAATAATGTGTTTCTGTTTATGTGTTTGTATGTGTGTGTTTGTTTTTAAAGCAGAAGAAAATTCTGTGTGTGTGTTTGTGTATATGTTTTTAAAGGAGCAGAAAAGTGGGGAAAACTTGAAACATGAAACTTTCAAAAAACCCCTCAGACTCTTGATAGTGGGGCATTATGAGAGGACACCAATTTTGCTCTAAAGATTGGCTTTTGGTACAAGAAACTTGAGGCGGTACTGGATTCTGTTCTTGTCAAGGTTTTGTTTTCTCTGACTTGAAGCTGCTTTGGAGATTTGTAGTTCTGAGGTTCATGTTCAGTATTTTGTAAAGCATTTGTACACTTGGCCTGCTGCTAGGGAAAACCACTGGGGAAGACTTTCAGTAAGTAGAAGCACCTGTAAAATCTCCAATGTACAGAAAACCAAGAGATCTGATTTGCTTAGACCAAGAACTTCTCTTAAGGATGGGAAAGGTCCCAATACTGATCAGGAAGGCGGTCTCTCAAGGGTTGGGTGAAATCCCAGAAGGCACTTGCTAGAAAGAGAGTGGAGGTCTTGGGGAATTATGTGATGAATAACTGCTGTAAAATCATAGCAGCAAGTGATGGTGCTCTCTTATGTGGTAGGGAGGAAGCTTTCTGGCTGTGAAATGGGAAGATGTCAATAGTGCTGCTTTGTTTTTGCTTTCTGTGACATTCATCCCACAACAAAACATGCCACTGAGGCACCAGGACAGCAGTGAGAGGCTAGCGCTACTGGCAAGGGGAAGGAGGAGCTGTCGAGGAAGTAATCACCCATGGGAAACAAGGTGGGCCCAGCCTCTTGAGATGGTCCATTGGCCCAAGCCTGGGTTTATGTTCCCTGATGTCAAGTCTGCTAACTGTGCCATGCTGGACAAAGCTATGCTGTATTCTTAGAGGAGACAAGGTGAAGACTTTGCTGTCCCCCAGAGCCAGTACTGAGGGTCAGGAGGGCTAAAAGAAAGGAAGAGGGAAACAATTGTCAAAGCAGGAGAGAGACTGTGATGAGAACAGGGGCAGCCTGGTGTGAAACCGAGGGAAGGAAGAGGAAGGGGACAGCAAGTTGCATGATAACATCACAATCACACACTCTGTCTCATCACCCAGGAGGATGCTGGATGTGAACATACTGTAGCCATGGTCCAGGGACCATGAACTGCAGGAACAGAGCTTCTAGTATGCACCTGACCTTCTATAGGATATCAGCCTCCTGTAACAGACTGTTCTGTATTCGCTGAACTTGACAGATGATGAAGTGCTTGAAGATGTCACTGTGAGAAAAGGCAAAGAGCAAGGTCCCCTCTGAACTGTGCTCAGTAGCAGCTCCACAAGGTTCACATCGCTGCTTTGTGTGGTCATGGCATTTTCTGTCTTGCCCTTCCCTTTTTTTCTTTTTTGCCTGTGTGGGTAGGTCAGATTGTGTACATGCAGCAAGGACAAACACAGAAACACACACATGGGTACATGCAGGCACGCAGTACAAGCATGCACAGACACTTGAGATTGCTAAAGGCATAAGTTAAATCCCACATCAAAGCAGAGAGCTATCGGAGCAGCACTGTTCAAAGGCGCCAGCTTCCTTCCTGGGAAAGACAGATTGTCACTTTGATTAAGAGATTTTAACAAGAGAGAAAAAAGAGGGAATGAAAGAATGGAGAAGAGAAAAAAGAGTTTTCATTTATACCTTTTTATCCCTTTGGCCATCCAAATAAGGTTTTAGTTTGATGAAAAAAAGACCCCAATTTAAAATAAGTTTAATGTAACAATGAATTATTTAAGGGAGAAGAAAATACAAGCTGCTGCTTAAAAAAATAGAAAAAGCTATTATTGAAATGTCAGAACAAATACCCAGCTTGATCTGCATTAATATGATAAATACTAATATATTCATTTCCCCTGGTGCTTCTGGGCTTACAGAGGTACATCTGCAGTGCGTTGCTTATGGTAATCAGGTCACAGCTTCAAAGGGAGACATGCAAGGTATTCTGGGTGGTGATGTGCAAGCTTCTGTTAGAGACCTTGTGGATCACTGTGTAGAGTTGAGGAGAGCTGATCAAGGGTCTTCTGGAAGATCTCTGATTGCTGAAGGAAATTGAAAATCTTGTCATATTCTTTGGTGGCCCACCAGTCGTGGGACAACACTGGTGTCTGGTTGTCAACTTCAAAGTTGCCATTTTTCTGTAGACAACTTAGAGAGAAAAAAAGACTGAGATGGAGAAAGCAAATGAGCTTCCCACCTTCTATCTCCACAGCCTAATTCCCAGCATCTCTGTGGCTGGGAATAGATGCCATGGGCAAGCTGTAGAGCACAGCTGCAAATCAACCACCGTCTCAGTTTTCACTTCCACAGTCTCACAGTAGAGTTCTCAGGAACAGTTTAGGGGAGCTGATAGCTTGAAGCTTCAAGAAGCTTCACACAAACATCTTTGTGTTTTCAGAATCTAACAATCTGGGAGGTGCAAGTAGGATGTTTTTGGTATGGACAAGTACTGCCATCTATTAGGCATTGTCTCTGCCTACCCCCTCCTTCTCATCTATTGGACAAGAAGTTCTGTTGTAATGTGCATCAGGTTTGCTGGCGTCAGCACCACCTATGCCTTTGAAAGAATAACCTGGACATCAGACCCCTTATGGATCGTATTTCTTTTCTATAGCCAAGGACTAGATTTAGACAACTGTGGTGCAACCAGGTATCAACAGAACCCAATAGTTCAGAATTAAGAGAGCTTATTTGGGAGTGATGTGGTGCAGAAGGTGTTGAACTGTTGTTTCCAAACATTACAGCTGACAGTTGAATGACAGATTGGGAGTGTGGTTAAATTAGGATGCAAATGAATTGAGCTGGTCTTCTGGTTGGTAGAATGAGGAGAAAATGTTGGAGAGGAACAAGGGGGGGCCAATTTTAGATGAGAAGATTGGAGTAGAGAGAAGCTTAGAGGCAGGGAGTGGAGGAGAGAGGTGGGAAGTGTTTTTGGAAGGAGATGGAAGAATATAGTTACCTAATGTGAACCTATCAATGTGGCAAGGTGTTTTGGGATAAAATCAGGAGACATTCAGTTAGGTTTTGACCTTCTTGGTCAGGATTTCTTATTGAGAATCATTTCAATTGGGGTAGCTCAAACATACTTAATTAATACATTGCTAACCTACCCTGAATTCCTCTCCTGGTAAAACTCCTGTTGGGTGCCACAATGAACCTATTATCTCATGAGACACTGAGCTCTTCCTAACGGTGGACATCTAGATTGTAGGCTGAAGCATGGCTCTGTGAGTTGGTCACGTGCCCACTCAAGGAAGGAGTTATTGCATCCAAGGGAATTTAGTTGGTTGTAGTGCCTGGAGTTCCAAGGTAGATAAAAGAAGTGTGCCTAAAGCCTAGATAAGACTAGTTAGAGATCTGCAGAAACCGTGCCTGGGAGTCTGTTGCAATAATCTGGACTCACCTGAGAAGCTCGTTCCTCCATGAAATGCTCCAGTTTCTAAGGACGACGAATGTGCTTTTCCCAGTAGATTTTACTCACAAATGCGTAGAGTCTGAGTCCGTCTGCTTCTGTCCCTCTTTCCCTCTGTTGCCTAAATTTGAATGTTTAATGTTGGCTTTTGGGCACAAGCGTGCTGTGCCCAAGCTACAGACCAGTTCCTCAATTAAAAGATGCATAAGCTTTATCACTTGTATCATTTTTTTTCTTTTCCCTGGAGATGCTCCACAGGGTCTATAGTTTGCTGGAATCCCCAGCGACAGCCCCTGGCTTTTGACTTCAGAAGGTGAGCTCTCACAGTGGCCATTTTCAATCCATTCACTGCGAAAATGTGATTACTTCTTATTTATTGAAGTTAATTATTCCTGCTTGTAGCCACTATAGCATTAAAGTAAAATGTTCAGCATTTAACAGGATGAATGCAGAGACATGAGGCTAAATGTACTGCATAAAATCTTTATGCGGCTGTAAACAGAAGCCCAGAATATTTTCAACTGTTTTGCTGTGAGTCAGACTGGGGTCCCCCCTCTGCCAGGCACCCTGCCCCAGGTCTCCTTAAGAATCAGCCAAGACCATGTCAACGCTGCCTTGGCCTTCAGAGAGGAAGGGGCCTGGGGAACAGAAAATGAACTGGCCTGCTTGTTGGCAGGTATTGCGCTTGCCAAGACGGGTCTTGGCCGCGCTTGGTGGCTGTTGCTGCATCAGTGCAGATCTGGGGGGTAAATATAGGCTGTGATTGCTTCAGCGCTGCTTTCTTCAGTATCAGTCTCAGATAAACATAGCTCAAGAGAAAATCAGTTCAGAGTGAGTTTTGTCAGCTTCAAAAGAGATTCATTCCTGGTGTTGTCAGTCACAGGAGACTGATGGCTGAGATTACTGAGGAAAGCAAGGCCTGTGGGCATTAAAACAGATACTGTTACTGGAACTCAGGGTTTAAAGATGAGATGTAATCTGTAATGTGGATTTGTACAAAATTCCTTCCCCCTTCCAGTTTCTCACTGTGAAGGCCTAGTTCCCATGGACACACTCAGCCTCCTGCGCTCCATTTGCATTTATCGGCTGTCTGATCAACACAAAAATCTAGTCCCTACCTCCTGTGTGCACTGGACACCAAGTGCAGAGGTGAACAAGAGAGCTGGGCTCTTACTTGACCTTGTTCTCTGTCTGTGGTGGCGTGGCTAGGCTGTGTCCTCACCCACAGATGGATGCAGGAAAAGTGTCAGCAAAATGAACACCTCCTGTTCCTGAGGAGAGCAGCTGGGGCCCCTGGGAGCCCGTGCCAGGGTTTATGCAGTTCAGCAGCTCCTCTGGGCAGAAACCCAACCAATGCCTTGTGGTATTGCGACACAATGAAAACCAGTTGTGCCACCCAAAGTGACTGCTTGCTGACACTTTTACTTGCAGTAATCTACGCCACCATTAGACATCTCTGCAAGTTCTAGGTATGGTTCATTGTAAATGAGGAGATGAAGCTGAGACCCAAGCTCTGGGTATCTTTATTGCTTTAATAAAAGGCTGTAGAAGGCATTTAAATAGCCTCCTGAGAAGCATTGAAAGAGCGTCATTCCCACAAAGTAATGTCAAAGGCCACAATTCCATATTTCATGATGCAGAATACGACTGATCATGTTTGTGCTGCAGGAAGGTTAGCACAACACTGACTGACCTTCCAGAGTCCTTTTCTGCCACATGCGAGGCTCAATGACAAACCTGAGAGAGTTTCTCTGAGGGCTGATGTATTTGTGATTGTTCCAAAATTGTGTCCTGAAATTTGGAGTGGCATATCCCTAGAAAGTTAACATTTTGCAAACTTTGCTTTTGGTAGAAACTATAATGTGCCTATTGGGAATGCCCCTGCCTATCTGCAATAAAATGATTAGGACAGCTTTACATCTTTGCCCTCCCTTGATTGCTTTGGATGCTTCATTGCTACAAAGGTTCCTGTCCCACATCCATGCCTCCTCCCTCCTCTACCAATGCCTCCTCTTCCATTCAGTAAGTGTCTCTTGCCTCTAACATATGGTCAGAGCATATTCTCAGCAATGCCGACACTTCTGCTTCTTCACTTCAGCAGCCGCAATAACTGTTGAACAGGAAATCTGTCGTTTAACTCGGCCGTTTGCAGTCACTGAAGAGAAGTAATTACAATGGCCTTAATTGGCTGACTGCAGAGCCACTGCCCAAGTAGTAATAAATAGTGCATGCTTAGGAGCTGGAGGAGGTGTAACTGCCCAGGGTTTCTCCTCCTCTTCTTCCAGCAGGCCTGAATCCAGTTCACTTAGCAGGCTAACAAGGATGTCACGCTGCTGCCTTGAGCATCCAACCCTTATACAAAAGGGGTGCTGGTCAGCTGAAGTCCCAGAGGTCTCTCCTGAAACTTTTTCAAGGGAACCTGGCAGGGCAGGTTCTTGGCAGCTCCAGTGCTGTCTGCTTCTGCCTGGGTTCCCTGCCTTCCCCTTCTCCCGCTGCTGCCAGGCTAGAGCACGTTTTTTTTCATTAGCAGTGATGCAGACAGAGCGGGGCCAATTACTCACTGCTTTATGCTTGCTGGAAAACCCACCCAGGACTGGTAATAGCCATTAAGTGAGGGTGCAGCTTTAACTACGTGCCATTACATTAAGTTTCAAGTTGATATATGGCCAGAGCAAATTGAATTCCTGCTGCTATCCCGTCTGACATTTGTTACATTACAATGCCTACTCTTTTGTTTTTGAGTCAATAGCTGCTGCTTTCGAGAAATATGGATTATTAGAATTTATAGCCCGTCCTACACGTCTTTTCAAACACTCATATCCTTTTATCATTTCGTTTTGTTGTTATTCTGCCCAGCACAGTTTGTATTTCTTCGGGTTTTAGCACCTGGGACTCTTCATACTTGTGCTAAATCAATACCCTTTGTCCTCATTGCTTTAATATACACGACCATTTGTGTGATGCATGAATTGCAGTGGGTTTTCTGCCTGCGATAGTCATTTACTCCTCCTGCTCAAGCACTCCTTCCCCTGTCTGCGTGCGGGTCATGCTTTGCAGTAAATATCACACATCTACATTTAAATTCCTTTATATGATGATTTCCAGGCACCTGGCTGCACAGGAGAAGGTAAATTTGCTGGCTCCTTAGCAGGAGAGTATCACAGGTTTGACAGTATTCCAGTGCCTCCTGGAAGGTGCTGGTGTGCAGAATTTAAAAAAATCCACCTTTTGCTTTTACGCTGGGTTCATGTCTTCAAAATCTATACTTTAATGCAGCCACAACTTTTCATAAAGCAGATGTGAAGAACCTCAAGAGCAATAAAAGGGTAAAAAACGCCTTTGGACTTCTGTTCAGATGTCCTCAGGTCAGTAGCAACTGAAGTTGTCACTCATCAGTTGGCAGTTCAGGAGACTTGTGGGAGAGGAATTGCTCTGATAACTGTCCCACGGACCAGCGTTGTGTGTGATCGGAGTGGAGACACCGAGGCTGGTGACTTGGGTCCAACCCTCCAGCTCAGAGTGGATTTACGGCAAGAGCAGCCTGTGCTGTCACTGCATCTGCTCTGCCTTTCTATGCTCATGGAGATGTTCCCAAGGCCGTTCATCTCATACCTTTTATGTGTGGTGGATACTGGAGCAGACCAGCAAGGTACATAGTGGAGATTTGGGTTTGTTTATGCATGTACTCATCTGCTGACCCTTTTGGGCTGTTCCCCCTTTCCTCTGCTGGCTGTGGGAGTCCAGGATGTGCAAGGACAGCAAAGCTACATGTTCCCTCTGAATTTTATACTCTTTTGCCAAATCAGGGAGTGCAAGAAAGAGACAAGAAAGATGAAGGCATAAAAGATGAGATCAGAGAAAGGGCAGGCTTAGCTTGACCACTCTGCATTTCCCACACAAGAAGGAAAACTTTGGCCTCTGGCCATTACCCTTCTTCCAGGCATTCTTCTTTTCCTCTGCTCCATACACTAGCGGTCACACACCGGCTCCCTCCTGGTCCTCGCCAGGCCCTTGGCCATCCCATGAGCTGCCTCTCCCTCAAGCCCTTGACTCAAGCTGCTCAACTTCATGCTACCATGTTTCAAGCTCCTCTGCTGCTCCTCCAGAGTGATGCCAGCCTGCCCCGGCTGCATGGCTGCCCCGCCATCGCCCCACTGGCTCCGCTCTCCTCCCCGCCACCTGGGCTGTCCAGCTCCTGTGCAGAGCACAGCCCCATGCCTGCCTTTGCACTTGAGAGGTGACAATTTAACTAAGTGTGATTTCCAAGAATGATCAGTGTGATTTTCAATGTCTCACTGAAACGCAGGGCAAATCCTTCATCCCCAAGGGAGGCGCGTTAAACATTGCTTCAGAATTAATCTGCGGAGCGTGAATCTCCCTCGCCGTGGTGGGCAGAAGCACCGCGGCATCCTCCTTTGTCTCCGTGTTCATGGCAGTCTTATGGTTTATCTCAGCCACTGCTGCTCTTTGGGGCTCTCCCTCCCCGTCCTGCCTGTGAAAAATGAGATGTCAGCTCCCTTCAGGGTGTGGGTATTCCTGATAAAATATTTTCCATGTAAATAAATGGGAGTGATTTACTTATCAGTTAACTGAAGTAGAGACTGGGAGCAGCAGAAAAAGGGGTGACCAGATCCTCTGCTGGACTGACCCCCTGCTGCCGTGGTTTGCTCCTGGGGGGCTGCAGTTTGGGCATAGCTGTGGTCCTCTGCGCCGAGCATCAGAGCTGCCTTCCTCCAGATTTGTAGCAACATCACTAGAAGTGGGATCTAACCCCCTTGACTTCAGGGAGGAGGTGAACCAGCCCAGCTTCTGACCTTGACTGAAGGGTTTTCCATGGGTTTCAAGTCCTCCCCTAAATCCCTTTATATTCCCAGTGCAGCCTTTTCCATCGAATATGGTTTCAGACCTTCAGATGAAGCACCCATGTCGCAGACCTGGGAGGCAGAGCCCAGCAGGGATGTCAGAAGGTCCTTCAAAAATCTGTCAGCGCAGGTGGCACGTGCCTGCATGTTCCTTGAAACATAAATGCTCCTGAATATAAAGATTATTTACATTCCCAAACAAAGCTGCCAAACACTTTTAAAATGCGCTAACGGTGCCTCTCTCTTTCCGCTGCGCTTGCTGATAAAGGGCCATAAACAAGCTTGACACATTTATAATAACCTTTCTCCCCTCCCTCTTCCCTGTTCTCTCCTCTTCCTCTCTTGCCTCTCTTGCAGGCTGCGTTGGGTAATTTTTTATTCTACTGCCATTAGCTGGGATATATTGTTTGATGGGGGAAATAAAATGTCGAATCTCTTTTTATTTTTATTTTTATTTTCTTGTTCTAGCAGCAGCTGCTTCAAATGCCAACAGCGGATGTTTGGTTTTAAAATTTTGTTTCCCCCAGCTTTTTTTTTTCCTCTATTCATTTTCTCCCCTTTTCCTGTGTCTCCCTTTTAAAAGGTCATCTTAAATGATGCAAGGATACATGCTTTTGCAGGTTGTTTTTATCACTTATCAGCCTATTCCAAAGGCCATTTA
Source organism: Theristicus caerulescens (assembly GCA_020745775.1). Lineage (NCBI taxonomy): Eukaryota > Metazoa > Chordata > Aves > Pelecaniformes > Threskiornithidae > Theristicus > Theristicus caerulescens. Next base: position 28,736,694 of record CM036566.1, on the reverse strand, counting down.
GTCTTCTAGGCAAAGGTTGTAGCTTTCAGCCTCCACTTCCCATTTACAAAGGAAAAATGGATGCTACATTTCTAGGTATATAAATTAGGTATAGATATAGATATAAACCAAAATGCTAACCCATCTAAAATAAAAGATCCTTGTAATTTCTTTGTCTCCAGTCTGAAGAGGTCTCAGGTTCACCTTTTTTCGTGTCACCTGTTCCTCTTAGAGATATTGATGGAAGTGCCACATCTAACGATTCCTTCTCCATCCTGTATTGATGGTGCTGTAGAAAGGCCCACTTGGTGGAGATGAAAGGCAGTGGTGAGCAGTCTGGGTACAAGCAGTTCCTTTGGGGCTGCTCTTGAGGCTTTTTTGTTGAGTAACTCGTGGCTGCAAGAGAGGGTTTGTGTGCAATGGGCATGGGGGCACAAGCGACTGCAGTGTGGGGCCTGCAGAGTTGAAAGTGTGCATTCCTGGAGCCATCTGGCTGGTCCTGGCTTTGCAATTTTGTACCCATAATGATAAAGTACATATTTGTTTCGCCTTCCCTTGAAGCACTGGCCAGAGGGAAAGAAATGGATGAGGTAGACCTGGCCTGGAATTATTAATCTCCTGGAAGCAAATGAAGCCCTGGTGAGCTGGGCTCAACCACTGACACTGGGTTAGCCTTGCCTGGGGGCGTTGCAGTCCGGGAAATCTGGCAAAGATGCAGCAACTAAGCAACTGTGTATGAAAACATTACCTGAGATGTGACTAAGATAAGGTGAAAATCTCCCTCACCTCTCCCCTCTTTGCCTTACTCATATAGTCTGTATTTTGGGGTAAGGACTGTCTCTGAGTATGTGTATGGCTCCTGGTACTGCCAGGGCAATACTTGTGGTGTGCAGACCTTAGATGGAGCCACTTTCAGTGCTTGAGTCCTTCAGATCTGAGTTGAGGAAAGGGTTTTTTATGATTGATACATTAAAATTGTTGTTTTTCCTCTTCACTTGGTATATTCTGTTGTATGTGGTCTATAAATTTGCAGGGATATGGTTGTGGTTATGGAAATCACACAATGGAATAATTAAATGGCCTAATTGTAAAGTGTATTATCTTCACCATTGCACTCATCAGCTATTGTACTGTACCTCATAGAGGAGGGCAGTAATTATGAAAAGCTGACACAAACTTGCACTCAGCAGGTGAATCCAGCCAAATCCAAATTTGATTAACTGATCCCACAACCCATTAAGCCCTCATGGTGGTCTTTGACTTAGTCAGAGATTGAAGAAATTGGAGGAGGGGATGATAATATACAAAAGATAGATCATGAGGCATTTGCGGCACAGAGCAAGCTGGGACCATTTTAACTTTGATACCACCCTGGCCCTCTAAATCTATTCTACAGGCCTCAGCTCTGCGTCATGTTCAAGCGTTTCACCCTCTGTGGTTCTGGCTGGAGTTCTGTCAAAATAGGCCTGTGCTAGATATCCTGGGGCTTGTGTCAGGACTGGGGGCTGCTGCTGTCTAAAAAATGAGGAAGGAATTAAGTGTCCTCTCTAATATGACACAAAACCATCATCACCCAAGCCATTTTCCAGTGTATTAATATTCATTTTGCACTAATGTAGGATGAATACATTTCAGTGTTTGGCCAGAGCGCATTCGTCATTTTTATGTCATACTCACAGAACGCATCAGTGTGATATATTGTGTATTTTACCATAATAGTAGACAATACAGCTCAGTATTTCATTTGGACAAGTAGCAAGTATGAGGCAAGGAGACAGCCACTGCTGGACAAGGGGTGAGCTCAGGAAAACAGAAATAATTTAAAGCATATTAATCTGGAGTGAAAAGTCATTTCTCCAGTAAATTAAAAGCAGCAGTCTTCACCTCTTGTTGAGTTCCCCTATTAGGCTGCTTTAGAAAGGCTTGGCCAGGAGCTTCTTCTGGATGTGACTTTAAGTGTCGTGAGTTTGGCCATCTCAGCCGTGCAGATGGCAACACCCTTTGCAAAAGGCAGCCCTTGAGAATGACGGTGCCTGGGGGAGGCGCAGGGCTGGAAGATCTGAGATGGTGCCAGGTGGGCTCAGTACCTACTGGCAGATGTGTGATGGGAGGTACCATCGTGCCTGTTTTCAGAGCACAACTGTGGTAGGGTGAGGTGCTTCTGTGTGCTGGGAGGGAAGGAAAGAGGGGGCAGCTGCTGGGAGGATCTGTAGGATGCCCACAGAGGGGAGGCTGAGAGGCAGGGAATGAAGGGGAAGGGGACTCAAAAGCAGCCAGTGAAGTCACGGTTACTGAATGGACTTTTCCCTATTGCTTTATTTCTTCCCATGTTTTGCCCTGGGCACTGATGTTTAGTAATTTAGATCAAAGGGATCTAAAGAGTTGCCGTAAAGGGTAGTTCAAAAATCAATGGATGTTAGAAAGGGTCAAATGATGCCATAAAGAGATTAACAGCAGCGTGGAGAGATAATATTCCCCTGACTGCAGAGCTGGCCCTGAGAGCTTTATGACAGGGAAAGAAAAGAACAGAGGCAGCCCAGTACCTCTTTCCCTGCTTGACTTCTCCCTCTCCTGAAGGCTCAGGGCTGTTTGGGGAGAAAGGGGGCAGGACTGCTGGGGGCAGCGAGCAGGGAATGGCTGTGGAGAGGGGAATGAGAGGAGACAGGCAGGTGGGCCATGCCACTGCCTGATGAATTCTTCTTCTAATCCAGACAAACTGCAGCTCTGTCGACAGTCCCTGCTAAATCACCCAGGAAAAAATGACTTACTCAGCAATCAGCCACAGGTTTATTGCATGAAGGTCAGATTTTACAAGGGTCCCCTGGAAATGCACGGGGGAAATGCGACATGGCTGTGTGTCACCCTCCTGGCATTGGACCTAAGACCAGGGCAGGCAGTGTGCTAGGCAAGGAACAGATCCAGCTGAAGCAGCCTTCCCCCCTGCCACTTTCTCCCCAAACCCATCTCTATGGCCTCCTCACTGAGCTAGGGAATAAAATCAGGAGCACAGCCCAAGGGACCTGAGGGCTGAGGAAGAGATGACATTTGATGATCAACTCAGTGTCCTTGTCAGGAGCAGGAAAGCTGCTCTCTGGGGATTTGCTTTTTGCTTCTTTTTCAACCATTCTTCAGTTCCATGGCATGTTTTCAGCACTGACAATAGTCCCATGTAGGAACACATTGAATTAAATAGCTCTGTTTTCTCCTGTCTTTCTTCCAGGGCCTTGCCTCCCTCTGTGGGGACAGGCAGAATGGAGCAGTGGCATTTTTTAGTTAGAAAGCACTCTCGATTCACATAGGTTTGCTCAGGATGTGTGGAGGGGCCACTATTTCAGGTTTGCAGTTGGCTGGGCTTGTGGAAGGGGCCCGAAGGAAGTGAAGAGACTAAAACCCACCATGTTCAGCAAGGATTGCCTGGGAAATCTCAGCCTGACCCCCCCCCGGAAGCTTTTACCCTGGGAGAGAAGCCAGAGGCAGCTTCCCCATGGCCCAGCTGATGCACGGGGACCCTGGGCAGGAGCCAGTGACCTGCATACGGGGATCTTGCTTCAAAGCGTGTGCAGTCTTTATAGGCACAGCTCCCTCAGCCTTGCAGTGGTGACAGTTTACAGCAGGATAAATCCAAGTCAAATAACATCAGTGTTGTAGATCGCGTAGATCTTAGTGTTGCAGGAAATTAAAAGTCACACCCAGAGGTACTTGATGTTTCCTGGATGAAGGGTCCTTTCTCCTGGGTGCTGCAGATGGCAGGCCTCGCTGGAGCCCAGAGGGGTGGGGGCTCTGTGGCAGGTACCTTTGGGGTCTGGTAGGAGACTCTCCGGGGTGGGAAGGACATGGGAAAAGTGGGGTTGCACTTGGCGCTGCACTTAAGTGAATCAATGTGTGAATCAGCGTGTCTGGAAGAGATGTGTTGAGGAGCCAGCAGACTGATGTACCATATTAGCAAGCCTGAAAGGAAAAGAAAGAGATAGCTAACCCTTGGGAAAAGATGACCTTGATCCACTGCCCTTTAGAGCCCTGAAGGCATCTGTTTACTGGAAGAGCCAGCTGCCATTTTATGTAGGAGCATTTGAGTCAACATGTGCTAAGAGGACTGCACATGCTGAGCTCTTTCTGCTGCCATGTTTTGGGTGGCTTTCAGCCAGCATCAGCTCAGAGCCCACTTTCCCCCAGGAGGAACCTGCTGTGATTCTCTTGCCCTTGCCCAGAGGGACATTTTACTCTCCCGCTTCCTTGCTGAAGGTAGCAGAGACCCTGATGGCATTCAGGATGCCTGGTCCCTCCCAGGGGAGCATTGTCCCTGCTGGGGACACAGCAGGGAATCTGAATTGCTCCAGCTGTTCCTCCAGCCTGGGGCAGAGCAGCCGGGAGCCCCAGGCAGAGCTTCCGGACCCTGGCGTGGACCAGCAGTTTGACCTTTGGTCAGTCTTCAAGGAAAGCAGCATTTTACTGACAGACTAAACTTATGCATGTGCTGGCTTTGCTTTTTGCTGTATCGTCTCTTCCCTCTCTCACTCTGTTCCTTTTTACCACTGTGCCATTTTATCTTTCTCCCTCTCTCTGCATTTCCCCTTCTTCTATAGCTTTGCTTCTGATTCTTCCCCCCTTCCCATTTTTTTCCCTCTTCTGCGTCCTGCTGGCCCTGACCTTGCTCACCTCACAGCCTGGCCCTCTTTAAGACTTTGTTTTCTTGCCTTGCACCCAGGTGACAGCAGATGAGAGAGTAGGGTGCTGCCATGAGATTTCTATGATTGCTTCCATCAGTGCTTCCTGCAGAGCCTGGGCGATTATTATCTCTGTAAACGACTGAAAGAAGTATAGTGATAAAAGGATTAAGCTAGACATGTTTAATTTTATTTATTTATATCTTGCCGCTCCTCCTCCCATCCCCCCTAACAAGTTGTGGAGCATATTGTGCTGCAGCTGCTGCAGCTGTTCCAGGGAGGAGCGGTGACATGGGGACTGGGGGGATGGTGCAGAGTGGTCCGGGAGCAGGCAGAGAGCACAGATACCCATCTTGGGATACCTGCTTGGGCAGGGGGTGCAAGGGGCTAAAGCAGGAGAGTGATAGACCCCACTGTGAAAAAGCTGGGGATGCAGCGAGGCCAGCTTGCTCTCTTTTTCCTTGGTAAGAGTCTCTCTTTTCAAGACAGGGGTAGAGAGCCCACAGAAATGGGGTCATGGGGCTGAAGCTGGAGCTGCTCAGAGCCAGCGTTTCAGTGGGTTATGGACCAGAAGAGCAGCCAGAGTGTCTCTGGGCAGGAATTGTTGCAAAGAAAGCCCACAAATTGCTGCAAGCCTGGCGTCCCCCAGGGCACACCACAGTGGCACAGCACCGTTCCCATAAGCAGCTCTTGCCAAGCTGTTCCTCCAGCAGATCCCTGCAGATGCTTCTGGAAGCAGCCTATTCCCAGCTGAAGTTTATTTCAGGTCTCTGTGTATTTCTGTGAAATAGCCTACAACCCACAGACTTGTACAAACAGCCTAGTCCTGTCTGGGAACTCACAGAGCCCTGCCTGCATCTGTGGCCTCCCCGATTTCCCTCCTAAGGGCTCCCATGGCGGGGAGTCAGGGTGCTTCCAGCCCTGCTGGTGGCATCAAAGTTGGATGGGGCTTAAACCAAGACAGAGGCTCAGAGCTGTACAAAGCAATTTACTCTGAATATTGAGGTTTTGATATTGCACCCCCTTCCCAGCTCCTTGACATGGAGGGAGCAGTACATGATTGGAAACTCTTCCTGCATTGAGCCCTAGGGGGACAAAGCTGGAGACTATATTCCTGTTGAGGACTCCTCTCTCAAGTTCATTTGTACCAAGGTTGTATCTGTTCTAGTAAATATAACAAGCCAGGATCCAGTCCCTGGTCCTGAGGGGGCATGATGTGGTATGGTTTGTGCTGATACAACTAAACTTTGGCCTCTCCCATGCAGTTCACTGGTGAAAGTCCCTGGCTCATGCCATCTCCTGAACTGTGTCCAGGATCGTCTGGGAGAGTGCTGGCTACTGCGGGCCAGGGAGCGTGTGAGCAGTTAAACAGCTTGGATGACCATGACACAGTGCCTGAAGCCTGTGCCCTGGCCTGGTTTTAGCTACCAATATAGATCTCTCCTCAGATGCTTTCTCAGAGTAAAAGGAGTTTCTGAGACCCACTAGTCTCTGGACTGGAGCCAGGCACACAGGCTTTCTCTGGAGTGCTGCTCACTTGCAGCACAGGGTCATCACGGCGGGGAGAAGGAGCAAGGGTGAGGTTGGAAGGGAGTGGGGGAATTTGGATGGAGAGGGAAGAGTGATTTGGGGCAGGCTGGGAAGCCTCAGCAAGCAGGAATGGGAGCAGGAGGACCCTCTCAGTCTTTTCCCTGTAGTCTCTGTGTTGGCATGATTGCACTGCCACTGCCAGTATCAACGGGAAGAACTTGGCACCCTCCGTCTCACTGAGTGCTGCGTGGAGACAAATCAGCTCTGTGTTTATATGACTAAAGAGACCCAGGAGCACAATCATTCAGGAAGTGAAACAAAATGATGGCAGCATTTGGGCCAATACCTTCAGCAGACCTAGGGATATCGGAGCTCTTTAGGAAGGTGAAGGACCAGCTAAAACTATCTAAAATGATTACATATTCCCCCGAACCCCTGGGACCATGAACTAGCCCTAAAGCGGCAACAGATGCGCTGTGATCCTCCCTTAGGAAGTCCCATCCGTGAGGTGGCATTGCAGATATTTGCCTGGTAGGTGTATGGTGGCAGCAGCACCCCTTTATTAAATCTTGTCGTTTGTTCTGCCTCGTGCTGTGGCTGCAAAGCAGCTGATGTTTGCTGGACTGTTTGTGCTTCTGGACCTCAGCCTCCATCACTAAAACTAGAGTTAAAGGACATCTCTTTGGATTTATGGTCAGCAACAGAGGCTGTAGGTGTGACATGACCCACCAGCTGTCACCTCTACGAGGCAGCCCAGGGGCTCAAGGCCAGCGTGAGTGTGCTGCCTTCACAGCCTAAGGCCAGACCCACAGGTCTAAGCAGAAGCAACAATTTTGTCTTTTCAAGCAAGGCATTTGGGAGATGAAGCTACATCAGAAGAGTCCTTCGTGGACTGCTGTCCATCCCTGGAGAATACAAGCCAGGTGAGATGGTCAGCCATCACTGGAAGGTCACCTGAGGGATGGACATCTTCTCACAGCCTGACACAACTCCACCTAAAGTCAGAGTGATTCCTTCGGGCTGGCTCTTGCTATGGTGGCTTCTCCCCACAAATCCCTGCTGGCATTTGCTTTTCCCTGCCTTTCTCTGCTCCACCATTTCTACCTTCCCTTCCACTGGTGCCCACAATGAGCAGAGCAATCCAGCATGGCCCAGTTTAATATTCCACAGATCCTCCCAGGCTGATAAATGAGAACAAGAGAGGGAAGGAGGGGGTGGGAGCCTGGTGCATGGGGGGGGAATAAAGCCCTGAGCCTGTATTCAGAGCGGCAGAGATAACAATAAGCGAGAATAATAGTCTAACAAGTCGGAAATGTCACACGCGATCTGGTGCCATTAACACAACATGGATCTGAAATATCACATAATTAGTTTTGTGCCTGTTGTTCTGATTTGGAGAGAAAAAATATTAAAGGGAAGAGATTTGGGGGGGCAGCAAGGGGAGTGCCAGCAAAGTGAACTCATAAAAGGGCGAAGCCTACAGCATCTAATGTTTTTGGAATAGTATAATAAAGCTCTATCTCCTTACCCATGTTTGAGGCAGAGATTTTTATCTGGCAATACGGGATAAAAAGAAATGAGAACTTGAAAAGGGTAGATAAAATTGTGATTGATCTCTCTAGGACTGCCTTGCCTCCTTTCAGGGAAGCTTGTGGGCCTCATGAATTGCTCCACCACTGAGACACATGATCCCCACCCCTTCCCATGCCACCTTGCTAAAAGATGAAAAAAACTGATGTTTTCAAGGCTTCTTTTCCCATCTCTTTCTAACGCAGTGCACAAAACCCATGTTTGAAGGCTGTGAAATGACTCAGAAGCTGTTTGTCCCCTGAGAGCAAGCCTAATGCATGGGTGTTTCGGGGACCCCCATTGCTGCTGAGGTGTGTGAGTCCCCATGCCTTCAAACAGGCTGCTCTGAACATTTGGCCTTTGCTGAGTGCAAAGCTCCTGCCTCTGCCTGCAGAGCCCACTTCTTGCTGGTGGTGTTTTGTGGCTCTCTGAGGGATACGGGCACTATCAGAAGAGACAGAAATGCCCAGGTCTTGGTGGGATGGGCACTGTTTGGGGATAGGTGTATAAGGATTGGAACAGGACGCTTCCTTTTCTCAAAGGTGTTAGGAAAAGAGAAAGTTGCAAATATCACATGGGACAAACTCTGTCAGTCCTTTCCTACCCTGCAGCCTGTTGGGGTGTGAGTAACCTGGTGTACACGCAGAACCCTTGTGAGAATCTGTGGCTGTGTCAGCTGTACACCTGACTATATCTGGGTGGGGTTAGGAGCAGCTTTAAATTGAGAGCAAAACCCTCCGGCTGGCTGGGACAGCCCCACAGCCTCACTGAGTCTGGGCACTCCTTTTCTGGCAGGAGCTGCCCCTTTCTGCAGGGCCTGCAGGTGCATCGGGAACATGCTCATTTGAGACAGGAGCACTTGAAACAGCGGTGTTGCACACTCACCCACCCCTCTGTCCTGGAACAACTTAGCATTGTTATGGTCAACAAGGTCACGACAGCACCTCATCAGCAGGGAATGGGGAAGGATTTCTTTTGCATGTTTCATTTTAAGTATTCCCCTTCCCACATGCTTTTTTTTAACTTGCAAAAAGCCCTTTAACTCTGGTGGTCACTGGGACATGAACAGCAAACCCTTTGATTCTTCCTCCAGTGAGAAAGCTGGAGCTGCTTATACTGATTCAAGCATGGATTTCGTTATCTCCTCTGGCAGAGAAGTCCCCCTCTCCATCCCCTGGCTGTACGGTGGCCTGTGTGAGGTTGATGGATGCCTCAGTCCTGCTCGTGTAGACAGGCACTAATCACCCATCACTACTTTTCCAGGCAATGTTAGCGGAGAGGCCGAAGGACCACATGGTGCACGGAGACCAGAGCTGGGTTTGCCAGGTTGTTCCAGGGACCGTTTTTCAGAGGGGAGATGGGAAGGACATTTGCTGCTTGCTCTTGCCCTGTCAGTGCGAGCAGCTTCGCACCCATCCAGGCCCGCGTTGCCCCTTTCCCTGGTCTCTCCCAGTCTGGGTGAGTGGGGAGCGGAGGAGATGTGCTAACCACAGATTTGAATTTTAATGCATAATGAAGCTTTCTGTCATTTATTTACATGCCAATTGCTAATCACTTTTAAACATATTCTGGGAAAGAGGTACTTTAAAACAAAAGCAGCACTCCTGTGCCAAAGGCACGGATTGCTGTGTCCAACTCCTGTCTCTGGAGGATGCCTGTAGGATCGGGATTCAATTAATTCAGTCCCAGCGGATTCATCGCTTTGCCCGCTAACGGCTGCGTACTGACAGCGAGTGCAACAGGAATGTTGATCTATTGCTCGCTGCTCTGGCCAGTCATGACAGGAGGCTGCTGTCACTGTGAGACTGTCACCTCCAGAGCCAAAGCCTTTCGCACATGAAATGGGGGATTTGCAGAGGGCTGAAACGCAGCTGCCTCTGGGGTGGAGCGCAGCAGCTATTTAACAGAAATCTGCTCCCTGCATTTGCATGGGAAGTGAAAAGTATTTCTGCATTCTGTTAACACTGAACAGAAGTGATAAATATTAGGACTGGGGAAGAAGTGAGTTTCCCTTTTGACAAGAAAGGCTGTGGCATCAGTTTTTCCTTCAACTCTGAAATGAATGTTAAAAATTCTGATGAAGCATATGTTCTTCCAAAATTAAACATTTCATTTCTATTTCAGCCTTTGCAGCTTGCCAGTATTTTTAAAACACAAAAACAATGATTTTGTTTGAAAAAATTATTTTGAACAAGGCATTTTAGACTTATCAAAATGCTTTGTTTAATTTTTAAAAATTGAAAGACTATTAAACAGTCTATGTGATATTAGTATTTTCTGAAATGTGTTGATTTACATGGAAATTGATTAAATTTTTTTGGTGGAAAGCAATGCTTTGATGAAAAATTTCTGATCTGCTCTAGTAAGATAGGCAAGGTCTGTATTACACATTGGTCTCTATCCAGAGAGCGAGGCAGCTGTTACCGCAAGAGGTACAGGGAAGCTTGCTTGAACAATGCTGTCAAAAAAGCCTTAATCGCGTCACTCCTCTGTGTCATACGTCAATGTAAAGAATTAAATTTTTTTCTAGCAATTTGCAGGGAATTTTATCCAAATGATGCAAGTCAACTTATTCCTAAAGCTTTCTCTTCTGTCTTTCTATGACTCTGGTTGCAATCCTACCACCTCCAGCTGGATGCGTGCGCACCATTTAAAGAGTCATTGCGTGCGTGGTCACAGGCTGTACCACATCAGATGCAACTTCTGGAGCCATTTTCCCTTTTGGAGTTTTCTGGGTCTCCAGCCATGGAAACAGGCTTCCAGATGAGCTTGGCAGTGCTAGTTCTCCTATTCATTTTAGTCTGCTTCAGTTCTCAGCAGATCAGCTAAGCCCTGACTTGTGATGAAGATTCAGACAGACCCCTGACACCGAGTCAAGCGTCTGCTGAGAGTACAGGTCACAGGAAACTGGGCAAACCCCACCATTTCTGTGAATTTGGGTTGTAAGGCTGAAGTCAAGTCCTGCCCTAGCCAAGAGGCTTGGAAATGAGGGGACAGCTGAAATTAGAGACATGTTAGTACAGAAGTTTCAGGTGGTAGCAAGGACAAGGTGGGGGTAGCCCACCAATAATGTCCCTTGCTCAGCCCTGGGGTAATTGCAAGCAGATGGCACTGGCAGGGGGGAACAGCAAAGAAACCTGATGCCAGGTGAGCATTGCAGCACCTGGAATTGGTAACGAGAGGTAATAAATTTCATTGACCAGATTAGGTGAGGGTGAGATAGTCAGGGTACTGGGGAGAGGTGTGCAAGCAAGGAGAAGTCTGGGGGCAGTTCTAGCATGTTGTTTCAGCTTCAGGGGAGAGAAGCCTCTGCAGAAGCCTGAGAAGGACTGTGAATGGTTGATCAGTGAAGGGTGAGTGATTTGAATGGGAAAAACTCAAAAACTGAAGGTATGCTTTGCTGGACATGTTTTGGTGGTGGTTGTGGCTGGAGATGAAGATAGCTCTTCTAGCCTTCATTCCTTTGCTCTTCCTCAAATGTGACATCTGATTGCAGTAGTGGACTGAGTTACGCCAACCCTGGAAGCAGGGGCAGGCTGGTGGGTGTGGGATGAGGGGCTGCAGCAAGCCTGTGTTTTTCCACATTTGTGGAGGTTGTATTACCAAATGTTTCTTGGGAAATGGCCTCCAAATTGTGTGACTCAAAGAATAAAGAGAAAAAAAAGTAAGCTTGTTCTATCTGGCTTGCAGCCCTTTGAGGACCAGCTCTTCCCCCCCCATACCCATGAAGCCATAGAAGCATCCCATCTTCTTCAGTTGATTCAGAAAGTGAGGTTAAGTACAGTGCCTAAGACTCCAGGACCCGAGGGTATGCAATTCCCTGAACTCATAAAATCATGACTTGGCAGAACCACGTTAGCTGCAGAGCTGTTCATGCTCTTAACCTGTATTTCTCCTAAGCCAATTAGGCTGAGTTTCTGTTGAGGGCAATAATGGCTGGGCACACTCTTTTGAACCAATAATGTAGGTGGCTGGAGTGGCCTGCTAATGAGGGAATGGCTGCCTGCTAGCAATGCATAGCTAATGGCCCCTGTCTCCAGCAGTCCACAGCCAGGCGGAATAAAAAATCTATTTCCACCAAGTGCTTCATTACCATCCAGCTACACTCAAATGAACAGCTCGGTTTGGTGAAGAGAGGGGAGGGCAATGTGACTGGGACGTGGCTGTTTGGGGGAGAAGTAGCATGTTTTCCCTGCCTCACCCTGGATAAGCATCTCTGCCTCTTTGGGCGTTGCTGTTCTTTCCCCTCACTGCCTTTGCAATAGTGCTGCTCCGAGGATAGTGTGGGGAGTGAAATGGGTTGTGATACATGCTGCAGGTTATGGTGGAGAGGAGGAGTGCCAAAATCTAGAGGTTTTAGTGCCACAGTTTAGAGATGTCTGCCTGGTTAGCGTCTATCACTTCTTCAGCCTCTTCTTAGGGGCTAATACCCTTCTGGGTTTGGGGAGGGAGCTCTGGGAAGCAGGCAAGCCCCAAGATAAAAGGTTTGTAGTCCCTGTGAAACACAGATGTTTCTCCAGGATTGGTCCTTGTCTGTTGAAACCAGCATCAAAGATGCAGGCAGGCCTGGGCTCTCATGCCTGGGCTGGGCCCTAGGCTTTGCTTGCATCTCTGCACCAGGAGGAGGAGAGCAGCTGGGAGGAGTGTGCACCTCCGGAGCTGGGATGATCTGGTGTAGCGCAGGGGGAGGCAACTGGTGGCACTGGTGTAAGCAGCCCAGCTCTGAGTTCCTGTATGCCAAAGTTCAGGTGTGTGAGAGACTGTGTCGGCTTCTCTGAAAGGGCTAGGCTTGCTGTGTGCTTCTCAGTTTCCCGATGTGTGATGGTGGGGCGGGGGGGTAGGTGGGCAGGGTAGAAAAATCTGCTGAAAGATTTCTTCCTTTCAACAGATTAAACTCTTCTTGCAGAGCTCCTGTGCATCTCCCCTCCTACTTGAAATTATAAATCCATTTTTTCAGTGAGTTAGTGAAAAATTCAAGCTTTCTACTGTAAAGACCCCCATCTTCTAACCAGGCCCTGTGAGATCTTTGTGTGTCAGTTGATTTAGCCTCATTGGACTGCTGTAGTTGGTAAAATGTACTGAGATGCCTCCAAGATGCTAAAGAAATATAAATGATTGCTGTTAGGCTAATTTATTACTATTCGGCAGAGAACAAATACATTTTTAAAAGGATAATGGCAAATTAAAAATCCTATTAAGCAAATTTGCTTACCTAGTACTTAGTAACAACTTGGACTTAGATCCCACAGTCACTTAAATGCATGCACAACTTTACTCAAGTGTGCAGGCCCAAAGAAATCTTAAATCTCTGTGGAATCAAGAACATGGATATTAAATATAAAATAATTAAAAATAGAAAACTCCCACCAAATTGGTACAAGTAGTCTCCTCCTGACTCTCCCTCTGCCTTTGCTTGGAAAATGAAAATCGATGAGGTCAGTTTTACTTCTGTTTTTAGTAAGCATCAAATCAGTGACCTCAGTGCAGTGCTGGTTTTGCAGGAGTGTGGTATTGATCCTGCCTCTGACCTGCAGCACTTGACATCAGCAGACAGACACCCAATGCTGGCATAAGAGGCAGTGCCTGTCTCTGCTTCTGGGACGGGTGGGCTGCGCTCGTCCTTTGACTCTGGGGATCTGCAGGATGCAATGCTGTGCCCCCAGTTACATGAGGGCTCTGTTGGCTGGATAGATTTGGAGAGCTGGCTGCTGTCATCCAGTGCAGGTGGCCTATGCTGCCAAGGGCTGGCTAGCCAGGGGCAGCCCAAGGCAGGATTCACTACTAAAACATTACTTTGAAATCTCTTTTTCTTGGGCTGCTGGATGGACACAGTCAACCTTCTGCAAGTGTTTCTTAATTTACCTTCCACACATGTGCTGCAGCAACAGCGCATGGACTACTCTGCTCCGTGCAATTCCCACCTCCCCTTTGAATGAATTACAAAAACCCAGTTAAGGCTCCAAGAATTAGTAGAAATCAGTCTTGCTTTTCTTCAAGTTCTAGTTTGTATTGTAAATTAAAGCAATAATCTTTCTGCACTCCTGGGTCAGAGACTGGCATTTATTTTGTTGGCTACAGTTTTTTGTGTGTTCTGGTGCAGACAATGGGGTGCCCTCTTACTGATATGGCTTGCTAATTCAGCTGCGTGCAGGCTTCTCCTTGGCATGGGGTAAGTGTCATGGAGGTGGCCCTGCCTGCAAAGGACTGGCATGGGTGAGGTGTGCTGTGGCAGGGAGAAGCACCAGAAGTCAGCCATCATGCTTCCACACAAGTCTGTGCAGATGTGAGCAGTGCAAAGCCAGAATGAAGCCTCAGCTCATCAGCTGAAATAGTGCTGGGGTCAGTAACCCTTAAACAGAGAGCACATACTGAAGTGTTTTGAGCAGGGATGTATGCCTGTGGTGTTTTGTTGTGAAGATGTCTCGAGAAGGTCCTACATGGCTCCCTTCGTTACACTGATAGAGCTGTTTATGAGGCTTCACTCTACGTTTCATCACTGAAACGGTCTGGTTGTAAAACACAGCTCCTGATAGCTGTACCAGCACAGTGGAGGTGTGCAAGCACATCGTGAGCTGTGGTGTGAGTGCAGGAGTGAGCTGCTGGAGGGGCTGGGATGAAAAATGGTGATTGTGGGGGGAATTTTAGCAGGCTTTGCATGGCCAAAAGTGGTATGCTCTGAACCTCTGCTGAAATCCAGTTTTTAGGTGAGCTCTGGCCTAAAAACAAAATGTGTAGAGCCATCCTGTTTCCATCGCTTGGAAAATTAAATCATGGTGGCAGTGCGAATAAACTCTCACCCAAACCAACTGTTCAGCGCAGGGTTGGGTTCTCATCGTGGTCACCAGCACTTAGCTTTTCCCCACAGAAGCCTCATCCCTTGCAGATCTTGGTGCTTGCTGGAGTCTTCCCTTCCTGGTCTCACTGCATCCGGCAATCCAAGTGACAGTCGGCAGCAAGGTCTGCCCTGCCCAGGTAGGTAGCGTGTGGGGGCCGGTCCCCTAAGACCGGCTGTTACTAGCTCTTCATTAGCAGTTAACTTGCTGAGGGAGGCCGGAGGCAATTCTTGCTCCAGGCACCCACTGGTTTGTGCCTGGTCTGTCCATATTTCAGATTTGAGATGTTAGTGAGTCCTGTGCATGTTCTTGTTGGAAATGACATGTGCTATAATTCCTGTAGCAAAAAATATACTTGTGAATGCCTTCCTCGGGAAAAGCAGTGAGTTCAGATGACGGCTTTCAGAAATCCTTCCTCACTATTTGTACAATGACTTCTATTTATGTCAAAGTACAGCTTCTGTGAGCACCCTAAATTTGAGCTGAGTTTGGTAAAATGTTTTTTCAGCCAAGAGGTGAAATTTTGATAGTCAAAACACTTTGTTTCAGATGTATGAAGCAGTTTTAAATTACTTTTTTTTGACCAGATTTCCCTGGAACTAATCCTTTCTCTTGGATATGACATACTTTAGAACCAACACTTGGATGCTTTGATACAGAAACAATGTTCTTCAGTTGGGGACAGCCTAAAGCACTTTTGGGAAGGGAATTGGGGTCATTCAGCAGTCAAGGATTTGTACAGCTGTGCCTGCATCTCTCTTAGGTGCCAACCCATCACTGCCTTCCAGTTCAACAGCAGTGGTCATCCAGGCAAGGAAAAGAAACCACATGAAGTGACCCACTGCAGAACGTGATTAACTACTGAGAAACAAGGGTATTGGCCCCAGCTTCCACAATGTGATTCTTACCTAACTGCAAGGATGCTGGGTGGCCCCTCATGGTCATGGTCTGTCTGACTGTACCTTAAATTGCAATGTACTGTGATTGAATTTGATAAAAATCAAACCAGGAGATATTTTGATGTGAAAGTAACACCTTTGTATGAAAAGGGACCCCTCTTTCTGTTTTTAGTCTGCAACAGTGCTGTCGCAAGCTGCTTTGTGGCTTGCAGTGCGCTTTTATTGTGGTGGATCCACTGGGCAAATATTCTTAAAAAAAGGCTTTTTATCTTCTCTGCCACAGGCAGGTGTTAGCCTCAGTTTGCAGGAGAGCAAAGAACTCTTATGGGGAAAGCAGGAACCTGTTGGTGTATCGGTGTCCTTGGCAGGCTCGTGGGGTGGGTTGTTCTCCGGGATGCAGGAGTGGGGTGGATGTGAGTCATGCCTCGCCCTTGTCATTCCCTTGTTTCCTGAGCTGCACTCGCTCATCTTTCTGAGCGCAGGATGTGGCTGGCTTTATTTGGAATGTTACAAGCATCCTTGTCCGAGTTAATTGACCAAGACAAATTTTGTTAAAAAACCTTGACATTAATAATGAGAAAGAAGAGCTGGGAGGTAAAACACATGCTCTCTAGACATGCATTAGCAGTACCCCCACCCTTCCAGACTCCTCCTGAGGTAATATGGCAGAGAGCTTAGGTCAGTTAGTTTTAAAATTAACTTCTAGTCCTCAAGGCAGCCTTTAAATAGAGTATTTGAGCTGTGACTATCACTAGTCTTTTTAGGCTGTATAAGGGTGTGTGTCAAGGAGGGATGGAAGAACATAGACCCAGAGAAATCCATAACTCCTGGTGACTGGTCTCATGACTGATCCTGGGCAGATCCTTCATCTCAAACCCCCAGGCCCTGCAAACTGAGCTGGGATAAGGTGCGCTAGTTAGCACCAGGAGTTGGGGATATTCCTCTCCTCCAAGGGACAGTCTCCATGTGCTGTTAGGCTGCCCTTTGCAGCTCTAATCTGTCAAGGTCTTGCTGTGATAGTGCAATCCAAATGGACGTTTTTCCTGCTCCTCTCACCTTGGACACTGGTGTGCTGATGTAGCTGTGCAGAAGGCTCGGCCTTGTATGTGTGTGGAGGGACTGGCTGATGTTGCTTTGAGCACGAAACATGCACTGAGAAGCTACATCAGTCCATCTGTGAGAAGCAGAGCAGTTCCCTTCTCTTGGAGCAGTGGGTTGAGCTCAGGAGATACACAGGTTCCTTGCACAAAGGCAAGAGATAATTTTAAGGGGAGAAAATTCCTCAGATGAAAAAAAAAAAAAGGCCCAGACACCCTCCAAGCCTTGTTAAGCAAGGTGAGGCTTCTGAAAAAACACTTGCTTCTTGGCTAGGGTAGTGATGTGACAGTCTAAGCTGCAGTGACACAGGCTTTCCCATGTCAAAGCATGGCAATGTTAATGTGCCTCTTCACCTTCCCTTTACTGTCAGTGGGGAGGAGTCTTCAACAGCACTATGGCTGCTGTGGTGCAAATCACATAATATATTTCTCCAAAGAAGCGAAGTTATGCCTGTTCTCTGCTTCCAGACCCAGATAGAAATTAGTGATGAAAAGATGCTCCTGAGGGTATCAGGACAGCAGTGAAAGGAATATCTTCATTTGCTTCTGGAAACAGGCAGAGGCTCGATGCTTGGGATGGCTCCTGTCCAAAGTCACGGTGCTGTCCTGGTCTCTCTCGGGACACTGTGCTCCCTTGCCTTCCCCTGTTGATGCGGGTCTTGCAGGCGATCCATCAGCCTGCATCTTTTCTGAAGTGGCAGGACTGCAGCCGTACATCTCTGATCGATACCGCCCAACCTTGACATGGAATCAGTCACTCGTAGCCAGCTCATTACTGCTGGCTAACCGTTTGCCTGCAGCAGCCCCTTAATAGCCTTTCCCGGCTGCTGTCGAGTCACAACAGGAGTGTTTAGCAGTCTTATTTACATGCAGCATTTCACCAGTCCCTCCTTCCCCTTGCTCACAGCTTGCCATCTGCTCCAGAGCCTCGGAGGAGACGGAGGTTGTGAAGCGGGGACGGAAGCATCGTGCCTGTGTGTTGTCTCTATGGTGACTGAGTGCCCTTCCTTCTGGTGGCTGAGGGGGCTGGTCCCAGGCCTGCCCATTTTAGGCCTTCTCTGCTAAAAACCTTTCTTTTTCCAGAAGATTTTGGCATTGTGCTTTGCTTTTATTCTGGCTTTGAAGCTGATTTTAGTTACAGCGATTTTAATCCACTGTGTGTTTCAGTCTTCTCATCTCTGTTTACACTTTCCAAGGGGTGGGGAAGGCTCAGGATGCTCTTCCTAGAGAGCAGCTTAAGAACAGCAATTTATTATTTATAAATTGGGGGATGGATAAGGTCTGGGAATGGAGTTCCTGCGAGTCTATTAGCTGGGCAGGTTATGCCCTGTGTCACTGCAAAGACGCTTGCCTTTATATCAGCAGCAAAATCTTAGACTTGACTCCTGACCTTGGTCATGAGCCATTAATGATCTCTGAAGGAAGAAATACACTGACACATGCACGGGGCGGGGGGAGAGGGGGGATATTTGGTACATCTGCTAGTGTGCTATTGATTTACATGAGCAAACTCAGAGTACAGTTTTTTTTAAAATGGCTTTTACTTAAACCAAAGTCCAAGTTTCAACCTTGGCCTCTGATTTTCATGAAAAGAAACAATTTCACCCTTGGGAGCGAGGAGGTGGATGATGGTGAGAAATGGTGTGTTTGTGCAGGCAGCAGGGTTGGAGAAGCAGCTGACCTGGGTGGGAAGGGCAGCCAGAACTGAATGGTGGGGAATAGGAAAAGGCAGTGGCACTGGAAATGAGGGGAAGGTGGCATTTGAGACAAGTGGCATTTGTTATGTGGCACTACCAGGGACCTCTCCTCCTCTTGCTGAGGTGACCCTTCTCTTCCTCCTCGTGCAGTCTCTTACAAGGCAGTGTCACAGGCCTAGACAGTGCAGTGCTGTCGCAGAAAACCCAGGCAGAGCAGTATCTGCATGTTTGCTGCTTTGCTGATTGTTGTGATATTTGTGATGCTCAGTTGTGGTATAGGAACCCCATGCTCTGGCACTGCAGTTGCACAGAACTGAGATGCAGCCCTGCCCTCAAACTCCCAACATCAGTACTGAGGGTCAAACTGATGTATATGCCATCCCTGCCGAACAAAAGTGATGTTTTTGTGAATCTTAACTAATTCACTAAATTATGTGATTATCCTATTTCTTTCCTGATTAGGGGAAAATCTTATTTAAATACATAGAGGGTGAGACTTTATTCTTAGATGTTTGGGGAGGAACCATCAGTGTTGTAGAATGAATTATAGTAAAGGTATCTTTACTCTGGTGTGAAAGATGGGAAGGCTCCAGGAAGCTTATGGGCAAGGAATATTTTCCATTCTTGTGTCTAGAATCACTATCTTAGGGCCTCAGTTTGTTTTCAGTGGTGAGAAAGAAATGGGTGCTTTAATTTCCTTATTCCAGTGCAAGCAGTGTTTTGAGTATTGAGGTGCACTGTCCACTGCATTTAATGCCAGGGAGGGAAAGGCCCTTTGCCTAGAGCTTGCATTTGGTGGAGATTTGAAACTGGAGAAGGCTGGCAGCTAAATGTTTTCCTTGTTATCAGGGTCTGTGGTCAAGCAGCTGGCAGGCTGTGGGAGCTTGACCTCCATAAAGTATCGGGAGCAGATACCTAAAGACTTTTTGTCCCCTATGGTGTGGGACAGCCCTTGCCATCAGCACATCTGCACTGCGCTCTGTGTGCACACCATCACAAGAGTACCTGACTCAGTGAACTGAGGTGTTCAAGCCCATGCCTTTCCATGCGGAGGTGGATACAGTGTCCCTGGGAAAGCTGGGTCTCTTGGCATGTTTGACAGAATACTGCCAGCCTCTCGAGATAGGGCTGAACCTTATTGCTTGCCTCAGTACTGAGACCAGGCTTGTGCAGGTGCAGAGTGTGTGCTCCCCCAGCTATGTCTGCAGCCTGCCTCAGCAGACCCTGTGAAGTTATTAATGCTCCCACCAAGGGAGGGGCTGCAGCATGGAGCTGCACCATGTTAGCTTACAGGATTACAGAGGAGGATTATGGAGGAGAGACTCTGAATGCTGAAATCATGGGAGCACTTCAGTCATCATTTCTGCTTCCTGTCATGGCAATCATTGAAGTATGAGGCATGGCCACAGGAGATGAGGCTCAGCACAGTGCCGTGCCACCTGCTTTGGTCCTCTTCTGATACTTGTCTTCCGTGCCCTGAAGGGGCACGGCTCTTCCAGTTCATCTGTCCTCGCATCAGTTGCTAATGAAGGAGAGTTTTGTGTTTCAGGGTAAGATTTGTAGGTCTCTGTTTCTCCTCTTGATTTCAAGAGCTGAATATATGGTTTCACAAGAGAGGACTTTGTGCCAAGTTCTCTTGTGTACAAATGTAGCTCCAGAGACTTGGAGGACAAAGGCAGCCTGAAATGGCTTTGCAAACCAACTTTTATGCAGCAAAGACTGTCTGCAACACAACCAAAGTTATTTATTGTGTTTCTTTGCAAAAAGTTTCCCCTCGTCTCATCTAAGTTGCAATTCGACAGCAGATTAATTTTCTTTTATATGGGAAAAGCTGGAGCTTCTCTGTGGGGTGAAGTAAAAATAGATCACCTTGACTTGCACATGTTGCGTAATTTCCTGAATTTTGTTTCCTTTGGAAAAGTTATTAGGAAAATAAAACACTCCTCCTTGGCTGGATGGATGGCATGAAGATGAGAGGGCTGGGCTGGGCTGGGTGGAGGGAAGGCCAGGCTAATAAATAATCTTGCTTTTTTTTTTTTTTTTAATTCCAGGGTCAGAAATTGAACAACCAAGTCATTAGGCTTCTAATCTTTGTGGTCCCAGCAACTGGGATGGTACATCCTACCTGCAGGCTGGGTGCTCTGGAGTGAGTAGGGCTTACACCAGCATCGATAACATAGCACTGGGATATGGTGTTCATCCTCTGTTGGAGGCTGGGAAGATCAGTGCAGTTCTGGTAGTGCAGGGTGATACATGACATCAAGGTCTGAGCAGCTGTCTAGTCCATCTCCTTCTCAGCCAGACCTCAGCCCCCTCTGCTGCAGTAATCCAGATGTAATCAATCCGGCACTTTCAAATATTTATGAATCATTGATGGATTTTTTGAAGTTTGAAGTTGTAGCTTTCATAGAATTTGGTTTGATTAGCTGGAAAGTCAATATTTTCACTATGCTGTGTCTGAGCTGCATTAATTCCAGCCCAGGCAGCAGCAATAACAGCACTGCAGTGCTAATGGCTCTCTGCCTGCAACGGCTGGCATTTAGGTAGTCTGGGATGAGCTTGGAGCATGTGGAGGAACCTTAGAGAGATGAAAATAAAGCAGTACAGGTCATGGTGAAAATTGGCAGAGGCAGGTAAAGAAAAGGCCTATAGCAGTGTTTGGGAATCTGCAAGATGAGGTGTTGAGGCTGCCTTTCTTGATAAGTCATCTCTTTCAGCACATCCAAACAAGGTGGATTGCTTTTTACCACAGCTCCCATTAACTTGTCTTAAAAGAATAAGGCACCTTCAGCAGAGTGAATCAGAACCTCATGGGATGAGACCTTTATTCTTTTTAGCTGATGCAAATAGGAAATTGATAGGTGAACAAAGTTATCCTTGTCTTCACAGATGAGGGAGCTAAGCCATAGGGGAATTGTATGAGCTCAGCAGAGGCACAAACACCATCTCTTTCTTTCTGTCACTTCATGCCGTGATAGTCATTGTTTGCATTGGAGAGCCCACCTCTCCCATTCATGTCTGTAATATCTGTCCTGTTCCAAATAAACTGTCCCAGTCCTGTTCCAAAGGAACCAAACAACTTCCATGCTAATTTGATATGGCTGAACAGACTGACTGAGAGCTCGTAAGCTCTCCACCATTAGTGTAGGCTGTAGACAGAGCTTCCTGTGCTCTGAGGGTATATATCTGAGCATCTTTGAGTCATGCATTACAGTGAACGTGCCTGCATCTGTCAGGGTCTGGATATTTCAGTGTCATCCCAGGAGTTAAGTGCCTGCAGTGGCAAGTCATGTTCTAGGGTATTTCCTTTAAATCCGCATGTCATGGTGTACTTCTGTCAGACCAGGTAGCCCAAAGAAACCCGGTTGTTTGCAGCAGGAAATGTTTATGATAACCTGCGCTCCCTGGGCAGAGACAGCTCAATGGGGGCTGAGAAGGTTGGCTGCTGCCTATGGATGAGATCAGCCCCTGTAAGGCACAGTGGTGCTCTGCGATGATCAAAGGTACCATGCCCAGGACTCCATCCTGGCAGGCAGCCCTAGGTCTGGTGATGAGGCTACAGGGACGTGAGAGCCAAGGCCTTGAGTCAGATTTCTCCTGGATCTCTGCATCAGGAGCTGTGAGGCAGGGGACTAGGCTGGTGTGGCTGTGGTAACAGGATTACAGAGCACTCAGGGATACAGAGCATATTTCAGCTAGAACTTCTTGCATGCCACGGGGCTGTTATATTGCTGCAGTCTAGCTGAGAGGTGATGAAAGGCATGAATAACTGTGGCTGTGGCACTGTTCTCAGGCGGGGATGAACTGACATCCTGGCATTAATAGTGTGGATCACAGGTGCTCTGACATGGTAGCTTAAAGGCAATAAGGGATGCAAGGAAGCATAAGCTAAGAACTGAACTGACTGTGCCAGTAGCACCACTAACCCCTGGCTTCCAGTACTCAGTGCAGTTTTTGAGGTGAATTTACATAGCCTGTAACTTCCATTCAGCTCCCAGAGTGGTCCCTTAGCTGTGAGCTGATCTTGTCTAAGTTCTAGGACACCCTTGTGGCATTGGCATCCGTGTGAATGACAGAAGCGATGACCATCCCATTTTAAACTTCGCAGGCTCTTCAGCAGTGTTAAGTGTGCACTAATGATGCCCAAGCTCTTCTGAAGGAGGAAATGCAATGGCAGGCTGTGGAGCCTCACCTGACTGCTCCAAGGTTGTCAGATGCTGTGAGGCTCTTAGTCTGAAAGGGTGTGCACAGATGTACGTGCATAGTCCATCCTTCAGGAGAGAAACCGCAGTAAGTAGCGGTGAGAGAGATGGCAAATCCTCACAGATTTATGCTGATCATAGAGGTGCTAATGCCTTGCTTTTATGGCTTGATCTTGCTCCTGTCTTTCGTGGTGGCTAATAAATACAAGCCAGTTCATCTTCTGCTTTGGCTCTTCCTGTGACCTTTCTTTAAATTTGGTCAAGTTCCTGATGCATAGATTGTCTTGCCCCTCACCATGAAGAGACCTGCCCTGGGATGACCCTGAGTCTCACTATAATTTCTGCTGCAACGCTTTATTTCAGACTTTATTCTGGAGGGATAAGACTGCATTCAATCATGCTCCACAGGGTGCTAAAAGCCCGTGGTCTGGGTGATGCTCTGTGTAATCTGCCTTGTCAATACCCATCACTCACATCCACAGCAGCGAAGAGGGTTTTGCCAGCTGACTAGGTGCTTCTCAGCCTGAAGTGCGATGCTGACGTTCCTTCCCTAGCCTGGATATCCTGCTTTCATTTCAAGCATTTGCTTCCCATTCTGGGTTCTTGGAGCATGTGGCAAAAATGTACTGTATTCACCCCCAGGAGATGTACACATGGGAACGTGGTACAAGGATTCCCTTATTAGATGTGGGGGAAGTGTCTTCTTACAAAGGCAGCTGTGGGGGGCACTGCCATCTAGTCCTCTGCCTTAGCTGTTGGATCATGTTCCCATTAGTCACCTCCATAGGAGACAAATCAATCCATTGCTGCTTTGCAGTCTTCCCTGCAATTGCCTGCCAAAAGCAACTCTTTTAAAGAAAAGAAATGTCACTTATTGGGAAACTCTGCTTTCTTATTCTGGCAGTGAATGAACTTACTGGAACATCTGAGTTCCCAGGGCTGCAGGGTCAGTTCCCGACCAGCTCACACTAAGATAAACCAAATGCATGGTCAGAGGGGAAAGCCCAAAGATCATGGGGAGAATGACTGCAAGTGTGTCCTCCCTGCAGGCTAGAAATGTAGTTCATGGCAGGGGCTTGGCCATGGCTTTCTGTAAAAAGTGCCATGTCTGGACATGCTGGCTCATTATTTTTGCAGAGCATCTGTGCTTTGTTTGCTTCCAGTGGCAAACTCAACTGGAGATGGGAAGTTCTTGTCTTGCAGAGACTACAGGTTAAAATTGTGTGAGATGTAGCAGGGGAAGAAGATGATCACTTGACAGCAGAATCAGATGCAGCTGGTTATGGGAAGGGCTTGAGAAGGCAGTTGGGACAACTTTATGAAACATGTATGGTGTGCACAGCAGTCAGATCTAGTATGTGCTTGGCTGTCATCATTAGCATGATGTGCTGCTGGCACAGCAACACCTCCCTGCTGAAAGCAGTTCTCAGAAGAGACAGTGAATGTGCCAGTTGCAACGAGGTGACAGTGATGCAGTAGATAAAGAGCAGCCTGGGAGTGGGAATTCATGTTTTCTGATACTGTTCATGGCCCTTTGAGCTTGATATTGATTCTGTTTGCAAGCTGCTTGGGAAGGGATGCTCTGAGTACATGCCTGCCTAACACAACATGCTGCTAGTCTGTCTTGGACCCTAGACACTACTGTCATAGGGTCAAGAACAAGAGGCCCCAGTCCCTGAAAATTTGTTCGTTGTATTTGGACACTTGTTCTTGGACAGCTGATTATTCTGGCCTGAAAGAAAAAAAACTGGCCCTTGTATCTGCCTGAAAAAAAAGGATGATTTCTCAAGATATCAAGATCTTCTAATCCTGTCTTCTAAAAGTACCTGCAGTTCTTCCCACCTTTATGCTACCTGCAAATTTAACAAGTTTCCTTTTTGCTCCATCATCCAGGTCAGTAGCGAAAGCCCTGAAGAGAGCTGGTATGTGACAGACTCCTACAAAATCCTGTTTGTCAGCATGTTCTTCCTTTGTAGCAGAGACCACCACTGGTATCTGCCCTCTGCATATGGCTATCTGAGCAGTTTTATACCTGCCCTGTCATAGTTTCTCTTAAGACCATATTTCCCTTGCTTATGGGATTGGCAGGCAAGACAGTGTCAAAAGCCTTACTAGAGCTGAGATGTTTGACAGGTAGTGCTCTCTGCTGAAAGCCTGTTACGCTGTTATAGGAGGAAGATAGATTGGCTTGATGTGATTTGCTCTTGACAAATCCATATTGGCTGCAACTCATCTCCTTGTTATCTCATTGATTTTCGGAGGGCTTGGAATTGGGTCCTTGGGGAACAGGGCAGTGCATGTGAAGGTACAAGATCTTCCTATCTGCAGTACGTACATTGTGGTGTTGGCCACTGTCACTGAAGCGTCTCTCTCCTGGACCCCAAATTGCTTGTTGCTCCTTAGCACCAAAGTGGCAATGGGGTGGTTATCCGTGTGCCCTCGGTGGTGGTTTGTCACACCCTAGTGGCTAGATGGCACAGTGGCCATGGATGTGGTGCTGCTGCAGGCTTCAGGGGACTCATTTTTCACTCTTCCTTTGGAAGCTTTTGTCCTATGATCCAGTGGCCTGGGGTTCAGTCCCCCCTTGGTCACAACATGCCTGGTTGTCTCCTTGCAGGCACTGACAGCATTCAACCCCAAATCTTCCCACCATACAGCAGCCCTTGGGGTGTTGACCAGCTGTGCTGAGTGGAGGGTGAGCTTGTTTGTGCTTCTGTAGCACCAATTCTTTTCTCCTGTGTTAAAAAGGGTGATGCTTATTTTTTTTTCCCCTCTCTCATTAAGAGGCTTAGCTAGGGAAAGGCAGAATGAGATGTGATTTCCCTAGTCCCTCTTCTCTGAGCTCCCATCAAAGACGTGAGTCACTTTCTGGCACTGTAATGACAATGCCAGCAAAAATGGCCTTGTGGAGTCAGCACCAGTTCCTGCCCACTTGGAGGAAGGTTTGGCTAAGATAGGTTATTTACTTACTCTTCTGTGGCTGCTATGGGATCATAGCGTTCAGTCTTGTGGTCAGCACCTGGCTAACGGTACAACATGCAGACCCCAAAGCTGGGGCAGAGGGAGCTTGTCACATACCTCCCTCACATGTGTTGTGGGTTTGAGGCCAGACTGGTTTGTGGCTTGAGCCCATTCCTTCCTGCCTTAGAGGAAATGGGTGGAGGGAGGTTACCACCATCGTGAAGAAAATGTGTCATGCTGTGGATGCAAGCTGAGCTGCTCTGACCCACCGGTAGACACAAATACTTTGTCACAAGCTCCTTGGTGGCTGTTTCTCTTTTAAAGCTCCCTGAGCTATGGGGGGTGATGAAAGATTGTTCTTTACGGGTTTTGGGTTATGAGTGCCTAAGGAAGCACTCATGGCTCAGTTGCAAGACCGCTTTTGCGCTCTTAGTAATCGAGTCTGAAATCGTAGGGCTGCTAACACGTTAGTGCCAGCATCAAGCTGCCCCAGTGGGAACGCTGTGTGGATGGAAACCTTTGTCCTTCTTGTGAGGTGAAGCAGGGGATCGCACAGTGAACTGTGCTCAGGTCACCTGGCTACTAGTCCCATTCCTGTCCTGCTAGAGGATATTCTGCCGTACTGAGAGTAGGCTGCTGCTCCCTAGGCAGATGTCTGGGTGCTCATATTCGGGCCCGCAAGAAACAGAAACTATTCTTGGGCCTTTAAAATCCAGAAATAACCAGCGCTGTGAAAAGTCTGCTTCAAATTCCCATCAACCTACCAGAAAAAAACTGCTGAGTTTGTGCCCTTTCCCATATGGAAGCAGTGAGCATGTTTTCTGCTTACAGATGTTAAGGAAGTCAATGCTGCTGCGATCCCATGTTGTCTTCCTTGCAGAGCTTTTATCTCACCTTTGTCTTGTGTAAGAGATGTAGCTGAATTCTGATTTCCTACTAATGGGACTCTTGTGCCCTTGCCCTCGCCTTCCTCCTCCTCTCACTTTGATCGCGATATCTTTAAATATCCTTTTCCAAAGTGTCTGAGTAGCATCTGGAGTGGATGGAGGAGAATATATTTGAACCTGAAAGTTAAAGACAGGTTTTTCTCAGCGGTCTGTTTACTTGTTCACAACATGTGTCTGTCAAAATTCTTGCGTGTGCTGGGTGAGATTCCCATGAAGGGGATCTGCTGAAGGCTTGAGGGTCGGAACCTGATGCCTGGTGCTGGCTCAGGACTATTGCGGGGAGAGGCTGGAGAGGATGGGGACACTTGCAGATGGCACTCATGACAGCTGATGAGCAGTACCTGTTGGTGGCTGTGCCATATTCATCATCTGCCTGTGCTTTACCAAGCTGGGCTTCTCCAGGTCACAAAGCAGCACAGAGATGCACAAAGCCAGCTTTGTCCTAAGGGTGTTGATAGCAGGAGAGGTGTGCTGAGAAGCAGTGGGGCCCTTCTCTGAGAGCTGGAAATGACTGGATCCAGGGGCATGGGGGCAGCAGGACAGAGAAGGTCATTCCCTCTGTTCTTTAGAGCCTCAGAAATGCAGCTGAACCTGGGGCAAAACATCTGGGCTGTCCTTGCTTTGTTTATGCTCTTTCCTACCCATATCTCTGATAAGAAGCAAATCATGCTCTTGAGTCAGTGAGACTCAAGGTACTGGCCTCTCCAGTAGGTAGCACTGTGCTGGTTCAGATTCCTCCAGGGATGGCTGAGGTGTCCCAGTAGAGTTGCTCTGCAATGGTGCTCAAAAGAAATGGCAGCAGCTTCAGGGTCACTGAAGCTTCCTGCTGTCCGCTGTGGGGTAAAACAGGCCTTTGTGGATGCTCGGTTCCTGAGCTTGGTCTGCTGACACACTCTTCGTTTTCCTCTCCTCCTTAGCCACCGGAGGGCAGGCAGGAATCCTGCAAGCACCAGCCGCAGGGGAAGGAAAGCACTGGAATAATTAACAAGCAATTAATGTTTGCACTGCTAGATCTGTGGTGGCGTTGCTCTTTCCAGTCGCATTCTCTGCCTCTGGCCCCTTCACCACCTGCTTCACTTTGTGGGTTTTCCTTTATCAGTTGCTTTTTCATTTTCACTTGAGCTGGCTGTGAGAGCCGAACTAGAACTTCAGATTAAGTTGCAGCTGAGATCTGCTTTGCTGGGGGGATTATGGAGTTGGCTGTGATGTGTTAGCTGCCAGGTAGGGCAGGATGAGCAAAGCCTTTTAGCAGGCTATGATCAGACAGAAGCCTCTGCTTTCCAGGGCTGAAAATGGTGCTGTGGGGCCAAATGTTCCCAGGCTCTGGTCTGCGCTGGTGTAACCAATACCACTTCCTTTATGGAACTAGTTGATCCAACCTAAACAGGACAGCTGGGCTGTGTTGACCTCCTTGGTGAACTGAAGCTTCTGGGCTAGCCCTGTAGAGCTGTCATCACTGGTGGAGGTTCAGGCAGCAACTGGAGAAGAGCAAAGTCTGCTCCCACTGATGCATTTTAGTCTGATGTGGGTCCTAGGTGTAGTAGAGAGGAAAAATTGGAGATTTGAGATATATCTTGGCTTTTTTAACTGTTTGGGTGAGCTCAATTTCTGTAATTGCTTCCTCCGGGAAGCTCTGTGGCTGTGCCTGCTGTGCATGTCGAAGAGATGCATCACCTGAGGATTAAAATGCAACTGCTGTGAGTTGGGAGGCAAAACAGGCCAGGGCCAGCAGCTGCCATGGAGGGAGGGGTAGGGCACTAGCAAATGTACGTGCACTAGGACTGATCTGAATGCACGGACTCTGTACTGAGTTAAAATAACCGACGCTGAGTGGCTCTTTCTTCCAAAATGTTAAAAATATCCCAGATTCTCCATGAATCCGAGAGATGCAACTGCAGTTGCCTAGCATGAGTGTGGATGACTGTCCTTCCTCAGAGTCCTGGTGGGAGCTGTAATACTCACGCTGAGTTGATATTTTAAGGACCCTTACAGAGTAAATTGCCTTAATCTTTAGTTTGGCAGCTGGGCTGACCCAGCTGGGGTGTAAACCAGTGGTTCAGGGTGATCTGCTCCTTCCAGTGGCTGAGTGTGAACTGACCTCTCATTCATTGCTCTCATGTGGGGCAGAAGGTCCAACGCATGAAGTTGTCTGTATGTGATTGAGACTAAGTCTTTTGAGCAGACTGCCATATTTCCGAAAGAGTCCTCCAGAGGTGAGAGCCTCCCCCATCCCAGGGTGGAAGGACCCTGCTCTCAGGTTGGGGGAAGGCATCCCACTTCCCCCATCTCCCGAGCTTGCTGGGCTGCAGTATTGCCCCGCCATCATGCCACCACACTGGGGTTATATTACTGCTCCTGTATCACAGAAGAACACAATAGCACAGCAATGCTGTTCCTTCACTCTGCCCTTTGTGCACGTCTTTTCATTGCAGCCTGTTGCCAGGTGCTGCTGGCATCCTCTCCCTCTGAGCCCTGGCTGAGAGAAGACTGATTTCCATCCTGCCACCTTCAGGCCTTTCTTTCCCCTCTGCTCTCACTTCCCTGAATTACTCCAGGAGAAATTCAACAAGGAAGTATGCCGGAAGGGCTGCCATTTTCAGAGCTGTGATTTCCCCACCCCACTTGTTCTGAGCTCCTGGTGTCACAGGCACAGCCTTGCTTCCCACGTGCTTCCAACTTCAGGACACACACGGCAGAAATGCTGCACAGCTTAGCAGGGGCCAAGGTGATCTCTAAAAGCATCTTTGTGTTGTTGAGATAGAGCTTATCTGTTGGGAGGGAGTGAAGGAGTGAGCAGGCTTGACTTCAGAGCTCAAATGAGACTAAAACCTCATGCCTGAATCTCTCAGCTGATCTATCAGATCTCCCTCCACCTACAAAAACATGAAAAAATCAGTAAATATGATAGCGAGGTGTTAGAAGACACTTGGCAGAAAGGCGATTGTACTAATGGAGAGCAGCAAGAGGGTAGTGTGGTACTTGCAGCCATGAAGTATGCTATAAATTGGGTCCTGTGTGATGCTGAGCCACTGTCGCAACATATGGCAACCAGTGTGGGTTGTAAAGTCTGAGCCCTTCGGTGGGTGCCTACTGCCACCCAAAATGGCTCAAAGCCATCTGCTGTGACTACCCCTCCTCCCACCTCCTGCTGTAGTCATGGCCTGAGCGTGTATTTCCTGCTCATAGCCTTGGCGAAGCAGCCGCATCCTTCTCTTAGGAGAGTTTGGAAAGCTGTAAACTCGAATGTTTCATGTAAACCTTCATGTCAACAGCATGTTTATGTGTTGGAGATGTTACAGATGCTTCCTGCCCTCCTCAACTGTTTGTTCCCTACTGAAAGGGGTTGGGGTGCTGCAAGAGCAGCAGTCTCAAGAGTTCATGTCCAGGCTGAAATTCCTAAAACAGGGACAATGAATATTTGTTTAAAATTCCCTTCCGTCTAATCTCCACAGATGCTAGTGAGATAACATTTTTTTGCAGGGTTACTCAGCAACGAAAAAATATTTGGGTCAAGTTGAGCTGTTTATGTTTGTCTTGGTTTATCCATCTTGTAGGGAATGAAACAAGTTTCTTGTTAAGTTTTTTCCCCTTCGTTTTATTTTTATCTTGGTGCTTTGTGTAAAAAGTCTTCCATGTGAATCATGGATATTATGATTCCAGTCATGATGAAGACCTTGTGACATCTCTTTGCTGTGGTGGTACACGAGGGATGAGTAAGCTGGGTTCAGTGCAGTAAGACCCAGCCTAGTGTCTGTCTCCTGCACTTCCTTGGCCTTCTGGTTTTGAATGGAGTGGCCCCAGTCTGTGAACTGGTGGTGGTAATAGGAGTAAATTTAAACTCTTGTCTTCTAATGAGATGCCTAGTGGCCCAGGGTTTCACACATGATTCTCCAGTCTGTGTGTGAAAATGCTCTCAAGGGAACAGACCTGTTCTTTACACTCATATTATGTTTTCATGAACTCTTCACTTTCTGATTCTAAGTGGAGATGCAAATAACAAAATGTCTTTCAAAAGTCAGTTTCTGCTTTTTGTGTGATCACAAAGTCCTGATAAAGAGACTTACTGAAAGATTGGCTGTACTGGCCCTGATCTTGTGGAAAGCTTAGTGTTGTCTGTTGGGGATTCATCCATCCTAAAAAAGCACTAATTGATTGAAGACTGTCCCATAGTGTTAGAGGAATGTCCCATGCCTATCCCAATATATTGGTGCCTCTGATTTGTGATCTATGTCCTGGGGCTATGTTGGTCTTGTTGAATTAAAATAGCAGAGGCTGGAAAGCTAGAAATGATCAGCCATCATTAAAGGAGACCATCTTGCATGTTAGCCCTCCATGCTCACTAGCCAGGGAAAGCTGTCTCCATTTAGGCCTCCTTGGAACTGCTGCCACTTGAAAAGCATGGAGAAAAAGCCCTGAAGGAACTGACTGTTCAGTGGTCCCAGCTGGCCAAGAAAGCCAATAGCATCCTGGCTTGTATCAGGAATAGTGTGGCCAGCAGGACTAGGGAAGTGATTGTCCCCCTGTACTTGGCACTCGTGAGGCTGCACCTCGAATGCTGTGTCCAGTTTTGGGCCCCTCACTACAAGAAGGACATCGAGGTGCTGGAGCATGTCCAAAGAAGGGCAACAAAGCTGGTGAAGGATCTGGAGCACAAGTCTTATGAGGAGCAGCTGAGGGAGCTGGGGTTGTTTATCCTGGAGAAGAGGAGGCTGAGGGGAGACCTTATTGCTCTCTACATCTACCTGAAAGGAGGTTGCAGCGAGGGGGGGGGTCGGTCTCTTCTACCAAGTAACAAGAGATAGGACTAGATGGAATGGCCTCAAGTTGTGCCAGGGGAGGTTTAGTTTGGATACTAGGAAAAATTTCTTCACTGAAAGGGTTGTCAAGCACTGGAACAGGCTGCCCAGGGAAGTGGTTGAGTCCCTGTCCCTGGAGGTATTTGAAAGATGTGTAGATGTGGAGCTGAGGGACATGGTTTAGTGGTGGACTTGGCAGTGCTGGGTTAATGGTTGGCCTTGATGATCTTAAAGGTCTTTTCCAACCTAAATGACTCTGTCATTCTATTCTATGACTGGTGACAGATGATGCTGCACCAGCTCCGATGAAGTGCCAGGCCTGGCTGAATAATCTGAAAGCTTTAACTATCATTAAAGTCAAGGATGCTATCCTAGTACCCAGGGGCCTGCCCCATGCACAGAGCTTCTGGTGTTGCCACAGGGCTCTGGGCAAGGTGTGGATGGCTGCTTCCAGGAATACCTGGGGCTGCCATGGGAGACAAGTGTGTTGCAGGCACATGAATAAAAAGTAGGTCAGCACTGGGGAGCAGGTCTTCATGGGCATTAGTGTGCTTGCATGTGTCTGGCAAACTCAGGGAAAGAAAAAAAAAAAAAAAGCCATTTTTTATCCTCTCCTTCCCAATGTGTGCTGTGGAGGGAAGAAGGGATCTTCAGGGACAGCAGGACAGATCCTTCTCCGGAGCAAATCTTTGTAGCTCTGTTGATTTAGTTGGCACTTCACTGATTAATACCAGTTGAGAATCCGGGCTGGAGTGTTTTGTATGCTTGTAAATAATTGAACACCATGTGAATACAATGATGTAAGGGAAGGTGGGAATAAAGCAGAGACTCTGAAAAATTTTAGGGTTTTTGCAACAAGGCTTTTATGTGGAAACACATTGGCATCTTGGCTGCAAGGCGCTATGGTCGAGTGTGAGGTTTTTTCATCGTAATTATAAGGACTAGAGCTGGAGAGCTGTTGAAACTGCGAAAAATGGCAAGCACATGTCAGATGGGGAGAGGGAGACTGCTGCCAGCTGTTTCCCCTTCCCCGCTGCCTGACTAGGTTTGATAAATATGCATTATTTTTTAATACTAAAAATGAGTCCTAGTTCTGGCAAGGTGCTAAGTTGACAAACCTGGAGATTAAAGGCCTTGCTATCCAGGGTGAAGTGACGACAGCACAAATGTCCCCCACGTGCCGAGGGACCCAGTTAATGCTCCACTGCTTTGGTGAAGGCCAAGAGATGCCACTTGTGGTGATGGCATTTTGTGGTGTGGACTACAGGCTCCTTTTACATGCTGGCTGCCAAATCCCTGCCCATAAAAGATGGCTTTTGACAGCAGGGGTTGGTGGGAGCTGATGTTGACCTGTCCCTTCCCGTAAGTTTGGGAGCAGATCAAGGGTTCCCAAATTCATGCCTCTCCCGTTTGCCCCTGCATAACATGCCTGTGACAGCTCCAGCCCCTGCTCGCAGGGAGATGTGAGGTTAGGAAATCATTTGATGTATTTAAACCCATCTGCGTGTGTGATTTAGGGACAAGAAACGAGCCAAGCCAGTGGCCCCATGAGCTGGTGGCTGCCCTCAGCTGCGAGGCAAGCGCTCCAGGGAGCCTGGATGGAAGGCTGCTGATATGCAGATGCGAGCTTCAAAGCCTGGAGGCTTCCCAGGAGCTCCTATGGGAGGAGATGAAGCTGTGAGGTCTGGAAGTGGGCCTGCAGATCATGTATGAGATTCCTAGAGCTCTGTGTTATGCATGAGCTGGTTGCCCAGCGGAGAGGGGCTGTGTCTGCGTTGTAGCTCCTCACAAACCAGGGAGAGTAAAATGCAAATACTTAGAGGGAGTTGTTACTCTTTCTAAAGATTAATGCCTGAGTTCCAGAAAGATTCAGGTTTGGTTAGAGCCTGTGGGTTGTTCTTTTTGCCCATCACAGAGTAGAAATTAATGTCCCTAGTTTCTTGTCCACCTCCTGAGATCCTGAGCCAGGACTGAGGCGGAGGCAGCTGTGCAGCAGCAGGAGCCGCCGCTGCTGCTCTTTGCGCCCGTGAAGGCAGGAGCCGGCTTTGCCCGCTTGCAGGAGCAGCTGCCATTTTGTCTCTCGCTCCAGTTAGGCTGTGTGGTGAATTGCTGTGCTTAGCCTCTTGGGGAGGCTTTATAGTCATCTTTTCTTTGTTGCTGTCTTTAACTTGAAATAAAAGTCAGTCAGAAACAAATGACCATTTTGTGCTGGGTGTGGGGCAATGTAATAGCGGCTGCAGGTGCCCTCCATTTCTTGGACCATGGGCACAGCTTGGCAGCATAAGCCATTTTTATCCAGGGCGTGGACTTTTCTTGCTGTAGTATTTGTCAGTTAGCTATTCACTATGTTGCAAATCCCTTTCTGCTGCAAGATACTTTTGTGTGCTGCCAGATCTATGCTCTGCTGGTCTGCGGGTCAGGGGCAGTCTGCACGGAGCCTGCACTGACTGGAGCTGGCCCCACTTGTTGCCCATGGCCCTTGCCCAGGAGGGGCTCAAGCGGGAATGGAGTAGCAGGGAGTGTTGAAAGTCAAGATTAAGATGTATTGGGTGACAGATGCAGCCTGAAATCACATGGATGGATGCCCTTAGGACAGTGCCACAGTGGGAGATGGCAGGAGTGGGAGGGATGGTGGTCTGAGGGCAGACAGCAGAGCCCTCCAAAGTCCCAGGTGTGGTATGCAGTACTGCTGGGGGTGAGGTGGTTTGCCTGTGTTTTGAGGCAAGATGATGCTTTGCCACTGCTCCCTGTAACAACAGAGCAGATATGGAGAATGCCATGTAAAACAGCAGTCCTGTCCCACACAGGCAAATGGCAGGAATGCACAATCTAGGGGGCTACAATCCCCTCCCAGCTCAGCAGAGGTGGTGTGACTGGGAGCTTGTCTGAACACTGCTGCAGGAAGAAAACTAGAACCTGTGGGGAAATGTCAAACAGCAATTGTTAGAGAACATGATGCTGGAAAAAATGTCAACCCTCACCCCGCAAATTAATTCCAAAACATATATTAAAGGTTACCCAGACAACCTTAATACCTCCAGCAATGTGACCTTGAGAACCACCTAGAGAGCAAGAAACTTGCAGGCGATCTCAGCTGCTGGCCACAAATGGTGCCCACAGAATAGCGTGCTTTATTCCTCACCTTGATTTCACTTGACTGCGGTTGCTGTCACCTGAGACTCAACTGGCATCACGTTTGGCTCAGAGACTTATTGCCCCTTGGGGGGGTTCTGGTGAGGCATCTATGCCGCACGGAAATATTTATTTCATAAGCATCCACCAGGGAAACTAAATTTCAAAACAAGCCAGCCCTGCAGGGGTACTCCTGAAAGGACATCTGAAGCAAATGTTGAGCTCCCTGAAAAGCTTTTTTTTTAATTTTTTTTTATTGTACTGGGACCTAAGCTGCCCATTGCAGGAGTAGCTGCCTTCCTCTGGAAGGCAACAGCTAGTCCCTGGGCCAGAGCGTTGCAATCTAATTTAAATATATGAAAGCGGAGCTGGGGTAACTAAATCATCCCCATGACATTCCTCAAACTGACTGACTTCTTTCTAGGGACTGGAGCAAAACAACAGTGGGATTTCTACACCCAAAACATTAGTGTTAGGACATTGCCTTGTCAGGAAGGGAAAACAGTAGAAAAATGCTAAAACAGCAAGACAATCACAACTTTCAAACCCTCCTTTGTCACTTGTGTTTCATTTGCCTCAAGCTTCCCAGAGGTCTGCGCTGCTCAATGAGCTCCCCTGGGGCACATCAGGCTCATCAAACTGTCACTGGCCAAGGCTGGGGACAAGGAGGTAGGAACCAAGAGTCTGGCATGTGGATCCACACAACCTGCTGCTTGTGGCCCGTCTTTGTGGCTTTGATAATAAGAAGC
Source organism: Theristicus caerulescens (assembly GCA_020745775.1). NCBI lineage: Eukaryota > Metazoa > Chordata > Aves > Pelecaniformes > Threskiornithidae > Theristicus > Theristicus caerulescens. Next base: position 28,701,639 of record CM036566.1, on the reverse strand, counting down.
TCTTAGGAGTCCCTGGGACCAACCCCAGATTATAGTCCCTACAGGAGAGGGAGAGTGTGGTGCCTCCACCCCATTTGGTCTTGTGTTAAAGCATCAAGTTAAAACAGGAGTCAGACTGCAGGGGATGCTTTGGACTGCCTGATGAAAGCACCATGGATGGCCAGGAGGGTCAGGGGTCTGTCTCCTCCTGCTCCTGCCCATCTCTGAGGCTGTGGCAGCCCATTAGCCATAGCTTGCTTACTGCTGAGGGGTGGTGAAAAGGGTTGGAAGCTGCAGTAGGAAAGCAAAGCTGTTACTGAAATAGGCCCAAAATGCTCAAGTGGTGATTATCTCATGCCTGCATGTTTCAGGGGCACTTGTAAGAGCACTATTTAAAAAAAAAAAAAAAACAACCAAAAAAACCCCCCAAAAAACCCAGGCAAGTGAGATTTCTAATCTATTATTCATTCAGGAAAAATCATTTCAGAGTAAAATAAAATATTTTCCTTCTCCACCTCATTCTTAATATACTCTCTTCTCTCTTTCTCTCTCCCCCGCCTTCCCTCCACCCTGCAGGGCTCCAGGGAACAGTATGTATGAAATTATTTTGTAAAATCCAATAAAAATTTTAATCAGGTCAACATCATTACAGGAGAGGAAAGTGATGGAGCTTTCGTGATGCATAAAAAAAAATGTAAAGAAAAAAAAGCGATGTAAACATGCAGTTGTAGAAAGAGGTACACAGAGCTGAATGCCTGGACACCATGCAGTGCCGCCTCCTCATCCCGTCTCCATGGAGCACAGTCTCGCTTTCAGCCACACACATGCCAAATTTGTGGCTGTTCACTGACACAGCCAGAAGCATGCACACGTGCCTCATCCCCTTGCACATATACCAAATATACTCCAAAGTAGGGAGACGCAGGCAAAAGTCTTTGGCTAGCACCATTTAGGAGAACACCCGCCTCTGCCTGTAGATCTTTACAGAGCCTTAAGCCCATATGTCCAGGTATTGTCTTTAAACAGTGGTTAGTAAAGCAGAGCGACCAGCTAGTTATGTGGCAACTCCTCCTTTTAATCCTTGTCTCTCCGATTACCACGGAGGGGAATAAAAAGCCCTGGCAACACACGGTCATGCTCTGAGGATTTGCATAGTATATTAAGGCTTGCTAAGATCTCATTCCTATCCTGACATTTAGAGAAACTGCAGCTGGTGAGACTCCTCTCCATCTTCCCTCTTTCAGATTAAATGTGAACTTCTAAATCTGCCAGGAGGAGCGAAGGGAGGGCTGGGGAATGTAACTGTCTCATGCTGACCTCGGTTCATTACCGCCATCAGAAACATGGCGCTAGGCCAAACGATAGGAGTGATGGATGTCCGTGCAGGTTAAAACCCCTATGGGAGAGGAGCAGACGTACCAAGCCCTAAAAGTAATATACTGTTGACTCCAAGGGATTTGCAAAAGCCTCCAGGAATGAGGCAGTCAATGTTGGAATAATGTATTGTCACCATCAGGTTCCTTGGGAAGAGTGCAGGAGGGGCTGGCTACCTATCACACCCTTCCTCACCAAGGTCAAGGTAGCCATTGTGGCTGACAATGCCAGCTCTGGAGATGAGCACCATACCCTGAGGAGCCCACCCATGCAGTGGGAAATGTAACTCTGAGAGCAACACAGCTACTGGTAGATATGCCCACGTCCACAGTTAGGACTTTTCTTGTGGAAGTTTGCTGCCTCCCTTGGGGAGGCAGGGACCAATGGAGCAACCACGGGTCCTTGTGCTTTTCTGACTCTGCTGGGACATAGAATTGTCCTGGTGGACTGGGGATGTTTCTGTTGCAGTTCAGAGAAACTGGGGTGGGGGCTTTTCCTCTTGGGGATGAGGGTGCCTTGTGTTTTCAAGCTGGTGACAGTGCAGGTTGAGTGGTGGTTGAGCTTACTGAGAGGGTGGCATCAGTAGGAGTAGAGCAGAGATTGCCAGGGCCATGAGCTGCCCTACAAAAGAGGGCTGAATCCTGCCCTAGGGCAGGAGGTGTCTGCGGGGACTGTATTCCCAGCCAGGGTCAATCACTGAGGTTTTTCTAGTGACAACATTGACTTACATCAGGGTCGGAGTGTGTTGCAATTCATCACCTCAACCGTCCCCTTGGTGGTGATGCCCCTCTACACGGTGGTGTCCCATACAGCTTGTGAGAACGTGTGGCTGGGCCTGTGAGCTGGAGCCTCTGCTCTCTGCTGGCAGATGGGCTAGAATAGGAGTTGAAACATTCAGCACTTCTGGAAAGAAAAATAAACTCCCAGGCAAGTGCCAACTGCAGCAACCATTTTGGCAGAGTACCGTTGTGCAGGGGGGTGGGGGTAACAGCCTCATGGTCAATGGGAACATCCATAAGTGGAAACAGCCCCAGCCCAGGCTGTCTGCGCTCACAGCCTGCCCAGCAGCATCCAGGCTCATGCCTTCGCCTCCCTCAGCCGCAGGCAGACGTGGGCTGTGCAGTTGGAGGCAGGTAGAAGGCACCCTGCCCATGGCACACGGGCTGGCACCTCTCCTCCTCCCCGTGATATTTCTTTGCCACCCTCTGAGTACACGCACACACACATCCTACAGCTCTGACGTTATTCTCCTTTGGTTGATGTGAAGGACTCAAAAATGTCCATTTTAGGGTTTTTATATTTTGGGAGGCAGACTGAAAAATCTTTTCATGGTCAGTGACAAGCAGCTTATGGGAAACAGATGAACAATACTCCCAGGAATTCCTCTTATTGCTGCCTGTGTTTAAAATCTAAAGTTAGAAAGGAAAGGGGGGGAAAAAATAAAGTTTTGTAGGCTGAATTCCAGTTGAGTGCTATGAGAGACAGTCTCTGCAGCTCTCCCTGTATGGATACAGAGCTCAGATGGTAGAAGTGGGCATGGAAAGCTTGGCCGGGTACAGATCTGATTTGGAGTGAGGCCCTGCTCCCCTGCTGGGAATCTGCTGATCCTCTCGAAGGGTTTGGTCTTTCCTGGAGCCCAGAAAGAAATGGCAAGTGCACCCAGAGTCCAACCCGCCGTGGGAGTCTTTGTGTGATGCACCCCCAGCCAGGTCTGGTGGCTCTTTGCAGAGGAGACCATGCGTTCCTCTGGTCTCTCCCACTGTGGAGAAGTTATTTGCTTCCAGGCAGCCTGATGGTGATGGAGGACTTGGTGACCACCTTCAGCCAATGCTGCTGTCTGCAGCAGGGTCAGTCTGCCTGGCTGCCACCTTTCCCAGCGTCATAGATGTGACTACGTAGGTCCTACAGGATGGATGCCTGGACCTGCCCAGCCCTGGCTGCTGGATCTTTACTCTAAGCCTTGTGCTGCTGCCTGCAGGGCTATGCCTGGTTGTGTCTGCAGGCAGAAGCCATGCCTGAAGCTGGGAAGGGAGAGCTGCAGCTCCCTGTAATAAATGGCAAGAGGGACTGATGGCCCAAGTGGTAAATAAATCTTGTGGGCTGAGTGAAATAATAAAGCACTTGACCTTTGCCCTGGTGGTTTATTTTGTAATCAGTGCCCAGCAATTGATTTATGGGATAATCAATCTCTCCCTCTCTCCCTTCCTCTGGCCTTGGCGTTGCCTGCACCATGGTCCTTGCTTCTGAGTGATGACTCCAGGCTACAAACAGCGCCCAGAGATGAGGCTGCCTACCCCTGCCCCCTTCTCTCCCCCATGCCCAGCTCAGGAGTGGACGTGCTATTTACAGCCTCATCTGCCCAATAAACATTTATTAGGTAGCTCTCATCCCTCTTGCAGGGGCAGCCCTCTCCACCTTGCCAATCTGCAGCGCTCCTGGCCTGACAATTGGCTTCCCAGCACCTCAGTTTATAACTCCCGCAACAAATTGTCCTGAATGAAAGGCTTTCATGCCTTGTGATGGATTTCCCTCACATAAATTGAGGCTGTGAGCATCCTTGCTCTTCCCAGGGATGCTCTGCACTGGGAAGTTGCAGCTGGAGCTGTGAAGCTTGTGCAGGGGCAGAATTCATGCCCAGGAGATGCACGTCTCTGCTGCGTGTTCATAGTGTGGCTGCGAGTCCCCAGGGCTTCAGACAAAGGGCAAAGTGAAGAGCTGCTCAGTAATGTGCGAGTAACTTCCTCCCTGGCTATAATGCACAATTTTTCATCTTTGTGGCTGCTGTTCTCCGTTCTCTTGCACTGGCTTGTGTCTTCTCTACTTAGCGCTATGCTGCCTGACAGCTGGATGCAGCTACGATGTGGATGGGGGGGCAGACAGAGGGGAAGGATTGTGGCGTGCCTTGGGATGGGGCTAGCAAGGATGGGGGCTGTGTCCTCCTTTGCTGCCTGGTAAATCTGTTCTTGCTGGGCCCTGGTTCCCCTTTGCTCCCTGGCCGAGAGGCTGATGGAATCCTTGCTGCTCTGATAGCTGCTGTGTGGCCAAGGCTGTCCGAGCTATTGATAGAGGCCTTGGAGAGATCTCATAAATATGGTACTGTAAGGAATGAAAAGAGAACAAGTGAGGGAGCTCAGTGTGTAGTGGGTCTCTGACGAGGAGCAGGTTGACCCAGTCAGAGATAGCTTGAGGAAGGCATTCAAGTGCCAATTCTAGCCAGGTGGCGTTTGTGATGAGCCAGTGAGATATGAGCAAAGGAGGAAAGGTCTGAATCTCACTAGGCTTTACTGGCAGAGAGGCAGCAGGGCTGAGGCTCTAAGTTTCTGAAAAGCTCTGGAAAATTCTTTCCAATTTTAATAGCATTAAATTCAGGCCCAGATTTCTGTCAGAGACCAATCCTAGCAATGCAAGCTTACCAAGACCTGTGTGTCTTCCACCCATCGGAGGATATGATATCATGTACCATGCTATGGGCAAGCATGGTGAAATGGTGGTACCAGGAGAGCTGCCTGCATTGATGGAGACCCGTGGGATGGACTGAGGGGAGCTATGGTGGATATAAAGTGCTCTGAGCAGGAGGCTGCTGGGGAAACAGAGCCCCAGCCCCGTGGCACATAGGGCACAGCTCTCTGTGTGAGGGAAGCTGTAATCCTGAGGGGATGCTGTGTGGGATGTGGGGCTGGGCTGGCTGCGATCATTCCTAGTGATGGCATCTTTTCTTGGAGTTTGTTTTTAAACATCTCCTTCTTCCTTATGGGAAGTATTTTCTTATATCTATTCTAAACTTGCCCTTCTCTTATTTAAGGCCATTCCTTCTTGTAATACATCATCCTTGGTCAGCCTTAAAGGTTGGCAAACCCTGAGGGAAGAAAGGAAAGAGTTATAATATCTGAGGGACTAAAGGTTTGATTTGGATGCAACCACATTTATTCAGCAGCAAATTACATCTTCAATCAAACCAATGCAAATCAGGCTCCCGCTTCAGTCTATTTGTTTGGACTTAGTGAGTGCAAAGGGATTCATTATTTCTTGTTCTTCCTTCCATCCCACAAAGTTTATATGCGCATGTATGGACTTGCGCACACTCATCTGTAAAAACCCAGTTCCGCCCCAAGGTACGTGATGATCTCTGGGTGCAGGTGCAGCCTGTATCCCTTGGGAAAGCAGTAGGAAAACAGCAGTTTCTGCCTAGGATGGTACTGTGTGAAGGAAGGGAAGGGTACCTTGGAGCTGCAATTAGAACTCTCTGAATAATTCAGTTTTTCAATGTGGTGTCTGAAGTAGAACAGTTAAAAAATGTCTCTGGGAGACTGACAGTGATCCCTTTCCCCTCACACATACCCCGAGGAAGAAACAAACTATAAAAATCCATTTCATTTGTTTGGGGTCACTTCATTTTGCTTCTTGTTTGTGCGTGCTGGCTCACTTCCTAAGTGAAAAGTGCTCTGTTTCAGAAATGTCCAGCAAAAAAAAAATCAGGTCTGAAATTTCCATTTTCACTTCTTTTTCTGAAGTTCATCTCCGAATTTGACCTGTACGTCTCTGGGTTGATATGAAACCTGCATTTTACAGGGGAGAGGGGAGATCTCTTTTATGAACAGTTTCCCTTGCCTTCGCCCGGTCTGCCCTGGACATCTGTGTGTCTGTCCCTGCCTGAGCCTGCTACGAAGCCTCTGTAAGTCCTTCTCCTGCACCTCATGCCCTACAAGAGGACTGGGGACTTGCCCAAACCCTGAGTCATGCCATGGGCAGAGTCACCCATCCCATGCTGCAGCCTCGCTGACTGGGAGCACGCCGGCTCCCAGCGCGTGGGTAGCGACACAGCCCAAACATGAAAGCAGCAATCCTATTTCCCCCAGGCAGAGGGAAGCTTCTTCCCTTGTAATCGTCCTTTGTTTCTGGAATAGCCATGACAGTGTTTGCGGAGAAGAACCCGCTTGTGGGTTTTTTGTGCTTGATCTGCTCCGACGCAAGGCAGGGAGGTGAGTGGGTGCATGCCGTGTCCTGCAGCGCTCCTGAGCTGTCTGCGTGCTTGTGCCCCTCGCGCACCGAGGCCCTGATCCTGCACACACTCACACACGGGCTTAATTCCTTGCACTGTCGAATTCAATAAAATTTGATTAGTAAAGCACAGGAGATGTTTGTGAGATCTGGACTTCTGGTGGTAAGCCCTTCGAGGCTAGAAGTGTCTTTATGTTGTATGTGTGTTGCACAGGGTTTTTGTTCCTGCTTGCAGCCTCCTGTTACCCCTGCCTACCAAGTCCAATCTGGATTCACTGCACAGAGCGTTTTGAGCTGAAAACAACTCAAAGCACCTCCTGAAAATGGTAGGAAAAATTTCCATGCTGAGGATAATGAGCGGTGAGTGCAGAGGAGGGACACAGCGGGAATTCCTCTCTCCTAGAAAGTTGCTCTGAGCCTGAATTTCAGTGCCACAAAATCCTTGGAGGATTTAGTACATGGGTCTGGATTTGTTGGTTTTTTTCACTCCTGAATCGGGTCAAAAAGCTTTGCCTTTTTTTATGGACCCAAAATTGTGCACAATATTATTTCAGAAACACTGCAACAGCCGTGTGCCTGGTGCTCCCCCAGTTGCCAGGGGGTGGCTAGGAAGGGGACCAGCAGGCTCCCCCTGGGACATGCTTACATTTTCAGGACCAGTTCCTTGGGGCTGGTGTTGTCCGGCAATGATGTGTCTCTCAAAAATGTGTTCAAGTGGTGCCAGGGAGGATAGCAGGGAGGCTCATAACTGGTACAACACATGTGAGGCTGAGATGTTTGCCCTCTTCTTGAGCTGAAACCTGCTGGTATGGGCAGAGTGGTGGGTTGGCCGAGCCTGGCTTTCATGGGTGAGCACAGACCTCTAGATGCTGGACCCTGGCTCCTCCATCATCCCCAGGTTATCTCAGAAGCAGAGCTGAGAGTTTGCAGACTTTTCTCCTGACTGCCAGCAAAGCCCGCTGTGAACACCAGGTCCGGCACACAACCAGCTCTGGGCTAGCATGTGGCAGCATCAAATGACTGCCCATGCTTTCAGAGGGGCATGTGGCCCCCAGTGTCAGCTAGTTGCCAAGGTCCCTGGACCCATCCCTCTTTTCCAGGGACCTTGCTCACTTTAGGCAAGGGGAGCTCATCTCTGAGCTCCTTGTCTCTGTCCCGAGCAGCCCAGAAGTTGTTTCATTTATCTTTTGTAGATTCTCTGCCCTGTAAATATTTGCTTGTAAAGCCAAAGTTATAGACAGTGTTATTTATGTGCAGGAAATGGACATTTAAGGCTGCATCACTTTGTTATTGCCCACATTATTTTTCAAAGGCCAGACCCCTTTTTATAAGGCAGCTGCAGGATCTCTGAACTGGTTTAGGGCTTTGCCTCCTGATGCCTCTCACCCGGTTGGCCTGTGGGAGGCTTGGCTGAGCTTGCAGGGGGGTGCAGTGACTTTTTCCTTGCACTGTGATTCCCTACCTCTTTCCCCTTTGATCTTCCCTTCCCAGACAGGTCTGATTTTCTTCCTTTCTACCTTAGACCCTATCAGCCCTCCCCCCTCCTTCCCCCCCCCCCCCCCGCCCAATTCCCATGGCTTTTTGAATGTGCTGTCGATTACTGCTGGCCAGCTCTGCTCCTCTGGTTCCAGCACGGGGCTGGCCCTGTGCCCTGCTTTCCCCGATGCTGATAAGCTCTCCCTGGCAGCAGCTCTGCAGCAGCAGGATGTTTCCCTCCTCCTGATCCCTCGTCCCACAGACCTCTTGAAGACCTGTCCTCCCTTGGCAACCCAAATCATCTTTCCTGGTTTTCTGTCTACCTCTTTGTTTGTCTTGTCTGTCTGAAGACCTTCTTCATCGTGCCGGCAGATGGTTGGGTTCAGGAATGGCTCCCCAGAGCCCATCCTCAGTTGCCATCACCTCCTGCGCTGCCTGGACTGAATCTCAGCATCCATGTGCAAGCTCCGCGTGGGTAACTGAAGGTTACCCCAATCCAAGGGCCAGCTCGGTGTTGCCTGCGGGTGAGATGGCTGTGCTCAGCCTGCCTCATTCCCTCACATTGGGTTGCTAAGGTACAGCTAAAACTCTCATCCAGAGTGTCATCTCACGGCTCAATTCCTGCAACATCCTTTTCTCTGGCCTTGATAAATGCAATCTTCTCCCACTCCTGCCTGTTCAGAGTTCTGCTGCAAGGATCATTTTCCTCGCCTGTCATTTCGCTTGTGTCACCCATGCTTTACTTGCTTTTGCTGGTTCCTGCTGGCAAACAGCAGTTACCTGTCTCTGCTCTCCAGGCCTTTCACAGCTTGCTTTCCTGTTAACCTTGTAGTCCCTCTCCACACGTGGTTTCTCACTGTCAGTCAGCCTCTGGTGACAGCCTCTGCCAGCACTCACTGTGTCTCCCAGCACATAGCTCTCTGCTTTCTGCCTCAGTGCCTCTTGCTTGAAGAGGAGCTCTTAGATGCACCCTGCAAGAAATGTCTCCCTGCCCTTCACCTCTCCTTTGCCAGCCTCTGTCCCAAACTGGTGATGATGGCTCGGGTGCAAGTGTGGGAACCACCTGTCTGTCAGGCAGCGACAAGGTTTTCTCCTTCTGGTTCTTCTTGTCTTCTGCTTAGGTTGAAGACCTTTGGGGCAGGGCCTTTTTTAGCAGTGGTTGCCTAAAGAAGTACAAGCTCATGAGATCCTCCTGGCTCCATGCAGGTGTGATGTGTCTGTCCTGCTGCCGTGCTTTATGGATGCAGTGGTGAATTCAAGCTGAATTTGGCAGGCTGGGATGTTAGGTTCCTCCAGGTTTAGTGAAAAGAGGTGTCTGGATACTGGAGAGGGACCTTCTCTGGCACCCAGAGATGGAGGCTTGCTTTGCACTGGGTTTGTACAGCTCAGTGCTGATGGCAGGGGCAGGTTGAGCCCCTGCCCCTTCCTGCCCACTCCATTGTGCCTGGAGCGAAGGGTGCAGGCAGCCAGCCCAGGAGAGCTTCCCTGGCTCTGAAGCTTGCTGGTGGCTGAGGGGCACCCCAGGGCAGCATTTGCTATTGCAGACCGAGTCCAGCCCCAGACACTACCTGCCTGGGCTAATCTGGAGCACGGGCAGGGGCACAGTGATCCTGAGCAGCACGTGGAGCCCCGCTTTGTACCGCAAGTGTGGGAGGGAGATAAAAACGCATCAATGGTTTCATCTGCCCTTATGGATTTTTCCACCATATTTTATAAGCGTTCATTTTTATTTATGTGAGGTTAAAGTCAGTCCAATTTGGAAATCAACTTGTCTAAGGAGCTCCCCTCAGATCTTATTAGCTTCATGTAGTATTTCTATTCATTTTTGCTAATACCATTCACCAGGCTGGCTGTGGTGGTGGCTGTGGGAGATGGTAACCCTCTCCTTGCCAGGCCACTGTGGCCATGAGCCCGGTGGCTGTGGGGTTAGCTGTGGGAGTGGCAGGATCTGGCCATGCAATGAAGGGCTGGGGCTCTCGGCTTTCCAGCTTCCAACAGTGGGGGGGGAGCAGTTTCTGACATCTGCTCCCGCATAGTCCCCCGTGTTGCACTCAGCATCACCGGCAGCCCACCTATTGCTGCCAGCACAGAGGGTGTCTTTACCTGCCAGCAATGGAAATCAGTGGCTGGTTTGGATAGAGAACAGTTAAGAAGCACTTGGGCTAGCCTTGTAATTAGAGAAATTCCTGGAAGAAAAAAAAAATAAATCCATTGAGGGCTTTTAAAGGAGAGATAGGATGCCTGACTCAGGAAGTCCTTCAGCCGCAGATTGCCGGTGGCTGGAGGAGCGTCCTGGGGAGGTATCAGTGCACGCTTGGCCAGCTTTTACACCCGTCCCCTGGCATTCATTGCTGGCCCTTGCCAGAGAGGATATTGGCAGGACAGACATCTGTGCTGGAGCTAGCAGGCTTTGCTTGCCTTCCTGAGGCGTTATTTCAGTAACCCCAAAGGAGCTGGCTGCAGCCAGGATTGCAGCGTTAAGGTGGGGGTCAGATGTCAGCCCCAAGCAGGAGTGGTGGTGGCCACCAGCGCAGGATGCATACCTCCCTGTGCCAGTACCACAGCACGTGTCTCCTGAAGCACCCCGGCAGCAGAGTCACGGCTGCCCTGTCTCTCCCCTGCCTGTGATTATTTATTGAAGTGGTTTGATACTGGGTGACTGTAATTAAAAGAAGAAAAATACACACAATAAAATGATTTCTAAAATGGCAACACGCTGGATGCAGTGAAGCAAGGAATGTATTAAATATTTATTGCCGCTGGTCTGCTGGGGGGAAAAAATTAAAATTATTTAGCCCGAGAAAAACATTTTAATTATTTAATTTGAGGGGAAACCTCCCCCACAGCCCTCCTTAGTACTAAGCCCCAGACAAATGGCAACATAATGTAAGGTTTGATTAAAATCTGAATGGGATGAAGGCCTGGAGATTGGAACAAGGGATGGAGAGCCACGTGGTTGCCATTCGAGCCTGAGGTCCCCCTGCTCTGCCATGGCAGGTCTGTGCATGTGATCCTGCATCTTGCAGGGGTAATGCTTTCTCTCAAGGGGTGGTGCATGCTTGGCAGCAGTTAGCCAGGGATTTGCTCTGCATGTGGGAGCCTGGGCTCAGGACAGGAGCTGCTGGGTACATCAATCACAGTGTAGGAAATTGCAGCAAATTACCAGGACCCACCATCTGCAGCTTGAACTCTCTGGACCCGTGGGTTGCTCTGAAGAGCTTCACCAGGGCAGGAGCTCTGGTGCGTCTGTCCCAGCAGCCCAGCTCCACCATGCAGGCTCTGCTCGGCTAGGCTAGGCTCACCCCGCATCTATCTTGTGAGCGGCACAGGGCTCACGCTGTGCAAACAATCCACGAGGCTGTTCGAACACCCGTCTCTCATGGCATTCACATACTGCAGACGCGAGGCTTTTCCTGAGAGCCTCTGCGCTCCTCTGCAGGAAAGGCGCTGGGGCCGGTGTCCTGTTGGCACGTCCACTTGAGACTGGAGCTAAGGATCTTCCAGCTGCATATCAAAGATTGAGAAGTATGAAGTGTGGGGTCTGGCAGCAGCTGATTGTTTTCTATGAGAGGAGGGGCTGCGATTTTTCCCTTGTGTCTCCAGATTGACAGTCTCTCATTATTAGCCCCCTGGAAACAAGCACTTTGACTGAAAGAGCTGTCCCAGCCTTCACTGTAACAATCAAAGCGGCTCAAGAATAAACATGGCTTGGCAAGAATAAACACAAATTGCAATGCTTGCTGTGAACAGTGATATCCAAGGGAGCAAACATCAAATGAAGGATTATCCCTGTTTGCAAGGAAGCTCTTCTAGCAAGAGATTGAATAAGGACCATCTGCAGCCCAGAGCAAAGGGGCTACCAGGAGAACCTGTTCATGCCATCAGGAGCTCTCTTGTTTGAAGCTCACGTGGTTTCTTTTAGGCACTGTCTGGTTTTACTTCATATGCTCTATTGACTGCTGGAGCCCTGAGCTCTTTGCAGGTATCTCCAGCTTGCAGACAGCGTGGGCAAGCCCAGAAAGCCCAAGGAGGGGAGTTGTGTGGGAGGAGGGTTAGAGAGGATGAGGAGAGCTTCCCTGAGGCGTGCAGGTGGGGCAGGTATTGGACTTGGCTGGGCCGGCTGCTAGCAAAAATGCTGAGCTCCTGTGGGAGCTGGAGGAAGAACACACCAACCAAATCCTGTGGGAAGCTCTGCTTTCTGCTCCTGACACTAACGCTGCCAGTGTTAAGGCAGGAGCCCTAAAGGCAGCTCTTAACCAGCAGCCATCCCCCTGCCATTTGCGGGAAGTGAGCACGAGCAAGCCCTCCTCCCCAGACCCTCACTGAGAGACAGCCTGCGTGACATAAATCACATTTGGAGGCACAGAGGTTCCATAAACAAGCTTATTTTCTGAGGCCAAGTCCCATTATGTTATCTGTCACTTTATTGGGGTTTCTGAGCCATTTATTTTTATGTATATACATCGGAGCTGGTGAGCCAGCATTGGCCTGAGAGTATAAAGCTGACAAGACACGGTAGCGGCGTGTGAAACCTGTCAGCAGAGCAGCCGCCTGTGAAATGAACACGAGAGCCGACACCGATGATTTTATTTACGGGGAATCTCAGGTAGCATGTGCCGGAGCGGTGGGTGCCACGGGGCACGCGCCCAGCCCCCGGCAGGCCTGCCCTGCTGCCGCCGGTCCTGAGCCCTCTGAGGGGGAGTGGTACCAGACCCATCACAAGCAGGGATAAGGTCTTGAGGCAGCTGGAAATGAGATTTTCTTCTTAAGAAATATCTTAAGCTGCTGAAATACTGTGGTCACCCAGAATCCATATAAAAGGGCAAGTTTTCTTGGGGTGGAAGGAAATTAATACAGTTTTGCAACAGTTTGCCTTCCAGTGTTGATCTTGTGGTAATTGTTCTCTTAATGTTTTGTTTGTTTCTTTGCATTTAAGATAAACTCAGATTTAGTGCAAGGATTTGTTCTAAAATGGGAAAACTGGAGTTTCCCTATCTAAAAAAAGTAGGGCTTTTAAATGTTTTTGAAACTTTTTTCCCAGTTATTTTACACCTGGAGCAACATTTTGCTAAACTAAATAGTCTTTACAAAAGCCTAAATGAATAATTGTTTCTGTCATGTTCCAGGAGAAAAGTATTTAGATCAGCATTTTTTCCTCTCAGTTGGAGCAAACATTTTGGATGTGAGATAGTTTTATGGGTCATTGAAAACCCTAAAGAATCATCTAGATTGTTATCAGGGCGACAATACAAAATACGGACCCTACTCTTACCCTGTTTTGACCTTGCTGTAAGTCCTCTGGTTTACCGCAGAGAGGATGTTGCTGTTGTGTTCTGGTCCTTCAGCAGGCAAAAAGTGCTTGATGCACCCGTGTTGCTTTGGAAAGGCAGTCGGAGGTTGTGAGCGGCTGTGTTGCCTGTGGAGGTTGGTGCTCCCTGGCTACTCTTGCCAAATTTTCAGCCTGGATGAATATATTTACGCTTGCTGTGCCAGCCCTCTCCATTTCAGTGACACCCTGGCTGAAGCTGGCACATGGTGGGCTGGTAGCCACCAGCGTGGCTGCGTGCCACCCCAGCATGGGCTGCATTTCAGCACTGGGAGGTGAAAGTTATGGCGTGTGCCTGGCAGAGGAAAGGGTCAGCAGAAGGCACCGTGCTGTGTGGCGGTCCCGCTGCTGCAGGGAGAGAAGGGGCCCTGCGGGGCTGGCGCTGCGTGAGCATCTCTCTGATGCATAAAACCTGGTTAGGTTCTGTTTGGCAGGAATAATACTTAAAATTTTAATCTAGACTCCCACCCTGTCTTCATGGTTCATGAGCAGTAGCAATGTGTTATCTTCCTAGAGCCATTCAGGAAAATGCCTCTGGAGAAGCTGTGTGCCTCGTGGGTGCCCCAAGGAGAGCTGAAGGCCATGGGTTAGATGGTGGCATTTTTCCTCCTCAAAGCAGCAAGCCCTGACCTGTTTGTAGAAAGCTTCCCAGTACTGCTCTGCTGCCTGCTTAAAAGCGAGTGGTATTATTTTAATCCTCAGCTTTCTCTCTGGTTTGTGTGAGGAGCACATTTCCTTCCCTGGTTTGACTTGCAGCCTCTTCCCCCAGCACAACGTGTGCCAGCCGGCTGCAGGAAGGGCCTCTTCTCCCTTCTCCTCCATGAGTGAGAGCAGGCAGCTCTGCCTGATTGATATGCTGCCTTCCAGCCTGGATCATTCCTCTGCAGGTCTGTCTCTCACCTGCCTGGGCACTGCTAAATCTTCCCTGGAAGGAACAGCTATTTGTCAAGTGAAATAGGAAGGTTTGAGTCTTACGTTCCCCGAGGCCACTTAGTAGGGCTCTGACTGCTCTCTGGACACTTGCTTTTCTGCACTGGCATGGTACGAGTGAGAATGAAGGCCATGAAACTTTTCTGGAAAGACACCTGCCTTCAGCCTGCCCTATGTCAGCACCACTGCTGTGATCCCTCATGGCGAGCACTGCGTGCACCTTGTTCCCCCCGGCCTGGAAAGGTGTAGTGTGCCCTGGGTTTACCCTCCATGGAGCAATGTCTGTGGTCCGCGCGCCATCGCCTCGTTCCTTTGTGCATCTCTGCACTGAGCCACTTATTGACTAGGAGCATAATTGTGCTGCATCATGTCTAATTGGTTTGCTCTGTCATTCTCCATTTGCTTTCTCTGTCTGCACCCTCCCCGCTCCCCTCCGTAAACGCGCCGAGCTGTGAGCGTGAGCAGGGCACGAGGCCACAGTCCTGATTGCTGAAGGAAAAAAAGGCACCCAACTTCCTCCTTTCTTCTCCTAAATTCAAATGACAAGAAACAGAGGAAAACAATTTTGCAAACCCTTGGCAGAGGTCCAGCTCTGATAAAGAGCCGTAATTAATCTCCCCAGCTTTATTAGAATATCATTACAATTAACTCAGCAATCTTCTGTTGATCAAAGCCATTGTTCCCTGCAGAGCAGAGGGAGCCAGCGTGAGCCTGGATTGTGCGGTGCTTAAAAGCACCTAGAGCTGGATCGCTCCTGCCAGCCCAACAGCAGCCGCCCTGTCCTCCTGGCTGGCGGCACAAGGACCGGCAGAGGTGTGGGCCGGAGAGCTGTGCTGGCACAGACCTCTGTCCTCATCCTGGCTCTTGAGCCACTTGCAGCTTTGATTTTTTTTCAGCTGCTCTTCTTTGTTGAGCTATTATAGCCCAGATCCCTCGTGGGCACCTAGGTGTCCCTCATTCCCGATGTAGGTGCTTTTGGGTCCAGCCTTTTAAGCGCCGGGTTTATTCCTTTGTGTGTTTTCACACAGCTCTTCGCGTGCCTGCTTCCTAGCCTCAGCTGGGGGTTCAGGGACTGCTGCAATAATACAGCTAACAGCAGCATAGCGGGTAAAGAAACCAGGGGAAACATTTGTGGAAGCAACATTTGAAAGAAAGGAGAGTTGTCAGAATGAAGCTTCATAAGCTCTGCAGTTAAATAGCCCAAGATGTGTGCTATAGAAAAGCAGAGAAAATGAGCACCGTTAAACTACCCCTTTCCTCCTTTTCAAACTGTTCTTTTAATATCGGGTATTTATCTGTAATTTAAGCCCATGATTAGTTTTATCAAAAAGATAGTTCTGAGGCAGAGATCTTAAAAATGATTAGGTGTGTGTTTGAAAGACAAGAACAGCTCCACTTGCACTGCAGGATAAAGACGTATCTGTGTGCTGCCTTGAGCATCCATCTGTGAGGGCCTTGTGCCAGAAGGAACCTCCTGCTTCTACACAGATCCCAACCCACCCCAGTCGTTCAGGGCACTTCTCATTCTCCTTTGAAGGTGCCAGAGCTGGACCCTCTTGTCACTGGGCAAGATTGTTTGTCTGAGGTGATTCTGTGTCTCCTCTTCCTCATCACACTTCTGCTTTTGGAAAATACTGTCAGCTTTGGTGCTGTCACTGGGGTCCTGACAACACAGCATTACTGACAGCTCAGGGTGCGCGGACCTGGAAAGACCTGGGGCATGGAGGCATTTTGTAGTTTTGCTTCAAGAGCATCCCATCAGAGAGCCTTGCCATGGAGTGGGCTGGAGAGCCTGCAGCCCCCATCTACTCCTGCCTCTTTCTGCATGGTGGCAGCCCTCTGCCAGGCTGGAGCAATGCCCAGGGACTCTTCTGCTCTCTGGTTGTTGGTACAGAACCAAGGAGGTTTGCTCCAGGGCCAACAGCCTGGCCCTGCCTCTGTTTTCAGCCTGATGTAAGATGGCACAGGTGGAGGTTTTATCCCTAGAATGGCTCTGCCACAAAGGATTTATACGCTGTGAGCAGACACAGTGAGTGTGAAACCATGCTATCTGGCTACACGGAGAAAGAGAAGCGTGGGAATTTAAAAAGCTTTTGGTCTCTTCTCCTGTGGTTTCTGGAGTGGGTCGCAATGGGCAGGCGAGCTGTCGTGGAAAAGGCAATGCTAAGCTGCCTCACCAGTCTGCCTGGGAAGGGTTGTTAGATGAAGGCATCTGAAGCCCTCACTCTTGCTTTTTGTCCTGAATTCTCATCTGTTTGAATTGTCAACACTTATGAGCCCTGGGAAAAAGAAAAGAGAAAGAAAAGGCAGGTCCAGGGTTGGGTCTAATCGACCTTGGCATTGTCCCTTTAAGCAGCCACCCTGGAGAAGGGAGCAGCTGCTCCAGTCCATTTGCTGGTGCAGATACAGCAATAGCAGGCAGCCCTGCCTGTTCTGCCTAGCTTCACCTGCTCTCTGCAAATGCTTAACCCTTCAGAGGTGGGAAAAAAGGGGCAGGACTGCATTTGCAGCGTAGATTTCCCATGCACAGTGCAGGGTGTACTGAGCAAATGCCCCTTGCTCATGGCACCAAGCACCGAGCAGGATCTGGAGGTGGCACCCACTTCTACAACTGCTGCTGCAGGCCAGAGGAATGAGTAGATTAAAAAAATGCAGACAACTTCAAGGAAGAAAGGTTTGTTAAGGACTAATAAGAAAATGGTGCAGAGAGACTGCATGGCTTAGAAGCTCTCTAACCTCAGGTTGCCTGAGGCTGGGAGGGATTGCACAGAAGGAGGGTAATTGGGGTTATTCTGTACTTGCCTGGGCCTTCCTTCTGTCATAGGCACTTCCCTGCAGCCATCCTGGGGACACGCTCCTGAGGGACACAACCCTGGAGGTGACTCGGCACAGCCCTTCTCAGGCTGCACACCTTTCCTGGTCCCTGAACCTCATACAGGGGAAAGCTGAAGTTTTTCACGTTCCCCAAGCTTGTGTCCTTGGGTATGGCAAGGAAACCTCCTCTGGGTGATGGACACCTGATCTCTCACCTCTCCGGACCACTGAGGAGGAGCTGTAGCTGGATGAGGGCTAGGTTTGCTTTCCCCAGCACAGGCACAGAGACATACGCTCTGCAGCCTGCATCAGGGACCTGGTGCTGAAACAGGGTCCTCAGGTTTGGTGTAGGCTGCCGCTTAGGACCCCCTTCCCAGCTCTCTTTCTCTTCCCCTTCTGTGGCTGTGGATCTGGGCAGATGACCTGAGGCAATAGAAAACCCTAAGAAGAAGAAGAAAACCCGAACCTGTAAAGGCCATAAAGACCGATGGCAGGGGTTGTGGCTTCATGTAAAGTGCCGTAGTCTCACTGAGGTCCTTCACTGGTCGATCCCTAAGATGAGAACTTGTCCTTTCCCACTGTGGCTGCCAGTGCTGCTCACCATGGGCGAGGGCAGGAGGAGTAGGCTGAGGACAGGAGGGGATGCTCAGCCTGGGCTGAGCAGGCTCAGAGGGAGCAGGAGCTGGGGGGCTCTTCTGAAAGGCTTAAAGCAATGCTTCCCTCCTCACGGCCTGTCCCACCTTCCCTGGGAGGCAGCAAGCACTGCTCCTCCCCAAATGGCTGGGGACATTAGTCAGGCTTCCGGCGTGGCTGCCTCAGGTCTCCGAGTGAGACGCAGGGGCTGAGTGTCAGGTTGTTATTAAATATCATTAGTAAGTGACAAAACTGTGTGGAGCACTTCAGGCACAGACAATGGCTGGAGGAGGGATTGTTTGCAGCGCAGGGGAGACGAGCGAGTGAGGTCAGAGATGCCTCATTCTGGGCTGCCTCCGACTCCATCTCCTGCTCATCACCTCGAGCAGGCAGGAGGGATGGGTGTTTCCTCAGGGGGAGACGGGTTTGCAGAGAACCCCTGCGTGTCACCAGGGGGCCTTCAACATGCCCAAGCATGGGGTCCCCAGGATGGCCTGCGCGTAGGAAAGGGGACCTGTGCAGT
This sequence comes from Theristicus caerulescens, assembly GCA_020745775.1. Taxonomy (NCBI): domain Eukaryota; kingdom Metazoa; phylum Chordata; class Aves; order Pelecaniformes; family Threskiornithidae; genus Theristicus; species Theristicus caerulescens. Next base: position 28,683,586 of record CM036566.1, on the reverse strand, counting down.
CCCCAGATCCTCCTCCTCTTGTATCACCCTGTTCTTTAGGGACTCCAGTATGGGGCAGGGCAGACTCCCACCCATCACGGTGGAGCTGCCCAGGGGAAAGGCTGTTTTAGCATCTCTTCTACCTAGCAGAGGCAACTGGAAAAGAAATTTTGCAAATGTTTTTCTTGCTATTTTCCATGCTTGGTGCTAGCTTTCCGCCAGAGAGAGCTGGAGGTGGTGGAACACTGAGAAGGCAGCACCCAAACCAGCAGCCCCAGCATCTCCAGGAAAGGTGCTTGCTTGCTTCGGTGCCTGGCTAGTCATGCAGCTCCAGGGAGGAGCTGGCTTTAGTGGCAGGGACACAAGCCAAAAAGCCAGAAAGCACCTGTCTAGGGGGCGAGATGAAGACAGAGGCACCTCTGGTGAACATGCCTGGAGTGGGAGCTGAGGGACAGTGAGTCGTGTAATCATCTGCTTGAAGCAATCACAGGCCGTCAGCGGAGCAGAGAGACACTTCCTCGCGTTTATTTAAGGCGAGATGTCCTAGTTTCGTGCTTTCAGTGGAGTCCCTAATTATTCCTCAGTCTTTGTAGTGAGCTAATTAGTTTCGCAGCACTCAAGGCTGGGGAACACTGATAGGCTTGGGAAGCACAAGCTGGAGGGACGAGGAGGAGGAGGGGAGAGCTGGTGCGAGATGGCTGACTGGCAGATGGGAATGGCTGGGAGCAGGGCAGGGTTTGGGGAGCTGATGTATGACAGTCTGGGAAGGATGATGGAGGAGGGAAGAGCCATAATTTTGTGTCAGGTGAGGTGCTGGAGTGTAATGATATGGAGAACACGATGAAGCGTCAGGTGGTAATTGAGGGGGTGGCAAGGTGGGGAGGGAGCAAGAGAGATGGTCCGTGGGAGAGCAGCCACAGAGCCCAGTGTGAGGCTGGGTGCTTGCTGCAGGGCTCGGGAGGTGGGATCCTGCACGGAGGGGTGCACAGCTGCAGGCAGGGCAGGGCAGCAACTGTCCTCTTACATGGGTGCTTCCTTGGGCAGCTGCCTGTCCGAAGGTGCGGCTGACTTGGGCTTGCAGGACCGGCAGTGTTTCCTGACTGTCCCGTCTCTTTTCTAGCTTAGTGGTGACACTGAGGAGCTCTGCTGGGAGAGGCCAGCCCAGTTCCCACCACAGGGAGCGGCTGGTGCCCAAGCTGGATGCTCACCTTCTCACCTGATCCGAGCCGGTTCTTTCAGAGAGAGCCACCACAGATTAAGGTAACCCACACTGATAACTGGGTCCACAATGCTCCCATGTACACAGTTGGCTCTGGCTGGTCTGTCCCTGCGGATGCCTCACTGCTCTGACACAGGGTTGTGCTCCAGAGCCCACACTCCCTACATCTGCACTGTGAGCCTGAGGATCACAAAGGTCTCATTCCTGCTCTCGCCGTCGTTGGGAAGTTCCCAGTGGCCACCGAGTGCATGGACTGAGCGTGTGACAACTCTGAAGTGCCCAGGTGGCCGTGGATTTATTAGGGTATTATCCTACTAGTGCCGCAAATGGTGTCATCTGTCTTCTAAACTTTGCATTTTATTTCAGGGAGAGAATTTAGTATATCCAGGCAATATGCTGTAGTTTTAGCATATGATAAAGCCCTGCTGGGAAGTGTAGTTTTATTGATTTTGTTATTAAAGTGCCACTGGAATAAATTTGCTCATTTGAATGAAATGTCTTATTACCTGGGTCGTAACAGGCACATGATGAAATCTCCAGAGGGGCTGGAGCTACCTGCTGCCTGGTGGTGGGGAGCTGAGACGGAGCAGCTGACAGGGACCCGGAACTGCCACCCTGCTCACCCCAGGCTGGGTCCCCCTGAGACCCTCAGCACCTGCCCAAGGCCACCGGGAGACTCTGCTCGGAAACCTCAGGGCGGGTAACAAACTGTGGTGGCAGGGGGCACTATGTTTTAGTCGAGGTTCATATTGTTCCTCTGATCCTTTGCTCAGGTAAGTATGTTGTTTTAAAGGGAATTGAGGAAAAATCTCTTTCACAGGGCAATATTTCTTTAATACCACCAGTAATGGGGGTGGATTGGGAAATGAACCGTTCCCCATTACACTGGGACCTAACTGCACAGCCCATGCTTTCCAGTTAAAATTTGATTGCCTTGAATCCTGCGGATTATGGAAAATAAGAAAAAGGCCTAGTAAAATTTATGGGTTTTAATCATAAACCAATAGAATCACAGTAAATCTATCATAAGCATGCAGATACGGGCCCAGAAAAAAGAGAGGAAAGCAATAGGCCCATTTTTTCGTGGAGGAGCTGCGTGTGCTTATGGCGGGGTCAGGGAGATAGGGAGCAGGGCTGCTCCCCTGGCCATCTCCTCTGGGGTGCTGAGTCCCCGCACCTCAAAGCCTTCCTCCTCTGCCGTGTCCTGCAAAAGCCTGGTAGCAGGGATGGCACAGCAAAGTCTGTGCCCTGTCTCATGGCAAACCCTCTGGGCAGGGCTGGAGAGCACAAGGAAGGAGGAGGCGGGAAAAGGGGGACAAGGCAGGAGGGTGGGGGAAAAGAGGGAAGAAAAGGGAGAAAGGAGAAAAGGAGGTGAAGCCCAAAGGTCTTTCCCTCCTCCCCTCCCACTGCGCTGCTCACTGCAGAGGGAGCAGGATGGGACCCTGCCAGGGGAGGAGGGAGGCAGAGATGTGGGGGAGAAATGTGTGTGCAGAGAGGGGACTGCGGGAAGCACAGATGTGGCAGGGAGAGAAGAGCACCTGACAGAGAGAAATGGCAGGAGAGTGCGAGAGAAGCACAGAAGGCAGAAAGCGTTTAAAATTTTTTTTAAAAAAAGGAGAGAGCGAGCGATAAGGAAGAAAAAAGGGAGAGAGTAAAAAATTGACTCTGAAGCAGAGATAAGAGAGGGAGGGCAGTTAGTGAGAGAAGGAGTAAAATTAAGTGTGATAAGGCCTGCTAGAAATGGGGGAAGGCAGCAAGCCCGGGCAGCGCAGCCAGGTTCTGCAGGCAGCGAGCCAGGCGGGGCTGTGGGGCACCGGGAGGCAAAGGAAGGGCCAGCCTGACCCCGCTCGTCACCCCTGCATAGGCACAGGTATTGATCTCAAACTCGGCTTTTTGTGTGGCTCTACATGCCTCTGAAACTCCGGGGCGAGGAGCTGAGCGGGCGCGGGGATTGATGAGGAGGGCTGGGGAGTCGGCGGGTATAAGTGTCTCTCCCGCAGGATGCTCGTAACTCTGGTCCTGCCTCGGCAGTGGAAGGGGAAAGCCGGGTGCCTGCCAGCCACAGCCCACGGCGGTGAGGGGGAATGGGGAGCCTGGTGAGGAGGGAAGTGCCTGGGGCGGGTGATGTACCCAGGTTGGAAGTGCTGAAAAACCTCGGGTCCTCCTCCCTGCTGGCTCCCAACACGTGGTGCCTGTCACGGAGATCCCGCTGGGGCTCCCGTCAGTCTTGGAAGTAGGAGAGGTAAGGCACATTTTACAGGCAGCCTCCCCTCCTTACCCTAAACACATCTCTTCCTGGTTTTTTTTGCTACCTCTTTTAGGCTGTTTTATTAAGTGCTTTTTATTTATCCTTATTAAAAAAAAAAACCAAACAAAACACCACAAGTGAGAAGAGCTGTCTGGCTCTGACACATAGCTCACGATTACCTGAGGAGCAATGCTGGAACCCAGCCCCTGCTCTCTCATCCCTGATTAAACTGCAGAAGACACACACTGTAAATTTCAGCAAAGGAGAGAAAAAGAGTTTATTCTTTGGGGTTTTTTTTTCCCATCTTTACCGGCCATGAAAATTGCTGAGCTGAGATGCTGGCCACTCTGAGATGCTTTTCTTCTGCTCCATCCATCTGCTTTAATCACATGGTGACTGAAAAAAAAATGCAGTTCACAAAGCATCGAAGATTAAAAAATCAGTGTGGATAATAAACTGTGTGGCAGGCAGCAGTGCCACAGAGCATCAGGCAAACTCGCTAATGAGGGACTTTGAGCTGCAGCTCGGATGCAGGGCAGGCAGCATGGCTTTACCCCCAGGAGGGTTTCACGCAGCAGAGGTGGTGGGTCTGGGGGCACATGTGGGTCTGAGTCGCAGGTCCTGGGCTGGGAAAAATCCTGTGCTAGCACAGCCCAAGATGTTACGCAGAAAAGAAATAGTTTTCTCTCTTCTTTTCTTTTTTTAAAGCTTCTTTTTAACTGTGAAAGACTTGATTCCTCCCTTTGATTGCTGGGATACTGTAGTGTGCTGCAAATACCTTCTTGGACTTGGTTATTAGTGTTTTTTTTTAATCTGTGTGTGTTGAATTAGCTCTTTTAATTACAGCATTAAAAAAGGATAACTGGAGTCAATTAAGAAGCTCTTTCAGATTGCCAGTGTTAATAGCTGCCCAGGAACATGGAGACTCCCCTCCACCTCTCTGCTGTCTGTTGAACCGCTGATTGAGTTATTGTCAGTCCTGGCAACAAGGCTCAAACTGATATTTCTGCACCTAACGTGCCGCTGTACGTGGCTTTCTCGGCTGTGCTCGGCTTGGCATCTTCCTCCGGAGGGCTGAGGCCTCGGCACATCCCTGCCTCTGCCAGGGGAGCGCTGCTCCAAGCCGGTGCTCGGGGTCGCTGGAGCAGGGTTTGTGGTGCAGGCGGAGCCGAGCGCGCCTGCCTTCAGCTTCAGGCTTAGGTTTGTATGTTGCTGTTTGCGGTTTCATATTTAGCTCACTGAAAATGTTGGTTAAACACTGGTGGGAGGGGAAGCTCCCGAAGAAGCATTTTGCTTTGGCTCTTTTAAAAAGCAAAACAAAAGCAAAAGGCTTTTAAAAAATGTTTTGGTTTCAAAGTTAAAAAGGAAAAGATGGGTTAGAGATGAGAAACTAACAAATCAAAGCTCCTGAAACCTGCTGCTGAGAAAGAAACACAAAATGTTTTGTTTGAAGATGAATAGAAAGCTGAAACCAGCAAAAAATCCCCCCTCCCCGCAAGCACAGATGTTTCAGCTTGGTTCTTCTAGATTGGCACATTGCTGGAAGAAAAGCAAATCCATTCTTTTCCCTGTCGGCGCTCCAGGTTCCTGTTGCTCCTTTTTTATCATCTTGTAGTGACTTTGATCCCTGAAGACTCCTTAAGTGCTTTACAAATCAAGCATGCAAATCTCGGCTCATCCACCTTGGAGATGCCGCCGAGGCTGGGCAGGCCGGGAAGCTGCTTGCTGGTGTGGTGCCGCCGATCCTGGTGGCAGCCGGGAAGGATGGGAAGCACCCTCTGCTTCAGTAACGCTTATAAAAACCTTTAGTGCCCATATTACCACTCTTTGCAGGGATGTTTTGTGCTTCTGGCACAGCTAAAGGCCATCGGGCTGTGCTGGGGTCCCCCGGCCACGGTACCAGCCCTGTTTCTGCCATGGAAAGGCCCCGTGGGAGGGCCGGCCGTGGCCTTCGCCCCACTCTGCACCTTCTGGGGGTTGGGAAGTTGGCACCAACCAACGGGGGAAGGGCTGAGCTGGTCTGATGATGCTTCTCTTATTTTCAAGGCTTGACTTGAGACATCTCTTTCCCCATCGCTCTCTCTCTCTTAATTTCACTCTCTCCCTCTGTGGTTGCCCTCCTGACTTACTCCTTTTAATTCACTTGCTGCACAACACTTTTATGCTGATGCTTTCTGTAGCCTGTGCCATGTCTCGCTGCTGTAGGTAGCTCTGGTCTCGGGGCAGGGTGGCAGTGTCACACCTCTCCTGCTAGGGATGCACCGGTCAGCACAGCCCTGCCTGGGGGCCAGTTTGTCCCACATTCCTCACGTTTTCCTCCTTGAGACAAAACAAACCTCCCAGACCTCCTAATTGCAAGTACCAGAGCTGAGCAAAGGGAGGTCGATGCCTGATGACCAGACACCATGGTGATGGGCACGCTGCAGCCCAGGGCAGCCAGCACATTACAGCCTGCACCACGTCCCTGCTGCAGCCCTGTGCCTGTTCTCTTCTGGCTCAGGCTGTGTGTGTGTTTATAAACCCATTAACTTTTTTTCTTTTCAGACAAGGTCTCCTGCCAGCCTGGAAGCTAAATTCCCTTGGACATGCCTGAAGGTCCTTGCAAGTCTGGCTGCCAGCGCTCAGGTCTGAAAGCCACCGTGAGAGTCATTACAGGCAGGTGGGGAGCAGCGCTGGAGCTGCTGGGGCCGCTGGGTACCAGGGGTCGGGGGTGCCCGGGCAGGCAGGGCCAAGCAGGGCACAGCCTGCTTGCGCTGCCAGCAAGGGCACTAATGGAATTGCAGCATCCCTGCCCACAGGGACGGATGTCCATAGCACAAGAGGAGACACCACTGTGCTGCTGGCAACGGCAGGCAGAAAGTCCTCTCCCCAGGTAAGAGGCAGTGGGGATCCCCGGGTACCCGCAGTCCCGCTGCCAGCACCACCTTGGCAAAGCCTGGCCCCGCTGGTTCTCAGCCTGGGAGTTGCGGGCACGGCGAGCTGCTGCCTGCCCTGCCGTGGGGCTTCGCGTGCTTCTCACCGCGCAGAGGGCAGGCAAATGCAGCCCCGCTATGTACGGCTCACGCACATCAGTGCTGCAGCCCTGCTCCCCTGGGCTGTGAGGGTGGGCAGGGGAACTGGCTATAAAACCACAGCTGGTCCTTGGGAGAAAACGTCAAACTCCTCTCGGTGCTGTGCGGGGCCCAAGACACGCGGGAAGTGCCTTCTGGGGGAACGCGAACCTTTGGCATCAGCGGGAGACTCACTCTGGCCTGGGGCTGTTCTTAGTGAGGCGGCTGGAAAATGCCTCCGAGGCGAGAAAGTGAGCGCTCGCCAGAGATACAGAACTGGACAGATCAAGAAGTCAAGATTTTGCATTCCAACTATCTATAGGAAATAGGGTTCTTTTATTATTTCAAGTTTTCATAAAAATCCATAATTATTGAAATCAAAGTTACAGAAGAAAGTTCGTAACTTTTTATTGATTTTATTTCTTTTTTCTTTCTTTTTTCCCCCCCTCTGTTGTTTTTCCCTCTCAGAGTTATATCTGACATCACAGTCCATCAGACAAAGTCCTTACAAACACAGGAGTCCTGAAGACATCGGCTGAATGTTTTCCTGGTATAAAGAAGAAGAGGAGGAGAAAGAGGTGGTGACAGTGCGGGTGCAGTGGGTTTGGACGGGGGCGGAGGGCGTGGTGGAAGGAGAGAGGTCAGTATGTTTGTAGCAATGTTTGTTTTTTAATTATTTTTTATTTGTTCATTTGTTCTTTTTTTTTAAAAAAACCCCACCATTATTATTTGCAAATTGTTGCCTGGTTAAATCATTTTCATGTTGAACTTGCGCGGCGCGTCAGCAGAGCTGATGCCCGCGTCGGACTTGCGTGGCACGTACTCGATTTCAATGTTGTGCTTGGTGTTGCCTTTCCCCCGGCTCCACAGGAAGAGGAGCACCAGACAGAAGAGGACGACGCCCAGGAAGGAAATGAAGCCCATGGTGGTGGCGATGATGAGAGTCTTGATGTCAAAGGGGAAAGGCACGGTGGCGCGCGTGCTGTTGGCATCGCTCTCATTGGGCTGGTTGGAGATGAACGCGAAGGTCTTGTTGGGCTGGTGGGGCCAGTCTGGGGAGTAGCTGCGCACGTGCAGGTGGGCCAGCATGGTGTCGTTGCCACCCGCGTTGCTGGCGATGCATAGGTAGGTGCCGTTGTCCTGGATCTGGGCGTAACGCACCTCCAGCGTGCCGTCAGGGAAGACAGTGAGCCGCCCGTTGGTTTTGGTAGAGATGAGGTGCTTCCGGGGAGAGAGCCACATGATGGTGGGGGGCGGGTCCCCATCTGCCCGGCAGACAAAATGAACCGTGTGGCCTTCGTCCACGAAGATCTGCTGAGGTTTGCGGTCCCGTATCCGTGCTCGGCGGCAGGTGAAGTAGTTGGGCAGGAGGACATCGGGGAAGTCTTTGAACTCCTTGCCCTGGACGAACTCGGGGGTGGAGCAGGTGGGCTGCTGCTTGTTGAAGTTCAACCTCCATCGCCGCCGGAAAACCCAGAGCAGCCGACAGTCGCAGGCTAAGGGGTTGTTGTCGAGGATGAGCGTCTCCAGGTTGCCCACTGAGTGGAAGGCCGACTCCTCCAGCGTGGTCAGCAAATTCCCCGACACGTTCAGGATGCGCAGGTAATTGAGGCCGCGGAAGGCGAAGGGTTCGACCGTGGTGAGCTGCCCTCCCACCAGCTGGATCTCCTGCAGCCTGAGCAGGTCATGGAGCATGGAGCCCTCGATGGTGACAATGGGGTTGTAGGACAGGTTCAGGAACCGGAGGTAAACCAAGTGCCTCACCGACACGTACGGGATGGACGTCAGGTTGCAGTGGGTGATGGACAAGGAGGTCAGGTTCAACCCGTAGAGGCAGTTGGACGTCATAGTATCCAGGTAGGGCCAGTGTGAGATCTCGAGGACCTTGAGCCGGTACAGCCTCTTGAATGAGTAATCCCGGATGGTGTTGATGTTCAGATGGCGCAGTCGCAGCACGATCAAGCCATGAAGGTGAGACAGGGCCTCCGTGGGGATGGAGGTCAGGTTGCATTTCTCCAGGGTCAGCTGCTCCAGGCTGTTGAGGCCGCTGAAGGCCCGGTGGGAGATGTAGACAAGGTCGTTGTCCCCCACCTCCAAAGACTTCAGGTTGTACAAGTCCTGGAACATGTAGTCTAGGAGGATCACAATTTTGTTCTCACTTATGTCTAGCTTGGTAAGGTTGCTGAGTCCGGTAAACACCCCCAAGGGGATCAGCTTGAGTCTGTTACTCCTGAGCCCCAGCGTCCTCAGGTTGAAGAGGTTGTTGAAAGCCCCAGGTTCAATGGCACTGATAATGTTCTCATTTAGCTCCAGCTCCTCCAGGTGAGGGTAGTTGGCAAATTCATCCTGATTGAGTGTCTTGATGCGGTTCTTGCCCAAGTCCAGCAGCCTGGTCTCAGTTGGGATCCCCTCCGGCACGACCATGAATCGCTTCCGGTGGCACAGGACGGCACGCTCCTGGGCAGAGCACTCACAGCGCGGCGGGCAGCCCGTGGCGGAGCCGGACAGGATGGATCCCAGCATCAGGAGGAGAATCGGCTGCCAGCAGGCCAGGATTGGGCTGCGCATACTCGCCTCCCCAGCTACCATCCTATCTCTCACCTGCAGGGAACACGGGGGAGAGAAAGAGCAAGGTGGACATGAGCAAATGATGGGCATGACCATGGCAAAAGGTGTACTGTCCTGGTAGAGCTGACATTAAGGCGAAAGGCACTGCTGAGGCAGAGCAGAGGTTCTCATTTCCCAGCTGAAATCCAGCCCTTTGGCTACAAGACCGTCTCTCCTCCCCACCCCCCAACTTTCCACTTGATGATTGAACGTGCACAGACTTTGAGTGGAAAGCCTTGAGGAATCTGTGTCAGACAGACCTCGCTTCCTCGGCTTCTTAAAAAAAAAATTAATACTAAACACATCTATCTACATCCTATTTTAAGCTCTTGAAATTATTCTGTTCCCTGTAGATGGAGCCTGAATATAAAGGCTGCTTTGCAAATGCAGAGGAGCTGAGCGCAGGATCAAGCATCTGAGGGAACCCCACTTGGGGTTGGCTGGGATGGGGGTGTCTGAGTGGGGAGCAATGGCGACAGCTCTGCAGGAACCATCCCCCTTCCTCCGTGCTCCCCCAGGCTCCGCAGCGGCCCGGTCTCGGTGTCCCCCCCCAGGATTAGTCCCTTGCCTCCCGCCATGCCTGCCCGCAAGGTGCAGACCCGCCACCGCTCACCTCTGAAAAACAGCAACTGGGCAGTGTATCCATCTACAAGTGAGCTATAACCTGACGTGAGGTCCGGGGCGCTGTGGGTAAGGGTCTGCGGGGTAAGGGGGTCTGCCCAGCCTCAGCCGGGCAAGGCCCGGCCCCCTGCTGCCTTCCCTGGGGAGGGCTGGGAGACCCTCTCGGGGGTTAGGGTCTGGCTTGTGCCCTGGCCCAGAACCGCCCTGGCCCATCGGCAGGCAGAAGCGAACGCTCCCTATCGTGCTGCCTCCGTTGCATTTATTTCCTTGTTCAAGCTGTTATGAGGGATCAAATCGTATTAATATTGCATAATAGATGTACAGCTACTCCGGACCGTGTTTATATCTATTGTTATGTGTACACTCTGCATTGCTTCCACTAATGCTATTTATGGCTATCGCTGAATATACTCAATACATTACTTCCATTGGCTCCGATTGTATCCATCATTATACATCCTGTGCGTTACTTTCCCTGCTCTGGTGCTATTTATGGGTCTGGTACGCATTCTGTGCAATACTTCCATTGCCTCTGTTTATATTCATTATTTCCTACAGATATATGACCCAAGCAGAACTTTTGTTCCCAAAAAATTATTCAAAATTTCTTTGCAAGATGCAAGGATGAAAGAAGATGGACTGGCCATAAAAATGTCCACCAGCACTGTCTCGGAAACCACCAGGCCTTGGCACACCAGGCGGTCTGGCTGTGAGGTCCCGGAGTCCCCACAGAAATCCTCCTGCGGTTTTGTCCTGGCTTACTGTCCTTCTCCATCCCCTTTCCCTGCTACCTCTGCAAGTGGGGCTGGTTGCTGGGGACCACCCAAAGCACGTCACCCCCGAAACAAAGGGGCATGGTGCTGGGAGCCGATCCCACACAGCTCCCCTGGCAGTGGTGCCAAGCTCCCTCCCGCTGGCCCTGGGCCAGCACATCCCCGTCCGGTGGAAACATTTCCAGTGGGTTCACTTGGGCCTGGGCCAGGCTGCAAAGAGTCATTTGCTGGGTATTTACAATTCATCATCTCTCGTGTCATCACGTCCCTAGTGCTGACGGTGCTGGGCAGCCTCACAACTACAAGCGGGGCTGCGGCTACCGTTGCGATGCCACTGGGGCGGGGCTGGGACCTGCTGGAGGGATGCGCCGGTGCCGCGGGGCCAGGGTGGCACCGCTGGTTGGCAGCTCTCAGGCAAAGGGCTGCATGTAGATTTGCTCCCCAGGCTCACACCGCAGCCCGGCTGGGGGCTGAGCTGCCAGGGGTTCCCATCACTGCCTCTCCCCGCCGGCGAACACCCCCTCCTCCTGCCTGTGAGGTGCGGTGGCACTGCTGCTCCCACGGCTCGCTTGCCAATGCACGCCAGCTCACTCGCAGCCTCCTCGGCCGGCGTTTCTCAGAAACCAATTCCTGCTCCTCACAGCCGTGCTGAGAAAGCCGTCAAAGAAAGCAAAACACTGCATGCGAAACAAAATACAGTCTAAGGGGCTTAATTATACCAGGGCTGAAAAGACTTCAGCTCATTAGAGTGCTCGGCAGCCGGCCTTATTTGGCTGTGTTCTGTGCTGAAATTTCAGCTCTGCCCGTGCGTGCAGCCGTGCGCTGGTCCCTGCGGGGCGCGGGTGAGAGCCGAATCCCGCCGCCAGGCCCCACGCACAGCTCCTGCGCCAGCCGGGACCTCCCAAGGCCAAAGTCTGTCTCTCCGCCAGCAGGAAGGGGATTGCACCTGCAACACATTTGGCTCCGTGCTGTTGTCCCCGCACCGGCCTCGGCAGAGGGGCAGCGGCCGGAGCTGCTGGGAGCGATGTGGCATCAGTGGCTAAAATATAAGCAAAGAAGTGATAGATGAATGAAGCAAAATCTGCATGGCGTTAAAGATGAGACAAGCCCACTTGCATAGAATTAAAGTCTAGACACACCTCACACGTTATTAGGTCTCAGCTAAATTTAAATCCGTGATAAATACAATCCCTGACAAAAACATCCGTAATCTTAATAGCCAGAGTCACAGAAGAGCTTTGGGAGAAAGACAATGAATAAGCTGAAAAATTCTGGGCTAAGATGAGCTTTAAATCACTTCTGGTTCCCATTTACCTCTGGCTGTTTCAGAGAGGAATATTCACGCTTCAAGGTGAGGCGGATATTAAGAGGTGCCCTTCTAAAAATTACTCGAATCATGATTTTCCTGTGAGCTGAGGTCACCAACCCACGCATGGCTTTACAGCAACCGTCGTGCATCCCCCCATGGCGGCTGGACTCATGTCGCATCAGCGAACCTCAGCCCAAAGCTAGGGCTGCCCTTGCAGCCATCCCGCGTCTGCCGCCCCACGGTGCCACGGTGCCCTGCGCTGGGGCCGTGGGTGCCGGCTGGGCAAGGGGCTGCGGCCGCCTAAGGTGAGCTCAGGTGACGCTGGGGACGAGGCTTGGTGTCACCGGGGGAAAGATGGCAGTGGCCACTCTCAGCAATTGCTGCCTGCAGGAAACTGGGAAGTGACTGAGACAAAATGCCACCAAGGACTTTACAAAAATTGAAGCCCTCCAGATTTCCTTTGAGGAGGACCGTGAAATATGCCCGAGCACCCCTCCAGGGTGCCCAGCCATGGCCCCAGCACGAGCTGCCAGGCAGGATCAGGCCGCATGGCTGTGACGCACAGGCCAGGCCAGCCCAGGGAGAGCTGCAGCCCTCTGGCATGAACATGGCTCTCATTTCTCACATAAAAAAAGAATCGATAAGAAAGGAGCAGATGCTGGACTCGCTGCCCTTAGGCAATGAGCAAACCAGTGCAAACCAAAGCAAAAATCATGCCCAGAGCCATGGCATCCAGTGACCCCTGTCCCCACCACCCCGCTGCCTGGGGACAAGGGCTCCAAAGTACAACCCCTTCCCCGGGGAAGGTGCTAGACTTGGCCCAAGGGGTGCAGATGGGTGCACTGGCGCCGCGCTGCCTTGGTGCTAAATGCAGCAGGGCCTGCTGAGTGTCTCTGGCTGGGATCAGCACTGGGAGGAAAGATGCTATTCTGGGCCTGTGCCTGGAAACGCGGCCCAGGGCTGGGCTGGAGCACTGATGTGCTTGGGGTTCGCTCCGCCGTGAGGGGCACAGGCTGCCCTGCTGTGGGAGGAACAGCCTCGGGGCAACCAAGCCCAGGCGATGACCCAGGAGGGAGCCCGGGCTCTGCACCTGGGTTTGCTCCCGAGGCTGCTGCTGCCTCCCTGCTCCGCCTGGCTGTGCCCTCCACTGTCACCGCTGTCCCTGGGCTGTCCCCTGCTCACCGCCCCACAGGGGTGCCCAGCAGTTGGGGCCGGGCCGGTGCTCCTCGGCACCGAGCAATCTGCCACACTGACAGTGAGCAAGCGGCAAAAATCCCTGAGTCAGCTATAACCCCCACCTGGCAGCCATAAATTACAGTGTGGGAGACGTTCACCCTTGAACCAGATGCTTTCGAGAGCATTGACCGACAACAGGCAATTTAGGACGAAGCGAGCCATATCCCCGGGGGGGGTGGGGGGCGGGGGGGGTACTGCAGTGCTCTGGGGGCTCAGCAAGGCTGGGGGAGCACGTCCCCACCCCATCCATCCCTGCAGGAGCTGACCTTGCTGCGGTGCCACGGAGCATGGCCTGTGGTCCCAGCTCCACACAGGAGCGAGCCCGGCCCCGGCAGCACTGGGCACCCACACCACGGGCTCGCCCCCATCTCTGGCCTGCTGGATTTGCATGAAGCTGCCGAGACACAGCTCTTGGAGTCAGTGCTCTCATCTCCTCTAAGCTGCTCCAGCTAAATCAAATTTTATTGAACTTGACTACATTTTAGAGATAAAGACTCCAGGTTTACAAATAAATATTTAACAACCTTTCCTGCTGCTAAAAGAGTTGCTTATCCAGACCCCGGGCTCTGCACTAAGTGTTCCTGTAGCTATCTGCAAAGCAGCAAAACAAAGGGAGAAGCTTTAATTTGCCAAACACGTTCGTGCCCATTTCCTCCTCTCTCCATCATTCCCCCGGCGTCCAGCCCGCACCGGTGGGCCCTTTTGCTTTGTTTCTCCTTCCTCCCCAGCACCGGTGGGCCCTTTTGCTTTGTTTCTCCTTCCTCCCCACCCCACCTGCTCCCTCCTCCTCCTCTTTTCCCACCCAGTGCCTGGAGCGCAGGCATCAGTAGTAGCTGCTCTCCTCCCTGGTGCCCAGGGACGGTCAGGGGGTGGGTGGGAGCAGAGGCCAGTGCACAGAGCAGAGGGGGCGGTTTCCCTCCTGGGACCACGCTGCTTCACATGGGTAAAAAGAAACGAGAGAGGGAGAGCCTAAAGTAAGCCCTGAGCGCTGCCAGGGCTGGCTGGTGGGCAGCGGCTGGGGCGGCTGGAGGCACAGTGCTGGCCTGGGTGATGGAAAGCTGCCACCACATTTCCTCTGGGCCTTCGCTAATGGATGGGCTGTTAACGAAAGGCATGAAAACAGGCCGCCACAGTGCAAAGGGCTGCCCTGTGTCCTGTCCTGGCCCCAAATCCCCCAGAAGCAGCACAGGAGGGTGTGAGAAGTGGGGGAGAAATGGGCAGAAGCCGAGCAGGACCTTCCAGCAGTGCCTTGTGCAGGGTGGTGGGGCACATGAGCAAATCGTGCAAGGCAATGACCACGGCAGGTTAGCCAGAGAGGAGACCACCCCAGCCCCACCAGCCACAGGCTGCCCGGGGTCACCGGCTCCCGCTCACCCACGTGAAGGCATGACTCTCCAGCCCGGAGCTTTTGCCCAGCCTTCTGAAGTATCTGCTTTCAGCTGCCCTGAGGCGGGAGCTTGGAATAGGTGTGCCGCAACCTGATCTGCTCTGGCAGTTGCTCTGAGGCTGTAAAAGAGCACGAAGCGGTATTTAAGATGCAAATCCCCTTCCGGCACTGACATGCCTGGCTGGCACCAGATACCCCCAGCAGCCTGCCTGCGGGACTGCCCTGCAAAGGTGTTTCCTCCTGGCAACCGGCTCTTCTACCCAAAGCGTTTCCTCATGGCAACGGGCTCTTCTACCAAAAACGTGGTGCCCCAGTGCTGCAGGGGATTAAGCCAGGGAAGCACCAAGCCAAAGAGCGAGAAGAGCAGAAAAAAAGTGGAGGGGGATGCACAGGGGAGAAGAGCTCTGCAGTGGGCTGACGGGCCGGGACGCTGGAAGGGGGAGGCTTTGGCCCAGCTGTCCACTGCTTTAGCTCTGGGATGTGGATCTGCTCGACTCCACACGGGGACAGATATGCACGGTGGAGGGACAACCGGCGATGGCCCAGAGGCAACCTGGAGAGTGGTTTTCAGGCTCGGCAGGCAGGTTATGGGAGCAGGGTGATGGGAAGGAGATCCCGGTCGTCTCTGCAGGACGCTGAAGCTCAGAGCAGTTTTTGCTCAGGCTGTTTCTTGCTGCGATCACATCTGCGCAAGAGCTGCTCACCCTCCTCACACCTTTGCTCCCTCGTTTGTAACGTCTTTTCTCTATCTTTGGCTGCAGATGCTTCAGTGCCCCATCAGCAAAGAAAACATCCTGACAAGTGATCAATAAGTAATTGCAAAGGCAGCTGCGGATGCCGGGGGTGTAAAGCCCTGAGCTAGCAAGAGATAAATGAGGAGTGTAAGGGTGCAGCACACCGTGGAGCTCGGGCTTGGAGCCAGCCACGCTCCCCCACTCATCGACCGAGGTGGCCGGGACCCGGGCTGGCCCACCGCTGCCGCAGCCACTGCCGGTTGGTGGTTCAACGTTTCCCGTGTCAGGCAAGCCAGGAGGAGGATGGGATTATCTTCTGCTCGCCAGACAAAGAGCAGGAGAGTTGTGTTTCCTGGGGGAGTATCTCCCAATGGTCAGCCTTGGGACTCCAGCACCAGAGCCGTTTTGGGCTGGGTCAGCCAGAGGATGGTGTGCACTGGGAAGCAGGGAAGGACATGCACCAGCTAGTTGAATGGGGCTTCTCCTTTTTCTTTCTTTATTTTGTCAAATCTCCTTGGGATTCCTGTCTCTGTGGACATGGGCTGGGTCACCAGGATGTTTAAGGTGCTCACCCAAAGGCACCCAGCTCAGCAGGCACTTGAGGGATGAATGAGTGCTGAGCAGAGGAGGCTTCAGTATAGCATGAGGGCCTCTGTACATGTTTTTCCTTCCCTGTCTGTAGCTGTGAACGGATGGAAAAACCCCAGCCTCTTCTTAGGGCTATGGAAACATTTGCAACGGAGAGGTGAAAGAAAGGTCTGTCCAATGAATGTCTTCTGGGAGAGCCGCCAGGGTCACGATGACATTGCGAAGGCATCCCCTGCCCTCTGCCTCAATGTGCCTGCGGCCAGCAAGGCGCCACAGGACACGGCCGTCCCCGAGGCAGCGCCTGCAAAGGCCCTTTGGGGAGAACAGGGCCTCGGCAGCTGCCAGAGCCTGGGCCACCGTCCCGCTCCTGCTCATGCAGGGAGAAATCTGCCTTCTCCTCCCAGCACAGCCCAGCCATGGCTGGCAGCCGCTCTTTCTTGTTGCACTGGAGGGAGGATTGGTTTTTTTCCTGGGAATGGGCTCAAGTGGTACTTGAACACCTTCTGCGCTCCCCTGAGCTCCCCAGGAGCGCTCCAAGCAACCCCGGCACCTACCCTGGGCAGCAGCGGTAGATTTTGGGCTGGAGGATGGGGGACAGCCCAGGCAGCTCGGCCATCCTGCCCACTGGCTCCACACAGCCCCAGTGCTGCTGGGGCGGCTCTGCGTGGCTCAGCACGCTGTCGCAGCGCTGCTGAATCAGCCGGAGCGCAGCTGTACGGTGCCTGTGCTAAACCCTGCATTTGTGTCAGGGGCAGGACACCACCTGATCTAGCATAAAAGTGGCTGGTACAAAGTCACCCCGCTGCCAGACCGTGTTTCCTCCAGATCAGGAGCAGATGGCATTTCTGTATGGGCTCGCCTTGATGCTTGGTCCGGGAACTGGTGGCTTCCCACCTCCCCACACCCAGGCACCAGCCCCCGAGGACGGTCCCTGTGCTGCGGCCAGCGCCAGCATCCCAGCAGCGAGGCGGGCAGGCCCTGCCAGGCTGAGCTGCTGCTCCTGGCAGTCCCAATGCACAAACCACACCTGGGGGCACTACTACTTGTCTGGCGCCAAGACAAGCTGCTCCCTCCCTACCAGTCCCTGCCTGGGGGCATCCCGTCCTCTCCAGCCATCAGCCTCTGCCAAAAGGTGTCCCATGGCTCTGCAGCACCCTGGAGCTCTGCTCAGCGCCCGGAGCGGGGCTGGAGCACCCGTCAGCTCCAGCAGCAGAGAACCAGGGCAACAAGCAGAGATGGGGGAGCACCCCTGGTGCCTTCTGCCCTCCTTTTACCTGGCTCAGCAGGACAGCAAACGCCAAACCAGCCCAAGACCCTGGCCCCATGAGCAACCTCACTCCACAGGGCCATAAGGGGACATCGCTGAAGCTTTTCAATGTGACCCCCTCTAACAGCCACGAGTCCAAGCCGCTGTGTCCTCACTGTGTCCCTGCCACTGCTTGAAGGTGGAAACCCCAGATCGAAGTCCCAAACACTGCACAGATGCAGCAAGTGGGGACCAGGGAGCACGTCCCGAGCCTGCAGTGCTACAGAGCAACGCTGCTGCCAGGGACTGGTCACATTCCCTACGTTTAATTTAAGCTTAGACTGTACTTACAGCACCACTTCTGTTCCCATGCCACATCCCTTAAATACCCCTACAACCAGTGCAGGATACCTAGAAATGTATAAGGGCTCCTCCGGAGCACTGTGTCTTCCCCTGGAAAGCTTTGGGATAATAGTGAGAAGACTTCAGAGGACATAAACCTGGCAGCTTCGCTGACTCCAGGGGAACCTGCTGATTTACTTCCCTTTAGGACTGGCCTTGATATTTTTATACTGCTGCCTAAAATAAGCGGCCTCAGAAGCCTTTTGGGAGAGGCCGACTGCAGCCCAGTCCAGCAAAGATGGCTCTGTGATAACCCATCGGCGGGATAAGCTGCACAGGGCAATGAGGGTGCCCGTGCCGTGCTGCCAGGACCAACAGCCCCGCGAGCGCTGGGCAGCATCGGCAGAGCTGTCCCTGCCCCATCTCCTGCAGGGATGCAGGGGCAGAGCGGGGTGGCGGGCTCGGGCAGGGGCATGGCTGCGTTTCAAGGCACTGCGAGAGACAAAAGCCCCAGTCCTCTCCATCCAGCTCCTTCCTGCAAGCCAGATCTCTCTCTCTCCCCCTCCCAGATATTATTTTCGTTCACATAATAAGAAATTTAGTGCCGCAGGAATTTCCAGAAAGAGAGAAGTGGAGAAAAAAGGGAGCCAAAGAAAGCATGAGCAATGGCAAATGCGGGGAGAAGATTCCTCTTCCCAGCCTGGCTTTCTCTGTGCTGGTTTTACATGTATAATTCTTTTTTCTTTGCCCCTTTCTCGCTTGTTTGATTTTTGCATTATTTATGGCTTGTCTTCAGGGCCTGTATTTGCTGTTATTGTTTCATTCAACAGTAAAATAGATTAGATAAAAACAAACTGTGCTGAGCCACGGCTGAGCCCGCCTGTCCTGCAGTCAGCCGTACCCATGAAGCCCGGCAGAGCGGGCGCTGCGGGTGCGAGCGGCTGGGCAGCGCCAGCCAGCCGGGGACGAGGGGTCACGGCCTCACCGGCCCTTCCCAGCCCAAATCCCTGTGGGTGGGGAGGTGCTGCGGAATGTGGCCTGGCCAGGATTTGGGATCTGGGCGCTGCCAGCCCCACAGATACATGTCCTCTGCAGGTATGGGGGCTGCGCACTGAGCTCCTGGGGTCCTGGCACTGCACCCAAACCTCAAACATCCCCCAAGCAAGAAGGAAAAGGTGGGAAATGCTGGTTGAGAGGAGAAAACGAAGCACTGGAAACTCTGGGATTTTTTAGGGCAATTTCATGAAATTCAACATGCTGATTTCACTAGCGAGGGTGCCCCAAGTTGAGCTGGCACTGGCTGAGGGTGCTGTGCCCCAGCAAATCTCAGCCCCAGGTGCTTTGGGAACACATCCCAGGAGGCACAACACCGTCCTGCAGCGTTGTGCTGGGGAAGAGCAGGGCGGGCAGTGCTGCCCCGCAGCTGCAAAGCAGCTGGAGCAGGGGCGAAAAGCACAATTGGTTTAATGCCTATGATAAGGGCTGTCAGCACGCCGGCAGCCTCAGCCGCGCCGCGGGGAGCCGCGCCGTTCCCCAGCCTTTTCTGTCTTCCAGCGGGCAGCGCGCTGAGTCCGTGGGCACAGAGAAAAAGGAGGGACCCACCGTGGGGATGGAGCGGTTCCCCCGCTGCCCTCAGTGGAGGGCTGCTTTGGGGTGGTTTTGTTGTGTTTTGCTTTAGCTGAAAGAGATGTTTTCCGCCCCTTCCTCCTTCTCCCCAGTGATGTTGATAATAATGCAGAGACTGCACTCTGGGCTGTAGGTGAGAACAAAAGTAATCACAGGGAAATACACTGCATAGAAATTAAATTGGAAATGCAAGACCAGGGTTTCCATTTCGGTTCAGCTTCTGTATCGTTTCCCATTGAAAAGGATAAACATGCTGAGCACAAATCAGTTTAATGGCAGCACCTAATGGCAGCACAATTCCACGTTTCCCAGAGCAAATCGTAGCTCAAGCCCAAAGCGGCAGCACGATACACAGCACGCCAGCTCCGTGGGACGGCCATGGCGTGGCACAGCCCCAGCTGAGCGTTGGGGGACCACCAGGGCCCCTGCAGGACTTGCCGCCCTTGGCAGCAGTGCTGAAATAACCTGGCTCACCAGGGCGCAAGAGGGGCTGGTGTCTGGGCTTCGGGATGCCAGTGGGCCCTCGCCTGGCCAAGTCCCAGCAGAAAAGAGGTGTCCCATTGGGTGTCCCTCACATCCCTGAGGTCCTGGTGGCAGACTCAGACCAACTGGAAGCTTGCGGAGCTGTGCCAGGCCGCTCCCCCAGCATGGGACCGGCAAGTAGGTTTTCATGCTGCTCACCGCTGTGGCCCCAATTCCTTTCCTGTGCCTGGCTCCTGCAGTGCATGTTCATTTAAAGCATGGCTACAGCTGCCATTTATTTTTTCTACCTAATCCTCATTGCTGTGCCTTGCTCTGTGGTACAAAGCACAAGCCACTTGCCAGTGGAGCTGTGGCAGAATCAAGCCGCCAAGCCGGTGCTCACCTGTAATGCCCTCCCTGGCTCCCCAGGCTCACATTTTGGGTTAGACCATATCAATTTGGCTCTCTGCAACTGCCCCCAATCCAAAGGGGCAGTGGGGAAAGGCCGGGTTCAGGTACGGGAGGGAGAGGTTTGTCCACGTGCCAGTGCGGAGGGAAGAGCCTCTGAGAGTGCTCAGACTACGCTCGCCAGCCCCAGGTTGCCTCTGAGGTCTAAATCAGTTGTTTCCCATTTCACACTCGACATCTCAAATCCAAACAAAGAGCTGAAAGAATAGATCACGTCAAAATATTTCTGCTTCTCCCTCCTACGAGAATTCCCCATCAGAGACCAATCCAATTAAGGTGCTGGTTATGAAATTAACCATAATTACAAGAGTGATATTTAATGTGTTGCAGTCTGATGAAGAAACAGAATGGAAATGTCAAAAAAAAAGAAATTGTGGGTCCTGCTGAGATAACTAAGAGCAATGTGGGGTGGCAGGAGGGAAAGGGCTGCCAGGGGAGCGAGGGCTGTGCAGGGTGGCAGGGGCTGGACTGCACCACGGGCGCCCAGCCTGGAGACCCCACAGAAGCAAGGGCAGGGGCTGGGTGCTCATGGCACATCCCTCAAGGAGCAGTGGCCAGCCTGTCCCCCAAAGCAGGGGATCAGCCCAGCCTGATGGCTGCCAGCAGGTATTTTGCCATTTGGGCATCACTCGGATGGTGTTGGGCCACAGGAACCATGTCCCAGGAGGCACAGGCCAGTCCTGCACCGCCTCACCCTGTCCCCACTGCCTGTGGGGACCCTCCAGCTCACCCACAGGACTGTCCCCAGCTCAGGACACTGATCCCAGCCCTGAGACAAGGGACATGAGAGCTTCAGTGGACAAAGCCTTTGGCCTCTGACCAGGACACCTGGGTCCTCCTCTGGAGCCCAGGAGAGTCATGTCCATGGATGGACACACGTCCACTGCAGGATGCCGTGGGCACCGAAAGGCTGAAGGGCTTATAGAGACACATGGAAAAAAATTATGGAAGAAAACATGCAGGACTTAAACAGAAGCCATTTCTGTGCTTAACCGGGAGAACGAGCGAAACCAAGCCAAGCTCCCTGGCCCCCGCAACAGGAATGCTGACCTGCTGCCTAGCCTGGTCCCATGCTCAGTTGGGAGATGCTGTTTGGATGGACTATGGGGCCATGGAGGGCAAGGGATGGTGGCTGAGGTGTTGGTGAGGCCAGAGGGAGGACTGAGCCGCTGGCGGGGCTCATGGCAGGGCTCCCCCCGACACAGCCATGCTGCTGCCAATGCATCAATACACTCTGTGCATTCTCCTGGCCGGGCAAGGCATGGCCTGGATGGGTTCTGTTACTGACTCCTAACTGCTGCTCCCGCAAGGTGGGAATCACCTGGGTCTTGCCCCAGCACAGCTGTTAACTCCAGCGGTGTGGGGTCTCCACTCAAGCTGGGCGCTCCCCCCACTGTCCCCCCTTCCCAAGTCAGCCGGCGTGATCTGCTGCTCTCAGGGGTGGAGGGAGCCTTTGCTCCCTGCCTGGGCTAAAGAGGAGATGAGGCCCTCTGTGGCATTTATCAGCATTTATTCAATTGCCCGGGTCAAGCTGACAATTAGCGCTGCCCGCTCAGACACGGCCACCTTTGTGCGACCTGTCTTTCTCCTGGCTTGCGGTGCCAAGGTGGGGCAGAGGCCACGCTGCGCTGCTGACAGCGCTCCCGGGGCTGGGGAAGCTATGGGGCGGGGGGTGGGGGGGGGCTACTTGTGGTGTTTTTCCCCTTCCCCAAGCCAGTCCCATCCTTGGACGCTCCTCTCCCTCTCTGTATCACACATGCCCTGACGCTGTCCCAAAGGCTGCAGATTCAAACAGCCACCAAAACTGGCTGTTAGTAAGACGTGTCCCCAGCCAGGGTCACGCAGCAAAGGCACAGAAACGTCTCTCCGTGAAGCCATTCCCCTCCGCAAGCTCCAATTTTACTCCCCCAGATGGAGAGACAGAGGGGGGAAAAATTGACTTGGAAGAAAATTGAGGCCGTGGCCTTCAGTTGCTTTCTCCCTTTATTTTTCTTGGGTTGTTTGATTTGAGTTAAGCATTTGTAGCCCTATTCTCTCCCATCCCAGCCTTCCCCGCTACCTGACAAGCACATCTGGCTCTTTTCCCACCAAAAGCCATTTCTGCTCATGCTAGGATAAACCCTCCTGCCTTCTCTTCTCAGAGTTCAGCAGAGAAGGGAGGGGAGCTACTGACTCAGTGCATTGGATACATTTGAGAGCCGGGCAAAGATCCTCCCTTGCCAAGCTGTGCTGGGACTTGCACTGCCAGCTGTGCCCTCCTCTCGCCACCTCCAAACCACTGCCACCGTGGCCGGTGTCGAGCATAAAGGGTGAGTATGGGGACACTTTGCTCACGTCAGCCTGCACCATGAAAGGAGAGTCAATGTGAGCCAACGGCACCGCTAACGTCCACCCCAGCACCAGCACTGCCCAAGCGAACTCCCCAAGGGGCCAGAAGCCAAGGGGGGACGCAAGGGCTGGCAGGGCTCAGCTGAGGTGGCATGGAAAAGTGTCTCTCCAGCAGTTTCCACACCTGAAGCTTCTCAAAAGAGTTGGTGGAGTCACATTTTCCACCAGGACGTTCATGGAGACGTGCCCATTGCAAACCCGTCCTCCCCTGCCTTGAGGGGACAGGTCCAACCCCCAGCCCTGACACAGGTGTCACCCCAGAGCTGTCACAGCACCCCCACCCAACAGCTGCCCAACACACCCGGGCCCCTCGCTGCCCAGTGACAACCACATACACAAGGCAACACCTGATGGGGTGTATTAATCCTCATCGAACCACGATAGGGTCAGTTGTGCTTTATAATTCAGCAACCGTATTACACTATAACCACACTATAATTGTGGCGTTATTATAAAGTGATTTATCAATCCCTGAAATTAAACCTCAAGTTACAGGATTTCATACGTGTTACATACATCAAGCAGTATAAACTTCAGCATCATTACAGTGACTGTATTAAGCAGGAAACTAAAGGAATAATAAGTCGTTCAGTCATGCTGTTAACCTTCCAGGGATATGAAACAGTGGTAATTAGAGGTATCACAGAGTAATTACGTTATAGGTGTAGAGTAACTGCAGCACGGTACAGTATTACAGAAGTATAACCATTCGTTTTGTAATTAATCCCTCCACAAAAAGGCTTGGAAAACCTGACTCTTCACCAGGTGCTGTAAGCTCAGCTCCACTGTCTTCTCCAGCCGCTTCCTGCCCGTCCTGCGGGAGCCTCAGTGAATGCTGGGGCTGCCCGAGCGCCCGGTGCAGGCAGGTGCCCCTGCCCGTGGCCCTGACAGCTCCAAGCTGCTGGATGGGGGCTTACAGCTGAGAGAGAAGCCCCCTCCTGCCACCTGGTAACCTGCAAAGTCCCCACCAGGGAGTGTCTGTCCCCACCCCAGAGCGGCAGTGCCGGGGAGGGAATGGAAGGCCCTGGCTATGGGGAAAACTGCCTCAGCATGCCTGCAGGAAGACATGGGAGCTTTAGCCCAGGGCCACATTTCTCTCTCGGCCTTGCTCACCAGCCTTGCTAGGCTAAGCTCTTCAGAGACCACCTCTCCTCCATGGTATTCAGCTACTGAGCCAACGTGCTCCAGGAAGGAGCCAGGAGCAGCAGGCGAGAAGGCACGGCCAGCCCAGACATCTCCTCCCACCAAGCCCCAGCCCACGCTGCTGGGATGGGCGGAGGGCTGAGCAAGGCTTCCTGCACCAGGAGAGCGAGGCTGCCCCTCGGCTCCATGCCACCTGGGACAGGCACAGGCTGTTACTGGCCATTGGCATTTGCAAGAGATCCAGGAGAGGGACAAGGCTGCACTTGAAACCAGGGGAGCAGATGCGGAGGAAGGTTTGGGCTGTGGTGCCGGTGTGGGGCTGGAATTGCTGCCTTTGGGGTGGGGATGGGTTGGGCAGTGCAGGCAGCCCTGGTGAGGTCCGTGCAGCCCCTGTGCCGGCGGGCTGGCTGGAGGCACAGCCACGCCGCTGCTCCGGCAGGCATGAAGGTCAGGTCAGGGCTGCTGCAAGTGGCAGAGCCGGGAGGAGAGGGTTAAGGCTGGCGGGAAGGCTGGGATGGGGATGTGCAAGGGATATCATTTCAGAGTGGGGCTCTGGTAGGTGGTGCAGAGGAAGGGGAGATGAAGGGAGAAGGAGCAGATCTGTGGAGTGGGGCTGCTCCTGGGGATGCCTGAACTGCTCTGCCCCACACTCGCCCCATGGGCTGAGACCCAGAGAACAGCGTGGGCTGGGGGCGAGCGCAGGGCTGTCACACAGGTCCCCTGCTGCAGGCCAGCAGGTAGAGTCACTTGCTGGAAAGGGCGTTTGCTGGGGAAGGAGCGTGGATGGCGACTGCTCGGGTAGTAGCTAGGCTAGTGACAGGCAGAGAGAGGCAGCAGAGCTTTGGCTTCAACAACCAGCACGTACCCACGGTGAGGAGACCTGATCCCACCGGTGCCCACGCTCACGCTGTCCCTCCCTCCTAGTGCAAATCACTTTCACAGCGCCAGCACTCCCATTTCTTCTCAGAGGCGGCACCTCCAGCACCTGGAGCGAAGCGTGCCTCTGCCCTTCGCTCAGAGCTATTTATACATCCAAGGCACAAGGTAAAAAATCCAATAACCTACACACGGCATCAGAGAGCAACAAGCAATAGCACTGCCCGGGAGGGCTCCCAAAGCCCTTCTGGCCAGCAGGCTCTTGGGCATCCTTGCAATCCTGGCTGCCCTGTGAAGCCCCTTCAACATTAACCTTCTTTTTTCTGCCAGACGCAAACCGAGGGCTGAGCCCACACCGGCAGCCTGACCCTCCCCAGCATCTCCAGTCCTCCAGGCTGGCCCCTGTGGGGGGGGCCCCGGTGGGGGGACCCTTCAGTACCCCCACATCCCCGCCCTGGAGCCTGAGGGATCATCCCATCCAGCAGCAACTCCCCACGGCCACAACTCACCTACCTCCAGGCTGGGGGGCTGGTGATGGAGGGGGGAGCCCCCACCCCAAAAAATTACCCCCCATGACTCCTGCCTCCAGCCTGGTCACTCAGGGCTGGTGGGCTCTCTCTGCCTTTATTTAACCCTTTGTGTCTCTGCCTTGGGGATAAAGGCAGAGGGCCGATTACTCCTCTTGAATTAACCCTAGCTGGCTGGGGAGCTGGGCACAGCCTGTTTGAGGACTGATCCCCCTGCTCCCCAGCAAGCCCTGGCAGGTAGCACTGTCCCAGCCATACCCTACCTGAATATGTAATCTGCTCCAGGCCGGCTAACTCATCTGCTTAGCTACCGGGGGGAGGAGGAGGGCTCCCACATCAGGATGCAGCTCTGCGCTCGCCTCAGCACCACCGAGCCCCAGCCCTTGGCTGGGCGAGGCAGCCTCGGGTGGCCGGGACCCCAGCCCCGCACGCCGGCCCCGCCTGCCTGCAAGCGGCCGTTCCCGCAGGGGCTGGGCTGGGGCTGCGGGGAGCGGCTGGGGAGAGGCGCGGGGGAAGATCCGCGGAGGGAAGACGCCCGGGCGGTGGAGGCGGCAGGACGAGCACCAGAGGGGCCGGAGGACAGCAGGGCACACGTTCCCCCGCCCCCCGCCCCACGGCGAGCAGCCCCGGCAGCCCCCGGCCCCGCTGTCCCTTCGCCGCCCGGCGGTGCCCGCACCGCTCCCCGCCACCCGCACCCCGGGGCGCGGCGCACACCCGGCACCGGCGGGCACCCGCGGCACGCACACACACACACCCCCCCCCGCAAGCACACCCCCGCACCCCCCGCCCTCCCCGGTGCACGCACGAAGTTCCCAGCCCGGCGCCGCCGAGCACCGGCGCGGGTCCGGCCCGGGGGCACGGAGCCCCCCCAGCTCCCCCGCACCGCCGGTACCGCCAGCCCCGGTCCCCCCGCTCCAGCATCCCCGTCTCTCTTACCTGCATCTCATTCTCGCCGGCGATCTCCTTCGGTCAGAAATGGCATCTCCCGCGGCCCCCACCCCCTCCGCCAAAACCTCCACCTGCAGTAACGCAGCTCCCCCTCTCCGCAGCGGCAGCACGGGAAGCGGCGGCGCTCCCGGGTCCGAGCCGCCCCCCCAGCCCCGAGCCCGGGGGAGGGCCGGGCCGGGCCGGGCACGGGGCCGCTCCGGGGCCGCCCTAGGGACGCGCGGCGACCGGCTGCCTCCCCTCCGCTCCCGCCGGGCGGCGGCCGGCGGCGCTGCGGGGCGGCGGTGGCGGCATCGCCCCACCGGGCGGGCTGGCACGGCCCGGGCTCCGCACGCCCGCTGCCGCCGGCCGGGTCTGCCGCGGCGGGGCCGGGCTGGAAGCCGCCGCCGCCGCGCCGGCCCCCGCCTCCCCTCCGGGAGGAGCCGCCGGCGGGCGCGGGGCGGTGCGCGGAGAGGGGACGGGAGCGGCGGCGGCAGCCGCGGCCAGACCCCTCCTCCCGCCGCCGCCCCCGCTCCAGCGCGGCGAGGGGAGGCGAGAGGCGGGGGGCGGGGGTGCGGGCCCCGCCGGGGCCGGGGCTGCGGGGCGGGAGCGGCCCCGCGTCCCCCGCGGGCAGGGGGGCAGGGGGCTGCGGTGCTTCTCGGGGAAGAGCCGCTGGCTGCCTCGCACGGCGAGGGTGCTGTGGCACCGGCAGGCCGAGCGGCTGCCCCCGCCATCCGGCGGCGAACCGGGGCCGGGGCCGGGGCCGGTCGGTGGCTGGTCGCCCCGGCAGCCCTTGCAGGGAGGGGGTCCACCGGCAGTCCCCGCTCCTCCGCCGCTGGTGCGGCCTCGTTGCTCGCAGGGGACAGACTAGAGGAGCGCTGCCAGTCGCCCTTGCTTCAGTGCCCAACCCTGCTTGAGCCTGCTGAGGGAAGATGCCTGGCTACCCTGGAGATTTCAGAGTGGTCGTCCTACAGCAGCTACCTCTGCAAAGCGTTTTGCTCCTCTTTTTTCACTGCCCCCCCCAAGTACATCAGAGGAAAAGGGCTGCAAGGGGTGGGGGAGACGCCTCCAGGCACTGATCTGGGACCTGGTGATCCCAAAGGCCTCCTCAGAGGCTCGGCGCATGCTGAGCTGGTGGCATCTCATTCAGGACTAAGTGCACGACTTCCCAAGCGCTGCCCACTGCTTCACCCCCTTCCATAATGGACACTGATTTATCGAGCAGCATTAGCAGATTTGCCCAGCGCTGGCTCTTCCAGCAGAGACTGATTTCTCCAGCAGTAATGGACACAAACTTTGCTTCTAATGTGCACTTTCCCCTCCTGCTTCCTCTCGGAAGGGCTCTCCTGGGGCGCTTCCCGCTCTGTCCTGCTTCTACCCAGCTGTCCCCGCAGCGTGGCCGGCTGTGGGCCAAGGTGGCCCTGAGACAGCTGCACCAGAGCCCTCCGTGCTGGCATGGGCTGGGGCCAGAGGCTCTGCGGGAGTCCCTTTGCTGGGTCCCATGAGCTTTCCCTTGGACGGCTCTTTCAGCCAGTGGGAGCTTTTGAGGAAGACGATGGCTTGGCCTTCCTCCACCAGCCATTTAACCAAGCCCAGGGGTGGAGATTCCCATGCAGAGCATCCCTCTGGGCAGGCCTCCCTTCCTCCCACCTGCGAAAGCGGAGCTGCATGCTCGCCCCAGGCCTTTCCTGTGCGATGGCGTCCCCCCAGCCTGCGGGGAGGCCGGCGGGTGGCGTGCCAGAGCTGGGCCAAACGCCCATGCATGCCTGCCATGGAGCATGGGAGCCCAGCAGCTGTCCCAAGCTCATGTCCCTGCAGTGGGCTACGAGCAAACCCAGGGCAGCATGAGCCCCCCTCCGCACTCAGAGAGAGGCTGCTGCCTCCCCGGAGCCCGCAGCGGCGCTCGTTATCCTCCTGCTTGGCACACGCGAGCTTCTGAGAGGAGCAGGAATAAACAAAGGGTAGGCACCAAGAGCTTGCCAGCTGAGGGCTGAATCACTCCAGCTCCCTGCTCCCGCTTGGCGGTCCTGCCCACTCCTAGGCTGCCGTCTCTCCTCCTGTGGGCGCAGACCCCGGCTCGGCTGGGAGGGTGGGTGCCTGTCAGGCGTGCAGCCCTGCGTAGGCTTGGGCAAAGGATCCTCATGGCAAGAAACACAGGGAGGTGAGAGCGCGTGTGTGCGTGCAGGCGTGCTCTGCTCCTGACATCAAGGAAATTCAGCCTGGCCCCTCTCAGTGGTCCTCAGACCTTTACTCAGCGCAGATCGATGCCTCTTATTATTATGGCTATTTCAGCGATGCCATCGATGTTAATAGCACTTCACAAACACAGACAAAGCTGGCAATCTGAATGCGGCCAGAAACAACAAACAGAGGACAAAAGACAAGCTAAGAGCTCTGAATGCCATTTTTAATGCTTCCCCCCCCATGGTTAAAGCCCCACTAAAGTGCAGGGCACCATGTATTCAATAATAACACTCCAGAATCATTCCTGGCATTGTCTGGTGTGAGAGGGGAAATTTCACCTCAGCCCTTCCACAAAGATACGGCAAATAACACCATGCAAGCGGCGCTGGTGGCCGTGTGAGAGCGATGCTATACGCTGCCTGGAAGCAGGGGGCCTTCCAAGACCGTCTTTCCCACCTCAGCTCCAACTGCCATCCTCACTCCGGTGGCGCGGTGAGCGGCAGAGGACAGGGGACTTGGCGTGAAGAAGCAGAGATGAGCTTTGGGCTAAGATGGCATCTGTGCACGCCTCTCCTATAGAAAAGTCCTGTGCAAAACCTGCACCTGCCTTTTCTGTATCCTCTGCATGTGATTTCCAACTTGGGCAGGCAGAGGGAGCGGCGCAGCAGGAGAGGCGAGGGCAGCACAGCACAGGTATGCCAGGCGCAGCAGTGGAGCAGAGCCCTGGTTTGCTCTGCCAGCTACAGTGGTGCGTTTTGGCCAGCAGTGAGGCAAGGCAATGGGGAAGATGGAGAGTGCAGTGAAAAGAAAGCATCACTTAATAACCACGCTCCTAGCTGGGCACAGGAGCATGAAGGCCCCTATCCATGGCACCAGAGTTTACGAGGAGCTGTTATACCTATTCTCCCCAAGATCTGCTACACCCCTGAAGGAGCAGCACTGCCACTTGGACTTTTCCCTTCCTCCAAAATCTCTCACCCCACCTCATGGGCGACACTTCCTTACCCCAACAGCCCCAAGGACACCTTGGGCAAAGGCAGATCCCAGCAGCAATAAACCGCCTTGATCTCTGCAGGAGGAACTGCACAGAAGCCCCAAAGGCTCCCACATTTCTGCATTTATCGACCTGTCGTTGTAAGCTCTGCGCTGGCTGACCCTTTGTGCCCTTCTTGCCCCAAAATGTTGCCATCGTGCAGCCCTGGTGCAGCAGTGAGCTCCTGGGACTGGAGTGAGCGATCAGGATGGCTGCTCAGGAGCAAGGCCAAGGCACTTTCCCCCAGGGACCAGTGAGCAGCACAGCTCACCCCACACAGCACCAGAGGCCCAGATCTACCTGGGACTGTCAGGTTGTCCCCAGCTCTTCATGGGCCACCGCTGGCCAGCATCTCACCACCACAGACAGCCACGAGGTGCTGAGATCATCCTGCACGCAGACAGTAACGCAGCCCACCCTTAACATGAAGGTCCTGCTTGAAGAGGAGCAGCGGTGCAGCTCAGAGGGGGTAAGTTTGTAACGTTACCTGGGAGAAGGGCATCAATGAGACATGAGGAGAAAGAACAGGATAACTGGGTGCTACCATTCCTAGCAAGAAGCTGCTTTTGTAGAGGAACATTCAGAGTTAAGGTAAGGGTGAGCTTACTGTTAACGTCCCGCAGGTGTTGTAGCATGGGTGACAGAGCTGGGGACAGCCAGAAATATGCACCCAAACCTCACTGGAAGTCTTGCCCTTTCCTGTCTCCACTAACAGCCTGTATCTACTTGCAGCTGCCAGCTTTAAGTAGGCATGCTTTTTTTCCCCTCTCCCATCACCTTTACTGGCCTCCCCCATGCTGTGGAGACCAACTCCAGCTGTTGTGGGAGGCTGCAAAGACCCACTCAGCTGGGTCAACCTCCTTCTTGCAGCATGGAGTGACTCAAAACGAGGGGCATCCTGGCCCTCCAGGTGTGACTATCCCATCCTGACCTCTGTGTAGCCCCAGGCTGCAGAGGACACCGCAGAGAGGAGCTCTGCTCGCAAGCCCTCATCGAACATTTTCCTCTTTAAAACCTGCAGGGAGCAGCAAGAACATTTGGGTGTCCATCTGCAGGGGCTCATCCCTCAGACAGATGCTCCAGCTCTTTGCCACTGCCATCCTCAGATGATAACGGGCTGTGGCAGATGGTTCCCTTCTGTTGGCAGGAGGCAGGAGTTTATCTCTGCTCGGAGCTCCCTCCCGGAGAGGCAGCACCTGCACACCGCAGAGGTACCGAGCCTCCTGTCCGTCTGGGCCACAGGGAGTGGACCTGCCCCTCAACCGGGCTAGCTGGGACATGCTCTGATGTTCCCCAGCAGCATCTCTCTTAGTTTCAGTGCACGTGTCCAGGAATCCCACAAAAGGTTCAGAAAGGGCTGAGCTGGCAGGAGGGAGATGGATTTTAATTACTCTCATTATTATTATAGATCCTTTTCTTTCAGATTTTCACACTTTTGTCGTAACAAGCTGAGCTGAGAAAATACATGCAAATGCCAGGCTGAGATAAGATGTACCACACCTTGAAGTACTGCCAGCACCAGCTCTGGGAACGCCAGATCGGCTGTCTGCCCCTCCAGCCTCCTCCCTTTGTCAGCAAGGACAGAGGGAGGGTCTGCGCCCGCTCTGCCCCTGCGCACCCGGAGCGGAGGGTGCCTTGCATTTCCCCTGCGCTCAGCCCGCAACTGGCTCCTCGATCCTGCCCAGTACTAACCAGTCCCTGGAGAAGGCAGCTGTAACCTCCTGGCTGCTCAGGACAGGGATGGAAAAGCAACCCAGCTGACTCATGTTTGCCTTGCACAACACATGCACACAGACCTCCTCTGCCCACCTCGGGGCCGCAGCTCTGCAGGCAGCAGGACCTGTTCCTGAGGACAGCTGAGAGCACCCAGCCCCTGCGGATACAGTCAGGGGAGAAACGTGCTCTCAGATCACGCGTGCTTTCTTCCTTGGAGGTGGTGACATTTCAGGGTGTGTGGCGGAGAGTGGGACGAAGGGGCGATGCAGGATATTCCTGCTCCCCCATCCCCACGGCCATCTGGATGTGTACTGATGCCTCCTCACAGCAGGCTGACTCAGTCCAGTGGCTTCTCATTATCAGCTGGAGGGAGTCCAAATTCCGCATAGTACGGCTGCTCCTGAGTAAAATTGAGGATCGTTATCAAGTATTATCATAATGGTTTCTCTCTGTACTGTCTTGTACTGCTCCTTGCCCTGGTCAGCTGATTGATTTGGAGCAGAAGGAGGCAATGTACCAAAAATCCTTCGACCACCAGCCGCCCACTTGGGACAGCTGCGGCAGGAGCCACGCGACGTCACCATAGACATGGGCTCGGGCTGTGCAGGCCATTGAGGGCAATCCCACTGCCATCCCCACACACAGCCTCACTCGCTGGGAGGCTGCCGCCCCTCCGGCAGCAGACACACGGCCGAGCCCATCTCCAGACATCTCTGCTCAACTGAAGCAAGGCGAGAGGTAGGAGATGCTGTCCTCATGCCTTACCCATCTCAAATCATGAGACGACCTCTGCGATGCTCCAGAGAACAGGTAGAAAGAGGGGAAAAAAGCCTTCCTGTAGCCCCCCTCAAAGGGGTGCTGCAAAGGGGAGATGAGCTGCTGGTGCCAACACCGCTGCACAGAGGGTGCCCCAGCTCAGTCCACCCAGGTCTCTGCCAGGGCACTGCCACCACCCCTAACTGTTCGAGCTCAGGGGGCGGAAATTAGTCCTTGCCATGAAATGCTCTGCCGCGGAGAGAGGCCACATGTCCTAATGTCAGCCTGACTCAAGTGCCCGATAGCTTGACTGCTCTGTCAAGCAGCCCAAACACACCGCATGAAGGGCTGCAGGAAAAGGCTCCATTAAATTCTTAAGCTCATTGACACATATACAGAAGGTATTAATAATATCAAGCATCTCAGTGTCTATTGTAGCCCACATCCAGGAGATGAAAGATAATTTCTGGGACAAGGAAGTTATGACAGTGACAGCTTTTTAACAGCTTGGCATAAGAATAGGAGCCGCACAATGGGACAAAGAGCAATGATTAAAGATCTTTTCACAAAGGAGAGAGGGCCTGGAGACTGCGGTGAGTGTGGAGGACATGAGAGTCGTGTCAAATGCCCACGCAGAAAAAGAAAAGGCTGTGTTGGACAAGGAGGATGGGAAGGTGGTGTGGGAGATGTCCCGCTGGGGCTGACTCACAAATGCTTGGCAGGTAATGGAAAGGGGTCAGGGTGCCTGGAAGGGATGAAACGGGCTCCTCACCTTAATGTTTAAAAGAGGTTTGGCCCCTGCCTGGTGGGCCAGGCAGAGAGATGGGCATGCCTCAGCTGGGGCTGCAGCCAGCCTGGCCAGCGGTGCAGGGAAAGGTAACGCTGGGGAGCAGGGGAAGGAGCTGAGCTGCACTGGAGGCTGGGCAGAGATGGGGGAGCAAACACGTCGTCCGGGGAAGGGGAGTCTGGCATGGGGCAGGGCAAGGAGGGAGCTCTGCTCCCCGAAGGTCAGAGCTGGAGAAGCAGAGGCAGTAGACCCAGCACCCAGACACCCTCGGAAGTGTAATTATTACTAATATCCTTAGTGTTTCTTTGCACACATACATGCTCCCCTAATGTACACTGCACATGTAAACAGCTGCCTAGTGACATTTGCACACCCAATTACACCTGCACATCATTGATTTACATGCACAGTTGGAGAGCAATTAAAACACTGGAGCCTGCTTCGCACTTTCCCACGGCCACCTCCGTGAACCCGTGCTGAGGAGGAAGAGCACCTCGTGCCAGGGCCAAAGCCTGGCCCGGTCCCCTACGGCTCGCACCTTTTGATTCCCTCCCCTGCAGAGGTCTGCGGGGAGAGCCCCGGCCTCAGCGTGTGCTGAGCGGGGTGGGCTCACGCCAGTGCCCTCTCCTGCAACACCTTCATCTGCAGCGACCCTAAAACCAGCTCTAACGTTTGCTGTTTGCTCAGCTCCTGTCATAAGTGACTGGCGCCTTTCCAAAACGGATTAAAAGCAGGGAGTGAGAAACATAAAAGCTCATGTAATTATGTGCAAAAAGCCCCTTAATAATTTATAGAGGGAGAGGGTAAATATCTTCGTGTGTTATTCAAGTGTAGCTCATTGTCCCGTTTGGCTAATACCCAGAGTGCACGCATCACAGGCTTTATCCGGGAGGCTGTTTTGCCTTTAATACCTTTCATAAATTATTGAATTTATAAAGAGGAAAGTAGGTGTCATGTCGCTCCTATAAACAGCTCGTTAGTTAAAACTAACGAAGGTGGGGAGCAACAGTTTCCTCTTGCCTTGTCTGTCTCCCCTCCTGCTGTCTCTGCTGTCATCTGTGATGCAGCGCACACCCCAGGCTGGGGCAGAACAGTGGCATTAACCTAAAAACCAAAGTCCCAGGGCAAATCAGAAGCACTGGTTGCAGAGAAGTGGCCCGCGGCACCCGTAACCTCTGGAGTGTTCCTCTGTTAGCTTCTGGGGGTACCCAAGGATGCTCCGGGTGCTTTGCTCCCAGGGGGAGGGCAAGCACGAAAGATGGACCCTGAGGGCAGGACAGGGGAGGAGGCAGAGATCCCCATGGCAGGAGGGCTGAGCACAGATGTGTCCCTGCCTGGGGGTCCTCTCACCGCAATAGCCATGTCTGTCCCATTTCCAGCAGACCAGGGCCAGGGCATGAAGTCTGAAGGCTGCTCCTGAGTGCAGGGGATTGGGTTTCAGGCTGGCTGGGGGAAGCACAGCCTCGCCGTGATTTTTTGCTGAGCGAGGCAGGGTGTTAGAAGGCCGCCTCTAAAAACAGCAGACGTGTGACTGAGTCAGGCAGCACGTGTCTGTGCGAGGGAGTCAGCCAGAGCACCCGCGCACAGGAAAATCAGCGTGCAAGCACGCCCGCGCAGCCTCCGCCGGCCAGCCGGGCCCCCCACGCAGGCTGTGCCCCCCACCTCTGCGCTGCGGGACGGGGCATAGCGAACGCACGCCGCCAAGGCAGAGCAAGCCTGCACTCAGGGAGCAGCTGGTTCGGAGGCTCCGCTTTCACACCCATGAGAGAGTCACTGAAGAGATGAACCCCCACATGCACCCTCTCCAAATATAATACATATTCATTAAAAAACAGATACAGAAAAGGGAGCCATCAAACGCATTTTAAACAGAGTTTAGAGTAGCTAGTGCCAAATCAGGGTGAATATGCTGCAATGCAAAGAACCCACATGGAAAATGTTGCTGCAATGAATCCGACGGCGCCGGCATCCCAACGGCCACGGCACGGCGCAGAGATGGGGATACGTGGAGCAACTCAAGCTGCTTCTGTCCGCGACTGCCAGCAGTGAGGCATGTGTGAGCCACATGATGAGTGGTGGACCCTGAAGAAGACCCGGCAGGGCCTTGCGGGCATGGGAAGAGGGAGCTGAAACTATTGATAATCAATTAACTCCTTCAATTACAGAAGCCTAATGAGGTAGCGCAAAGTCAGCTCTAATGAACATCAGTTTAATAGAGGTGGTTCCTCAGGGCACTGGTTTTTGACTCAATTTTTACAAGGTAGGAAACACTGCAGAAGTATCAAGCAATTAGTGTCACTTAATGAACACCCGCTCCCTGCTCTGTGCAGAGCTGACGGTTCGTGGAGAGCAGGTGGCTGTAACAGCATGGGGCATCCCTGACACCCGGGAGAGGTCCTGCCCTGTGCCTGGTGGGTCCTCAGTGTGGTGGTCCACCAGCACCAGGATGGCCTGGGAGGCAGCTCTGCCACCGCAGCTTTGCTGGCAGCAGAGAGCTCGTTTATCCTGGCGGAGTGCGCGGTTTCTGGGGATGCTGCCGGATGCATTAGTTGCCGGAAGATGAAGCGAATGTCACAGGGCCCAACTCTCCCCTAGAGGCAGCTATTTTTTCCTTTTTTTGGTGATGACAGCCTAAGTGACAAAACAAATGTCACTGCCCGCTGGCCCTGACGCCTCCCTGGAAACCTGGCGGGCCCTGTGGAGCACAGGAGGAGGCAGAGGGTGGTGGTGGAGGGGGGATGCTGCTCCCCTCAGCAAAGCACTGTCCCTAACGCCACTACACAGGCCCCCTCCGTGCCCATCACAGGGACAAGTGGTGGCACAGGGGAGCTGTGCCAGGAGCCCTGCTCAGACGGTGCAGGGCACCCCTGTGCCACGGCTGCAAGCAGGGCCCAGGGAAGCGTGGCAGAGGACAGCGTGGCTGGGGCGGGGATCTCCCACAAAGCTGGGATCCCGGCGGTGCCATCCCCTCGGAAGGCATGGTGCTGCACCGACTGCGTTGGGGAGGGATTTACATACTAAGGAGCCTCCAGCGGAGTAAAGACAACCTAACATCTATTTTGGGTCTCAAAGCCAAAGGCTGTATTTCAAATCCGCTAATCAGGTGAGAATACAGCAAACTCGTGCAGAGAGGAGCTGAGGAAGGAGGGGGAGCCTCCAGCTCCTGGCAGCACTCCCGGCTCCACAGCCATGTCCCCATGGGGGTTGGAGGGGGCTCGTGGCAATGGCCCCCCGCACCCCATCAGCACCTATCAGAATTGGGCTTCCAGGGGAAGGGACCCCCCACTCTTGTGGGGATGAGCCCCAAACTTCTGCTGCACAGGGTCTGTACGAAGGGGCCCTTCCAGCATCTAACCCCCCACATACAGCGGCTGCCGGGGCCCTGCCTTTCCCCAGGGCCGTCCAGAGCTGAACCAGAGCACAGATGCCAAGAAGAAAGCAGAGAGAGGGAGGGGAGCCCCCCCCCCCATCTTGTTATGATTATTAAAAGAAACCCTCCTGACATCTGCAGTATCCAGCCATTTTTAAAAAGCAATGTCTCCACCTGAAAGAGCACTTTAAACAGAGACATTTCCTATGAAATTGTGTGGTCCTGCAAAGCTCCCGTGCAGCCCGAGCTGCTGGAGGGGCATTGGCAGCGTGGCCCCACTCCCTGCAGATGGAGCAGACGGAGGTGCACAGGATCGCTCCCCGAGCCCAGGTGTGTGGTGCAGGGGCTGCCCACGCCTCTGGCTGCCACAGCAGATGGAAGTGGATGTATGTTGCCTGTGCTGCCTGCTGGGACCACGCACTGGCTTGGCCACAGCCTCCCTGCCCTGCTGATGAGCTTGGGAGCAGGCTGGGAGCAGGGCGGATGGCTGGAAGAGCCCAGATGCCAGGAGAGGCACAGGCCAGGTAATACACGCAGTACGTGTGCGGCTCCATAAAAGCTCTTGGGTCTGAGCGCTGTTCCCAGGGGTGTAATGTGTGGCGTACCTCCAGGGCAGATGGCTCCTTGGCCCAGCTTGAGGAGAGCGTGGGGAGCAGGTGAGGAACCCAGAAGCCATTCCTGCCCTCCCTGCCATCCCTGCACAGAGCAGGGCCAGAGCTTGCTTGGGAAGAGGGACCCAGGCATCTCCCAGGATCACTGGTGCTGGCCAGAATAAGCTAGAAGGGAAGTGCAAGGTGGTGGATTGGAGGAAGGAGAGACATGGGTAGGGAAGATAGGTAGGGAAGATAACAGCCCTGCCTGCCTGGGACTAGACCCATACAAAAATCTGAATTTGGGAATCTCCAGTTCCCATGAGCAACATATCTGAGACCAGTGTAACCAGTATCTGCCGCCAGCTCTTACCAGTCCAACAGCACTGACTGCAGATACCAACCTTGGCAGGTATTGGACCCTTGCTCAAACGGATCTGCAAAGATGTCCAGGGGATGGTCCCCTGGCCTGGCTGCTGACCAGCCCCTGGGTGGGCAGGGGTGCGCTTGCCCCCTCCAACCCTCCCAGTGCCCATTTTTCCTGCAGCGTGGAGGGGACACGGGGTGCTGGTCCCGGCTGGCCTCCCCCAGACCATCTTGTCACAGTTCATAAGGGCCAGAAAAGGTGCTAAGAATGGGTCTTGGGCATGAGAAACGCCCGGGGAGGTGGGGTGCAGGCTGTTGTACGGAGGATACTCGAAGAGCCGGTTTCATTAACAGCTACGCAGCTCCAGGAGCTGGAGATTATTCTCGTCTCTTTTCTTGTTTGGCCGACTTACTCAAAGACTATTAGTGGATTAACTAAAATTCTTACGATGCTGGAGCAGCATCTTCACAGGGGGTTTAGGGAGGTGGAAGGGGTAGCTTTCATGTTACCCTGGAGCAAGTCTGCAGCTGGGCGGGCTTGCCAGGGGAACAACAAGAGGTGCAGAGTCCTGCCAACAGCCGCTCTCTTCTCCAAAACTGGCAGTGTTGTAGAGAAACAGTGCTGTCTGGAGGGCAGCAACGTCAGAGGCTGGCAAGCCATGTGGTCCCTCCTGCCTTCTTCCCTCTCACATGTTACGCTTTGCAGCTTCTGGGCTCCATTTCATGGCGAGGGCTTGGGGACGCAGGGGACTGAACCCAGGGATGTGGGAAGTCTCTTCCCACCTTCTGTTGCTACGTCCTCCTCCCTGCAGGCAACTCCCACTGGGGGTGTCGCTCTGATAAACTCTGCTTCCTTGTCCCAGAAGGTCCCATGGGCATGCCCTGGTCTCCCCACAGCCCTCACAGCCCTCAAATAAGCAACCTTACAGTGTCCCTTATTTTCCTGGGCTGTGTTGGTGCGTGTAGCAGTCTCTTCTCCCTTCCCACCCCCCTCCCCATCAACTGGCAAAGCCCCATTGGTTTCCCCCAGAGAGCATGCGGTGAGACACAGCATGAAACAAATGCAGATAATTAAAGGATTGAATAGGGTATCAGAGGAGAGCAGGGAGCTCGCAACATCCATAAATAGCTCGCCTTGCCGAGCTGCTTAACTCCTTGCTTGTTCTTGCCAAAGTGCAGACCCCAAAGGGATGGTGCCTGTGCATGAATAGGGGTGGAAAGTTCAGGAGCGTATTTTTAAACCATTCAAGCTGTACTCAGGCTGAGTGATACGTTATTGCCTGTGTGTGTCACTTGAAATGTCTTATGAATGCAAGAAAAAAACCCACCATTTTGCTTCTCTAAACTCCCACCCCTCTGCTCCTACCCAAATAACGTCAGGCTAGATCTGACAGGTGAAAGGAAAGCACCACGAGATAAGGCTGGTTAAAAGCAGCGTGAAACACTCTTCTCTGGACGGAAGAGCCCTGGTTTGCGGGGCCGGAGGGCAGCGGGGCCGGCAGCAGGCATAGGGGTGAGCAGGCACATATCAGCACAAGGACAGCAGTGTATCAGGGGAAAGCCTGCTAGAAAAAGCTAGATTGTGCTAGAATGGTTGGACCAGATGATCCTTGAGGTCCCTTCCAACCTGGTATTCTATGATTCTATGATTCTATGAAAAATACTGGGGTCCCCAAGGAGTCCCCAGGAAGGGCAGTACGGCTATGTGCCTAATGGAAATGGTGTCCTTCATCTCGCATAGCAGCAGATCTTCCCTAGACCATGGGAATGCTGGATGTAGAGTTAGTGGCTCAGGACAGCAGGGAAGTGGGGTCAATTAGTCTTGACTATTGCCCCAAAACCACAAGAGGCATCAACCCACTGATCACCCCTGTTACCCCACCCTGGGTCAGAATAGGTTGGCATCACCTCAGTGCCACGGTGCTGCCCACCCTGAGCCTCTGGGGCCTCTCTGGGGGCTGACACTTGGTGACAGTGACACTCTGCCAGTCCCTGAGGCTGACAGCCAGCCTCAAGCTGTGGCTGGAGACAGAGATACCAAAGAGCCTGACAAACGGCTGGAGCCATGGCAAGATACAGCGGGACAGAGGGAAAACAAACCAGAAACTCACTGGGAAATCATTCCTCTTCTAAATGGTGCTGATGTAATTAAGCAGCACGGGCTTTATGAATGATACCATCTCTGCCTCGAAACACATCATTACATCTCTCTGTTAGAGCAGTATTTTTAAATATATATTTCCTCTTTAAATGCCTGAGGAGAAGGCTCCATGGCTGGGACGCTGGGGTATGTTGCTAATCACCTCTTATTTCACCCAGTCGCAGGGAAGCATTTTGTGCCGAGCTCTGGCTCTCCTGCACGCACACCTCTGCTCTGAGTCACTGCTGCGCACTTCTCCCCTTCCTCTCCTCTCCGCTGCCCTCCCTACTGCCACCAATGCCGGAGGGGATGACGGAGCCGAACCTGCATCCTCCAGCCCCAGAGGGTTTGAGCTTCCCCGTGCCCAACGTGCCTGGGACACCGGTGCTGGGGGTCAGCCCAAACCCCTCCACCCAGGCTATATGAGCCCCTCACCGTACTGTTCTCCTTGTTTTACAGAAACCGGGGCTCAGGGAGATGAGATATTTCACTGACTGCCAAGTCGAGCTGCTTTCCCTGCTCTGGCACCCTCCCCACCCCAGCGGGGTCAGGTTGATGTTCTCACTTTGGTACAATTTGGGCATTTCTGTTCCCAGACAACTCACCCAGCCCATGCCAGGTCTGCCATGAGTGCTCACCACAATGGATTAGAGAGGCCCAAGCAAGAACAAAGGGCTTTTGTGCTAGAAATTGAAAGTTGATGGAGTGTGTCATAGGAAAATGACAACAACCTACTGTACCTCGAAAGACAATTATTTTTCCCTCATTGGAAATGATTGAATTTCTCCATCAGTGACACTACTAATGTCGTCAACACCAACAGCTCTCTTAAGGAAAGGCTCTTTCTCAGCTGTGCACCTGAAATTTTCTTAGACCTGCCCTTTCCTCCCCTCCCTGCTTTGCTTCTTGCTCTTTTGCAGGATATGCTCAGCTCACGGCCAGCCGAGAGACCATCAGATGTGTGCGCTCTCCCTCCCCATCCCTGCGGCTCCCACAGATGCATGCCTCCATCAGATCTGCTCCTCCAGGCAGAATATGAACATGCTGCAGCTAGAAATTACAAAGTTGAATCATGTTGCTTAACTGTGATTGGCCATGCTACTGCTACCTGCATTACAGTGACGGGGCTGTGCTTGGTTGTCTAATGTACGTACCCAGACTGGCGAAGGGAAGAAGCTGGGCGACATGATGCCCTTTCTAGAGATGGGGAAAAGGATCAGGCTGCACATCCAACTGCTGTAGGATTTGAGTGTTGTAGAGCCACTGGCACCCCGGAGACCCTGCTGTCCCTGCAGACCCTGGAGCACCGTGCCCAGTCAACTCCAGCCTCCCCCACTGCCACCTTCAATGTCACGGACACTTGTGCTGGTGCTGGACGCTGGCCTAGGAATGCCCTGCAGCCACACGGGTCTCACACCAGGGTGAAAGGGACAACACTGCTGCCCAAAAGCCCCTTCTCCAAGTGATTTTGGCCCAAAATCTGGAGTAGCACAAGTCCCCAGGACTGTGGGGTGGGGTCTTGTGTGTGCCTGGGGCACAGCCATGCTTTCCAGGGGCACTGGCTCCCTCCCATCCCCAAGGTGCTTCTCCCCTCCCCAAATCCAGGCTGAGTTAATGCCTGCTGGCAGAAGGCCAGCCTGATTTATTAAGACACACAAACTAATGAATGAGCCACTGAGAAGTACCGGGAGCCCGGTACATCCCATAGCACCAACCTGCACTGGGCTAACCGAGCCTTCCGACACTCTTCACAAGCCTTGTCCTCCCCACCAAAAGCCCAAGCCCTGCAGACCCTGGGGACTGCAGGAGGGTGCCACCACCCTGCACACATTTTGGGGGACAGTGGTCCCGTGCGGGTGCTGTGCAGGGCAAAAATCCCAGCTGGAAGGGCAATGAGGGCGATGCCACGTTGGGGCAAGCAGTGAGGCTGGCGCAGGCAGGCGCGTCACCCTGCTCCGCTC
This sequence comes from Theristicus caerulescens, assembly GCA_020745775.1. Taxonomy (NCBI): domain Eukaryota; kingdom Metazoa; phylum Chordata; class Aves; order Pelecaniformes; family Threskiornithidae; genus Theristicus; species Theristicus caerulescens. The sequence continues at coordinate 28,642,930 of CM036566.1, read as the reverse complement.
CGTGGGTGCCACGCAGGCCAGAGTTGTGAAATGCGCACGCTCCAGCAGCTTTCAGAGCCGCATATGTTGTGTGGGTTGAGAGCACATATGTTAGATATACACACATCTACGTGTGTGTGTGTATATATATACACAGACATATATGAGAGAGACTATTATAGATACAGATTTACATATATAATCAACACCAGAAATCACTGCAGGATTTTTAAGATGGTAGAATCAGCCCCAGATATCAGAAAATGGCTATCTTTTTCTCTACTCTCTCAGCTTGTGCCTTTGGTTAGGCTGGCGAACGCCACGTGCCAGAGCCCCAGCTGAGGAGGGTGCTGGGAGGGTTCTAGGAAGGCAGGATGGGTGCTGGGAGGGTGCTAGGGAGGCAAGGCTGCCCATCTCCCACACACGCACTCCACACAGTGCCCTGGGAAGAAGCAAAGCATCCTCCCTGCAGTGCAAGCCGAGAGCCACGCACAGGGTGTGCAGGTACCTAAATCCCACAGAGCGAGAGGGAGCCAGAGGGGATCCATCTGCCCCAATGCAGCCCGTATCCATGAACAAGCCAGATGAACTGTCGTATCGCTAATGGAGAGAAAAGGCCTCTCAAGGGCAGGATTAATCTCTTTCTAAGGTGGCTGCCTGAGAAAGGTCAGACGAATTGTGCCTGGACGTGTCTTTTTTCTCCCTGCTGACTATAAATGTCATCCAGCCAGCCTACCAGAGGCAGGTACTTACAGAGGGGCCACGTGCAGCCAGGTGAAGCAAATCTAAGTACATAGTTGCTGCTCTGGATCAATCCTGGTGCTACACAGATCTGCAGGCGGCACAGGGAGGCAAACACACACCCCTGGCTCAGGGTTTGAAACCCTGAGACTTGTTCCAGCCACACGGCTCAGCTGTTAGAAAGTTATGACCACTTCAGCTTGGTAAGTGAAACTTTTCATTCATTGTGTTGGATAGCCCCAAGCAGCATCACCCAGCTGTAAAGTACTTCAGAGTTGACTCAATGTCACATTTAAGTGCTGGATGCATCAGAATTCAGGATGCTTCAGAAAGGTTATGTAAACCATTACATCAAATCCTGGGAGAGTTATTAAGGTGAGCGGCAGAGCATGGGAGAATGGGTGATTATCTCACAGCAGTACTGTGGAAGCACACGAGCAATGTCCAGCTTAAGGATGTAACTCATTCTCCTTACAAGCCTAATTTTGTTTCTCCCTACTGCTTCTTAAAAAAAAAAAAATAAAAAAATCTGTCCACCAAAGAATTCTCTATTCTGCAAAATAATTATTCAAGAGAGTCTCCAATTAATCAGCTAAGGCATTGGGGAGATAAGAAAGTTTGAAAAATGGAAAGTTTCTCACTACTGGAAAAGTTTTCTATTCTTCCCCCCTCCCCCCCCTTTTTGGAATGTCATATTTTAAATTCAGTGTGGTCTATTAACTCCAAACTTACTTTATTCATCTGAACTAGTGTCTTTGAGGACTTGGGGGAGGACTGCTTGGTTAATTTTGGAGTTATTTGCTATGGACTCTTGAACATCTCAAAAGTGCGTGGGCTCCCCAGGGAGTTTCTCAAGTCTGCAGCACTTGTCTTCAAGGACATGAAAGCATCTGCAGGGTCCTGCAATTTTTCAGAGTTTGGAACGGACCCAGCCAGGTCGAAAGACGTTAAGAAATCTTTAGGAGCAGCAAATGCATTTTGTAAAGCCCAGAGCTGATCTGTTTGATTTAAATAATGGTAAGAAGCCTGCAGGGGCAACATGAACACTTTGGGAACTGCAGGCCTGAAGCAGCCAGCTGAAGCACCTCCATAAGTCAGCAGCCATCGTGCTGAAACTCTTTGGTGCTGTTGTGATAAAGCAGCCAAGACACGCTAATTATAAAAACATCACTGATGGAAGTCCTGCAGTGTCCCGCCCAGAGCATCTCCCACATGGCAATGCTGCCTCCTCCTGAGAAAAGCCACAGAAACCACAGAGTGATAGCTAAAGCTGTCTTGTAGATCTCCTAATCCCACAGGATTTATCCCACAGGATTTACACACCCCGTCTCCATGTCAGCAGCCTGCGTCCACCTCCGGGTGAACCACTGGGATGTTGCTCCTTTGTGCCTCTACACCAGGGTGAAATGAGGAGCGGATCCTGTTGCAGACTGACCTCTAGCACATGGTCCTGGTCCAGCAGCTCCCATACTGCAGTCCGCGAAGGCAGGCAGCTCTGCCTGCACGCAGGCACGGGTCTTGGTGGACGCACAGGGATGCTGCGTGTGCAGGCAGTCATGGCAGAGCTGGCGGTGTCTCCTGCATGGGACGCATAGGCTCTGCCTCCCCAGCCCCACGCACGCACACCCACGCTCAGCCCCTCTCACAGAGGAGAAGAAAAGCATTGCTGAGTAACTCGGTTAATTCCTGGACAAAATGGGCAGCGTGAGCGGCGCCGGGTGTGTAATAAAAGGTTTAGACCTACAGTTGCGCTGCTGTCACCCCCTCTGGTGGGTTATAAATGTAGTACATGCCATTGGCATTTGAACACTTATTTTCATTTTGCTGCGTATTCAGCGGTGCGTGATCACGCCGGTGTCGAACAAGGGGGCAGTGACTCATGGGCGGGCTCCAGCAGCGCGTGGTCACTGTCCGGGGTGAGCTGCATGACAGCCCTGGAGAGCTGTGCCTTTCTAATACCACAGTACTACTCTTTAAATCCTAAAAGCACTGCTATTGAATAAACCCTGCGCAGGCCCAGCACCCTGGAGAGGCTCTTGGCCCAGCCATGCCCCCGGGAAGCTCTTTGGAGGGTGCTGGGGGTCCCAGTCTTGTTGGGACTGGCGCTAGCCCGTAATGAGAAGGTGCCGTTGTAGGTAGCTCGCCCAAACCCTGTGAAGAGGCTGTGGGGGACGTCTCGTCCCTCGGCATGGCTCCTCGAAGGTGGCAGGGGACCTGTGCCTGTGGGACGGTGTGGAGGAGCATCTGGGCTGGGGCCAATCTCGACCTTCTCTGTGAATAAAAGGAACCCGGTCTCCTGGGCTACCAGCTGGCACCTTTCACTGATGTTAACATTCATTTAAGAAAAATTACAAAAAAACCCAACACGGGCTAATTAGCTAATGACATTATTTTGGCCTGATGTGCCATATAATTAAACAACTAATAAATGGCAAGAGTCCTGTGCTGCTGAGGCTCCTGAGTCAATACCATGCTATTACCACAGTGTAATTGAGTTTACTGAGAACCTCAGCACAGACGTCCCAGAGCCCATGCGAGGAATGGTATTGAAATAGCCACCAGAGACCCACCTGCTGGATAAAGGAGAAAGACAAATCTTTTAATCTACAGTACAGCCTGAAGTCACACGTGGAGAAGACAAGTTAGTGCTTCACACTGTGGTAAACATTTGCTAGAGAGAAGGGTACACGCAACCCAGGCAGGGCTATATGTGCAAGAGCTTCTCTGGCAGCAAAAGGGGTTTCCTGGGCTCCAGGGAGGGTGGGAGTGGGATGAAATTTGGCTTTTCCTCACTTCTGCAGAAACGCTTCCAAAAGTCTATTTCTTGGTATCCAAAACGTTTCCATTTCTCCATTAAAGAGGTGCATTTCTGGTGACAGAACCAAAAGGCGCATCGGGGCTACTGAGAGGTCTCAGGGGTGGCTCAAGGTTTCCTCCTGAAGCCCCGGCCTTTGGAGACCAAGTGCCCCAATTTAATACTGTGCCAGCAGGCTGAGAATAGGCCAGGAGCTGGATTTGGGGCTGCAAAACTCTCTTCTGATTGTTTTAGTGCTTGTAGGAAAGAGGGAGAGGAGTGGGTTGGCAACCAAGCTCTCATTTGAGTCATGAAGCATCTACAGATGTCTCATTATTATTTGCTGTCCCTGGGGTGGGGACCCTCAGCAGTGATTTTGTTATATGGATGCACTGTAAGTCAAATGCAATGAATACACGACCTTTGTGTGCGCGCACACACACACACAGACACACACACGCACGCACGCACTGCCTGGGCTCAATGGCAGCGCGCAGCCTTGCACACTCCTGCGCTCTCCCCTCCCCGCAGCCCTGCTCCCAAGCCCATGTCCCCACATGCACCCATGCTCCAGCTCATCCTCCTCTTTCTCCTCACCTCCCTTCTCTGGCAATGCCAGGCAAGAGCTTCTTATGCTCCTGACTGCTCTCAGGCTGAGCCTGAAAGCTTTGCAGTGGCACGGCAGCATCTGTCATCCCAAGGCAGAGGCACAAGCCTCTCACACCGTGCCACTGTCAGGTCCCTGCACGGCAGCAGTGGCCGAAGCCTGAGTCCTGGTGGCAGGCAGTGGGCTCGCTGGCTCCGTGATGGAAGCCTCCTGGTGACAGTGCAACAGGAGGACAGGGCACTGCGAGGGATAGACATCATGGCTGCATAGCCAGGAACCAAGGCAGGACTCTGGGGACCTGTGCTCTTCACATGGGGTGGGACAGTGGCTGCAGCTCAGTAGGTCCAGCTCATGTGCAACACCTGTATTCCACACTGGAAACAGATCAAATGGGGCCCAGGTAGAAATGCAGCAGGAGCCTGGCCAGGAAGCCCCATCCTAGGGGTTGCAGCCACAGTCAGTGCAGCCTCAGAGCTCCTGCAGAGTTTCTGGGAGTGCAAGCGGGACAGACAGGCTGCAGCTGATGGGCTGAGCAGTGCTGCTCTGAGTGGGGCTCCCCAGGCCCCAGCACCCTGGGCCCTGGCATGCTGACCCTGCTTCCACCCACATCCCGCCATGGACCTGTAGTTCCTTCCTGCGGCTCGTCCCCATTCCGCAGAGCTCTTCAGAAAAAAGAGACTGGAGACGGAGTGATGAGAGAGCCCGGAGGGACCACTCTCAGCCTATACTCCCAGTTCTGCTGAGCACAAACCACATCGTCCCCCAGGAGCTCCCACATCAAACCCACAAGGGTTCCTCACTTAACCCAGCATCAATATTTAAGACAGATGCACAGCTCTGTCTTCAAGAGTGCAGTTTTGAAGGAGACTAAGCTTTGGTGCTGGTGTGTGAGGAGCCCCTCAGGACAGCAGGAGAGGAATGACGGCTGCGGTATGGTGAGCAACAGGGCTATATCAAAAGAGGGGCAAAACCCGTGCTTGCAAGAGGGCAGAGAGCGGGCACCCACCAGCACCGTGGCTGCAGGAGAACGCGCAAGCGGTGCCAGGAGCAGAGGCTGGCAGAGTCGCCACGGTTCTGGGGAAGAGTGGGGCGTGAAAAGGCTCAGCAAGAGCGGAGCTGCTGCTGACAGTGAGAGGCAGCTCCTGTCATTAGTGTGAGCCAGGCTCTGCCAACCCAAATACCGACACTGCTGAAAACAAGATGTGCGGTCGTGCGTCTTATGCCGTCAATCAGCAGCGTACAGGGAGTGTGCTGTGGCTGCTCCGTCTCCGTCTGCAATGGAGGAGGGCTCATGGTTTCACTGAAATTACCCCATGGTGGTTGTGGACAGCCCCACCAGGGTCTGGACAGGGGAGGAGGATGGCTGTGCCAGGCAGCGGGAACACGCTCCATCCTCCTCGCCAGTTGGGGAGATCCTCCCGCTTCCCTCACTGCAGCTGACCCGCTGTCCTCCCATGCCCAGCGCTCGGGGAGGGACCGAGCAGAAACATCTAACATCTGCTGCTGCTGTGCGAAACTTGGAGAGGTGCTTGTGTGGAGAGTAATTCCCGCACTCAAGAATTACTCATAGGGCACTCGAGAACCATGCCGAGAGCAGGCAGGGTATACCAGCACAGACCTGAGCCCTTCGCCGTGAGGCCACTGCCTGCGACTTGGCCCTGGTGGGCTGCAGCCCATGGTACAGCCTTGTCCTGGTGCTGGCAGAGCAAAGCAGCTCAGCAGCAGCTGCAGCTGGCACGGCTGCTTCCCCACATGTTGCAGCAATACGGGGTGCACAGAGACCTTCCCCAACGCTGGGGCGGACACAGAGGTGTGACCCCAGGGACTCACCCATGCCAAACACCCGGGGGCCAGCTCACAGTGGGAGAAGACACCCAGACTCCAGCCTGTTGATATGTCTCCTCCTGGGGAAAACAAGCTGAGAAGAGTGGGTGGTTTGCACAACCAACACTGGTTGGAGGCCATCACGGGAGGCATATCAGTCACAAGGCAGCATCCAGGGACGGCACCAGGCCTTCTCCTCCCGCCACTGCAGCACACAGACCCCCCAAGGAACCACCTTCACCCCCCGAAAATAAGGCTAGGCTGTGGCTGAGCTCTGGTTTCTTCCCTCCAAGCCAAGCTGCCCTGCTTTGTCGTGAATTCAAAGTTTAAGCAGCCCCTGTGTCTTCTCTTTTATCTCTCATTTCTATGCTGACATTTTGAAGGAAATTTGCTCTCCTCCTTGAAGTACGGAAATCCGTGTCCGTAGAGCACTTGGGCCCAAAAAGCCGAGAAGATAAACATATTTGGACGTGTGATTTCACAGTCGCTACGTTGATAGCTTTCAGAGGCCAGGTCCTGTCCATCAATTACCCACAATGTGCATTCAGACGTGATATGGGAGAACAAAAACCGACTCATTAGAGGGAAAGAGAGGTGAGTGAACACCAAGACTAGTTAAACAGAGCAGCTCACATTTCAAGGAGTAAAGGGAGGTATTTCTCTCCTGCTCTCTCCCCCCACCCTCAACAAGACTACAAAGTCTGGGAGATACACCATAGCCAGCGCAAGCCCACCGTTTCCCTGGCCAAAGGGCAGGGCACAGCCGCCTGAACCAGGCGTGCAGGCTGGCAGGGCCTTCAGAGCGACCGAGAAACTGCAGGTGGAGCTAACTTTTGGGCAAGAGATGCGGCACAGAGCAGAATTTGCAGAAGAGACTTTGGAGACATTTAGAATGGGATTTCTAAAGATATTCAAGCCCCTCTCTTCCCTCTGGCCTGCAGGTACTTGGGAACACTTTGCACATAAAGAATTATTTGTCTAATATATCACGTTAGAATGTGAGATGACATATCCAGGACAGACTTTTGTATAAAGCAGAGTTTTAAAAGCAGAATTTTAGCAGTCCCAGGAGGGACTGGGGCACGTAAAGCATGTGGTGGAAGTAGCAATGATTTCTGTTTAGCCCAGGAAAGGATTTTTGTCTGAATTCTCTGTCCCTAGGAAAGACAATTAGCACTGGCACCTCTGGCACCTCTCAGTCTGGTGCAGCCCTGGCTGGAGGCTGCCAAGAGCCACGGCAGGTGACGGGGTGGTCCTGGGGGCTGCAGCAGGCTGGGGGTATGGGGAGCTATTTCCGACACTTTGCAGACAGGAGCTGCAGACAGGGAGTGATGGAAGTTGGCTCTGGTCCTCCAAACCACTTGCTTCTCCTTTGGCTTCCGAAAGACTTAAGCACTAACTTGACAGCGGGATTAAACAATAATAATAATAATAGCCTCAACCTCCTAACTTTTCCCTGGGGATGTGACGGGTGATGCAGAGCAGATTCCCCTGTGCAAAAGGGTCCCATGGGGTCTGGGCAGGGCTGCCTGGCACAGGGGCTCCCCAGGGCAGCGGGTAGGCTCTGACCCCGTCCCCCCTCTGCCTTGCCATGCTGGGGCATCCTCCCATCTATGCTTTGGCAACTGAAATCTGGGGCCAGCGCAGTCCTTCAGTGCTTCCTCCTCTTAGGCAGGTGTCTCTTCCTGCCCTCCTCCTGCCCCACCTCTCCCTCTTTCTCCTCTTCTACAGGTTTTTTTCAGGGTGTTATTTCCTTTTTAGTGTGCTAATCCCTCTCCTGAGTACAAACTGCTGCAGTCTTCAGAGGGGCAGGGAAATATTTCTGTTCTGAATACTCCACAGATCCTCCTCTGCATGGAAATGGACACTGTCATTATTGGTACTTCTCTCTCTCTTTTTAACATCTCAGCTAAGGAAATACTCTTTCTCCTATTAACCGTGAGTCTTTGGTATAGCAGAAATGAGGGGGAAGAGGTGTAAAACACCCAGACTCCCGCTGCAAATCTCTTTTTCATGCAGCCCAATAGGGAGTCTCTGTTACTTTCAAGGTGGATTTCCATGCTGGGAGGAGATGTGTGACATGCCCAGAAGCCCCATGAGAGGGTGACAGTATGGACAGAGGCAAGGCAGGCGTCCCGGATGGTGGCAGGGCAGGGATGCTCAGCTCCAGGAGCAGGTGGTCTCCGTGGCCCTGCCATGGTCCCAGCTCCTCAGCGGGAGACTTGGATACTGGGACCTTGCTTGTAGACCCCCAGAGAAGAGGGGTCCTGGCTGAATGGCACCGAGGGTTCAGCCATTTCAATAGCCAGTTCCCCGTCAGTGAGTCCTGCTGGAGGTGACACTAGGTGAGGGGACACAGCACTGCCCTTCCAGATAAACGGGAAGACAATCCCTATATCTATCTATCTATCTATAGGTAGAACTGAGCCGCCCCCCACCAGGGCCAAAACGAGCCTGCAGGAGACCTCCCTCATGCCAGCAGCCCCACAGAGGGGGGTGAAGGCTGCCTTGCTTTAACAACCATGGCACCGACCAGATTAAAACTAATTCACGAGCAAATGGATTAATCAGTTGAGGAGGAATTTAAATGAAGCAATCACACGCATCCAGGCTCAAAAAGCCCAAGGTCAGGCAGTGCAGCATGGTTTTGCCCATTCTGAACCTGCCTGGATTACCCCAGCCAGCATGGGGATGGATTTACTCTGTGAACGGCCAAATCCCCCCAGGCTGGGACCGTTTTGCAGTGACAGCAGTGCCTGCAGACAGGTGTGCACGCAGCTTCACAGGTGGCTGGTTTAAAGTATTGAGCTTCTCAGGTAGAGGATCATATTACTCTGGAAATGGAGGATCAAATCATTCCATTATTCCCCAGGGAGGGGATTAAATTACCCTGGAAATAGAGGATTAAATTACTCACCAAGGGAGAGGATTGAATTACTTTGTGAGTTGTGGGATTAAAACACTCTGCAGGTGGCAAACTCAAAATAGACCTTCACACAGAAGGCAGGATTAAATTACTCTATGGCTGACCAGAAAAAAAAGCAAACCACCATACTCTGGAGGAAGCCATATTAAATTATTTCTGGAGATTAAATTGCTCCATAGGCTTGTTGGATCCCAGTGCTCTGGAGCAGACCATCTGCTTGGTAAGGTGTGCAGATACCCAAGCATAAACAGCCATATGATGGTGTCCCACTGCTGGTACCCAAGCGCCTCTTGTCTCCGCAGTACCCGGCACCTGACAGTTTTGACTATATTTATTTGCACATCAAGGCTGTGATGCAGAGCTGGGCTCTGCTCCCCTGCACCGTCAGGGAAATCCAGGGAGGGACGGGGGAGCCCAGGTCACCTGGGGAGCCCAAGACAGACTCAGGGAATTAAGCCAAGTCTTAATTCAGTTTCTTTAGGGAGGTTTTATCTTATTTTCATTTTTTCATTGATGCCTACACCACTGATGAGTCTCTTCTCTTGAACAATGGCATCACTGTGTATATGGGGCAGCAGATCAAAGCCCTCCCTGTTACCAACCAGGATGAGCTCTCTTCCCCAAATTCCTCGCTTCCTCACTATTTTCCCTGAATCACCATCCAGCCCATCGCCTCCTTCCCCTCTCTCACTTGGCACCAGTATCTCATCCCTGGTCCCAGCCCTCCATCGTGGCAGCTCCCATGGGAGCCGGCTGGCAGTGGCTGCACCATGCCCGTGCCGCCAGCGGTCAGCCCTGACTCGTGCTGATGCATCCCCTTCCCCAGTGCCTGTCACTGCCTGTTCCCAGTGACGGTGACAAATTGACATTTGAAACTTGTATTGGTATTTTTTATGCTGATTTCTTTCTGAGGCTCCACTGCTGAGATTTCAAGAGAGAGAAAGAGAATGAGCATTTTAGGATAATCTTAAAAGCAGAAAAATTATTACATGTCAAACACCGAATGGGGAGTTTAAAAGGCTCCCAGGTGGGCTGCAGAATTAAATGTTTGGAGGCTTCCCCCCCCCCCCCCCCCCCCCGACGAGGTAAGAAACAGCAATGTCACCATAGCAACTGCAGGGCAAGTTCTGGGCGGCAGCTCAGCGCATCGGCAGGGCCCGGGGCCACCCCAGCTCCTTCGCACACCCTGTGGGATGCGCGGGGCTGGGGCGGCCCCGGCTCCCGCGCATCCCAGCCCCGCAGCCAAGGTGTCCCAGGAACCAGCAGGTTTTCAGGTGTGAGAAACAACACAGTCAAAAGCTCCCTGAGGCTCACAGGACGTGGGCTGTGCTCCCGGTGAAGGACCCTCCCAACCACCTCAACCCCTCCTGGTTTCTCCTTCCTGCCTGCCCTGGCAGCTTGCACAGGGCTGGGAGCTCCCTGCATCCTTCCGTCCAGCTGCACTGGTCCTTCCAGGGATGAGGGCATCAAGGGATGGAGAGGCAGCCGGGACCTAACGCTGATGACTCAAAAAGGGGCTCCAAGGTGCCCCAAGCCACCGGGCAAGAGTTCCAAATGAGCTCAGCAGCGTGGGCTCGTGTCCCTTGTGTGGGTGGGCTGCACGGTTCCCGTGCCACCCAGGGGAGGTTATCAGCCCCCCAGCTGCACAGAGGTTTATCTGCTCCTGCCTGTCACTATTTACATGTTGACTTTCTGACGGCTGCTGGAAACAGGGGAAATCAGCACAAGCAACCAGGGGTTAATTGAGTATTAGTTAACTCCTGGTGCTCTCATCTGGTCTGCCAGGGTTAGAGTAATTAGCACAACCTGAGCTCCCTCATTAGCAGGCTTTGCAGTGAGAGTCACAGGTAGCAGGGGGGTTAAACTGGCTTGATTGCTTGTCTTCTCCCTTAGTACCAGTCACTCTGAGAAAGGATTTGCAGGAGGGAAACTGGTTTCTCTCCGGATGGAGCAGGATATGCCTTTGCTCTGTGGGAACAGGGTGGGCAGCTGGGCCGATCCCACGGGAAGGGACAGGGAGAGCAAAGCTTTGCTCACAGCGCAGGTGAGGAGGGCTTGAAGTCAGCACCTGCTCCGGGGCCAAAAGCTGCCGTGATTGCTAACAGAGTTGCTGTTTAGTTGCAAATGATTATTATGAAGGGAAACATTTTGCATTTATGAAGGGCTGTCATTTTGCAGGGGCTCCAATTCAATTTGCAAACTACACCCAGCAAGCTCGTGTGCTGACAACAGACTCGATTGCTCTGACCACAGCAGTTGATCAGGCAGCAGAATTGCAGCCAGGGCCCACCCTGGCATCCAACTGCTTAGGCCTGGGACCTGGTAGACACCAGGTGAAGAGGGTGGCCCAGCACTGAGCCCCAGTGCTCCACAGCTGATGGCCACCATCACTGCCCTTCCTCTCCCCTCAACTCCTTTTTCCCCCATAACACATGACTCCCCAGGCTTCTCAGGAAGGGGGATGCCAACTCCAGCTCCTCCTCTGCCTGCCTCAGAGCCAGATTTCCCATCCGATGGGAGATTACCCTAAACACTGGGTCCTGTGGGGCATCCAAGGCCATGCTGGAGACCCCAGGCCCACTAGATCAACCGCTTGGCCCCAGCAGCTGCACCCCAGGCCCCATGCCAGTCACGCATGTTCTCCTGCCCTGTGGCTGTAGACCACGGCAGTTGTTAGCTGACCCCAGAGGGAACCTCCTGTAAACGCAGCCACAAGCAGCACAGCGTGCATAGCAGAGCCGGGAGCCAGCAAGGCCAGTTGTAGACCCAAATGCTGTCCGGCAGAGGCAGGGAGTGATTAAAGCCCCGCTTGCTGGCAACTGGGCTGGCCGAGCCATGCAGGATGGATGCTGCTGTCGAGAGCCAGCGGGGAAGGCTCCCCTCGGCATGAGATTTATAGCAAGGCTGTAGATCAATTACCAGCAGCCTCCGACCTTGAAAGCAGCAGCGGAGTGGGCTGCAGAGCATCTCACTCCTTTTTTCCAGCAGGAGGTGCCCGTGCCGGGAGGCTCGGTGATAAACTGCGGGGGGGGGGCTGTCAACAGGAGCCCCGCAGCCCCTGGAGGGGATGCGCACACAAACACAAGCGGGTTTGCTCACATGCATGCGTGCATGCACACACACACTTTTTCTCCCTCTGGCACCCCTCCCTGTAGCCCGGTTTTTCCCCTCCCTCACACACCCAAACAGGCCCTGAACGCCAGGCAGGGGCAGGAATCCAGCTCTCAGCCTGTTGCAAAGCGACTGACTGAAGGACATGACACACAAGGAGATGGGGGAGCAGGCAGAGAGAACCCAGCTTGTCTTTACCTTCCCTGGACTTGCTGTAGACTCCAAGAAAACCTGATTTTTGGAAGGGGGTATGGTTTCCTGAAGTCCAGGTATATCCCAAGCAAAAAAAGGGACAATTTGATTTTGCAAAGCCTCATCCTAGGGTGAAACAGTGTCATTTGCTTGAGAGGGAAAGCAAGCACTAGCCTTAATGCCTGCAGCTGGCAGCTCCTCCTTCCAGGAGCATGGTGGAAGCATACAGAGACAGGGGCATCGTGTTGCATGGATGGTGGGAATGCCCTCCTTCCTCCCAGCACATGGCCTGAAAGAGGGGATGCTGGCACCCAGCTCCCTGCTCAGGTGCTCCCCCCCCCCAGCCACCAGAGCCTCAGCTCAGAGGACTTTTTTTTTTTTTTTTTTATCATGGGCAAACAAAGTGGAAAATGAATTCCTTTAGATAGCAAATGAGTTTAATAGAAATGGTGATGGAGTGATGCTGTGCTGGGAATGTTAATCCAGTACCCGATGTGGCCGGACTCTCAAGCAGGGCAGTGCGGGAGGAGGAAGGTTGCACTTACAAGCAGAGCTGTCAGGTCTGTGCCCAGACGGTGTCCCCCAACTGCTGGTCACACCTTGGCGGGCCCCAGGGGACATCGAGCAGGATGGGACCCAGCTCTCCTGCCCTGGCTTTCAGGGCTGTGTATAGAGCAACCGGGGTAAGGTGTTGGATGACAGGCACTTCTCAAGGGACCAGCACTTCACCTTCCTGGTGACCTGATGGAAACGCAAGCAGCCCTGTAGACTGCCAAGCATGCACAGCACCTCACATACGGCTTTGAACCCTGCACCGGTGCTCCAGCTCCAGTGTGGTTGTGGGGCAAGGGGGGCACAACTTGCTACCAGGAGGGATTATCATATTACACAAAGTGACACAGAAAGGAGCAGGTCAGACAGACAATCATGCAGGAGATGAGCCTCTGTTTCTCCACCAAGACCCAATATGCTAAGACAGGCGATGACAGCGCAGAGTTTGTTGGTCCTTGCATGTGATTGGTGAATTTTGTGCAGTGAAGTCCAGGAGAGAAGCAGGCCCCAGCGCAGTGGGGGGACACGGGCAGGTTGGGAACTGGCCCTGGCAGAGCCTTTGCCTCCAAAGCCTGGGGCTCCTGGGTCACCAGGGACAGGACTTGTGTGCAAAGTGGGAAAATCCGCAGCGTGGAGCACAGCAGCTCTGCCAGCACACAGACAGCTCTGGAGACCATCCAGATCCACCCTGGGGCAGCTGAGATTTCAATCTAGGTCTTTGTAAACAGAGCTACACGAAAACAAGCTGTGAATGTCCCTGCTTCTAAATGTCCCTGCTTCTAACTACTCACCGAGGCTTGCCCTCAGGTCACCCCTCCAAGCACAGCCCCAGGGCTGCGGAGTTGGCCACTGCATTACACGGCCCTTGAATTCCCCTTTTGAAGGAGTGGGTCTGTCCAGCTAGCAGCCCTGGTCCAGATCCAGCCTGCACTAGTCTTGGCCTCTCAAAGTGACTTTCCACCATTACAGGGTTTATCTGCCAGCCCCGGCTGACTGGTAGCTGGGTGTTGGGACTGGTGGCAGTAGGACTTGCTCCCATATGGCAGCTGCTCCCTTTATAACGTTTATGGCCCTGAGCAGCAAATCCAGCCTTTACCCAGAGCTGCCAGCCTCTTCCATCAACACAAGAGAGCAACTCAAGCCACAGAGTGGGGACTCAAGGGGCTGGGGGCAAGCAGGGCAGATGGCTGGGTATTTGGACAAACAGAGAATGGGACACAAGAGCCACTGAAGCCACTTGCTGAACCTGCAGCCGCCGTCCTCTCTTAGGCAGACATTGCTATCATTGGAAACCTTCACCTGAGCACAGCTTCAGGCTGGTTTTCCAACCCCTCACCCCCATCCAGAGTCTGGCACCGACAAGTTACCTCAACCCTCTGCTTCTCCTGTAACAGCTCTGCCTCACTTCATCCCTGGTCCCAGCCCAGGAGCAGGGACGTGGAGGGGGACACCAGGGAGCGCTCCCCCTTCCCTGCAGCTTTGCTGCTGCCAAGGTGACACGTGTCCGAGTTTGATAAAGCCTTTCAAAGGTGGGCTGGCATTTCTCTGCACACGTGTTTTACTCATCCTTTTCATCTGGATAATTTATTCCCTCTTCCCCAACACAGCTTTAATTGAGTTCACAGCGGGATCCCAGCACTGGAGCAAAGAACCAAACACCATCAACTTCCCCAAGCAGGGACCCCACAGGGAGCTGCTGGGCAAATGCTGTGCCTGGCCAAATCCTGGCTCCTTGCACCCCATCGTGAATCTCCTGCCCACCTCGGCAGCCTCCCAGGCAGGGCAGGAGCCACTCGAGCAGCCCAGGCAGCACAGTTTGGCATGAGCTGGAGCAGGCAGCAGAGAGACCCTGGTGAACCCCCACCCCCAGCTCCTGCCACGCTGCTCAGGATCAGGCCAAGCACAATTACACTTGCATCGCCTCTCCCCCACAGCCCACCCACGTCACCCCATTTCCAAGCAGCCCTCCATACACTGCCTGGTGCGGCAGGGTCTGGTTTCACCCCACACTGCTCATCCTTCATCAGCTGCCTGCTTGGTCCCGCGCTGCCGACCTCGCAAGGCCACCCTCTGCTTCAGCACTGCCCTCCCTGGGGAGCAGGAGGCTGTGGTGGGATGCTCCCATGCACCAGGGCACCGAGGAGCAGGAGCCGCTGCTGCTCCCACTGCTGCTTTCCTCTCCGCTCAGTGTCACCAGGAAAAGCCCACGCTTCTGCTGCCAGAGCATATTTGATTCTTCTACTAACCTGACCTTATTTAGTTCATTATAAGCCCCCAGGACAGTGCAACTGTAACTTAAAAGGAAAAAGGAAAAAAAAAAAGCCTAACAAACACAAACCTTTTCTCTGATCAATAGTGCAGGCAACTGGAAAAGGTATAATTCAATTTGTCAGCACACAGTTATTAGTTACTGTGATGGAGCCCTTCCTCCCAGCACTGCTTCCCTCACTGGTCCCGACGCTACTGTCCCTGAGGCAGGGGAGCAGCTATGATGTGACTCAGAGCCAGGGAAGGGCTGAGACCTAGTAATGGTGCTATTGCCTGCGAGCAGTGGCAGGGCTTCACTGTGCCTGGGGAGCGGGCGAAGGAGGGAGAGACAGAAGTTCCAGTGTTAGAAGCAGTGGTGACATCTACCTCGTCCTTCCATTGGTTTGCAAACTCCCCTCCTAGGGCACACACAGCGTTTCGAGGTTGCCACATCTGCATCCTCTCCTTGAAACGCCAGTGCCACTGCTCTTCCCAAGCATGCCAGTCCTGTCTTGCTGCACCCCTCCGGGATGCTGGTAAAGCCACACCCACCCTCAGCAAGGACCCACCAGGGGACTGTCCCTGGGCTCCTGTTGCTAAAGCTCCCCTCTTCCTTTCTCTTAGGGAGGGCTGGGGCAGGAGCACAGGCGGAACAGGGGAGAGAGCTAGTGTCTCCAAAGGGCTCTGCTGTGGACCAGCTTGTGGCCAGGGAGAGACCAGCAGAAAGGGAAACACACGGGGGCATGCACGGCCTCAGAGAAAAATCAATTACCATACGAAACAAGGGGCCGAGAAGCTTTGGGGAGCCTTATCATATGCCTTCCATTGCTCTCCATCAGCAGCCTAGCCTGAAATTACCTCCCGCTGCTCCTGAGGCACAGTGAAAGTGGAGCGGGAAGATGCACAGCAATGGGCAGCCGTGAATACCAAGTGGCTTCTGCATGTGCCGATCCTCCTTGTCCATCCCTTGGCACAGCGTCTCCTGGACCACCTATTTGTCCAGCCCCAAAGTCCCACCGGGGAGCAGAGAGTGCCCGTCAGGCCACAGCGTGCTGTGCAAACCCCTGTGAAAGAGGCATTTACAGCAATACGGCTGCTCAGCTCCCTCCCCGCTCTCCTCCCCCAACTTTTTCACCGGGGAAACCTCCAGATACGCATCCAGAGATGTCTCTTTCCATTTGTTGATGTCGACAGGCATATCACACACACATTCATTATTTAATCTACCTTTGAATTGGGCTAAATAGTTCTAACGATAATTACAGAGCATTTGTATTTATAGAAAACCATCATGCACAATCTGCATCCACATGGATAATGCCGCTGAGATCTATAAATACGGTAGGGAATGGTGTGGGAAGGCAGACGACGCTCCTAGTCACCATGAAACGCAAAACGCACGGACGGTCTAACCACGCGGGGAGCTATTACAGCTCCTCCTTTCAATCATGCCGCAAACTGAGAGCTGACGTGCAGCCAAGCAACATCGGCAAGGACAAGGACAGGGGGCAGGAACAGACCTGCTGGCAGGGCATGGAGAGGTTGGGCGAGGGAAGAGCAGTGGCAGAGCAGCCCCAGGGAAGCAGGACAGGGAGGGGGATCAAGGGGAGCAGGAGCAGAGGGAAATGGGATGCAGTCTGTGCTGCCTGGCACAAAGGCTCAGAGCCCTGGAGGGGGAGCAGAGCAAGAGCTGGGGAGCCACAGGGACAGGAAGAAGGGAGGGAGGATTCGCTGTTCCTCTTCACACAGCAATAAAAGTTTTACAGCAGCGTAGCCAGCTCTTATGATTTTATTGCCAGTATTACAGAGGTAGAGCTTCTCAGAGCCCCAGCCCCTGGAGTCAAGTTAAGATGCGGGAAGCTTGGCTTTCATTAGAAACCACGGGGAGAGAAGAGGGGCCAGCCCTCCTGGCTGTGCAGAAACACTGGAGAATGTGAAAACACGAGGCTGCAACTCCAGATGGCAAATAAAAGGTAGCCGATATTTGAATATTTACTTGTTTTTAAAATTATCTTATGCCTCCGGAGTGGAGGTGTGCAGAGAGCTGGGCAGCCCCGTGGTTTGGGAGGACTTGCAGGAGACAGCGTTAACACTACCTTGGTGAGATTCTCTATGAATATCCCCCCCCCCCCAAATCTTTTGGCGTGTCTCACGCTTTCCTTCCCCACCTTCCGCCCCAGCATGAAGCCTCAGATCAGGCGCAAAGCAGAGACACCCCAAGTGAGCCGTGAAGCAGTTTCACAGGCAGGCTTGTGCTCAAGAAGGGCAGGACTGTACGGGATGCTGCTCAGGGCCACACAGCACGGGATCATTACATTGCCTATCCCCACACATGCGCACACAAAAATTATGAGTACTTATATTGCATTAGTGCCTGGAAATTTCATTCCGGTCATATCCCATTCAGTGAGATACTGCACAGATACAGAACGAGCAGCATTTTTTTTTCCTAGAGAGAAAAGCTGTGTTTCTCTGCATATTGGTTTAAAGCAAACACAGCCAGAGGTGCACCCACTTGAGTAATGGCCCATGACTGTGCCAATGAACAGGGGAGAGATGGCAGAACAGTGCCCATGTTATTTGCTTTGAGATCTCCTTGTGCTGCTCTCGTAATGGATCTACCCAACCCTGCTCTGCAGAGACCATCCTCTGCAGGAAGAAGAGTCCAATCCAGGCCCTGTGTTTCTTCAATTTAGAGCTTTATGTCTCATGTTTCCCATTGCTAATTTACAAGCAAATATTTAGCCATCTGGCAGCCCCGTCCACTGGGCAGCAAAGCGAACCGTTTGGCTTCGCTGCTGAAAGGGCGAAGCCGACATTAAACTTCTCTCCCTGAACACCGGGCACCCCCTTCCGACGCAGCACGGCATCCACCATTTGGCAAGCCGCTCCTCTGCCATCTGCGTGGAGAACTCTCCAAAGGACATGGAGGCTGCTAAATATAGCAGAGAAGCTTAGCAAACATTTGCAGCCAGGCTGAGAAGAATTCTCTCAAAGTTATATCTTCCCCGGACTATATCCCTTGCCTGTGACATCTCGGATATCCTTAAACACCTCTGCATTTTTCAGTCCCATTTCCTTTTTGGAGTCTTTCCCTTCCCCTCTCTTCCCCATTCCCTTCTCACTACCACTCTTCACCTCTACTTTTACATTTGATTTCTCCTAACACTTCCCTTCACGCTCAGAGGAGGGCTCTAGATGATGCCAATGCTCCTTTCCCAGCCCACAGATCCTCAAATGCGGAGGGCGGTGGGCTGACTCTGCACTTACTTCTCCACTCCAAGACCAACTTCTGCACACAACATCCCTATTTTCACCAGCTCTTGCCCATGGAGGGCTTTGCTGACAGTCCCATCCCAACTCGCATGGGGTGTGCGCCATTTCTGTATGGGGCTCCCCTTTCTTTGGTTACCCAGCTAGCAGTCGGTAGCAGGCAAGAGGCTGATTTTCCCACTCCTGTGCGAAAATCCACTGTCTCGGTAACCTACCTTCTTGTCTCACTTGGAGTACATGCAGTGCCACAAGCCCCGACCTTCACATCCCTCTGCAGCTTAACAGTCCCTTACTCCTCTTTTTCCAGGAAGGCACAGGCCAGATGCCTCCTCCTGGCCCAGTTTTAACCTTTCCCATCAAGGCCAACAGGGACCAGGAGCAGCATCATTCATGGCACCCTGACCTGCTTGCTTTGCCCTGCACAAAGCCAAAGCTACCAAGAATGAAGAAAATTATTGTACGGTTGGGCTGAACCTCACTTGCAGACTTCTTTTCGGACAGCTTGATCCCATCATATCTCTGCTCCCTGCAGAAGAAACAGCTGCCTAGTCGTGTTTTATCACAGCAAACAAACTAAGCAACACAGAAGAAAAACAAGCACCCAGCAACCTGTGCATGGACAAGCTTGGCATGAAGACAGCCCTTGCTGCTGCACAGGTCTGAATTGTTAATAGTGCAGCTCCTGTAGTTTCCTCATTGGGAGAGTAGAGAAAGGGAAAAAATACAAGAAAACAAAATCCCTTTAACAATGAACTCTTATGTTCAGTCAGACGTAAAAGACAGGAGAAGGGGGAGAGAAAGAGAGAGAAGAAAGGAGGAGAGACAATAGAAGACAGAGTACTATTTCCTCTTCAAATATTTATTTTCAGGTCTGCCTTGGAGTGCTGCTTATTGAGATATAGAGCCTCACCGCGCAGCAGCTCGTAAGCTCCTACTGCATGTGTTCACGGCACTGCCTCATCTGGATGTCTGGAGCCGCCGGGAATTCCCATCAAACCAGTTCCAGACCCCACACAGGGCAGCTCTCCTTTGGGTCCCTTCCTATAGCTTCACCTCCAGGCACCCCGCCATGCCTGCTCTCCAGCTCTCCATCCCAAGGCCAGCACCAGTCATCTGAGGAGCTTATCTCAGGCACTGTACTGGACTCTAGCTGGGACCTCAAAGCACATGGTCCAGCTCCAACTCTTGGCTCTCTGGCCAAGGCACAAAACAGCATTGGAGCTGGGGCCCTGGCCTTGGCACTCAACACTTTGGTCACTCTCAACATATGTCGTGATGCCCTCAGGACAGCAGAGGTGGCCTGCATGGAGATGGGAGATTCTCCATTTGGTTGAGTGGGTGAGCTGAAAGTAGTGTCCAAGCAAGGTGGTAGAGAGCCCCAGGCTGCTGGAAGTGAGCTTAACAAAGGTAACGACAAGGTTGAGTGCTTATGGGTAAAGATCAGGGGAAAGGCCAACAAGGGAGATATCCTGGTGGGAGTCTGTTATAGACCACCCAACCAGGATAAGGAAGCAGATGAAATTTTTTACAAGTGGCTGGCTGAAGTCTCAGAGTCTCTAACCCTTGTTCTTGTGGGAGACTTCAACTTACCAGATATCTGCTGGAAATACAACACGGCAGAGAGAAAGCAGTCTAGGAGGTTCCTGGAGTGCGTGGAGGATAACTTCCTGACGCAGCTGGTAAGCGAGCCAACCAGGGGAGGTGCCCTGCTGGACCTGCTGTTCACGAACAGAGAAGGCCTGGTGGGTGATGTGGTGGTCGGAGGCTGTCTTGGGCACAGCAACCACGAAATGGTAAAGTTTTCGATTTTTGGAGAAGTAAGGAGGGGGGCCAGCAAAACCACAACCCTAAACTTCAGAAGGGCAGACTTTGGCCTGTTTAGGAGTTTGGTTAACAGAGTCCCTTGGGAGGCAGTCCTGAAGGGCAAGGGAGTCCAGGAAGGCTGGATGTTATTCAAGAGGGAAGTCTTAAAGGCACAGGAGCAGGCTGTCCCCATGTGCCGCAAGTCGAGCAGGCAGGGGAGAAGACCGGCCTGGCTGAACAGAGAGCTCTGTCTGGAACTCAGGAAGAAAAGGAGAACCTACCACCTTTGGAAGAAGGGGCAGGTGACTCAGGGGGACTACAAGGATGTGGTGAGGATATGCAGGGAAAAGATTAGAAAGGCGAAGGCCCAGCTAGAACTTAAACTGGCCACTGCTGTCAAGGACAACAAAAAATGTTTCTACAAGTATATCAGCGACAAAAGGAGGGCTAAGGAGAATCTCCCTCCTTTGTTGGATGCGGAGGGAAACTTGGCCACGAAGGATGAGGAGAAGGCTGAGGTACTTCATGCCTTCTTTGCCACAGTCTTTAATAGTCAGGTTGATCATCCTCAAGGTTATCATGCCCCTGAGCTGGGAGATGGAGATAGGACACAGAATGTAGTCCCAGCTGTCGAAGAGGTGGCAGTCGCCGACCTGCTCCCCCACCTGGATGCCCACAAGTCTATGGGGCCAGACGGGATCCACCCAAGGATACTGAGGGAGCTGGCGGAGGAGCTTGCCAAGCCACTCTCCATCATTTATCAGCAGTCCTGGTCAACCGGGGAGGTCCCAGATGACTGGAAGCTAGCTAATGTGACACCCATCTACAACAAGGGTTGGAAGGAAGATCCGGGGAACTACAGGCCTGTCAGCCTGACCTCGGTGCCGGGGAAGGTCATGGAACAGATCATCTTGAGTGCCATTATGCGGCATGTGCGGGACAACCGGGGGATCGGGCTCAGCCAGCATGGGTTTATGAAAGGCAGGTCCTGCTTGACTAACCTGGTCTCCTTCTATGACAAGGTGACCCGCTTAGTGGATGAGGGGAAGGCTGTGGATGTTGTCTACTTGGACTTCAGTAAGGCCTTTGACACCGTCTCCCACAGCATTCTCCTGCAGAAGCTGGCTGCTCACGGCTTGGACAAGTGCACTCTGCGCTGGGTTAAAAACTGGCTGGATGGCCGAGCCCAGAGAGTGGTGGTGAATGGAGCCAAATCCAGTTGGCGACCGGTCACGAGTGGTGTTCCCCAAGGCTCAGTGTTGGGGCCGGTCCTGTTCAATATCTTTATCGATGATCTGGATGAGGGGATCGAGTGCACCCTCAGTAAGTTTGCAGATGACACCAAGTTGGGTGGGAGTGTTGATCTGCTGGAGGGTAGGAAGGCTCTGCAAAGGGATCTGGACAGGCTGGATTGTTGGGCCGGGGCCAACTGTATGAGGTTCAACAAGGCCAAGTGCCGGGTCCTGCACTTCGGTCATAACAACCCCAGGCAATGCTACCGGCTTGGGGAGGAGTGGCTGGAAAGCAGCCTGGCTGAAAAGGACCTGGGGGTGATGGCTGACAGCCGCCTAAACATGAGCCAGCAGTGTGCCCAGGTGGCCAAGAGGGCCAATGGCATCCTGGCTTGTATCAGGAATAGTGTGGCCAGCAGGACCAGGGAGGTGATCGTGCCCCTGTATTCGGCACTGGTGAGGCCGCACCTCGAGTACTGTGTTCAGTTTTGGGCCCCTCACTTCAAGAAGGACATCGAGGTGCTGGAGCGTGTCCAAAGAAGGGCAACAAGGTTGGTGAAGGGTCTAGAGCACAAGTCTTATGAGGAGCGGCTGAGGGAGCTGGGGTTGTTTAGTTTGGAGAAGAGGAGGCTGAGGGGAGACCTTATTGCTCTCTACAGCTACCTGAAAGGAGGTTGTAGAGAGGTGGGGGTCAGTCTCTTCACCCCAGTAACAAGTGATAGGACGAGAGGAAATGGCCTCAAGCTGCGCCAGGGGAAGTTTAGGTTAGATATTAGGAAAAACTTCTTTACTGAAAGAGTAGTCAGGCACTGGAACAGGTTGCCCAGGGAAGTGGTTGAGTCCCCATCCCTGGAGGTATTTAAAAGACAGGTAGATGCAGTACTTAAGGACATGGTTTAGTGGTGGACTTGGCGGTGGTAGGTTAACGGTTGGACCTGATGATCCTAAGGGTCTTTTCCAACCTTAACAATTCTATGATTCTATGATTCTAAGTGACATATCTTGGAGGAGAGCCAGAGCTGACATCCTGATCACAGACAGCAATTAAGAAATTAAGCTATCAGAGAGGCTTTTTGGGAGGGATGAGTGTCTGTGGCTTGGTCAGATGCCAGAGCAGGTCAATAATATTTGTCCTTGCCCTCTCCACTGCAAATGGAGATTCTCCTCTGCTCCTGATCCCAATGCAGCTGCACAGCTCCCTCCTCCCACCACCATGGAGGACACACAGTGGCAGAGAGGGAGAACATCAGGACTCTGCAAGACTGACAGTGGGGAGAGGGGTTGGACAGAAATCACCTCAAGAACTTAGACCTGGCAAAATCAGCTTCCTCTTCTCCTGAACTATAGCTCAAGCCCTTTTTTGCAGGAAAGAAGAAACTTTCAGCAGCCATCCCTGAGCAGACATCAGGGGCCATTCCCCACCCAGCCCATGTCTTCTAGGCAACAGGCAGCCCTTGGGCAAGAAGAGTCATGCCCAGGGTGCCTGGCACCAGGGCACGCTACCACAGGCCACATGATGCAGCACATGGTGCATCCAGAGCAGTCCTTGGGGTGAGGGTCCCACCACCATGCAGAAACACCTCCACAGGTTTGGTTACACACACCACCAACAGCAAGAGCGGGGGCATCCCATCCTTTATCTGAAACACTGCCATCCTCCAAACAACGGAGCCTGCAGGTCATAAGGGGAAGTCCTTTGCCCAGCTAGAAACCCTGATTACTCCTGTCTCCTGTGCAGCTCAGCTCCTCATTACTGGGTACCAGAAACCAGGACAGTCACAGTGCACCTGCACAAGCTCACAGCCTCTTACTGGCCACTAGATTACATGCCATGAAACAGAGAAAGCTGTGTCTCCTTATGTGAAAGACTGTGCTGGGAACCACATGGAGAGAAAACCAGCTGTGTCCCCCGACTCACACCCACTCTGCCTCTCCCAGAGCAGCATGCACAGCTCTCTAGCACCGCCAACACCACATCATCCTCCTCCCCATCCCCTGTCTCTCAGCAGCACTCCTCCCTGCTGCACTCACGCGTGCCACTCACTCCCAACCCAGCCTCGCACACTTGTGTGCGCATCTGCACTTGCACGCCTGCAGCCACACACAGACGGCTTCCTCTCCGTGCTGGGCCTGAGAAATATTGATTTCTTTCCCCCCTGCAATATTTCGCTTGGCTGAGCAGATTTAGAATTGAAGAGTCAGACTCTGCCTAGAGACCAGAACCATATTTAATTCCACGGTTTAAGAAGCCCTGGAGCAGGTTATTCTTATTTTAAACTACCAGTGCATTTAAAAGCAAGTGACATTTTGGGGGGATGGGATGGGAGATGGTTGGTGCCCTCTGCCTCTGTCCAGCCAGCGCTGGGAAGAGTTTTGCAGCTCTGCCGCTGCTGTGCTGCGTCCCCACGGCCCCATCAGCTGCTCTGCCCGCACCAATGAGAGGTGAGGGGTGGTGGCGAGCTCACGATCAAAGCTCAGGAGACCTGTTTCCATGTCTTTCTAACTGAGGAGAAATGAGAGAAAGAAAAGAGAGGAGAAAGGAAGGGTGTGAAAACCTCTGATGAAAATGGCTCGGTGCATTGAGGTTTCACGATTCATATTGTCTGCTCCTGTACCCAGGCCCTGCTCATGGAGCAGAGTCCTCTGTAATGAGCAATTTGCAGATATTGAACAAAGACACGATGCTTCATCCAAAGGATGGTCCCTGATGGTGCACAATCACGGAGCAGTGCTGTTGGAGGGCAGAGCCGTCCATGTCCACCTCCCTGACAAATGCACCCTCCAGCCTGCTATAAGTCAGGGCAGCCACTTATCTCCACAGCCGCACCGCCCCAGCTCCCAACCACACAGCCTCCGCCCGGATTTCCAAAGGAGATGCAACACTGACTTTTAAGGCAGAAGGGGGAGAAGAAAACACAATAGCAAAGGCTCACCCAGAGCATCTGTGAGCCTATGCCAGGTCCAAGCAGTTATGCACAAGCCAGGCTTGGCACACACACTGCCCCCGCTCCGTGCCACACAGAACACATCTGCTACCTGATGCAGCAGCAGAGGAAAGCCCAATGCCCCCAAAATGAAGGCTCCAGCTCAACAGGAGGAGGTGTCCAGGTGAGGTCAGCCCTGCCAAGGAATGGGTGAAGGTACACTGAAAGGAAACACAGGTCCCTACACACTCGCCTTACCTCATCTCTAAGGACTCTCAGCACAGACCCTGCTCCATGGCCATCACCCTGCCCCAGCTAAGGCAACCTGGTCAGTGGGTTGAGCGTGCAAACCTCCACTGCCCCTGCTTTGCCTCAGGCACCATCTCTGGGTCCCCACCATTTCCAGCCACACAGCCGTTCCCAGCGGCCCTGCGACATACCCATGGAGCGACACACAAACAGAGATGCTCTTTACAGCCTCTAAATAATGAAGATGAAGACACCAGGTGCCAGACATCTCAAGGGCAGTCCGGTACGTGTGTGTGCATGTGTACACACATGTGTCTACTGAACAGAGAGAGATCAGCAACACAACCAAGTGCTGCTGCCAGGACTCCTGCAGGGCCAGAGATGCCTGCCTGCTCTCGTGGTGGGCTCAGCTGGGCTGCAGCGAGCACATGGGGGTCTGCTCTGTCTCACACTGAGAAGGCAGAGGCACCAGAGAGCAACTCTTCCAGCTGGGAGACGAGCCTAGCAGAGCTGTGGTTTGCAAGCCAGGAGCTGCAGAGCCCACAAGGAGCTACAATTCAGTGGGAGACATGATTCACAGCAGGGCGAGCTGCGGGCTCCCAGGGGCCGGGGGTGAAGGCAGCCCCAGGGGCTGCGGTAGGGGCTCAGGACAGCTGCGGTACAGAGAGATGTAGCGCCTACCGCAGCAGCCCGTGCATTAGCTCACTGTGGTCTGCTATGACACAAAACATTGTTAGCTGCGGCATTGTATTTTGACTGAAGCAGACAAGCAGGAAAATGAAAATGGATCCTTTTATATAAGCTCCCACAAATGCTGTAAGAGCTCTTGACATCTTTCCCCAGCTCTGCTCCTTGCTGGTCCTTGTGTGCTCAGGGTGGGGGGCAAGCCGGGATCATAGAATCATTTAGGTTGGAAAAGACCTTTAAGATCTTCAAGTCCAACCATTAACTCAGCACTGCCAAGTCCACCACTAAACCATGTCCCTCAGCTCCGCATCTACCCATCTTTTAAATACCTCCAGGGATGGGGACTCAACCACATCCCTGGGCAGCCTGTTCCAGTGCTTGACAACCCTTTCAGTGAAGAAATTTTTCCTAGTATCCAGTTTAAACCTCCCCTGGCACAACTTGAGGCCATTTCCTCTTGTTCTATCACTTGTTACTTGGCCAAAGAGACAGACACCCACAATCGCATCAGGCAGGGGGAAAGGAGGCTGTAAACTGCTCCTGGCCTTGAAAGCCTCAGTTTGGGCAGTGGGGTGGCACCCCACAGGGAGGCAGGCAGAGCAGCCATGTTCAGGAGCACACTGAGCAGCCTGATGGGACGGTTTGGACCTGGCGCTAGGCAGGCCAACACCCAGGGCTGTGGGGTACGGATGCCATAGGGCACCCCAGCACTGAGGGGCAAGGCTGGAGGCAGGTACAGCTTAAACTCAAGCTCATCTGTCTGGCAGAGGGAGGGGTAGCTACCCAGGCAGGGGTAGCTCCAGTGAGACTTGGTCATTTGAGTACATAACAGGGCCAGGCCTGCCGTGAGCTTGGGCGCAGGGAGGTCACATACTGGGGGGCTGTGTGGGGACCCACCGTGCCTGGGGAAAGGTCTGAGTGAAGAGGAGACAGCCGAGACACAGAGCAGGAGGAACGAAAGAGCACAATTAGCTGTGGTAAAAGCCAAGGCTGTGAAAGCACATTACCATTAGTGTAATTATTATTGCAATTATTTTTTCCATATTTTTGACAATTCACTAAGAATTAGCTTAACAGAAGAAAACTTCTGTTAAATTCTGGTGAATCTAAAATGTAGAGAAATGCAATAGCATTTCACTTTACATCTGGACATTTCTAAGGATTTATCCATTTCTTTAAGATAAAAGTTGAGGAACTTAACCAAAATTTTATTTCTGAAGGAAAACAGCAATCACTTCACACAGAAAACAGCAGAATGAAACCCTGAGACATTTTGTTTGTTTTTTCTGCCCCAAACAAACAATTCAGCAAAATAGAGCCATATCTGCAAACTTCCAATGTTGCCAGAGATGCATTTTTCTCAACAACCACCACCACAAGAACAAGCAGCAGCTTCTGCAATATCTTGTCTCAATCTGCTGAGACCGGCCGGTGTCACCTGAGCTACCAAAAGCTTTGGCACATGGGTGCAGCCAGGGCACCCCTCTTCCTTCTCCCATCCTCTCACAGAACCAGCGCAGGCAATAACTACCTGTAATGAAATGGCTTTAAAGAACAAAGAGTATATGAGGACAAAGTTGGAATGAATCAAAAAAAGTATATAAAAATAACAAAAAAGCATTGCAATTAGCTAAACTGTTAAACAACTAAAAAGGTATTAAATAAAGTTTCCTGAAAGTCAAGTTGACACAGGTTTTTATGTTCAGAAGAGGAAATTATTCCCTTGAGTAAATCTCCCTGCTCCAGGGCTAGGTATTAAAGGCTTTCTGGTGGATGTCACTGGCTGAGGTCCCTTTGATCTGGACTGCTGGATGCAGTACACATCTTCTCCTGGCCAACACCGCCCTGGCTGCCCTCCTCCTGCATCCTCACCATGGGGATGGTGCAACGAGAGCTGCTGGCATGGGCAGGGCTGTCCAAAGCAGGGGCTCTGCACTTTCAGATGCATGGGGAGGGGAGAGCTGAGCAATTGCTTGTCACCAACCACTATCCAAATGCCACCAGTGGGCCTTTTTATCAGGGTGCCTTTGCATCCCTGGCTTGCCATCTCTCCTCCAAGTAGGACAAAACAGCAGGGATGCTATCCATCACATCTCCACCTTCACCTCTCCCACAGGCACCAGCAACAATTTTCTCTCTCTGGGGAAAGCAGCTTTGTTTAGCAGCATGTTGCCTGTCAGCAAAGGCTCTTCCCTCAGCACCTCCCAAAGTGAGCGAAACATCTCTTCTTTGGGAGGAGGGGAGATGCTCCCTCCTGTGGCAAACACTGCCAGCTCCCTGGCACAAGAGTGAGCACCCTGGTGGCTTCACAGTGGGAGCCCCAAGAGGTGGCCTGGCTCCCTTGCTCCCCACATCTACAGAGCAAACATCCAGCTGCTCAGAAGCACCAGGCACGCTGATGACATTATTTCATGCCTGCAAGGTCATTTATGGGAGATAACTATGGATACAGAGACATGCATATATGCATATATATGTGTATTTCTGGGTTTCTCCTGTGCTTTGTATATATAGTGTGTATATATATAAAAAAGGAAACTTAACCAGTGAGAGACTGACAAACCCATCAAATGAAGCAATTTGTCTCAGACAATTGCCTGAGCTGCCTCCGATGTCACTGTCTCACCACTGACAATAAGAGGCTCTTAAGTGTCCCAAAATTGTACTGTGAGTTCCCCAATGCTCTCACCCCCGCCTTCTCTCCTCTCCCTCGAGCTCCTTCCCGTGTTTCTCCAGCAAAACACTCTTACGCAAATAAACATGCAGGGAGGCACAAAAGGCATTTTGTCTAGGATTTCAATACAACCACGTATTTCTCATTCAAATATTCAGCTGTATCCTTCAGAGATCAAAAGCACAGCACTGAAATGAGGTAAAGCACAATCATCCCAAGCCAATAGCTCAAACTTCCCTTTCATTTCTGTCCTGGCTGAGGGAGCGGACAGAGGAGCGGTGGCTCCCAGGTGTCACAGCCCCAGGCTGCCTGTGCACACAAGTACAGCTCTGTCAGGTCACCCACCTTTCTCCTCCATCTCTACACAAAGCCCAGCACAGCCATAGATTACCATAATGGCCATTAAAGCCTTTATAAATGGTGCTTGTGCAACAGACAGGTGATCTGGGTGCTATGAGGTCTCCAGAGAGGTGCAAGCTAGGGCTAGCACATCCTGGACAGACTGAAGAAAGCTCCCTGCTACCAGAAACCTGGAGCGGGGTCTGGCCCAAGGAAGAGTCTGCACACTCTGCACCAGCGCCCAGAGAAGCCACAGCTTGCTGCACAGGGAGGAAGAAGGTGCAGCTGTGCTGCTTCCCTGGTGCACAGCCTCCTCCAGCATGGTCAGTGCTGGAGCATCGCTAGCACCCACTGCCACCTTTCCCCAGTGGAGTTATACATAGAGGGAAGGATGCATGGGTGAAGTGCACCCTGCCCCAAAACATGTCCGCAAGCCTCCCCTGTACCCCTGCCTTCCAGCCAGAGACCATCTGCCAGTCTGAACTGCACCATGGGCTCAGGTTTGTTAACAGGGACCAGCTCCCCTGCCCAGCAACCTCCATGGCTGAGCCTTTTAGCCCTCCTTCTGCCTCAAACAGCCCTTTTCCCCTTGGGGACCTACATGATGAGGCAACAGGGTTGAGCCCTGGCAGCTGCCCTGCTCCCTTCCCCACCTTGGTGAGGAAGGTGCTCAGCAGGAGTCACAGGGTTTGGCACGTTTACTGTATAATATATGAACTCGTACCAGTTTTATAAGCCCTTCCTGGCTCAAATCACATTGTAATTCTGAACAGCCTTAAACTCATTTAAATCCTAATAAAACCACCGCCCTGCATTTGCATTCGCTGCTCGCTGGTCCCTGCGGCTGCTGTGACAGCTGTTCCTGTGGAATTGATAATGCTCAGGACACTGCATACTGGAAACCGTCCCTCGCAGGCAGGGTCGGGACATGCACTTAATAGGACAATTAAAACAATAGATGCAGGAAATGGACCTCCAGACTGATTCAGGATGATGCATGGAGCAGCAGGTGCCAAAGCTTTCACAGCAACATAGGAGGGCAGCAGCACCAGTGTTGAAACCTCAGTGTCCCACCTCCTCTGGGATCCCAGAGGAGGATCAGGCCAGGTATGCATCTCTGACCGAACAAGGCACCTGCACACAGCACAGTGAGGGGTTTTTAAAAGAGGACAGGGAATGACTAGTGAAGTGCCAGCAAATAACAAGTGCTGTGGATGCTGCGGAAAGTTTGTGCATGAATGGCACAGGTGCCCTGGGGGCAGATGGGGACAGATGAAAGAACTTGCCCTGGTTTCGCAGGTTGCCTGGTGTGCCAGTGACAAGGGGGGGCCGCTGTTACAGCTTGGAGGCACATCACACCACAGGGAAGGCGCTGTGACTGCATCTCACCATGCATCCTCCGCCCCCGGGCCACCACAATGAAGCACCAGTCCTGCCCTTCCCTCCTGAACACAGACAAGTGGGATTTGCTCTGGCTGTGCTGGAAGAGGCAGCAAGGGGCTGGGTGACAAGGACCCCGAGAGCCCCAGCTCCTGTCAGCAAGCCTGTACAGCTCCCCCACCTCACCCCAGGCACAGCAGGAGCATCAGGTCAGCACCAGCCCAGGCCCTGCCCATATGCCCAAGATCACCTCTCCTACCCTCCCAATCTCTGCTGCTCCACCGCTGCCTACAGCATCCACATACCCCTCTGCAGCCTCTTGCCTCTCCTCCATGTCCAGCTCTGCTCTGTTCCCAGTCCTCCACCCCACTCACCCTCCTCGGCACTTGCCCGGCATTTTATGCCTGGCTGTTCTTGATGATGACTTTAATAAGCTCCCCTGAAACAGTGAGATTATGAGCTATACCCTTGCAGCAATAGAAATACTAATTATTACTGAGATAAATGGGAATATCAATGATGAAAGTCAATATTATTGCCTTCTTTGTTCCTGTTTGTTTTATTTGTAGATGAAAAGACCACTCAGCCCGTCTCCCCAGGATGTGGCCGGGAGCTGGAACAGCTCCCCTTGGCAGGCTCATCCAGAGCCGTGCTCCGATAAGAAATCATACTGCACACATGCTTGCGAAGGGCTCTCTAAATCAGCAGCTCTCAAAAGCAGGCATTGTCCTTGATTGATTCATAAAACTGGAGCTGCCTCCATTCCCCACTCCAGTACCAGGCGAGGGAGGATTTAGGGGAGGGGGAAGGTGTAACGTGGGTGGAAGTGATTAATTGTGGAACACAGCACAGCGCTGGGAACGCTCCACAGTTTGGCTGGGTTTGATGCTCACACCTTCATCCTCCTCACCCAGCTGTTTAGCCGCCAAGATGGGAACTGAGGACCCCTCCCCGGCTCTGACACTGATTCTGGAGCTGACCTTGGGCAAGTCCCCCAGCACTGCTGCAGCCAGGCGAGTGCTTACAACAGCAATATTGCCTTATTCAGCAAGTCTGCTCCCTCCATGTATTCTGAGTCAGAGCTGCTGATTTCAGTGACAAGAGACCTTTTTTTTAAGCCCTATTAGCCTCACAGAGCTAACAGAGCTAAGAGCAAGTGAATGGGATGCTAATTTTGGATCATACCTAACGGTATCAGGAGAGTGCTTCCTGGAGCAGCGCCCTCTCCGCAGACAGGTGGATGTGCTCCCCATGGCCACGACCCACCACCATCTCCCCCACATCTGCAGGAGAAAGGACACAGCAAGGAAGGAG
The DNA here is from genome assembly GCA_020745775.1 of Theristicus caerulescens. Lineage (NCBI taxonomy): Eukaryota > Metazoa > Chordata > Aves > Pelecaniformes > Threskiornithidae > Theristicus > Theristicus caerulescens. The sequence continues at coordinate 28,612,082 of CM036566.1, read as the reverse complement.
CAGTGGAATCAGGGTGGGACGCACCCTGGTACACAGTCCAGTGCACAAGAGACTTTTTTTGTTCCTAATATACCCTAATACATCACTAAATCACCTCCATTCCCTCCCGAGTCCCCAAGTCCATCCCCAGCAAGCATTCATAGGAACAAACCAACCCACTGACCCCCCAACTCACCCATCTCCAAGTATCAATACAGTGATTGCCTCCCTCTAATGAATACAAACCAGCCCAGCCCCTATCCATGCTAATGAGGACAAACACTCCTGCTGCCTCTCACCAAATGCAATGAAACCAGGAAAACTGGAAGCCTTGCAGGAGTAATTATGCCAGTTTTTAAAAAGAAACCAGCCTGTCGTGAGTATTTCATGGAAGGTAATTTTTTTTTAAAAGCTTTAAAACCCCTTTCTCATCCCCCCTTTGTGCATGTCAGGGTGCAATTAAGCAGAAAGTATCAGCGCTTCAACCCAAAGAAACAAACTGCCCTGCATGCCCAGCTCCCGCTCGCTCCCACTTCTTCCCTGTGTTTAACATTAATGTGACATCCCAAGCTGCGTGTGCACGATACTGTCTTCCACCCTGAGACAGGGAAGAGCTGTTCAACTGCTAGAAAGCCTCAAGTGCCTCCCAGCCTTGCTAACACAGTGACCAGGCTCCTGCCACAGAAAGTCCCCGATAGTCCCTGCCAGGGCTCACAGGCACTGCAAAGCCCTAAGCATCAGGCACCCTGCATGAAATCCCAACACTGCAAAGCCCTCTGGGAGCCACTGGACTGCAGTGGTGCCATCCAGGTTTGCACCAAGGGCCAGCAGCTGCATGCACAGTGCCATCCTTGAGCAACACAGCCTGGCTCACTGCCTAGCTTATTAGCATTTTGCACAATTGATATTTATTTTTGCAAATGTGCTTACCAAAAAAATTAAACAACAACAAAAATCTCTATGTTAACGGCTTTGTCAGTCATCTGACTGAGATGCTGGGAGAGGAATCTGGTTTAGTCTAGAGAGCCGGGTGGGAGCAAGGTAAGGTGTGGAAAAGAAGTGCCAGGGCTTTTCTTGGCCCTGCTGGGGTGAAGGAGCAGACCTTCCAAAACAGGCTACAGGCACCTCTCCCTCTGTTGTACCCCCCTCTCCAGCCTTGTTCTCTCAGCTCTTTCCAGTCACCCTATTTAACCATAGCTTTTGGGCCAGCTGAAGACAAGAGCATCCCTAGTGTCCCCACTGTCCCATGCAACTTTCTTGGGGACAACCCCAACACTGCTGCTACTCCTACATGAGACACACCCCCCCCCCCAGGGCAGCAGCTGGTCCCCTTTGGGGACAGCATGGGGTGGCAGGGGGTCCCAGGCAGGGTCTCCTGCTGCACAGGCAGCCAGGCTCTGTTGCATTGATTTTCCTTGCTCTGAGCTAGGAGATTGTTCAGCAAAATGAAGTTATCAGGGGAGGTAATGTTTTCCACCTGACGTATTGCTCATTCTCAAGCAAGTGCTGACCTGCACAGTGCAGCGTGCTCCCAAGATAGACACCTTCTGGTAAATGAGCTGCCATCCCTTTCCTCCCCTCGCCAGCTCCTTCCCCTCTCTCATTCTTCCTGCACCCCCAGCTGCTACACATCCTCCTCTCTGCTCTTGGCCACCCTCACAAGGTGTTTCTGGCCCATTGCAGCATGAGATAGGGAGCCTGCGGTGCCCCTGTTCACATTTATAGGCTTTTGACATAACCCTGATGCTGAAAACTTGCTTTTAAAAAGTGAAAATCCAAGACACAGATGCTTAGTGGAAAGCTTGACCTATTACAAGTCTGTGACTGCGTCACCAGAGCTAGCAACAGCAGAGAGGAGAGGGAGGATTTTTTGGGAGCATTTATGGCACACACATTCAGAGAGGAAGAGAAACATCCCTCAGAAACCACATAGGTTCAAAGATTTGCTCAGCTTAAACACTAAAAATTCATGCATTAAAAATCCACTCAGATTCAGCCCTGCCTCAGAACTAAATAAAACCTCTGACCACATCATCCAGCCCCAAGGTTCACTGTCTCCTTGGGGAGAGGGCTTATGCATCTGCTCAAGGCGCAGGTTGAGATGCCCCCTCCCAGCACCAGGTCCTGCTTCGCTCTGGGATGCTGGGCAGGGTGAGGGGCTGTGCGCTGACCCCAGGGTACTCAGGACCTGAGATGTGGCTGCTGCCCATCATTACACTATGTAGCGCCTGGCTGCCCTGGTCTCGCACTAGTTAGTGGAGAGACCAGGCTGAGAAACACAGACTATGAGAAACACAGACTACACCCCACTCTGCTATGCCAAATTTCCTAGGAACTAACTTTTTTCAAAGGAAAAAAGCACAAGAAAAACAAAAACCACCTCATTTTTTTAAATACTGTTCTTAGAAAAACTCTTTAGCTTTTGCAAATGGTGCTCTGGAAGAAAATACCCAAATCTAAAATAAAACCAGATGGCTCTCAGTACTCTTTTTTTTCAGGGAGGACTTTAACCAGCATGACCATTTCCTGGTGGAATTTTGTTTTGATAGAAGATCACTAAGAATAAATGTGTTTCAGGGCTTGCTGCTGAGAAGGTGTTTTGGCAGAAAACTGCTATTTCCATGGTCCCTCCACTTGTTCTGTCAGCCCTGACACAGTGGGAACTCCTCTGACCGAGCGTCCTTTGCACACAGCTTTCCCTGGGGCCCAACCTGCAAGAAGTGCCTGCAGGAGAAGGGAGGGATGGGTGCCTGGGTTCATTCCTGCTTACTATAAAATGGCAAACAGCAACAAGAAGCTAGAAATACCTCTCCACTGGCCCCTCTCACACAGGAACGTGAGGCAAGGTGAGGACACAGGCCCCTTTTTTGCATGCATCAGGTTGAGCCTATGCAGGCTGCTCTTTGCTTTGAGCAAAGAACACAACATAAAGGGGAAATTATGTATCTGCGTGCATGCGTCTGAGTGTGAAAGCCAGTTCTGCTTCACTGTTTTGATTCCCGTTTCTCTGAACCCAACATGGGTGCAGGAAGCTGCCTCCTGGGCAGTCCCAGGAGAGCTCCTGCAGAGGGGCACCCCGGGCAGAGGTGTCCCTCCTGGTGGCACCTGCAGCACCAAGATCACAGCACACCCCGCCATCTCATACCACCTTGGACAACATCCAATTTGAACAATTCCCCTCCTCAGCTCTGGCACATAAAAGATGCTTGAATCATCCTAATTTTTTTTCATTAGGAAACTGAATTCTGCTGTTCACAGAGAGATCCCTTTGTTCTCTCCTGAGGACTGACATCCTGGGAAATTGCCTCAGCCCAGTCAGCTCTGATGTTTGCTGTCTCACGCATTGCCTGCATCAAACTGACAGTTCACAGATTTCAGCTGAGGATTTGTATGTACAGTACAAGCTGAAACCTGCTCCCATCTCTTTTAACTGTCCCGGCGAGAGCGCTGGAAGGAGGCTGAGTCGGCAGAGAGTGCGCAGGCGCCATGCAACAGTAATAGAGACATCTCAGAAAACACTGCCTTTTGAGGACCCTCTCGCCTGCCCTCTCCTGGAGGATGAAACTATTTCTGCCCAGCATCCCCCAGGCTGCAGTGTTCAGCTGTCCACACTGGTTCACTCCACGCAGGCAGCGCTTGCCCCTCACCAATGTAATACAAGTTGGAGCAAACCCACCTGCCTAAGCAGAGCTGTACGGCCCCATGACAAAGCCCCCCTTTCTCAACAGTGCCACTGTCCAAATATTCATTTTGGATGCCCCCTCCAGTAAAACCCTCCCCTGTGCAGGCATGATGGATTGAACATTTCCTGCCTATTCCAGACACACAGGCAGCACTTGCCCCAGATCCTGGTTGAAAGCTGCATTGCCTTACACCACAGGAGGGCTGGGTAGCAGCCCTGGACTACAGGGGGGAAGACATTTCTACCATGCTTATGGCAGCAGAAACCAGTCCAGTCCTGGACTCAGCATGACAAAGGCATGCGAGTGTCATATGGTCAGCAATACAACAGCACCCGAGTTCGTGTGCCACCTACCCAGGTCAGATGAAGGCAGGATGCTGGGGGATCAGATGCCAGGGGCGTGCTGGGCTTCAGCCTCTCCTCTGCTTTCCACTCATGCACTGTGGGTGAAACGGTATTGCAGTTAGGGCTTTAAACCTGGCATTTGAGAGGCAAGCAGGGGAGAAATTAAAAAGCTGTGAATGCTTTTCCCCTCTCCCTCCCAAAACCAGAACTCAGCTGAGCTTAATCTTCATCTGAGCTGATATTTAAAAGCTATAAATCAGGCTGCAACAGACAGAAAAACACAACTACCAAAATTTAGTGGACCCGCTGCTGAAAGGACCAAAATGAACTGCTTAATAGAAGCCATTTTCTCATGGAAATAGAGCAGGCCTGTACTTAGCAGAGCATTGATCTGCTGACAGCTACCGGGACAGATTTGGGCCAGAGCACTTGGGAATCATTTGCAGTGATCTCTCAAGAAACACATGCATGCAAAAGCCCTCTGAAAAACACTGTTGTAAAGCAGTGCTTCAGCTGTCTACAAGGCCAGATAGCACTCACTGGCCAGCGTAGGCTTGCACTGTGCTCAGTAAGCCTCCCCGGGTGGACAGTACTGCCAGGGCAGCTCAGACCCAGGCCTTGCCCCTGGCTGCATCCCTGTACCCCAGCCTTGGTGGCTCCAGGTCATTCAGAGCAATACAACAATGCTTCACACAAGACAGGAATTGCAAAACACCACTAAAGCCCAGAGCTGCAAAAGGGTCTCACAGCTCAGGACCCCAGCAATGGGGCACAAGGCTCTGGCTGGGGGACACTGCATCCCATGGACCAGGAGTGTTTGGGGGTACTCCCATAGAGGTACTGGGATTTGGAGATGCTGTGTTACAGCCAGGGACAGTCCAAAACAAAGCACCATTGCACCTCCCTGGGGACAACAGGTTGGGCACTGCCAGATGCCAGGAGCTCCAGTCCAGCCAAGGAGTGCACAGGGACAGTGGCCCTGCTCTCCCGCAGCCTCACCCTGTGCTGCCATCCTGGCAGGTAGAGGATGCTCCCTGGGCAAGCTGACATTTGCCAGGATTCAGATTTCTCTGAATCCTGAATAGCTCCACAAGACAAGGGGGCAGGGTGGGGGCACACAGAGGAGCCTCAGGAGACATGAGTGCTGCTGGAGGGGCTCCAGCCCTGCTGCGGGACTCTGCCTGCCCTTCCCAGCACAGGGACACAGCACTGGGCTGGCCAAGAGCCTCTCACCTGCCCGCTAGCTTTTCTGAAGCAGTTATCATCTGAGATAACCCAAGAACACCCAAGGATAGCAAAAACATCTCATTTCCAGAGGTGTTGAGTGCCCTTGGCACTTACTGGCTTCAAACTCAGGTGCTCACTGACCCCAGCCCTTGGCTAATTCTCACCATCACACAGTCCCCACAACAGCAGCAGAGAAACAGATGAGTTGGAAGACACATGGGGCAGAGAGGGCACAGGCGAGGGGGGATGCAGCGCTTTCTCTCCTGCCCAGCTGCCTGAGCCAGCCCCCTTACACACATAGCTCCTGCACAGACTGGATCTATAATACTAATTAGTAGTTCATTGTTTGTTGTGGGTTTTTTTATTCCCATTATTGACTACACTTCCTTATAAACTCATATACTTAGCAGATTTTACAGTGATCCCAAAAGCTACCAAAATAAACCTTTCATGTAAAAACTAGGAGCAAACCAATGCCTCTGCTTTAGGGGAACACAACCTGCCCAACCATGCTTCAAAGGACATCTGAGGTCCTAACATTGCTCAAGAGCCTGCAGAAAGCATTGAAAAATGGGAAACAACTTATTTGGTTTATGTATTTATTTTTGCTTTCACACATCACTTATTTTAAAAGACTAAAAACATGTTTATGAATGTAACATATTTAAATGTATCAAAATCTGTTTAGCTGGGAAGGAAAACAACTCTCCCACCCCAAACTTCTTGTAGGCTGGGACCTGCTTTTCAATCTTCCACCCACAGCAAATATTTCAAATCCTTTTTTAAGCTGAAAGGCTGCTTCTGGGGACAGATTGGGGAGAGGACATGTGAGGGGGGCCTCTTCCACCACTCTCCATCATTGCCCCAAGCACCTCTTACCCAGAGCATCAGGGACACCTGGGCAGAGGGGTCAACTGAGAGACAGGGGACAATAAAGGCATCTGTGTGTGGGGAGAGCATCCAGGGAGGACAGAAAAAATTAGAAGCCTTCCTTCCTCCTCCTCTATCAGCAGCTTTCCACAAGGAGGATCAATGCAGCCCACTGTAACTGCACCATTGTTCCATTTTTAATTAATGAAAGAAAAAACTAATCATTGAATTAAACTTCTCATTACTCCAGCTGAATACCCACTAAGTAAATTTAATTACTGTACGAATTGGGTTTCTCCCTGCCTGTTTCATTAGCTACTGATAAAGGTGAAGAGGGGAAAAAAGAGAGGGAGAGATGAAAACAGAGAAAGAGAATGGAAGATGGGAATAATAAATGCAAAACCAGAGGTAAGTGATTCAGCAGGTTTCAGGGGCTTCCAGTAAGGACCTGGGGAAAAGACTCTTCCCATCCCTCCCAAACCAGGCTGGAGGGATTCCCTGTGGGATAAATCCCCTTCCTCAAACCCACCCCCTGCCCAGGGACAACCACCACCTTCTTCCAGGCCCACATCATGCACAGGAACATACAGCGCCACACGCTCTGCCTCTGTGCATCTACCCCACATCCCAGAGGCTGGTCCCTGCTCCAAGCACCCAGAAGCTGAGCTGTGCTCTGGCATGGGCACACTGCAAGAACCTCTTGGCATAGAGGCCACAGGGATGAGGTCCCAGCACCACCACTTGCACACCCTGGGTTCACAGCCACCTGCAAAACAGCAGACAGGGGCTTGGGCATAACTGGCTCCCCTCCAAACAAGGGCAGACACTGATTTCAGATCTGCAACAACCCTTGATCCCTTCTGATCTCACATCGCTCTGAACAGCCAATTTTTGCCTCTGCAACAAAGGCAGCAACCCTGTAACGCTTCAGCAGGGAGCTAGTGCTGACAAAAGCATGGGGAGCACACGAGAATGGATATCAAACACCTGCTGTCCCACCACATACCAAGACACCTGCCTGGTACTCTTTGTATTTTAAGCCTTTCTGCTGGAGTGGGAGCCCTGTGCACCCAGGCTGCTGGGAGCCAGGGACATGCCAGCAGCACACTCCTAGGAAATCAGCAGAGGATGCATTCCTGCAGCCCCCCCCCCCTACTGCTGCACAGATTTTGTTTATGGCACAATTTTGGGTCTCTCCTACTCTCCCACTACGATTCAGCCCTCCATTCCTCTTTCCTGATGAAGGGCATGAGCCATGGCAGGGCAGGTACAGCCCCACACCAGGGAGGAGTCCAGTAGCCCCCACCAAGCACAGCAATCTCCCTTCCTGCACATGCCTCCACATCCAGCAGTTCTGCAATGTGACTCTTGATAAGGTCACATTTGGGATAAACTGGGTGTGGAGAAGGTGTTGTAACTGAAAAATGCAGCCTCTTTAAGTAGGTAGCTTCAGCTTTCAGCTGAGCTGAGAGCATGGTGGAAGGGCTACCTAGGTGCTCACAGTGATGGGATTTGGCAAGTATGGTCAGGCCATCTCCCTCCTTGTCATTAAGGGGCCAAGAGGAGCCCATGTGGGGTTCTTCTGCAGTCCCATGGATAGGGTCTCGTTCACTGCAAGGCACTGTCCCTCTGCCTTTCATCAGCAGCTTGTAGCCTTCACAGTGCCCAACCGCTGCTCTTCTGCAAGCCAGGGTGCTGCTGGGAGATGGGGTTTCTCCCTCATTCCCATGACTTTGCTACTTTCTGACCCCAAACCAAGCTGATGTGTTTGAACCCTTCACTTCCATGCTTTGGCCATACAACCAGCCACCTGTCTCCCTTCCCTCCTTGCTGCTTCCCCAGCAGGCTTTCTCCTGTGCAGGACAAGCCCAGCTGCAAACACTTTCCAGGCAGACAAGAAGGTTCCTTCAGTCTCACATCAATCCCCCCCCAAACTGGACTTTCTCAAACACTGGACAGGGAAAGCATTGAGATAACAGGCACAGATGCTGTGGGGAGCAAACGGGGATGTGTGAGACCTGCCATGCACCCATGGCACCCAGCAGCAGCCAGCACAGGTCTGGGCACCAGTGTCAGTGGCCACCACCACAGCCTTGGGGCTCCATCCCATTCCCAGGAGGATGCCGGCTCCCAGGTGGGCTCAGCACAGCATGCTTTCCTCACAGGCACAAGCTTTCTACCATAGCTAAAATTAGCTCCCACAGAGTCTCTCCTGCCATCCCTGAAGTCATTGGTACAACATGTTCTGCCACCACAGGCTCTTCCCAGGCTCTCACTCAAAAAAACCCAATGATGCGTAGTACGTGCCTCGCAGCTCCGACTCCCTCGCACGCACAAAGCAAATAACCCCGCAGGTTTTGCAGCCACCACCTCCCCGCTCTCTGTGCTGCTGAGGGCAAGGCTCGCTCCTCCTGCCTGCACGGCTGCCCAAACTCCCTCCTGCTGCCCACCAGCCCAGCAGCCCTGGTGTAACACTCATTCCCCCAGCTTTCAACCCCGACAGCAACACATTCTGAGGATTTGGGCTGGGAAAATGGGGAGTGGGGGGTTGTTTCCTTGTTTTTTGTTTTGGTGGCCAAATTGAGAAAATAAAGTAATTCAGGTTGACTGAAGTATTTTTTTTTTTGCCAAATTTAAAACCCCAGTAATAATCTGGGGCTGAATGAAACATTTTGTTTGGTCTGAAGTGAAGCTTTCATTTTGTTTGTAGGTGGATTCCCCCCCACACTGAAAAAAAATCTAGAAAAAATTCAAAATGAAATGTCATCTCGAAACAGATGGCTGAAAGGTTTCATTTTGAAAATGTCAAAATGAAACTTTTCAGTGTTTCACTTTTTTTTCCCCAGCCAAAACCACTTGCTAAATACAACCTGAATTCGTGAGCTGTTTCTGTTGACTGAAACCTGAATTATTCGGTGCATAAGCTGTTCACTCAAAGCCTTTTTTGCAGGCCTGCGTACGCACCCCACACTGTGCATCCTGCTGCAGCGGGGAGATGCACGTGGAGTAAATGGGAAAGCAAACCCTGTAGCACGTCCTTCTCCAGAGAAGCGGCACAGGAAAGGAAAGCAAGAGCTCAGGGCCTTACCGTGGCAGCAGACCTCTGCAGCTTCGTTTCAGGTGCTGGAGGGGCTCCTGTGCAGCGGAGGGAGAGGGGGGGTGCTGCAGCCCCAGGCGGGAAGGACAGGGTGGTCCTGCCTGTCTCATGGGACCCAACGCGGAGCAGCGGGGCACCTCGCTCAGCTCTGGACTCGCAGCCCTGCAAGACAGGAGGATGGGGAGAGCATGAGAAGGTGCTGAGGGGAGAAACATCCAATTTGGGCAGAAAAGAAGGGAGGTTTTGGGGGCTGAGGCCAAGCACAGTAAGGGATTAGGGCAAGGTGGTGGCAGCAAGCAGCTGCTGGCGTCAGGTCTGCTCTCTGACACCACACTCTGCCCCATACAACAGTTTTCATCTCTTGCCCTGCTCTCAAGGTGCACTCGCCCATCTGCTTGCTAGCACAGGGTTTTCTGTGCCAGCAGCCACATAATGGACTCCTGAAGTATCACACTAGCAGCAAACCCAAGCCAAGGCATCTGCCCTGCTGGAGAGCACATCCAGGAGGGGTTGCTCACTCCCTTTCACCCACAGCCATCGATCACTGCAGCCAGCGCACAGCACAGCAGCATTGGCAGACAGTCATCGAGGAAAGCTTTGCCCACCTGACTTCTCTTGCTCAAGGAGGGATGATGTTCATACCAGAGGTGGCCAAAATCAGATCCCAGGGATGAGCTCTGGTTAGAGCAGTTACCAGCTGGTAACCAGCTTGGGGCTGATCAGATCTTACTGGCAGCAAACCCCATGATCCCTCTCCCATGCCCTGAGGCCATGGGAGGGTGGTCCTAGGTGATAGTCCCTGCCACTGCCTTGTGCCAGGACCACAGCTAGGTCACTCCATCCCTATACCACAAGCCCTGTCCCCCAGCTGGGTATCTAGGTGACGTTGCAATGCTAGGGGGCAACGAGGCCGTTGAACCACACAGACAAGGCTCCCACCTTCAGCAAGCAGGAATCAGGTTTTGATTGCAAAGTTCACAGTCCAAGCATTTTCAAGCATGAGCAGAGTCCAGCAGCCCCCAATTCTGCCTTGAATTCAGGGCCTTAACACACAGGAAGGAAATGGAAATATTTAAAATTTGTTTTAATCCTTCCTTCTTTTCCTCTCCCAAATGACTCCTCAGTGCTAACCTGAGACCCTGCGTTTCCTTGCCAAGCACTGTGACTCCTATCATTCCCCAAAGAGCTGCAGGATTCCTGGGGTGCACTGGCAGTGTGCAGCAGAGAGAAGCAAAATGGGTCAGATTTGGGAGGATGTTTTCAAACAAATCCCCAAACCTTTAATCCAACCCAAAGTCATGGTTATAAAAATCTGTCCTACAGATGTTCTACAAGAAGCCAGGTAAGGAAGTCACATGCCACAAAATCCTATGAAAACAAGAGCTGACACCTAAACATAAAATCCACAAGTCAGGTACAGAGTTCAGGTTAGAAACTTAGGTTCATTTTCTTTTCCCTTTTGCCTCTGGCTCAGTTCAGGGGCATCAGCACTGAGATACTGCAGGAGCATTACCCTTCCAGCATGAGGACACACCACAAAATGCCAAGGCTGGTGTCAGAAAACCTGGTTTTTTTGAGATCACTAGCCCGATTTCTAGATGAAAGAGGATTAGATGAAGCTTAGACTAAGCATCTCAACAGTATCAAGCTGTAAGATGATGCTCAGCCATTGCTACTGCTAAGGTAACACAGAGAGATTTATCTGCTAAGAGAGAAAAAAAAATCTTACTTCAGAGAGCCCTCCTCAGCACAAAGAGGGGTATTTGCCGGGTCCTCAGTAGGAAGCTATGTGTCTGCAGGGGCAGGGCAGACCTGGCTGCCTGCAGGCAGGAGTCTGCCGGATGGAGTCACATGGAATAAGAGGCAGACTTGCTCCAAACTCAAACCTCCTCCTAAGTTCAGGGGGTGGCAATCGGAAATTAAGCCCATCTGTTCCTAAAACATTGCACTAGCAGAGAGGTGAGGAGGCTGAAAGTCTGAGCTCTAAAGAAATCAAAAGCACTAGAGAAACAGAGCCAGCAAGCTGCCTGTCAGGGAAGGGGTGCTACATCTCAGGCTCACTACTGCAATGAGTTTTGGAGATCTCAGTCCAGACCTCAATTAAATTTCTTGAGCAAGGGAGCTGCAGCAGCACATTGATCCCCTTCATTAGCCCACCCCAGTAGGGATGAGATAAGGCAGCTGGGGCTCCCCAAGCCTCATGGATGAACTGCATGGGGTGCAGGTGAGGGAAGGGAAGCTGAGGCAGGCAGAAGTGGTGCAAGGGGCTGGCAGGCAGGTGGTGCCATGCCAGCTCTGGAGCTACCACAGCCCAACATGCCCATGAGCCACACAGCTGCAGCAATCCCAGCCCTGGCAAACGTGCCTTGTCATGCAGAACAATGTTTCAGAAAAAGAATATTAAGTGATCAATCAGCATTAAAAATGGCCAGTTTTGATGTGTTTAAAAGAAAACATCTCCCTTTTTTCCTCCCTCTGAGCCCACTTTTCATTTTAAGAATCTCCTCTTTTTTTTTTTTCTACCCCCAATCCAAACAAACTTTGCTGTCAAGCCCAAACACTCACTTTGCATTTCTGCCACATTCATTCAAATAAATCATTTGGAACCAAACCAAACCTTCACATTTTCCCCTTCTCCCTTGAAGGAATGATGCTAAACCATCCAACCAACCTCAAAATCCACTTTTTGCCCGGTTCCTGCTAAAAGCCAGGACAGCAGGGTGTTGGCTGGGAGCAGAGGCGTGGGAGGTAGTGGCCAGGTGGGATTTGGAAGCACTGCCTACAAAGCACCTCTTGGTGCCAGGACATTCAAAAAAAGCAATTTTTACACAGCCTTTATCCCTGAGAGACAGAAATAACGAGGGAGCAGAATGGGATCAGGTGTGGGGAGACAGAGCAGGTCCTGAGCACCATGCAGGGTACCTAGGGCCAGGCCAGCAAAGGAGGAGAGATAGCTGCAAGGAGGCAGATCCAGCATCAGGAACAGGGCAGGAGTACCGGGTCCCTCATGTCTGCAAAGAGTAGAAACTCAGATTTAGCAAAGAGTATTTATGAGTATTGAGGAAAAAAAAGCCATGCCACAGGGAATAATGGGGCTTTCTTGTGGCTGGCAGCTGAATGGAATAAATCTATCCACTGGGCATAAATTGTTTAAGCAAAAAATCCCTCTCAACTTGAATATTTTGCAAGAAAAATAGCAACAAAAAAGGAAAGAAAACTCTGAAACCTCATCATTTCTCTCCTCAAGGTCAGAGCTGTTATTCTCTTCTGTGAAGGAGGAAAAAAAAACCCCACCTTTCAGTAGTAAGTTTAGCCAAAAGAAATGAAACATTTGGGAAGTGAGTGCATTACTGCCTGGACTGACCTGCCTGGCCAGATTAGGCTAAATATCTCTATTTAACAGGGAGTTATCTTTCAAAAGCGAGTTGTGAGGAGGCTCAGTGTTGGGTAGAGAGGCAGTCTGCTGCAAATGAGGAGGATCATGGTGTTTTCAGCGACCAGCTTGGTGCCTGCTCAGATGAGGCAGGACTCCAGAGCCATGCAGGGAGCCCTGCTGCATCTCTGACCCCAGGGGCAGGGTCCTGCTGCTGTTCCTGGTCTGCTCCTGCCCTCATCCCAAGCACAGAGGTTGCAGAGGCACCAGCCTCTCCTGTCATCTCCAGGAGCAGACCTGGCCATGGCACACAGCAGGGGTGGGGCAGAGGCACCCAGGGGTAAGGGAGACATCAGCAAATGGGGCTACAGCATTCAAGGAGAGCAGCCTTGTGTCAGAGCAATGGATCTAGAGCCTCTTCAGTTGTTATGCAGAGGCTGTGCTAAGGTTGCTGCTTTAGTGCACTGCAGGCACTAAATTAAGGGGACATTTACAACCCACAATGCAGAGAAGCAGTTGCTAAAGGTGGTCACGGTGAGTGACTTCACCTCTGGGTGAAAGGCTCCATGAAGTCTCAGCCATGAGGGATCAAGATGGGAAAACAAGTCCTTCCTTCCACCTACTGCCCTGTGGGGCAGGGCCAGGACATCTCTGGGCACCTGGGGCAAGTGGGGACCAGTAACAACCTGCTCTGCTCAGTGCCAAATAGGGTCTGAGACCTGCCCTGTTTGGATAGGATGCAAAGGCTATGGGATATTGAAGTTTGGTCCAATTAGCAGAGTCGTAGTGTGACAAACTGCACCACCATCAGAACAGCACTCAGCTGGAGCAAACCCGAGGGATCTGCTCCCCAGGAATGAAGGTCCCCCAGACCAAGCCTTGCCAGGGCTACATACAGCACAGACCAGCAAGGCAGTTGTCTAGAGCATCAAGCAGTTCCTGGTGGCAAAACAAGCCCCAAGATCTGCTTGGCCTTTTTCACTGCCCATGATAGCCAAGCTGGCTGCAGCTGCCAAAAAGGGGGTTGTATAGGGTGACAGCTCCTGTGGCTCCTCCTGGGAGCAGCCAGCACTGCTCCCTTCCTCCTCCCACACCCATGCCAAGCCCAGCTCACCAGGGCTTTCCACCCAGCACTGCTCCTTCCTCCTCTTCCTTGCCCAGCAGGAACAGCCAACTTAGCACTGGCCAAAACCCAGTGTGCCTGCACAGATAAGCCAGCCATGCCCTGCACTCCTGCTCTTCCCCGGTGCTGTGGCAGTGCCCAGCTCATTTGCTGATGAGTGACACTAGGACCTTTTCCTTGCAGGTCCAGGGATGTACCGTGCTGTGTTCAGCCATGCAGAGAAGAGGATGGCTCTTGGTGGGAGCTGGCACAGACCTATCCCAGCCCAAGGCACTGAGCCCAGAGGCAGTCACCTCCTGGAAGTGGCCAAGGGGAAGGGGAAGCGGAGGAAGACAAGGCAAGAGCAGAGATGAGCCGACATGCACGCAAGACAAGGAGAAAGGGATTAACTCTGCTCCAGCCAACACAAAGGCAGGAGGGTGCGCTGAGAGGGGATCTCAAGGTTGCAGCCCACTGTGCCAACCAGCACATGCATCAGCTGTCGTCAATAATTCAGCATGTTGGGTCATGAGCACAACTGTGAAGGGGCTGCAACTAGAGGGGGCATTTCTACTCGAGCAGAGGGAACAGCAGCAATGGGTGGGAGGGCACCCCTGAACAGGACTGCAGCACTGCAGGGTGCTGGGCACCAGGGAGACTGGCCCACTCACTCACTGGAAAACACAAATGGCATCATGCTCATGTTCCCACAGCTTGTAGATCCTTTTGAGAAAGTTAACTCAATGAATTAACACCCAAACCCCTCCAAACCCAGGGTGTTTCCTGCCTGTAGGAATTTACAGCCACTGTAACCACCTCCTGCAGTGTAAGCTGTTTGCTTGGAGGTACCATGTGTTAGAGAGATTTGAGCACTCAGCCACTTGGACTAGTCCAGGGCAGTGTCCACAATCCCTCATGCAAACAGGCTACTTCACCCCGTGCAGCCCCCTGCCAGAGCAGGGTGCCAGTAGCACCGGCCAGCCCAGGCACTCCGGAAGCACCCTTACTCGAAGGATTGCTCCAAACGCCCCAGCTAGGAACAGATGGCTGCTCCTCTGCAGCTTCACAGAGACCTCTCCTGCCTGCCAGAAAAGCCAAGACCCTGCAGCTCCCAGTCTTTGGGACCCGCGTGCTTGAGTGCACCCAGAGTTACTGCACTTGACAAAGGAATCAGCGGGGGACAACTTCTGGCTTCTCCTGAGCAGGTCAGACCAGTGGGTCATGAATTGTCTCCTTTGGCCTTTAAATGTGCAAGAGGTGGAATTCAGAGGTCTTGAACTCCTCTGAAAGATCAGCCCTGAGCCTGGAGGGCTGCCCAGCGCAAGGGATCCTGCTGTCTCAACCCAAAGCCTGTGCAACAGGCCCCCAGGTGAGCATCCGATGAGCCATGGGGAAGCCGAAGTTATGGCCAAGGCCAGTTACAGGAATAGAATTGGCTCAGACTGAGCAAATGTAACTTTCCATCACTTTGCAACCAGCCATCCATCCTGCAGGCCAGCTGGCTGCCATGTCAGTGCACCTCCCATCCATTTCAAGTATCCTGATAACACCAATGCTTCATAAGACTAGCTCAAGAAGGCTTGGGAGAGTTATCTGAAGCCAGGTGGCTGGACTTGACCCAAATCTTAGGCAAGTGATTAAAATGATTGGCATTTTTTTGGAAAGAAAACTGCTGTGCTGTACCTGCCATCCATCTTCAGAAAACTATTAACTGCACAATCACAAAACTGGATGCACCTGTAAGGCTACACAAGCACACAAGTGCTTGCAGACTGGTGAAGCTCATCCTCACCTGCAGTCCTGGGACCAGCCACCCCCTGCAGGCTCCAGAAATGGGGTGCTTTGGCCAAGATGCTCCCCTTGAGCATTGTGTTACCACACCTGGACAGCTCTTGCTGCAGGATCAGTGACAGGTATTGAATTGCTGGTCTGCATGCCCCATGACTTGGATGAATTTCACCCTGTGGGTTACATGGTGAGTCTATTCTGGCTGGGAACACATTGTCACAAAACTAGCTTTGCTTAGGATCTGTATTCAGGTCCTATCCAGGCCCCTCTGCTCCTATGGGACACTGGCACTGCCAGTCAAGAACAAGGTACCATTCTTCCCCTTTGACTACATATGCTAAAAATCAAGTTTCTTTTCCTTCAGAGCAAAGGAAACTAAAGGCAGCAGCATTTCCAGGTGAGTAGAGCACAACAGCAGCTACTGAATGACACCAACCAGATCCCAGCCTCTCCCCAGGGCAGCTCCCAGCCCCATCATCCCCCATGTCCTCCCTACCTCTCCATCATCCCTGCCAGCACTGCCCCACACTGGGACAAGGGCTGCTTTCCCAGGCAGGGCAGCAAGAGCAGGGGTTGCCACTCCCAGGCACATTGGAGTCTCAGGCTGGCTTTCCTGCACACCAGGGTAGGACAACACCCCACTCTCCCTTCTGGGTTCAATGCCAGAACCCAAAACTCAGTTGTCACTCCATTACAGATTAAGGGAGTGAACATAAGGACAAGCCCTGCCTGTTTGATGAACCAGCACAGCCCCAACAGACTACTGGCTTCAGTTTGACCATGTTGCGCCAAGGACTGGTGACTGAGGATTTGCAGATTGGGGACGTTGTGTGGCCTCAGGGTTATTTTGCATGTCCTTGCCCCTGAAGAGCACAATATTCAGGAATCTCTGGGGAATCAAGGGAGGTCATTCAGTTTTATGTCCTGTACGTAACCAGCCCGTGCCAAATGCTCAGCTAGGGCACCAGCATGGAAGCTGCCAAACTTGCTGCACTGAGAAGTTGGACTGTGCTTAGATGGGGATCCCAAACAGGGTAAAATCTGCATTTAATACCTATTATTCTAACATCTCCCCATCTGTCCACTTCCCTCACATGCCTGTAACTGCAGTGTGCCAGGGCTGCCTGATATCAATGGCACTTTAATTTCATCATTCCCAACTTATTTAGAGCAATTAGGAGGCAATGAGCACACGCCAGGGGCCAGGATGCACTTGAATAGCATCCAAGGGTTACCGCAATATCGCGGGAGACCTTCAGATGGAATCATCAGTCTGCAAAAAAAACTTAAAAAGGAAGGCAATCCCCAAAGGGAGGATAAGGTTGTTCTTGGTCCTATAGGTCCCTTTTTAATTTGAAATCAGCTGACAAATATAAAGAGATGATATTCCTTATTTAATTAGCAAAGAGACAGCATCTCAGGTTGGAAGACAAAGATAGAGGCTTTGCCTGGGCAGCTGGCTGGAGAAATGATTGGGGGAGCAAGGCAGGGATTCCTGCGAGGTGAATTACTTAACCCCACTGCAGGCAAGTTATGCCGTTCACTTTTCTGGAAGGAGAGGTAAAAAAAACTAAGCAGTTTTTGAAATCCTACCCAGAAAGGCAAAGTAAAAAGTAAGCTGCTTCTCTCTAGTGATTTCTGCTGGATACTAGGAACACTGCACAAAGCCAGTGCCACCAAGAAAGCTACCAAAAAAAGCCAGCCAGCTTGCAGCCTGGCTTCCCAGCGTCCCCATTTCATGCAAGGCAGGTGAGGTGCCAAAGAAGGGGACAGCTCCTCACTTCTGATTTAGCCACATGCCCACACTCCTCCTGCACAGGCTCTTTAAATGCCTGCCTGCGTGAGAAAAGCAATGGCCTATTTTTTTCTGAGCAGCTCAGCACAGCCTCCACCTCGGAGCACAGCGCGCACAGGTCTTATTTAGGATGCTTCAGACACATCCGGAGGGACTTTGGGAACAGTCTGTGGAAAGAGAAGACTGAGTGGGCAACCTGAGTCACTTCATTGCTTACAGAAGTGTACACAAGTATCTTCCATTTGAGCGAAACTCGGCACAGCTCCCGTTGACTCTGGGGACCAGAGGAAAGTGCATCTTCTCTAGCATACTCCACTGATGCAGAATAACTGCACACCACCTTTCTCATCCAGGCTTACCAAAAGAGGGATCATCCCCCGCAGCTATGATCCAAACCTCTGATCCTGGCAATTTCTCCACAGCACAGGAGCCGAGAGCTGCTCTAATCTGCTCTGATGGGTGAGGACTGTGGAGGAGATTAGCTTCCTCCCAAGGAGGAGAAAGCAGAGCAAGACATGTGAGGGGAGAGGTGCATGCGCATGCGTGTGCGTGCCCTGAAGATATGATTACAGCTGGCTGCAAAACTCAGCTCTGAACTCCTTGCCAAAGAGCCTGACTCATGCAGACAAATCAGCCCAGTGCCATCCACTGCACGTGGGAAAAGGAGATAAGCACAGGAGTTACAGGAGACCCAGGTCCAGAGTCAAATAGACTCAGCCTTTACCTTGAGCCCTGTCCTCAAGTAAGTCACTTTAAGCTGTCAAACAAGTGTCTCTGTGCAAAGATCCCCATATACTGGGGTTGAGAAGGATCACTGCAAGGCAAGGACGTGCCCTGCCGTGGAGGAGGGGGGAGCTTGCATTTCCTTTCCTCATTAATGCTGGTAAAAGGTGCTGGTTTGTGCCCCAAAACCACAAAATCTCTGCTCATCTACCCAACAGCACAGCCCAGGTCACACAGGACCTCTGTCATCCTTCCAATAAACTTCTATCCTCATCTAGGAGAGGACAGTCACCATGGGCTCCCTTTGCTCTCCCAGTCTCACCTTTCTATTAAGGCTGGTCACAACAGCAACACACAATGTCAACAGCGAGGTGCCTGCTGGGGGTTCAGAGGCCCTGAGCTAGCTCAGAAAAAAGCCCTACTTGTTAGAGCTGCAAGATGCTAATGGCTCCTGGTTGCTGCACCGCAGTGACCAACAGCACTTTCACCTCTCTCCATCAGGGTATTTATTTTCCATGAGATAAAAGCCACAAAGTGGCATCCAGCACAGGCGATGTTATTTCACAGAACTTCTGATGCCATCAGCAACCACATGCACAGTGACTCCCTGGGACAGCAGGGAGGGGCGTTCATGGGAATATATGGAAAATGCCAAAATAGGAACTGCTAATAAGATGTATTTTCAAATGTCACCAAGTTATGATCTATTGATCTCACACCAGAAGCTTGACTCTTTCTGTGTAATATTAAACTATGTCACTTACACATTCTGGGAGCTGCAAATTGAACGAGTGCCATTACACTAAAATTAGGTATTACAATTATTAACTGCTAGGGGCCCAAACCAGCAAGGTGCTGAAGAGCCAATCCAGAATAACAGTGGCTTAACAACCTGCTGGGAGCACCCATGCATACATAAGCTCAAGCACCTCAGTGCAGCGGTGTGGGACAGGGGCAAGGCTCACCACAAAGCAGGCTCTGCTCTCAGGGTAACACCCATGCCCAGGAACAGCCTGGAAGAAGCCAATTTGCATGCAGCTAGGAACATGAGCTAAGTCCTACCCTGAATCAGGGGAATCCAAGGGAGGAAAGTGTTTCCAACCCCATCCAACACACAGTGCTCCCCCCGCAAGCTGCTGGAGGGCTGTGACACATGGCCAGGGCAGGGTGCTGATGACACCTCCTAGACTGGCTAAAGCCCTTATGAGCACCTGCAGTTCCTCATGGAGGTCACCCCAAACCTGAGAGCATGATTCTGATAGGAGCTCTAGAAACAAGTTGTCTAGCAGAAGGTTTTTGCAGAAGTTGAAAATGCTCCAATGGGACTTTGGCCAAATATTTTAGATCCCTTTTAAAAACAAGGCCAATCCATAGTCACTTCTAACCATCCCATTGACTGTTTTTCACTGAGTGCTAAGAGAGACAAGTTGTCTCCTTTAGACCACTATATCATGGCTGAGAGCATCAAGAGGGGAAGATGATGGGCTTGGAGAGGAAGAACATCCTTCCTTTGCTCCACTTCAGCTGCTAATAGGCATGCCAGAGCTCTCTGAATAGCATTCCATTAGTGCTGCATAAAAGCAATAAAGCCCTAAAACAACACATTACATATTTACTGAACTACATGTCACACAAAAGACCATCCCCAGGACACCACATGAGGACTTGAAATAGCAAAGCCAAGGGCTGTAAAAAGCACCAGGCTGGGCAGACATCCACAGTGCCCACGGCCAGGGTTCGGGTGCACGCGAGAGCTGGGCACGCAGGAGCATGGCTGTGGGGAGCTGATGGGATAATCTCATTTAACCAAAGGAAGTGGCATAAAACACTCAGTCTCCTCTGCCAGAAACTTGGGCAAGCCCCAACCATTGGGCATAGAGTCTGCAGAGAAACCAGCATCCAGACAAGGAATGCAGCATCCAGGGTGAGACCTGCTGCTGTGCCAGTGCACAGCCCTGGCTGCTGCCCGCCTGGCACCAACTCGCAATTTCCTCCTGCTCCTTTGTTTTCACTTCCAGCACTTAAAAATTTTCACTCCTAAGCTCAATGAGTTGTCATTTCCAAATGCCTCTTGCCCACAGGAAAGGGAACTGCATGAAGCGCTGTTTGATATTTTCCAATAACTGTCATTGTGGCACACGGCTGATATGGAGCCTTCAGCTGTAAGTTGTCATGACAGTTTCGGCGGGATGAAAGAAGTAGTTTTTAGAAGACCTTTTTCTCCCTCTGCTCCCAGCACTTGGCAGGCCTACAGCGTGTTTCCAAAGTCAGGCATATGGTGAGATCACTGGGCCCTGCTCTGCCACCACAAAGGGCCATCAAATGTACCTTGGCTGGAGAGGTGAGGTCCCCACCAGCCAGTGGCCTGTGGCAGAGGACAAGCAAACAGATGTGCTAGGACAGAGGTGGAGAACTAAAAGGGGTCAGACAGAGGGAGGGGTGGACTCCTCTCACGCTAATGCTGAAAAAGTGGAGTCAGTTAGAGAACTTTTGGATGCATGTTTCCCCCCTGCCCTCAGAAAGGACAGATTTGCTAAATCAGGAGAGCTTTGCCCTTATTGGCAAGCAGGAGAGGCTCAGCTCCCCCCTTGTAGGTGAGCTGCCAGAGGTGCACAGAAAAGCCAGGTGCACATCTGACTCTAAATGCACCCTCAGCTATTGGCAATCAGGGATGAGCAGGAGCCCCTTGCACCCAGCAGTACCAAGTGCAAGAGCAAGCACTCTCCAGGAGGTCTGTGGTCCCTGCCTGCCACTGCTGTGACACCCAGGGCATGGATCCAGAGCACAACACTGAAACAACCTCAACCAGGTACCTATCTGTCCAGCTCCCTGCTGTTGGGATCATGGCAGGAACCTGCTAGCAAAAGTCAGCTAACACCCCAACCACAGAGGCAAATCTCCCTCCACAAAGAGCCTGAAAGCAAAGCCCACTTTCTGAAGACTCCTTCTGGAGGAAGAGGTGCAACCAATGTGCAAAATCACAGAGGTATTGGCATGCCTGCAAAGCTCACCACTGCCTCAAGAGCACAGCTGTGAGCCGTTACCCCATGCTCTGGGAAGAGTCATGTAAGCCAGCCACAGCCAAGCTGTAAGCCCCACAGCCCCTGCACCTGGGCACACAACTAGGGGCTGGCAATAAGAGGAGATGCAATGCCTCACAAGTTTTGTGAGTTATTGTGTCACACCAAACAGCTCTGACCTTTTCAATATTCTGTATTTTTATTGGCTGCCCATTTCCCCTCAATCCCCACAGGCTCATTAGACAGCCAGCAGAGCCAAAGGCGGCTGCAGCAGCCAATGCCGCTGCACAACACTGAAAAGGTCAGAGACATTGAGGCTGAGCGAAGCCGCTCTCAGGAGGGCAGTTATAGTGGGACAGGAACACTCCTCAGCCAGTGCAGGGCACAGACCACAACCTCTTTCCCAGGGACCCTCCCAAGGCAGAGCTCCTGCCAGTGTTCCCAGGGTGGCAGGGACCTTCACTGCAGGCACGCCTGCTCCCAACCAGACCAACTGTTGTGGCAAGAGGACCTGCTCACGAAAGCACCCTGCAATAGGCTTGGTACAGATACTTGCAATAAATAACTCCACAACACAGAAAAGCACAAGCCAGGGCTGTACTGCTACACCACAGAGCCCAGCACAGGGGAAGGCTGCAGAAATGATCACAACTGGTGTGACAGAGAAGCCCAAGGCTCCTAAAGTGCTGCCAGCAGGGAGAGGACCAAAAACATCTCCCAGAGACTCTGGCACACTGGGATAGGGAAGGCAACTACCCAAGGTGATTACCACCCATCTTTAGTAGATGTAAGAAGAGACTGTCTGGAGTCCAGGCTTCCCCTGGGAGCAAAAGGAAAACTCAGCCCTGCTAGCAGGCTGCAAGCCAGGCAGGAACAGCACACACACAAAAACAGCACAGCTGCTTCACTCACAGCCTTTTGATCAGCCACAGCCCAGCCATCTTACATGAAATAAGAGCATCACACCCCCTCTGTCTGCTCTGGAGAGGAGAAAGGCAAGCGCCAGGAGTTAACCTTCCTCCCAGACACAGGCTCCAGCCCCAGGATGGCAACATGAGCCATGCCCTCAGCGAGGCTGCAGATCCCAAGCAGGACCATGGGTGGATAACACACATAAACCCAGCCTGGCTCTCCACGCTGGTCCTCAACACGCCCAGGAGTCATGACATGATACACTGAGAAAGGCCAGCTCCAAAGATACACGCTGAGAACCTCAACCAGGGAGCTGCTAACAGGGAGGTGGGAGGAAAGGTGGTGCCTTTCCAGAGCTCTGCTATCAGCCCTCTAGCATGGGGTCAAAGCTCACCGGGTGGCTTCAGAAATACATCCCCTGGAGCACATGGGTGCAGCATGGGCTGGCTGCTCTCTCGGGGAAGGCGAGCCAGGAGCAGAGGGTGGCCTCCACGGTGGGGCACGGGCCCATGGCTCCAAACATGGCAAGCAGAGGTGGGTGCTGCAGCCAGGTCCATCAACAGCAACAAACCAGGTCCAGGGGCCCCATGGGCAGCCCAGGCTGGAGCAAAAGGAGACAGGGCTGGAGACACATCCACCCACATCAAAGCTCAGGAAAAAAGCAGAGTCCAGCTCTGAGCTTAAATATGGCTCCCATAGCAGTGGTTGGAGAGGGTCGTGGAAGTTTCAGGTGGGGCTGCTTAGGGCAATTAAGGCTGTTAAGCAATTAGCATGCCTCACAGCAGCTGGGCTCTCAATGCCCACCCTCTCCTTCTCCATATGAGAGAAGACAACCATATCTTGGCAGTAGCTTGCCTGCTGAGGGGGTCTGCGTGCCCCCTGGGGAGAGCTACCTGTGCCAGGGGCCGTTAGACGGGCTGCGCTGCCTCCAGACAGCCCTGAGGTGTGGGGGGCTGCCCCAGTCCCTATACTGGTTTTGGCACCATTTCCCAGTACAACTAGCGGCGCAATCAGTGCTGAGAGGCCCCCGCCGTATTGAGGCCTGCGCTCTCTCGTACCCCTCAGCGGGGAGGGCAGTGCGCTGGGCCTGGCTGCCCCCCGGCCCCGGCCCCTGACTTTTTATTTATTCATAAATGTTCAACACCAGGGGAAATATGTGGTAAATGCTCTTTCTCTATCAACACGTAATGCCAGAGTGAGCATTGCCACCGCTACGAGAGGCGGGCATGTTGGGCATGGGTAAACGGCACTCAATGAGCTTCTCCTTTGTCAATACGAAAACACATCCAAAAAAAACCCAACCCGGAGGAAGAAGTAGTAAAGGACAGAAATAAAGAAGCAAAAGCCAGAAACACCCCAGGAGAGAGCAGGGAGGAAGGGGCAGAGCTGCTTGGTGGGGGCAAGGGCAGTGAAGCCCCTTGGGATGAACACCAAGGGTTAAAAACTGCAACAGCTCCTTTCCGAGAAATGGAAAATATCACAGCTCTGGCAACACGTACTCAGATTTTTCTAAAATAATGTTAGATTTTTAGGGTGGTTTTTAAAAAAAAAACCTGGATCTGGGCAAAGGAGTGCATTGACATTAGTGACAGATGGGATGGAAAAATTTTTGTTTGGAAAAAATATCTTCTTTTGAGTCACATGCATGCAGAAAGGAAAACAACTTAACCCCTCCGTCCCCCTCCAAGGGTGAGCTGTAACATGGCAGCAAAGAGCTGGATCCCACTGGGCTGCAGGGACGGACCCCTGCCCTTCAGGTCAATAGAGGCCAAAGCTGGAAGGTGCAGAGACAGGATTTTTGCCCTACAAAAAAGCATTTTTCTTCTTCCGTGCAAGGCAGCAAAGGCAAACTGGCATTCAGCCCTCCCTGTTAAACCCAGGTGGCCTTGTTCAGGAAAGGTGGTATCATCTCTGCAGCCCGAGCACTGCAGGGCCATGGCAATGACAAGTCCCAGGAGCCACATTGTCACCTCCGTCTTGGCTCCACTTGGCCAAGCCCAACCCTCAGTCCAGGAACCCCAGCTGCCCTTGGACCGCATTGACCACACGTTAGCTCAGAGCAGGGATGGGCTTTGCAAGAGCTTTGCTCAGACTGCAGAGACCAGGAGCATTAGAGAGATGAGACCTGGGAAAGACGGGCTTTATCGTGGAAAGCGGAGCCAAGCGAGGAGTTGTGTATGCCCGGCGAAGGCGTGGAGAAGGGAGGAACAAGAGGCAGGAGGAGGGCCAGGATGAAGAGCGGGGCAGGGGAGGGAATTACAAAGTGTTTGCCCTTGTGGTGAAACCGGCTGGAGATGAACTCCCACCGCTGCTGTTTTGACAGCCCAAACGCACTCGCTCGCACAATATCTCTGTCTTGTTAAAGGTAATTACAGTTCTTCCTGTGTAATGAGATGGTTTTTAAAGGCCATTCAAAAGAAATTTTCTATAATGAGGTTAAGGGTTTTATGGTGTTATACATCAAGGGAGCTGGTAATTGGTCGGATCCAGGCAGCATCCTGAAGCAGGGAGATAGGAGGTTCTGTGAATAATAGGCTAGCACAGAGTGCAGAGTCTCCAAAATGTTTTGGTTCTGCAGAGGAGGGAGAATAAAAGTGGAGGAAGGAGGGAAGAAAAGAGAAAGGAAAAGGCAGAGAGTCAGATGCTGCTAGCTCCTGCAGGACTACGGTGGCTTCTTCCATGTTGCTTTGGGTGGGTTTTGAGGAGCTTCATGAGAGAAGAAGGACCAGCACATGTGTAGTGGGTCCCGTAGCACAGCATTTCTGCTCTTGGGTGGGAAACGCCACTCTGCCGGTTGGTGCAGGGTGGCAGCCAGCTTGGTCCCGGGCAGGCAGGGACTGCCTGCACAACACGGCACGGCTGCGAGGTCTGGCTGATCCAGACTTGCATGCCACCCCCGCCCGCTCCATCTGGAGGGAGGAAGAGCAGAAGGCTTTGCCCGCGCAGGGATCTCCCCACTGCACATGAAGACACAGTTGCGGTGGGTTGAATGCTGTGCGGGTGAGGTGTAAGCTGCTCCTGCCTCTTACTTCCTTCCAACAAGTCCCAGGTCCCTCCCTCAGCCTGAGCAGGAAAAGCCCCAGCAGACGTGTCACCCAGCCCTCAGATCAAGCCCTTCCCTGCCAGATCGCTTCTTGTTTATTACTGCTGCTGCTTCCGCTCCCTCCTGAAGTCTTTGCTCTTCCAGGGCTGCCCAGCAGCAGGATCACTATTCCCATGCGTTTAGTGGCAGCTCCCTGGCGCTGCTGCCAAAGGCCTGCAGCATTTCTCCATATTTAGAAGAAGCTGATGGTGGCTGAGACACTGCTGTGGGTGAACAACAGGGAGCTGAGCTCCAAGAGTGGCTATTTTCATGCCACCCCCAACCCACGAGCCCCAGGCACTAGCAACTTCATAGCAAAGCTTGTTCTCTTGGGATCTCCAGCCCACTTGTTCACGCTGAAGAGGCAGGAGTGGCAGCGGAGAGACAAGTACCTGAACTCTGGGAGGCTTAAGTGCTTGTCTGATTGAAAAATCAGCCTTTAGATGCGTGGAGGTTCACCCACCACTTGTGCTGGCAACGCTAAAGGAGTCAAACGAGTATGTTGGTGATGGCAGGGGAGGATGCTCTTTGTATTACTCCCATCTCCTCTGTGAGGACTGCCGGCTCGGGTGGTTAGGGGACAATGACTGAACCCCAGCTTCCCTAATAAACCTAAATTGTCCGTCAGCACATCAGTTGAACCTCCTGTGAACTTCAAAAGACGTTTGAGTAGGGGCTTGTTTGTTTGTTTTAGTTTTCCCAAGAGTTATCTGCCCATACATCTGCTTTATAGTCCATAACTTGGCCTTAGCAACAGCCAGGTCCAAGCTTTGGATCGTGATCTCATGTCTCCATGGGGCAGGGGAATCAACTTCCCAAGGGATGGACTCAGGCCAGGACATGTGGGGCTGGAGTTGAAGTCCTTTGAAAACCTGACACAGCTGGAGGTGGGAATTTGCAAGCAAATCCTGCAAAATCCTGAGCAGATGCAACTTCGCACTGCTGCACTGCGGCTGGAGGAGCTGCTGCCACTGTCACCCGCAGAGGACACAGCCCTGGGACTCAAGAACCCTAATTTGGCTCCACGGCCTTATTCCCGTCTGAACTTTCCGGTGCTTTTTGCCCCTATCTACTACTGCAAATTGCACAACAACTGTTGGACCCTCAGGAAACAGTTTTTAATGGCTGGAACTAACAGCTCCCGCTTGGCTGAGGCAGCCGGTGGAGGCTGGAGCAGGAGGGCCTCTGGTGGTCTCGTTAGTGGGCACTGCGGCCTCAGAGGCACCACGGAGCGGGCATAACAAAGGCACACATCTCATTTCTGGAGACAGCGAAGTCCCATGTTTGAGCACCTATAAAATCCACACTGAGGAACAAGCCATGCACCGACTCACACGTCTTGGCACCGGGCAGGGCTCCCCAACCTGGGGCCAGGCGGCGCGAAGCAGGTCTGTGCCGCAGATGTGATGCATCTGCTTTTGGGAGTGAGCATGAGCCTGGCCTGACTTCTCGAACCACCTCTCCATCACTGTGCAGGGGGGCACAGTAGTCGAGCGCTCTGCACGGCTGCAGTGGGGCTGGGCTGCGGGGCATGGGGGGTGGAAGGAAAGGGGCTTTCCCGGGCACCGCCAGCTTCCCGCTCCTGTCAGCGTACACAAGAAAAGGAAATGTTTCCCAGGCCCTCGGTTTCAAACCACATTAAGTGCATTTTGCAAGATGCCACCAGTCCCTGGGTAACATACATTACTCGCCTTATTCTGCCCGAGGAATTGCATTTAATATCCTGCCTATTTATGTTTTTTAAAGACCAATTAAATATTAAAGGCATTTATCATGGTTTAACGCTGCAGTGAGCGTAACAGCTCAGATGCCAGTGATGCCAGTGCGTGTGGTTTCAGTGGGAAAGTGCAAGGGGAGCCATGGGTTTCTGAGCTGCTCTGCCCTGCACAGAGCCAGCCGTGCAGAGCACGGTGGGGACACGGGTGGCCAAGGGGACTCGAGAGGGGACACTACCACCCTTTTCAGCTCCAGGTCTCTGCTTTGAATCTGAGCTAGGCAGGCGCAGAGAGCTGTAACTGTCTGAGAGGCGCCCGTTCCCAGGATGCGTCCCCACCCAGGATGTGAAAGCTCCTAATCATGTACCAAAACCTTTCTCGGCTCTGCTCTGGAAACCTGAAATCACAGCCACTGCCTGAATAGAGCTGGTTTGGGAATTTGTCAACTAAATGTGTTTTCATCAGTAAATACCAGTTTGTTGAAATTCAAAGCCTTCCAAAAAAGGATCAATTGTGACAAATTACCTATTTCACAAAAATTCTGGAAAAAGACTCAGAAGGTCAAAATGTCCCATTTTTGACACATTCAAAATGAAAGAAAATCAATTTTTAGGTTAATAAATCTAAGGTAATTTATAGTTTTGCAAAAAGAACTAGAAATGAAAAGCAACTATCAAAATGTTTTGAAATAATTTTAAAAAAAACCTATTCAGTGGAATCAAAAGGGGTTTTTTTCAAGATTTTTTTTCTTTTACTGCCATTGGAATTTTACATCTCTATTCCTGTTGCTGGTGGGAACTCATTTCTTTTCTATCTCAAGAATTGCAGGGGTGGGGAGACGCTTCCTCAGCCGGTTCTGGTCTCGCTAGCACGACCTCAGATGGATTATTGCTGTTATTGACATTACAACAGATGCCAGAGGCCTCCGCTAAGCTCCACTGCCCAGGAGGTTCCGGGTGAGCATGTCTGCAGACATCCATCCCTCTCCCCCTTCGAGGGCCAGCCCTGCCGTGCAGGGTGAGCGAGGAAGCCCCGTGGGATCAGCTGTCACCCTCGTGAGCCGATGGCATGAGGCAGGGCAGGATGCAGGGTACAGCCCTGGTGCAAGTTGCCAAGAGGAAGGGATCCCTCCGGAACCCAGAAATATCTGGCTGTTCACAGGCTCCCTGTTCAGCAGACCCCAAACAGACAGACAGGCAGTGAGCAGATGACAGTGCTGAGCGGGGATAAGGGGAATGCTTTCCTTGCCCTCCCTGGCCCCCTCAGCCTGGCTAGATGCAGTTGTGTCCCCCCAGATCTGCAGCATCAGACACGGTACCCCACGTGGGAAAGCAAGACGTCTCCCTCGGGCGGCATAAAACCTGCAGGCCTCAAAAAGGGGTATCCTGTTCAATATGACACGCCTCTGCCACCATTTGGTGTGGACGGCTTCCTTGTGGCTGTACCACCAAGGGCCCCACGCCACCACCAGGGTCCCCAGCTCCTGGTACCCTGTGCTTTGGGCTGGGCTGTGCCAGGGCTGCCTGGGGCTCGGCGGCTGGCGTGCGGGTGGGCACACACTTTGCAATAGACATCTGTGCAAAGGTAAAGGCAGCAGAAAGGGAAAATATGCTGATAGAAATAAACGAGGCTGAGATAATGAAGCAACATCCAACATATCCAGCAATGAGTAATAGGCAGGCAGATCAACCAGGCACCCTGTTAGGGGTAGCAGCGAGAGAGGGAGCCAGCCTGTCCCCTCCCTCTCCCTGCACGCTTCTTCCCCCTCTCTCTCCCCTCCTCTCTTGCCCTCCTCCCCCTGCATAAATCTTTCATAGAATCATAGAATCATAGAATCATTTAGGTTGGAAAAGACCTTTAAGATCATCGAGTCCAATCATTAACCTAGCACTGCCAAGTCCACCACTAAACCATGTCCCTAAGCACCACATCTACATGTCTTTTAAATACCTCCAGGGATGGTGACTCAACCACTTCCCTGATTCATCCAGAATAACGTCTCTCTTCATAAGGAGAGAAAGAATTAAATATTTCACGAGACTGCAGTCAATCTTGCAGGGCCCTTCTGTTGACATTTCAAACATATATTTGACATTGCTTTCTCATTCCCTCCTGGTAGAGCAGAGCGTGCTGCAGAAAGCCCATTACCCTCTGCAAGGAGGGGATGCCGTGGGCTGTTCAAGGCACCCTAATGGGAAATGAGATGGAGGGAGCAGCCCTCTACCACCCTGCGTCCCCCTCCTGTTATTTCCCCTCCCTTCTCCCTCCCTCTCTGCCTCTCCCTCCCCAGCTCCCTTGGAGCACAGGCAGCCCCTGCTCTGCATTTTGTCCCTTCCTTCCAGCAAAGGTTGAGTTGTTCCCTTGCTGTGTCCAAGGCAGGACCTAAAAGCCACCGGCTGAGGGTTTGATAAAGCATTGCTGAGCCACATCCCGGGGGAATCCCAGCCCCTCTGCTCTGCAGCACCCGTGATGGCTCTCCCCTCATGGGCACAAAGCACAGATCACATAGGGAAGAGGATATAGGCTGGGGTTTCATTCTGCTGCCAACCTCTACACATCAGCTGGCCATTAAAATCTGGATGGAGGGTGATGAGAGCCCTTCTCCCCCCAATCCACATTCCTCTCTCCCCAGGACACTTGTTAGTCTTTGATGCTCCCGTGCCTCTTGCCACCAAATAGAACAGGGCTTGGGCAGCATGAAGGCGGTGTTATAAATAGCAGCAGCAGCTGAAGGGCTTGCCTTCTCCACGAGAGGAGCATCACTGCCAGCTCTGTCCCCCACCACTCACCCTGAGGTCTCAGCACACTGGGAAACATCGTCACAAGGCTGCTAGGAGAGCCCCGGCGCTGTGCCAAAGGGGTGACACTCCCAAGGCCCCTTGCACAGGGAGTCTCATTCACAGCTGGAGCACCAAAGGGTGGGAAACCCTCACCCCCATGCAGGAAACAAGGGAGAAGAAAGGTGGAGGGACATTCCTTCCTCAGCACCAACACATCCAAGTGTCTCTCAAACACGTAAGCCATCTTCAATAGCTTCCCAGGTGCCAGAAACCCCAGCTGCTCTCTGTGCTGCTGCCAAAATCTCCAGCATTCCTCTCACATCCCAGGAGGCAAAAATCTGCAGCATATGGGGCGTTGGCAGCAGGGCTGGACAGGGCTGGGTGGCATGTCCCCATGAGCCACTGGCACAGTGTGCCCTGACCGTAGCATGCCGCAGCAGGGTGCAAGGATGCCGGGTCCAAGCTGTCACCTGCTAGTGCTTCTCTGGCAGCTACCTCTGATCCTCACGGCCCCTCTGTGTCCTCTCCCAGCCTACTCTCCAGAGAGGGAAAAACGGTAACAGCATCACTGCTTTCTCTTCTGTGATGCCTCCAAACAAGGAGATGAGGACAAGGACACACTTTGCAGCAGAGGCACGAGGTAATGTTTCCAGAGCAGAAGGAAGACCACATCTCACCCCCAAAGTCCCATCTCCGACCCAAGGCATCCACTGCCCCTTCCACTCCATGTGCTAATGCGAGCCTCACGGAGAGCCATTGCCCGGAGAAACTGGGAGAATCAGAAGCGATTACAAGGAGGGACCCTGACCCTTACTGTATTTCCTACCCCACATCGCAGTCCCAGGGTCCCAGGATGTGGCTTGGTGGCTCATGGTGCCTGCAGGCAGGTTACTGCTCTAATAGCTGCCAACTGGAGCAAGAAGGAAGGTTCAAAGTTCTTCAGGAAAGCTGGATGGATTCGCAGAGCCGTCTCCTATTTAATGAGGTTTTACAAATTGTTTCTAAGGTCCTACAATTCCTCCGGTGTGTCAGTTGAACAAATCCCTTCCTTCTTTTTAAGTTCTGTATTTAAAGATACATTTAATCCCCCTGTTAAAATATTTCCCAATTCCTAATAAAATTACAGAACTAAGATTTTCATCTAGTTCTACCCCTCTGACTCAAACTCTTACTGTAACCTTTGAGTCTTCTTTAGATCAGCAGAGATTGATGTTTGTAGATCAAAAGGAAAGATTTATGATCACCGGTATTTCCCCTAGAAACACCCACGACCCACACAAGCTCACGTAATGAGATCCATGGCTTGAAGTCAAAGCCAGGCAATTGCAAGCTGGAGAGAAGACACCGCTGTTTAAGAGCAAAGGAAATGGAGTAACAGAGCCGTCTACCGAAGAGCGCGTTCTTCTGCCCCGTGGGACCTTTCAGCCCAAAGCAGAGTTTCTAAGCAAAGCTGTCCCCCGGGGATGCCCAAGGACGCCCTGCGGCTCAGCAGGGACCCAGGGTCAAGCAGCGGCACCAGAACCCCCCACCTGCCTTTCCCTCAGCCATCGAAGACTGCAGGTCCAAACCAGCCACTGCAGGGCCAGCCTGGGGACTGTCCCCAAAGCCTGGGTGGAAGCCCTGCGGCGAGCACCGTGCAGGAGGGTTAGCTGAGATGATGGCATTGATTTCTGCTGCATTAAAGCTCCAGGAAGAGAAAAATATCTTACGCTGCAAGGAAGTATTTTGCAGCGAAGCGTTTATGTGCCAGTTCTTTTCCCTGCTAATTTTTGCTTTGTCAAAGCTACTGGAAAGTATTTCTTATGACTGACAAAGCGGTGGAATTTATGAATAGGCAAATTAAGAATAAAGAGGGAAGAAATAAGTCTGTTGATAAAAAAGCTGAATAATTCAGTTGAGGATCAGTTACTTGAGTCGATTCCCCCAGAATTTGAATGAAATCATTTTTACTTAAAGTAAGTTTGTCTTTTGGTTTGAAAACCTGCGAGCCGGAAAGCAACATATTTGCATTTTGCTTTCCAATACATAAGCTGAGAATTCATTTTGTAGGCTTTCTTGTTGAATAATCTGCTCTAATTTAATTGGAATTTGAATCCTATAAAAAGCATTTTCTACTTAGTTTTCTACTGATCTTGGGTATTGAGATTTTGTGATCTGAAAAAGCAATACGTCTGTGTGTGCTTATTATCATACTCAGAGGAGCTTCATTGTTTTCGCATTTTCTGCTGAATAATCTGTTGAATCTAAAATGCAGTTTTGACTTAGCTCCTTATTGATATTTTTATTTTAAAATGTTATGATATGAAGAGCTATTTGTTTGTATTTTCTGCTGGGAAGTGTTTTCTATTGAATAACAAGGGGGCTGATTCTGTCAATGTTTACAGGAGTAACTAAGTCAACAGAATTACTCCTACAATTAGCTTTACCTGGCCCTAATAGCCAGATATTGAAAGATATTTAAAATGCAGGTCAGTGTCTAAGGGGCAAGTG
Organism: Theristicus caerulescens; assembly: GCA_020745775.1. Lineage (NCBI taxonomy): Eukaryota > Metazoa > Chordata > Aves > Pelecaniformes > Threskiornithidae > Theristicus > Theristicus caerulescens. Next base: position 28,580,102 of record CM036566.1, on the reverse strand, counting down.
AAGAGACACCTAATCTTTCTTAGCTCCTCTCTCCATCTTTAGGGGCCTAAGTGCCTTTATAACTCCAGCCCAAAGTTCGTAATTCTATAGAAAATGGGACAGGTTGGAAAAAATAAGAGACAATACAGTTTGGATTTGGTTCCAGCTGCACAGGCAGAGCCATTCGCTCCTGCCTGGCTTGGACCAAACAATCCCAGGGCACGAGGACAACCCTGCCAGGAATGCAAAAGGGAACTGAGCCAAGAAAATCCACATCAGGAGCCCGACACCTGCTACCGGGGCTACAGCTCTCCTGGGAAATGTGTGAAGTCCACACATCCAAAACAGTTGCACTGCACCAAGCTCAAGGCCAGGACCCAGACCCACCAAAACTGAAATCAAGCAAATGCACGCACTGGCATCCCTCTGCTGGTCTGGGCCAAAGCCCTGCGTGGGGAAAAGCAGTCTTGTCTCATCTATCAGTCTCACTAACGTAAACTCTGCCACGGCTTGTAGCACCTAATCACTGCCAGGGTAAGTACAACCTGGCACATAATTTAATCACAGCAGCAATCATAAGAAATTAAAATAAATTTATATATGTAATAATCACTCAGCCCTGGGTTATCAATAATACAAGAGCAGCTTGTGAGAGAGCAGAAGACTGAATGAATCTGTACCCCGTTCCTGTTCTACAATAGCCGATCATAATTCACAGCAGCAGACAAACACTGCTGCCCGTGAACGGTGGCAGCTTGCTGCTTGGAAACAAAATGGACAGCAGGAGTGCTAGGGGGAATATAGCATTTTATTCGGTGCATCAACAGAAATGGATTAATATAAGACAGTGATCCTTTGAGCAATGTCTGGGTAAAATATCACCGAGAGGACAGGAAAGCTACATTGACTGTGAAATAATTCCAAAGGGCAATATCATAATTTTGGTATTCCTTCTGTCCCATGGGTGTTATTTCACGACTCCTGTCATCAAAACAAAGGCATGCAATGCTACAGACCAAATTCACTGCGTCAGAGACTTGCTGACTGATTTCTTGCAGCCAGGCTGTTGCACTGATGGGTGCATGGATGCACGTGGCAGCACGGGTCCCTGCTGCTCCCGTGGGGTGAGATGGGACACCAGCGTGGGGCTCAGCATGGCCCCAAGCAGGCACCAGAGAGCCATGGGTCTGCGTATGGGTGAAGGGCACCAGTTGGATTAGCCAGATGCTGAGGGCACTGTGGCATGACCTTCAGCAGGGGAAGGAAAGACAGATTTGGCTCTCTTACAGGCAGCCACAAATCCCCCTGACCTCAGCAGGAGCAGTGCTGCCATTCTGCAGGGCAGAATTTGATTTTGAGGGTTTAGGAGTTCAGTGCCAACCATTCATACATGCATAATCCCCCACTTAACGACAGGCGACCATGTGCTGGCATGGCTCAGAGGCTTTAGCAGGAGGAGCCCTGGAGGCGCGCAGCTCTCATCGGATGCAAATCCACGAAAGGTCTGCGCTGACCCCTCCAATGCGCCCCTCGCCAGTGCTGTGCCAGTGAAAACCCCCTCTCACTGTACGCTAGTGCAAAGCCATCCTGAGAGCCCCTAAGCTGATGGGTCTGCTTGTTTGCTTCATGTTTGCTTTTCTATCACCCTGCTTTGAAAACCAGAGCCGTGAGTTGCAGGGGGTGAGGGGAGGAGACCCTCTTGCTGCATCGCCTGTGCCTGACCTCACCAGCCCACCCTTCACCCCAGCCACCACCGCACAGCCCGTCCCGACATAACCCAGCAACACCCCGAGGTTTCTCCAAGCTAAATAGGGAGCCCTGGTGAAGTGCAGCCCACCCATACAAGTGCCCTGCTCCAAATGACGGGGAAAGCAGCTCGCCCAGAGCCCGCAGCTCCACGCCGGTCCCAGCGCTGTGCATGGATGGGGTCCCTCGCGCGCTGTGAGTGACAGTGCAATTTAGGAAAACCACAGTGGTTTCATGTTAACAATCAAATCACAGAAGGCAACAAAGAACGCTGGTAGGGCTCGGAGGCTTGGCTGGTTGATGAAGGCAGGAGGAGAAATGTGTCAGGACAAAAAAAGAAAGAGCCAAGCTGAGACGGGGAGGCTGCCAGTGCACGCGGGGCACGGACAGGCTGCCGAAGCACATTGCTGCCTCTGCTGAGCGGGATGTGCCCCGGTGCATGGGACAGCCCTACCTGCAAGCTTGCACAGGCACCGCAGCGCGCGCTCTCGTGTCCAGGCGTGAACAAACGGCCCCTGGGCATAAGGAATCGTGTAGTCAGTATGCGTGCAGTATGTATACCTGGCACATATGCATGTGCACACATCTATGTAAGACGCTGTAGCAGAAAGCCCGTGCTCCAGACTTCAGTCAATAAGCAGATGGCTCCTCAGAACTATCATTTTACAACATTACAGCTTCTGCTCTGCTCATGCAGTAAACATTATCTGGCTTATTGCATGAAAAAAGATGGCTACCATGGCTTTGCAAAATTATACATTTCCTACATTATCTGTTTATCGAATACTTTTGGGGTGGAGGGAGGGAAGAGCATTTCTATTTTTGATTTACATCCTGCAGGACACAGATTTTTCCCTGGATCCCAGTGGGTTTTTGCTTCTTGTTTGCCTCTTTCCAGATTGTTATAGCTCTGTCACTCTTTGCGGGGAACTAGGAGATGGAAGGCTGTTATGCAGACATCAAGGGGTTGCGATTGCATGCTGGTAAACATGAGAGCAAGAGGGATTTCTGATGGTATTAGAAACCACAAGATATCTGCAGATGTAAGTGTTCCTGGAGGCAGCGGGTCTAGCTGTTAGTGGAGCAATTAGACCTGGTGTTATTCCCAGCCCTGCCACTGCCCTCTCAGTCACCATGGAGGAGCGGCCGGTGCCCGTGTCCCACCCATCCATTGGTGGCTGCCCCATAGCACGTGTGGGTCCCTGTATCCCAACCTCCAGCCAAGCCACTGCTCATTTCCACCTGGGCCTTACAAGCTGGGGAAAGCGGGAAGGAGGCGATCTGGAGGATGTGGCACAGTGCCTTGCTTTACATGTACTGCAATTACTGTGCTGGCATTTTCGCTGTGTTTGGAATAAAAATGTCAATAAGGAACAAGTTATTAAACCAGCAAGAGAGTGGAAATGGCAAGAGCTCCCGGAGGCTTGGGGGCCTGGGCATTACTGCAAATGCAGCCCGTTCCTGCTGTCCCTGGGCTCTGGGGTGTGGGGACAAGGTTTGCTCTCTGTGGCCACGGCTGAGGCCACTCCCTCTCTTCAGCACCATAAGACTGACCCATCTGGGGCTCCCCAGCCCAACAAGGCACTGAAATACTGGAGTGAGACTGGCAGGGAGCCATCGGGATGGCTGGGGACTGGAGCACGTGGCGTACAAGGAGAAAGTGTGTTTTCAGCCTCCAGGCAAGATCTTACTGCTTTCCTCCACTCCCCACAATCCCGAGGCTGCCCCAGTAATTATATTTTTCTCTTTTAATGAGACTTTTCAGTCCTTTTTACTTGCCTTTTTCTTTCCAAGCCTTTTCTTGGTGCCCTGCTGAGCTTTCTGCCTCCACCAGCACCGTCAGAGACCCCCTCAGGGAGCGGCGTCTCCAAAGGAAGCAAAGCGATTCTCCAGCATCGCTCAACCTCAGGGCTTCTGTGTTGAGCAAGGGTCTTGGCAAAGGGCACCCCCGGCACTCGGATACCAGAGGAGACGCCACCATGCCACAGGGCGCAGGAGGAGGACGACAAGGGGAGAGGGAAGCTCACAGCCAGAGACGGGTATGTTTTCTCGCACGGAGGCCAGCAGGCAGGATGAGGGCAGAAGCTGAGGGCAGGGGTCCTGGTGCCAGCAGCGCCTGGTAGCAATTACAGCCTGGCCCAAGAAGCTAGGGCAAGCGAGGCATCCGCGGCACCCTCCTGACCGGGGACGGTGAAACAGCCCTGAACGGACCTCTGCTCTCGTGCACCTACAGTGCCTCCCGCTCCCTGTTTTCAATTATCAAAGCAAAACAACACACACAAAAAAAACCCTCCAGGAATTAATTAATGATTCATGTTGGAGCCTTGGCAAACCTCGCTTTGCAGAAGTTCAAAGCAGGAACAATAAGTATTTGGCAAGGAGGAGGCAAGCGGCTCGTGCTTGGCGGCGTATGGTGCAGAGCGCTGGCAGCATCGCTCACATCGCACTGCCCAACACCGCAAGGGGCCGCAGGGAACAGCACCACCAAGCCACCCCAAGCTGAACTGTCACATCCTGCTGGATGGATCAGCCACGTAAAAAGTACAACCCAATTATGAATAAATCGGGAGCAGAGGCTTGGGAGAAACACACGACTGCTGCCAACCTGAAAGGGCTCAGGCCCTGCTGACAGCAGTGGCTGTGCGTGCCCTGCCTGCTGTAGACACAATGCATCCTCCACCCTGCGCTGTCACCCACGCGTGCCCTCCCAAAAACCTGGGCCCGAGCAACTCCAACTTTGCATCCTGGAGATTTAGGATAATGAGAGATTTTTAATGCAATTAATAGATGTCATGGGACATGGTCTTGTGAGTCTAGAGCAAATGAGGCTTGGATAATTGGTGTTGAAACATATATATCAGTGAGATGATTTTTCCCCCCCGAAAGAGTTGGAGGCTGGAACATGCTGTCGACGGATACCGTACAAATGCGTTTGGCTATTTGCTGGCGGCATCTTCCAAACAAAGTTCTGGTGTGCAGCCTCTGCCAGGCAGCTCTGCAATCCTAGCAGCAAACAAGCTGTCATTTGTTTTTTAAAAAAGCTGCCTGGAAAGCAGCTTTATCCCTATATGCATGCACAAACACACATGCACGTGCTCACGTGCGCATGCAAGCGAGCAGCCAACAGGCATGGGCAGCAGCATTTCAGACGCCCTGAGCTCTGCCTGCAGCTCCACTTTCCTTTTGCTCAAGTGGGGGCTTGCTGGGGGTGCAAAGGCAGATTTGATCTGTGGCACCCCGAGACCTGTTAGGGTCGCAGTGGGAGCAGAGCGGTCTGACTGCCCCGGGGCAGGGAAGAAGGATGCCCTGCATGGCATCCTACTGGAGGGATGTGCCACCTCCCAGGCACCCTCCCCAGCAATGTACCCACACCAGCACAGGACACGGCCCTCCATGGACATCTCCATCCCCGGGTGGTCAGGTCAAATCCACAGACCTTCCTCTACGTTATCTCAGCAGCACCTCCAAAGACCAGACTAGGACACACGCTGCTCCCCCAGCATCCCCAAACCTGCTCCAGGGCTCAGGTGCCCCTTTGCAGGGCGCAGGTAACCAAAAAGCCACGAATTTGTCAGAACCTGCAATATCTGGTCTGTGCAAGGTTCCTAAATTAAAACTTTTGTTTCGTACTGAATTCAATGAATCAAAATCATCCACAGAACAGAACTCAGGAAAAACCCAAGCCCTCACATTTTTCTGGGAAACATACAGGCATTTTGCTGCAGTAAGGGAAAAAGTATTTCATTTCTCAATCATGAACCATAACAAAATGTTAAATATAACCTGGATATTAAATTAAAACATAAAAGTCAAAATATGTCAAATCAAAGAGATACATTTGAATTTCCTGGACAGTGTCAACAGACGGAAGTCAGAATGATCTGCTTCGATACTCTCCCACCTGAATGGTTGCTTCATGGCTACACACCGATTCTGATAATGCAGCCTGATAAAAAATGCATTTTCCAATGAAAAATTGTATCCCTGATACCCCCTGCCTCCATTTCCAGAGCACAGGTGCACAAATCTGCCTGACCAAGGATGCAGGGGACGGAGGTGGTGTCCCTCCAGCATCAGGTCCCCAGCAGAGAGGGGACCAGGCTGCAGCCTTGAGATGCTTCCCCACGCTCGGCTTGCGCAGGACCTGGGGAAGGGGCAGAGGCGGAGCAGCTCCTGCCTGCGCCACTTAATGAGCGGGAAAGCATTCCCCTGGGTTATTAAGCATTTGTGTATGGGTTTGGAAACTGTAACCGTGTCACCCCATTATAATTATGGATAAACACAACGTGGGCCATTGGAGCGCAATAGAGCGAGAGGCTGGAAGGAGAAGGGCCCTGTTCCCTTCCCCATCCTCTCCCCAGCGCTCACTGGGAGCGATGGAGACAGTGATGGGCAGCCTGAGCCATCAGCCGTGCACCGGAGCAGCTCTGCCAACCAGCCCCGGGCACTCCTGGCTTGCCAGAAACGAGCTGGCGGGGGGCCAGGCTGCTCCGAGCCAAACACTGGGAGGGCTCCCTGGGGACAAATCACTTCTGACAGCAAAAGTGGGAATCAAACCCTGGCTGAGCCTGGTCCCCTGCTGCCACCAGGCACCTGCAGCCGAGCCCCAGCCCCTGCAGAGAGCCATGCAGATTTATTTGTAGGGCCCCAGCCCCTGGGAGCAAAACCACAGCATTGAAGAGAAGCCTGTTTAAAAAACAAAGGTGGGGGGAATAGCATAGCCATGGCTGTGTTATTACTATGCAGCAGTGGAAGGGTACCAGGGGAGACATGACTGTCTCAGGGACCATTTAATGAAGCCTCAGCACTTCATTAGGCAGCCGTGGAGCCTTGCAAAGTCCCGCTCTACCCTGCCGGGCAGCAGAGCCAAAGGCAGCAGGGCCAAAGGCAGCAGGCCAGCGCCGGGGCACAGAGAGCCGGGGGTGCCACTGCCGCCACCGGCGGGAGACCAGGGCACAGGGGTACCGAGCCCCCCTGCCCGGTGGGGCTCACCAAAGGACATTACTGTGCTCAGCCCCCGTGTCCTGCCTGCCTGAAGGCCCACCCTGCCTGGCCTGCCTGCACCCCTGCCCGCTGCACTGCCCAGCCGTACAGCAGTACAATACCGCAGCAGCCTGCAGGGAGCGGAGACTGGGGCTGGCAGCTTTCTGCATGGCCAGGCCTTCCCCAGGGCCCCAGCCACACCACGTTAACGCAGCCCACGGACACAGCCTGGCTCCAGATGTAGAGGAGCGGAGGCTAATGCATGCAACACCTTCGAGTCAGAAGTTAAATAGCAGCTGAGAGGCAGCTCCGTGGCTGTCTGCCAGGTGATGCAAGCAGCGCTTTCATAATTCAACAGGCAGTAAAGTACTACAGCAAGGTAAGCCTGGCGCCTGTCTTGGGGAAGGTATCTTGAGAGCAGGGGTAGCATGTGAATCCTCAAGCATGCAGGTCTGTGTGTGCAGGCAAAGCAAAAGGGAAGCACAGATGCCCAGCGAGCAACCTGCAGAACTCGCTGCTACAGGAGGTGGTAAAAGCGGGTGCTTCTTTAAAGGATTAGATGGTATTGATATGAATAGGAACAGTAAATAGAGTTGGACAAATGAAGGCAGCAGTGTGGAAAGTTCTCAGCCCTTATGGGCTAGGGTGAATAGCTGGAAAGAAGATTTTCCTGAGATCTGCCACTTTCTGTTAGACTCGTAGCACAGAGCACATTCTCCTGCGCCGGAGGTTCGTCTGCTCCAGCTGCCAGTGAAACAGAGATGGGATGCCTTCCTGAGGGATTCCTCCAGTTCTGCCACAAGTTTCTGGGCTGCGGAGCACCTGTGCAAGCAGCAGGGAAGAGGCTTTCTCCGGATATCATTCCTGCAGAGCGCAGTTAGCGGTCCCAGATTTTGTGGCATCGCAAAGCCACAAAGCTGTCACTTGGCTGTTCCAGTCTGAGGAGCTGCCGAGGGCTTGGGAACAGCCTGCGTCTCACTAGGTGACCTGCCAGACCCATCCACCATGTTCCTCCCTTCTCCACAGGCAGCCTTGCAAATCTCCAGCTCTGCTGACCATCCAGCAATGGGACGTTAGGGCTGGTGGTAATGGCAGAGGAAAGAAGGTGGCAGCTGGAAACCATCATTTAAGATACAGCCCAGCATGGGAACCCCAAAAGCCTGACATCACCCAGCCAAGGGAGGTTCAGAGCCAGCACAGGCACCATGCAAATGCTTGCTGTATTTACACCCAGAGCGCAGGATGCCCTCAAAGCACCCCAATACAGGCAACGCCTGCCTGGCCACCGCAGGCACAGCGACAGAGCCCTGCCCGGCAGCAGGAGCCAAGTCCTGCCAGGGAAGTTGGGGAAGCACTGGGAGAGCCTAGGCAGCACAAGGAGGGTTAACTCGCAGCCACGGGAGCAGAAAATGAGGTTCCAGTTATTAGTTGATTTATTGGTCTGTCCTCAATTGGCACTCAGGACTCAGAAGAAAATGTTCCACTCCAAAGCATTAAGCATCTTCAAAGAGCAGAAGCATTAAAAATTGAAATCATAAAATAGACATGTAAATATAGCAGAGGTAAACGGGGCAGTGAGGAGAGGAGAGGAGCGGAGCGGAGCAGAGCCAGCCCCAGCTGAGCCTGCGGGGCAGGGAAAGGGCTGCGCTGGGAGGCTGAAGCCCCGCTGGGGTGGGCTGGGGTGGCTGCAGCCCCCCAGGTCAGGGGAATAACCTCCAGGGAAGCTCTGGATGGTCCCACTCTGCGACTGCCCCGTTTGCCTGGCTCTGCACAGTGCAAATGTGCCAGAGGGGAGAGATGCCTTGCTGCACATGTGTGGGAGCCTCACCACCACAGCCCCTCGCCTCACTCCCCGCCCTATATACAGTACTCTAAAGCCTGTAGGGGTTTATACCCAGGGCTGCCCCTTCTCCCTCACCAGTCTTTCCCAAAAGACTTCAAACATGGCAAGAGAGGGAAAGCAGGAGTAGGAAGGAGAGAGGGGATGGGGGGACAGAAGTGGTGACAACAGGAGACAAGCAGGGAACCAAAGACCAGCAGCCACAGGGCTGGCAGAGCCTTCCCAGCCCAAGGGGGTGAGCTCTGCCAAGCCTCACTGGATGCCCCGGTGAGGTTTCAAAACTGGGGGTGCTCGTGGTGTGTGTGTGGTGAGGCAGTGCCAGCAGCAGCCATTTGGAGGGGTTTAGGGCATGAAAATCCTATCGCACGGCTGCCTCCGAGTGTGCGTGTGTCACAGGGTGGTGACTCAGGAGCTCTTGAGCAGCCCCTCTCCCCACGCCTGCCAGCAGTGCACCCAGGTTGAGCGAACCCAGTGAAGTCACCCAGCCACCCCACTCTACATCAGGGGTCATAGCTGGATGGCAAACTAATGCCGTCATCTCTCCGGGCAAGCGTGGCTTTTCACATGCAGTATTTCATAGAACCAGAGACAAGCTCTCCCTTTCCTCCTCTTTTACAGGAGCAAGGCAGAACAGACTCAAACTCCTCTAGGTCCCTCTGGCCATTTGCCTGCAGGGCAGACAGATGCTTCCACCCCTCCCAAAGCACCAGATGAAGGAGAGGAGCTGCGGTACGGCTCCAGCCCGGCCAATGGCAATGCCCAAGCCAGGGGACAGGCTGCTGGAGGTGCTGGTCCCTTCCGGGGAATGGAGGGAGGGAAGGGACCTGATGCACATCACTACCCCTGCATAAGAGCCCCTTACTGGGCCTGGGACGTGTAAGTGGGAGCTGAGAACTGCTTCATGTGTTGCTCCAGCATCTGGTCCAGCATAAAGGACCATCTGCCAGCAGGGACAGCAAGCCAGGGGAAAGACGTGGAGGAAGGAAAAGGGAGGGAGGGGAAGACACAAAACCTCCTTGCCATGGTGGGACTATAGAGCTGGCTGGGGACTGGCATTTGCGGGCAAGTGTGTGGCAATCCCACCCTCCTTAGGAGCATCAAGTGATGCACTGAGCTGCCTGTTTACAGTATTTTCAGAGCTGCCAGCAGAGATACCAAGCCCTCCTGGCCTGCCAGTGCTTCACAGGAGGGTGGTAGATGCTCACCCACTCTCCAGACCCACATCAGACTACATTCAGGGGGTTTGAACCTCCACATGCAAGAAATAAGCCTCTTCAAGAGCCAACAAACCAGCCAAGACACAAAACATCAACCAGTCCAACTCCAGTGGTTACGTGAGCTCCTAACCTTTAAAATTTCTAGAAGCACAACCATTGTCTTCGTAAAGGTCTCCAGTAAGGAGCTGGGGAACCACTGTGTCCTCCAGAGTCCTGGAGTCCCTGAAGGGCCCCATCCCACGAGAGGTCAGCAAGAGGGACCACCACCCCTGCCCCTCGCCATGCTCTGGCACAAACCCAGCTCTCTTGGCATCCGTACCTGTTTTTCCCCTACACACAATTTTTTTCTTAATTGGGAGCTTGTTAATTATCCCAATACTTTGCAGAGGAAATAAACAGCAATTAGAGAAATAAGTGGTATTTTTATTCCCTGGCACTCTCGCAGAGCTCCCCGACGCCTCCCATCCGCAGCTCCCACACGGGCACATGTTGCTGCCTGCTCCGGCGCTGCTGCCCAAGCGCTCTCCTCCGTCTGTTCCCTGGGAGCAGGGCGCTGCGGTGGTGGGCTGCCTTTCTCTCCCCCGGGTAGGAAGCGTTACTGCGTGAAAGCAGCAGGCTGTCCCGCTGTAATCAGTTTTAAAAGTCATAAATTGCTGAGAAAAGCCAGTTTTCCTGCACAACAGAAGGTTAGCGTGTTTAAAGAGAGCACTGGAACTGTTTTTATTAATCAGAACTGCTATCAAGAAAGCATTTTAATTAACATAATTATCCTGTTTGAGAGAAGCAGCCCGCACCTCACAGATACTTTTCAAACTAAAGATGCGGGCTGTCACAGTCAGTCATAATTAAGCAAAATGAGCTGGTTTTCCTTGCTGTACATCTCCTTCCTCCCATCCACACACTTCTCCTTTCCTATCACACTCTCTGCAAGGCAAGTGGAGACAGCATAGTGTCATGGGGGTGGCAGGGCACCCCATGTCCCCAACCCTGCGTCCCTGCCTCCAGCACGGACCAGTTGGGGTTAAGCTCTGTCCTAGCCAGCAGTGCCAACTCCGGGCACAGACCAAGCTGCAAACAGGCAACCTGGGAGATGGAAGTGGCTATAAAAAACCCACAAGATTTGTAGGACTTTGTTTCCAGCACGGTCTCACAGTCAACAGATAAAAGATTTATTCTCGTTGAAAAAGACAAAAAGAAAAAGCATAAAAAGCCTGGCTCCGGGCTGCCTGCCAATGGGGAGAGAAAGGAGCGAGGAAGGGGAATAAAAGCAGGCATGGGCAGGCAGCTGTGCGGGTCCGAGTTTCTCTGAGCATCCCAGAGCTGAGCCGGACCCCAGAGAGCCGCGAGCGGGCTAGGAGCTGCAGCCTCCATTGGCAGCCCTCCTCCTCCTCCTGCCTGCTGCTGCCTGTAGCACGAGGCAGCACCTTTTATGCTTCCTCCTGACATACTAACGGGCTCAGTAGCTCCCATGGCACATCCCTTTGCTCCCCGACACTGGTGTCCCCCCACGCCAATGGCAAGATGGGGCACACAGGCTACACAGAGCAATCAGGCGTCACCTCCAAATCCACCGTCGGCTGCTTTAACCAAGACGTCTTGTCCCACCAACGCGTCCTGGAGCAGGACACTGACCTAGGGCTGAAGGCAACACCTTCAGCATCCAGCCAAAGTCCCTTTAATGGCAGCACCATTCAGTATTTTAACAAGTATGGGTGTTCCACTATCTTGCTAACATCTCACCTTAATGTGCAGTATAATAGAGTGTTAACAATCAGTGTTTTTAATTAAAATCTCCTTTATTCATAAAGGATGGCTATGAGTTGGTGACTCTGCCCTGAAATTGTACAGTGCCACTGGAGATCCTCATGCCATGTCTTTAATGCAGACCCAACATCACAGCAGAAGGACCAAAGTCACCACACCAAGCACTCAGCGCCATGTCCCCATGGACTGCGGGGACGAGAGCACCCATCCTGCACATGGTGGCACCCAAAAATTTTCAAAAGAGGAATTTTTAAGGGTTTTTTTCTTTTTTTGGCATAATTTCCTTAAGAAAACAAGATTTGTGCAATCACATGCTCCACATGTTGTCTGTCTCCCCTAATTACTCTCCCAGCTCAGCAGTCAAATTCAACAGCGTGTGAGTGACAGCTGGAAATCTCAAAGATATTAAATTCCTGGAGGTTTCATGAAAATAGGCAGGCGGATAGAGAGCAGAGGCCTTCCTCAGCTCAGCTGAGCCAGGCTGCAGCAGGAGCCCGGGTGTTGCGAGGCTCCCGAGGATCCACATGGGAGAACAAAAAAGCATGAAAGCCCTGATGATGCAGGGAAAAGGCTGAATCAGAGGATGCATCTTGCTAGATATTGAAATCAGTCAATCTTCAGGTATTAGCCCCTGGAAAAGCAGCCTTCTGTAGTGCTGATCGGTGCATTAACAACCTGTTTCCAAATAGGAAATGCAATTTCCATGGGAAATTCAGGTTTTCTTGGTAGAAGAATTAAAATATTCAGAAAAAAAAATCAAACACGCTTTTCTACTTTGGTTCAACACAGGCCGACACATTTCAGGTGACTGAAAAAGACAACAAAGTTTGTCTCCGATTCAACTAAACCTTCAACCATGTCCCTGCTCCACATTTTCCACCTGCCCTCATCTGCCTGGGCTGGAGATGGACTCCACGTGCCCCACGAGCACACGAGGGACCACGGCCAAGCAGCAGGACACAACCCAAACATCCCCTTTTGCATCAGTGGGATGTTTCTTTTGAAATGCTGTATTTAAAAAAACTACTTTTGCTTTTACATTCCTCAGTTTTTCCCCAGAATGAAAAGGCCCTACCAACCCCATTCGTCTGGGAGCCACCATGGAAAGTCCAGAAGCATCTCCTGCAAGCAACCTCTGCTGGGCATGGGTCAGTCCCTGTGGCAGCCTGCTGCAGGCATCCCCAGAGAGAGGGCTCGAGCTGGGATGAGGACACGGAGCAAAAGGAGAGCATGGGGCCGAGACAACAGAGCAAAGCCTCAGGCTTACTGCTGTGAAGTGTTTTGTGTTGAGGGTTTTCTTTGCATGCAGGCTATGAAGCACCCACTTAGAGATGTCTCAAGACCTACTTGTAAGACCAAATAAAAATACCTCTCCTGGTTCTGGATCGAGAGAGCTGGGAAGGAGGTTTCCAAAATTGGGTTCTCTCCCTGCCTGTGCAGAGGATGGGGTTGTGACACCACGGAGAAGCTGTTTGTAGGTCTCCGTTCGCAGGCTACCAGATAGGCAGCCTCACCCTCCCTCATCCAGGGCATCTGCCTTCCCCGAGCTCCTAGTCCCTGGTATAAATAGGACTCCTTGCTGGAAGTGCTGGGGTTGGTGGCATTGCACGGCGTGGCACGGCAGCTCTCCCAGCCACATTCCCTCCCTCTGCTGACCCATTGCCGGCTGGGCAGCACCCATGGCCTTTGGGGAGCCTTCCCCATGCAGCCGGCCCGCACACTCCTCTCAGTGCAAGCCAAAGCTGTAGCAAGATGAAGTGATGCTCATAAACGCCTTAGAAGGAAAATGTTAATGAGCACTGAGTGGAGGGTGAGAAAAGCCCTTAATCACATTAGCTCCACTGCCAGAGCTGATGAACATCCCCAAGCCACAGAGCCCCGTCCAGCCACGTGCCACACGAGCAGCTGGGGAGAGCTGGACCCTGAGCCGCTGCCCCACCGCTCAGGGTGGGAAGGGAAAACATCGATCAAAGCCAAGCTGATCCCTTGCTTAACCTCAAATGAACATTTCCTGCTGACGGTGCCTATATCACATGGCTCTGGAATCACGGGTCCTACCAGGATGGGATGTTCTCTTGCTCTACCTGAGCAGCAGCGGGAGGCCATGCCAAGCACGTCTGCCCGCATCCCTGATGAGTTTATGCTTCAGTTGCATAAATAAGGCACGCGCCAGGTTTTTATACTGGGAACTCAGTTCTGAGCTTGTGTAACGCTCTGATTTTTTTTATGTGGCCAGGAAATTACGATATAAAAATATATGTATGAACAATTTTCCTCAGCTAAACAGCCACGAGTGGTGCCTTTTGTGCTGCCCTGCCTTTCGATCCCTGCGTACGCTTTGTGCACGCACATGTGTGCCGCTCTGCGACACATGGGGACATTTTTTACGGTGACAGCCTGCCGCTCCCCCTTGGGGGAAAATGTGGTTTAATTTTTAGTATAACCTTAAAAAGGAGACTAGCGAAGCATCTCTCCCATAAATTTTGTAAGTGACATTTACTTCTCGGTACATTATCGCTAGTGATGGACAAATCTCGAGTTTAGGGTTTTGGTTCAGAGGAACAGCCATCTTCTCCTGCCAGCTCCACCACGATGAGGCGGCTGTTGCTCAGGCTCAGCTCAGGCGCTGCCTGGAAGACCTCCAGTGGCTGAACTTTCTCTCTCCGAAACCACAGCCTAATGTGTGGCCCCTACGTGCCTTAGGGGGCTCTGGAGACTCCTTTTGGCCTCTGAAGACCCCATCTCTAAGGAAGCCCCCACCCACCCCCGCCCACAGGCCAGGTATCAGCAATAACACTGCAAAGCTTCCCACCCAGTCTCATCAGCTTGGCCCATAAAAGCATCCCTGGCAGGCTCAGATCCCTGCCCATCCTGGATGGGGTATAATGGAGTTTGCTTTAAGAGTGCAATAGATCTTCCTGGTCACCAAATCCAGCTCCCTGCTACCCATAAGCCTGCCAAGTTTCAATTTGAATACACATAAAAGATCTCAACAGCTGGGTGTTTAATTACGGGGACTAGAAATCAGGCTCCGCAGAGTCGTATCAGGTTATTCCAGCTCCCTTGAGTTGGCTTTGGAGTGTGCCAGGACCACCCACCCCGGGGAGGCTGGCATTTCCAGCTCTGTCCAAAAGCGTGGAGGCTCGAGGAACCACAAACCATGCCGAACCCCCAAAGGCAGAGCTTGGCAGACCCCAGGCAGGGACTTCACAGCACAGCCCTCTCCAAAACATGGGTGCAGGGGATTTGCATTGCCGGCTGCAAGGGCAAAAGTACTGTTATTTGTGCCTGGCCAGAGGAAAATGCAAGATGCCACTAAAATCCATGGCATCCACACAGATCCTACAAGAGACAGAGGGACAGGAGATGCCATGAACTTGCCTTGGAGCTGCTCTGCAAAGCCTGGCAGGGAATGGCTCAGCACCGTCTCCTGGTGCCCACAGAGACGGGATGGTGTCCCCTGCTCCTCCGAGCCATGGGGCAGGGCATGGCCAGCAGCCTGAGGCTCTGCAGGGCAGCGCTTCCCTGGCACTCCCTGCCCATCCACAGCCTCCACCGCCACCCTGATTTACTACCATGGGGCCAGACTAGACCCAAAGAAACACTTCCAGTACCTTGGCACTAATAAAAGATGAAGGAGCAGAAAACAGAGAACTGTTAACGGATAGTTAAGTCTGATGTAATTTGTGGCACAGTTATTTGCACCTAAGAAAAGGCAGGCGGCAAATTTGCCGGTGTCAGCCCTGCCACAGCAGGTCCTTGAGTGTTGCCCTGGCTGCTGGTACATGGGGATCTGCAGAGACATTTTATTTGCATCTCTAGGGAGCAGGTTCTTCAGAAACCGAACTCTGAGCCCTAAAAAGCCTGGGCACCTCCACAGCAATCACTGCAGATTATGGCAAAGCACTTCAAAATAGCTACAATTGGCTTTCCCCAAGCTCTGACAGCGGCTGGAGACTGGAAAAGCCTTTTCTTCAGGCAGACGAACACTTCCCTCTGCCAAGGTGGCTCAGCATCCCTGGAGCATCCCATGTGCTCCCAGGGATGCCTCGCTCTACCGTGCCCCAGGCAGTGCCCAGGCTCCCTCCCAGCCAAGGGGACGGGAAACGCTGAGCGGAGCCACCGGCAGCTGCCCCAGCCAGGCTCCGGCAGCAGGTCCTGCCCCATCCCGGCACCAGCAGCCACCAAGCCACTTCGGCCAGACCTGGGACTGATCCTCACTCTTCCACCTCAGACAAACCCAAGCCAAAGGCATCTCTCGGAGTCGTCCAACATCGCTGTTCTCTGCTGTCAGACTCCCAAGGAGCGCTGCCTGCCACCCTCTCAACGCGCGTTTTGGCAACCCAAGCTGTTATTTCCCAGGCTGTTGAATCATTTCTCGCACAGGCGTCACCACGCGTCTCCAACTCCCCACGTAATGTCTCAGCTGCTCCCCAGCTCCTCCCCAGCATCTCCACTCAACCGGGGGCACAAGCCAGTCTCTCTCATGTTTTGGCAAAAGATGTGCCTACAAAGCCTTGGCTGTAGCCCTGACTTTAAAAAAATAAGAGAATATGAATAGAATAAGGCAGCCTGGTGAAGTAGGCAGCCTCAGCAAGGCTGAGCAACACCAACTGCCAGCACCCATCACCACTGGCACCAGGGTGAGCAGTGGCACCCCTGGGAGCACTTTCCCCCCACAGCAGCAGATCGCTCTGAGCACATGGCCAAGCTGAGAGAGCAGTAATTTTTCCTCTGCATTGACCAAAGGCTGCATCATAAACCACAGGCCCCCGGGAGAGTCAAAATAGGGATGAACATCAGGTCAGACATGTCTCCCACTCACAGCCATGCACACATCTGCCTCTCCCAAGAGCTTGGAAACGCAGTCACAAGCACAGCCCCAAAAACTGCTCTAAAGCATGTGGATGAGGAAGGAGGAAAACCCCACGGTCAGCCCACCAGGCTGCAAGGTCTGAGGATGAGGCTCGGAGATGCTCAGGCTGAGCTTTCCATCCCCTCTTGCTCAGCTACCCATGAATGCCGGTGCCTGTTGGCCAGAGACCCCACGGGGCCGTCACGGGCACGTGTCAGAAGGAGACCCAGAGCACCCTTTTCCCCTCCCCAAAACACCATCTTTGTCTGAAAGCTAGCTTACTGCAGGTGTAAGGGAGCCCATGTCCTTATGAGTTAAGATTTAAAGTTTTAACAAAAGCAATTCATTGTTTTGTCTGGGCGAGCTGCTGGGAGCACCAGCAGCTCAAGTTTTGTTGATAAAAGCCCCTTTTCTCTAAAAACATGGGACCGGTTCTCTGCACGACAGCAAAACGTGGGCAACGCAGAGCCTCAGATCACAAAGTACAACTCTTTCCCTACATTTCTGCTGGGCTATGAGGAAAAAACCCACATCTGATGACGTCTGCAAAGAGAGTCATTGTGAAACCCTCAGAGACCAGTGGGCACAGCAGGTTTCCAGCCTCTTCCACCAGCTCGGAGCTCACTGAAGTGCACCATCAGCCACCATACAGGGCATCTACAAGGTGTTTTGCTTTGCTGTCTGTTATTTTGCATCCCAAAGCCAAGCATCTGCTCACTGCCTTGTTGTCAGCAGCCCCCCTGCAAGCTCCAGGAGAGCAGCCCCAGCAGACCTCTTCCAAGGTGCTCCCATCGACTAAGGGGGACAAAGCACTCAGGGAGCAGACAACGAACGCATGACTTTCCTGTCACGGATGGACTGCTGGGACTTGCTGGAAGGCGTCCAATTAGTTAACGAGCACTCCAGAGCTGAGTCTGGTGTGGAATCAGTAATTAATTGCCACAAGACAGAGGGAGTGAATATATTGGAGGAGCCCACGTCTGTCATAGGGATGGACCTAGGAAAAGAGGGTCTGCCCAGCCAAACCCATATTGAAATGGAGAGGAGCAGCTGGCAACAAGCAAGCAGGATGATCTCGATCCCCAAAAGATGCGCATCCCCTGTGCAACGCCAGGAGCAAACACCACAACTGACTCCTATCCCAAATGTGTCTTGTACCAGGAGCTGGCACAGCCTAGTGCCCCCAGCCCTGGAGCTGGTCCTCCGCATCGATACCAGCCCGTCGCAGGCTGCACGCATGCTGTGGGCACACAGCTGATGACAGCTTTGCTTCTGACAAGCAGCGCTGTAGTAATTAAGCAAACAGGACACATCAGCCTGGCCAGGCACCTCCCGCTTCCACCATCCACAAACACCGTGGTTTTGTCAGTCCTGGAATGATTTCTTCACGTCCATTTTCCTCATTAGTCTCCTGCTCTGGGTTCCTGAGCATCCTCTAGTGCAGAAGGACACGTCAGCTCCCAGGTCCAAGGCGGCTCAGAGGAGCCGGGCTGTTACCAGCAGCATCAGCCCTCCTGCATGCGAGCAACCACCTGCCAGGTTCTCCTGGTTGAAAGTCAACGGCTGAGCTCCGGGAAGGAGGAGAAGACCCCCTCCCAAGGCGTCCACTCCCAGCCCTCGTAGCTCCGGCTGCCTCTCCGGAGCGTGTCCCCACACGGCAGGAGATGCGGAGCAGCTCTGCATCCAGCCCCTGTGATAAATTAGCCAGAGATTCAGGCATTTCGTGCAGCTGCCTCATCCTCTGCCAGCATGACAATGTGATTAATTTTGGGTGCAGATGAAGCTCATTTATCAGAGGCACGTGACGGCCGCGCAGGCTGCAGGGGCGTGCGGGGAGCCCCGGGGCGCGGGGAAAAGTGGGAGTGGAGGCAAAAGGCAGGAGGCAGGGAGGGAGAGCGAGGAGCCAAGCCTGGGGCATCTCCCAGGAAGGCTGTTTGCCACGTTGGCTGGTGATTAAGCATGCTGGGGAAGAAGAGCCCCGCGTGGGAAGAGAGCTTTTATCTCTGCTAACACACATGGCGGCGTCTGGGGAGAGATGTGCAACGGGAGGGGTATAAGAGGATCAAGGAGAAGAAGCCATGAGCCAATTACCACGGTTCAAGAGAGGCAATTCTACCACTGCCGCCACTTCTCCCCTCACTGCCCCATCCTCCAGGCCGTTTTCCACTTTCTCCTTGTTTCTGGGGACAAGCAGGTCCTGTCCTGCATGTCCCCGCTTTGCAGCCAGAGACACTTGCTCCTCGCTGCCGGCCAGAGCTGCTCCTGGAGGAATTGCCTGGGAAGGCAGAGATGTATGTTCACTTCCCAATGTAACACGGCCCTGACACAGAAAAATCAGCCAGTCGGTTCATCCATCCCTTGACTGGAGTCTCTCCACGTGCTGGAGCAGCGCCCAACATGGCAATGCTGCTTGCATGACATGGAGCAGCTCTCCCGAGGGCCGAGGCAGCCCGACGTGCTGGTGCAGAGCAGCCTGCAAGTGTTTCAGCAGCGGCTGAGACAGCTCTTCTCTTAATTCCCACCGTGACATCGCATCCTGCACCGGCAGATGCCCCAGGTCAGAGTCTGTCCCGCCGGCAACATCAGCACTACTCCTCCCCGGCTCTCCAGGCTTTCCTGGCTGGTGATGCCTTTTGCTAGCAGACATCCCGTTCAGAGTGCCAGCCGGCATTAGGGACGAGATGCTGGCTTCGGGCTGCATGTGTCCTTCATGGGAATTGTTGGCTCAAGCAATTGCGCGTGCACGGTGGACATGATAACTGAGGCAGTGGGGGCTCCCAGAGCAGACACGATGGGAGAGGATGACACACGGCAGCCCATGTCTCCCATGTCTCCCACCAGCCCACCCATCCTGGCTGGGCAGGAAGGGCTCTTGGAGGTGAGTGGCACCAGGGAAGGGACCTGAGCTACACCCAGCTGACACTGCCAACGTCACGAGCAAAGCATCAACAGATCAGGAGTCTCTGCACAGTTTTGGAGTGAGAAATAGTTTTTGGTGTGAGCTGATGCCATGCCAGATGCCCTCCGGTGAGATGGATACACAAGGAGGGCATCAGGCCAGTCCCTTGGGCACCAGGCTTTACAGCCACCCGTGCCACCAGCAGCAGCCAGGGAGGGGACAAGGCAGGCGACACACAGCCAGCGTAGCAGCTTGCATCCCAACGGTCCCGCACGGACAACAGCCCGGGGAGCTGTCAGACAACACAGTTGGGAAACCAAGGGGATGGACTGGATGGAGGTGGGATGACCGGGGGACACAACACATGGTCAGCAACAGCAAGAAGCAAACAGCATTGGAGGAATTTGTTTGCCCTACGCTGTGGTCAGATACGCCCTGGGCAGTGGTGTCCCCATCCCGGAGCAGCTCTGTCCCAGAGCAAGGTCACGCTGGCAGCACCTGAAACCCTGAGACCACCATAACCCCCCTCCCTTTGACATTTTTAGGCTCCAACTAGTGAATCATTTTCTGCTAAAGAAAAGAAAAACCCTCGAGTTCAATGGGGCCATGCGAGCTGGGACAACGGTGACAAATCCTTGGGCACACAGCCGCTGTCAACGCCTTCGGTGGGACTCAATTATCAACCCAACAGGTAGTGTCAAACAGAGAAGCTGCTTTTTTGATAAATACGTATTTTTTTAAAGAACACATGTCAAGAGGGCAAAGGTGAAGACGACACGATACGCGGCAGCCCCGCTGCTTGCAAGACAGTCCTGCTAATTTATCCCAGCACAGAAGCAGGACCCTTTCTGCTGGGTTAAGTGCATGGTTAGAAAACCCGCGGGGACTATGGAAGTGTGAAAATGTCAAACACAGTGATGTAGGGACTGCTGGGGGAAAACAGCAACAGGGAATGGGGAAATTTTATGCTTTTTCCCAGGAGAAAGCAAACAGGGTGGCTGGTGGCAGAGCGGGTGGCCTGAGAGGAGCCCGTTGCTGGAAAGGTTACAGGTGACAACACTAGCTTGCAGCCAGGACTGCAAACTCTGACTTTCACATTTCTTCCAGGTCCTAAATGCTCCTCTAAGCCTGGCTCGTCTGCAAGGTCCCCAAGGAGGTTTTGCTCCACTCCCACCCATTGCTTCGCCTTCTCATCTTTCCAAAGGTCCCCCAAGACCCACCTCAGAGCTGCTGCGGCACCAGTGGCAGAGCCATCCTGGCTTTTATTGAAATCATCATGCCAATTACTCAATTGAAGTTTTCAGTTCCCATCCATCAAAGTTTACCCAGGAAGGACTGAAGATGCCCACACAGTTTCCCTTCACGGATTATGGAAAGGCAGCGATAAACATATCTCAGCCAATTTTCACATGGCAGGGAAATAATTGTACTACCACGCAGGCCTCTGTTCGTGCTGGGGTGAAGCACGGCAGGAGCTGACTCCTTGGCAGAGGTGCACTTGGGCTCTGACACCTGCCTGGGGAACAGTGATGGTGCCTGGCCCCAGTGCTCCTCCAGCCCCATGCGATGCTTTAGCACAGGCACACTCTCAGCGAGGAAAAAACGCTATTGCACTTACCAGAGCTGAAATCTTGCAAGGACCTGCTGGTGAGGCAAGGAACCTAGAGAGGAGGAGAGAGAGATGAAGTTCAGTGGGTTGGCTGTTGACAGCAGTGGGCATTTTAAGAGGGTGACAGGGGAGTGTTGGCATTGCACCAGCCCCGCGTGCGTGGGATGGGGCATGTTCCCCCGTGGCAGCACTGAGCCCAGCCCCACGGGGCACAAAACTGCTCCACGAACACCAGCCACCCCAAGCCACAGCCCTGCCCTGCAATAGAGTTTGACAGAGTCTTAGATGAGGTGCCTACACATCCTACTTAATTAGCACCAGTTAATGGCCTGGACATCACCAGCGTTGCTTGGATATGGACCCTCCTGGCTGCACTCTCAGCCACAGCATCCAGGCACATGCGTGCTACCTCTGGAGCTGGTCGGGGTGTCCCAGCACGCAACAGGCTCCCACAAAGCAGCCTAATGCTGCCGAGCCCTAAGAGCAAGAAAATGAACCTTCCTTGCCTGTGTCCCTCTCAGCCAGCACGCTCGGACAGGGAGGGAGATTACCTCTGCCTGCGTTGCATCAGGGCCATCTAAATTCACTTGGTCCTGCTCACCAGCCTCTCTGGGCGCTCGGCCAGTGCTGGCAGGGCTGCGAACCGCGGCACATGGTGGGAATGTGCCAAGGGTTTAAGGAGCCATTTGCCACTCCCGTCCCAGTATGAACACAGGGCTGCCCCATGACTGCTCCCCTCTCCCAGTGCCTCATCAGCTCCTGGATCATGCCATGCAAATCTATGCTAAGGAGTCACAACAACACACCTGGGAAACCATAAATATCTGTGAAAAATCTCTCCATAAATCCAAGGGAAGGGGAATTTACGGCGCTTTCTTTGGAGATTTCTCCAGGTGTTCCCTATTAAGCCATTGTGCTCGTTTGCATAAGTATTCCTCAGACAATAAAGTCTTCCCTGCCATCAGTTATCAGCTCTGCAAACAGGAGCAGCGCCAGGCATGGGGCGTGCAAACACCCAGCTGTAAAGATGAGGGACTGGCTCCTTACGTCACCAGCTCCTCCGGGGAATGCTTTAAATGACACAATCAGCAACAGGTTGTGTTCGTTTGGGACTGTGGCAGGTCCCTGGGCAGCAGCAATGTCCACGGCCCCTTCTGCACACAGGGGACTATGGTGGCTTCTTGGGGAGCGGGGGACAGGCTAGACCCAGAGGTCCATGTTGCCAAGGGACATCCTGCAGCTCAGGGACTGGTGCCCAGCATTGCCATGCTTCTTCAGAAAGAATAAATAAATTAAAATTGAAAAATCTGCCTTACTGCTAGACCCCATGTTCAGCAGATTTCATCCCAAGCAGCTCCTGCAAGGCTGCCCAGGTTAATTGCCAGGAGAGCATGTTGTATTTCAGCTATGACATTTCTTTGCGTGTTTTAATGTATCCTTATCATGACTTCCATGTACTTCTGTGCAGATGGGTGGGAGACAGAAGAAAATGAATAATACACTTCCTTCCAGCATGAAATTCTGAGGCTGTCCTCCGATGAGTGCAATTACTGTGTATATGACTCCTGTAATCTGGCTAATACTGTTAAGTATACTGGAGGTTAAGGGATTTTGGGCTGCAAGGTCCATTTCATCCATCCAGGCCCGGGCAAGGGAATATGAGCAGGAAAAAAAGTCTTGCAGAAGCCCCTGGACTGAGCAGGACCTGGCCTGCAGGTGACCATCCCACCACGTCCCCTTGCTGCTGAGGACCTGTTGCGTGTGGCTCTCAGCTCTGCACAGGGGGAACATGCAGGAGGGTGACCAGAGCTGCCGGGGCCAAAGCACCTGCAGCCACAGCCCTAGGGATCGCCCCTCGCCGGCGGCTCCCAAACCCAGTGTGCCACCATCCGGGATGCTCCTGACCCTATGCCAAGCACCTGGAGCACTGGAGCACTGGAGCGCCAAGCCCTCCCCAGTGTGGCGTGCCGGGGACACAGCGGCCACGGTGAAGGACTTAAGCGGTCACAGTGCTGCTGCTGAGAGTGCTCTCCAGGCACCAGGAGAAGAGCCATTATCTCCAAGCTGGAGAGTTAATAACCGCGTCAGAAAATTTCTGCTTTGGCCGAGGCAATGGCCTCTGTCTGCCTCGCAGGAAAGAAAGCCACAATGCCAGCATGCCTGTGTGGCCGGACTTCGCTGCCAGCCCCCAGCCCTGCTGCACCCCAGCTCCCTGGCAGGGACTTGCCCTGGGGGTGCAAGCTGAGCTGGCGGGGGGGGGACATCCTGTCCTGGTGCCTAGAAGCAGGGTAGCAAACCATTGTTTTGCAGCCCTCATGCCCAAGGAAACCTCAAAAATAACCCTCCTAGGGAGTCAGCATCCTTCCCCAATTCAGAGCGGGCACAGCCCGAGCCTGGGCATCGCTCCTGCCCAGAGGAGAAGGCACAGCGAGCGAGCTCCAGCTCCTCCAAGCTGATGTAATATAAAGCAGAGCAGATACAGGGTTGTTCTGCGAGCATAGATGAGCGAAGCAGAGCAAGGAGATGGCTTTAAGTAGTAAAAGCTGCCCTTATGTTATGAGCTCAGACACAGCCTTATATATCCCCAAGCAACAGAGGAGCCATCTCCACTTTGATCCGGGTTTGATTTAAAATGGAGCATCTCCCTCAGCATCACCAGTGGGAGAGCAGCAAAGTAACCTCGTTTTCCTCTGCTTTGTCCCTTTTGCCACCCACCGTGTGCCAGAGGTCCCAGGGCCACGCGCCAGAGCTGCAAACACCAGCTCCCTGCGCTCCGGGGGCTCATGGCCACGATGTGCTGGGGCAGCCCCTGGCTCCGGCCGCGTTCCCCTCCCCATGCACCCCTGGCACCGGTGGTGCCCGCCTGCCCTGCCCCGCACTGCGCGGTCCAGCCGTGGCAGGTGGGGACGCTCGGGCTGGTGCTCCCTCCCCACGCTGGGGTGCGGATGAGCCAGCACAGACCCAGGGAAATGAGAACCTGCCGGGGCGTAATGCCAATTCACCGCCCATTAACTCCCTGCAAATCCTCTGCTCCCCGGCCTTATCTTCCTCTGCCACATCTCCTCACTCCCCCTCCTCCTCTTCCCAGGCTAATGGGCTTTTGGATGTGGAGACAGCTGTATAGGTACCCTTGTCTGTGCTTGGGAGCCTTTAAATGGTGGTGCGGTGGTGTCTGCAGGGAGGTTTGATGGAAGATATCCCTGGCACCCCTCAGACACCCTCTCGGCACCCATGGGCGATGGGGCTGCCCCACACAGCAGACCTCGTTGCCAAACGCTCGCTTGCTCTTGCGGATTGGATGTCAAACTCCAAACATTAACTTTTATGGCGTAATATATCCAGCACCAACCCACGTTGTCAGGAGATACCCCAAAGCTATCAACACATCTGGATGCGAATGATTGTTTAAACACCCCGCACGGTCCTGTGCGTACAGGATAGATTTACTGTCACTTCTTGTAAAATTAGGAGGGATAAAATCAAACAGCCGAGGAGCAATGTCTGCTGGGCAGTGAGGGAGCAACCACCAGCGCGGCTCAAGGGCTTTGGCTAAAAAAGGGAGCTCCGGAATAAACACCAGCGAAGCTCACCATGAGGCATCTTTGCTTACAGCTCCTGCCTGAATTGCGAATTTGACCTGCGAGCCCTCCTGACCCATGGCAGCCCAGCAGAGTGCTGGCTGGGTTTTGAATCAGCACTTTCTGAAATCAGCCAGATTTCAGTGGACCTTCGCTGCAGTGCAGGCAGGGCAGGCAGGGCAGCAGGGGCAGGCAGCTCCTATGCCCATGGGTGCTGCCCAGCGTGGGCAGACGAGCTGCCCGGGGGGGGTTCAGTAAAGGTCCTCAGATCAACAACGGATGACAACCACTGACAGTCAAGCACAGGGTGAGCCCTGCCTCTCATCCCGCGCTGCTCTCCCAGCTGAAGCGGCTCTCGCTGCACTGCTGGCCATGTAGGAATTCAGCAGCCGTCCGTGCTGCAGAGGCAACAGCAACCCTGGAACTGCCCCAGAAACAGCTCCTGCTCATTCAATGCCCCCTCGTTCCTCTAGCGAGACCCAAGTTGGCTGCTCCCCACCTTGTTCCCCCAGGAATTAAGGCCATGGGCTTGCAGCCCTGGCTTTTCAGAGGAGAAAGTTCACCTCTTCAGCAGAAAGCACATATTTTACATGACAAATTGAGCTCAGCCCAAACCTCAGTTTTCCATCAGAAATTGTTTGCCCAGGAAATTTGTGTCCAGCCCTTTCCATCAAGCAGTGCAGCTTCCTGCATGAGGAAGGGTTTTGGAATAGCAGAGCATTCCTCAAGACAGCAGATAAATGTCGTATCAGAGTTAGTGGCTGGAGGCTGAATCTAGACAAGCTCAGACTAAAAATAAGGCACAACTGTTGGACAGTCACAAGTACTATTGCAGCCGCTAAGTTAGGAGCAAGAAGAATACTCTGTCTTCAGCTATCTCGAGGGGAAGAGAAGCTGTTCCTCCAAAAGAGGTTCTATATGGTTGCTCATAAGCAATGTCCAAGAGTTACAAGTGTCCCCATAGGAGCCTGGGGACACCAGCAGTGGAGGGGCTGGTTTCCACTAGCGCTGCGGAGGGGGACACAGAGCTGGGACAGGGTGCTCAGGGATGGCACGGCCACCGTGGTCTCAGCTATGGCACCGACCTTTGCCACCAGCCTTTGCTCCAGCTCAGCAGGTCACATCCATCTCCGGCAGCACTGAGGCTTGTGGGATGGGAGAGGAAAAGCGTTCCCAAGCCCACCTAACCGGCCTACGAGAGCTCATAGCACTGTAGCATCGGCCCCAGCTCGGTAACCATAACCTCTGCAGCATCTCCCAGCCCTCCTCAAACTCCCTTTAACTGCAGCTCCCACGTTTTATCTTTCAAAACCACAACAGGCAGGGTTAAAAAAC
The DNA here is from genome assembly GCA_020745775.1 of Theristicus caerulescens. Classification (NCBI taxonomy): domain Eukaryota; kingdom Metazoa; phylum Chordata; class Aves; order Pelecaniformes; family Threskiornithidae; genus Theristicus; species Theristicus caerulescens. The sequence goes on along the minus strand of CM036566.1, from coordinate 28,554,297 downwards.
AACATGACAAACAATCCAAGGAAAAGAATACAACAGCCCTTGAAACCGCATCCTACATTTGAAAGGGAGGGATGGAGGTAAGGCAAGAAAGCCAGTGTAAAGCCTCATTACCATCAGAAATCCTCTCTCCCTGCCCTTACCTCCCTGCTCATTTCCATATCACAGGGGACACAATACCTTTCTTCTCTTGAAAAACGTCCCATTTTTGCAGAGACTGACTGTCCCCACTCCCAGCACCGGCTTACGGAGCTGGGGAACAAAAGCTGGGCTCACCCCTGCCCTGGCAGGCGGTGCTGGGGTGTGAGTCTCCAGGCCCTTATCGCCCTCTCCGAAGCAGTTTTTATCGTTATTATTATTAGTCTACTTTATCTTTTTTTTTCCCTTAGCTTCAAGATCCTTTAGTCAGTCAAATTATACTCAGAGTAGCAGAAGCGGCAGAAAATAAAGCATTATAAGGGGTTCAGGAAGTTATTTTCATCTCAAGGAGTGTGGAAGAAAAGTTGACAAGTCTTTATTCTGCTCTTACAGGATAATCTGTAGGTTCCCAGCTGATATGGGGGGAAAAATTAAAAGCATCAGAAGAAATTACAGGAAGAAGTAAAACCCAGGACTCTGAATAAATTGAAGTAATGTGCACCTTGGCTGACAGCTGAAGGCACCGGAGGGTGAAACATCAGCGTGGGGAAGGAAAGGGGCATCCGCGGGGTCTGGGAAGGGCTGGGCAGAGGGTGCTGGGTGCAGGGCAGGAGGGTCACTCAGCCCCCCCTAGCTGGTCTTTTCTCCTGCTAAGTGGACCCTTCACATCTTTCCAGTCCAAACCATCAGTGACACAGCAGGTGGAGGAGGGAGGGAAAGCAAAGCAGCTCAGTCATTGAGCAGCGTCTCCCCTACTGCCCCGGGTCGCTGGATTCGTCCTGCTCCTGTCTGGCGGCTCTGATAAAAGCTACAAGAATCAAGTCAGGCACGGCAAAATTTTTCTGCAAAGACTTCAGGCTCTCGCATTTACATGCGCAGTGCGGTGCCCCGGGAGCTCCCAGCAGCCGAACGCGGGGCCGGGAGCGGAGCCAGGGTGCCGAGGAGGGGGCCAGGACCACAGGGCACTGTGCTGAGGGGAGAGAAGAGGAGGAACCATCGACTTCTCTCCACACCACCAGCCCACAGGGATTAGAGATGGATGCACTCAGCGCTGGATGGTAAAGGGATGCGGAGCCCGGCCGCAAGGCAGTGGGGTCTTGAGCAATGCAAAAAAGTGCACAAAGGCATTTGTGGGGCAAGAAAGCATTTCTCCCAACAGCACTGCCAAGGGCAGGGGAACGGGGTCCCCCCCTTCCCGGCCAGGGCGCGGGGGTCCGAGGCAGCCCCCTCCCAACGAGGCAGGGCGGCTGGCCCTGTGCCTCTCCGGCTGTTTGGTGGCTGAGCTGCGCGGTGCCGAGGCGGTGCTGTCACTGGTGATTGATGGCACGGTTCAGGAGGAAATAAATTCCCAGGCTTTCGCAGGAGGTGAACTGGGGGGTGTATCCATCTTAAAGATACTTAATGAATGTGCCACAGCCTGCGGAGTGGCAGCAGATACATCTCTGCAGCCAGCACTCCCCACGCTGTTCCTTGCGAGGTTCAGGCACAATTTAACAGCTTCTTATTGATTTTATTTATGTTCCCCAGGCCCTGGCAGTGTCTATATTGCCCCAGTCCAACGAGAGCCCCATAGTCACAGCAGGGACCCGCACTTGCTTTTCCCTTCCTGCTCCTCATCCCTCGCCCACTCTGGAAGGGGCAATGGGAAATCACCTGCCCCAGGGCAACTCTGGGGACAAAAGCTGGTGTTTGGCCAGAAAAGATGCGGTTTTGGGCTCCTTGAAACATATCAAGGTTCATGTGGGCTTCAGCTCAGCTCTTCAGGCCAAGAAGGAGCATGAGGCAGGATTACTAGAGCAATGGTGAGCATCGGCACAGCACTGGGGCAAACACTGGTGCGACGCATGCTGCCCCAGCACTGGGCTGTGGGTTGCACCTTTGGAATTCAAAGCGAAATAAAATAAGGACCTTACAAAAGACACACTTGCAAGACAGACTTTGGAAAGTCTTAACTTTTATATAGCATAGCAGATCTTAATTTTCAAGGCAAGAAAAATGGCAATCAGCAGTTCTGGTGCGTGGATTGGCTTTGTTTTTCCCTCTTTCCCTTAGGGGGGAAGAAAAAAAGAAAGAAAAGCAGCAAAGAACAGCAGAGACCCAGCTGACCTTTCTGGCTAAGAGACCTTGTCTGAATCACTGGATGGTAACAATGAATGAAATGCCAGTGCCCTGCCTTATAAATACCAGCTTCCTCTTGGGGTGAAATGCCAGCTTTCGAATGTGGAAATGCCGCAAAGAAAATGTCACCCTCCCCAAGGTGTGAAATGCCAGCCTGCTGCAAGCGCCCAGGCTCACCCACGAGGAGACGGGCAGCCTAATGCCTGCTGCTGGGTCCCCAACCTCCTCCTGCTGGGGGTCTTCTCCAAAGCTCACCGAAGGCAACGGCGTGAAGGGGACAGGTCTTGGATGTGGGACAGCCAGAGCACCAGTCCTCCAGCGTTATCTTTAGCATCACAGCAGCAAGTGGCTCAGAAAAGCTGCCTTTGGGATTTGGGGGTTTTTTCTTCCCTTTTCCAGTGGCTATGAGATTTGTCGGTGCGGCCAGTAAACCAAACAAATCACATTTAAAGATTGGTTCGGATCAAGCCAAAACGGTTATTTCCAGTTTTCCCAGCTAAATGGAAAAACAATTGAGCATAAGAAGATTTTGCCATCTAAAGAGTTTATCACAACCTGAACTCCTAGTTCTCAGCGAGCACTGTTGTTGCTGGGTTTAATCCTATTTATTAAACACGGGAAATCATCCAACATACTGTCCTTGTGTGAAGAAATGCTTCCCGTGAAGCTGGTGATATTTGCAACATCTCCCCTACCCTTCCTGGGGCCAAGCTGGATAAAAGTTTGGCTTAATCCAAAGCCAAGTTTTTCAGCGGCTCATCCTTCCTTTTCTGCCCACTCAGCATCCTCCTGCCCCAGCTCTCCCGGTACCAAAGCCCTGACACCAAACCCACGCCAGGTCAGGGCAGCGGCACCCCCACGACCATCACTGGGAGCTGTAGGGCTGCGTAAATGTAACCAAACCTTTCTACCTGATAAAATTATGTTGGGAAATGAATGAAGTTGCTTTTTGTCATGTGGGAATTGGAGCTGTTCTCTTTCCCCACACCCACACCTTTTTTTTCCCCCCGTAAATGTGTGAAATAATTTTACCACCCTTTTTTTTCTTTCAGTTACTCCTCCTCCCCTCAGATCTCGCCCGTCCTGGCATTTGAAAATAGCTCATGAAAAGGAGGAGGAAGGGGGAGGGAATAAAAGGAAATGTGTGGGGATGCAAGATGGAAGGGGAGAAAAGGGAAAAATACAAGAAGAGTAAAAATACATGTTTTTCAAAGCAGATCAAGAATGGCCGATTGCTTCGACTCCATCACCCATTCCAGGAAAGGTCTACTAATTTGGTGAGTTTTGGAAGGCTCTTTGCATGCTGTCATTTGTTAGGCAACACCTAGGAAGAAAGTGGCACAGGCATGCCTGCCTACACCTGCCTGTACCCTCCTGTGCAGGCAGCCGTCTCCAGCCAGGCACTGGGCCACAGCAAGGCAACGCGACCTTCCAGGGAACCCAGATATCACTTATGATCAGAGCTGGTCGAGAACCCTCTGACTAAATGGGTTTTCTCCTTGTGCAATGCTTATGGCTGGATTTGAAATGATTGGAAAAAAACACATCGGCTTTGATATCCTTCTGGCGCAGCAAAGGCACGGCCGCATCCCCAGGCTGCAGCTCTGCCTGGCAGCCGCCGGGACCCGCGAGACCCTACCAGCACAGCAAAGGGAAGGGTCTCAGTTGCCTCTGGTGCTCAGCTCTGTCTCAGAGGGGGCTGGGGTTTGAAGGGCTTCTTTCACCAGTCAGCACCAGGCTGGTAACCAGGCTGCTCCTGGCTTGCCAGCAAATGCAAGCCATTAGTGCTGGAGGCAGCTCCAGGGTGGTGGTTTCGTGCCCGACCCCTCTCCCTGCCTCACGAGTGGGAGGAGATCTCCGCAGAAAGTAGTTTTAATGCATCAGCTTCCATGTGCATTGCGTCCAGGGCTTTCCCCCAAGCGCTTCTCTGTAATGGATTTAATCACCCCGAGTGATGCTGCCCTCCCAGAGGTCCCTGGGGAATTGGACTCCCGGTTCCTCCCCAGCTTTCCTGCCAGGGAAACACAGCCAGGGGGGCTGGCAGCCCTGGCAGCATTGCACCCCTAATGCCCTAATGCAGTATGGCTCATCTGCAAACTCCCCCTCGGCCTCAGCAGCGGCGGGGCTGCTAGCACAGGAGGAGGGATGCTCACCGTCAGGGGAGGCAGCCGGGTCAGTCTTCCCCTCCTGCATCCTGGGCAAGGGGGTGCAGACACACCCCCTCTCCCCAGTACTCGCACTCACCAGCCAGATTTAAGGCCTTTGGCTGCAAGGCTGTGTGCCTGTGCCCCAGCTCTTTGCCATTTTCTGAAGTCTCTCCTGTCATTCCTGTTTGTGTTGGAAATCACCTGGGCATCCCTTGTCTCCTTTTGATATCTCCCCTCTCCCTGCACAGCACCTTCCACCTCCTTCCCACTCCTGTCCTTTGGGCAGCAGCTCTGGGGCCGAAGGGATGCTTTCCAGCTCCTTTCTTTAAAAAACCCCAACAACCTAATTCATTCCAAAGCAACCACTTCATGTCTGACATGGAAGGGACCTGGGGATTTATGTTAGCAGTGACACAGAGGGGAATCCACAGCTGGAGCGGCAGCGGGAGGTCTGGCAGCAGCAGGCGTTGCCAGCACGGCTGCTGTCGGAGCCCCAGGGAGCGATCCCCTGAGGAGCACATCTCCACGGGGATGCGTGGATTCAGTGCCAAGTCCAAAGGATGCTTCCCACCCCGATCAGGAGCACGGCAAGCGCTCCTCGCCTTGAAAGCAGCAGGAGTCAAGAGGGGAACTACGTCTCATCCTGTGCCACACCAGCACCTGAAAGCGCTGGGAAAGCCGGGCTGGGCTGAGCCTCACCGCAGCGGCAGAGCTGGGGAGAGTCTGGCTGCTCTGGGTCGGGTTCAGGCCAAACAAGAGCTTCCCCATGCCCCCCGAGAAGTGAAAGCAGGCGGGCCCTGCCACCGCATGCAGCTCCCTTGGGAGCTTGGGAGGGGTCAGTCGACCAAGCCCGACAGACAGCGATGCCCCAGCCCAACATGCAGCAAAGGGCGCCTGCAGGAGCCAAGCAGGACCATCTTAAGATCTCACTGGGATATCAAACATTTCTCTGGCTGAAAACCCAAGTCCAGCCATCCACTTCTTTCCTTGGGAGATGCCACCCTGCAATGCTCCCTCTTCCCACCCTCCCACAGGGACACTCACTTTTTCCAGCTGAGCTGAGGAACAAACAAGTCATCACCCACTCCAAGTAGGTGGGTTGGCAACAGCCAAGGAAAAGATGCTTTATGTTTGGCGACAGTCCATGGAGCTAACTCAGCAAAGCCAGATGATAGGCAGCGAAGCACCCTTTCCAATAATAGCACTGCGCAGCATGCAGATCACTCTTGCTCAAGAGATCTCCGAGGGCTTAGTGCGAACTTCATAATACCCCTGTTTCCAGCACACAGGAATGCTGCTTGCAAAGCTAATCATTTTCTAGTGCGTCTTCATTAGTCTTTAAACGCTCTGCTTCTGGCCTCCTGTGTCTCCACAGCTGCTGGAGGCCCCGGGCCAGATCCTGCTCTCATGCACAGCGGTGTAAATGTGTTTATCCACAGCTGAAAGAATGTTGTGTTGCTGGATGTTACACCAGTGTCCGAGCGCGATCTTGGATGCTCACCGGCTCATCGCTCCTTTTGCCTCCAAGGTGACAATGAGCCTGCAAGACCCGCAGCCCACCTCGCCGATGTAACCTGGGTCCGACACAGTTCCTTTTCCACAAACCCACTTTTTAACTTCAGCAACCTGCAGAGGTCTGTAGCTCTCGAGGTCTGCAGAAATCCCTTCTCTCCTGAGCTCACATGAGACATTTCAACTACCAAGCCTCGAAATAAGATGCTGCACCTTTCCCCCGTACCTCCCTTCACACCACAGACCAAGAGGCAAACGCTCTGAAATACGTCTTAATCCTCACTCACTGAAGGGTCTCTTTCCAGAGAAGCAAAATTATTTCATTATAGGAAAAGTCCAAGCAGGGACCACGCTGAAAGCCCTTCCCAAGCCATGTGCAAATAACCACACGTTAACAGCCAGCAAAGCCCTCTTGTTGGCAGGCAGCAGAGCAGGGCAGAGCAATGCAGGCTTCAACTGCCCAAGGCATGGCCAGCACCGGGCTCTCCATGTGCCTGGAGCCCCCCATCCTCCTCTCTGCTCCCCAGCATCTGCTAGTGGGGTCCCTTTACATTTTAGCCCGCTCTGGGGCCGTTTGCAGGGGCAGCTCTTCCCCAGCCCAGCCCTGGGAGCCCACACTCCTCTGCACCCATGTGGGAGCATCAAAAACTGCCCCAGGTTTCAACACAGAGTCCTGCAAGTGTTTTAGCTTGGCTGAACTGGCTTTTTCCCAGGAAAGCAAGTTTTGATGGACATTTTCCAGCCAGCTGGAAAGGAGCACAGTGCCTGGCATAACACTGCTCGGGTGTTCCCTGGGGGTCTGGACCAGACCTGGCACAAGTGTAAACCAGCATCTACCCTGTCTGGGAGGTGACTGGCTGCAAAGCTGGCAGTTCAGCCTTACAAAGCCGTGCCGAGGAAGACGTGGGGTTTCCATACTCCGTAGCTCCCAGCACAGGAACAGCCCTGCTGCGTCTCTCATTTGGGATGTAATGCAGCAGGGAGGCGCGATGGCCCCGGGCGAGCCCAGCTCTCCCACTGCCACGGGGGTTGGATGCAGGGATGATTAGAGGGATTAAAAACCAGCTCAGCAGCTGGCGGCAGGAGGGATGTGCTGGCAGGGGCCAGGCTCGCCAGCCTGTGGGATGCCACGGGGGGATCTTGAAAGGGAAGGAAGATCTGAGCGGGCACGTTGCCGCCCGGCTCCCTCTCTAACGAGGGACAGGAGCAACCTGCAGTTAGCAAAGAGCTCCCAGATGAAAGCAGCTCCATCCCCTGGATCTTGTTATTATTTCACAGATGCTTCTCGCATACCTTTTCTTTATTGTTATTTTTCTAAGGTCTCTCTTTGCTCTAGATAAACGGTGCCTCTGTGGCTGCAGGCAGTGGTGGCAGGGAAGGCAAGGCAGCTCCTGGGGGCTGCAGCCCCGGCTGCCCGTGGCCCCAGCAGGGCCAGATGCTGCCTGAACACATGCACTCCACCTCTGGGGATGCTCAAATGTACCAAGCAGCAGGGTCTGGCAGCAAATACCCTGCACGGGACCACCTCCCCAGCCCCTTCTGCTCCTCACCGGCAGGACAGGCTTCACAATGGATGGCTTCTCTGGGAATTGCTAAGAAATCCCAGCATGAAAAGCATCAGCGAAGAGCAAACTGTCATGACCCAGCGTTTACCTCTGCCTCCGGGCACGATTGCCATAAGACAATTTGAAATCCAGGCTGAGGAGATCTTGCCCAGCCTGCCCCAAATCTGGCAGGGAAAAAAAAAAAATCCTCCCTCCTTGAAAAGCTAAAGCTGCTAAATGGCAGCCAGCCATGGCTCTTTTTTTCTTTGCAAAGCAGCCCTGACTGGGATGGCCTCAGCCGGGGTTGCAGGGAAAAGGGACTGTACAGGGATGGGTTGACCTCCTGCTGTGAACCAGGGCACCCATCTCAGCCCTTGGCCTCTCCCATACCCCAAGCGAGCTTTTATGGGGTTAGCACAACAGCAGGGTGACAAGGGAAGGCAGCAAAGGGGAAAGGGAAAGGATTAAAAATAGATTCCAGTTTTGTTTCAACTATTGTAAAATAAAAGGTCCTGCAGCAACCATCACTGAACCAAAAAGCACGCCTGCGTCTCGGGCCACAAGGCAGCTGAACAGCAGATGTATTTTTCATTAAAAGACTCGTTAATATTGCAGGTTCCTGCTGCAGACCTGCTTTCCTGGCTCTGGCTGATTGCTGGAGAGCCACTTGTCCCCCCTCCCTTGCCTGGCAGAGAGGGGCTTCACTTCCCCAGCCCTGAGCATCCCCTTCAGCACACTGTGTCCCTGCCTTGGTGTCCACAGGAGCATCTCCGTCCGCCATCAGCATCCCCCCGCATGCTCTCAGCACTGCTATTGGCGGGTAGCAAGAAAGCCCCAAGTCCAGCACAGTCGTTCCAGATGGGGCGAGCGATATCGTGCCATCAACCTGGCAACCAATGGTAAATAAGAAACAAATTATCTGACATTTAAAAAAAATAGAAAGGTGAGAGCGATCCCAACTTCACAAGCCCAACGGCTGGTGGTAAAGGGAACTAATTTCCCCCTAATGAGAGACGGCTACACTTCGTTAAGTCAAACTTTCTCATTAATCATCTTTGCATTGCCTCTGTCTGCCTCATCGTTGTCAGGCCATGATAATATATGAAGAACATTCATTTATCCCCCAACTTCCCACTCAGTGAAGATATACAGTGCTGTGGAAATGGATTCACCCCGACACCCGACTCCCAGCACAATAAGGCTAATTTCGACATGCGGTTGAGCCAAACTCTTCTTTCTCCTCTCTCCTCCTTTTATTTTATTTTAAAGCCAGCAGGTGCTGGGCTTGGCAATTAGAAACAACAGGCAGCTGCAGGCAGAACACCGCCGGTTCGGGTGAAGGCTTCTCCCCTCCTGCCTGCTCCTCTGCCTGCGATGGCCGTCCAGAGCCGCTCCCCTTGGGTACCTACCCTGGGTGCTGGCACCTGGGGGGGCTGCATCAGAGCACCAGTCCCGCCGGTGCCTGCTCACAGCATTTTGGGGCTCCGAAAAGCGGCACAGGAGCCACCAACATGTGGGGGCATCTCAGCGGCAGGGTCTCGACACAGGCGATAGCCTCTCTCAGTGCCCCCCATATTGGCTTTGCCATCCTTCATGTTTCCCAAACACGCTGTATTTTATTGAAATCGTATGCAATACGCTGCCTCTGCCTCCCACACAGCTGTTGATTCTGCAGCAGGGCTCTGTTTGTTCGAGATTTGCTCTTGCAAGGAGGGGAGGAGGGAGTGGCAGGCAGCTCTGCAAGGGGTTACGCGGCCAGATCCTGTCATTTTTAAAAAATTAAAGGAATTGGAATTAATTAATTCTTAATTAATTAACAGGGACTTCAACGTTGAGAGATGCAGAACGCAGAGGAGAAGAAAAAAAGGCAAAAATCCCTGGTTGTTGAACATGTTTCTTCTGGTAGAAAAGCTTTTCAGGAGATTAAAAAATATCACGTTCAGATGATTTTGGAAGAAGGCAGTGAGAAGCAGGCAGTGGTGGCTGGAGCCCGGCAGGGCAGCCAAGCGGTGCCACCCCCCCGTGGGTGCTGTGGCGGTGCAGCCTCCAGCCTGCTCGCGCTTGGTCCTCCAGCCCAGCCTGTCCCTCACGGGAGGGACATTGCCTGCGATCAAAGGAGCAGCACTGGAGCGAGCCGCCCGCAAAAGTCCCCAGGGCTTGCCAGCTTGCTGGGAAAGGAAATATCAAACCTGTCTGGAAATCAAACAGCAGAATCGGAACAGAGGGAAGACAAGAAAGAAACGACAGGAAAAGGAAACCTAAGCTGACACCGTTTGTAATTGAAAAAATCCAAGATGGAGAATCGTCACCCCCGGTGCGGGTCGCTCGGGGGACAACACACTTTCTCATCACCCCTTGAGGCTGCAGCAGCGTGCGATTGAAATCCAAAGCGACTCTGACCCCCAGCAGCTTCCCCAGCCACCACTGGCTGTTGGAGGGGGCCCGAGACGACGATGGCCACCGCTCTCCGGCTGCAGGTTTCTGGCGACAAGCTCCAAGGTGTGCAGATGCAGCGTGCATAGTTAAAAAGCCTGTTTGCTGGGGACATGAAGGACATCGAGCTCCTGCAGAGAGGAGCGGTGCAGGCAGCCCCTGGGCTTTCCCACTGGCAGCAGTAGCAAGGTGAACAACTCCTTGCGTAAAAAGACCCCCACTGCTGGAAGAAATCTTCCTCACAAGTACCAAAAAAGCCCCGATGGAGCCCAAACCTCATGTTTCAGCCTTATGACGCTGTCCCCTCTGGCCCTCTGGAGCCCCAGTGTGCTTCGCCACCCGGCTGGTGGTGACAAGCAAAGACCAAGGAAACCTCGCAGTTAGCCCAGAGCAGCCACCAACTATGCATGGATGAAAAACAGACCAAAAAAACCTGAGGATGCAGATTTCATGGCTCGCTAATACCTCATTTGAAAGCATTACATTGTCCTGAACATTAATGGAAGCCATGTAAAAAAAACAAAACAAAACAAAACAGGTGTTAAAATTGGAAACAGGATGCGGTTTCTTTGCTCATCGTCGCAGTGATCTCTTGCTGATCTCCAAGTTGAAGCTGTACTTTAAAAACATTCACATGTACACGTCAGGCGCTGTGGAAGCAGGACCTCCAGCAGTTCGCACTTCCATCGATGAAAAATCCATATAGGAATCGGGAATCACAGGCAGCAGAAAGCACTTGCACTCTGGCTGGAAAGGCCAAGGCAGGCAGAAACAGAAAGTGAGGAAGGAAGGGACTGGGCACAGGATGGATGCTCGCATCCCCGGAGGCTCCCCTGCCCCAGTCTGACCAGTTTGGGGCAGGGTCCTCCACTGCAGAGCAATGTGGCATCCCTGGAGCACACGGGGCATGAAGAGGGACCTACTAAAGGCTTCCCAAGCCCACAAAGGAAAAAGATGGGAGCTTTTACATATGACATGGGATTTTCCACCCCGAGCCACCAGTGACACGCACCCAGAGGGTTCACTGCTGGGCTGGAGCCGAGCGCAAGGAGCTGGCTGCAAGGGAGGGGTTCGCAGCCGTTGTCCCCAAGCCATCACCGCGTGCCCACAGCCGCGGCGTGGGCGAGGATGGAGGACGCACTGCAGGCACCAGTGGGAGCTGGCGCCTCGTCCTCCCTACCCAGCTCCGTCCCAGGCAAGACAGTGGAATTAAGTGCAAGTTATAATTAAGACTGGATGTTTGAAGAGAAACATAATCTCCATTCCGTGGGATTCGCCGGCACAACAGTAATTAACGTCTCATTAACATTCGCCTAATTAAGCAGTTTATGAAAGTGGGTAGATTTGCATACTGCTCCACTTCAGCTTCAGTGCATCCAGCTATATCCAAGCACCAGAGTTAACCCTTCCAGGACACTTCCAACCCTGCGCAAGACTTCCCAGCCTCTCCCCACGAGGCCACGAGCTGCCGCAGCTGTGCATCTCACTGCACGGTGCTACCCAAACCCGGGTAAAACATCTCCTCTCCATCGCCTCTTTTCCAGACAAACCCATCCAAAGCCCTTCAAACATTGGTCATCTATTTTTATAGCACTCAGCTGGTTGCAGTGCTTTCCCCCCGTTTCTCAACATGTTCATCAGAGAAGCAAAAAAGACTTGTAAGAGTTTCTGAAGACGGGGAGAAATGTCTCCTAAGATATTTCATACCATACCCATTTCCAAATGTTCTTTAATGTTTAAAAATGACTTCAAGATTAAAGAGACGCTCCAAATTCCAAACACCAGCTTAAAAGCAGGATGCAACAAGATGTTTCAGCAGCTTCCAAAAAAGTTTTGACATAGGGACTATGTCCCCTCTCTTTTAGAGTCTTCCCCTCGTGAGCAGGAAAGGAAAATCAGCAAGAGCAGTGACAACTCCCAGGCCCCCAGCTGATGTCCCATCCCTCTTGGGGACAGCAGGGACCAGGACCATCTTTCCTGGGCGGTTCCTGGAGCAGTGAGGGATGAATAACACAGCCCATCAGATAAGACGCATCCCACATGCAGCCCCTTAGCGATAAGTCACTTGAAGTGCTGGACATAACATTTTCCGCTGTTAATACCGGCTTTATCTTCTGGTGTTGGATTAGTAAAGCCGCTGCATCCATCATGCGCTTAGAAAGACCATGTGCAAACTTGCCTCCCCCCAGCATCTCCTGGGGGGGGGGGAAACGAGCTCTCTAGTTAGTGGTTAATGCTTGGAGTCAAGATGCAACTTTGCAGCAAATACAGTGGGAGAGAAAAATTCATGACACAGCCTTTCATTGAAAATCAATAAAGCCCAGACCTGCCTGTGATATACACATTCAATTTACTCCCCGCCTGGCTTGCTGCATCTTCACCACTGGCCCTCTCGTCTCAGTCCAGGTTCTCGCTGGAGGATGCAGTCCCTCTGCCCACCTCTCCCCTCTGGGTCATGGCACCGATGCCACCAGAGCCACATTAGCTTGGGATTGTCACCTCCCTGAGCCTGGCAGTCCCGGGCTGGTGGCTCTGTGCCCCTGCCTGCAGCAAGACATTCTCCCATGGCTGCGATCCAGCACCCACAGCATCTCTCCCCACAGTGCGGCTGGGACCGGGCACCCAGCCGTACCATTGCATGGCAAAGGCAATTTCAAAGTTTTCTTCCATCTCACAACAGGTGCCTATAGCAAAGTGCTGCACTGGGCTCCACTGGGGAAACGCTCCTGATTTGCACTTGAAACAAACTCTGTCTTGAAAGCACATCTTAATTTTTCCCTCACCCCAGCAGCCATGAAACCTTCCCGGAAGTGGTGATGGACGGAGCCAAACCGCTGAGCCAAGCTGGGGCATCCTCCAGCCCCGCCTGAGCCCGACCCACGGGACCCCCATCACTCGTCCTGTCCTGCCCCACTGTCCCCTCCAACAGGGGCTTGGAGAGCCCCACAAGGCGCCCAAAATAGCTGCAGATTTAGGTGTTAAAACCTGCCTTTAACCTTTTTTTCTCCCCCCCAATCTCCCTGCTGATGCAGAAAATGCTCCCAGAAGGCAGGGGCTGGCCCTGCGCTTTGCCCACTCCCAGCTAATGGGGGACCCCAAAATGCTGGGGAGCCACAGGAGCAGCTGCTCCCTTGTGATGCTGCAGTTGCATCCCTTGGGCATCTCTCCTGCAGCCAAATACGCCCTGACGCCCGGGTGAGGGACTGATGCCAACCCAGCCCTGCAGTGGCTGCCTTTGGCGGGGAACAGGCTGCCCCCAGCTGTGAGCGGAGCAGCCTGGGGGGATTTGGGGAGAGAGAGGTGGGTGCCCGGCTGTGCCGGGGGGAAGCAGGTGGTGGTCTGGGGGCTTTGCCTTTGCGCCGGGTTCTGCAGCACAGCCTGACCTACTTTCTCCAGTGGCACAGCCATGCCAGCCGCAGCAGCGGCGCGGGGTTTCTTGTCCCTTCTAACATGTACAGATATCTTCTTATAAACCAGCAGCGAGATCATGGTGGGGCCAGCCAGGGCCCCCTCCCTGCCACCTTGCAGCATTGGCTGCCCCTCCCTTGCCTCTGGCTTGCTGCCTTTGAACGGGTGCCCTCCTTTCCCTACCCTTCCCCGAAAAATTCGCGGCACATCTCAGCAAGAGGAGGATTTATCGATCGTCTTATCTGTGTCTAATCCCAGCCGGAGCGCCGCGATAAACGAAGCTGGCTAAATAAAATGCCTTCCTGCAAGGTCTCTGTGTTGAGAGCAGCTGGCTACTAGTGGGGTGCAAAGGGGGGAGCAGCCCCCCAGGGACCCCAGACCCACCTGCACAGGGAAGAGCAGCCCATGATGGCAAAGGCATTGAAGCAAGGATTAACATGCCGTGCTGCAAACACCCATCCGAAGCTGAGGGCAGAGGTGGGGGGACAAACCAAACCCAAGCCACTCCATCTAATCGATGGTAAGCAGTTTAAACGCTGTTTCTCTGCAGTTCAGGGAGCCCTAATTCCAGGCATGACCTGAATCTCTTTAAAGAGAGAAGCGGGGGGGGGCAGGCAGGCAAGGAGAAGGGAGAGCCAGAAATGCTGGGGATGCTAATTTGTCCCCATTCCCTCTCTGCAGAACAGCATCTGGGAGAAAAAGCACCTGCTACAGAGAAGGGACCCCCACGGAGCAGAGATCCGATGGTGTGTGCTTGCAGAAATCTCTGTTACCCAGCCCAGACTGAAAACGCTCGATGCAAGAGCAGGCAGATAACACTATCTTTGTGAGAAGAGCCCAGGGTGCAGCAGGCAGAGCACCAGGCCACCTCCTCGGCACCAAGAAGCCAGTAAAGCGCACTCCAGCCCACCACGATGTGAGGAGGGAGCAGGGGAGACGTGAACAAGTGCAGCCCAAATGCAGCGCGGCCGTATCCAGGTCAGCTGGCGAGCCTGCCAGGAAGAGCGGGCTCGGGCTATAAAAAGCATGGGCAAGATGCTGGGAGCATCCTAGAGCAGCGAGGAAGAGGTCGGGGTGGCCCTGCCCTCTAAGTGAGGGGTGCCAGGGTGGCGATGGGCTGCAGAGGATGGCACCGGCCACGTGGGACCATGGGCAAGCACCCTTCTCCCTGGGATTTCCAAAGTAAGACAGCACTAAGAGTTACTGCTGGTTTTCCAAAGGGAGACAGGGTGTGGAGGAAGGGGGACTGAGATGGCAGGGTTGGCAGCAGGAGAGACACAGTTTGGCACCCACAGCCCAGCACTGAGGAGGAGGAATCGCCATCCCCTGCACCCCGCCGGTGTGCGGCACCAAGCAGCAGTGGTCCTTCAGCAGGGAGGTGCCGCAGGGAGCACCAGCCCAGGACCCCACTCTGCACGGGAGCGGACATTCCAGGCGCACTGGAATGGTGACAAGGCCACCGACCTAATGAGCCTGTCATCCCTATGAGCCTGTTCATCCCTGCAAGCGTGTTCCTGGACAAGGTGCATGCATGTTGCCAAGGGCCTTTCTTTTAGCTCAGCACGGCCCCAAATCCACTACAGCCAACAGAGAGAGGCAGGGATGCACTGGACTTTGATCCCAAGCTGCTCCCCCCCTGCTGCCCTCCTGTCACTCCATACCATGATGTCCCCACTGCTCTCTCAAGGAGAATCACAAATCTGCCCCCAACCCCTCCTTGGACACCTGAGCTTTGCCAGACCCTGCGCCAAGCACCACAGAGCAAAGGGTTAATGGGTGATGTGGGGAAAATGCTGGCATGCCCGGTCCCTGCCATACCCACCAACGGGACCCGCACGGATAGCCATTGCTGCAGCCACCCCGGTCCCAACTTTGGTAGAGCCTGGCAGGGCATGCAGGGAGCTGTCAGGCCCCATCATGACTCATGCAGTCATTTCTCCCCTCAAGCCAGAAAAAAAAAATTTAAAAAAAAGAAAATAAAAATCAGACAAGCAGTTGAAAGACTGGAGATAAACAGAGGGGAGAGGAGATGGAGGCAGCTAATGAGGTCCCCGGCCCCGGTGCAAGGTGCAAGGAGAGCACAGATGCTGCTCTGGCCAGCAGCGATCCCACCCACCGGGCACAAGGAGCACACAGGGTATGGTGCTGCCCGGCACAGCCCCAGTACAGCTGGCAGGGACCCGCGGGGCAGCCCCTGGCAGCCATCCCCAGGGCGGCAGAGCAGCCAGCCTCGGGGCCAGGACCCCCGGCAGCCCTTAGGCAGCATCCACACGGTCACATTAGCAAAAGGATGGTGGGATACCCTGGCCCCATGGAAACCTGACCGTGCTGCAGTGAGCAGACTGGGAATTGCTCCCAGATTTATTTTTCTCCGCCCTCTCTAAAACACCTGTGAGCTTAGCAATGCTCGGCTGGGGAGGAAGCCATAGCCCCCAGCCTGACCCCCTGCAGCCCCCCAGCTCACCCCACAGCTGAGCCACCCCCTGCCCCAAGGACTGAAAAACGAGAAAAGCAAAACACCTTGATTCTTACAGTTAAAATCAAATGTGTCACTTCGGTAACAAATTGGCCTGCCTGACTGGCAGAAATAGCTCTGTTAAAATATATATACGTATTTTTTTTTTTTGGTTGCATTTCCCAAATGAGTTCAAGAATGGGGAGGTTTTAAAGTCCCCGTGGACAGCGAGTCTTTCTGCTCCCTTCCCTGCACCCAGCAAGGTAATTATCTGCCAGGAGCCCGGCCATGCGATGGCTGGTTACACTGCTAATTAGCAGGAACAAGCCAGTCCCCCAGGGCACCCTGGGTCCGTCCCCATCCCTCTCTGCCTTCCTCCTCCTCCTCCTCATCCTGGGGTGCACAGCAGAAGAGCATTTTGTGTTTAGAACTGCAGGCTGGAGGGCCTTGTCCTCCTCCCTTGGATGCCAGAGGTGCAAAGGTACCCCTGCCCACCCAAGGGACAAGGGACAGAGGACAGAAGGACCCCAGAAACTTATCCATTGCCAAGAGGTTGCTCCTTGCCATGAGGCTACCTGGGGGATGAGGACACAGCAGAGAGCACTAGTTCTGCTGGTACCAAGAGACTCACAAAGTTCGTAATTTAGAGTCTGCTTCAGTCTCTTCTGGGAAGGACGCTTAGGAAGCGGAGGCTTCCCAAGAAGTCTCCTCTTCCCAAAAGGAAAAGAAAAAAATCCTGAGCTTGGAGACATTTCGCTCGCAGGAGAGGCAGGGCTGCTTTCCACGCCTGGACTTCTCTCCTTTTTGCTCCTCACAAGCTTCCCCATCTCCTCACTGCCAGCTGCTGCCACCAGGCAAAAGTCATGTTTAAATAAGCCACCCGCTTTGTTTGCAGA
Organism: Theristicus caerulescens; assembly: GCA_020745775.1. Lineage (NCBI taxonomy): Eukaryota > Metazoa > Chordata > Aves > Pelecaniformes > Threskiornithidae > Theristicus > Theristicus caerulescens. Next base: position 28,537,649 of record CM036566.1, on the reverse strand, counting down.
AGGGCACAGCACGAGTCACTCAGACGCCAGGGTGACGGACTGCTGAGCAGCACGGAAGGCAACCACGGGGGAGCGCCGGGAAGATGCCCCTCTTGCACGTGATGCGCCGGGAGGAGCATCCCCTGGTGCCTGGCCCAGCAGACGTGCGCTTTGCGAGATAGGAGGGAACTGTCGGAGCCCAGACACCCCTACGAGGATGGCTTAGGGCTGCCAGGACGTCACGCGGTCATCCTCCTCACCAGCAGCAGGGATAGGATCTCGATGGAGCATGCAGATGGACGCACTCTCCATTCTCGGATCTCAGAGTGCAGACCAGCTCAGTAAGCTGAGGAAATCGGAGGACAGCTCAGGCTCTCCAGACTTACACCCATCCCTTCCTAACGCTCTAGTGCAAGACCCCCGAGGCCCCATGTCACCAGGAGCAGGGACCTTGGATCTCAAAGGAGCAGCAACAGCAACAACTGGGGCTATTCTCAGCACTTAAGCTGGGCACCCAGCACAGAAAGACTCCCAGCTTTCACAGCCTGAAGCTACTTACCCAAAGCTCTACCAGGACTCAAAGAAGCCCCAGATCATCACTCCAGGGGCTCCAAGACTTCACTGGACTGTACACACAAGCTGTCTTCCATCCTCCATCCCCCAGAGGTTCCCCTCCCCAGCTGTATGTCCCACCCTGCCCCAGGGAGCCCAGGGTAGGGCTGAAATAGCCCTCAGCCAGCTGGTGCAAGCCCAGGGCTTGCAGTTCCCAACATCAACCCCTACCCACTGCCTGTTTGCTTCAGCTCCCCCAGCAGACGCAGAAGGGGATGACACTGGTCCTGCGCACCAGGGCTGCCCTCAGCCTTGCAGCCCCACAGAAAGAAGTCGGTGGGGCACCTCTTACCATTAACAAGAAAGATCCCAGGCAGCCCCAGAAGCACCCAAGATGGGACAAGTACAGGGCTCATTCCCAGCTCCCCATCACTGTAAGGAAGACAGCTCTGCCCCCCACCACTCCCCCTCTTCCTGCAAGGCTCTGGGGCCCCAAATGTAGGGAGCTGCTCAGAGGCTGCACCACCCCAGCTGGGCGGGAGGAACAGGCACTCACCCGGACACCGTTCCTGGATAACTCAAGCTCCTCTTCCCATTCCCCCCCACTCAACCAAGAGCAAGACCAGCCTGTAAGCAGCCGCAAGGCAAGCCAGCGACTGCTGCTCCACGCTCACCTGTGCTCTGCCCCTCCAGAGAGTGGCTTGGAGCTGCTCAGCCTTTGCAACAAAACTCCCCTCCGCAGCAAGACATCAGCCTGTGGGTGCTGCTCGCCCCTTCCATGCGCTGGCTGCTCTGCCTGCCTTTGGGATTTTTTTCCGTCTTTCCCGCCCCCCCCCCCGGAGCGTTTTGAATGTGCAGATGCCCCAGCTTCTTAAAATTCAGCCTGGGGGCGTGGGAAGTGTTTTGGAACATGCCCAAGCTGTCTGCTCCATGCGTGCGCGCTGCTAAAAACGATCCACCTACAGCCCCCATCTCCTGCACCGCTTGTCAGCGCCGCCATGCTTTCCAAAGATAAGCAAGCTTACACACGCAGCCGGGGATCAAAGCACCAGGAGCAACCCCATCGTGGTGGGGGGAGAAACTTCTCTGCTCAGAGTCACCAGGCAAACTTTTTATGTAGCAGCAGTGAATGAGCAGGGTGCCAGATGGACAGCCCTGGGAGCAATGGCCTTGAGCCAGCGCTGCCTCCATTCCCTCCTCATTACAGCGAGGAAAGAGCATCACCGCTGCACAGGTAGAAAATAGATGCAGAAAGCCAATGTACTTGCTATCAAAGGATGCAGCAGCAGGACTAGGAGGTGAACGCAGCCCCCCTTGTTATAATGAAGGTGGCACAGCGATGGGCTGTGCTTTAAACACGTGTTTAGGACACCCAGCTCGGCAGCCCTGCCCGACAGCTGAGCATCCACGTGGTAGTGCAGTCCAAGGGAGCATAACACGTCTCCTCCCAAGCAATTCCCAAGTGCTTTACCAACAAATAAATGAGCTACAGAGATTTAACAACTTAACCTGTTAAAGCACTGCTGGCGAAGCCCAGCTTGTCTAAGACAAGCAAGCAGCTCTCAGTGGGGCACCCAACCAAGGTAACAGAGCAACACCAACTTACAGCAGTTCAGTATCTGGCCCCAGCAGCAACCATGTTAAAAAAAAAAAAGGAATATAAACCACTGAGGCTGAGATCTGGCCAGGAGAGCCAGGCTGAGCCTTCCTGCCATGTGCAGGGTGTACAATGAAGGCTCCAGGTCCCCAGGGGACAAGGACGGCAGGGCCATCTCCAGCCCACCAGCCTGGCTCTGGATTCACAACACAAGCTGTTCAAAATCAGTGACAAGGTTACTTTTCCCATTGCTTTTAAATCCCTCCAGCAATCTGGCCTTCAAATGCTCATCAATCCATTCAGAGCAGTCTTTCCCCACTCCACCCCCCAACATCATTTCTCTGCACATTTGAGTGAAATTGATATTTTCCTATCAGAAACATGAAATTTCAAACACACAGAACATTGGATTTGAAAGCTGACTTTTGTTGGGAAGGTGCCTGTCTCTTTGTTCACAAAAGGGCTCATTTTTCCTGGAAAAGGGCCCAGATTTTGAGTGAAAGATCAGTAACATGCAGAAAACGGGTCCTTTTATTTAATTTTGCCACGATACCAAAAAGAAAAGAAAGAATCCAATGCTGAGACTGAATGACTTCAAAATATTTTGCATTTGTTTACCCCACTGCGATGCTGGAGCACCTATTCAAAGGAGCTCAACAGGAAGGATGCAGCCTTTGGGGCTCCCTTAGAGTATCCCTCTCTCACCTGCTGGTACCCCACCTCGGACAGCATCCCCGGCACCGCTCCAGCCCAACCCCAGCCCTTTTGGGGGGAATTATTAGAGATTTAACTGCTGCCTCCTCTGCCCTGCCTTGGATGGAGGCCAAGGAGCTCCCCCACCGAAAAGCTCGATGACCCTCTGCCCACGCTAATTACAGGGAAGGGGGAATCAAACTTTTATTTCAGTTACAGCCTGGGTGGGGGGAAGAAAGAAAAAAAAACCACCACGAAGACACAGCATTCAAGATGCTGTGCAACAGTCATGACATGCTGCATCCTCCCCGATCCATATGGGGGAAAACTAACACTTTGGCAAATTTATGAAGATGTGTGAAAGTGATTATATTCCTGAAAATATCTCAAGTGGAACGGCCTACCTGGCATATTTTGTTAGTCATGAAACACGCTCCCTCCACCGACTGTAGTTTGTGGCTTCCCATCTGCTTAAATACTTTAAATACTGAAACTTTCTTATTTTTTTTAAGCTGAAATAGCACGCCGGCAGCAGCAGCATACTGCTGACTCAAGGGCGCGGGACGGGGACATGCTCATCACCAGCAAAGGGATGCAGAAGGTGCCACACCAAGAGGGCAAAAGAGCAAAGGATTCACCTTACGGGTGGTAAGTCCTGCCTCTGGCCAAGAAATGCAAGAGGTCGGCTTGTATTAATTGGATTAAGAGTGTCTGGCAAGGGAGCTCCAAGTGCAAACCAAAAGAAGAATATTTTGGGTCAAGCATGGGCGTGAATGGGAAAAGGTTAAAGGGAAGAAATGGCTCTGGTTTGCCATTTTCATTTGACTTTGCCAGAAGTAAAAGGCAACAGTTTTAAAGCTTACAAGTCCCCACTGCCGAGCCCAGCTTTTAGTGAGAGATGGGGTTTATGGGCACTTGGTCCAGGGCAGCCACAACCCTGACCCCTGCTTTCACGGGGAGCAATGCCCGTTCCATCCCAGGGGAGCTGGGGAGGAGGCTCCAAGGCACCAGGGCTCACTAAACCCCGAAGCAGCGCTGGCATCCTCCCGGAGGGACCCAGCTGCCTCCCCCCTGCCCTCTCCTGCTCTTTACTTAATAGCTTCTATTTTAAACCCCTGGCTGGAGTCACTCTGACTGCAGTGGCGGGAGGTGGAGTGGGCATGCACGGGGGTGCAGCCAGAGCTCAGCACCACAGCAGCAGGCCAGGAGGAGCAGGCAAGCCCCAGCGAAGGTGGCTGCCCGTGCACATGGGGCTTTGGCAGTGGGTACGAAGGAAACCCAGCCAGGACTCCCCAACTCAAAGGAGGTGGCGAAGGGGGAGCCACAGCAGCAGAGAAACATCCCCCGAACAGCTCAAAACATCCTCATCAGGCTTCCCTGGAGGTGTCCTTAGATGAGCTCGAGCATCCTGCACCCCAGGAAAACTCTGGGTATAAACACCGACCAAGCATTTAACCATGAGGGGATAATTTTTAGTCATTTAAGCAGTTATCTACTGGTTGCACAAGGCAACGGCAATTGTGTCCTGCAAAGCAACAGTGCATAGTACTCACAGTGTAACTACAGTGTAATTACTCTTAGCCTGATTGTGGAGAATGATCAAACTAGATGGGAGCATCTAGGCCGAATCGCCTCCTCCCCGGGGCGCGTGGGCTGTGCTATAGAAACCCCAGCTATAGATACACATAAAGTAGAGCAGAGACCAGTAGAATATGATGAACGTTTTCCCAAATGGCAGTGCAAAGCTGAATATTAGGTGATTTATGGCAGATTCCCTCCAAGTGAAAATCTCTCCTACCATGGTGGTGGTTTTTTTACAGCTCATTTGGCTTTTGATTTGCTGAACGGCTTTGTGCTGTTTTCCCTTGCAGGATGGGGCCTCATCATTTGTGTTTTCTTACAGATTTTTTTTTCTCCTAGGAGAAAACCACCTCTCCTCCTGTTCTCCGTGAGCCTAATTCTGCATCCCCAGCTGGTGTGCGAGAGTATTGGAGTTACTCCCACTATCCAGGGGGATAAATCATGTCGGCGGCAGGGGCTTTTGTTCAAGGTCCAATACCTGGAGGAGGAATTTCTCCTTCCAAATGGAGATAGTCCCCGGGAGAAATAATCCCACTGGAAATAATCCAGTGCAAAGAGGGTTTATTGCATCTTTTTAAAGGCTCTTTCTTACTGACAATTGATGAGTTCATAGCTACCAATATCCATTAGAGGGTTTATTTTATTTCTTGTTAGAAAACAAAATAAAAAGGCAGTGCCTGAGAAGAGTAAAACCAGCCACAGAGACTGAAGACTGACAGCAGCTGCCTGGCAGACAGTGAGTGAAAATGCTCTGACAAGATGAAATGTTTTTTCTTTCATTGAAATCACTCGCTTTCCGAATGACTAATACGTAGCTATCGCACCATGGATATTTCCAGAGTGATGAGATGTTTTTAAAATATCTCACCGTGCCTCAAAATATCTCACGCTGGCTCAATAGATCATCCCAAACACCACCCACGGAAATCATAAATAAATAGATACTATATTGCCATTAAAGAGCAGACTGGCCAGGGCAGCATCCTTCATCAGTGAGTAAACGAGGCCACTGAACTCCTCACCTCGGTGCGCGGCTCCTGCAGCGAGGCTTTTGGAGATGGGGACACAAACCTTTGCAAGCGGAGTTGGACATCATCTCTTCTCCCCAGCACTTTTGCAGATCTGTCCCACACAGAGTAGCTCCTCAATGTTGCAGATCTCTCCTTTCATGAGCAAACTGGATGTGAGAGCTGCAATGGACTCCACAGTACCAAACACCGGCACTGTGGTACCAGCAACCACCTGCACTCACCAGCACCAGCACAGCAGTCCCCGAGAAGGTGGCTGACGGGCTCTGCCCCAAAGGGCCCCCCTGAAAATCCACGTACTCCCTTGCGCGCCCCCCTTGCCTATGCAACAGCTTCAAAGCCCAAGCAGCAGGACCCAGACACGCTCCATCCTATTCGCTGCCCCTAAACATCCAGCGATGCTGCCAAGTCCCCTTTGCACATTGCTACCCCGTCAGCAAGTGAAGAGGGTGGGGAAAGGACACCCACACCCTGGGAACAGCTGGCGTTCGGGTGACACGCTGGCGGGGGTGCCAGTCCGGCAGCCCCCACTTCACCTCGCCCTGGTCGCCCCGGTGGAGGGTCCCAGCCTGGCACGCAGCACCCCACTTCGGAGCCAGGAAACTCCTGCCCTCACGGCAAAGGCTCAGAGGAATTGCGACGGGGAGTGGTTGCAAAGCCACCCTCAGGCAGCTGATTTTTTACACATTTCAATGCACTTACTCCAGGCTCAGAGAGAAAAAAATGCAGCAAAATGGCAACAAGAAGGCACAACAAGAGCGGGTGGACCTATGAGTTCACTTGCCTTGCATGTGCTCCAACCCTGCTGGAGGGGAGAGGGCTTGTGCCAGACGCCCATGCAGTTCTCCTCCCTGCAGGGAAGGGACCAGAGTCCCAGCCCAGGCTCGGATCTGGGTGCAAGGACAACTCCACTTAGTAGCACAAGCAAAACTCCCAGAGAGCCCGAGTGCAGATGTACTTTAAAAGCTGCCCGACTCCTGATGCCCACAGCTGAGAGCCAGCCCAAGCCCAGCTGTGACACCTGAACTGCAGCCAGCTGCAGCCCAGCCCAGCACTGCTCCCACCGCACCAGCTCGCTCTGCAGGAGCTGCAACTGCTTTTGCTCTTCCCTAGGAATCAGGCAACACTTTTTGTTTTGCTGATTGAAGGAAAAGAGAGCAAATCTTTTTGAGGAACTGAAAATGGGCTCCTTTGCTTTTCTCAGCAAGATAAAAAAAAATTGTTCAGGTCACCCAGACTGTGTTGTTCCCAAGTTGTTTCCTCTTTAGAGGCATTTACCAAAGTGCATTTTGAAACTTCTGGAGATGAAGCAGCTTTTCAGAACAGCTGAGTCAAAATATATCCCTTGGAAACCACAGACAACCTGACGCTTGTCGTCTTTTTTTCAAAAGGGCTGGAACTACTTGTCCAACACAGCAGGAATTGGTGGTTTCCCCGGGTTTGGGAAAGGAAAACACTTTGCCCATAGAAATTCAATGCTGCTGCTGATGGACATGGGGAGCCCAGCATCAGGATGCTGCAGTGATGGGCCGTTGACACCCAACATCCCTCGCAGAGCTCTGCCAGCCCAGCCAGCCCTAGTCCTTCCCGGCAACCTCTGCTTGGCTTTTCCCTCTGATTCCCTTTCCTCCCACTGGGAACAGGCAGCACTGGGGGGCTGGATAGAGGTGACAGAGATGCTGCAAAGGCTGGAGAGAGAAAGCCAAGGCCCCGCATTTCCAATGAAGATAGCTCCAACATCTGTCCTCAGCCAGAAATGTATTCACCCGCACAGACACACTCATCAGATGAGGCTCTAAAATATTTACTGCCCAAATATCAATCCTCATAAAGCAAGGCAGCCATTTGGTCTCGGGGAGGGGGAAGGAGATGGGGTGAGTTGTCAATAATGTCATAACCACGGGCAATTTTATGTATCTCTGGAAATGGCCAAGGAACACGCAGTTTGACAGATGTGCAAACGGGTAACGCAGGCTTCCTAGTTATGAGTATGAGGATGTCAAGAGGAATAGATGAGCAGTAATTCAAAGTATATTGGGCTTAGAGAAGTACACGGGCATCGTAATGAATACGGGATGGGGACCGCGGTGGAGGGAGGGCTGGAGAAGGAGGAGGTGGCACGCTGGGCTGGGAACACAGCCCCTGGCAATGCTATGGAGTGGCTGCGGGGACAGGGGACCTGGGTGGGAATTTGGTGGGGAGATACCTGCTGTGGGGTGTTACTGCACCAAGGGATGTGTCAGCCTGCCTGTGGCTTCCCAGGGCTGGACTAACCTCCAGGCTGACTTCTCCTTCTTCCTCCTTCCCAACTCCATCTCTACACAAGCCTCTCCTGCAGTGGTGCCGCCTTTCCTTTCCTGTGATGGGAAGCTCAAGGTTTTGGCCAAATACCTGCATTTTTCACCAAGAACAGGCAAAAACACCTCACCAAGAAACCAAATTAAGTTTCAAGTTTAGGCTTAGCAGAATTACTGCTTTTTTTTTTGCTTCCAGCTCCAAACTAAAAAACAACTCTCAATGCTGCAGCAAGGGCCGCCGCCGCCCCCAGTGCCGCCTCCGAGGCGCAGGCACTGCTCACACCTATGACTAGTGCCTTGCCCGGCATTTCCCCATCCCACTCTGGCCGTTTTAAAAAAGCAGCATCACACAGACGCATGCTACACCTCCAGCCACACGCTGCCGCCTCCTGTGCACGCTCCCGCCCCGGACCCACGGATCCCAGCGGCATGGAGGACCACGGAGGCTGGCCGGCTTCCAGCACAAAGCCAAGGTGCTGGAAATAAAAAAAAAAAAAAGAAATTAAATAGAAATGAACGATGCTGGGACACGCTTCTCCTCAGGTGTTTGCTTTGCCAGAGGAACACTGTAGCACGTTGCAAAGGGGAGCATCAGCTGGTCCCAGCCAACCTCACTTAGCGAGCCCAGGACGGCATGCACAGACATCTCAGCTCTCCTCTTTTTTCCCCAAGATTCGCCTCCTTCAGCGTTTCTGGTGGTGAAATTCCCACTCCCCCACCTCCTGCGGTGCTCTTCAAAAGGGTAGAGTCATCAGCTGCGGTGGTAGAGCCAAGCACACCCTTCCTCCCTCTCAAGTCCCCCCTGCAGTTCCCTCAGAGAAGTTCATCGTTTTTCCACACCCCGGTGCTTTCGGGGGGGGGGGAATTACTCACGAAGGCAAGCAGGCACCCCGCGCACCAGCAATCCCCACAAAAGTGATTTTTTCCTGCGGAAAAATCCATGAATCACTGTAAAAGTCAGTCTGGCTTGAACCAAGACATGCTGCTCACCATTGTTTATTAAAAAGAATTAATCAGCAATCTTTTTCCTGGCTGATTTTATGAAATACGACTTATCCCAACCATTCACTAATAAGTTATTGCAACATCCAGCTGCAAACTTCCCCTGCGTGTGCTCTGGGAGCTTTCCCCATGGCTCATAAAGTGCCATAGGGTTTTGTTAGGTCGAATGACCGATGACTGAATAAACCTGAATCTTAAGGAAATGTTTCCTGCAAGTCTCAGACCTCATATTTTCACTCCCAGGAGACACTTCTGGCACTCCCTGTTCCTGCAGATGTGTTGCTCGGTGAATAATCCCACCAGAGCCAGGGAGCCCTGGGCGGTTGCAGCCCTGGGCAAGGGGTGACACCACGAGGAGGAAGGGGCACAGGCAGAACAGGAGCCCAACACACAGCACGTCTCCTCCGCCTTCCTTAAAAACCACTCACAGCCATCACCCCAACCAAGCCACGCACAGGCTGGTGCCAGGAAGGGCAGGCAGGAGGGAAGGGGCAGGCAGGGGCTGGCATTGCTCTGCATGGGCGCAGCGGCTCTGACACAATGAGACAACCAAGCTGGAACAAACCCATAATGAGAGCTTCTTTCTCAAAAATGTCCTTGCTATAATTTAACTTTTTTGTCCTGGCGGTGCCCTCCTGTGAACAAGAGCTCTGCGAGGACATGGTGTAAGAGCAACAAACTTCAATGCCCACAGTTGCAATAGAAGAGAGAGATAATTGCATTTCTTACAGCAGAGGTAACTTATCTCAGGGAAACTTTTCCTGCTAATGAGGCTGTTCTGGTCTGAAATTCAGTGAGAGTTGAGAGGGCTGGTTCTGTTGCCAGCTCATGGCGGGTACAGACAGAGGGCAGGCAGGCGTGGGAAAAGCAGCTCAGGAAACCACCGGCATGGTCCCAACCTCATTGCTTTGCAGCTTACTGGAGTTTAGCTTTCCAGTGCTAGCACTGTACCAGTGAGCTGGCTTGCATTTATTTCTCCTTAAAAAAAAAAATCCCACTATATCAGCTATTGTCTCCTCTGCCTCCTCTTGCCTTTGGCTACGTGCTGGTTTCAAGGCATCTCCCAGCAGAACTGCACCTGCCATCCAATCCTAGGCTTCTGCAGAGGATTTTCTGCCTCGGTGCCCACATGCTTACAGGTCCCAGGGAGCCCGTGGCTGGCACCGCCAGGGGGGACCAGGGACAAGCCAGTCTGCCGATGAGTGCCAGCTGCTGAGCGGGTCGCCTGGGCTGCAGCAGCTGGAGGCAGAGGTAGCAATTTGTGTGCTCACCTGGAAAGGCAGACGTCCTCCCGTCCCTTGCAGAGCTGCTGAGAAACCAGCTCCTAGCTTTTCTCCTAGAAGTTTAATACCACCATACTTGAGCTGCAAGGAGAAGATGCAAAATCCCCTCTTCCCTTGGCCCAGGCACCCCTGTGGCCAAGCCAGAGGTGAGCCAGCGCTGCAGGATAAACAGCTTCCAGGGAAGTGCTTGGAGGGTGCTGGTTTGCAGCCACCTGGGACTCCATCTCCCCTTTTGCAGGGACACACAGGACCACACCTGCAGTGTGGCTGTGCTCTGGCACAGCCTCTCAGTGCCCAGCACATCCCGGGGCAGAGCCACTGCTCCCCAGCACCAGCCCTGCTCCTCATCGGCATGCCCCAGCAGCATGGAGCCACTCTCCCTGAATTCTGTCCGTGTATCCAAGCGGTGGCAGCAGGAAGGTTTTGAAAAGTAGAGCAAGAAAAGCAAAAGGGAGGGAGACCCAAAGCCACAGCTGAGCACAGCAGCTCAGGCTGCAAAGGCAAGGCTGGCGGCATCACTCTGGTTACCTGCACGACCTTGAGAGCCCAGGACAAGCTGCAAAGATGAGAGGGAAAGCCTCCAGCGGCAGCTCTGTGTGCTGACAGGGAAAGTCAGGCAGGGTACGGAGGGGTGGGTGTCATTTGGGATGTGCCACCCCAGTGATGGAGCTCGCTAGATGGGCCAGGCTGCTTTTACCTGTGTCTCAGCGCCTTCCCCAGAAACGCAGCTCACAACCCCAAGCCTTCTTTGCACAGCACTTTAGTGGGCCTTGGGTTCTGTTCCCATGTGAGCACATGTGTGGGAAGAGGTGAGCACCTCACCCACTCCTCTAGGACCCAGGTCTTGCACAGGAGCAGCAGCGGGAGGAGGGGGAAGGCTCTGCCTGTGCTCCCCAGAGGGAAGGGCAGCCAGCCCCGCCTCTGCCGTGCAGGAGACACTGCCAGCATGCAGGCAGGCTCCCCAGATCACAGCGTGCATATCTTGAGAGCTCAGAATAAATATTTAAAGGTGGAAGAAAAAAACCCCTGCTCCTCTCTGCGAGCAAGTTCTCAGTCTTTGCTCTGGGATTTGAGGCAGAGATAGACAGAAATATGACAAAGGAGACGCAGGTTTCAGCAAATCATGGGCACATCAGAAGCGATGGCTTTCAGATGCCAGCTTTGCTGCAAGATAAATTCCCTCCTGGCCGCATGCCTGACAACCCCGACAGCTCTCGGGGACTGAAGGTCTGCTCTCCCTGCAGACACGTGGGGCTGCAGCCTGGCTGGCCCATCTCCTTACACCCGTCCACCCCTGGGGAATGGGTGATGAGAGCCAGGATGTTACCCAAATCCCTTTCCAAGCCAGTTAAAGCCAGTCCTGGCCTGTGGGGATGTGTGTCCCCTGTCCTGCAAGCATGCACAAGACAATGGTGTCTGCATAAGGGTGTTGGACAGCACAGGGGTGCTCCCAAATCCCTGTCCTCGCAGCAGAGCTCTGCCAGAGGAGCAAACCACAGCTCAGCTTTCTCGATGCCTCACATGAGCAATGGCTGGGGGGGGGGGGGAGGATGGGAGGTGACAGCTCTGCTCAGCTCCCAACAGCCCCGTGCTGGGCCATCACTTGGAGGCAGTGGCCGGAGCAGCCACAGAGAATGGGCTGTTCTGTATGGCAAGGCTATCCTCAGGATGCTTTTATTTCCAGAGAGAGCTCATTAACTCTGGTTGTGCAGAAGTTTGGGGTTTTTTCCCTGTTACCAAGGGCTGGAAAACTCCACTGAATAACATCTGCGAGCATGGGTGGAACAAAGACAGGGCACGGGGGGAGAGCAGCAACAAAACCAGAGATAATCAAAGCTGTTGCTGCAGCCTCACATCACTTATGACCTCCGTCTCGTTTGGATTTCCCAGCCGGAGCAGTCTCTGCTCGCTCAGCCCCCAGCGGCACCCGGCAGCCTCCTGCGTGCTGGAGCTGCGCCCAGCCCCGCTCACCCCACAACTGGGGAATGAAGGACTTGTCCAGAGCTGGCTCTGCTCAGAGGGAAGGAGCTGCAGAGGAGGGTTTGAGATGGCAGGGAAGCAGATTTGAGGCTCCCCAGGAGCAGCCCGCTGGATCGGATGGGATGCCAGGAGCTAAAGGGGCTTGTGCATGCAGGAGGCAAGGAGGAAGGCTCTGTCTCTGGCACTGCTACAGGAGGGGTTTAATACAGGCACATGCTACCCAGGCTGGGCGCTCAGGGATGCTCTGGCAGCAATGCTCTGCCGGGATCGGTCTGGAGCAGCCACCTCCTTACCAAGCCCTGATGCTCCTCGTCCATCGCTGCATGGTCCAGCATACGCTGCAGGGGATGCAGCCGAGAAAACAAGTACCAATGGCAGGAGATAAGCCAGCTCCCCAGATATGATCACAAGCCCCATTATCTCCTTAACCCTTATGCAATTCACTTATTCATTCCAGATCTATTCCTCCTTATCTGAATCCTCCTGTTCTTTCCCATCTCCCACCCCGTGGTCACTCTCAGAGCATCGAGGCCTCCCCCGAAGCAAGGGAGGCTGCAGGAGAGCCTGATGCCCCAGGCTGCCACTCACCACAGCTAATGGTATAGACTCCGATTGACTGGCCCCAGCGATTTAAAGTTAATAAAATGTTAAAAGCAGCCCTATAAATCACCCATGCAGGAAGTGACCTGGACAGGAGGCCTAACGAGTTAGCAGAGGGTTTTATTTAAAAGCCATTTGTCTGAGAAGTGCAACACAAAGAGTCAAATAACTCTTAGGAAAACAGCAGTGCTGGAGCTACCAGGAGGATTAGAGAGGGCTGGATATTTATGGCTGAGGATGTCGGCCTTAGCAGTGCTAACTGGCCCCTGCTTCCCCAGCTGGAGGGCTGGAGCATCCCAGCTGATCCCAGCTCCAGAGGTGTGGGCAGGGAGCTCCCAAAGGGAATCACAACAAGCCAGACCCCAGCTCTAACTTATGTTTTTTAGCTCACTAGGGCCACTGTGACTCTCTCGCAGACCTCCCGAAACAGGAGTCTTGTGCCCATGCCCACCCTGCGATAGACTGGTGACATCCACATCTTCCTCTGGGTCCCAGCTCCCCTGCGCAGGGGATTACACACATGGAGAAATCGCCATTCCCATATGTTCCTGCACACGGCTGACACCTCTATTTGCAGGGAGAAGCTTGAAAACAAGAGGCCCAAAAATCTCAAAACCCAAAACAATCCCAGAAATTGAGTTTTTCGTTTCTAAACCTGATTTCCACTCCTCAGCTGTGAATACCGATTTTGTGCCCATCAGGAGGGCGGTTAGCCTTGCATCAGCCTCAGCCCCGGCTCACTCCCCACAAACCAAGCTCTACTTCTTTAACCTTAAAAAATACATACTGCAAAGAGCAAAGAGCAGATGAGGTTGTTTCACTGGGATAGCGGCTCAGCCTTCTCCCACACAGCCCTCACAGCCACCTTTCGCTCCCTCGCCGCAGGAAGCCTCCAAAATACCCCAAAGACCTTTCACAGTGTGAGGAAAGGCAGCGCATGCTTAGGAAGCCTCCAGAGCATCGTTAAGAGGCAAATTATAGACAATTATCCTCAGAAGTACATCAGGGAAGCCAAGGCAGTCGCAAGGCGCTGGTCCCACCCAAGCCCAGCTCCTTGCAGTAGCCTAGCCTACGTCCCAGCAGCAATTCTAAAGCTACGAGCAAATTCACAGATGGGATTCGGTCTGCGAGCAATGGGTTACATCAGGAGCTACTCCACCTTCAAAATCACCTTTTAATTGAAAGACAAGGATAGTTCTCACCCCTGACCCAGCACCTCGCCCTCCTGGCAAGCTGAGGTGGAGAGGGGCAAACTGCATGCAGGCAGCCACGCACACTGCCCAGGGAACAGTGCCCACCTGGGCAAGGCAGGAGATGCAACAACCCAAGAAATAACCCGGCTTTCGCTTGCATTTGCAAACCCCTTGTTTTTCACAGACAGAAAGGGTGCGGTCCTTACCTTGGGAGGGATGCGAGAGGCTGGGTGCAGGCACAGCCAGTTCTCCCTGCCAGCGACAGACACCTTCCTGAGGGAGCGGGGAAGCCTAGCAGCACTGGGGGGCTGCGGCCGGGAGGCTGCTCCGGCGGCTCTGCGGGCGCTGAGGGCGGCTCATGGCTCCCGGGTGCAGGGGGCTGTGGGTAAGAAGGCACAGGAGACGTCAGGCTGGGAACGCACGGCCTTGAGCACCCACTGAGCAAACCCGACCCTACAGCAAGTTTGACTTGAAAGTTAGGAAGGTGAAGAACTTTAAACATTGACTTTTTTCTATATTGCTTTTATTTCCCCCCCTTCCCATCATCAAGTAAACAAGAAGAATCAGGTGGGAACCCCTCTGGTCTCACACAGCTCTGGACACTACGTGGATACTTGAAGAGGTCCAGCACCCCTTGAGGGGCTCCTGCCAGGCGTAGGGTGATATTCCCAGAGGGTGGTACTGTACTTCCAGCATCACTGGTGGGGAGGGAGACAAAGCACAAGCTTGCCTGGGCAAGTAGCCCCCCTGCCCATGATGATGCACACAGCCAAGAACATGCAAGGGAAGGACCCCCGCAGCTCAACGGGCCCAGCTGAGGGTCTCATGAGGCTGGGGGAGCTCTCCTCTCTGCTCCCAAGTCAAGGGGTCCCACTGCTACCTCAGAAATACTACAAGAAAGCAGGTCCTTGACCTGCTGATCTGCGAGCACTTCTCCTGACTTCGATGCTGAAAGAGAAGCGAGACCCTTTTCTGATGGAGGAGGTGGCACCTTCACCCTTCCTCTAACCAGCTTCACCTTTGCGTGCAGCACTATCCTCTCCAGCATCGGTTTGATTTAATACATTTATTTAGCAGCGAGGTCCCCAAGGCAGAACTCAAATCCTTTTTTGCGTCTCAAACAGTTTTCAGCAGTCGGTGTTTAACAAATTAATAATAAAGCGATGGTGCCTTGAAAAATAGACTCTCCCATCCTCAGAAAAGGGGCCGCATCTCCCAATTACTCCAAAGGGCACTGCTTTAGACCTTGCTGAGCAAATGGTATTTAGCCACAGTCACCTTTTAATGGGAACGATGTGATCCTGCAACGGCTGCAGTCAAGTGTATCACATCTTAAGATATCCCCACGCTGCACAGTGAGAGGGCAGGGAGGAGGAGGGATGGAAGCAAGTGCTGGCAGCTTAGGTATTTTTTAGCAGTCATCCCCAACCTGAGGTCTGGCATCCTAGCCGAAGTTGCCAGTTACACTCAGTATCTCTCGGTCATGAAAAGTATTCACAAGGTTTGTGGCAGAGGCTGGCAAATATTTGCCAAGGATTCTTCCAAATCTCCAAGCCCGCCATATGCTTGCTGCAAATTTGTTTGCTGATCATGGTCCTTGCGCTAATTTGCAAATGGAGAGCAAAGAATAAGACAGCGTAGGGGAAGGTGAGCAAGGAGGATCCTATTCCACAGGGAAGACAACTCTGCCGACCCTAATGAGGGCTTGGTAATTAACACCTGCAGCACTGGAGCACAGGGCCCAGCTCCTGATGCTGATTGCAGCGAAGTGCTCTGTCAGCGAAGGCAGCACCAGGGAATGGAAGGATGCTGCTGGGGATGGCGATAGCTGCGCGTCAGCAGCACCTCCGAGGTATACGGATGGCGATTTCCCCAATCCCAGCTCCCTGCGCAGGCATGTTGCAAAGGGGTGGTGGGAAAGCATCCTCTCCCCTTCCCCTCTCCCCCGGCTCACTCCCCAAAGAGGTTCCCACCAGAGTCTCTCCCCTGGCGTTTCCTCTGATCTTGGCTCCTTACCAAGCTCCAGCCCAGGCCAAGCATGCTGCTAATTAGGTGTGCTAATTAATCACAGTTTCCATTGTTTATTCTTTTGTTCTCGCACAAACACCCGCGCTGCCCAGTGTGGTAAGCTGCCATGGCGTTCACGAAGTGCCAGCATGGCCACAAAGCAAAGCTGGTGGAGCTGGCCCCAGGGAACGGGGGGCACCGACCGCCTGAGGCTGCTGCCACCACCGCAGGGGAATGGAGCGGGCTGGAGCACATGTGCCACCATCCCAAGTCCCAGCTGTGGCCATCAGCACCACAGCGTGGTCTTCCTCTCTCCAGCCATGGGGACAGCTGTCTGTCCCCCCATCAGATTCACCCCAGGGAGACACCCCACGCTTTCTCCCAGGAGCGGGCACCGCAGCCGGAGCTGGCACATGGCCCCAGCGCACAGACAGCCATCCGCCTCCCCCCGGCTAATCCTCCCATGCACCAAAATCCTGCCTTTATGCTTGCCAGATCCACTGCCTGAGCATTAGGCACCCCTAATCCCAAGCTAATCTCTGGAAAGCTCCCTCACCCGGGGGGGCAGCGGTGAGGTTCCCCTTCCCCAGGGCAGCCCTGGTACCCCAGAGGCATGGGGGGACAGGAGGACACCCCAGTTGTGACTCCTTGCCCGTGCTGGCAGGCTGTGCTGGGGATGAACCTGACAGACCATTACCTCTCTGCTTGCTCTCTCTTTTTCTTTTGTCAGGGCTTTTTTTAGCCAGGTATTTTAAAAAAAAAAAAAAGACACCAAGGGGAGAAAAAAGAACTGTTAGTCCAAGGGAGCCTGTGTTGTTAAATACAGAGAAATCCAAGTCTGGAGTCCAACAGAGGCCAAGGTTTCCGGGCTTTGACACAGCTGACAAGCTGGAGCACAATGAGAAAATACGCACACAGAAATAGCCAGGCAGGATAAAGGATTTACTGCCTCTTTCACAGAAAAGAAAAGAATAAGCTTAAACACTCCATTTAGGAGCGGAAAAAAAAAACAAAACAAAACAAAAAACAGATCTGCAGGAAGAATATTTGAGCAGCAGGATTACCTGGAGGTGAAGAAAAACCGAATCCTGCTTGTCCTGGGTGCAGGAGGGGATGGTGCTGCAGTGGGGCAGCAGCATCCCCAGGGAGCTTCTCACCGGGCCTCCCCTAATCCCCAGCAGCATCTTGCAGCGAGCACACACACAGCGTGCCAGGTTCCACCTTGGAGCCGCCTCGGCTGTTCTCTCCTGCCCTGCCCTGGGTCAGAGCACAGCCCAGCTCTGGATCAGAGTATTCCGGCACAGCCAGCATCCTGGCACAGCCAGCTGTCATGCCAACATCTGCACGCTTTCCTGCCTGGAGCATTTCTCCTGGACTGATCCTGGCAGCGAGATCACCCTCTTTGCTCAAATCCCTCTCCAAGGTCCACTGCCTCGGTGCCACCCACCCCGGCTCATGAGGCTGGCTTTCAGACAGGCTTTTCCGTGATGGGAAGGCACCAGGCTCTTGGCTGCCCTCTGTTTTGTGAGGAAATCATCTCAGACTGCCTCTGCAGGGCCACAGCTGGGGAGGCCTGATGGAAGGAGAGCCAGGGCTGGCAGGGGCTTTGGGGAACGGCTCCCTCCCACCATCTCTTCAGGTTTGTCCTCATTGAAGAGGAAAGTTTGGAGTTCCCTGAAAGTTTCCTCCAACTTGTGATGAAAGAGAAACTCCTAGAGAACAGACAGGAACCCAGTTTCCCTGATGAAAGTATTGCAGTGGGATTTTTGTTTTTTCTTTTTTCTTTTGAGTAGCACCAGCCAGAACAGAGCATTGCAACCAGCCAGGCAGAAGGTCTTACCCTTTCCATGGCAAGAGACCAAGTCTCCCAGCTGGAGACCAGGAAAGAACGCACCCCTGGTCCTGCCGAGAAGCAACTTAAAAGCCAAAGCCATCATTTCTGGGCTGAAACAGTGCAAAAATCACCCCCCCAGCCTGGAAGTGCTCATACCAGAGCAGCTCAGACCGTATTTCTGAAACTCCCAGGTGGTCAGGAGCTGCTGGTAGTCATTTGGTCCATTCCCCCTTTAGGAACAGGGATTCACTGTGCCTAAAGCATGCCTGACAGCTATGGTCAAGCCTGGCCTCCAATATCTCCAGCAAAGCCAGTCCTACAGCCCTCCTTGGCAGCTTACATGCTGCTTAATTGCCCTGATAGTTATGCATTGAGGGTTTGTTTTTTTTTTTTTTTTAAAGCAGCTGATTTCTCAGCAGCAATAAATACTTGGGAAAGCTTTCTCTCTGGCAAACTCTCTCTATTGTTCATCTCTTTCACATAAAACATTCCTAATGAAGAGGGAAAGAAGGATCTTGGCTTCTTTCAAAACAATCTGAAATATTATATTAAAAACATGCACTGAGTGTTGACATATTTAGTGCGTTGCTTTATAAAGCAAATTGCCCGAGCTCATTCAGAGGTTGATACCATTAAGACAGCATGTAACTATGCAACTGGGAGGATACTGCTGCAAGAAGTCCCACTTCGGGGAGGTACAGAGCACCTTGGAACAGCCAGATGGTCCCGACTCCGGCTTCAGTGGGAGCTGAAAGCCACCAGCACCATTCAGCTCCAGAAGAGAGGGATGTACAAGCACTACTCAACATGCTAATGTGAGGATTGCAGCAGGCTTCAGACCCATGAATCCTCCCTGCCCAAACCGCCAGCTCCTCATCTAGACATCTCCAAAGGTCTGAGGCTGGGAGGACATGGTATGTACCACCCATGATGGGCACCTGTGCTGTGGGAGCAAACCTCGGTGTTCCCCTCACCACACCAAGCCTAATCCCTTGGAAATGCACAGAAAATCTTAGTTCAGTAGGTTTTGAGTGGGAGACATCTGGGTTTCTTCCCATTCAAAAGGAGAGAGAAGGAGACAATCCGTCCTCAGTGCGTGCAGATGCATGCACACATGAACAACCGAGAGCTAGAATCACCAAAAACCTACAGTTTCTGTCCTTCAAGGAAAATACTGTTTAGCAATACAGCCTCCAGACCTCAGAGCCACCAGACCTCAGCCCTTCCTGCTGCAAGTGTGAGAGTTGACCCCCAGATCGGGCAGCCGTCTGCAGAGGCCGGCTGGTTTTCTCTGCCAGCCTGGCATACGCAGGGTCCCTTCAGAGGGGACCTCTCCCTGAGCATCTTTGAAGTGCTCTGGGCACTGCAACAGGATTTTCCAGATGTTAAACTGATGTTCAGAAAACCAACAGACATAGAAAAAGCTTTCATTACAAGGCTGGTTTTTGTCCAAGAGCAGCTCAGGGGCTGGGCTAAGATAGGAAACGGTGCCTGAACAGCCTCTCGCTGGAGGCTGCCATGAGGTACGGCTCTCCGTGGACTCATGGTCCAGCTCCATGTTTGTTTTGGAGGAGCAGGGGCAGGAGAAATGAGCAGGTTTTCTGGCACATTGGCTCTCCTCCAGGAACCAAATGCTTTGATGCTGACAAAGCTGCTGCATCCTTTCCTGTTGTGAGAGTGCTCAGCTGAGAGCTTTGGGTGCCTCCAGAGATGCTGCTGGCCTTGGCAGGGACATCCCAAGGGTTACCAGCACCCTCTCTCCAGCATGGGAAGCATGGGGAAAGGAGGAGAGGGAACCTCCAAAGGCTGCTGTGAAAATGTCATCACTGAGAACTTGGTAGGATTTCCTTTACCGTGTTCCCATCTGAACAGCCTGCCATGCCATTAATTATCCAGTCACGGGAAGTCACGTTTCAGGCAGGGACTGTTTGCGACAGAGAGGCAAACACTCCTCCATGCATCCAAATCTGCTCCTGCCAAAACCCTTGGCTTTTAGACACACAGCAAATTTCATCCTTTGTAGGCTCAAACTGACCTTCAGGCAGGAAACATCCTGCACCCATCACCTACCAACGGCCTGATGCTTGTGAGAGCAGTGGTCCTGGGGAGGATCCTATCTTCCCCTCCAAGCAGGAGACTGACACCTGATGGAGTCTCAGCACAGGGCAGGGAATGCTGCAGCTGGGCGTGCATGGAGCACGTTTAGGTGCATTTACCTGCGACCTAACTCCATCTGCAAGGTGGGTCCCTGACACAAGGTCCTGGTTCCCCAGGACAGGTTGGTGCAGAACCAAAGAGCACGGCACACAGAAACGCTGCCCCATGCCAGGATGCAACTAAAGCCACCCAAGCAGGGCACAGACCCTCAGAAGCCTTCATGCCCCAAGCTCCTTTTTTGGACTCAGGACTGTAAGCCCTCCGAGAACGTCCAGCAATGCCTTATCACTTCCACCCTCTCCAGACCTCCTCGGGTTTACCAGCACCAGCAAGCAGGCAGGCTCCCTGCGGCAAGATCCACTGAGCAAGAGGCATCACAACAGATCAGAGGGACCCGGGGCTCCTCCTCATTTGTATTCCCCTCCAGCTGCAGCCTTCAACATGGCTGAGGAAGGCAAGGCAAGACAAGGCCTACAGAGAATGCCTAAAGATTATTTCTCTCAGGTTCCAATTTATTTGCCATCATTAATGCTTTTGAAAGCCCAACACGTCCTGCAAACAGAAAGAGCATGTTAAACGTGCGGGCGGTGGAGCTGCAAAACCAAGACGAACACATGCCTGGCACAGGTACCCAGCCAGCCAGGGAGACGTGGCATCTGCAGGCACCCTGCTAGCAGTACGGCCAAGGGAAGGGCTTTGGTGCCAGCAAGCATCACCCTGGCTCAGCAGAAGCTGCAATAGAAGCGAGTTATCCCCCATAGAGTGGTCCCTCGCCACGCGCCCACTGGAGCCTCTTCCCACAGCCCTGGAAAAGCAAGAGCATCAACCCAGAAAGCAGAGGTACCGCAAGCCCAGGCGCTGAGCATCGCGCAGTGGCAGAGAGAAGGCAGGACTGCAGGAGAGCGACTTGCATGAAGGATGAGAGGAGCTGGAGTCTTCCGTAATGTAGAGAAAATTGCTTTCGCCAACTATCTGCAGTTTTAAAGCAATTACATTTGGGGGGAAGCTGAAAGCACGTCTGAGTGCTGCACACGTGGCAGGTACATTTTAAAATGCAAGAATCAAGTAAGGAAAAAAATAGAAAAAGAAAATGCATTTTTAAAAAAATTATTTCATGCAGTAGGTACTGAGAGGATAAAATATTTATAACTCTGGGAGGGGACAGATCTTGGAGGCAGCCAGACGTCCCAGCAATGGGACAACTGAGAGCTCAGAAGAGGAGCCTGGGCAGCGCACTCCCACTGATGGTCCCCTTCCCCCTGAGCATGGCAAATCCTCCTTGGGAAGATCTGACAACACAGCAGCTGAGCTCTGCCTGGCCCAGCAGAAACAGGGTTTGCCTTAATTAAAACACCGTTCACCCTCTGCTTTGGCTGCTCATGCAGGAGGGACAGTAACAAGCAAGAGTTCCTGCAGCGCCGGCATCAGGGTCAGGTCTCGCTGGGCTTAAACACCCTCAGGAACATGCTGCCCTCAGATGAAATATGGAGCCACCTTAATACTTCCATTTATGAACTTGCAGGCTGACCCAAAACCCAGTAAGCACCCCAGCACCTATCAGTTAAAGCCTTACCAGGCCCAGATTTAGACTGGGAGGCAACAGCTTTATTTGGCCACAGATGAGAAGCTCCTTCAAGGTATAAGAAATACTTCTGATCTCCTTCCCCAACAAGCCATCACCCTTCACAACCATTTTTCCCCTCTAATCTGCTGGAATTAGGAAGGATCCCAGGCCATAAGCACATCTTCTCTAATTACCAAGGTGGCAGGAGCGAAGCTGCCCTGATCCCCGGAGCTGCTGCACTGACTGCTGCCGGCACTGCTTAGAGATCCAATTTATCAGGCAGGTGCCCCTTTTGCTTTCTGGCCACGCATCTTCCCCTCGTCTTTATCTGCTCTGGGGACAGGTGTGGGAAGCAGAGAAGTGGCATCCGCAGCTGCTGGTGACAGAGCCCCTTTTCAAAGGATGCTGTTCCGCTGTTATTACCAACTCTTGGAAGCGGAATTGAGACATGAAGTAGATTTGTGCCCAAGATAATGGCGTTTATTAGACAAGCTATTGAGGAGAAAACAAAAGCTAACAGTGGAGAGCCACTAAGAGAAACGCTTTAAGAGAATCCATCAAGAATACAAAGAGGAGCGGCGTTAATAGTTGGTGCTTCCCATCAATGATTAGAACCTTGAGCAGTCCCTTAACGACGCCGGGAGAGTGAAGGTTAGTGTCACCCAGCAAGAAGTGACAAACAGCACAAAGGTATCCGCACCTTCGGACAGAGCAACATCTGACCCCTTCCTTCGCAGTCAGACATGGCTGAGCATCTCTGCCCCAGGGTGGCAGTCCCCAGCTCACCCACAAGCCTTCTCCTCACCTATATGAGCACCATACGATACCTATACTGTACGCTCTTACTACGCCCAAGGATGCCACCCTCCAGAGCCAGGATCCTGACACGGCTGCTCCAGTCCCTGTCGCTGTGCTCTGTGGCCCAACAGCAGCAGGATGGGGAGGGAAGGAGAATTTAGTCTCTGCACCCCCCTGGAGTGAGCGGGGCACTTCTGATAAAGCCAGAATTGCCTTCTCATGGAGAATGCCTTGAAAATCATGGATCCATGGATTTTCCTACTGGACACCTACCCCTTCTCACCAAAGGAGACCTGTTCCTGCAAAATCTTCCAACAAAAATACATTTTTGATGGGAAAAGTGTCTTCCACAGGATCTTTCACACCCAGACTTTTTCATCCCAACCCTATTCTCCTTCCCTGGGAGGATGCTTGAGGATCAGGCTGGGGCAAGAGCCAGTGGTACAGGGCAACATGGAGGAGGACGAGCCCAGGCAGGATCACGAGGGCATCCCTGCAGCCCAGCAGCTCCCGAGAAATTTATTGCTTGTGACACGTTGTCAAAGTGAGATGCGCCTCATTAGTCAGAGCCGAAGCAAATGAGAGGGCTCCTTACCCAATTAAAACAAAAAAATCAGGGATGCCCCATGGGGCTCACCACCTCCCCTTCGGCCCCGCCGGCGAGTAGAAAACCAAGGCAAGATGTAACACAGATCCGAGTCACAGCTTCTCCCCTTCACCAAGATGGTGAATTCCTCATTTCCAGCAAGCGGCAGCAGCCGGGAGCAGCCAGTAGCCATCACACAGCCAGGCTGGATCCAGCACAGCCGGCTGGAAAAACACTGAGCTCGAGGAGCCACACCTGACACTTGGAAATTTTGAAAATGAGAGGTTTCGTTTCACAGCTCCTGGAGCGTTTTGTTTCCCCAACTCTTGAAACAGAGCTCTTTGAGTCTCCTGAGTGGCATTCTCTGCTAAAAAAAACCTATTTTTAAAAGCTTTTCTTTTTTAAATGACGTGGTTTTCCTTTGTGGGTTAAGCTGAGCTGGCACATGCCTTTTTTTGTTGGTTTTTCTTTGTTTTTTTCCTCCACGATTTATCAGCCTTTGGTGCAGAGGGCACTACAACTCTTCTCCAGCTTGGCAGCGATGCCGATCCCCCGGAGTTTTACACTGCCCTCCGCCACCCCAGCCTCCTCACACCATCGGGAAGCCCCTGGCCCTCAGCAGCCTGGGGAGAGCCCATCCCCGACCCCCCGACACACGGCAGGCTGCTTGATAAGGGGTGCTCACAGGCAGCTCTGGGGCCGAGCACGCCCAGGGGGGCACGGGCTGCGCTCCACAGCTGCACCCAGGCTTGCACGGCAAAGCCTCCCAACGCTTGCAGGAGGGGAAAGGCGTTTGAACACGGGCAAAACAGGCAGAGGGACCATTTTGATGCCAGCAGGCATCTGCAGGCAGAGCATCAGCTTCCCCGTCACAAGCCAGCTTGAAATTTTACAAGAGCACAGACGCGCCTGTTAGCAGGGAACACCCCAGCTCGCCACTTTCCAAATAGGCACCAGAGGAACCCGGGAGCTGAAGATGGAGCCGTGGCCGTCGGATGGATCAGTCAGACGGGTCCAGCGCCGCGGGACGAGCCTGCTCTCCCTGCACTGGGGGGCAGGATGCCCCGAGCAGAAAGCAGGCTTCACCTCACAGGGGACACATCCAACAGCTGGCAGAGGCACCCGGAGAAGAGACCTCTCTCCACCACCCACAGGAGCACCCAGCAAGAGAAGGGAGAGGCTGCAGGCCTGAAAGGTGCCACCACCCAGAGGCTACCCCTGCCCAGGGCTGGCAGGGGACACCCCCCTCCCACAACAGCAGCGGGGGGACAGCTCGCACTATGGTGAAGGCCACCAAAGCCCTCCCTGCCATCAGCCGGAGCCAGGGGAGGGTCTGGGAAGGGGAGCTGCACAAAAGGGCCTCAAGGTGCACTCAGCAACCCGCAGGGCTTTACACAAGCCCAAAAAGGAACCCTTAAAAAAACAGCAAAGACCTGAAATACTTGAGCAAGCCAGAGCTGCAAGGACCACAAGGAGCTGAGCAGAGCCACCCTGCCGCAGGCCAGCTGCCTGGGCTCCCCACCCCAGCGGCCTCGGCCCTCCCTGGGGCCCTCATGGCACCCACGGGCAGTTACAGGGGTGCCCGCCATCCCTGCCCGGGCCCGGCCACCCTCCGCAGGCCAGAGCACCAGCCAGCCGGGGAGCACCAGCTGCGGGGGCACAGCATGGTTCTTGTCCGGGCCAGCTGAGCAGCGACCTGCTCCATGGCTCCCAGCCCGTCCCCTGGGCACGCGGATGCTTGCCCTGCCCTCCCCTCCCTGCCCCTGGCCCAGCACCAGGCAGGCTGAGCCCAGCCCGGCAGCATTTTCCTAAATTAAACAATAAACAAGGAGCTGTTGCAGATTTTCCTTATGCTGCAGTTCCTTATTAATCCCCACAGTAAACACAAAGGGAAAAAAAAAACAATTAACCTAAGAGGGATGCTTTCTGTTTAAAGATACAAATGGATGCTAAAAGCAGACAAAGGAGCCCAAGCACGGCAGAAGGAGCAGGGAGCAGCCCACGGGCCCTGGCAAGGGAGGGACGAGCAGCGGGGCTCCTGCCAGCCGTGCCTGGGAGCCTCTAACACACGGGAGCCATCGCCGGCACGAGAAGGTAACCTGCGGGGCAGCTCAGGCTGCACAATCCTACACCCCTTGCGGGGTCTGTCACCCCGGCAAGGGCTTCCTGAGGAGAGGGGGCACCCCCTCACCACCCCTATAAACACCCCAGCCTGAACCAACCCTCTCGTCCCAGCAGGTCCCCGAGGCCGGGTGGGCTGGTGGCTCCCATGGCAGCAGTAGGGTGCAGCACACCGAGCTCCAGGGGAACGGTCAGGCAGCAAAAACGCAATTACTCGCCCAGAAAAGGGCCAGGACACTGGAACCAACCCCCTGCGCCCGGTGACTAATGCTGCACGATGCTGGTTTAATGAGAAATGGCCATTTGAAGCTTAATGGCTCTTGCTGACAGGTTCCCCCCTCTCTTCCCACTGTAGCTGCTTCCCGTACAGTGCACCCAGCTAATTAATTACAGAGCACAATCCAATCAGTCAGGCCATCCTATTACAGTTAAAGGCGTTTAAGAGATAATGCCATGAAACTCCAGATGGACTGGCCTGACCCCAGCCTCCGACACCACCAGGGTACTTGGGAGCTGCTGCTGCTCCGGCCAACGTCCCAGATGCAAACACACTGAAAAAAGCCTTCAGATGCTTGCAATGCGCCTTGTGCACTGGGTTTCTGAGCCCCCGCTGACTTTAATGAGACCTGTGCTGTCCTCCTCCACTCACACCTTGCCCCAAGGCAGCCTGGGCTCACTGCTGCCCGCAGAGCACACACCAGCCTGGCTCAACACAAGTGTAGGTGAGGGAGATGCCACCTGCCCTACTTCTGCCGGCTCTGAGTTTGCTCTTGGTGTGGCAGAAGGACAGATTTGAAGGCCAGATGCCAGCTCGTCTTCTCCCCGCTGCTGCTGGCACGTGCCGCACATATGGTCAGTTGCAGCGGAGGCTGCCTCGAGGTGTCATGCACCACTGATGCTGATATGCCAGGGCAGCCTGATCCCTTCCCATCTCACCATACAGCTCCACTCCACCTTCCCACCGCTCCCCCAATTACCGAGGGATGACAGCTACGGCTCAGCAGCAGAGCCCAGCCTCAGTGGAGATGGGCTTTGATGGCAAGTGGAGGTAGGAGAGTCGCTAAAGTGGTGGGATGCTGGACAACCAGCCCCTTTATGGTTATTATTGTTGGCACTGATGTGCTGATCTCCATATGGGATGTTCTCAGCTTTGCAGGGATGGTTTAAATCTCCTCCCTGGGCTAAAAGTGTGGGAGTACGACCAAAATCTGAAGTGCTGAGGAGGGAGAAGTTACCAGAGCCCTTTGACAAAGGTGGGGGCTTGCGTTAGCTCAGCCCATTTCGTCCTGAATCAGCCACTGCCCCTTCCACCAACCCAAGGGTTTCATTCAGTGGGTGCCCTTGGTACCTCAGGCAGCCTTTTTTTCTTAAGCAATCACACCCATCTTAGGCCCAATCCTGACCATGTATCACTGGTTCCCAAGTCACTCGCTGCAATGGTATTAAAGAAAAAACCCGTGGCACCAGATCCTGAGCATCCCCACAAGACTTGGTGTGGTTACATTGCTTTGTGCCAGCTGCACTCCCAGCTGCCTCATGTTCAATGATGAAAGTGGCTGATTCTATTATTTACTGATCCTACCCTTGGTTAATTTTGCCTACCCAGGGTGAGGATAAGCTCTTGGATTTGCAAACATTTTGAGGATTGTGGTTTTAATTTTTTTTCCCCCCTTATTGTGTGTGCATGCGTCAAAAGCTCTTACACCTTGATCCAAAGCCCAAAGTCTAGGCGGGGGATATACATCAAGTCTAAATATGCTTCTGTCACAGGTGGCATCAAAAGCTTGTTGCAGTTGAAATGAGCGTGGGTTCTGCTCTCACTTGATCCAGCCCATCTCACGGCAGCTTGCCCTCCAAGGAGAAGTGAGGAAGGGTCTCTGCCCCTCAATCACACCTCCACAATGCGTTTGTCAGAGACTCAGGCACAGATAACTAGTGAGGGACAGAAAGCCTCTTCTCAGAGCTGTCCTCAGCCAAGCAACCCCTGGCCAGATACCCAACTATCCCGCATCAGCATCAGCAGCATGCAGGTTGCAGTGATCAGCACCAGGAGCATCAACAAGGTTTGCACCCAAACAACAATCTACAAGTTTCACTAATGCGTACCTGCAAAGGAGGAATGAAACTCTGGCAGGACTGGAGCACGGCTGCCAGCAAACGGCGGCATTCACCAAGCACAAATGGAACGGGGACGGCGCTGAGATGACGTCTAATAACAGGGTCTTCCTGAACACATCGTATCTGCGCATCTACAAGCTCAACATCTTACAAGAACATTTACTGAACGTCTCCTAACAGTGTCAGTGACAGATGCCAGCGATTAGCAAGAGGAGACAGAACTGACAGTGGTCAGTACGGATGAGACAGGACCAACCCCAGACCTCTAATGCCAGCTGCTGTTACGTGCTGGTGGGAGCTGCATGAGGGCTGGCTTGTTCCACCCAGCACCGAAATGAAGTACAACTAAGTCATTATCTTGGACCTTAAAACAAGGAACATAACTACAATAACAACACAACACCCAGCTTCATCCAGAAAAGCAGTGGCACCAGCTCCCCCTATCCACAGCCCCTCCAACGAGTCAGCAGGGATGGGGGGCACCATTTCTTTAAAACATCTGTCTCACACCACCCCTGGGAAGACTGAGGACAGAGAAGAGCTCAGCACATCTGGATGAATAGAATAAAATAGAATATTATGTCCTTCCTCCTGCTGGTGTATCCTAGACCAACACATTATAGGGTCCAGCTGCAGAGAGGCCTCATTTCGTGGTAGCGATACGGCCTCGGTGGGATGCCACAGCTGGAGCACTGCATGGAGGAGTTTCTGCTCTCTGATCCGAATCCGGCTCCAGGGGCCAACGAGCACAGCACGGGAGATGAGGAGACAGATGCTCCGTGCATCCCTGCAGCCCTGGCAGGGCGGGGACATCCCCACGGGCGCCGAGCTCCCCTGACACAGCCATTTGGAGAGGGAAGAGGCTTTTCCCTGTGGAGTCGGAGAACCGAAACTCTTCAAATGCTTATCTCAAGAGCTTCTGTAAAGCATTTCAGGGATTTTGGCAGGAGGAGGGAAGAGAAGCTGTTCGATAAACCCTGAGGCCATCCCACCTTACACGCCTAGAAGACAGCTGCTGAGTGCCCTGGTTCTGGAGGTAATCCCCTCGTTCTCGGCTCCCGGGTACCCCATAAAGCAGGGCACATCTCCTGATGGTCCTGCAAGGATTCCTTCAGGAACTGACTGAAAACATCAGCAGAAATGAAGTGATGCTGGAAAAGCATCAGCCCATCGGAGGACAGTATTGACCTGAGGTTGTGCTACCAGCCCAGAGCACCCGCTCTGCACCAAGCCCCCAAAGCAACACACTGGAGAAAGCTCTTCGCCTTCAGCATCCATCTTCCCTCTGCCACAGCTGTAGCACCAGGATCACTGCTGGAGCCTGCACCGTCCCATTTTCTGTACCCTGATATGAACCTTTCCTAGGAGCCGCCAATTAAACCACTGAAGTGTTCTCAGCTCAGCCTCCTATGCATGAAAACGTCCTGTTATTTCGCACCTGCCAAGAACTGTGTCCCAGCAGATTTATCTTGAACTGACACTTGAGGATAATTAAACCCCTCTCTCTCCTCTGTTAGCAGTGCAGCAGATAAAAAGAGAGCCCTGGGGCCCTCCAGTCACTGTTGCAGTGGGTTGCTCCTGTGCAAGTCGAGAAACATGAGACGAGACTCAGTTTCTCAACAGAGACATGGACGGGGGGCAGGGGGACAGCTTTGCAATTTGCCCTAATTTGGCAGGGGAGCTGAGCAAGATGTAAGATGCATGCAGGCAGCTTCCCTAGTAGGGCGGATCATCTAGTGAATGGACCACTGGAAATCAAATGTCTGGGATCAAATTGAACTCCCCTCTTTGCTAAACCTAGGGTATCATCCATCATTGAGCCTTTGGTCCCTAGAGGTCCAGCCTTGATGGTCCAGGCACCCTTCTCATCTCCTCTAGCTCTAGCCTAAGCTGCCAAAGGCAGGGACCGGCTCCCTTTGCCCGTACCACTGCCAGCAGCGCTGGGTACCAGGTGCCCCATAGAGTCAGCCCAAAGTTGGCCGGTATCAGGGAGTGGGTGGCAAGGCGGGCAAGCAACCGGCCTGCCGGCAGCAGGCAGCCCCGTGCCGAGCTCTGCCCATCTCCCGTGAGCGCTGCCTGAGGTTACTGGATGCATCGAACCTCAAAGCCGAGCTTCGATCGCGGCGGTTTTGAGGTTGGCGCTGAGCATCTGCCATCGCTCCGGGCTGGGCCTCCAGCAGCTCGGGCAGCGGGCCGATGGCCGGGGGGGCCGAGAGCACGGTGACCCCCGCCTGCCAAGGAGCCCTTCGCGCCGGGGGGGCCCTTCCCTCATCCCAGCCCCGCTGCGAGGGGGCCGGGTCCCACTTGCTGAGTGATGCTGCGAGGAGCCGCAGGTCCCCAGGGAGCCCGGGGCGGTGGCAGGATGGATACCCCCCTCCCAGCCCCGGCCCCATACGGCCGCCCCGCTCCCCGTTACCTCCGAGGGCTCGGGCGGCGGCCGGGCGAGACGCGCCTCGCTGCAGCTGGGCTCGGCTCCGCGGGGCTCGGCGCATCCTCCGCCGCTCGGGGCTCGGCCGGGCTCCTGCGCCCCGCTGCCCGCCGCTCTCCGCTTTGTTCCCGCTTACCCACAGCCCGCTCCGGCGGGGGCGAGGGCATACCCCGGGGCTTGCAGCTGCTGCCGGTCCCCCCCCGCCCCGCAACGCGGCTCAAGGCTCCGCTCGCCGCCGCGGCGCCGGGAACCTCCCGCAGCAGCAGCAGCCGCCGCCGCCGTACCGAGGTGCCGCGCCCGCCCCCGCCTCCCCGCTCCCCTCCGCGCCCGGCCCCGGTGACAAATCGCGGCCGGGATTGCTTTAAAGAGAGAGCGCCCACATAGCCAGCCCGGGGAGGGGGGCTGCTTGACACCCACCCCGGGGATGCACGGCACCCCCCCGGGGCTGTCCATCACCCCCCCCCGGCCTCCCTTGCACACCCCGGGGTGCTGGGCATGCGATGCGGCTGAGCCCCGACAGCTCGACGCGCTGATGGCTGCAAAGGCTGCCTTTGCAGCCATCAGCGCGTCGAGCTGTCGGGGCTCAGCCATGTCCCCCAGTGCAGTTATGATGCAACCCACCTCTGTTATTTTGGGACAGTGAGAGTCCCCCAGCAAATGCTCCTGGATCCCTGGGGAGAGCTGACCTGGCCATGGTTGCGGTGGGTTATCCGCTGCCCTGCACCTTCCCAGTGAACCCCAGTCCCGCTGCAGTTGGGGGACACTGAGCCAAGCCGTCCCCAGGTACACAGCACCACCAGCAGCCTGCGCCTGGCCGGAGGGGTTTCCAAAGAAGATTTTATCCATATGACACTCAGCAGGGGCTTCCTTGGTGCTCAGTGCATTCAGCAGCAATGCTGAAAATTCTGCCTGGAGCCTATGGGCCCAATCTGCCAGCTCTGCAGGGCCTGGCAGCCCGGCTGCCCGTGGAGGAAACCCCTCTCCTTGCTCCCCGCTGCATCCTATGTCCAAACAGCCCCCCTGGCCTTGCAGGAGCATCCTCAGCCATTGTTCTGCAAGACCAATTTGTGCCACATCCCGAGCACGTGCGGTGCTTGTGGCTGTACACCCAGCGTGGGGCATGGCGCAGGAGACACTAATCCTTGTGGAAAGGCATACGGAGCTATGGCAGAGCCCGCTCCCTGAGCAGCCCTCACCCTCTCCGCAGGTCCCGTTTTTGTGAGCACGTTCATGCACTCGTCTGTAAAACCCATTGCTCCACGCCGTTCAGGGTGCTCTGTTGCAAATTTGCAAGATGATTGAATCGTGCATTGTTCTGTTCCCAGATTTAATCTTATCCCCCTGGCTGGGTTTGCCTTACCTCTTCCCAGGGCTGGGGGGAGAGGAGCCACCAAGGACTCGGCACACAGGACCCTGCCCGGGGGAAAGGCACTGGGCTCCCTTCCACAAGCCAAGCTGTGAGCCCCCTTCCAAAACCTGCCATCCTGTCACACTCTTGCTTCAGATATCATCACATGTTTTCCTTTTCTCCTGCCAATATTATCCTCATCCTTATTCAAGCGGGAGCTGAGGCATGCACGTCTGTGGCTTTTAATCAAAACTGGAATTCTCTTCACACAGTTGCGTTCTCTCTCTTTGTCTTGCTGGAATGAAACAATGTGTTTGGTGAGGTTTTACAGAGCATCCCAGCCTGTGCAGCCCGGGGTGCAAACGTGCCGCTGGCCGTGGGCTATCAGCTGGGCTGCAGCCTGCAGCGGCCGCAGCTGGTGGGGGTGCCGGCGGTGCTCGGTGCTGCACAGCCACCGGGAGGGAGCCCGGTGCTCCCTGCCCCGAGGAAACTACAGCTGCCGCAGCAGGGGCAGGCTGGAGCTGGGGGCAGGAGCAGGCAGAGGTGCAGGCAGCTCACTCAGGGGTACGGAGCCAGGAGCAGGGTGGTGTGCTCGGGCACCACTGCCCAGCCCTGGCTCTGCGGCAGGAGCACAGGCAGCATCCCTCCCTACCTTAACGCTGCAGTACCCGTGCTCACTGCTTTCACACTTGGCGTTTTTCATCAGTGAACACCATCTGTACCAGAACCCGGTATTGTTATGACCTTTGAGGCTCCATCCAGTGGTTGCTTCCATCAGATGCTTTTGTGTCTTACTACGATCCCAGGCACGGTGCCAGACTCAGAATGCGCTGAAGACAGGGAATGCCTGTTCTCTGGTTTCAGGAAGGAGGTACGGGTCCAAAAAACCTGCCCAGATGCCAGGATTGGCTTTAGAATTATTCCTGTTCCATTAACACTAGAGATTAGTGAGATAGGAAAACCCACCTGGTAGGAGGATTGTGAAGTAATTAATGCATAATATTAGTAATGATCTTCTTATTCCAGCTCTGCTTATTATTACAATAAGCTTTGCTCTAGTCCACCATGATGTGCTGCATAAGGCAGCTATCTCCTAAATCTGATTTCCTGTTTGGAGAGGATCTCTAGCTGAGAAATTACCTGCTCTCAAAACTGATTAGAGCCCTCATCAGCAGATTCTTCACCCATCCTTTAGGCAGGCCCTAGATTATACAGAATAATTTCATGCAGGAGGTAAAATCTGGAGTTGGTGGCCCAGCTGTGTGCCATTGCAAGAGAAAATCCAGAAAAAGCAGTGATGGCAGCAGGTTGCCAGCCCAAATCCGGGCATTGTGAGCTGCCCTGCTCAGGTCAGTGGATGCTTCAGCTCCTGTGGTACCTTCCCCGCTGGTGGTCGATGCTGGCTGGCTCTGGCACACACCCCCTTCCACTCCCGAGCACTCTGGGGGGCTGTCCCAAGCGCTGGATACCTGCCAGCCCCCGAGCAGAGGGAGGCTGGCATCAGCTGTGCCTGCCTGTGGGAACAATGCTTCCTGCCCTATGAAACTGGGGACCTCAGGGGACGCCAGCAGTGCATGATGTGGCCAGCACACCCTGGAAGGAGCCTGGAGCGGGCAGGACCCTGCTGGCTCACACTTCAGGCCCCTGCAGTTGCAGGCAGCCAGCTTTCTGCTCCCTTCACACACCGTTCCAGCTCCATTTGGAAAGCAATGAGGTATTTTTCCTCCTCTGCTTCCCGTGGCTAAAAACTGTCTCACAACTCCCATGGTTAAAAACTGTCTCCTAATTTCCAGCCTACATTAGCCAGTTTAAACCTATTTGTTCCTGTGCCAGCACAGTCTTTTAGCTTAAATGGTTCCTTTCTGTACCTGGTGTTTACTTGCTAGATATATTTATGGAGAGTAATCATATCCCTGCTTTGCCTTCCCTTTGCTGGGCTAAACAAGCCGAATGCTTTCAGTCTCGTCTGATAAGACAGGCTCTCCATTCCCCCCACCATGCTAATAGCCCTTCTCCTCACCGCTTCCAGCATGAATTAATCTTGCTGGAAGACGGGCCATCGCGGTTGTGTGGG
This sequence comes from Theristicus caerulescens, assembly GCA_020745775.1. Classification (NCBI taxonomy): domain Eukaryota; kingdom Metazoa; phylum Chordata; class Aves; order Pelecaniformes; family Threskiornithidae; genus Theristicus; species Theristicus caerulescens. The sequence goes on along the minus strand of CM036566.1, from coordinate 28,504,829 downwards.
CCGCTTCAAATAGCATCTCCTGGTGCCCGGCACAGCCACCGGTGCCCGCTCCATCTGCACTGATGCACCCCGAAGCAGGCGACCGCAGCTCCAAGCATGGCAGTGCCACATGTGTGCTGGCCTTCCCTGTGCCAGATTGTCACCTGAATGAGGTGACACCAGTGGGAGACCTTGCCTTGTGCCCCCTGAATGCGTCTGCCCAGCTGTTGGCTGTCCCAGCCTGCTCCCAAGGCTGCAGGTTCCTGCCTTCCCCTCTGGCTGATGGCAGAGAGGTTGGGTGCTCCGGCATACTAAAGAGGCCTGATTCCTCTCCTCTCCGCTGCACTGCAACGGTGTGCATGCAGAGCTCTCCCGCGGGGGGTTATAAACTCCTGTAGCCTTAAATGAAACTCACAGAGGACGCACAGACTCATCCCACTAAACACAAGAGGGAGATGGTATCACCATGCTCTGATGGTCACTAATAACTTTACCTCTCCTGTGCTATTCTCAGCAGAGATAAACCTCCAGTGTCTGATGAGCCAGAACAGAAATATCCAATGGCTCTCCGTTCTTTTCTATTTTTGCTGCAAGCTGGTTAACCCTGAAATCCAATTACTGCTCATTATTCAGTGGAACTTGCCTCTTATCAAATGGACACATTGCTGGGCCGCTGGGCCGACTCCGAGTGCTAATGGAGCTGCAAATTACTCCTGCCACGCTGACGGACCCATAGGTGTGAGCCCAGGGGTACCACTCCAGCACCCGCCATGCACGCGGGGCTCCGGGACATCTAGCCCTGCATCCTTTCCTGGTGCTGCCCACTGCTGCTGAGCACGCTGCCGGCACGCTGGCCACAGACTAATGCAACCACAAGCTCCCCGGAGCTGTGAGCACGGCGTGCATGCAGCCGTGCTTGCTGCGGGCTCGGCTCTCAAGGTCGCTGCAGCATGTCCTCACCCTCCAGCCCAGCGCCACAGTCAGAGCTGCCCTGCCCGGCCACCCATGGGTGCCACGGGCCAGTCCCGCTCACCGGCACGGGCTGAGCTTGTCGGCTGGGTGCTCGGAGGAGTCGCACAGGCTGAGCCTGCGGTGAGCAGCCTTTAAGCTCCAGGGGTTATTGTGCACTGTGTGAAATACAAGGGGCTGATCCAGGCGTGCCGTGGATTAGCCTAGGAGCTCAATGTGCGGGAGAGGCTTGCTCCCTGCATTAGCACGGGAAGCAGGCGCGGAGCCAAGCGCAAATGCTGCCTAATTCACATTCGGCACTGAATTCAGCAGGTGGGGAAAGAAAAAAAGGCTTTGCAGTTTTCTTTGCTGATTAAAGTCATGGCACAGCAAGTTTCACCTACGTTCATTAGCGAGAGGGGAGGGAGGAGGATGTTCCCAGCAGCAGCTGCTGCCGATGGTCCCCCAGCACCGAAGAGGCAGCCGGGCGCAGACCAAACCTCCTTCCCGTGACCCTGTCCTGCATGGGCTGAATGCAGCCCCGGGGCCCTGACCCACATGCTTTGCCCTCCATTTTCCCATCTTCCTCTCCCTGGCATTAGCCCTCCCTGCCACAGTGGCCTCAGGGATGGTTTCTCAAGTCAGCCCGGCTTAAATAAGCCCCACAATAGTCTCTCTTCCAGATCATCCATCAGTCCTTCTCTGAGACAGTTTAGGCTAATGCTCCTCCTCGGGGACAGGTGACGGAAATGGCAGGGGATGCTCCCAGCGAGGTCTCCTGATGCTGTCAGACATGCCTGCCACACTTTCTGGCACCCACTGCATCGTCACTGGGTTGCTGGTGAGCCCTGCAAAGCCCTGCCTGCTGCCTCCCTCCCTCCCCACTTCCCCTGCGCTGCCTGCAATATCACACCCTCTGGTTTCTCTTTGACTGGACCAGCGGGCAATCCAGTGGGGATTCAGACCAGCCACGGGCACACGGCTGCATCACAGCCTCGTTAATGGGGTGGCACAAAGCCCAGCTCACGCTGCCTGTGGCAAGACCGGGGGTGCAAAGCTGCACACCCATGTATCACTTGTCCAATTCGCCTCGTACCGCCTTGGCATGAGCATGTCCTGCTGTCTCTGCCCTGCTTTCCCTGGCTGCACCAGCCTTTTATTCATTGCACTGGCCTCCTGTGCCCCTTCACAGAGGTGCTCACGTGAAGTGCCATCCACTCACACCCGAGGCTTCACGGCTGCTGGCAGGAGGACAGGAGCAGGACCAGCGTGACAGATGCTCAGGCAGGATCATCCCCAGGCAGTCAAATTGCAGCCCCTCCACACAGGGCCAGCTGTAGGAAGTCAGCAAAGCAGGGGCTGGAGCTGCAGCTGGGTGGGGGGCCTGGGGAGTGGTGGCTTGAGGAGCTCAGCATCCCCCATGCCCAGGGGCAGGCGGGCAGTTAAAGCAGGCACCAGGAGCTGAGCACAACCCAGTCCTTCGCTTCTACCTCTGGCTGCCTTGTCAGCTACCATTGTCCTGATTAGAGCTGATGAAATTCCCTCAGCCACCCTCCCAGTTGGTTAAAGTGATTAGCACCTTGGCGAATGGCACCAAGGAAATCAGGGGGTGGGGGTGGTCTCCCCCCAGTCACAGGGGAATCAGTCCGCGCCCACCTGCCAGGCACCCATGAGAGCAGAAGACTGCGAGGTGCCACCCTGGGCTCTTGTGGGACCCAGCAGCTCCTCTTGGCCCAGGTCTGGTCACCACTCTCCAGCCCTGGCTTGGCTTCCTCCTGCTCCTGCCTAAGGCAGAGCATCCCAGGGAGCTGCCAGAGGGGCAACGGGATAAAGAAGCCGATGAAACCCCAGTGAGTGAAAGATTAAACATAATACCAACTAAATTAATATACAAGAAGAGAAGGCAGGTTTTAAATTAACTCATTACACTGCTAGGCTTTCAAATCCATTTATTTACCCCATAGGTTCTGCAGCTTCATATGGAAAATGGCTTCTGCTTGACTGCTATTAAAGCTCAAACGCAGAGCGACGTGGCTGCGCGGCAGCCGCCGAAGGCTGGCAGCCGACACCTGAGTGTGCCCACAGATATATGCAGGGATGGGTAATTGCACATGCAAAACGTTCGGCTGTGACAGCAAACAGGACGATTGAGCAGAGAAATGGGAATCCATTTCCGTGCACAATTACCTGGGGGGGGCTGAGCCATGGCTCCAGGAGACAACAGGGCCGGGTCCCCCCCTGTTCCCCCCGCTCCGAGTGCTGGATGTGCGTGCAATAGCCTCCTCCTCTCCGTGCCTGCCTATTTCCCTGGGGAGCAGGGCATTTCCATCCTCCCAGGAACCGGGGGACGCTATGCTGAGCTGGATGAGCCCGGTGCTTATTACTGGGTTAGCTGTGATTGCAGAGCAGCTTAATGAACGAGCTGTTCTTTGGGGCAGATTTACTGGGAAAAGGGGCAGGGGGAGAAGCGGATAGTCTGAGCCCCTTTGTTTGGGAAGTCTCTGCAATTAGGAGAGGCTTTTCTACAGGGTCTCTCTTATTCAGGAATTGCTGTTCCCAGGTCTTACTGAGGAGCCAGAGCTGGTTTGTAATAGATGATAAATGAAAGAGCAGGGGGCAAAAAAAGCCCAGACCTCATTTTCTTCCCACTGCCTCCCCTTGAGCTGGCAAACGAAAGCCAAGCTGCACGGCAGGATGCTCAGCCTAAGCTATGGAGAAGAGGCTCATGCCGGAGGCAGACGGCACGTTCCTCAGGCGCTCTTCATGCCAGGGGAGAGGTCTGGCACTGGCTTTGCCAAGCAGAGCCGCATGGGTCAGGCCGGCGGCAAGCTGAGAGCCTGCCTTTGTCTCCATTCCTGACCGCCAGCTTTACTGCACTACAATTCCCAGCAGCCTGCAGGAGGGTCTTTGCCTCAGAAAGCGGCATCGAGCGGGGCACGATCGATAAAGCACTCGGAGGACAGAGCCACCTCACCGGCTGGGCAGCAAGCTCAGCACCGGGCTGATGGAGATGGATGTGGGCAGCGAGACAGCGCCAGGAGCTTTTAAGGCTGGGGTGAACGGCAGGAGGGCAGCCTGGGGCATGGTCCCTTCCCAGCAGGGCTGCAGGATGCGGTGGGTAGGGCAGGACCGAGGGCAGGGTGATGGGACCACATCTTGCATGCTCGCACTCTCCCGCCTCTTCTCAGGGCCATCACGATGCTTTGCTTCGCCCTTCAGTAACCATCATCAGCTGCTCTGCTGGCTGGGCAGGGAGAGGGGATGGTCCTGGATGGTCCAGGAAAGGCTTCCCCTGGCCTGATCTGGGGAGCATGACATGGGGGCCCACCTCTGTGCCCAGGCTGGAGCAAACCTGCCTCTCCAAGGGCTCTGGGAATGATGATGCTGTGGCCCCAGGTTCGCATAGGAACCGCTGGGAGGAGGCAGCCCCCAAGCCCCCTCCACACGTGCCTCTAATTATCACACCTTCACCTCTGGGAACACCAGCCCTGCTTTCCCCCATTCATAATTCAGCCTGACACAGCCCAGGAAAAATCAATTCACTCTTATAAGAAAGTGCCAAGGCAAATTATTTCCTAAAGCCTTAGACAGGGCTTTCTTCTCTCCCAATGACTGTATCTTTGGTGTTGGGTCCTAAATTACAAATTAACCCTTTGAGCTCTTCCAGTTTGCTGGAGAGCCCAGCCAGAGAGGTGATTGATGAAGCCATCAGCAGGAACACCTTGTCACCTCATTGCCCAGCCATTAGGGGATGGGCCCATCTAGCTGCCTACATGCGAGTCCATCCATTCGTCCTTCCCTAAATCATCCCTCTAGGAACACAGCCAGCTGTAGAACCCTTGCCATACGACCTTGACGAGCAAAGCAAGGGCTGCCTTGATTCATAGCCAGGCAGTTCAGGCATTTGGGGTGCCCTTCCCCAGAGACCCCCAGCTGGTCTTTCCAAAGGCAGTTTGTGGCCATCAGAGGACTTTTTTCTTTTTCACAGTGTCCTGGTAAAGTCACAATCAGAAAAACCCAGTGGCAGGATCTGGTCCCGATGCATGCCATGCCCTGCAGCCCCCCGGGTGCTGCCAGTAGGGACTGGCCATCCTCTGCCTGACCCACACTGCTGTTGGTGTTAGTTGTACTTGCCCCCATCATTTCCCCTGCTGAGAAACAGCACTCAGGAAGATAAGGAAGCTCTTCTTTCCTTGCAAGGTCGCTGGCTTCAGCCCATTGGCTTATTATGTGGCCTTTTAAACTCATTAACATAATCAGTTCCCAAGTACAGAAAGGGAGGAAGGAAGAGAGAAAAGAAATGATGGGTGTTGGGGTCTTAGGAGTAGGGGCTGTGAGGTCCTGGCAGAGCATCATGGCAGGGGCTGTCACTCCCTCTCTGAGCAGACGTTGGAAGAAAATACTAGAACGCTAAAAAGTCTTAAAATCTTCTGCTCAATGAAAAGGCTTTCCCCAGCCTTAGACCACAAAGGGTGGAAATCAGAGGGAGCCGATGCAAGAGTAAACCTAATAAAGGGAGTTTTAATCAGAGAAAAAAAAAAAAGAGAGGGGGGAGGGGGAGAACGGATCAGAGTTGTAAACTGGCTGGAAATCAGTCCATTATCACAAACACATCATCGGAACTTAATAGTATTTGACATTTCATTAATTTAGATCAGGAGTCTTGGGAACAGAGAAAAAAAAAAGAATGAACATTAGTAATTTTAAAGACCTCCTCCCGGAAGGGCTCATGCTGAAAAGGAAAAATGTTAGAAGAAAACTGTTTTGTTAAATTTTTCACCACTTCCCTCCTCTGTCTTTTCTCCCCTAGCTGTGGAAGAGCTTGCTAGCCATTACAAACTCAGGGCTAGGCTGCCTGTGCCTCTCCCAGCCCCAAGTGGCGAGCATTAAAAGGCCAGCCCGGTCCTGGGTGTACCACGGGGCGGATACAGGGTGGGATACAGGATCGTCCCTACAGGCACCTGGGTATGAACCAGCAAAAGCCACATGCTGTTAGAAACTCTTGCACAGGCTTGCACAGCCTCAGGAGGTGCCTACAGCCACTACCCAAAAGTGTCCGTCTGTCCTGCATCCGCCAGTGGATGAGGCACTGAGGACCGAAATAGCCGTCCCCAAACTCAACAGCATCACAGCATCCTCAGCAGCTGCGGGGAGGGCTGGAGGCAGGGGAGGGGGATGGCATCTCCCCGCTTCCCCGCCACGGAGGAGCTGAAGGCAAAGCTGCCAAAAATAAAACTATTCAGGACACCATCTCTATTGTAAGGGCAGATGGATGTCGCTGGGGCTGCGCTTGAAAAAGCGGATCTAAAAGGATGGAATTAAAGGGACTTTGGAGAAAGAAAGGCTTTCTGCTAAAGCTGATATGCTGCTTTGCAGATAAGGCTTCTACAGGTGGAGTGGCAGGCCACCCTTCAGGTCTAATTGGGAAAGGGAAAAAGCCACCCCAACCCTCCCCAGATGCTTTCAGCAGTGGGAAGGTGGCTTCCCTTGCTCCTCCAACATCCACCACCAACTTTTTAAAAAGCATTTCTGGATCTTCCCCTGGTATTTTAAGAGACTTCAATGATCTTAGGCTATTATTTCAAAGGATTTTTGAAGTTGTCATTTTTTTCCCCTTTTTGGTGTGGCCGCACATCACACCACCCGAGAAGCCACACGGCTGCCTGCGGGGTGGCCAATTTAGCTCCATGTATTTTGACTGCTTTCTCAAGTCCTGCTATTCATTTTTCTGCCGGGTCCAGCTGAGAATTCAGCTTATTAAAAAAATCACAACTGGGGCAGAGCTACACCACTGATGCCTGCCTCCAGATGGGGCTTCCACCTTCCCTGAGTGTGGGTCCTGCCTCCCCGAGGGTCCTTTGCTTTTAGGGCTGATGGGGTGGTGGGATACATGGTAAAGGAGAGACATTTCCCCGGCTTCCCCAGCGATGCCAGGGGTTTGCTCAGTGCCAGCAATTACCTGTTTCCCCATTGCACACCCTGTTTAACAGCATTCGCTCTCACCTGGTTTCAGCACAGATAATTTTAGTGCTTTAGTCCTCGCTTTATCTCTTCAACCGAGGACTTCATTTGCTGCCAATGAAGCTGGTGGTTTCAAGAGCTGGGCCAGGTTACTTGCCTTCAGGCAGATGTTCAGTGCTACTCAGCCTGCTGAAAATGGGGAAATAATAGCAAAAACAATGATTTCCACACCGAGCCCTTCAGGAGCCTCTCGTGCCACCTCTCCAGCCAGACCTCGCCATCTCAGTGCCAGGCTCCCCATGCCCAGCAAACACCCCCGTGCCACCAGCTCCCCCCAGCTAATTGGGTTTTACTCCTCATCACTATTAGACATGCCCTGGAAGGGGTAAGGAGGCACCAGAGATGCTGAAGCTGCCCTGCGATGGCTTTGGCTTTTGTTCTCTTTTATTGCTGCCTTCTGACAGAGAAGAAACACAAAGGGGATATTTATGAGCCCTACCAACAGTGGGTTTGGCTCTGGGCTGCGTTTAAAGCACCTCCGTTGTTTCCCAGCATTAACCGCCTCCCAGATATTTACAGTGTTTGACAGCTGGAGACAGAGCCAGGTTAAAGCGCCCGGCTGCTTCCATCAGCAACCTGCAGCTCAGGCAAAAATTTGTTAGGGGACGTGGGAGGAGAGAAGAGGAGAGCTCCAGGATGAAAGTGTGGCCGTCTCTTCACCAGACTGGGTCCCTCTCCCCAAATCCCCACGTAGGCACGGCCAGGAGGAGCTGGGGAGGGATGCTAAGCGCTGCCCGTGTTATACCAGTGTGTTTCCAGTTTGCTCCCCTCTGTCCCTCGCTTCATGCTCAGGGGCTGGGCTGGCTGGGGTTTAGCAGGTCCCCCCTTGCCTTTACTCTGCTTCCCCATCCAAGCTATGGATCTGCCTCATTTTTCTTTCTCTCCCATGTTCCCTTTATCTCATGTTTATTTTTCTTCACCACTTTTGCATCCTATTCATCTGTCTCTCCATTTCATCTCCCCCATCCTGAAAGGCTTGTCAGGAGAAGAAAGAGCGAGCCCAGCTTCTCCCAGCTCTATTTACCAAATAAGGCCTGGAGTCAGGTTTTATTTAAGAAAAGGAAAATGAACTGGATGCAAGTAGGCCAGAAGAAGTGCCTGCGAATAAAAAGGATGACAGCAAAGAGAAGGATGAACAAGGGAGAAGAGGCAGAGCATCCCCTTGGGATGAGGGACACAAGCTCATTGCCAGAGCCTGGGTCCGGTGCTGGGGGAGCCACCGGCCGCAGCCTCGGCAGCTCTGCTCATTAGCGGTACCGCAACAGCGTGAAAAATACAGGAGTGTCACGGGAGGTTGGGGAGCAAGTCAGGTGGCTAATTAGTTAGTTTAGGGCATCTTTTGTGGTTTCCTTCCCCCCATAGGCTATAATGCAATTAGACAGACAGCAGCTATTAGGAGCAGCATCATCAGACTGGGGGGCGGTGGGGGGAGTGGGAAGGGGGGGGGGAGAAAAGCATCGTAAACCTCTCCTGCCCCCCCCGCCCCCCGTGTGGGAAGCACAGCCTTAGGGGAGAGAAACCCTGCAAGCAGAGCTAGGGGATGCTCTGCCTCGTCTACCGCAGGGCACGGAGCTGTGAGCACACACACCCCCACCCCGGGGGAACCACAGGGTCCCCTGGGGGCAAGTTCAGCTCAGCCCCGACCTGCAGCAAGCCTGCCCAGACCCTCCAGCCCTAAAATCTGGGGCCTCCCTTCCTGGCCACACCACCCCTCACAGGTCCCTCAGTGCTGGGGACCCCTCTGCCGCCCTGGCCAGCGGTGGGCATGGGGGGGCTTTGCCTTACCCAATTGCAAACCCTTCCTCACGCCTTAGGGGTGGCAAGGCATCCCCCTCCTTGCTCCAGCCAGCCTGGCCCCTGTAGTCCTCCTCGGGTGATGCTGCATTGCCTGGAAGACCAGGGCTGGGGGTCCCTATAGTGCCCCTATAGCACTCTTGGGAGTCCTCCAAGAGATCCAGGGGGGAAAATAAGGCTGGGCCCTCACAGTCTGCCCCCCGCTCTTGCAAACACCAGCTTTCAGGGGCCTTTCCACACACAGCTCACTTGGGCTTGAGGAGGCTCAAGGCAGTTGAATCAAAAGCAACTGAAAATACATTTTTGCAGGCAATCCAGCACCTTTCTGGAAAATAGCCTTAAAGAGGGGCCTGGCCCCATGCCCGGGGAAGTTAACTTCAATTGACTCGGCTGCATTTTGCTTCAGGCCCTCTCTGATTTTTCTGGAGTGCCTTGTAACACTGAAGTGCTATTGCAAGGAAATTAAATTCACCGCACTTAGCGTAAGCATAAACCCTTTCTCACACACGTACCCAAGCATCTTCGCTATCACCTACCTCGGGCTGCCTCGCAGCAAAGACACGTTCCTCCGCCTTTGCAGGATCAGGGCCCCGGCAGGGTACCCAGCTGTCCTCCCTGGACTTTGCTAGTTATTCACGGCCATGGTTCCTTGTTACAACATCACTCACCAGCCTTGCCACCGCGCTCCCAAGATAGCAGGAAAAGAGATCTGCAGCAGAAATACTATTGTATAGAGCTTGTACTTTTTATATTTTAGCCTCTCTGCCTCATGTATTGTACATTCTCCAGCACAGCCCTGTCAATACGTTGCAACAGGAGCCTTTGTACTTCCTTTAAATTAAACCCTAATTTACCCAGATAAGCAGGGCCTGGGTGGAGAGGCTGCCAAATCCCCACGGCTTGTTGCCCTTCTCACTCTTATGAGCTGTTACTGGCCATCGCCGGCTAATTAACCTGTGCTGATTTCATTTGCTGGGGGAAAACACAAGCCCAGGCACCTTGTTAGGAAGGCTGAGGTGGGATGCAGCTCCTGGCCAGCTAGAGCAGTGGGGCTGGGGCACATCCCTGGTGTCGGGGGGCTGGGATGCTCTTGGGGGGTGGATGCTGACCCAGCAGAGCTCCTCTGTGCTGCAGCCGGGGAGGGGGCTGCAGGACCACCACCCGCTGCTGCCATGGGCACCTTGGACCAACATCGGCAGCGAGTCAAGACCATTCTCAGATCACCTTGTCATTGCCTTTCCCACAGCTGGACAAGCTGCCTGGCAAACCCTCAGCCCCACGTGAAAGTTAGCATTTCTTAAAACAAAGGTATTTGGCCTTAAATCCTCTTTTTCTCCTCCTTGTGAACAGATTTCGTCCGGGAGCCGGGTGTGCTCGGCAGCAAACCCATGTACGAGGAAAATACATCAGCTCCTAGCAGGAAAGTGAATTATTGAAGTCGAGGGAAGTTGTGACGAATCAGTTAGGGTGGACTGCCGTATGCTGCCAGTGAATTATTCAAAGCCTGATTTTAAGTGATTCCTGAAATAAAGATGACGGAGACTGGGGAGGGAGGAAAACTACTGCAAAGGGCCACCGCGATGCCTCCCCAGGTGCAGGGACCAGGCCGTCCCCGCTGTGGGCTGCTGCAGGCTTTGCTCTGCACACTCAGGGTTTTGTAAAAATACCCTCTCCAAAAACTCCACTGCCTCAATGTATCTTTTAATGCTGTTTTATTCTAAGACCAGACATTGTCGTCTGGAAACAGCGGGGCTGGTTTAACCCCACCGGCGCAGCCGGGCAGGAGAGCCAGGCAAAGAAAAGCCCCTGCTCCGGAGGATATCATGTGAATATTATTTGATTTCAACAGACCAGAAAGCAGCAGAGCTAGAAGCGGCGTGCGGTGCTGGGAGGGAGGAAAACCAGGCCAAACTACCTCGAAGGCTCCTAAAAAAGCCAAACCACAAAGGGATACAAGAGGGAAAGAGAAAATACATTATTACATCTGTTTGAAGTGAGGAAGATACAGGAATGAGCAAACACCAAACTGTTTTGCTTCTGCTCACAAATGAACACGCTGCTGAGCCTAATGGGATTTTAGATTAAAAGATTTAACGAAAAATAACAACCACCTCCACAAATAGAGTTTTATAAGGTCAAATAACATATGCACGGTAGCAAAAAATACTGCCAGTGTTTTGCCTCCTTCTGCAGGGATGCCTCTCCCAGCCTGAGCCCCGGTCTTCAGGTGCCCTCCTCTAATTCCTGCCTTTATCCTCAGCGGTCGTGTTTCCCACTGAGGACAGCTGGGGAATAATCCTCCAGGATCCTATTTCGGCTGCCTTTTCTATGCAGGGCTTTGCAAGAAGTTTGGCGCCTGTGCGCGAAGGCCACCTTTGCAGAGCGGCAGGGCTGGGGACAGGGACCAGAGACCTGGCCTGGATGGCAACAGGGATGCCCTGCAGAGAAAGTCGCTTCCCCAAGGGGCTTCCCCATCGCTCTTGGGGTTTTCCCAGTGATACAGGGCTGCAGCCTGCCTCTGCATGTGGTCAGGGCATCACTCCCTGGCACCCAGGGGATTTCTGATACCCCCCAATAGGGACACGGCCGTCCCGTCACATGCGTTGGCCCTTTGCCCACCTATTTCTGCTGGGCATCAGACGCAAGTCTCCCATGACCCGTTTTTGGAGGTATTGGGTACTTTCAGCAACTCCCAACTTCAAGGGCATCTGGGGTTTGCAGCACCCTTGAAAAATTAGGCAACTTCTGCACACCTAAATAGATGCTTAATGACAGGCACTTCTGCGTGAGCATGTTGGCAGCAGCCCAGGGCTGGGGGCGGGGTGAATCAGACACTGCCACAGCACAGTGTTGGGCTGTGTGATGGGCATCACGCTGTCCACCTTCACTTTGCCCCCTGGGGACCCCTCACCCAGGGGAGAGCTCCCCACGGAGGGGTCCTTACGCTCCCCACTCCACCAGTGATGCTGCAGGGTGATGGAGGACTACCCACATCTCGTCGCCTCTGCCCCAAAACAGGGCTGATAATTCTTCCTCGCCTCTGCAAGCCATTAGCTTTAACGTGCCGAATGTGGTGATTGCGGCATCTTTGTGGTGCCGGTGAAGCCAGGCAGCATTACCCCAGTGCTGGAGCTGGCCTGAGGAGGATGGTTTCAGCCATTTAACCCTGCAACAAGCCAGAAATTAGACAAATCCCCCTCTGCAATGCCAGATACCAGCCCCATGTCCTCTGCCTGCCCCTGTGACATCTCAAGTGGTGCAAAGGATCAGCTTCGTTGCAGTCTGCCCAGATTCATAATAGGATGTGCTTTAGATCATGTTTATCCCTTTAAGCACTTGTTTTCCGAGAGCCCCAGGGTGCTTCCACCCTGCTGCACCCTAGCATCAGCGTAGGACAGGGTGTCCTGGCACCCATCCCCTCCTCATCCCACCCCCCCCAGCAGCGAAGACCGGGTCCCCCAGACCGCATCTAGCTCTCCCAAGAGGGAAGGGTGAGCATCATTTCTGTGGAGGGATGCTCAGGCAGCTGCTGGAGAGGATCCATTCCCTGGCACGAGCCACACGGGGCGGCCGCCCCACGCGGCTCATGCCGGGGAGCGGATCCTCTCCAGCAGCCGCCCCAGGCCACCAGGTGATTGGGAAGCATCTTCGGCCTCTCCAGCGCTCTCAGCCCCCCTTCTTCCCTGCTGATTGCAATCAACACCTCATTCATACGCCTCTGTTTACCAATTTTCCAGGAGGTATCACACTAATGAAGGGAGCCAGGCAATCAAGCAGCCTCCCAGAAGTGGGGAAAAGGAGGATAGGGGAGGAAGAGAGGGTTGCTGCCAGGAGAAAGAAGGGAATGGGCCGGGCAGGGTTGGGAGAAGGGAAGAGAAAGCCAGATGGGGGGCTCGTGAGGTCCGCTCTGCCCTGCTGCCAGCCCTGCATCCCTTCCTGGAGCGGCCGTGTGGGCAAAGATGCTGTTACCTGCTGGGCAACATCTGCAGCATCCTTGGCAGAGGCGTCGAGGCAGCCAGGTACCATGCTGTGGAAGTCGAGGACGCTGGCCACGGTGCAGTGAGGAAGGCTTACTGCTTTTGAGAAAGTTCAGGTCAACCTCCAGAGAGCGCACCACTGAGCCTGGGGCAATGGGCTGTGCTCTGCAATAATATCTGCCTCATGAATTATAAAAGTGCCATACAACTGAGGGCTCCATGCAGATATCAGAGTTAAAACTCACCAGCAAGTGCTCCTCCTCGGAGCCACTGTCTCAGCTGTCTGCAGGCCAGCATCACCAGTGCTTGTGGTGGGTTTTCAAGTTCCCCTTACCAAGCAGAGCGGCAAGATAGGTTGGATGGTTTGCTCCCTTTTCACTGGGAGGTTTGCAGCACGTGGCTGCGAGACCAACAATAACGGGTATGGTTCTCTGCCCAAAACCCTGCCCTGGCAGGGAGCTGAAGACCCGCTTGGCCGAGGGGGTCCTCGGGCTGCATCTTCATCTAGCATAAAGGCTAGAGCCCAGCGGGTCTGGGCAGGCAGAGCTGGCAGCAGAGGGATGGTCTGGCGCTGGACGGAGAGGCCAGCAGAGTGACAGGCAGGGCTGTGTCCCCTCTGTCTCCCCGTGCCTTCAGCTGCCTGATTTATGCAGACTAGGAGTGACAGCCCTGCCAGCCACAGCAGCTCAGAGCCGGCAGCACCTGGAGCCCTTTCCCAGCTCCCAATCTGCTCGCCCACTGGTTAGCAGGGAGGATGACACAGGCACGAGATAGGCAGCGGGGTGGCTGCCAGCCCCGGGACCACCCGTCGCCAGGGTGCCTTGCTCCCATGGGGTTTGGTGGTGAGAGGAGCTGGGAGGCTGGAGGACTGAGGTGTCTCCCCTTGCCAGCACACCAGCCCTCTATAAATAAGCGATAAAGAGTTGTCCAGCAGGATTTGCAGACCCCAAGCTGCCCGTGACATGCCGCTGGCAGCCTCTTGTTATCCCTTCTTCAAGGCTATGCTTGGCCCCTGTGGCTGCCAGCTGACTCCTCTTGGGCAGGGTCCGGCCCCGAACTCACCGCAGATGGGGACAAGCTCTCCATCACCTCCCGCTGCTCACTGGAGTGGAGCTGCTGTGGGACGGCTGCCCGTTCCCTGCCTGCTGGCTCACTGCTGCCAGGACTGCAGGTTTATGGATGCTCTGTGGAGCAAGATCCTATTTTTCAGAGCAGAAAGTCCCTCGGGGCAGGATTTCCAGCACTAGTGGACTGGGACCCCACGTGGGGTAGTGGGTCCTGAGGGCAGCTCTGGGACCATGCAGCTGAGGACAGCTCTGGGACCATGCAGCTGAGGACATCTCCTCAGTAGAAAGCAAAGGAGAAAGGATGGGTTACAAGTGGCAATCAGGCAACAAATAACACGGTTGAAGACAGACATGATTCCAGCCAGATGGAGAAACAGCAACAAACAATCTGTCTCCGGTCGAGGAAGCCCCGTCAGCCCCAGTCGCCAAAGAGCAGGGAGCATCCGAAGGAGCATCCTTGAGAGGAGAGGGGAGTGGAGGCTTTGCCAGGAGCCCAGCTGGGTTTAGAGCCCGCTGGGGCTTTGACACCTCCCCAAATGAGCCCGCTGGCATTCCACTTCCCAGCCCCGCTCTGATCCCGGGGGACCCCCCCTTTCCCCCAGGAGCAGCTTTTTGGGGTGCTGCGAGCTGCCTGCGTTCCTTCCCTGCCTGCTAAACCCAGCTGATTGATGAATGGGCTCTCAACATGATTGATCTCTTTGATGGTATGAAACGCGGTGATTACCTGGTGCTAGTAGATTTTTCTAAGTGTCTCTCACGCAGGCACAGGACATTTGTGCCATTATCGTTACTAACTCCATTGTTAACGATTAATCTATGCAAAGATTTGGCCTGGCCTGTTCAAAGCGTGCAAGGAAGTGGCTGTGTTCGTGTTGGAGACAGATCCTGCAATGGGAGAGGGGACTTTTATCAATTTAATTTTTAAAAAAATTTTTTTTTTCTTTTTGGAGTCTATTTATGGAGATGAGTATCCTACAGGCATTTGTGCTCACACTGTTGTCACAGGATTTGAAGATTTTCCCTGGTTAGGACCACGGGAGCTCACGGGACAAGATGCTGAATAGCTTCGGTGGTGAGCGGTTCCTCCAGCCCCCGGCATCTTGGGAGCGGGGGGCTGTGCCGTAGGGGAGCAAACGAGCAGCACCACCTCCCTGGGCCAGGCAGAGCCCTAGGTGCTTGACATTTCTGGGGTGGTGAAGGCGAGGTGCTTCAGGAGCGCTGCCCTCTCCCGCTAAAATCCACCGCAGGTCTCAGCTTTCCATTAGAGAAAAAATCCCAAACCTCTTCCTAAAACATTTTCTCCCCAACTATCTGCCATTTGCCAAACCTAAACTTCAGCCCAGAAACTTAACCACAATAAATGAAACCCAGCAGGGCCATAAGGGACCCAACACCGTGACCCCAAAGCCACTTCAACCTGCTTTGGCCATCCAAACACAGGGACACGAGAGGAGAGCAAACGCAGTCGTTCCCCTCTGGGTCCCCAAATCAGCCCCTCCCAGGGCTGACGCAGCCTTTCGCTCAGGAAAAAAAAACTAAAAAACCTCCAGAAACAGGATTGTAGCTGATGCTCAAGTCAGGGGATGATTTATTAAATAGGAAACAGGTAAAAGGGAGATTGGGCAGGGGGGGAGGCAAGACGAAACAGGAGGGATTTAGCAACAAGGCAAAAATAGCCTAAAAATATGGCAAATGAGAAAATAGCGACAGTTGCCATCCCCACAAGGATGAGTTAAAATCCTGGCTGGTGTAACTCAGCAGAGAGCCCAGGAAGCCAATGGAGCTGCAGTAATTTACAATAACTGCTAGTTTGGCTCAATTTAAATAGCTCAGCTTCATGAATACCAGGAATACGTGTGTGTGTGTACGCCTGAGAAACTGGAGAGGCGAGTTGGGAAGGTTTTATTTACACTGCAGCTTAGAAGCTGCTTAAACTGATTTGGAAGCAGGTGAATAATTAATTGCATCTTTAAGGAATCGAGCTGTTAATAATACTCACCACAGTGGCAGTTTATAAATGTTCCTGTCAGGGTGGAACATGGAGCATCGCAGAGGGAAGGAGAGGGGGGAAAAGCCTGGAGGAAAGTCTTCCCCCCCCCGCCTGCAAAATGAATTAAAGTTGCCATTTTTTTCTGCTATCCAGCTGTTCCTGACACCTGGATGTCAAATCAATATTATAATGACAGCACCACAGAAAAAAAAAAAAAAGGAAATAAAAAAAAGTCCTATTACTACATGGAAAATATTTATATTACCTCCCACTCTCCAAGGTTTAGCCTGTTAATTGAGCACAAAGGGTAGGATTTGCCTGGAGCCTGCAGAACTCATTAGAGGAGCAGCCGATAACATTACGATGAAATCAGGTAAATGGGTGCTGCAAGGGGAAGGTGATCCTGAGCAGTGCAGCATTTGGCCCCTCCTGCCCCCACGCAGCCCAGGACCTCCTGCTACATCCATCCATCCATCCCCTTGGCATCCCAGGGGACCCTGTCACTGGGAGGTGCATGCAGAAGAGGGGGTGCACGAGCAAACGGGTGCCTTCACGCCGCTTTCTCCGCTTGCTAACGATGCTGCTCTCTGCTCAGCTCACTCCAGTTAATCTCCCACACCAGCCCAAAGCCAGAGCAGCCAGAACAGCCGGGGCTACGGGGATTAAAACAGCACAGCAAAAACCTCTGGAGCCAGGACTTTTGGGAGGAACCTAAACCTTTACGCTTCAGGACAGGAATAAGCCTCTAAAAAGAAGTTGTGAGGGAAGAACTGGGGGAAAAGCTGCTTCCTTCAGGGAACCTCTGACTTTTTGCTGAGAGAGGGATTTGGCTACGTGCGAGCCTAAATCCCCTGTGCGAGCAGCTGTAGTGGGGGGCTGGCCTGGCAGGGGGGATCGCCGAGCATCCCCAGCCCCATGGACGCCAGCAGCCCCTCCACTCCCACCCAGGATGAGTGCATGGGAACGAGAATCACCCAAGGCTTTGCTCACGCTCTCTTTGGATGTTTTTCTGCTTCCTTATTCCAGCAAGGGACAAAACCATCACTTCTCACCTCTTCAGTCTCTCAAGCCACATCCCAGGACCTGCGTGTGGGGTAAGGGACAGCAAGGGAGCCCCGTGCTGCTGCTCCCAACCTCTTCTCCTCTCCCAGCCCACCTCCAAAGTGGAAAATCAGCACCTGCAG
Source organism: Theristicus caerulescens (assembly GCA_020745775.1). NCBI lineage: Eukaryota > Metazoa > Chordata > Aves > Pelecaniformes > Threskiornithidae > Theristicus > Theristicus caerulescens. The sequence goes on along the minus strand of CM036566.1, from coordinate 28,487,869 downwards.
AGCCCTGCCTCATTTTCCATGATTAATCAGTTTGCTTGAGAGCAGCAGGACTCCCCTCCTTGTCCATCCCCCCGCCGACAGCCACGTGTGAAGGCTGACGTTAATCAGATAAATTCCTTTCCAGTAGCACCAACAATTTTTCTAAAGCACAGTCTCCCTGGAGCTACTAATAATTACTCCAGACCCAGACATTAAAGCACTACCAAAAAAAAATGTTTTTAATTAAAAAATTAATTTTTCTGACAGACCCACCAACGCTAACTTGGAACAGCAGAGCGTTCATCAGGAGGGAAAGGAGAGGGATGGCAACGACCTGCTTGCAAACCTCTGCTGGGAAAGGGGCGAGGAGAAGGATCGCATCCCTGAGGACTTTGGAGAAGTCACCCCTACTCACATCTGCAACCCCCCCCTTAGCCAGGCAAAGCAGGACCTGGTCGTGCACTGAGTCGCCTTAACTCTGCCCCCAGTGACCATCCCCACACCAGCAGTTTAATTTTATCTTTGCTTGTAAAGGCTGGATTGCTTCAACATCAGCCGCACTATGGCTGTGTGGCTTTATGGCCAGGCACTTCATGCAAGTACAGCTGTTCACTTGCCTAATTACACAGATATTGATTGCGATTGCTCCCTGGTGGGGCAGGGTGGGCTGGGGACCCTGGGGGATGCTGATGGCTGGCAGGTCTCTGCACTGAAACCTCTTGGCCCCCATCAACTGGCACCCCGACACGGGACATCTGTTTTACAGTAGAAAAGCTGAGCTGGGGATGAAGCATCGGGCCTGGCCTCAGAAACACAGAGATGAGAAGGCATCTCCGGGTGCCCCGTAATTTCCTTGCTCCGTACAACATGTCTCAAACGAGGCAGAGTGAAGGCGATGCCTGGCTCGGCGGCTGCAATCCCAATTGGACCTTTCCCAGTAAATGCTTCTGTACTGCTGGCAAGGGGATGTGGAGCTGGGCAAGATCCACATCTCCCCAAGCCCCTGGGAGTGAGACCCCGCTGGCGGGACACCCCCAGCCCCAGCCCTGCTGGGTGCAGGATGAACGCTACAGCGTAGCTCCCTCCCCTGGAGGCACCTGAACCAGCCAGCCAGGCTGGATTTATTATCCCTGGGCTGGGAGGGGAAAGGAGGAGAGAGGATGGAAATAAAACACGTCGTCAGTGGAAAAAATTTCCGTTACCTCAAAGGGTTTGTGATGGGGAAAAGGGAAAAAACCTGCAGATTCCCTCAGTCCCAGTTTCTGTGGCCAAGCTCAGAGATGCAGCCCACCGCAGCTGCCCCGGCACCATTGCTCAGCACTGCAGTAATACAGTGGCCCATGCTAAAAAACCCACTACGATGCTCTGGTGAGCTCCGGCGCAGCTCCCGGGGTTACAGCTCCAACTTTTTTCTGACTAATCATAGCATCATTTGAGCTCTCCTTCCCTCCGGCTGCCTCTCATCCAGGGGTCTCAGGCTCAGGTACCTCCACAGAATATAATGAATCTCTTCCCTTCCACTCACCGGCACCAAGGTTTGCAGAAGAAGGTAATGAACGTCTCTATCTAACATGTTCTGGGGGTGTTTTACACAAGCCTGACAGAGAAACACGGCCTGGCAGCGAGCCGCTAACAAAAGATGCCTTTATTGCAGGAGGATGAAAGGCAGAATGGATCGAGGCGGCGCGACGCTTCGGTGGTGGGGGCTGAATTAATTGGGTATGGGAAAATGCCTAAATATATATGTGGGGGGAGAAACAGCAAGGTGCTTGTGCAGAATTGCGTACAGGAAAAGCCAGACCGATAGGCTTAGATAAATATAAAGATGCTGAGAGCTGATTTCTCGGCTGGCACAAGGCTGTTGGCACCATTGGAGGAGAGGCAGAGGCAAAAAAGCCCCCTAAACTGCTGGAAACGTGTCCTACAGCTTCCAAAGTCCCCTGAGGCACCAGGGCAGAGGAGGAATACTCGCCTCCAGTGATGAGCCTGGCTCAGGCAGGATCCTCCTTCCTCCTGGCCCAAGCACCTGCTAATGAATTCAGTGAAGTCAATCCAGAAGATCTAGGGAATACAAAAGGTTGAATGAATTTGAGTTGCTTAACCCAGAGAAGAGACGGTCAAGGGCAAAACTGAGTCTGCAAATACAGAAGATGACTGCTGCGAAGTGGAAGAGAAAACCTGTTCTCTGCACCCAGTGTGGGGAGGAGAGAAAGGGTCAGGTTAGATGTTAGGAAATCCCTTTCCAGCAGTGTCGGTGGGGGGATCTAGACAGCCCAGGTCCCATCTGAGTACTAAGACATGGCTTGGGCTGATTACCCAATGATGGGTAGTTTTTAATGCAGAAAGCTGCACTTTTTGCAGCTACAACTAGAAGACCAGTTCCTGGGGCAGGTGGATTACTGATATGCTTTAGATAATTAAGCTGGGATATCTGCCAGCATACGGGACATCTGCCCACCTCTCCCCGAAGCATCACACATCCAAACAGCATGGCTTGGCCTCTGCCAGAGCAGGGACAGGAGCAGCAGGGGCAGCGAGGAGGAATATTACTTTATTTTCCATCGGCTCATCAAACAGGTGAGCAAACAACCTGCAGAGCTATTACCCTTCACGTACAGTGAGCCGAGATTAACAGTGATTTATCTCAGGTGCTTCCCTCGGTAAGCATCCCCCTGCTCAGGCTGGAGGGATGTTCGGTGCCAAGGGAAAGGGAGCGAAGGCTGTGGGGGAAACACCCATGGGGCTTTGGGAACCATAATTCCTTGGCGCTCACGTTTCTTTGAGGATAATTCAGCAGTTAGAACTATTTTGGAGACCTTGGACCCATCGCTGCCTTCCCATGCCTCACCTCTGCCTTATTTTGATGCATTTCCCCTCTTCTTTAAAAATGAAGAAAGGAAAAAAAAAAAACAACTCCAAGCCTTCAGCCTTTTCTGTGATGACAGGAGAGTGTTTCTGCTCATCTGAAAGCCTTCAAAATCAATATATAATCTACCTGTAATAATCTCACACTTAAGGAAATTATTTCAAATCACGTCTGTTTGGGGAGATGGTAATTTAGACCGGCTTCCCCCGGGGATTGCTCTTCCCATACGTATGTGGCTCAGCCCCGCGAGCAGCAGGTTGATGGAGCAGAGCAGCCTGCTTCACCCCACGAGGGGGTCCCCGAATTCACCCGTGTTCCACCAGGCTCTGCCACCTCTGCTGAGCATACCTGTGCCAGCCCATGGCCGGATGATCCCCCGAGAGCCCCAGTTTGAGTTCAACAGTTGTTCCCAATGGGGATGGAAGAGAAATCTCCCTGCAGAATAAATGGGGAGCAAATGGTCCTTTTTGGTAAAAATCAGAAGCCAGCTTCAGCACCTGTCTGAAACACACCATCAAGCAGCACTGCCAGCATCAGAAGTGGGAATCAATTAGAAAAATAAAAAAGAGAAAGCTCACTTGAGATGTCTTAAACCCATAAGGGACAGCGTATGGATGTTTTTTTCCCCTCTTACAGCACTTAAGCCCCTCTCCCACTCCTCTTGAGCATCTTTAAGCTTTTTCTCAGCATTCGCCAAAGACAGAGGCTCGTGCAAAAAGAAACCCAAGCCAGGTGGGATCCTTCTGCATTTTCTTGCTTCCCTGGGCAGAAGGGATGGTGGGTTTTAAAGCACGTGAAGACACACACTAAGAGCTGGGCACTTGGTAGAAGTCCAGCCTCTATTTTTAACGACTGATGGCATCACCGCCAGCTCGGCTCAGCAAGACGAGGTTATTCCTTGGAGCAGAGGATTTCTAGTAATGCACTGCGTCCAGCAAGCCTTTCAGAAAAGGCAGCCGAGCATCGTTAGCGTGTTTGGGGGGCAGGAGAGCAGCTTTGATGGTGTTTATGCTGCACCAGGCTCAGCCTGCATCCCCAGCTCCTCTCGGGGAGCACCCAGCACCCCACAATGATGTCTTCCACTCGGTCATCAAAGGGCATTTCAAAGGCGCTGAAAAGAAGTGCCAGTGACCAAAGAATGTTATTTTAATACACTGTGCTGGGGAAACCGGGACTGTACTGGTAAAACTGAGATACAGAAATACCCTGAGCTAAAGCTTTCTCAAAGGTGAAATTAAAAGCAGTGTGAAAAGACCCGGCTCTAACCTCTGCCCTTCTCTGGGGTCTCCTCCCCAAGCAAAGATTCCCCTTTTCCTGTTGCAAAGCAGTGTGTTTACAACTACATGTCTTCCCCCAGAAGAGATACGCTTGTTAACGTGGCACAACCGCCCCCAGGGTGCCAGCACCACCAAGATGCATGCAGCAGCCCACGTTCAATGCAGCCGCTCATTGGCCCCCAATTCTGCTGACATCGCAGTTTCTTAGCACACACACACACCCTTTTTTCTAATACCAGGAGCATTCGCAGTAAAACGAGATTGCTGATTTCTTTGGCAATCACCTGCTCCTCGGCAGATGGGAGTTTTCAAAGCGCTTCACCTATGGTGCCACAGGCAGAGACTCGTTAAGCCGGCATCACGGGAGGGTAACGAGAGGCTGGGGATGGCCCCTGCTGACCCTGCCGGGGCGCGGGCAGTGGCAGGCAGGAGCAATGCCAGCCCCGGGCTCTGACGCCAGCACCACCCCACCAGATTGCGCCACTTATTTTTCCATAAAGTGCCAATAGAAAGGGAAAGAACCCAAATCCTCAGATATAAGTTTGGCTCTGGCTCCTGCCCACCTCACAGCTGGCCATGCCTCTCCCGGCTCCAGCCCCGGCCAATTTCCAGGTCTCCGGCACTTCTTAACACATATTTTTTCTGGACTCTTGTGAAATTAAATGCTGCTAATTTACTTTGCAGAAAACTCTGCATCCTGCTGGTACTTCTCTGCCAGCTGTGACCTCATCCCCCAATGATTGGATTTGGGAGTAAATTAATAGAGCCAGCCCATTAATTAATGGTGACTAACTCGCACGGTGAACTGGACCCATCTCTCATGTTCACAAACTGTCCAGGAACTGCTCCAGATCCCTGCTCAGAGAGTGCTTACTATGTTTTAATTTCAGCTGAGTGGTTTGGATGAACACTTTCCAGTGCATAGGCTATTAGCAAACAGCAAACCTTTAATTATCCCCTATTCGGCTCCTGCATCCGAACCCCAAAATAGAAGGGGAACCTTAAAAGCAGTGTTCGCAGAGCAGCATCCCTGGGCGTCAAAGCTTCTAAAGCCAAGGATAATGCCAAGCATCGCAGAAGCGCGGTTGTAGATAGGAGCCAGCAGAAAGAGAACGCTCCAGCAAAATCTCTAAACACTGCACATATATTTTCGGTTTATTTGCTGGGCCTACCACTGAATCTTATTTGCTAGTGTGTTTTTTTCTTTTTTTTCCTCCTTCTCCCTGGGAGAACTTAATAAATCTTTGAAATCATCAAAAAGAAATGCAGCTTCAACACTTAGAGAGCGTGGTTAAGTTACTTCCCGGCAATATAAACTAAGGCTGTAAAGTCAAACATTTCCATGCCATAATGCAAGATGAGAATGAGGGTTTGGGAGGAGAGGGAACAGGAATGGCCTTGCCTTGGCTCTCCCATCGCTTGGGGCTAGAAAAGCCTAGAAAGCTTGTGGCTGGCCGACAGTGAGGACGAGGACATTGCTATCCCCCCCGCCTTTGCCACTGCCCCCCTCCTGCCACGCACAGCAATTTCAGCTCTTCTCATTAGGGTGGTTGTCTCTGCATGACCCTGCTCTGAGCCAGGTGCCGGCTTGATGAAGCACACCTATGCCAAGGCACATGGAGGGGCACGGGCACCGGTGGCCTCAATAAGGGACCAGCAGAGATGGACTGAATAACCCAGGGGGTACCCGTCTCCCTCCCTCTCTCTTTTTGTCTTTTAATAATGTTTTATCCAGTGTTTGGTGGCACTCACCGGCTGCAGGACAAGGGAGGGATGCAGGCAGGGTTGCCATGGTAACACAGCAAAAAAGGCAGCGTGGCAGCAGCCCCCAGAGGTGAAGCAGGTCAGGAGAAACTTTGCTGCTGGGGAGGGCACAGGGACACAGGTCATCCAGCGTTGGGGAGATATCGGAGTTCCCACCTCAGGGTGCGCAACCACAAAACCCCTCCACCCTTGCAGCTTCGAGTGTGATGGGGACCCCACACGTGGGTCCTCGTGGTGGGGTCCCTCATCCTTCCCCAGTACTGGGGAGCCGTGGGTAATTGCAATGCAGATTGCTGAGGCTATGCCATGCCCTTGATTTACTCTCTTAAGCCTCCTGCTTTCTAAATCTTCCTTTATTAGTATTACCGCACAGCAGAGCACAATTAGCAGTATATTAGCAATAAAAAAGCAGCCAGAGCCAGAAATACCGCAGGTTATTGTTTTAAATCCTGCATCTGCCAGAGCAGCCAAGGACACGTGCTCCCCCCATGACCCTCAGCCCAGGCTGTGGTGCCACCCTGTCCCTGCACAAGCAAGGGGGGGGGCCAGCACCTTGCTTCCCCCATAGCACCAGGGCAGCAGCTAAGCCCCCATCTCAAGAGCTTTTACCCGGTGCTGCAGCAGAGCCAACACTAATCCTGGCCACGTTTAACCATTTATATTGATTACCCTGTCAGCTCATTTGAATAATTAAAACCAGATGGAGCCCTTTTATGTGTTTAAGGGAACAGCACCAGGAGCATCCCTGGAGCTGTGTGGTTTTGGCGGAAGGGAGCAGAGGGGTGCAGGGGAAGCCGGGCAGTTTTTGCTGTCAAATGTTCCTTTCAGTGACATTTGCCACCCTGTGTGGTACCTCCCATGTCCCCACCACCACCTCTGGGGACAGGGTGGTGGTATCAGCTCAGTTCCCATCCCAGGGCCCATCGGGGGCAGCCGACAGCATCCATGCTCTTATTTATACAGAAATAATTGCTGTCGTACACTGATACCGTTCCTTATACAAACAGCACTAAAGCCGCCAGCCAGCCGCAAATCTGATAAGCAGCAGCAAATAAATTAATCTGGTGCCAACAGCCGAATATTCCTGTGCCAACATGTGTGCGTAAGGATGGGGATGGGGGGTCCCAGCATCCAGCCCCACCTTGGCATCGTGACCCCCAGCTCCTGCTTCAAAGCCTCACTCGCCTGCAAACCAGAGCAAAGCTCTCACACCAGCATCGCCCAGCGGGTCTGTGCCAAGAACCTCTGGCTTCTTAAAATGGATGGGCGATACCAGCTCAGATTTGGTTACTTGTTATTCCACCGTCTTTTCAAAGCGAGTAAAATATTCCTGGCATGGCGCTGGTTATGCACTCCTGCCATCAAGCAGGGATGAGTTATCTTTACAGAAAGAAGCATAGATTAATATGTCAAATGAAAATGAACTATTGGCAGATTAAGATGAAAATGCAGTGGCCAGTGATAGGAAGAAAAGGAGAAGAAAAAAGAAAATGAAGCTTCTCAGGAGGACAGGAACATTAAAAATTGAGTAACTGATCTGCGCCGGTGAAGCTGGATGGAGTTTGAACACCCTGTGCAAAGCAGGGATCATCCTCTTCTGCCCTGCCAGCGGGATGGAGGAGGACCACTCTGAGGGCCTTTGCCCGTTCTGACTAGGGGACAGCCACCCTGGGGGGGACATCCCACGGCAGCCCTGGCCGCCACATTGGACCTTGCTGTGTTGGTTACTGTGCCAGCATCCCAGCTCTGTGTCAAGCCTCGGGTGCTTGGGAAGCAGGGGGCGCATGAGCACAGTCCTGCCGCCAGGATGGAGACATTTTCATTCAGGGGACATTAAGCCATCCTCACCTGCCACATCGAAATACATCTCCCCTCTCTGGGTGCAGGAATGCAGGTCTCGGGGGAGCCATTGCCGCTCCCAGCACCACATCCTCGGCTGTCTGAGCCCACCCTATCTGCCAGACAGGGTGGCCATTGCTGCATGCTCTGTGCCCTGCCCCGTCTGAGCGGGGGTGACATGCTGGGCTGCATAGGGAGGGCTTTGGGGGGCTCAGGCCAAGCTCAGGCTGCTACCAAGTCCCTTAAATGGAGCCCCGGGGGGTGTGAGCCACACCATGGCCCCTCCAGAAACGTCAGCTTTCAGAGGTGCAGCTGCCCTGTCGGACCCCAAGCCCAGCACATCTGGGCAGGTCAGCAGCTGGTGGAAACCTAGGGTGCTCGGAGCAGCTCTCCCCTTGCAGCATGCTACCAGTCTCACCCGTAACTCCCACTCTGCTCAAAATCATGCTCCAGGGTGCTTTGAAGCTTGTGGACCAGCTGCAGAAGACGCTGGCAGCAGGACACTCCAGTGGGTCTCCATCCCACAGGCAGACCCATGCCGCCTTCTCCTGCCTTTCTCCAGCACCACCAGTGCTCTGCTCCATACTCTTTGCATCTGATCTGCCCCTCACCACAGCATCCAGCCCTGCTCTACTTTCCCAGCTACGGAGTCAACCACCAGAGATAAATACCACCAGCTGAGCTCAAAAATATTTTTCCAAGCAGAAATGGGTGCGCTCCAGCAGTGCGTCACAGAAACCTCACAATTTACAGGTGTTTATTGTCCAGGACGAGCAGTTGAACCTGGTTTGTTTTATTTAGACATACTTCCAGTACCTGGAAATAGATATTTATACAGTCCCAGTGTTTTGACGCATTTAGGTGCCTGGATTTTGATCTATCAAGCCCACGAGCAGCAGGCTGGCAGGTTTCTGTTTCTTCTCCTCCCAGCAGACTCCCATGCTCAGGCGCAAGCCCCAGCCCTGCTCTGTGCCACCAGGATGTGGCTGCGGAGCCCCGATGCTGGGCAGGGGGCTGCAGCCTCCCACGCCCTTCCCTCCTGCTCCTCAGTGGGCAAAAGAGGCCAAAAAGATCCCCCTCCCTGCCCACTGCTCGCTGCCTCTGTCAGAGATGATAAGAATTAATTAAATTTCCCTGCCTTTCCTCTGGCTTTGTAACTGCCTGGGGGATTTATCAGCTGTGTCCACCACAGGGTCTATCTGATTTAAGGGGGGGATACGTATATACTCCATTACACGTGTCTTAATATTGCAGATAGGATAGCACCCCTGAGCGCCGAACAAATTGCGATGGGAGCTCACGGGCAGGGCTGGGAGGGGAAGGGGACCAGGCCGGCAAACAGCACTGGCAAGGGTCCCTGTACTGGGACAGGGTGTTTGGGACCCGACCCAGCATTCTCGCACCCCAACCCCATTGCAAGGGGAGATGCCACCAGAGTCCCCAGGGGAGCACCCAAAAGCAGCGCCCCGATGGCTTCTAGGATCCGTGCTTTGGCAGACATCAGGGGTGGGAGCGCCCCATCCCTTAGCCCCAGCCAAGTTGCTTCTTTGTTCCCCAATGCCTGCGGTGCCACAGCCTCCCCCTGCAGTGGCGGAGTGGGCAGGGGCCACCCCGATGCCCAGGGGCTCCCCCCCACCCTGTGAATTGCCCTCTGTCTGAGCTCCCACTGCCTCAGGGAGGAGATTACACAGCAGAATAAGGGATGGCACCCTCCAAAAATCAAATCCCACTCCATCCCCACAGCCCTGCCCACCCCACACAAGAGCTTTAGACCTCGGAGACGGCAAGCAGCATTGTCCCGCTCGGCACAGGCCACCCCGTGCCTTCTGCCCTGTCCTTGCTCACCCGGGGGTGGCACGGCCGTAAAAGCCTTTGGCAGAGGGACCTGCCATGAATCACACAGAATTTACAGCCGAGCTGCGGGAAAGGGAATTATACAACTCTCAGGAGACAAGCTGGCGGGGAGCGAACATCCATCAAGCACAAATTCTGGATTATTTACCGCGGCTGGATCTCGCCAAGAGAAACACCCCCTGTACCGGACAGTCTGCAAACGGATTCAGCCGTGGGGACCTATTCAGCAAATGAAAAGTCTCTGTCTTGCTTGTCAGAACAAACCCAGCTGTTTATTTTCCCCCCAGGTCCCTCTGCCTGCAGGACGATCCCAGTGCCCGGCACAGGATGAGGTCTCAGCTCTCGTCCCCCTCCATGGCACAGCCCCTGCCGGGTCCCGGTTCCTGGAGATGGAGGAGCCTGGCAGTCATGCCGACTGACTCTTTTATGAGCAGCACTTAATTATTCACCCTTTTAAAACGTTTTGCATCATAAACCTGGGATGGATTGGAGGAAGGCGATTATTCTGCCACTTGCTCTCCTCTTGCTGGAGGCCAGAGGTGTGTTTGCTAGGCACAGCAGCCAGAGTTTGGGGGTCCAGGCAAAACCAGGACCCAGCCTTGTTGACACCTGCAGGCTCTTATCTCCTTCACAATGCAATCTTTATTGGGCAAGATCACACCTTCACCTGCACGAACGCTGAGCCCTGAGCAAGCAGCAGCCTCCCTCCTCCTCCACTGCCCTCCCTGCCTTCCCCCCACAGCCACGAGGAAGATGAAGGGCAAAGCTCACTCAGACAGCAGGAGGCAGAGTGACAGGTCCCCACTTTGCACTGAATTAAGACCCGCATGGGAAGATTTAGGGAGGTGAGATGTGGACCTCAGACATGCATCACAGCCATCAGGATCCATCATCAAATCCCTGTGTCCTCAGCACTGACAGCCTTAAATTAAAGCAACCGAAGGGGCAGGAGATGCTCTCCAAAGCTCAGCCCAGGTGGCCACAGGGGTCCCTGTGATATACAGGAGCGATCTTCCCCAGACACAGGCTATATTTTGCTCTCCTGAAGTCCTGGCCATACTAGGTCATTGGCTCCCACCCTTCGGGGACATTGTTTGCCTGCTTGACTCTAGCAGCTGCTTTAGGAGCAGACCAAGATGCTGTTGTGTGGTGGACCAAGAGCTAAACAAAACCTTGGTTACATAAATAAACCCCTAATTGTGCTCTATTACATTCCTTAGACTTAAGCACACGTGGAAGTGTTTCACCAGCTAGGGAGGGATTTGAGCTTTAAATTTAAGGCAGGACTTGCAAATCCTGCCTATTGGCTTTTCCCAGAATTTGGCTGGTGTGATGGCCTGCAGCTTGTCCTTGCGTTTGGCAAATACCTGGAGCTCGCGATGCACCCCATTAGCTCACTAATTCTGATCTGCTTTCAAATGGTCCTTGATCCCACAGGGGAAAGGTGGCTGTTCAGCCCCAAAACCCTTGTGCCCATAGACGTTCAGCATCTGGGCCATCGCAACAAGCTGCTGCAGTCCTGCTTCCCAAGCACCTCCTCAGCCCTCGCAGAGAGGGAAACAGATTTGATCTGCCCAAAGGTTGAGTTTTTAGGAGGAGTTTTGGATCTGCTCCCAACCTGGAGACTTTATATTGGTTCTTTCTTCGCTGTTTTCCTTAAATTGGCAGTAAAAATTCAGGGAGACTAAAAGTCTGTGATTTGTACTTTGCACATGGGAAGCAGAACAATCTTTTGTTCATTTACTGTGACAACTGCAGTTCAGATTTAATTATTTACGATAATGTTCCAAGGCGCATTAGGGAATGTTCTCTTAGTTCGTAAAAAATAATGACGCCTTAGTACTGAGTGGCATCTAGCTATGGGCTCTGCTATTGCACCAGCGGAGGCATGCGCGGCTCCAGGAGCAGAGCTGAGCCGAGTCGTCATCCCTTGCCTGTCCGGCAGCTGAAATCCATCCCTCCTGTGTCCATGGGAAGGGTGGGAGACAAGGCCTGTACAGCCACTCATCCAGGGATGCTCGCCAGTGGCTCACAGGCTCCCTCGGCTTCTGCTCTTCCCACAACCCCTCTTCCACCTCGCAGGTTGCAAGCAGGTGAAAAAACCAAGGAAAAATGACAGCAGAAGATGTGCAGGCAAGGAGAGCAGCGTTAGCATGCGAGGGCAGGCAGCTGCCTTCATGCCAGGCAGCGCGCAGGGGCCAGGCATGCTCCCAGCCCCGAGGCTGAGCCTGAAGAGCCAAGGTGGTGGGCAGCCTGCTGCTCTTCTGTAATGGCATCTCCCACCCCAGCCTGGTGCCCCTGCACTGCAGGAACACCAGCAACCCCCTGCCTCTTGCGGGGTCAGGATGGGTGGCCATCCAGGACAGACTGGACATCTGAGTATCAGGCCCATTGAAAGGGTCATACGTCCTTATGGGCTTTTCTTGCCCCTCGGAGCAGTAACACCATCTCTCTGCTGGAGAGACACCTCCCTGGTTCATTCAGAGGCAGGGTCTTTGCTCATCAAAGCCTTCTCCGGTCCTGGAGAGTAGCACAGGCCCTCAAAGCCATCCCCAGCAAGCTGGCAGACATGCCATACCCATCATCCAGGAGAGCAGAGAGATCAAGACAGGGTCCCTGCAGCACTGGGAAGCACAGCCAGGATGGAGGGACAGAGGCCACCAAGGGAGGGGACATCAGCAGGGTCCCTCTGCCAGCACCCTGGGCTGCTGCAGCCTCTGCACGAGTGGCCAAGGCTCCTCTCCAACAGCACCAGCCCCAGCTCGATGCTCCCCTGGCTGGTTAATCTGGATGAGCCTCGTTGCCTTTCCCGCTCCCTCACTGCTTTATAGATTGCATTTGTCAGCAGTAAAGGGGGATAAAAAAAAATCATTCCCCAGTCTTAATTTTTCTTGGCTTGTTAAGAAGCACCCTCAGAGCTGGAGTAGTCAGCTGCAAGAGGATGGGCTGTCAGAGCAGGACTGCTGTGAAGGGACACTGAGGTGCTGGGGTGGCACTTAACTGAGTGTGGGGACTGGCATGGCTAGCCTTCATTTTAGTACCTGCACATCTACAGCATGCCGGCGTGAATCTCTGCAGCCTATAGAGTCTCAAGAAAGTGATGAGAAAGGGAAGTTGTCTCCATGGGTGTATTTTTATTCCCCACTAAGGCAGCCCCTCTCCTGACATGCAGCCTGTGAGCCCCATCCCCTCCTGGACCTGCCAGCAGCTCTCAGCTGCCCAGCTCCGTGCACTTCATGTTTTGCTCCTTGTCCATTTGCACTCATGTAAATGCCCGCTGCCCCATCTTGGTCTTTCTTCCAGCACTTAGTAAAAAGTATCAGCATACACTGGTACACTATGTCCTTCTCCATTAGTCACACGAATTAGGAAAGACAGTTGGTATTTCATCATTAAATGTATCACATCCAATAAATTGATCATTATTCTCTGCTGATTAGCAGCTCGGTTTCCATCAGTTTAGAGCAGTTATGGGATTTTTTTTTCCCCATCTTCAAGGAGTAGCACAGTTTCTCTTAAGATCTGTTATAATCAAAGGAGTAGAGTTCTGGAAATGTCCTTTGCATATGCAGGAAGGTTTTTTTTCTGCTTTCTCCCTCTCGGAGAGAGCGTGCTTTGAAACTCTGGCTCCCAGCTCCGCGATACTGCCTGTACCTGACCTGTTTTAATTTTAGTCTTGCCCGAATCTGCCACCAGCTCATTTAGTTATAGCATTGAGAGCTCTCTATAGAGTTGGCCACAGGTCAGCTCACATACTTTTATTACAATTGCCGAGTCCACCCGTGTCCTGCAGCTCTGACCCGGCTCCTGGCTGCCAGACGCCTTCCCGTTCAGGGCTGTAAACCCCCAAGTCCTCCTGCATCCCTCTGCTCCAGCCGGCTGGCACCTTCGGGATGGGAGACAGGAGCTGTACCCCAGGCAGAGCTCCTCTTTTCTTACAGCCCCACATCACAGCACGGATGTCGACAGCAGGATTTGCATCGCGTCCGCAACTTTGCAGGCTGCAGAGAAAATGAGAGGTGAATATTTTCTTTTGGGACTTTTCCAGCATTTCTGACACGGCAAGCGATGCCCCAGAAAGAGCTGACCCAGCTGCCCGGTTAGAGTCATGATGGGCCAAGCAAGACGTAAGAGCATGAAAATTCCAATGAATATTCATTTAAAAACTTGCTCAGATATTCCCAAGGTAAATTTAGCTCTGTATTAATTTCACCCTGCACACTAAGCACATTGTTATTGCAGAGATAAAGCTGCACAGCCGGATAGAAATCAGTTTGGGGTTCTCTCTCACCAGAGCAGGAGGATTTAAACACCCCAGCTAGAAGGGCTCTGGGGCAGCATCCCACTGCCCTGCACTTCTTCCACCACGGATGTGACCATATGTGGTGAAAGTGCCATCTTCCCCACCGGCATGGCTGCAGCCAGGACTGGAGCAGCAGGTCGCACCAGGCTGTGGAGCTTGCCCTTTTGGTTTGCATTTTTCCAGAGGTATGGAAAAACGTGCTCTGAAAATAGCCACATAAATACTCTCGCTGGAAATTCAATTCAATTAGTTTTGTTGACCTCCGAGGCAACCCTCGCCAAGGCTTTTGCTGAGTCTCACAGGTCATGAAGAACATGGCAACATAATTAGCCAGCAGAGACCAGAGTGATGAATCCCAACAGGAGGCAGCTCTTCCCCAAACAGACCCATCCATACGAGCTCCTCCTTCAACCCCAGCTCCTCCTTCACCAATGCTCTGGCTTTTCAGCACCAGAGGTCACCTCTCCTTGCAGCAGACCAGACCTTGCCCACTTCATTGATGCCTCTCTCATCCATTCCTCAGAGCGAAATGCTCAGCATTTCTTTCCAGGCTGTAATTGGGACGATGGCCGCGTTTGTGGACGTGTTTGTCATCAAGCTCGTCTTTCTGTCCACTCCATAATGCGAGACCCACGCATATGTATACATTCATCATTGCTGTGTGCTGCTCTGGCACTAATGTCCTTGTGAGAGTTGCTGGATTGCTTGGGAGATAATGATTTTGCATCTTTAATGGCTCCTTCAATATTTGCAACCGTCTCGGTCTTTGCCTGGGTTGAACCTCTCTCTTACCAGGAGGTCTCTAATTGCGGTATGATGTGTCGGTTCAGCCAGCTGATCACCAATCACCCTGTCAGCCAGGCCCTCAAAGCAGCACCTGGGGACCAATTCACTTTGGTGACCTCTCAGACAGCTCTGCACAGTCCCGGGAACAGGGATGTGCACAGGAGGGAGGGGGGCAGTGAGGACCAGGATGCAGCCCCACAGCCAACACAGCTCTCTGCAGCTGCATCCCGTCACAGGGGCTCCAGCAACAAAAAGAGACTGCAAAGAACTGGAGCTGGGCAATTTTGGCTGGTGTTCGCAGTATGCCAACTGAAAAGAAGCAGCCAAGCTTCAGAAAGGCATGAGGCTTCCACCTTGTATTAAGAAGGTTTGAATCTCTACTTCTTCTAAATCAGCCCTGGAAATCAATTCCTTCCACACTCAGGGTCATCTTCTGCCTGGCTGCTTGGCCCTTCTTAATCCCATCTGTAAATTTGGGGAGCAACACCCAACTCCATGGGTGAGCATCAGGTATCCCTTTAAAGACACATTGTATTTGGGATGGTGGTTGGGTCTCTCCGTCCCATGCCAGAGGGAAGGTGGCCACCCCAGCTCTTCCCACATCCCATTTGCACCAGTATGAACTGGCACTGAAAAAACAACCCCAAACCAGGAGGGGTGTGGGGAGGGGGCAAGGGATGAGCTGCCCTCAGCCCTCCCCTCTGCCCCGGTGAGGATGCCACAGCTCTTTCACCATCCCACTCTGCTGTGTTCAGTAGCTTGTTCTGCTCCAAGCTCAGAGGGTATTTCAGCCATTTCAGTGCTTCTAATCTCTTTGGGAACATTGCTGAGAAACACAATTTCAAGCCTCCCAAGATGTGACATGACTTGTAATTCAAGGCCGAGGTAAGAGCCTACCACCCACGGGACAGAAGATAAACAGCCTCCACACACTTCTGCTCCCAGCCCTCCTCCTCGCTCTTGGTGATGCTCACGTTTCCAACCTGGGCACCAAAACCTCGGGCTGTGGTCCCTGGGAAGACCCCACATCCTTGCACCCAGCGCCCTGGACACAGTGGGAGAGCAAAGCAGAGGCTGGGAAAGCACCCGGGTGAGGAGGAGCAAGAGATGTGGGGCACAGGGTCGGCAGGCAGGAGGAGATGCTGGCAGCGAGGAGGGCAGAGGGCGAGCTCGGGGAGTGTGCTGGGCCACAGCGGCCAGCCCCAGCCCAGAGCGGCTGCACAGAGAAGCCGGGGAAGCCATTTCGGAGCAGCTTCTGCAAAGCCAGAGGCTGTGTGGTGCATTCAGGAGTGCCATCTGCTGGCACCCGGCCCTGCTCCCCACCCCACTGAGATCCCCCCAAAACCGGCCAGGGTGCAGGTCCCCCAGGGCAGGACTCCTCTGCACGGACCCAGGCAGCCTCAGACTCCACCGCACCCCAAAAAACAGCCTGCCCAGCTGCAGGCAGGCTCCAATCCCCCCTCTTGCCACTTCAGCTCCCGCAGCTCCACTTCAATTAATCTCTCCACAAAAATCAGTTGCCGTTTCAGATCCATGCCCAGACTCTCTCAGCCACACTGTCCAGCTAAGCAGCTTGCAGGAGCGCTGCTCCCCAAATTAAGCTCTGTCTCCCTGTCCAACCCAGCCCTGCCCCAGCTCCCGGGGCAGAGGCTGCCCACGCCAGCACCGGGCAATGATGCTCGCACACACCGCCTAATTTGCCAGCGTTCAGGTGAGCGAGGCTGAAACAAGAGGAGAAATAATGCTGGCAATTAGCCTTGACATTTCTGGGGCCAAAACGAGGGGGAGGTAGAGGAGTGGGAAACAAATCATGGACACTAAATCTCAGCACCAGGCAAATCCAATTAAGCATCCCAAATTTCATTCTTTAAAAAAAAAAAAATCCATCATTGATTGTACTGGAGAATACAACGCTTTTGCAGATCTGTGGATGGGTGCTGGCCATCCCAGTGCCTGAGGATTTGCTTTGTCCCCTTGAGCCCCTGCAAGGGTCACCCAGGCTGGGAGAGGAAAGGAGGGGACACGGAGCCCACGGGGCAGCAAGGAGGAACGGGGCAGAAAGGAGGAAGGAGCCGGCCGTGTTGGCACACGTGCCTTTGTTTCGCAAACAGAGGAGGAGATAATAGCCACACTGCGATTCTGCAAACTTTCATTACCACGCCGGTGTCGCCAGCGATGCTCTGTTCACAGCTCAGATGTTAATTGCGAGATTCCTCCGTGTTTGTTAATGGAGCAGCACATGGAGCTCCCCAGCTTTTTGGCTGGGGGATGGTTTCATTATCATTTCCTATATGTTAGCTTTAAATCCCCAATAATCCCACACGACTGGAGCCCATTCCAAGTGAGCAGTGAAATCCAATTTAGGATCCTATTCTCTCCGGCTGTGTAACCAGAGCCTACTTCATGCGGGCACAGAAATCCAATTCAGCTTCTTTGCCTCTCAACAGCTGCCCCCATGAGACCTGACCAGAAGGAAAAAACCACAAAAACCAGATTCGGAGGTGAGCCGAGCTAACCTGAGCAGGCTGGCGCTCGGGGAAACCAGCCACAGGGCTGCAGGCAGTGCTGCTCCCGCATCCCTGCCCCGCTCCCAGAGCTCTTGCAGGGTGTTTTCAGCAGGCAGGTCCTCTCTCACTCCATGACCCGGCTCCACTCACCACACATCCCCGCGCCCAGCTCCGCAGGCTGCTCCGTACCCAGCTCCATCACAGCGCAGGCAAGGATGCGCCAACATGACACATGTCAGCACTTAGGAGCTTTCTAATAGCTGGAGCCACTAACAACATGTAATTAGCTTGCACAGCATTCGGGCCAGCAGCTGGGACAACTCCCAGAGGAGCTGCTGTCATCAGGAGCCAGGACAGCCCTAACACCACAGACACCCCAGTCCACACTGTCCTGGGCAGTATCTGCCAGGGAAGCCTTTCACCAGGGCTCTGCTGTAATTTCACGGAGATAAGTACAGATCAGCATCCAGCTCTTTGGCTTTTTCCAGCCATTACTTCCCTTTCATACTAGTTTGCTGTCGCATTGGGTAGCGGGGGACCAGCATGTCGTGAGCGAGGGTGAGGAGGGTCAGGGAGCCTTGCACATCCTCAAAGCCCTCCAGTGAGCCAGCAGCCCCCAGACCTCTCCCAGGATTGTATGTGACTTTCAAATCGTATTTCACCAGCTGCAAAATACTCTGTACTCCACATGCAAGGTCTAGAAATAAGCAGCCCTGGCTGGCGCTGAGCAGACCCCTTGCCTGCCCCTGCCAAGCCCTAGGTGGTACCCCCAAATCCTGCCCCACATCTCGGGGCACAGCCACAGCATCCCCCTGCGCTGAGGCTTTGTGAAAACCATCATCCAAAGGATCCCAGTTTCCAGCGATCCCATACCAGGAACCATCTCCCCAGATACTTTCCAGGAAACACTTCCCCTCCCTTAATGCCTATTCCCAAGGCAGTTCAGTCCTCCCAGCACTTCTCTCCCATTCTTATTTAATTCCCATTAATCCCTGTTAACCATACAGCATTCAGAAGTCACTCTGGCACAGGCTATTTGAAGAAGATTCCCCTGATTTAGCAACTTACCCTGGCTTCCCATGCATGATTGCCAGCCCTCCTGCTCGAGGGTGCTGTGCAGGGCTCCCACTCCCTGTGCCCCGGAGCCGCACTGGAAAATCAGGGGCAGGGGGTCTGTAACAGCACCTGTGAAACCAGAGCTCACATTTGCCTTTGGCAAGACACATTGAGCTTTAAGCATTTTTAAATTCCTGGTCCCCTGAATCCCTCTTGGGCTTCTGGACTGGCTTTCAGCCACTTTCTTGCTAGAGCTGGTAGGAAAGTGTTTTGTCCCCCAAAAGGACTGGTGTCTTCAAAGGACAGAGAGATGGCCAGGAAGGGCTCCGAGGAGATGGTAGGAGTCAAACCCATCACACCAGAAAGCACCGAGTGGATTCGGTCATTGGAGCTTGCTTCCTTTGTTGTCTTTAGTTGTTGTACTGCAAACTCACATTTCCCAGGCAAAAAGTCTTTTGAACCAACTCTCCCCTATTTTTGTCTGCTTACAAATCACCGAAATGGGACATACCTGAGCATTTCTGGATGCCTGCTTTCAAACTGGGGAGATGTATCAAAGTCTGACCTTCCCCACAAGCACTTTCTGTTTGGCAAAGGAGCAGTTTCCAACAAAAAAAAAACCCAACCAACAAACAAAAAAAAACCCCAAGGCTACTCCGAAAATCCATCCTCATCCTCACAGCTGAGACCCAGCCCACTCTCTCCTCCTTTCAACATCACTGCCAGCCAGTTCATCCTTTCCTCCTCCTGCCTTGTTCTTCCTGCTCCAACTTGTATTCTTCCTCTGTGGTTAATCCTGCCAGGGTCTGGACTGGATGGGGACCATCTGCATCCAGCAGAAGACCCAATTTCTTGGTCCTCTCTCCGCACGCATCCTGGCAGCCTTGGCTTACGCAGGAAAGTCTTCTGGGATGCGCCTGGCCCTTTTAGCGAGCTAGAAGATAAAAATAATGATTATCCGTGCAAGAATTAAATTTGATGCCTCTCCTAACAGCATGCAGAATGAGCAAAACCAGCAAGGATGGGGAATTTTCATCTGTTTAAGGAAATAGTGTAGGGAAGGGGACCCATCATTGCCTCTGTCCAGGCAGGGCTGTGGGGAGTAGGTACAGCTCCAGAACTGGGGGCTCTGCTGGGGGGTAGGAGAGAATGGGGACTGTGCATGGGGAGGTGGGCCCATGGGTGCTGGGTCAGCTGGAGAGAGCAGGTAGGAGCAGGGGGATGAGGAACACCAGCTGGAGAAGACTGAGGAGGTGATGGAAGGGCTGACGTCAGCCCATGCCTCAGGGATGGGGGCTCTTCTCTCATCCAAAATATTCTTCCCCTGTTTCCTTCTCCAACCAGTCAATCTCTTTCCTGGCTTTGCTCTTTTTTAAAAATATTGTCCCTTTTCTATCATCTCTATTTCCCTCTCTCCATCCCGCTCTATTCCCAGTCAGACCCAAGAAGCCCAGGCATGTGCCTGAGTGCACTCGGTGAGGGGTTTCACCAAGCAGCAGCACCAGCAAAGCATCGTGTGGAAACACACAGAGGCTGGTTTTTTTTCAGGGAAATGGCTCTATTTGTACCATGTCAGTGACTGACAGTTTTCCCGGGGCTCAGCAGTGCTGCCAGAGCTGCCGGTGGGCGGCAGGATCCCGGCAGGAGGCAAGCCTGACCCCAGGCTGCCGAGCTGCCACTCTCCCTGACATTTTTTATATTATTCTTATTATCCCCAGCTCTGTAACGCACCCGCCACCCACTGCCTGCTGAACCGCTCCTCTCCAGCGCATTACACCCTTCGCATCAGGGGTCTGGTTTTATTATGGCTATATTCGTCACAGCTGCTTGTTTTTTTCCCCTCTGCCCAGCAGGGAGCTAAGAGAGAACGGGGGCACAAGAGGCACCTTCCAAAAATTGCTGCCATCATTGCAGCATCTATCCATGCCCAGAGAGCAGCTCTTCTACATCTCATGAGCATCATCTGCACCGACACAACTGATTTCAGCAAGGCCCCCTGCACACTTGCTGGATGCTCCAGTCCCTCCAGCTCCTGTGTCTTCCCATGCACAGTACATCTTTGGTTTCACCAGTATTTGAAGCTTGAAGAGGCTCTAGATGTCTCAGGAGTATTTTTCATGGGTAAATAGACCCTTTTACCTCCGTGCCACTGGCTCAGCTCCAGCCCTGGGTCAATACAGGCAGAAAGTCATGCCGACTGATGAATGCCTGCCGGGGAATAAGGCATCGGTCTCAGTCTAGTTATGAGGAGACAGATGTCCACCTCACAGCTGTTCCTGTTGCAACCATTGCTAGCCAGTAGCCTCCACCAAGGGGAGAAGATTTCCTTGCCATGAAGAAAAACCCAGGTGCCCACAGGTGCAAGTACTTCTGGGAGCATCTTCTCCACCGCCTTATGCCTTCAACTGGACAAAGCCAGCAGCTGGTTTCCTTCAAGTCAGCGCTGGGTTCCCACCAGCACATGACCAGGATCTTCCACATCACCAGTTTCTGCTGGGAGTCAACCCTGGCTGGAGCAGAGAGTGTTCAGAGAAGCCCTGCCTGGTTTGGGGAGAAACATATCTCCAAGACCATCTCCCTGGCTCTTTCCACAGATGCTATATTCATGGAAAAGTGTCAAAATGCACTGAATCATGGCCTTGGTACAAGATCAGGAATATTCAGACATCAAGGTTTGCAGTGATGTTTCCAGCTCTCACATTTAGATGTTTAAGAAGCCCGATGATGAGCATGTGCTGGGCTTCACAGTTGATAGTCATCCTTCATTTCTGCCATCTAGAAACTGGTGCATGTCTTTGTAGACCCATACAGCTCATGGAAACTCCAACATGCCTCCCACCAGAAGGAAAAACCAGTGGTTTGAGCAGAAACCAGCCTGTGACTGTCTCCCTCTTGTGTTAGTTGAGTGCAGCCACGAAAGAGCCCGCCAGATGCTACTGAACAGGCAGTTGCTGCCCCAAAAGTCCCAGTTTTGACCCTGGATGTACAAGGCCTCCTTACTGCAGGACTTGTGTCCCTCTAGCACTGGTCCACATGCCCCATATGTCCTCTGTGGGCACTGCACTGGAGAGAAGGCAGGAGAGAAGCCAGCAGGTTATGGGCAAGGTGGGGATGGTGGCACAGAAGGGAAAAAGGTAGAAACACAATCATGTCCTCAAGGAGCCACCACAGCCAGCCTTGCTCTGTGGAGCCCAGGGAGGAAGCAGCCCTCCTCTGCCACACAACCTGGGGGACAGATCCTGCCAGAAATAAGGCCCTCGTTACTATGGTGATTAACATTGCCTTGCAAATGCAATCATGTGCTACAAGATGGCTGTGACAGCAGTGGGCGAGCAGACAGACAAGAGACAATAACAATGGTCCCAGCCACCCCGATGGGGACAGTGCAGAGGAGACCTCTGGCAGCATCCCTCCTCCAGCCCCCCGAGTGACACGGCTCAGAGGCTCCAGCTGATGGGCAGGTTTAATTGAACATTTCTCCCTTTACATTTCCCTTTCCAGAAAATAAAACTGGCGTAAGATAAAAATATATGATGCTTAAAGGGGACACTGCCAAGGATTTTTTATTGGTTTTCATTTGCATTTTTACTCTTCATTTGTTTGTGGCACTGTTTCTCCACAGCTGCAAAATAACATTTTTCCCCCTTCGTGAGTTTTGTCGTATTTCCAGCTGGCAACTCTGGATCGAGGCCCCTTATCCCATCACTGTCCCCTGCACAAAGCAGCAAGGCCAGCTCAGCTGCTCCTGTGCACGCAGGAGGTGCAGGTAACCCCTGCATATTGCAATGGGGTGATGTGGTTTGTCCCACCCTTGTGACTATTACGGCAAGACTGAAGGCTTAATTTATACCCCGGCTCCCAGAATTAACAGCTGGAAGGAGAATATTAGCTTTTGGTTAAAAGCCGAGGATTTGTAGCCCCAACACTTGAGAGATGCCAGCTACTCTGCCCCATAAATTTTGATAGAATTTATTGCTCTCAGCCCCATCAGGACTCAAAGATGGAAATCACCGGCACTGGTTTCCTGCTGGGTTTCCTTCTCAGGACAAACTAATGCCAAGCTAGAAATAGTCTAGAAATCTCCGCAACCTTTACCTACACCACCAGTACAAGACCAATTTCCCTCCTCCCTGCCCAGCCCCTGCTAATTTCCCCAGCCACTGTAACAAATGACTGTGCCAGCAAAGTGACATCTTTCTATTCTGCTCCAAGACAGATGGGTCCTGCTGCAGGGGGAGAAATCCCCCAGTGAAGCCTGACTGGGATGGAAACCACAGCACCAGGAGCTGGGGTGATAGGAGGGGGGTCATTGCATCTTCTGCTGCTTATTTATTCCCACCCACCCCATTAAAGCTTTGGGGGCTTGGGGTTTGTGTGAAGGAAGGAAAAGAAAAGGGGGTGTGAAGAATTGGGTCCCTGGTCAGGTGTCATCTCCACCGCAAGCACCATAAGCCTGGCTCATGGAGACCGAGGTGTCCCCCATGGGACACTATCCAGCAGAAGGGTTTGGGGTGCGCTCACCTTCCCACATCTCCCCTAAAGCACCCACGAGCATCTTACCCTGCCAGCTCAGTGCACCCAGAGAAACCACCACCTTTCCAGGTAAAGAAGCCATCTCCATCTTTCTCTGAGAAGCTCGATGGAGGGGGGCAGCTCCTGGTGCCTCTCCCATCACAAGGCTGGCAAGCACCAGGTAAAGCAGCAGCAGCCAGGGCTTTCCAGGGTCAAGGCACAAAAGCCTTCGTGCTGCTGCTGTTTCAGTGAGTGCTCCTGGCAGCCTGCAAACGTATGCTTAGGAGGGAAGGTCACTGCAGGTAAACACCAGCTCACTCTGTTTTGGTGACACCAAAGACAGACAGCAAGAGGCCAAGCAGCAGGAAGGCTGTTTGGGAAGAAAAACAGCACATGACAGCAAAAATAGGGATTTGGATGGACACAGAAGGCTCTTGTCTCTCCTTTTTAACTGGTCTCCCCTGGGGGAAGCTGCCACCAATGCCTGCAAGGTGGAAGAGCCCAGGAGCAGAGACAGGAGGGACCCCGAGGGCTCTGGGGCTGCTTGTCACCCACCCCTGGGAGTCACAGGACATCTCACCCCTCACCAGGATGCTGTTGCAGCTGGGATGAGCTGCCAGGGACATGCCCTCCATCACCAGGGCACCTCCCCCCTTTTCCCTATGGCTCAGCCCTACATCCCAATGCAAACATGCTCATCCCACCCTCCCCAGGCACATGTCCCACGTCCAGCCACCACCAGTAGCCAGGTACTGGAAGACCAGCCCAGGCAGCCCCTCAGCACAGGGGCACCCCCAAACCTCTGATTTCTTTCCCGGCTGAAGTGGAGGTGAGCTGGAGCCCAGGCAGCCCCCCTTGCTTGCTCAAGAGATGGAGAGCCACAGAGGCACCAGGAGCCCTGGGCTTACAAGCACCCTCGCTAGAGCAGGCTGTGTCTGCCAGAGCTGTTCCCAATCCCCTCCCCATTTCCCGGGGGGTTGCTGCAGGGCACTAGCCAGCCGGCACTGGGAGGCTCCAGGCCCTACATTCACAATAGCTTGGAGGGAAGACCCCTCTCCCAAATCAGCACGGGTGCCAGACCAGGAGCAGCGGGATCAACCCCCAGGGTCCCCACCTCTGCTTAGCCCCAAGAGGGCCAAGGGCACAGCCTGGCAGCAGAGCCCTGCGTGCCTCCAGCCCCTCCCAAAGCCCCCTGGAGCAAGGGCAGCCCTCGGAGCAGGGCTCCTTCCCAGGCCGGCGAGGGGTGCCCGGCTCGGGATGAGCACCCCCCCCGTCCATCCCTCCCTCCCCCGGCCGGGGCCGGCGAGCGCGGTGCGCTGGTGCCATCTCCTGGGCTGCCGCCGCTGGCAGCGGCTCCCCGGGCCCTGCCCGCCGCCTGCCTGCGCTCCTGCCCGCCGCCGAGCGGAGCAAGCCCGCACCGGGACAGCACGAACACATGGTCGGTGTCGTACTCAGCCGAGCCGAGCCAGGCTGCTCCAGCCTTCCTCCCGCACCCGCACTGCCGGCATCTTCCTCACCTCCCACCCTGTCCTGAAGCTCACCCTGCTCCCAGCGCCAGCCAGGCAGAGCCCTGCCAGCCCAAACTACCCCAGGCCAGAGCTTGCCATGGTCTTGGGCTGGTTTTAGTGGGCTTTAGGTCTAGCTGGTGCTTGGTGAGAAAGAGTGTTTCTTCAAACAGGCAGTATCACCAGCCAGCAGCTCTGAGTCCAAGCACAGCTCTGTCACAGCCCAGTTAGATCCTGAGACCTTGCTGGATGCCCAAAGTCAGCTGGAGTAGCCAGTACAGCTCACCAGCGCTCCCCTGGATGCTCCAAGGGCTTGCTGCAGCCCTCCCCGTGCCCTCAGAGGGTTCCCCGCTCACACAGCGGGGAACTCACTCCTTGAAAATACATTGGTCAATATTTATCTACTGTTAAAAGCCAGTTCCTCTATCTGACAAGCCCTGGAGAAGCCAGTGAGCCTGCTGGCTCCAAATCACAGCTCAGTTTCTCTTCCAAAACACCCTAAATCCAGGCTAAAAATAAATGGGCTTTATTGATTTCCTTTTTTAAACTAACACTGGGGAGTGATGTGTTCAGTGCTCAACGAAGAGCAAAGGGTATTAGTCACAGGGAAGTACAGTCACAGCGCTCTGAACCCTCCAGGGGTGCAAATAAAGCCCATCTCACACCAAGCCCCTTGCACAAGGCCTGGGGAAAGCAGCAGGAGAGCTGTGGGTCTGGCCCACAGGGGTTATCCCATGGTCCAGCTCAGCTGCAAGGCCCCAGCGCAGAGGCAGCCCCCCAGCACTGCCCAGGGTCACCCCAGCAGGTTGCTTTTTGGGGACTTAAAAACCCATCTGCAGGCAGAGGCTGCGTGTGATGTCCCCAGGTGGGAACACCCCAAAGTAGCATCAAGTCAACAGAGAGGAGATGTTTGCTCACCATGCCACAGACACATCCTGAGCCCCGTCCTAGTTCTCAGAGGGCAAGTCACTGCAGGAGAGGGGAGCCGCCGTGCTGGGCAACGCAGGCAGCTGGGTAAGGGGCCAGCTGCTCTGCCAGGGCAGGCAGGACTGAGGGCAGCAGGCAGGGGCCCATCCCACGCTGCCCAAGGCAGGCAGGGCCAGCAAGAGAAACCAGTATCAGCCCAGTGCCACAGCATGTCCCCGGTGTAGAGGAGCAAGGGCTGAAGGCACCTGAGCTTAAACGCAGCCCGCTGTGGGGGGCGGAGGGTGTGGGTGAGAGCCCAGCTGGGGCTTGTCAGGGCGATCAGCACTCAGGGCCCCGAAACTCTGTGAAGAGTTGTTTGTCTCCTTAAATTTCCAGCATCACAAGTCTCTGCCAGACAAAGACTGTTTTGTTGGTGGTTGCAAAGAGACAAGAGAAAGGCTTGGGAGGACGTGGGGCTGTGCTTCTCCTGCTTAATGCAGCATGCAGCAGCCCCAACTCCTTGCAGCATCCTCTTCCTCCTCAAGCTCGTTCCCTCACCCCGAGACAAGGCATGTTGGACGTGCCGAACAAACCCTGTGACGTCCCTCTCCACTCCCCTGGGTAAGCCCAACCACAGAGATATTGCACATCTGCCCAGCTGTTTTGAACCATAATCACAAGTTTCACATCATTTTCTCCCTGAGCAAGTAGAGAGAAAACCTCCCTGAGGTGACTGCTGCCTGCACGGCACGTACGTGTTGAGGCAGAAGAGGCTCCAGCCTGGCTGAAACAGCACCCAGCTGATGTCCTGCTCCTGGGGGAACATCATGTGGCCAAGGCTGGGGACCTGCCACCCCAGGCGAGATCGGTCCAGTACCTCCAGCCGGGTCATTGCTTTGGTCAGGTTGGATCCAAAGGCTTTGCTTTGTTTCCTATTAAAATCCCTTCAACGCTTGGGAAGACAGATGCTGAGAAGCTAAATCCCAGCAGCATTTGTGAATGCGCTCCCTCCTGCCAGCACCGGATGGGATATTCCTTCCAGATGCTCACGGCGCGCTCCAAGCACGCTTGCTCCTCTCCTCCCTTGGACAGATTCGCTTCCCCAGCTGCAGCCCCTCACCGCCATCAGGAACCCCCATCCTTGCTCCACGGGCGGCCAACCCCCTCCTCTGCCGGCGGTGGGTGGCAGGGTGGGAACCCGGTGCCACTGTGAAGCCCAGCCAGGGTGTGGGACGTTGCGTTGGGGGGAAAAGCCAAACACAGAAGCTGAGCTCTGCTTATTAACGGGTGCATGGAGTATCCCTTCCCCACAGGTGAACACCAGCGTCCCGCTGCTCGGAATCACTCAAGTTTCAAACAGAGCAGGCAGTGGGGTTGGAAGAGCTCTCCAGAGATTTATCTCGTCCTGGGTTATTCGCACAGAGGCTATGGGACACAGGAGACAGCAAAAGATTGCCCATGAAACAGATGCCATGGAAAGCTTTGCCCGTGCCAAGCAAAGAGGGTGCATTGCTAGCCAGGGAAAGGGCTCCTGGCTTGGCCAGCCCATGCTGGGCTCAGATGCAGCAGACAAAGCGGGGCTCCCACAAAAGATGGGGTAGCCGAGAGGTGCCCAGCAGCCCTCCGCACCTCCCTCCACACCTCCCTCCGCACTGGCTACCCTGGAAACACATCCTAAATAAAAGCTGGACTTGGATAAATAAATGCATCCGGAGGCCGGTGAGCCAGCCAGCACTGAGAGGAGACGGGGGAGCAGCCCTGTGTCTGGAGGGATGGAGACCGCGGCTGCTTCAAACACCAGCCCGCCGAGCTGCAGGGGAAGGAAAGAATTTAACTTTTCTTATTTTTCCCCCAACCCTCCTCAAAGCGCCCCCCGGCAGGCTCCCCAAGCCTGCAGCCCCCTGCCCACCCCAGCAGCCGGGTTTCCCTGTGGTGGGCACTCACCAAAGGGCGAGGGCAGCTCCCCGCTGCCTGCAAACGGAGGTGGGGGCACTCAGGCATCGGCTCCCTGCACAAGCAGTGGACAAGCCCTGGTTGGCGCTGCCTTTGAGGGGGAAAGTATGTGGGTCCCTCCCCAGCAGCACCGGCACCGGAGCAGGTTTCGGTGCAGAGCCAGGCTGCCAGTCCTGCTCGATTGCCTGGAGAGTGAAGGCACCGCTCCACGCTGGATCTGCCCCTCCGCCGCTCGGCCAAGATGTTGGCTCGGAAAGGGAAAAACAAATCCCCAGCTGCCGCCAGGGCCTGGCTGAGGGACAGCAAATATGCTGGCCAGATGCAGGGCATGGGGCTGTGCTTGGGGGCTCCGGCGAGGGGGGTGGCCGAAGCAGCCGGCAGCAGGAGCGCCTGGGCTGCCACGGGGACTTGGTGGGGACAGTTCTCTGGATAACACGAGGTTTCAACCAGAGGTTGTAATTTCCTTATTGGAGGGGAAAATTAATAATAAAAAAAACAGTGAGGGTTTTACTCTGGTCTCGCTGTGGCCAGGTTTGTCTCTGATATTTTCCCACCAGACTCCTCCAGTTCAGTGCTGGGTGATGCTGAAGCCAGCACGGCCAGCAAGCAGCAATCCCTGCTGCCGCAGGCGGGTGTCCTGCTGCTGGAGCAGGGAAAATCCCACCTGCAGAGGCAGGAGTGGGCCAGCAAGCATCCTGGAGGTGGAGGATGCTTGAGGTCCTTTGAGCATCTTCTCCTTGCTCAAGCCATGCTTGCTGCCCTTGCCCAAGGCCGATGTTCCCCTGGCAAACGGTGGCTTGTCCCTGGTGCCCCAGTGCTGCAGGGAGCAAAGCAAGCCTGGGGACAGGGAGCCAGGAGCAAACCCAGGGATGTTTGCTGGTGGGTTGGAGGTGGTCCTGGTGGGTTGGAGGTGGTCCTGGTGCATCCTTCCAGAGAGGGGAGTGGGACCTCCTGTGCCAAGCGGGCAGGAGAGTTGTGGACATGTTCAGCTTGTCTGCTACCCACGAATAATGATGGAGACAGTCGAGATGAAACATCCACCCAAAGGGCCAAGCCCTGCACACCTCTAGCCCTCAATCAGCCCTTAACAAGGCAAAGAGAGGGGGACCGCTGAGGACAGACAGAAAGCAAAGCAACGCAGAGGTCCTCAGTAGACCTTGAGATAAAGAGCAGGAAAGGGAATACTTGGCAAAATTGAATCTGTTCAAATCAGCAAGTCTGGATAATATGTAACCCCCAGACTAAATAAAATTAGCTAATGAACTTACTGAGCCCCTGACAATTACTCATAAAAAAGTTACTGAGAAAACAGCACATCCCAGGTTTATTTAATGTCTTCATTAATGATCTGAAAGCAAGAGTAAACAACAAATTAATTATGTTTGCAGATGACTGTAAGCTGGAAGGTGTTGCAAACGCTGCCAAAGACAGCAAAGTCACACCAAGGGCCCTAAAGAGGTTAGAAATAAACCAGCAGGAAACAAGCCGTATGTAATCCATCAGTGAAACACGGTGCCGGGGAAAAAGGACCTGAATATAGACATCCAAGAGGAAGGAGGGGTGTGCTGCACAAGATCCAAGCAGGAGGCCAGGAGCAGGTTTGGAGGGGGATGGAGAGATGGGAGACGAACTACACCGTAAGCAAGGAGAGCCCCAAAACCCACCGAGGCTCTGCGGGGCGAGGAGCGGGGACCCAGGCTGGGTGGGACACTGTGTCTCCGAAATGTTGTGGCCTTGTCCTTAACACATGTGGCATTGGCTTTGCACCAGGGGGAGAAGCTGAAAAGCTCTTCTCCCTGTGCCACGCTAGCACTGTAGGACCATTATGAACCCCGAGGGCTGAGGACCATCCCGATTGCCTTTAGTCGTGCTGAGAGAGGCGCGAGCTTTGGCTAGCTGCTTTGGCAGGCGGCAGGGAAGGAAGCACGGCGGCAGGCAGGCTGGCTCGCCGGGGTGTACAGCCGGGGATGGGTACCACAGCTTTGGGACTGAGCTGCTCATCAGGGCCTGCAAGGACACCAGGAGCTGGTTTTGCTCCCCCAAAAATGCCTGGTGTCAGGGAGAACCACGGATGCCCCGCTTTGCCTGGAGCAGGCGGTGCCTCTGGAGCCACTCTTTGCACCCCATGTCGGGCTCTTTCCCCCCTCGGCGGTGGTGGCTGCTCCTCCCTTGCCTCACCCTGGCGGGAACAAGGGCGCTTTGAGCAGCGGGTGGGTGGCAGGCAGGCAGGGGCCTCTAGCCCTTTAAGAGAGAAAATTGACTTTGTAATCTGAGCAAATTCCTCCTTTCTGACAGGCGGGAGAAGTTACGGGTCCCTCCCTCGCTCCTCTTTATTAAATATAGTAGTAGCAGCAGCCCCTGCCTGGGAGCAGGCGCTGGCGGAGGCTGTGCCGTGCCCGGAGCCTGAGCCACTGCTCCAGCCCCAGGGGACACCATGGGTGCCCGAGGTGGCACTGCCACACCGCTGCTGATGCTGCTGCTGGCCTGCCAGCCGCTGCCCCTCTGCGCAGGACCCCCAGCCGGAGGTAAGCCCCGTCCCGCCAGCCCACCCGAGGGATGGAGCGGTGAGAAACCCGGGAGGATAAGGCTCGGCTTCGGGTGCACGGGGTGGGCTGGGAGGGGTGGGGACCCAGCAGGGAGCGGTGTGGGCACCCATGGGTGCAGGCTGTCCCTCCTCAAGGTGCGGGGGGGCCTGTTGCCAAGCTGGCAGGAGCAAGGAGAGGCAGCTGTCTGTTTTCAGGCAGGGTGTTTGGGCCAGGTTGCCCTTTGGGAAAGCCGAGTGAGGGAGCAGGGCTGCTCACCCACCGTGACTCTCAGGGTGCTGTGTACCCTGGCTGTGTCTGATGCTTTCCCCAGGGGCACCTGCAAACGTGGTGCTGGGTGGGATGGGGCTCGCTCCCTGCGTGCATGCAGGAGCCGCAGGGCTTTGGGCTGCGGTGTGGGCAGCCCATGGGAGAAAGGTACCTTCCCGCTCTGCCAAAGTCCCGCGCCATGGGGACGGAGCACAGGCACGTCCCGCAGCCCCGGTAGGGAGAGCCAGCCCTCCCTGCCCATGTTTGGCCTTGCCACAGTAGCTGCCTGTGAGAGCAGCCCCTCTCATCCAAGGAGCAGGGGCTTGGACAGTGCCGGTGGGAAGGAGGGAGCTGGGCATCGTTTGCCAGGGTGTGTGTCACCTCCCAGCTCTGCTCCATCCATCTGTCCTGTGCACCTGGGGTGGCTGGGTGCATGGGGCGAGGGGCTTGCCTCTCCTGCCAGCACAGCCCCAGAGGGGTGCAGGATCACCCCGCGGGTGATGGGGCACCAGGGTCTGTCCGGGGCTGAGGGTCTCCCCCAGGAGAAGGAGCCCCAGTGCCTTGGGATGGGCTGGCCCCAGGCAGCAGGGAGGGCAGGGGATGCTGGCTGCTGCACAGGGACGGAGCCGGGCAGAGGGGTTATTGCAGGGCACGGGCTGGGCGGGGAGCAGAGTGGATGATTTGTGTCCAGTTTTCCCCAAGAAGTGGGCAGGTTTGACCACACGGCTCTTGGCATGGTGGTGTTCCCTGCCTCAGCATCCTAACGGCCATCCCGCAGTGCCGCTCCTGCCCTGCGCCTCCTCCCTGTGCCTTCTGCCTCCTGCTCCCTCCCCTGCTCCGGGATGCATGTACCTGCGATGGTCTGAGCCTCAGCAGGCTCTGTGGGGTCTGGACACGGGTCTCGTCCTGCTCAGGACAGTTCTGCACCTTAGCCGGACCCTCCAAGCTGTGCTCGGGGTCTAACTGACCACTTGCACTGGGTCAGTAGCATCCACAGCTTCAGAAGTGGAGGGGATTTAAAAAGCACTTTTTTCTCCTGTGTTGGTGCAGGGAGGAGGAGGATGATCCCAGGGCCCACCCCTGTGGCCCTCAGCACCTGCAAGATCGCTGAAGGTCCCTTGTTGTCCCCATTCCCTCCCCAGCAAGCAGGTGGCCTCCAGGGACACGCTCCTCTCCTTCCCTCCCGCCTTGTTCCCTCTTTTTTTCCATGCACCAAAATATGACGATGCCTGGCAAGCTGAGTGGAAAAAAAGTCCCTTTTGTTAATGAACAAAGTGGTCTTCTTCCTTCCAGCCCTGACCTTTCCATCCCGGGCAGGGATTTCACCACGTGGAGCCGTTGCCCACTTGGGTGTCCAGGATGGCTCCCAGGGCTGCCCTGGCACTCCCGAGCTCTTTCATGGTGAATGGGCTGGAGCAACCCCAAAAAAAAGCACATGGCTTTCACTGGCACCTGCCAACCCCCAGATTCCCCCCAGGTAACACCACCCATGGCCAGGGCACCGCTCCAGGGATCAATGGGCATCTGCCTGGCACAGACCTTTGGGGCCGGGAAAGGAAACGGGGTTTACACCCTTTTTCTGATGCTGAGGACTATTTCTGCACCTGGCTGAAGCAGATGGGCCAGCCACGACGCCGGGTCTGGCTACCAGCTTCCCATGAGCCCCATCCCCTCAGGAGAATCCCTACTGAGACCACCAGCACTGGTGCGAGGCATTCCCAGAGGCTGCCTGCCCTGGGACATCCTTCCATCCCCATCAGGGAGAGCCACACCAGCCATCAGCAGCACGCTGGGCACAGGGCTGGGGCGGGCTCATTTTTAGGGGTGAAGCCCATGTTTTGTGTTTCCTCCAAGCCCAGGTTCAGGGGCCCGGGCATTCTGCCCAGCCCGAAATGGAAAGAGTCACTGTGCACGTCAACAAATACAAGATTATATCAAAAAGAAAAAACACTCATAAAACTTGTCCTCTTGACATCTGAGTGTGAAGCTTTAGTAAACTGTTTGTAGACAGCCTGGCTCTCCTCTGGTTCCCAGTGAGGTCACCCGCAGGCTGAGCTCCCCCTTCCCCAAAAACCTTCTCGCTGGGGGTTTGTAATGAGGAGGGATACGGGGAGAAGAAGGAATTGGATGCCTAGGGTCCCTGTGAGCAGCGTCCACCCCGAGCTTCCAGCAAGGGAGTGCCAAAAACGCGACCCCCAAGTCTCGGGTGGGCCCCCAGCAGCAGTGATGGGGGTCCTGGGTAGGCGAGGGTGACCCCGGCTTGTCCATGGCCACCCCGTGCAGCATACCTGCTCATGGGCAGGGAACGGTGTCTGCCTCAGGGGACCCGGCCGGGACCCCTCCTGCCTCATCCGGGGTTATTGGCTCTAGGGAGCCACCTCAGCTATTCGTCTCCTCAACTTTTGGAAATCCAATCGATTTATTCAAACTTTTTTTTTTGTGAATGCGCCACATGTTTTGAGGTCATAGCTCCAAGCAGCTGGAAAAGTTTCCAGCTGATGGGAAAGAACAGGAAAAAGGCTGAAAAAGGGGGGAGAATGCAAACTGGTATCGTGGGAATCGGGGAGGAATATTCTCATCTCACTTTTATATTTAGCAACAGAGGGCTGCGGGCAAATATATAATAAGCGCATTCCTCCAAGATCGCAGGACAGGGTTAAGCTCACCCGGAGGAACGAACGTCAGGTTGAAGGCTGGACAGTAACAGGACTTTGGAGGCGGCAGGCTAATGCTGTCTATGTGCCTAAATAAAGCTCAAAGCACAGACTGTTCACAACAGGCGTTGGCTCAGCCCAGCCTCAGCTCCCAGGGGCTGCTCCATCGGCCCTTTCCAGGTGCCTGGAGGGGCCAGGCTCCAGCTTGTCTCCTTTTTGGGAATCCAGCCTCGCCGAGCGTTAGCGTCACCCCCAGCCTTCAGCTGGGAAAGTCCTAGAAACTCCCTGGCTCATATTTGTACACTTCCCGGGTCTTGCCTGGGCATCCCAGGCCATGTCCATGTACCCAAGTCACCCCAGCAGGTACAAGGCAGGTCTGCATGCAGCGCAACCCGGTTTGCAACCAGCCCTTTCACCTCCCCGTATCTCCAAACGTCTTGGAGACACGGAGTGAGGAGGCTGCCCATCAGAGACCCCTTGTTCCCAAATGAGCCCTTTCCCAAGCCATCTCCATCATGCCTGGTACTTGGTTGCACATTTCCATGCTACACGTCGATGGGATGCCCCATTGAGCTTTTCTAGGGTAAATGTAACAGAAAAACTGAGGTCGAGAGAAATGTGTTATGATCTTTCTCCCTGAGCTGCTGCAGTGGGAGTGGACATGCCTGCATGATGCTCATTTTACTTGTGAAGTTTGCAAACAGACCCAAGCCTTTTTGTTAATGTGCCACAACCAGAGAACCCACTTTGCCTTGTGGCAAAGCCAAGGGCTGCTTTGCAAAGCAGAGCCCAGAGTCAGGGTAGCTCTGGATTCTGCAAAGGTGGGCTTAAAACCAGAGGAGTCGGACTGCTGCAGCTCTTCCCGACCCCGGGATGGGGAGGATGCAGGTTTGCCACCCAGTTTGTTGCTCGTTAGCTGTTGCTCATCCTCAGGACAGACCAAATAGGGCCTCCGAGCATCCTCCTGCCAACCGGCAGTGAGGTGGGGTGAAAGATATTTATGCCCCGTGCTCTGGATTCAAGAGGGTGATAAATTCCCATTTTCCATCCTTCCTCCCTGGGTGTGTCGCCTGCGCCAGTTGTGCGTCGCTCTGTGCAATACCTCTGGGAGCTGCCCTGTGCCCAACGGCTGCTCTTGGCTGCCTGACAGCCGGACAGACAGACAGTAGCAGACAGAAAGCATCTCGGAGAAGGGAGGGCACTGCCAAAAATTGATGGGAGTGGAGAAAGTCATGGGGCAAACAGTATGGTTTGGAGGTGGCCGGTCCCATCACGTGCCTCCAAGCCAAGGAGAAAGAAAAGTAACATTCATCCATCACCATGACTCACTGGCTGTCCAAGAAGGCTTCTTGGGCTGTGAGTCAGCTCAGGATGGCCCCCGTGAATCCCTGCTGTTTCTTTTGCCCAAATCTTGGCTTTCTGGTGGTTGTTTTTCCTCCCTGCTGCGGGCGGGCAGGGGAACGGTGGGCAGTGGGCGGGGCTGGGGTCAGAGCCCCTGGCTGCTTGCGGTGCCATCCCCAGGCATGTTAATGGATGCTCCCCATCTGTTATCATGCCATAAGCCACCCCCCAGTGCTCCCCAGCGCACAGGCAGAAAGAGGCGGGGGGGTCAGGAGGAATTTCCCATTCCCTTTCTCAGCCTCTGGCTGGGCTTCAGCCGGGCTTCAAGGTTTTTGTGCATCCCATCCCACAGAAATTTCTGGGCCCACCAAGGTCATTTCCTCTGGGAGCCAGGGAGGAGAGAGCGAAGTTTTGACCCGAGGTAGATGTGGCTGCAAAAAGCCTTCTGTCCTGCCCCGCAGCCCTGGGAGGGGATGTGAGCACCCGCTTCCACACCCCCACAGCCCCACGCGGCCAGCTATATGTCCTTCCCGTGCTAGAAATAGAGCAGGCATTTATTTTCTCTATAAACATCACCCCGTCGCTTGTTTCTCAGAGATGGAAAAGCTGGGGGGATAACAGGGGTGAGGAGAAGGAGGCAGGGTGGGGAGGGGGACCTCTGAAATCATGGGAAGAGAAGAGAGAAGAGAAGAGAAGAGAAGAGAAGAGAAGAGAAGAGAAGAGAAGAGAAGAGAAGAGAAGAGAAGAGAAGAGAAGAGAAGAGAAGAGAAGAGGAAGAGGCAGAGATTTCAGCTCTAGAAAGGGGGAAAAAAAGAAAATACTCATTTTCTTTGCAGTTAGAACTGCAAGGCAGACAATTTAGCATGTCAACCCCAGATGAGCAAAAAATATCCTCTTTCCCCTTCCACACTGCAAATACCCCTCCCTGTGTGTGGAGACACTTTTCTCTGCCCCTCGCAGTACCCAGCATCACCAAAAGCTCATCACGGCCATGGTCCTTGTAGCCCCACAGGGCACAGGGTGCTGTGGGTGCTGCAGGTGCTGCCCTGCCAGCACGGCTATGGCCAGATCACCCTGAGCTGCACATTTTAAAAGCTCCTTCCCTGCCCCTGGATGCTGAAATTAAAGCTGGCAGGTAGCTCCGGGCAGATCTTCAGGGTCTCCCTCCGTGTGCAGGGCTGTGCACTCCTCTTGTGCCCGACATTCCCCCCCTCGCCCCGACTTTGGCCGATAACCCCCCCATCTTGGCACTCCAAGAGCCGTTTGACACAGGCGAGGCTGGGAAATGTCTGAGCCTGGGCGGCTGGAGACAGGCCCCTCTTCAGCAGCGGCCACGCTGTTTGTTGACAGCAGGCGAGGATCTCTCCGGTAACGTCTAGCCATTCCAGGGATCCCTGCGAGCATCCCCTGGCCAGGCTCTGCTGCTCTCCCCGCCAGCTCCCAGGAAGGCTCCTTCCCTCTGCCAGGGCTGGGGACCAGCTTAGGAACGGGCACCGGCTCTGTCGGGTGGGCAGGGATGGGATTTGGGGATCTGCAGGTGGGCTGTGCACCCTGGGTGCCCCGCTCCCCTGTAACCCAGCCTCCAGCCCAGGCTTCCCCCAAGGTCCCCCTGCTCCTCCAGTGCTGGGCTGGCTGGGATTGTCCCCTCATATGCCACCGCGTGCCCCCCTGCAGCTCTGCAAGCCCTTCCCTTGCCGGGTGGGAAGCGGCTGACACAGAGCTGGGGTAGGGAAAGCTGTGGGAGCCAGGGCCAGGATGTGCAGGGTGGGGCTGGAAAACCTGCCAGCCAGCGAGAGAGGGAGACGGTTTGGGAGAAAGAAAAAGAAAGAAAGAGAAGGGAAAAAAATAGAACAAAACCCGACTTGGGATGGTTTGGAAACCACGTCCTCTGGGGCTGATACAATATTTCCAGGCCAACTTCTCCTGGCAGCAGGAGTCTGAGCGAGCCTGAGTCACGCTGCCGGGGACGGCACAAAAGCCCCATTGAGCCTCCCGCTTCCCCAAATCCTCCCACTTTCTTCCCCCGCTTTGCTTCCTAGGGCAAAAACTCCAACCACTGCTTCCAGCTCAGGCTTATTCCTTAAGTCCCTCCGGAGTCGTTTAGCCACACGTCATTAAAAGCTCTCCATCCCTGCTCCCACTCGTGTCAGGCTTCAGGGGTGCTTGTCCTGGGGGTAAAAGCACCGTGACCTTTGTAAGGGGGATGCAGCCGATGTGCAGCCGGGGCCGCGGCAGTGCACTGCCCCTTGCCCTCCCCTCCATGGCTCTGCAGCTGGCCGAGCAGAAGAGCGCAGGAAATACCATCAGCCTTAGGGCTGCTTGAATCATCGTAAAACCACACTGGATAAGTGAGGGCTGGAGCTCCAGAGCTCCAGCCAAGCCTCCTGGACCCCGCTTTATGGCCTCTAGCTCCTTCACGCTGCTTCGTAGGGATGGGGGAGGCAGGCAGGAGCAGGCTCACATGTTGGGCACTGGGTCGAGGGCTGGCAGGACATGGGATGATATGGCAAGCCATCCTCCCAGGCAGCGCAGAATTAGCAGGGGGCATGTTTTCCCCTGACCCCAAAGTCTGTGGGCTGCAAAAAGGCATTTTTTTCTCCTGAAGCTGTCAGGCAGAAGCCAGGGGAAGGCAAGCGGGAGAGCAGCTGGCAGGGGAACAGGGAGAGGAACTGAATTAATAAACACAGGCGGAGGTTTTCAAAGCGGTGCAGTGCAGCCAGAGGTAGGGGCGGATGATCTGCTTCAGGAGGCCGGGGCCAGTGAGACAGAATGGGGGCAAAGCAGAACACCCCAGCCCAGAGGCTCTCCTCCCGCACCCAGAAAAAAGGGTGACGGCCACTTCTGGCAAGTGCTTGGCTATCGGCAGCCCCGAGGAGGGTGATCAGCCACGGCTTTGCTGGCAGTTTCCCTGGTGCTGCTTTCCAGCAATCTCCACTGGCCGGCACTCCTGGAAAGCGCCAGCCCCGGGGAGCCCCGCTGCGAGGGAGGGCCAGGTGGAGGGTGGGAGGCGAGAACCAGAGCTCTCATTCCCAGTGCTGGGGTTTGAAAAGCACACCCAGCTCTGGCTTGTGGTGTGGGAGCTGCAATCGTCGGCTGGAGTCGTGGAGCATAAAACCTGGAAATAGGGATAAAGAGTAAAAGCCCTCTTCTGTGGCGGGGGCTATCACAATAGGGATGGATCCGTGCCGATGCCATCCCACCCCATAAATCTTGAGGCTAAACCCCAGGAGCAGGAGAGCAGGGAGAGGCTTTTCCCAGGACAGGGGCTGTTTGCTGGGCTGGCTCTGCCCTGTCCCAAATGCCCGAGCCTATCCTAGAGGAGGGTCCTGCCAGCACGAGGGGGACCGCGGGATGTCCCCGGGGTCCCCACCAGGCTTGGATGCCATCGCTGCAGCCCAAGACTGGCTCACGTCTGACCCATCTCCATTGCACTGGGATTTCCTCGCTGTGGAGACCCGGACGGGTGCTCAGCCCTCCTGCTGCACCCAGGCACCTACTCGGGACTCTGGGCATGCCTGAAGGCAGCAGCCCCCCAGCCCCCCCGGCACCCTCTCCTCCCAGCAAAGCCCCAGCCAAACCCGAGGGCTGCTCCGCAGCGGCTGTGTTTGCCTTAGCCTGCCTCGCAAGCTGCTCATTTCCTTCCCCGGCCATAAATAAAACCACGCCGTAAAACGAAGGGAATGTGTAACATAATGAAGCCTTTCTCAGAAAGCCCATCGGATCCCTTCCTCCCCCGGCCCCTCCGCCCTGCACGGGGACGGGGGCACAGCCCAGCCCTGCCACCTCCCAGGATGCAGCCAGGGCACGGGAGGCTGTGGGTCCCATTGGCCATCGCAGAGCCAGGCTTGGGATTAGGGAGGCTGAAGCCCAGGGCCACACACGGTGGAGGCAGGAGGGCTGGTCCTGCCCACCCTGCCTGTGCTGGGAGCAGGGACGGGAGCTCATGCACACGGGGGGACCAGGAGGGTTCAA
The DNA here is from genome assembly GCA_020745775.1 of Theristicus caerulescens. Lineage (NCBI taxonomy): Eukaryota > Metazoa > Chordata > Aves > Pelecaniformes > Threskiornithidae > Theristicus > Theristicus caerulescens. The sequence goes on along the minus strand of CM036566.1, from coordinate 28,450,003 downwards.
GCTGCCAGGCGGCATCCCCAGGGCTGGACGGCTGCCCCCAAGCCCCTCCGGTGTTTGCATCCCCCCAGCCCCTCTGGTGTTTGCACAGGGGGTGGGTGCAGCGCAGTGTGGCTGGCGACGGGTGAGCTCTCTACCTTATAAAGTCATTAAAATAAAAAAACCAACCCCAAACAACTCAGAGGGCCTCAAAACAAGCTCCTGACGCTGCAGTAGAGGAATGCACCAGGCTGGCCATGGGGTGCCCTGGCAGCATCCCATGCCAGTGATGGGGGCTCAGCAGCACCGGGCACGCTGCCAACATGGGGGCCACTTGTTGGCATCGTCCGGCAGGCGGGAAGGAGGGCAGCCGGTGGGCTGGGCTGCACCGGCAGCCACACAAGCCCAGGGCTGTTTGGGCAACAAGGAGCCTTCACTCCCCAGCTGTTTTTCCACGGTCAGAAAACCGGTGTGGCTGGGGTGGGAAGTGGCTGCAAACACAGAGGGCCTTTCAGGGGGGCGCGTGCGTCTGCACAGGGCAATCCTGGCACCCGCTCCGGTAATTAAAGAGCTGCTTTAATGAATTCCAGTCCCCTCCCTGCAAACACACGCAGGCCACGAGCCCAGGCCCCCACCTGCCCCCCACCGCAGCCTGAATGAAGCCTTGTTGAGTGGCCAGTCCCTCCCCAGCACCGTGCCCCTTCTCCCCAGGCAGGGTTTGCTCCGCTCCTTCCTCCTTGGCCTCAGCATCCTCCTCCAGGCAGAGTGATGGGAGTCCCTGCAGTCCCTCGGGGACACGTTTGTATCCCCCACGCACTGATGCACCTCCTCATGCACACCCCAAAACACATCCAGCTTTCCCGCGGGCAGGGCTGGGGATGCCCCAAGCTGGGGTGAGAGCCTGCAGGCAGGGAAGGCATCCATCCACCAGCTCACATTGCCCCCTGCACACCCAGGAGATGTCTCCCTGTTCCAAAAAACCCTCGCGTCCAGTGCCGGTTCGCTCTGCAAACCCTCGTGCTAAGCTTTGCGAGCGCTTTCCCTTGCCTGCGCCGGGAGTTGGCTCTTCTGTCCTCCTACGTGCTGGGGAGGAGGTGGGAGAAGTTTGTGTGCCGAGACGTTAAAACACGGAGGAGAGCCCAAACCCGCCCCGCTGAGCCCCAGAGCATTCCGGGAGCCCCCCAGCCCAGAGCCCCCCAGGCAGATGGGGATCCCGTCCCTTCCATGGTGCTGCCCAGCACCAGGCTCTGCTCCCTGGGCTGCCAGAGCTGGCTCGCTCAGGGGCTGGGGTGCCAAAAAACTCCCTGAACACCAAAAAACAGCAATTGGAGAGGCCAAACCTGCCGTGTTTTCAACTGGAGGAGCAGAGGGAGAGGGCCAAGGCGTCCCAGACCCGGCGCGTGGCCGGCAGCTGGGGCGGGTGCCGGGACGGGTGCCGGGGCAGCGCCGGCTCACACAGAGCCCTCGCTTGTTTGCCGGCCCCAAGAGGAGCTGAGCACGCCTGGGGCCTCGCTCCCAGCCCCTTGATCAGAGCTTTTGGCTCGTCTCATTCTTTTTTCAGTGCAAAAAAAAAAAAAACCCAAATGACACTGCAGCCTATAATCTGCTGGCTGCTGGCCGGGTGCTCGGAAACTGTGACAGAGGCCCCTCTTGCTTCGGCAGCGCCTTTCCATCGGCCTGGCAAGGCAGGGACAGCGATTTCCTGCGGGACATGGCAAGCTGGGAACGTCAATTATTTTTAACGGGGGTGAGCGGGACAGCCAGGGTGCCCACCCTGACCCACAGCCAGGACACGGAGACCCAGTGCTCCCCATGACAGGGGAGGGAGGGCCAGCTCGGGCAACCCCATCCAGGGATGAGGCTCAGCTTGGGTCTCGACATGCCCATGGTGTGATTGTGGCACCCTTAGATCACCTGGGAAAGGTGCTTTTGGATCACAGGAGCGCATCCGAATGGGGTGATGCCGGGATACTCAGTCGCAGCCAGCCCGCGGATGTGGCTGGGTACCCGGGGGGGTCCCTGCCCTCTCTGCGCATGCCCAAATCGGAGCCGCCGTCCAAGTGATCAGTCGGGGTTGTGTACCCTGTGCCTCGAAGGCTCCTCCAGGGCAAAATGCATATGAAAAAAAAAAAACAAAATCCAGCAAGCAATATTTTCTGCATCTTTTGCAACGTGGAGGGCAAGGAAGAGAGGAGAAGGAGGTGAAAAGCTGCGAGTCCCTTGTGAAAGAGAAATGCCACAGGTCGAGCAGCGTTCGCATCCTGGCTGGGCTGCAGAGCAGAGGAGGAGAGAGGCCCTGAAATAAAGTAGGAATTTGGGAAGACAAACAGCAGTAATTCACACTGCTCTGCTGCCAGAGAAAAATCCCAGCGCCTCCTGGAGCTGGGCAAGGGTCCCTCCTTCCTCCCCCAGCAAACAGCACTGCTCCCCTGGGCATCCATGCTTTTGGTAACTTTTTATTAGCAGTATTTTATGAGAGAAAGAGAAGAAAAGCAGCTTTGGGAGAACAGAGGCGGGACAAAATGTGCTGGCTGCAGGAACTGCTGCCCCTTGTCACACTGCAAAACAGGCTGGCTGTGCTGAACCGGCTCCTCCAGCCCGAAAACATGATCCCCAGCACCCATGGGAGATGCTGCCCAGCCCCTGGTCTGGCAGAGGAGCTGCTGGTGGGTCCAACCCCGACAAAACTTTCCCTCCCCATGACAGAAGCCTCTCAGTGCCCATCTGAAGAGCACATTTTTGGGATTAGGGGAAGCCACAAAACCGAAATGTAGCAAAATCCTGGTGGGAGCTGGAGCACAGAGCGTGCACACATGAGGGAACCTCAATGGGAGCCAGCACATAACGTGCAAGCAATGTCTCTAGGGACCACAATATATTGCATGCATGTGTGCACGCCTTGCTGGGGCCTGAGCATGGCCGCCTGCGTCTGTGCAAGGAGGAAGAGGAAAATTCCCTTTTGCAATGTGCTGTGTCGTTCCTGCTCACCAAATGCTGGGACAAGGTGGTGCCGAGAGCCCCAGGCAGCGCCTGGTGGGGCACCCACCACCCTTGGCCACCGAGCAAGGCACGCCAGGGCTGGCTGGTTTTGCAAGGACCACTGGAAGGAAAGAGCAGGTTAGGAGAGGACAGAGCCCTTCAAAGAATAGCAAAGCTCCTCTGAGTCACTGGCTAGGCTGAAGAGGACAAGGAAGCCAAAGTGCCCCATGCCAACAGCAGGCACGAGGGCCAGGAAATGAGCAGGCTTGAGTAAGGCACGCTGGCAGCCCTGCCCTGGGCTGAGCAAAGGGCTTGGTATTAAAGGAAGCGCTAGATATTTCCATGCTACCATTTCTTCCCTGCCTAGAGCGGGTGGGGTGATGGTCCTTGCAACACCCGCATTATTCTCCCAGCCCTCGGGAGAAAACCAATGCACTTTCTCTGCTGCCAGCGACAGGAAATGATTTTTCTTGGGGTCTGGGCAAGGAGCACTCTCCATTCCTGAAGGGCTCAGAAGAGCATCCCCTATGCAGGACACTGCAAAGCTCAGCTCAGAAGAAAATGCAAAAAGCCAAAGCAGAGTGCTCCAACCCTGCCCATGCCCCGCAAACCCTCACCATCACCTTTAATGACAGGCTCGTTTCAAACCCTCCGTGCCTGTGGCTGCTTGTTGTTGGATTTTCACTTGCTGCACCACCCCATGAGCAAAGCCTGCCTGCTGGAGCAGGGGAAACCTGCCTGATTGCTGCCTGTTCCCACCCTGGTCAGCCCCACAGAAATTTGGGCAACAGGAAAAAAAGCAGCTGTTAAGAGCACACATGGGTGTTTACACCCAGACCTCGCCATGCAGGAGGCTGGTTTCATCCCAGCACCCAACCTCCATCCCTGCCTCCTCCAAAAAGAGAGCAGGGGCTGGGCTGGGACCCTGCGAGATGCCCAAGCCTCATGCTTGCTGTCCCATGGCACCTCAGCAAACTGCATGTGGGACTCTGAACCCAAGCGTGGGTCTGATGACGAAAAGTGCAATAGTGAAGTATAGCAGGCAAGCTCCACACATATAAACCTCGAGCACAGCAGGCTTTACAGCTATAACTGCATATGGACTGAAAATGTGCATGTTCACCCCCGCTCCCTGACATATCCTCCCTATATATTTACAACTTACAGGTCTTCTGAGTGTTTATGCCTCACCCTGCAAGCGCAGAGTTAACTTTGCCATGGGGTGCCCTGGAGCTAACCAGGATGGGTGGCAGTGCATTGCAGACACATGCATTTAATGTGCGTGCAATGCACACACATGCACTGAGCCAGCAAAAAAGTAGCAGCACTGTAAAATTAAGCCTTACCGCTCCCTGTGCTTTTAATTCTGCCCTCTCCCGCATATGCCCTGTGACACAGTCTTTCATTTCATGACCGCATGCCATTGAGCTGAGTTCCTGCGAGGCTGATGTATATTGGGTGTTGAATGCGTTCCAGCTGCAGCTTGAGGCACCCTGTCTGAGCTAAGGTTTCCGTATGGTCTCACATCCACATATGGATCGCAGGCACACGCGTTTATTCCTCCAGCACTGACAGAGCAGCCACCTTCAGGGTGAACGTCAGCAATGTTTGGATGATACGGAGAGCTGTTAGAAAGCAGTGTAAAATAGGGAGAAGAGCAGAGCATGGTGTTGGCTGACCCAGCGGCATCCCCAGGGCTCCCACGCAGCATCTCTGTTCAGCAGCAATTGGCACCAGCCGGGGCATCCAGCCAAAGCACGACACAGCCACCACTGGAAGGGTTCATATTCCTTCAAAGGGAGACGGCTGTGGCAGAAATGGGAAAGACTCATTAGGGTAATGGCTTGCCTCCTAATGCTCAGGAACTTGGCCTGATAATAGGTGCCACCTGCATCTGCCCTAGCCACATAACAAGAAGGAAGGTTCCTCTAAGTGCTGTATGGGCAAGGAGAAACACAACCTCTGCCTCCACGCACCCAGCCCCTAGAAAAATCAGAAAACAGACGCCCCTGAGGGTCTTTCCAGGCTGCTGGGCTCCAGGTCAAACGGGGAGCCCAGGAGGGGAAGGACTGATGGACAGGCTCAGGACGTTCCAGATTCACAGCACCCACACAGATGGGACTTGTGGGGGGTGTCCTTCCTTCCCTCACTGACCCTCTCCCTTTTCTCCCCAGCCTCTTTCTTCGGGGACAGCTTCGTGGAGATGCCGCTGGCGGACGCCTCACGCACGGTGCGGCTCCACCTGCAGCTGTACACCAGCCAGGGGAGCGGGCTGCTCTTCCTGGCTGCCGGCCAGCCCGACCACCTCCTGCTCCAGCTGCGAGCCGGCACCCTGCAGGTTAGCACCCTAGCATCCCCACACAGGCTGGGGTCTATGGGTCAGGGCTTCATCCCATGCAAGGATGAAGGGCAGCACCTGAAAGCAGCAGCCCATGGGGCCAGACGCAAGCATGGGCAGCCGAGCTGTCAAGACCCCTGCCAGGGGATGTTAAAAGTTTAATAAGAAGGTGATTACAATCTTGGGAGAATTAAATACAGAGGAACAGGCTCCAGCTGGGAAGCTCCTCACCCACTGCCTAGGGTGATGCTGGGGAGCATGATGGAGACACCCAGACAGCAGCACCCCATGCACATTGCACAGTCAGACATGGTGCACAGCACCCTTGGGGTGCAAGGGGTTAGTGAAGAGAAGGGATGAGCCGAGCTGATCCGAAAGGAGAGGTCTCCATCAGCAGACTCCCCCATCCCACCATGGGCCAAGCCCAACTGGGGCATGGGAAGGGACAGAAGAATAAAATTCCCTCTTGTGGTTGTGGTGTTGGCATCCACCATGAAGGAAAAGAGCAGGGAGTATCCAAGGCACGCATCCTGCCTCTCCTGCAGCCTGGGCTGGGCCATCAACCACATCTAAACCGAAGCAGGAGACCAAGCGAGCAGCTGGCCAGAGGTCTCCCTAATGCAGACCGTGTGTCTCATGCTCCACCAGCTAACCCTCTACTTAGGCAGGCTCCAGGCTGCTGCTTGTAGGGAGCAAAGCCTGCTATTTCCCCTGCCAGTTCCCAGGGCAAGGGCTGGAAGCAGCCCAGGCTGCAGGGATGGAGGGCAGCAGGCAGGATGGGGCAGGGAAAGAGGAGCCAGCATCTGGCAGGGCTCCTTCATGGGGGGAGAGGGAAAGCCCAGCAGCGGGACAGCAGGACTGGGAGATGGAGGACCCCAGGGAAATAGCCCTGAGACTGGGGTTTGCTGAGAAAGAGTGAAAAAGGAGAGAAATGCAGAGAGCAGGACAGAGAAGGCATGCCCACAGGGGGATCTAGCTGGGGAGGGAGGAACACGCACAGAGGAGGAAGAGGGTAGGACCAATAGTAGTGAACAGAGGGACCAAAACACTTGTGAGCCCCCAGGAACAGTCCACGCTTCAGTAGGTATTTCTAGTAGGTGGAGAGGTGTCTCCTGTGCCGCGGATAACACCTTGCTTGAGCTGAACACTGTCCATGTCCTTCCCTGCAGGCCAGGCTGCAGCTGGGCTCAGAGGAGGTGATGCTGCAGTCCCCAGCAGAGCTGCAGCTCAATAACCTGGTGGTGCATGATGTGGAGCTGCTGGTGGAAGACAGCAGGATGACGCTGACCATCGACAGCCTCTTCAACAGCTCTGTGGACATTGCAGGACCCGTACGGGAGCTGGACATCCAGTACGGCCTCTATGCTGGCGGGACAGGCAGCCTTGACCTGCCATATCTCGCCGAGGCCAGCTCACCCTTCAGAGGTTGCCTCCACTTAGTGACATTCAACGGCCTGGATGTCCTCTCCCCACTGTCCTCTGATGGCAGCTCCAAGATCTTCCACCGAGTCCAGGAAGGATGCAGCACACAGTTCTCTGCGGAGCCTGAGGACCCCTTTGGGTTCTTGGGGCCACACTCTTACATTGCGTTTCCCACATGGGATGCGAGGGAGGAAGCGACCATTGAATTTGTGATAACGACGAGCATCACCCAGGCACCCCTCATCTACCATGCAGGGCTGGAGAATGACTTCTTCTACCTGGAGATCTCGAATGGGCGCCTGAGAGCATTTGTTGAGAAGGGGAACGGCATCATTGTCCTGCACAACAACGTCTTCATCAGTGATGAGCAACAGCACTATGTCAAAGTCTACACAAACATCCACAAGTTTGAGATCCTGATTGATTACTATGCCTCATCCACGTCCAACCGGGGCATCAACAACTACCTGGACCTGCAGGGAAACCTCTTCATCGGAGGTATGAACGAAAAAGCTTTGCAAAGGCTGAGGGAGCACCATCTTGCTTTCATCTCAGTGTGGACCATGACCAACAACTCGTTTGTTGGCTGCTTGGAGGACCTGCGGATAAACCTGCAGAGGAGGAGTCTGCAAGATGCCGTGATCACGAAGGACATCACATCAGGCTGTGGAAAGCAGGAGCACTACTGGGACTATGAAGAGGCATACGAGCAGGATGAGGCACCCACCTCCCCACCTCCAGATGTCTGGTCAGGAGCACCAGGCCTGGTGGTGGAACCGTGCCAGCCAGACAACAGCTTCCCACCCGCCTTCGCCAACATCAGCAGGCTGCTGCACGTCAGCCCCCTCATCGTCTCTGAAGGGGGCACGGCCTATCTGGAGTGGAAACATGCCCAGCCAACGGTAGACTTGAGCCTTGCAAACATCCGGCAGTCCCAAATCCTCTTTAGCATCACCAACGACCCTAGGCATGGCCAGCTGGAGCTGGACATTCCTGGGTCCAGGAGCAGAAAGAAGTTCACCTTGTTGGACATTGTGAATCGGAAAGTCAGATATGTCCACGATGGCTCTGAGGGGCCCATGGACCAGCTGATGCTGGAGGTGACAGTGACTGCCCAGCAAGGGGTCCCAGACTGCTTGCGGCAGGGGCAGATGTACCTGTTGCCCATCATGATCAACCCCATCAATGATGCCCCACAGGTGATCTTTCCCCATGGGAACCACATGACAATCCTAAAGCACACACGGAAACACTTGACCACAGACATCCTGCAGGTCCTAGATGATGACACATCCTGTGATGACCTCGAATTCCAGCTGCATGGTGGCCAGCAGATGGAGGAGGGTTATGTGGAGTATGACTTTCACCCTGGAGTGCCCATCGAAGAGTTCTCCTGCAGGGACCTGGAAGCAGGCAACGTAGTCTACGTGCACCAGAGTGGGACAAACTTACAGCTCACCCTGCAGGTGAGCGACGGCACAATCCCAAGCCCCTTTGCCACTCTGAGGATCCTCGCCATTGACCCCGACATCCACCTGCACAACAACACTGGCCTCTCTATCTCCCAAGGAGGGGCTGCACACATTACTACAGCCAACCTGTCAGTGGAGACAAACGCCATGAAACAACAGGTCACCATCCTGTATGTCCTCACAGAGCCCCTAAGGTATGGTGAGGTCCAGAAGCAAGGGAGTGTTGGAGGAGAATGGAAAAAAGTTGAGTCCTTCCACCAGCAAGACCTGGAGCAAGGGCGCATCCAGTATTTTAGCACAGACCCAGAGCACCTGCTGGAAGATGTTGTGGAGAAGCTGAGATTCAAAGTCCAGGTGGGGCAGAAGGTCTTGCAGAACAACACCTTTCTCATAAGGATTAAAAGAGCCACCATTAAGATGAGGACCATGGTCCCTCTCCAGATGAAGAACAAGCGACACAGAAATATCACCAGTAAGGAGATGGAGGCAATGTTGGAAGATCCAAACGCTGCCCCAGTCCCCTTCCACTACGTGATAATCCAGGCTCCCAAAAAGGGAAACCTGGAGCTGCTTGGCAACAGACTGACCGAAGGCTTTGGATTTACCCAAGATGACCTGCAAAGAAACCACCTGAGCTACAGCGCGACCATCAGGAACTCTCAGCAAGCTGAGGATACCTTCCAGTTTCGTGTCCATGCTGGCGAGCAGCACTCTCCTGTCTATACCTACACAATCAGCATTGGTGGGGACCCTGATGCACCAGCCCTGACCAACGTCCTCCTGACTGTGCCAGAAGGAGGGCAAGCCATCATCTCCAAGGACCACTTGTTTGTACAGAGCATGAACAGCATGGACTACCTCTACGAAGTGATTGAGGGACCAGCACATGGGAGGCTGGCCTGGGCTGCGTCCCATGGCTGGGCCTCCAGAGAGGAGATCACAGAGTTCACCAATGATGACATCCTCCACCGCCGGCTGCTGTACCAGCACGATGACTCCGAGACACTGGAGGACGACATCCCCTTCGTAGCAATCAGGCAGGGCGAAGGCAGTGCTGAGCCGGATGCAGAGGAGGTAAGAGGTGTTTTCAGGGTCTCCATCCAACCTGTCAATGACCACACCCCAGTCCAGGTGGTGAACAAGGTCTTCAATGTAGTGCGCAATGGGCAGCACCTGCTGACAACAGATGACATTGCCTTCACGGACAAGGACTCTGGCTTCTCCGACACACAGCTAGTGCTGGCGAGGAAGGACATTTTGTTTGGCAGCATCGTGTCCGTTGATGACAGAAACCACCAGGTCTATCGGTTCACACAGGATGACTTGAGGAAGAAGAAGATCCTCTTTGTCCATTCAGGGGCTGACCGGGGCTGGATCCAGCTACAGGTCTCAGATGGCCTCCACCAAACCACAGCCCTCCTGGAAGTACAGGCATCAGACCCCTACATCAAAATAGTCAACAACACCGGTCTAGTCATCCACCAAGGCAGCCAAGGAAGCATTGACTCCTCTGTCCTCAGCCTGGAGACCAACATGGACATCAGGTCAGATGAAGAGATACGGTTCCTGATAACAACCCCCCCAAGGTGGGGGACCGTGCTGAGAGGGGAGCAGCCGGTCATGGCCTTCTCCCAGAGGGACCTGCTAGCAGGAGACATCTCCTACCGCCACAATGGGAGCAGGAACACCCGGGATGAGCTCCAGTTCACTGTAGAAGCAAATGAGGTGGCAGTGGAGGACACGCTGGCCATCAGCGTGTTCTTGGGCACCCATCCCAGCCCCCTGCACATAGTCAACCACAAGGAGATCCACATCTTCCAGGGGGAAGTGGCTGGGATCAAGGAGGAGTACTTACTGGTGAGTATCCCCTTCTCTAGTCATTCCCCAAGCCTGCTTCACTTCCCTGGCCACCGAACCAGGACAGCCACTGGCAGGACTCCATTTTACTCCCACCTGCCCAGAGCAAAGGACTCATGCCCATGTCAGGCTTTGCCCAGGGGCAGAGGGGGGGGTTCAGGCATGGCCTCGGCAAGAAGGTGACTCTTGCAGCTCATTCTACAGCAAAGCCTTGGGGGATTGCACAGAGGTGGGCTGTGGAGCAGCCCAGCCTTGCAGGCACCAGCCCCCCACTCATGCCTTGTCTCCCCCACACTCCCAGGTAACCCACGAAGAGATCCCTCCCCAAGACATAGTCTACCTGGTGAGCAGTCCCCCAGCCGCTGGCTTCCTGGCAATGCTTCAGCATGGCCAAGACTCAAACGAGCAGCCCAGCCTGGACCCCATCCAGTCCTTCACCCAGGAGGACATCAACAACGGCAGAGTCCTCTACCTCCACTCCAAGCCGGAGGAGGAGCATGACCGGTTTGTTGTGGACATCACGGCCAGCAGTGCAGACCCACTGGAGGGGGTGGTGGTGAGCCTCGTCGTCCTCCCCATTGCCGTCCCCCTGAACGTCCGCAACATCACAGTGCCAGGAGGTGGCTCCATCACCCTCTCCACGGGCATTCTTAATGTCCCCAACGCATACTTCACAGCTCTCGGCATGGAGTTCAGGGTCCTCGAGCCTCCCCGGTTTGGCACCCTCCTGAACAGCAAGCGGCCTGAGGACAGCGGGCTGCGCAGCTTCACCTGGAGCGAGGTAGAGCAGCCATGGGTGCCTGCTTGCCCACCATGCTGCTTTTCCAGGGGGTTGGGAAGAGCCCTGGGGCGGGCTTCAGGCCCCAGCAGCACTGGGAGGATGGGGAGGACCATAGGCCTCCTCTCCCCATCAGAAACATTTGCCCTCGGAATGGAGGGATTTGGGGTGGTGGGTTTGCCCTGCAGGCAGGCAACACATCAACCCCCAAGGTGTGTTTAAATGTCCCTGGGGATACAGGGTGGGAATGCAGGCAGAGCACCCACTCTGGGGTCCAGGTCTGTTTCCCATGGGGATCCTGCTCCCTGTATTTGTGCTGGATCCATCCCACAGAGATGCCCCAGAGCAAGTAGCAGGTGCCCAGCTCGCTCCCTCCTCCCAGGCTGGTGCACAGGTCCCCTCCCCAGCAGGGCTGGTGGCCACTCTCCTCCCAGGAGGGTCACCGGCCCCTGCCCTTCAGGTGGAGAACCAGCAGATCCAGTACAGGCAGGACGGCCCCCGGGCCCAGGCTGACAGCTTCACCCTCCTGGCCAACGCCTCCGCAATGGACCGGCAGAGCCAGCCCAGGACCCTCTTCATCACCATCCTGCCCCGCAGCTCCAAGGGGCCCCGGCTGAGGGTCAACGCCGGCCTGCAGGTAAGGGCGGGATGCCACGGGGATGGGCGGCCACCCCAGCGGGCCCTGGGTGCTCAGCGCTAGGCCACCCCAGGGCTGGCCAGCCCAGCGTGGGGACCACACGGGACCCACTCCGAGCCTGGTCACGCACCCCCGGGAATTTGGGCACGGCAGAGCCGGGGTGCAGACCAGAGGCAGGCGATGGGCTCCGGGGAAGGGGGGCGGTTTTCCGGCGGGGCGAGGCTTTGCAGGAGGCGGAGACCGGGCTGTCCCCGCCCCGCCACCGGCTCCCTCCCCGCCGCCGATGCTGAATCCGCCCGCAAGGTGGGAGCATCGCCCCGCAGCATCGCCCCGGCCCTCTCGCACGGCGGGCTCGGCCGAGCCGGGCTGCCACGGCGGCAGGGAGCTGCCTGCTGGCGGGCAAGGCAGGCCGGCAGCGGCGCCTCGCCGGCCCCTTCTGAGGGCGGGCACCCTGCTCGCCCTTCCCCGGGTCCGGAATAATTCCCGGGAGCACGAAGAGCAGCTTGCCCAAGTTTCATCAGCACGGATTGGAAATAATTATTTAGGAAGCCTCCACACCTCTCCTTGTACCCAGCCTTCCCATCCCCTCTGCAGCAGCATGCGTTGCAGGAGATAACGAATGCCGGTATCAGTAAAGTCAGAAGCAGAGAGGTCTCACCTGCTGCTGGAAGTCCCGCCTTCTGTTTCAGACACCTCCCTGCCCTGTTCAGGATCACTAATGCAAAACTGCAGCAGAGAAATTGTTAGAAGACATGCAGGAGTGCTAGCCCGGCAGGATCATTCCCCCAACCCATCCTCACCCATCCCAGAATTTCCCAGGCTGGCAGCAGGGAAAGCAGCTCCTTCCCTTAGGATCATCACACCAGGATCATCGCAGTGACTTTGGGAAGGTGGCTGGGAGCCTGGGCTCTGGGGGAGATGCCCAAAGGGAGGCTACAGGCTGCCCTGCCCAGGGCCAGGCACCACCCAGAAGCAGGGAGAGGGGCCAGGGCTGCCAGCAAAGCTTGGGGGGTGCCCCCATCTACAGGCAGCCCTGGCTCCGTGCCTGCCCGTACTGCCCTCAGTGACACCCCCAGCCCAGGAAACTCAGCCCCCTGCCAGCAAATCCCTTTTGTAGTGTATTAAGTGGTGCCTCCATGATCTGCCCCAGCTGTGCCGAAATCCTGTGCTCCTGACAGAGAAAGGTTAACCCCTCGGCTGCTGAGCCCACGGCAGCCCCCCGTCCCCACTCCAGAGGCAGAAAGGCTCCTCTCTGCTCACTTGAGGACAACCACATCCCGAAAGGGCTGCTCCGGGCTGGCTCTGGCAGGGTGGGCCCGAGGCAGGGGAAGCAGGCAGAGCGGGCAGCTCTGTCCCCAGTGCCAGGCATCCTGCCCGGAGCGCGGGCAGATGCACACAGCCGGCCCTGGGCAAGGCGAGGAGGAGGCTCCCTCCCTGCCTTATTTCTAGCCAGTCCATTAGCCCAGTGATTGCAAGGCATTTAGGGAAGCATGTCCTTCCCTCCCAGCCACCATGCTAAAAAAAGGGTGAAAAGAAAGAAAAAGCTCCCAAAATAAACTCTGAGGCAGCGGCCCATCCGCCTGTCCATTGGGATCCCCCCTGGCCCTCGGAGGGGTAATCACAGCCGCCCGGCTGCCCGCAGGAGGGGCTCTGGAGCTGGGAAAGGCTCCCCACTCTGAGCAGGAGCAACGCTAAAGCAACCCAGGGCTCAGGAGGAGCCCGGCCCTGCTGTGTTTGTGCTCTGGCGAGAGATGACTTCAGCGTTTAAAGGTCAGGCCGGGTCCAGGAGAGATTGCACAAAGCCTTCCTCTGCTGCCTGCGCCTGCCAGCGCCGGGGGTGCAGAGTCCACGCAGGGCTGGGGAGACAACGGGCAGGGTTCAGACCCTGAAGCGGAACCCCCTGGAAAGGACCAGGCAGATTTGCCCCAAGCAACTTTTGGGTTGCATCAGGAGAAAGGATGGCTGGATGCCACCAAGAGAAAGGATTCCACAGCTGCACCAAAACACACGGCCATGCTCCCGGCGCTATTTCACTGCCTCCTTGCACACTCTCCCAGAGAGCAGAGGCAACACGGAGGCTGAGCAAACATAATAAGCCAAGTAAGCAAGAGCAGGAACCAGGTGGAAGACTTTAATAATTCAGAGAGGATGGGGAGCGTGACAAAGTGGGTCAGCCCCGGCGGCACGGGCTCTCAGTGGCGAGCAAAGCCACTCCAGCCACCACGTGTGCCTGTCCCCAGCGGGCAGCGATGCCCTGGGGCTGCTGGTCTCCCCTGCCTGCAAACACCTCTCCGGGCTTTGACCATGGGGAGTTTTCCTTGGCACTGAGCCCCAGGGGTGAGTGCAATTTCACCAGGTGCTGAAGTGACCTGGCTGTGGGTGCTGGGGATGGGGAGCAGCCCAAAAATCTCAGTGCACACACGGCAGAGCAGCAGCTCCCACAGTGAGGGCTTCAGCTCCCCCACCAGCCGTGTGTCCGGCAGCGCTTCCCCCATCCCGACTCTCCAAAGCTGTGTTTTCTAGCCTGCCTCCTGCCATCCCACGGGGACTGCCGAGGGATTTAATTTCACTGTCGGCACCCACACCCACTCAAGAAATGTTTTGTGTTAGGCCAGCAGAAAACAGCAGAAAAGAGTTCATCTAACCCAGCACAGCCAGCTGAGCAGCTCCTCCAGCCCCTGGGTGTTGTCTTGCGGGTTTGCAGAACGCAGGCCAGGCTTGTGATGCCATGGGATGCAGCGCGTCCTGCCCCTCTGCCCTGTACGAGCTGCGGGAAGGCTCCATCCATGCATCCTGCGATTTTGGGGCATCCTGAGGGCAAAAGGCAGCTCTGGGGAGTGTGGGCAGAACTTTTCTGGCAGTGCAGGATTCATCCCTGTGGTCTGCCGAGACTGAGATATGGCACAGGATTAGGAGCGGGGAAAATTCTAGCCTCCAGCTGGAGAGGGGAGATGCCAGGGCTTTGGGGTGCCAGTGTCCCCGGGGGCCGGTGGGTACCACTGACCGGGGGGGAAGCAGCCCTGGGAAGCTTCACAGTGGCCCTGAGCTCGGCCGCATACTTGTCATTCCTGGAGGGTTTGCTGGGTCGGCTGGTGGCCTCACTGCAGCCTTGCGAGGGGGTGGTGGGAGGGTGCTTTGCTGGGAGCAGGAGCTAGGAGAAACACCCAGCTGGGGAGAGACTGGGCTGCAGTCATCATGTACACAGCAGCAGCTCAGGGAGCGAGTTCAGGGCTTGGGGACCCCACGAAAAGCTCTTCTCCTGCAGAGCAATGGGGAGAGACACATCAAAGGCGCAGCCTCTGCCCCAGCCCCACGAGCCACACCAGCACTGTGCCCTCTTCCATTTCCAGCACTTGGGGAAACTGAGGCACAGAGGGGCAAGCCCTTCCCTCTGTCCTGCGCACACCATGCAGATGCACAGACCCAGTGGCATGGCACATGCCAGCAAACACGGCAGCAGTGCAGGGTGACGCAGGGCTGGGAAGAGGCCAGATGATGGGGCATCACCTGGCACATGGCCAAGGCATCCTTGTTGGGCTGGGATGCGCTCAGGCACCCAGCGAAGCGGTCTGAGCTGGGATGGGGTCCAGAGTAGGCTGGGGAAGGGGACAGAAGTGCTGGGGGCATCCCAGGGGGATTACAGCCTCTCCCTATCCCCCAGCTGCGGGAAGGCACCACGGCTGCCATCAGCCCCCACATCCTGAGCGCTGAGGACAAGGACTCCCCGGCAGAGGAGGTGACCTACTCCATCCAGCCGCCGGTCAACGGGAAGATTGTGCTGAGGTCTGCACCCGGTGCTGAGGTCCGGCAGTTCACCCAGGCCCAGATAAACAATGGCCTCATCCTCTTCGTGCACCAAGGTAGGGCAGGCCTGAGGTGCCCCAGCCCCCTGGCATCACCCTCTGCCCAAGGGAGAGGAGGTCACTGGAGGGATGCACTGTGCCACCAAGGCAGATGCTAACCCCATCATGCAGCACCCTGGTCCAAACCATGCCAGGTTAATGGGGGGCTGCAGTCCCCCTGCCCCTCATAAATGCCCAGCTCTGTGCTTTCCACAGGACCCCTGGATGGGGGCTTCGCCTTCGACCTGTGGGATGGTGAGAACCTGTCTCCTGGGCACTTCTTCCTTGTCAGGGCCCAGAGAGAGCCCCTCATCAGCCTGGCCAAGAAGCAGAGCTTCACCGTCTGCCCAGGTGGGTATGGGCACATTCCCCCTGCTCCCAGTTTGATGGCAAATGGGGCCCTTGGACCCTTCCACCACTCCCTGCCTGAGCGCTGCCGTGAGATGCCCGTGGCAGAGGCTGCAGGCAGGTAGCAAGGCAACGGGTTGAAGTCCGTACTGGACGTGTTTTCCAGGTGCCCTGCAGCCCATCACCAGCCAGAACCTGAAGGCAGTGAGCAACAGCCCCACCGGCTCCACTGCTCTGTACTACAGCATCGAGCAAGCCCCGCGCCTGGGCAGGCTGAGCACCTCCCGGGGGGAGGAAGTCAGGAACTTCACCCAAGCCCAGGTGAGCTTTGGCCTCCCCTAGCCCCCCAGGATCCCAAGGCACAGCCCTCCATCACCCCCCACCGCAGCCCGGGGGTCCCAGCCCAACCCCACTGCCACCGTGGGCAGAGGCACCTGATCCCTGGCAGGAGGCAGAGCAAGGCTGCAGCCACACCGTGACTTTCCCAGCTCTGCCAACAGCTGCTAAGAGGGATTAAGAGCTGCCGCCCCAGCACCGGCTTTACCATGGCCACCAGCCTTGGATTTAGTGCTGGAGGAGGCTCAGGGAGTTATAATCCCCTTTTCTTAGGCTACCTCCCTGCTGCAGACCCAGCCATCCTGGCTGCTGCCTAAGGCAAGAGCCAAGCACAATGCTTTCACCCCAGCTCCAAGCAGATCTTTGCTACCACGCTTCTCCTACACAGCCAGGCTTTTGCAGAGCACAGCGAAGGGCTTATTTCTGACCCTCCCTCAGAAGCACGCAGGTTTGCCCACCCTGCAAGCTCCCCCATGCTGTGCTCCCCCTCAGAGGCAGCCTGGCCTGACTCTTGGAGGATGCTGAGCAAGCTCAGCCCTTCCTCTGAGCCTCAGTTTCCCCAACTGCTGGACAGAAACATCCTGACAAAGAGGCATCATGAGCTCTCGATGGTGGCTACCGTGCCATGGCTGGTGATGATCCTCATTTCTTACCTAATTAGGGCTTGGCTGCTCCTTCCTACGGCCAAGACAAGAGCTCAGGGCAGAAACAGTGGCTCTAACACAGTGTCACCAAGGTCCCCCCTGGTGCTACAGTACCCATCACACCAGAGATAAGACAGATGCACCCATGTCCCACATGGTATCACCCACTCTGAGTATTTATTTTGCCATTTAGCAGAGCACATTGAGTTTTTTTTATTTTAGGTGGATAGCGGGTTGATCTTCTACCAGCATGAGATGCCAGAGAAGCCCTTCTGGCTCACCCAAGATGCCATCCGCTTCCGCATAGTCACTCCCACAGCCATCTCAGACTCCTTCATCCTCCTCGTGCTGATCTCCTTCGAGGCCAGGTGTCCCCAGCGCTCAACTCAGCTATGGAGAAATGCAGGTAAAGAAGGAAGGGAAAAGAAAGAGACAAACAAGCTCTCCTGAAGTTTGCACAATCCCCCCGAACGGGGGGGGACGACACCACCATGCAATTTCCAATGGCCACCCAAGCACAAGCTTTGATATTATGTCAAGCAACATCTAAAATTGCATCCATCCTTTTGCTGGCTCTCTGTGCAAGTCCCAGTTGCCTTCTCATCCCTCTCCATTTCTTTGCAATCCTTTTTCTGCTCTACCTCACTCTCCAGCAGATCCTGGCTCTTCCTAGGGATGACAGGCCTTTGCATTTTCCTTTTTCCCCCCCAGGTCTCCAGCTCACAAGGGCTCAACAGGCCGAGATAGACACCTCAATGCTGGATGCTTCCAACCTCCTAAGCCAAATCCCAGTCCCCGAGAGGGCTGCACATGATGTTGTCTTCCTGGTGACAGGGCTGCCAGTTCATGGGCAGCTCTTGATGGCTGGTGTGCCCCTGGAGCAGTCACAGCCATTCTTCCTGCAGTCAGACCTGACCACGGGGCGCCTGGTGTATGCCCATGGTGGAGACGGTGCCTCTGATGACCATTTCAGATTTAAGGCTTGGCTCCGGCCCCAGCTGCAGCAGTCCATCCGTCCTCCACAGGAAGGGGTGGTCATCTCTGAAGCTTTCAATATAACGGTGACCAGCAGCAGCAAGCCACTGCAGGTGGTGAAGCAGAAAGAAGTGCTGCGGGTCCCACCAGGCTCTGTGGTGACCTTGTCCCAGGAGTACCTGGATGTAGCAGACCCATCGGGGTCCCCAGAGGAGATGGTGTACAGTGTACTCCAGAGACCTCTTGCTGGCCACCTGGCGAACACACGCAACCCACAGGAGCCCATCAACCGCTTCACCCAAGCAGATGTCAACGCAGGCCATGTGGTGTTTGTTGCCACTGGGAGCCATGCCCCAGGGTCCTTAGCCCTGAGCCTCTCCGATGGCCACCATCCACCCATCTTGACCTCACTGGAGATCGAGGTACTGCCTGCAGTGAGCACTGCTGCCAGCCCAGTGCTGCTGGAGGTGCCCCAAGACCTGAACAGGGCCTTGGTGTCCCACCATCACCTCCTGGGAGCAGCACAGCTGGGGGCAGGCAATGCCCTGTACAGGATCACCAGGGACCCAAGGTTTGGCCAAGTGCAGGTCAACCAAAAGCCAGCGCTGGGCTTCTCGCAGAAGCAGCTGGACCGTGGGGAGGTGACATTCACCTTCACCGACCTCACCTCTCCTGAGGACAGCTTCCAGTTCCTTGCCATGTCACGGGCAGCCAACAGGACCGGGGTGGTGAACGTGACTGTTCGCGCCTTGGTGAAGGCTCAGCCGGGCAGTGTGTGGCCCAAGGGCACCACGGCCCTCCTGGACACCAGCGTCCTTGATGCCAGCGAACTGGCCAACCGCACCAAGAGCATCCCAGTCTTCAAGATCCGCAGGGCGCCCCATGGCAGCCGTCTCGTGAGGGTCTCCAGGGACCCAGGACAACCAACCACCCTGACTGAGACCTTCAGCCAGAGCGAGCTGGAGCAAGGGCTGGTGGGGCTGGAGGTGCTGGACACTGGGGAGACTGACCAGCCGCTGCAGAGTGACAGCTTCATCTTTGAGCTGGCGGCTGCCGGTGTGCCACCAGCGCTGGCATCACTGGGGTACAGCATTGAGCCCTACAACGCCTCAAAAGCCTACAGCGTCACCCTGTTCACAGCCCCCCTGGCACCCTCGGCCCTGGTGCCCCAGCCCCAGGGCACGGCACGGAGCAGCCCCAACGCCAGTGAGCTGGGCATGCCCCCAACCACCTGGCTGGGCCCCAGTGCTACCACCAGCCCCAGCCCCGTGGAGGGGGGCACCTTCCTCAGCTTCGTCGAGGCCAACATGTTCAGCATCATCATCCCCATCTGCCTCATCTTCCTCCTGCTAGCCCTCATCCTGCCCCTGCTCTTCTACCTGCACAAGCGCAACAAGACAGGGAAGCACCATGTCCAGGGCACCCCCACCTCCAAGGCCAAGAATGGGGCCGTGCCAGACCAGGAGACCTTCCGGAGGACGGACCCCAACCAAGGCATCCCCCTAACGACTGTCAATGCCCTGGAGGGCAAGGGCACAGGTCCCCCGCCCCAGGGCACGGGTCCGGGGGCACCACCAGACCCTGAGCTCCTCCAGTACTGCCGGACTTCCAACCCCCCCTTGAAAAACAACCAGTACTGGGTGTGAAGGGCTCAGGCGTGGGGGACGAGACCACGTGGGGGTCCAGACCCTCCCGGAGCACCGCCGGCCACCTCCTCCCGGCTCTCCTCCTCCTCCCTGGGAGCTGGCATCCCACAAATGCAGGAGGACCCTGGGGATATGGGGGCTGCCGGTCCAGCCCATCCGGGAGCCCCAGATCTCCAGGTGGCTTTGGGCAGGGGAGGGGGACACTGCATAGGCAAGTGGGGGCAGGCAAAATGCCTGAGCATCCCTGGAGATCCGTGACTTTGAGTGCTCATTCGGGCCACCTAACGGTGGCCACAGTGCTGAAGGGGACCTGATGGCACCAGTCCCCACCGAACCATCAGTGGCTCCTCCGTGGGCAGCACCGATCACCACGAGGCCGTTTGCCACAGCTCTCGGCGCACGAGGGAGGATGAGGAGCGGCTTGGGCTGAGTCAGGCTGGGGATGAAGCTGCCCAAATCCCCCAGGGCTAGGCGGGCTGAGACACTGGAGAGGAGGCTCGGAAAAAACTCCGTGGCCGATGCCAGGGGAATTTAAGGAGTCTCCACCCACTTGGAAAAAACCCGCCTCGTTCTTTCTCTGCATGCTTGCTGTGTGTTTCATAAAGCAGATTGCACCGAGCCCGGGGGGGGGGGGGGGGGGCGGTTGCACAACAGGTACGATGCCCTCGGCAGGCAGGGACGGCAGGCGCTCACCTGGGCAGCGTGAAACCAGAGAGAGGAGCAGAGAACCAGAGCCAGCACAGTTTTCCACTGTATACTCCAGTACAGCAGACATAAACCAAATAAGTGCCTTTTCCAAGGTGCATCATGATTTTCGTAAGCCATCTCCCTCATGTTGCTGCTCCTTGCCAGGCCTGTTTTAAGCCCAGTGAGCTGCCGAGCGACATTTGGAGGTAATGGTCCAAATTCTGGACTGTTGCTCAAGTTTTCCCCAGCCTGGAGTCCTAAAAACTTAAATAGAAATTATCTGAGGAAGAGCAGAGGAAAAACTGAGCGCTGAGCTCAGGATGGGACCCAACAATAATACCCTGCATTGCTACAGCTGGGAAGCTCATCACAGGGCACATCCCACTCTCACAACACCCATGGGAAGCTGAATTGAGCCCCCAGGGACCACAGGGGATGTGTCGCACTTGCACCCCTCTCACCCAGGGTAAAATCCATCCCTGGTGTCAATGCACAATCCCTCCTCAAGCCAGCACCCCGGGGCAGTCCCACTCCAAGGCTCCAGCAGAGCCAGGATGTTTGCTTGGACCACGCCAGTTTTCCTGGCTACGTTTATGGTGCCAAATGTTTGTCAAGTGGTAAATTGCACCTGCCCTGCTCCAGCTGGCAGGTGCCGGCACATCCCACCAGGCACCCACAGCCATCGGGGTGCAGGCAGGCACCCCCCACCCATGTGTGCCCCAGCCCCGACCTGCCCCACGGTGCGGGCGAGATGGGGCACGGCGGAGGCAGCCCTGGCACCTCCCAGCCCTCTTGGCCCAAGGCAGCCTGTGCTGATGGGTGCCAAGCCTGTGCACCACTGCCTCCTTCCCTGCTGCAACCTCCCCGCCTCCAAAACCCTCCTCCTGCCCCATCTGGAGGGGGAAAAATAATGTTTCCTTCTGCTCAGAAGCAAATCACATCCTCTCCCCTCTGTAAAATGGGGACAGTGTGACCAGGCTGCCCACACCATGGCTCAGAGCTTGCCGTGGAGGATCTTGCCAGGGCAGTGTTGCTCCCAAAAGGTTGGGACAACCTCTCCCCGCAGAGCAGAGGGAGTGCCATCTCCTCCCTCCCTCTTCCAGATTAACCCTAGCCCTGTGCCTTCCCCATCACATTCAAACAAGCATATTTATTATTATCTTTGCTAAGTACATACCCCCCAGCAAGGGATGGGGGTTTGCAGGGAAGCCAGGGCATCCACTGATGGCCCCCTTTGAAGCATCCGTCATGTTTTCCTTTCGAATGATTTTTACCTCGCACCCAGGGATTAAATAGAAAGAACGTGGCCTATTTTGTAAGGTCATTGAAAGCAATGCAGGTTATTTTTAAGGCTTGCGGTTGTATTCCTGCTGCTGGGAAACATCCACTTCCCAGGGTCAGGGGAGGACAGGCAGTAACCTGGAAAACGCCAGCATGGATCACAGTTCTCCAGGGCCAAGCTCTGCTGGCAGGGTTTAAATCCTGAACGAAGCTGCTGGCTCCACTTGGGTTATTCGGGGTTTGCAGCAGGATGGCTGGGGCAGGATCAGGCCCAGCCTTGGTGCTGCCCACTGCCAGCCACCCACCTGGGGAAGGGCTGAGGGTCTGGGTGGGCTCCTGCCCAGCCATGGAGAAGACTTAAACCAGAGCCTAAACAATTTCAAAAGTTTCCTGGCCAGACCCTTTGGCTTCCCTGCATCAGGAGCCAGCACAGCATCTCTGCCTTCCCTGGAGCCCTGCGGGCTCTGCACCCAACCAGGGCATGGCACCGAAGCTGCCTGCTCATGCAGGGGTGCAGCCCCCCCTCCTCACCCCAGTTTGGGCCAGAACCACTCTGATCTGGGAGGTTTTGGGGATGACAGGAGCTGGGCTGCACCCTTCCCTGCCAAGCTGGTTATAAAGCTTGCAGAGATTTAGAGAAGATGCTTACAGCTGCTCTGCCAGATGTGCTGTTCCCCCTGAAGGCAGGCCAGATGTGCACAGCTGGCTGACAAGAGCCAGCCATGCCCATGAACTCACATGCCCTATTCTCGGGGAGCCGCTGCCAGGTCTCCCCCCAGCACCTCCCTACCCCCTCCTGCACCTACAGCTGCTGGTGTTTCCCCAGGCTGGGCACACCCTGGGCATCTCACACCTACATCCCTCCTCTGCCTTCTACCCACGGTTTTAAACCAAGAAAAGCCACCCAGAGCAAGACTGCTGTCCCCAGGGAGCCCCTGCCCCAGGACATGGCCAGGGCCATTTCTTTTGCAGCACCACCAGCTGAGCCCCCTGGCTCACCCCAACCCCAAGCTGCAGGCAGGGAACCTGCACCCACAGTGGGGTGCACACCTCCCCCAGTCCTGCTATGGGAGAGGGGTCACTGGTGGGTGCTGGTACCAGGGAGGCATTGTTGTGCCCAGCCTGTGAGCACAGAGAAATGCAGGGTGGGGGTGGAGTGGGGACATCAGGCGTAGGAGGACCAGAAAAGGCAGAAGAGGGGCTGTAAGAAGGTGCCGAGGGCAATTGGCTCAACAGGTCATCAAGGCCCCCATACATCTACATGCAGCTTCTGAGGACACCCCGATCAGGAAACAAAAGGCAGGCCAAGAGGAGAGCCAGCCCACAGCCAGGCTAAAGCAAAGCTTCAAGTCACTAAAGGAAACCATGGGGTAGCAGAAAGCAGGGCAGGAGCCAGAAGAAACCCAGATACAGGGACAAAGGACAGTGAGGAAGTTGCAGTGACTCAGGAGGTGTGACAGGATGGAGATGACAGACCATACCTGCCACCACCTCCTCAATGGTAGGAAGAGGCATATCAAAAGCAAGAACATCAGCAAGTAGAGCCACCCAGGTGCGAGGATGACTCAATAGCTGGTGTCCTTTGTCCTCTGTGCCACCTCCAGACACCCTGAGGAGACCACCTGGGTAAAAGCCTGACCGCCAAATTACACAGGCGGTCACACAGGGGCTCACAAGTGACAAAAATGCCAATGAGTTTCACTACTATTTTGTTCTTAATTAAGAAGTCACCCTTGCTTTCTACAAGCCCCAGAAGCAGGGAGTTTCTCCTCCTCCGCTGGATGCCAGGCAGGATGTGGCCTGGGTTGGATCAATCGGGAAGTCCCCGCAGCCCTGCTGGGATTTCAGCCCAGTGCTGGGGTTAATGTCCTGATTCGAGCTCAGAACAGCCGAGGCAGGAGGAGCAGCGCTGTTGCATGGCTCAGGGAGAAGGCTGGTCCCCAGGCAGGCGTGGCAGGGTCAGGCTGTCCCCGGCTGCGGGGAAGGGGCATGTTTAAATGATGCCCTGCTGCAGCGTCCAGCCTGGAAGCAGCAAGGAAAAGGGAGTAAGAGCAATTTTCCTCTGCCATTTCTTCGGCAGACCCACAGCACCTTTAAAGCAGCCAGGAAACCTCCTCTTGGGTTACCCAACACCCCCCAGCAGCCTGGCCCTGTCCTGTGCTGGCCACGGGTCCAAGCGCTGCAGCAAGACAAAGCTTCCCCAGGCCACATGTAACTGCCTTGGGAAGAGAGAAGGAGACCATAACCCCACAGCCATCTCCCAGGCATCATATCTGTGGCAGGCTGGATCCAACACCTCTCCTGGTTTAATGACCAGCACCATGGTACCAGCTCAGGGAGAGCCAGCACTCGGCAGGAGCTGGAGACACCAGGGCTCGGAGGTGGGGATGGACACAGAGCAGGAGGGGAGTCTGTCACAGCTCCGGTGACATGGTGACATGAACCAGTTTCCAGGCACCTATTCAAATGCAAACAAATAATAGGCCAAGCAGGTTTCTTTCAGCAGCCACCCAGGGCAGACAGGATCATTTGACTTTGAAACCCTACCCGCAAGCTTTCGCCATGCAAATGCAGGGCTTCAACAAACGAGGGACTTTGCTCCCAGCCACACTTCAGGCCAGCACATCCAAGCCCTGCACACGAGACTGGGACCCGTGCAAGCATCATGCCCCCAGCCTCCAAACTCCTCTGCTGCTGTGGACCACCACAGGCTGCAGGACCTTTGTGGACAACGTTGTCCACATTGCTCCTAGGGACAGAGGCACAATGAGCACATGAACCCCCCAAGCTCATGCAGGCACCCCCCCTCTGTTTTCTGGAGGCAAAGCATGGTCCCAGGGCTCCTGCCTTCCTGTCCCCATCCCAACCCCCCCCAGCAGCTCTCACCAGCCCCAGGAGATGCTCTGGATTTTGCTGGGAGCCAGGAGGAACATGCTGGGGTCCCCTCAAGGGGCACAGGTCATGGTCCCTGATGGCAGGCAATGAAGCAAGGTCTCCAGGAGACCCTACCTAGGAGGGCAGGAGGACACCTATTCCTCCCAACGCAGGTGAAGGACATGACCAGGGGTGGCCAGGTCCTCCTAGGAGCTGGCCCATGCAGGAAACTTGGAGCCAGATCTCGGGCTGGCTGCTGCATATGTGGTAAGGCTGAGCACCTCCACTCAGCTCCAAGCCAAGCCCAGCATCCCAGGATGCCGGGAGCCCTCCCTCCTTGCTACGTGCCTGCCTGATTTCAGCAGGCCATGCCCACAGCCTGCAGAACAGGCTCAGTTGCCAGCAAGGCCAGCAGGACAGGACAGAGCCTCAGGGGAAGAGCAGGCTGATGGCACATCACCCCAGGAGCACCTCCCAGGAGGTGGGGGCGACAAATCCATGCAGGGACAGGGCTGTCCCCAGGAGCCTGGCATCCCCCCCCACCTTGTGCACCTGAGATAAAACTTCCCAGGCCCTGACAAGCAGAGGAAAGGATGGAGAGATGAGGACCTAGACACCAAAAAGCATCCCCCAGGCAGCTGCTGCCTGCCATGGCTCTGCAGCCTGGCTGCTGGTGTAAATTCAAGCCAGATTGAGCCTAACCTCCATTTCCACACCCAGCAACTCCAAGGCAGACAGACAATGACGGAGGGACAATCACATCCCAGAGCCTGGGCTCTCCACCCCTCCTGCAAAAACAACACACCCAGAGACACAGCTCCCCGGCAGTGCAGGACCTACCTCCCCAGGCTCAGCGCCTTCCCAGGGACCGGAGTGATTATCCATCCTGGCACAGAGACCTGGTACAGGGTCTGCCCTGAGCATCACCCCAGCTCTGGCTGAGGGGGACCTGCCCTTTGCAGAGCACCAGGGCTGCAGCGTTCAGCAGTAGGGGAATGAGGAGGGCTGGTAAACTCCAGCTGCGATTAAAGGTGGTTTCCAGCTCATTCCCCTGGCACAGGCACTGCTGACACCCCCACCCCACCCCCCATAATTACCCTGAGCTGGGAGCAGGAGGGAGCATTTATAGCCGCAGCCAAGGGAACCAGCTGGTGCTCATTGCCTTGCCTGGAGGAGCCGAGCCAGGGTCATGCTTCAGAAATATTTGAGAAGTGCAGTGATTAAAAGATTTGAGCTGGCAGTCTGAGCTGTCTCCCTCTGCCCCTGGTTCATCGCCGCCCCGTGCCAGTGCCCTCCCACATGCATCTGCCTGGTCTTGCTGCCTCCATGCAGGCACACGCTCATCCACCTCCCAGAGCAGCAGGGCTGGGTCTGGATGGGACCTCACAGCCATTTCGGGCAGCAAAATCTCGCTCAGCTCCATCCCCTGCGCGCGCAGCCCCGGAGCTGCTGCCAGCCCTGACGAGCAGGCGTGACTCTGCTCCCTACTCCCTGCTGCCAGCTGTGCCTCCAACACGCTTGCTAAGCACGCCGGCAGGGTAGCATGCCTGGCAGGCCTGATCCTGCCCGGCCGCGCTGCCAGGAGCTGCGCCCCGTGCTCCCCTTTGCCATGGGGAGGAGCCGGGTCAGGCCACTGGGCTGCTTTGGTGTCTGATCACGAATTATTGAGCCCTTAGGGCTGGTGGGGGTATCTGTGCAGCTGATGAGCCTTCGATCAGCAGCTCCGCTTGTCCCAGCTGCTGCAGCAGGAGGCACCCAGCACATCCCCAGCCTCCAGCCGCTTGGCTGGTCCCTGCGGGCCCCTGACTGCTTCTGCCCCCAGGAAGGGGTCCTCCTGCCCCAGAACATCCAGCCCTAGGCTGGGCTTGGGGGGCACGCTGACGGGGGGACACCTTCATGGGGCAGCGGAGGATGGGTTTGGCTGTGGAGGTGGCTCATCCCACCGAGCTGAGCCTTGCTGGTCTGGGGGATACCTAGGCATGGGTTGGATCCAAATTGTCCCTACTGCCCGCTGGCCCAGCCTGCGTATAAACCCCAGTCACCCAGAGGTCAAACCAAGGATGTCAGATTTTCTTTCCACGGTGGGGAGAAGCCCAAAGGGAAGAAGCAAGACAAGATCTCCTGGAAGCCTCCCACCAGAGCAGAGGCAGCAACGGGCCCTCCCGTGCCGGCTGCGATGCTCCCTGGGGAGGATGCACCGGCCGCTGCTGCCGCCTCCCCACCCGGCCATAGTGCCAGCGGGGCTCGCGGCGGTGCCTTGGCCTTGGCTTTCCCACGCGAGAACAGCCTTGGGAAGCGGGAGGAGGAAGCGGACCTGCCCCGTGTTCCCAGCGTTTCCTCTCAGCCCTGCGCACGCTCCGACTTTTTTTTTCTTGCCGCGACCCTGAGCAAGAGCAGGGAACAGCCTGTGTCCTGGATAAGGGCAGCAACCGAAACCACTGGGGCACGGGGAGCACTGCCTGCACCCCCAGCCCCCCCCCCCCGCGCTTCCTTAGAGAACTTGTAGCAGCCTGCAGTTTGGGGTCTGCCTGAGCCAGAGATTCTCTTCTGTGTTTAGCAACACTTGGTATACTTTCCTCTCCCTCAAGGATTTAAATAATCTTTTTGAACTCATCTACATTTTTG
The DNA here is from genome assembly GCA_020745775.1 of Theristicus caerulescens. Classification (NCBI taxonomy): domain Eukaryota; kingdom Metazoa; phylum Chordata; class Aves; order Pelecaniformes; family Threskiornithidae; genus Theristicus; species Theristicus caerulescens. The sequence continues at coordinate 28,423,286 of CM036566.1, read as the reverse complement.
ACATCTGCAGCATAACGTAACAGTAGTTCCACAGCTTAACCGCGTATTTGTGTGTGTGTTTTGGGCAGTTCTTAATCTTGATACCTAATGATTTCATTTGTTACCTTAGTTATTTTATTTCTAGAAATCATGAAAAATTGTTCTTTACTTACCTTCATACAGTTTTTGATTTTTAACTCTCTAGCATCTTCTTAAGTACCCACACAGCAGCGGGAACACTGGGGCAGCCTCTGGGATGCCCAGAGCTGGTTCCATCATCCAAACCTCAGCGCTTTCGCAGGATGCCATCGGAGGCACGGGGGGCAGCAGGAGGATGCTCGAGCCCCCTGCCCAGATGAGGCAGACCCCAAAACGCCCACCTGTGGGCAGGGAGGGCCCCAGCCACCCACTTCCAGGCGGCAGAGGGAAAAGGCAGGAATGTTAATGGGAAGCAGGTTTTCCCAGCTGATGGGTCTGCTGTGCCGAGCCAGCCCTGGGAGTGTGGTCCAGACATGGTGATATGCAGCAGGGTGGCTGGTGGGGCAGGGAGACCTTTGTGGGTGCCAAAGGACTGCAGAGAGCACAGGTCTACACTTGGGGAAACTGAGGCACAGCCTTCAGTGGGGGTGCATGCAGCCCGCAGGGACCCTGTCCTGTGCCCGTCCCCATGCCAGGACACTGGAGCAGAGGATGAGCTCCCAGGGCGCTGGGACATCTCCCTGCTCCAGTTGCACGCCCTGCAAGCAGAAGGCGGCTCTCTGCAGCATTCAGCCTTCGCCGAGGGTGTGACCAGCCTGGCTTTGGGGCCCAAATCTGCAAGTGTTTATCAGGGTGTCTCTGAAGAACATTAACTGCTTCGCTGGGGTTGCACGTGCCCTCCCGATACCGCTATCACCTCTCCCACCCTCCCAGGTCCTCATCCCCCATCCCACGTCCAGACCCTCCAAAATCTGTCTTTGGGACATCCCAGGGACCCTGCTGCGATGAGGGATCCCAGGCAGGGCATCCCCGCACCGAGCTGGGTCCGGGGCAGCTGGGATGCCGCAGCTGGGTGCCGGCACAGCTCCGGAGGCTGCTTGCGGTGCCGGAGGCTGGCTGCCCGCCCGGGGACGGCGGTGGCAGGCTCAAACCCAGTGCCCATTGTGCTGCCGGGGGAGAGCAGGCAGCAGCAGGGCTGGCAGGGGGAAGGGACACGCTGTCCTGCACAGCATCTGGCCTCAACGTGGGGCCAAGGCAACCGCGGTCATCCAGTGCATGGCCAGCAGGGCCCGGGACGAGGCATTAACCCCTGCGGGGTTAGCACAGGGGTTAGCCACCCTATTCCCACGGCTGCTGCTGCTGGAGGGGCTGGGGCGGGATGGGGCCAGGGTGGGATGGGGCTGGGGCAGGATGGGGTTGGGATGGGATGGGATGGAGCCAGGGTGGGATGGGGCCAGGGTAGGATGGGACTGGGATAGGATGGGAATGGCCTGGGATGGTGCCAAGGTAGGATGCAGCCAGGGTAGGATGGGGCTGGGGTGGGATGGGGTTGGAATGGGATGGGGTTGGAATGGGGCCGGAGTGGGATGGGGCCACAGTGAAGGGGACCACCCCAGCTGCACGATGCAGGAAGAAACACGACCTGCCTGGAGGGAGGCTGTGCGATGACTCCGGGTGGATTTCGGCGTGCTTGTCCCCGCCAGCTAGGGCTGGGGAGGGCTCTGGGAGGACGGAGCGCAACCCGTCGCATTCCCAGCGCCGCTGTTATTTTAACAATACCCCGCTGGCCTGCATGCTGGGGCTAATTTTAACCCTGGAGCCATGCCAAGCCGGCCCTAACTTTCCTCGCTGTGATTTATCCCAGCCATTTCCCTTAGAAAACAAGTCCCCCATGCCAGCCCTGCTGTCTCCCCAGGCAGTGGCACACTGCCATGGGTCCTGCCCCTCTGGGCAGGGCAAAGCGGGACAGGATTTGCCCCTTGGTGGGTTGTTTGGAGAGCGGGAGGGAGGCCGGTGTGGTCCCCCCCCGGCGCTCAGCCCCCTGCTGCCCACGGCATGGGGATCTTCAGAAAGAAGCTGGCTGGAAGCCAGGGGATGCTCGGATGCAGAGCCTTCCCCAGGATCCTGGAGTGGCTCCGTTTTCCACAGACATCTCTGGGAAGGAGGTGGGTGGTTTTTTCTACTGACATTTTTATTGAAAACGCTGTGGGGCGCTTTATTTTTTGCCTTTTTTTTTTTTCTCCCTTTTCCTAGTCAACAGCCATGCTTGAGAAAGAGATTTCCCTTTGCCTCTGTGCATCTATTTAAAAACTGATTGGTAAAAATGCTGCAGGAACATTTGCGAAAAATGGAAAATATTGAAAATATCTTGTGGAAAAAAAAAATCCTCTTCCAAATAAAGATCTTTTTCTTCTCTTTTTTCCATCAGAAAAGCTTTTAGTGTGCAAAATGTCAACCGCTTTTGATTTCGTCTCCCAGTGGGCTGGGGTGCACCCACCTCTCTGCTCCAGGAGGATGGTTTTTCAGAAAGCTAAAAATCACCGGGCAGAGATACCGGCACCGTTACCTCTACGCCCATCTCTCTTGTGACCCACCCCATGTCCCCACCAGACCCGCGGCAGGGTGGGACGTCCCCAGGGAAAGAGGTGGCACGGCCAGCCCATGGGTGAGCCCTTCCCTGCAGGACTGCAGCTTGCCCGCCTGGGAAGGGAAAAGAAAGCCTGAAGGTATTTGGTCACTAGCGTCATGAGTTCCTGTTCATTCTCAGCCCATCACAAACAGAGGAGGTCTACAAGGCTGCGGATAGAGAAGTGCATGATTTCGGCAGGGCAGCAAGCAGAGGCGTTAGAGGTTGTCGTACATGCGTAACGTCTTCTCCAGCTGCTGACTGACGCGCTGGTAGAAGACGATCTGCTGCTTTAAGTAGGACTGCATCATCCTCTTGAAGTCGGCCACACGCCGCTCATGGAAGTGGTTCATCTCAGCTTGCAGGGCGAAGCCCACCACGCGGCAGCGCTTGCGGATCCCGTCCGCCTCCTCCTGGTCCATCCGGCCCTCGTCGCTCATCCGCTGGCTCTCCTTCACCTTCGCGAAGGCACCTGGCAAGGCAGGGGGAAGGGTGAGAGGCTGATGGATCTGTGCATCCCTCTGTCCTCCTCCCTCTGCCACAGGCATCCCCAGGCAGCACTGGTGGGTCCCATTGCCCTCCGTGCTGGGGCACCAGCCTGGCCCCACAGCCAGAGGTGCAGAGCTGCCCCACATTAATAAGGGAGGGATCCACGCGCTCCTGGGCTGTCATCTCCCGCTGCCCATCAATCCCCATCCTTCTCCTCCAGGCAGGGAAAGACCAGGAGCCTTTTCCCTCTGGACTCTGACCTCCCCAACTCCTCTTCTGCCCCATCCCTGGGCAGTCAGCCTCATATTTAGAGGGAGGTTTGGGAGCCTGGACTGCCGGAGGTGTGCGACTCAAGGCTCGGGGTGCGAAGCTAACGTGGGGCAGTGTGTGCTGTCATAGCCAAGTGCCCTGGCCAAGCCTGCCCTGCAAATGTTCGATGCCGCCCTGTGGATGGGGGTCAGGAGCAGCCCTGGGAGACCCCAGCCCGGGAGGCAGTGAATCGGGGTGTGGGAAGGGCATGCAGTGCTGGCTGGAGCTCGGCTGGGAAAGCATCTCCCTCTCCCAGAGGCAGCTGATGCTCTGACACCAGTTTTTCCCCCTCCTTCCATTTATTTTTATAGCTCGGTTTCGAAAGAATCCTGCCTGGCTCCAGCCCTGCATTCCTCCCCCTCATTAGCACAGAGGCTGTTTGCCTGAAAACAGGATCTGGCCCGCAGCTCGCCAGCCTTTTTTCCCTTCTCCCTGCCCCTTGCTGGGAGCGCCCGACCCGGGGTTATGGTGCTCCCACCGCGCCAGCCCTGCTCCCAGTGGAGAGGAGGAGGAGGAGGAGGAGGAAGAAGCAAAGGTTGGAGGCCAAATCCTGCCTTCCGCTCTGCCCACGCGGCCTCGCTTCCGGACGGGATCCAGTCCCTCTTCACCCGCTGCGGTAAACAACGCGGGGAGGGAAAGGCGAGGAAGCAGCCAGGGCTGGATCGCACCCTCCCCTTCCCCCTTCACCTTCCCAGCCTTCCCCAGGGATGCGGAGCAATGCACGGACACCCCCGGATGCTCGCACACGGGCAGGCCTGGCTTCACCCCGGGGAAAACTCCCTGCTCCCCAAAATCTGGGGACACCGGCGCAGGCATCCCCTCCCCACTGCGGGCAGTTGGGCCAGGAGGAGTGCGTGGACTTTGGCCCTGCTCCCCGTCTGCGTCACACCCCGCTGCCTGGGTGCAAAGGGACACCGAGCCCTGCCTGCCCGCTGCCCTCCCCAGAAAGGGCAGAGCAGACACCTCCCGCCCCCTCTCCTTCTTCCTGACCCCCCCAAATACCCAGGGGACCTGCAAGCACAAGGGGATAAGGGGATGCAGGGAGCCTGGGTGCCCTGGGGGTGCTAAACCCGCCTGGCCTGGGCTCAGAGGGGCAGGGACGTACTCTTGAAGAGTTTGACCCTGGTTGTCCCCAGAAGTTCCAGCGTGTCCTCCCTGGCCAGAGGAGCGCAGTGAGACTGGTGGGAAGAAGGGACACGTCCCTATCCCACCTGCCCTGCACACCCCCTGCAGCCCCTCTGACCAACCCAAGGCCATGACCCAGCTGTATCCCAGCCCCGGGGGAGCAAGCTCAAGCATCCCCGATGGCCACCCAACTGCTGCCTCAGCCGGGAAGGGAGGATGAGGAGGAACAAGCAGTGGTGGGCAGGGGTGCAGTGCAGTCCCTCGCTGAGGAGGTGCTGGGCAGGCCATGCTGGAGCCAACAGCAATGGTGCTGGCTCCTGCTCACGGCTCGGGGGGAGCGACGCCTGCGCTGAGCCCCCTGGCCAGCGCTTTGGGCAGCAGTTATGGAGCCTATGGCATCACTTGAGGCAAAACCTGATCCTGGACCCAACAGCCCCAGCAGCCTCTCCTGGGCTGGGGTGACCAGGGAGCCGTGCCAGCAGGGACCATGCTGCCTCCCTGGAAGCCAGAGGCAATGGTCCCCATCCTCACCCCCATCCTCATCCCCATCCCCATCCTCATCCCCATCACTGCACAGCACAGGATTTCCTCATCGCATCCCCATCCCACTCCCTGTGCTGCTCCCACCCATGTGGGGCCATCACACAGGAGAGGTCATCACCAGGGGAGAAGAAGCCACCCTTACCTTTCTGGAGGTGGATGATGTCTGGGAAGTTGGAGAGGAGCCCTTGGTACAAAGAGAGAGTGTCCAGCATGAGGAACAGGTCGTTCTTGGGCTGCTCGGCGAACATCTCCCCCACAGTCTCATATGTCTTGCCCGTGTGGGAGATGGCGTTGTTGAGGGCGTCCGAGCTGTAGGGGGGATCCATGTGGAAGGAGTGGCTGATGGCTTGGAAAGCATTGCCCAGCTTCTGGAACTCCTTCCGGAAGCCCCCCACGTGCTTGCGCACCAGCTCCGAGGCCACGTTGGTCAGCTGTAGGACGCTGTCGTCCATCTTCTTGCTGAAGGCCTTGAAGGCGTCCACGCGGTCCTCCACGTCCTGCAGGTCCTGGTGCTCTGTGGGGATCTGGATGGTGAGGAGGAAGCTGGCGCCCACCATCTCGTCCTTCTCCGCCCGGCGTTTGCCCAGCTTCCACTGCTTCTCGTCGCGGCAGCAGAGGAAGTGCTGGAAGCCCTCATACTGGGAGAGGACGGGGTGGCTGGTCATATGGTCCATCCAGAGGATCAGCCGCCGCTTGCGCTTCTCGATGAAGTCCTCCTCAAAGCGCCCGGTGGCCTGCTTCTCAGGCAGATGGGGCACCGAGATGACCGTGAACTTGTGCAGGAGGCGGTTGTAGAGCCAGTCAAAGTGCTTGTACCGCCGGTAGACGGGTGAGTTGATGTTGCTGGGGGTCAGCTTGTAGGAGATATAGCTCTTGATGCCCTTGAACTTGGTTTGCTTGGTCGGGTCCTCCACGGAGCAGATGAAGGGGTGGGGGTTCGCCCTCCACTGGGGACCTTTGGAGCCCATCTCGATGCAGTACGCCTCAGCGATCTTGGACATCAGGGGCACGTCACCCAGGATGAAGGCTTCCACCCCCGAGCGGACGAAGCAGGAGAAGCGGTTGAGATTCCTCCCCACCACGCTGCCCCTCTTGGAGGAGCTCATGCTGTCCTGCCTCTCCAGTGCCGGCTTGGGACGGTAACCGGCGTGCTGGTGGTGGCCATATGCCGCCGGGTACTGCAGGCTGGGCGAAGGGTGCCCATTGGTGCCCGGCGCGCTCCGGGGCTCCTCCATCACCGTGCAAGCATCGTCCCAGTCATCCCAGTCATCATCATCGTCGTCCTCAAAACTGCCCTGGTAGGAGATGCCAGGGTTGGGGGGGGCTGTGTAGAAGGAGGAGTCGTGCCCTGGGGAGCCGGCTGGGCTGCCGGAGTAGTCTGTGTAGTTGGAGCCCGACCGGGAGCGGAGGATTTCGACGTAGGAGGCAGGGAAGAGGCCGGTCTCCCCACGGCTGTTTTGGCCCTGTAACCACCCGTCCAGGGAGTTCTCGCTGAAGATGACGAGCTCCTCATTCTCCTGGATGCTGATCTCCTCTTTGTTTTCGCTCTGGAAGTTGTAAAGCGCTCTGGCTTTCAACGCCATGGCCAGTCCCGGGAGGCGGGGGACACGGCGTAACGCAATCCCCGCGGCCAAAAAAAAAACAACCCCCCAGCGATCTGTAAGCTCTCAGCACCAGGGCCGCTCCGCGCTGTGGGAAAAGGCTTGGCCGGTTTCTCAGGGAAATAAAAAAAGGTGGAGAAGAAATCCCCTACGAGGCGACGCCGAGGTCCGCATGTCCAAGTAACCCCCGCGATCCCAGCGCCCCAGTTAAAAACAACATTCCCCGGTCAAGCGAGCGGCGTTTCCCTCACTCCTACAGGATATAAACCCCGTCCGGCCCGAGAGCCGGGTTCTGCCATGTCCACGCAGGTTTTATCTCGCTGGGACGCTGATCCCGCAGTTTCACTTTCCGGGAGGAAAAGATCCGGCTGCCAGCGAGGAAATAAATCCAAAACGACTTTTCTCGGGGCTCCTGTGGATAAAACACCCCGACGTCCTCCCGCCAGCGGCTGCCGGTCGGTGGGTGCCGGGAAAGCGCCGGGAACCAACCCCAAACCCAGCCCAACCTCCCGGTGATCCCGGCCCGGGGATTTTGCAATTCCTTTCCGGGCCGACTTTCCCGGTATTTGGGGGTGGGGGGGTGTTGTTTTGGTTTTGGGTTTTTTTTTTTTTCCCTGAAATCCTCCAATCTCACGCAGGACGGAGGGGAAGGGCCCCGCGGGCCGGGCAGCACCGGGGCCGGGGCCGGGGGCAGCCCCCGCCGCCACGGGGGGGGGGGCGATGGCTGCCGGTGCCGGGGCGGGCGGCGGCGGGAGGAGGGAGCCGGGCCCGCCGCGCCGCCGCGGCCGGGGAACCGAGCGCAGCCGCGGCCCGGCCGGGACGGCGCCTCCCGTCCCTCCGCGGACCCGGCGGGCCGCCCTCACCGCATGGCCGGGCAGGGGGCCGGGGGGGGCCGCCGCTCGCTGCCGCCGCCCGGGCTGGGGGCCCCGGGGCCGTTCTCCGTAGCGCCGTCCGGTTCCGCTGCCGCTGCGCGATGCGGGTGCTGCTGCCCGGTGCCGGTGCCGGCGGCGGGGCTGGCCGCCGGCCTCCCGTGACGCGCGGCAGCGCCCAGCTCCCCGGGTCGCGGTCGGGGAGGCGCGGGGAGCGGCGCGGCGGGGCCCACGCCGCCCTCTGCAGGCGGCGGCCCGGGGGGCAGCGGTCCCGCCCGGGGGCATGGCTCCTGGCACCGCCTGCTCCCGCCTCCCTGGCCGGGAACGGGCCCGGCCGTCCCCGCCCGGGGTGTCCCCGCCCGGGGTGTCCCCTCCAGCCATGTGCGGGCCGGTCCCCGCCGCCCCTGCCCGCCGTTGTGCCCCCTGCCCCTGCCCGCTATGTCCCTTCCAGCCCCGCCCGCGGTGGTCCCCGCGTCCCTGCCCGGGGCGGCCCCCACGTCCGTGCCCCGAGGGTCCCCGCCCGCTTCCCGGTTCCCGCCCCGCTCGGGAGGGGAAACTGAGTCACGGGGGGGGGGGGGGGCGCCTGCCGCTGGCCGGGAGGGCACGGGGCCTCCGCGCCGCCAGGGGGCGCTGCGGCGGGGAGGAGGGGGTCTGCGGCACCACTCCCCGCCGGGCGGAAGTGCGTCATGGCGCGCAGCCGTGGGGCGGGCGTTGCCATGGAGGAGCTGAGCGCGGCGCTGGCGGCCGGCGTGGGCCTGGCGGCCCCCAACAGCCCGGCGGCGCCGCACCCCCGCCTGGCCGCCTACAAGGCCCGCGGCGGCCCGGGACAGGCCGAGCGCCGCCAGCGCCTCCTCCGCCTCCAGAGAGAGTGAGTGAGTGAGCGAGCGAGCGAGCGAGTTCCGTTGGGGCCCCAGGAAGGGGGGCCCGCCGGGCGGCCTGGGCTGTGGAGAGGCGGCCCAGGGCCCTGGGTGTGGGGAGCGGGGGGGGTGGTGGCCCGCACCCCGCAGAGGGCAAGCCAGACTGTTTCCTCACTCCCCAGGAGGCGGCTGGACTATGTGAACCATGCCAGGAGGCTGGCAGAGGACGACTGGGCAGGGGTGGAGAGCGAGGGCGAGGAGGGGGACGATGCAGAGGAAGAGGAGATGGAGGTGGATGCTGGCAAGAAGCTGCCCAAGCGCTATGCTAATCAGGTGAGGAGCTGCCTGCCTCCCCGCGACGGGGTGTGGATGTGAATGCAGGGCAGGGTGAGGGGTGTGGGGTGGTTGAGGCTGGGCATGGTGAGCAGTCATGGCGATGGCTCTGTCGGGGCTGAGAATAACGTGTCCTGCCTGGGTTGGTGCTCAGTGAGGAACCGTGCCTCGGCTCTACCCCGAGATATGCTACGTTCAAATGGAGGACAGGCAGAGATGGGTTGCCAGTGTGCTTTGGAAGATTTCAGCTCAGCTAGTAGCGTTTGTATCCTGTTGTGCAGCAGGCAGTTAAAGGCTCCCATCTCTCCCCATCTCTGGGACACCAGGAAGGAAGGGAAACCTCAGCTGATGGGTTTTATCACCCTTGGCTGCCATATTGGTCCTAAAAGACATACAGCCTTTCAGGTGACCACAGCCAGTCGGTCTCTGAAGACGTCAACTTGTCTGGGCTCTTCACTCCTAGTAGTTAGGAATCTCTAAGCTCTGCCATGTATTTATAAATAAATAAAGTGCTGGAGTGGGGACCAAGGTACAGAGGTGGTCAGGAGAGGACTGTGAGCCCTGGGCTGTAGTCTGAAGCTTAGTCAGCAGCTGGAAAGCAAAAGAAAGACTTGGGGGAGAGTCTGTTGTACCAGTTAGTTGGAGAGAGGCAGGGAGCCCCTTTGGTGCTGTAATGCAGGGTGACAAGCAATGCAAGTTGCTTCTGACGCACCCAGGGTAGCTGTAGAAGCCAAGTCAAAACCTTCTTGCTGTGAGTTTTCCATAACTTCAGGAGAGTTGTTGCTAACTGTTGGTTTTGGTTTGGTTTTTTTTTTTTTTCCCCCCTCTGGATTTCTTCGTAGCTGATGCTGTCTGAATGGCTGGTCGATGTCCCCTTGGATCTGGAGCAGGAGTGGGTTGTAGTGGTGTGTCCCGTTGGGAAAAGGGCGCTAGTCGTGGCGTCCAGGGTAAGCGACAGCAGTGGTGATGTCCCTCTAAGGGACCTGTACCTGTTTCCCAACCAACATAAGACTGGCCCGTGTGTCTTGCTTGACTTTTTTTTCCTTTCCTCTCCCATTTCCTCACAGGGCACAACAGCAGCTTACACCAAGAGCGGCTTTTGCGTCAACAGGTTCCCATCCCTGCTGCCGGGGGGGAACCGGCACAATTCAATGAATGAGAAAGGTAACGGTGTGAGGAGGCTTTGGGGTTAGAGGGAGGGGAACCTCCTGCTTCTCTCTGTGAGTGTCTGCACCGGCAGGCTCCGTGCTGCTCCTCCAGCTCCCCGCATCCTGAAGCTGCACGCTTTTCTGGTGCCAGAGGGACGTTAGCTTCAGGCCCGTTCCTGTGTCTCCAGGGATAACTAGACATGGACAATCTCAGATACTTTTATGCTAGATAAGAACATATTGTAATTAGCTGCCTGGTTAACTGAACCTCTTAAACCTCAACATCTTCTCTGTGTTCTGACAGAGAGTTGCATACAGTGCCATCTTTCTTAATACCTCTTGCAGTTGCTTTGCCTGCCCTGAGAAGGGGATACTATTGTGTATGAATGCCTTTTTCTGAAACATGCCTTTGCTTGATGTGCCTCTGGCTGGTACCTTTGTAGCCTTGTTGGACTCCAAGCTAAAGGCTTTCTGTGGTCGCTTCTGTTACCAGAAGGGGATCCCTCTGCACCTCTCAGCCTTACATCAGGGCAGGCTTAATGCAGGAGAGATCTGATCTGGCAATTGCCTGTTGGGTTGGTCAGTCCCTCGAGTGTGTCTGGACCTCCCTGTGTTTGTGTGTGCAGTGTACTGCATCTTGGACTGCATCTACAATGAGGCAAAGCAGACGTACTATATCCTCGATGTGATGTGCTGGAGAGGACACCCTGTTTACGACTGCCAGGTACTGAATCTCTCCCCTCTGCCCTGCCCTCCCTTTTGTTCCCTGTTCTGTGAGCTGCTTTGCAGCCAGCCCTGGACATAGCCCACTATGCAGTAGCATGGTTATTTCATCTAAGCACCACCATCTTTACAGCATGTGGGCTGCTGGCTACCGGAATAATTGGGTACAACTTTTGGGAGTATTGGGGGAAATAGCAGAGTTGCGGGTGCTGGCTGATTCTGCAAGTGAAGCTGAGTTTGTAAATCTCCAGGGCAAGTGCAGAGGAATGGAGATGCTCAGCAGGCACTGATCGGTGATGTGTGGTAGGTAGTCATTAAGTCTCTGCCTCCTTTCACAGACCGACTTCAGATTCTTCTGGCTTTTCTCAAAGATCCAAGAGGAGGAAGGGCTGGCAGAGAAAAGCAGGATTAATCCAGTAAGTTCTTTTGTACTGGGAGGAGAAGGAGGATGGGGGGTAAGCTCTCCTGTTCAGCAGGCTTCAGCACTTTCTTTCACAAGCGGAAGCTTTTTTTCTCCCCCCCCCCCCCCCCCCCCCCCCCCGATCAGACTTCAAAATGTACTTCTGACGAAATGGGATGCCATGCTCAGGATGTAAATAGAACCACTGAGTATTGTAAATGAGTGTGGTTTTATTTTTTCCCAGCCGAAGTGCTGAGGGAGATCAGACTGCAGGGTATCAGCTAACTTCCATGCCGTTTTTAGCTTTCCCTTGAAATGGAATGGAAAACCAGTGTGGTTTCTACAGGGGCAGCATTGGTCGGCAGCCTGACTACAATGGGATTTATTCTTGCCTAGTCTTGTGGGCTTGCGAGGCAAGGGGAAAGGCTCGTAAAGCTTTAGCCTTCCCTCCCCCTTAAACTAATCATTGAAGTTTTCAGGATAGATGCCGGATTGCCACCCGGGGTCCCTGCTGAGCGAGGATAAAAAGTCTTCCTTTGAAGACTTACGCATGGAGGTCAGACCTAGAACCCACAGCATCTTGGAAAATGATTTTTGGGGACAGACATAAGAGATTTGGCAGCTTGGCTTATGGAGCACAGTTTGCAAAGCGGGACGTGACTGCTGTGCGGCCCCCCTGCATGTGCAGACACAGCTAAGCAGAGCAGCTCCTGTGGGTTGAGCAGATCAGTCATAAACCAGCAGCAAAGGTATCTCTATTTGAAGAACATCCTGTTCTGACTCCAACAGGAATATCCAGAAGACAGCTACCTAACGAAGGGGGGGTTGTTTCGGCATCCATTTCCTGGGTGGAAAGATTTGTTTGGCTGAGCCAGCAGCCTGGAGCAGACGTCTGTCTGCTTTGCATCCTGCCCAGAGGTCATCATTTTCTATTTTGGTTAAAAGAGCATCTCAGGGTCAGCTCTCCTGAAAAGTCCTTCCTGCAGCCTTAGATGCTTGGAAAAAAGGTATCGGGAGCATGTAGGAGCTGTGTGCTGAGTCTCCACCATCCGCATCTCTCATTAAATGCCAGAGAGGGGGTCATTTGGAACTGGGATGATAAAATACCTGAAATAGATCTTTCTGGGCACTCTAGATTTCACGCTGTCTGGACATCATGGTGGCAATCCCCCAGTCTTCTTTTAAAGGTCATCTTCTGTTATTGCAGTGAGATTTGTAAAGCTGCAGAAATGTACATGCTTTTTTCAGCATTGCTGGAGAGATGGCGGGGATTAGCTCTAAAGACTTTTCCCACCCCATCCTCTCTGGTGCCTAGGATGATTTGGGTTTTTTTTTTTTGTAGGTTTTCATGCAGGCACTTCCAGTTACTTTAGTGGGATACGGTCGGCACCGATGGGCAGCATGGTCATGTCATTTTGTCTCTAGATCTGGGGTTTGCTTATAAATTGCTGTTCTGAATCGCAGCAGAGGTCTGTCTGTCCCAATAACCCATAGTAATCGCCGAGACCAGTTGCTATGGAAAGAGTAAGGAATTGGGGATACCTGTCATGTTCCCTCTGACTTCATCAGCCAGTGGTTGTACTTAGACCATGGAGTTAATGGCCACCAGGGGACCTGCCTTTCAGGAGCTGGTATAATCCTCTTTTGAGCCTATTTTTGCTTTTGGGCCCCCGATACCCTGTGGCAGGAAGGCCAGCAGTTTAATGAGGTGGTCCCTGCTTGAGAGCTCCACTCTGGTTACTTCGTCTGATGCCTGTCCCTCACCTATCTCTCTCATGCTGGATCTTGTCCTGGGGGAAATCATTCCTTCTTGGCTACCTCCACACCAGTGCTCGATTCAGTGACTTGTTCTGCTTTAGGGCATGCAGTTGTCTCTTCTAACCCTCTCTTACTCTTTCAGTACAAATTTGTGGGCCTGCAGAACTTCCCCTGCTCCTCGGACAGCCTGTGTAAGGTGCTGGCTATGGACTTCCCCTTCGAGGTGAGAACACGCAGGCGGGGGCCTGGACCTCAGCCTTAGAGACAGCCCCGCTGCGCATCTGCCAGCGCTTGGAGAGAGGTGCATCCCCTTCGCTCGGGAACTGTGCTCTTCTGAGGCCTGCGGGAAGCTTGCTGAGCTGCGCTGTTGTTTCAGTGTATGGGGGATGGATGCCTTTTGTGCACGTGGCTGATCTGTTACCCTGTCACCAGGTACAGGCTGCATCCAACCAAACTAATTAGCAAGAGTTAAACCGTAGCATTCCCTGTGTTTGAACTGCCTTTACTGCTGTTGACTGTTGTCTGAAAGAGCCCTTGGGGAAGAGAGGGTTGATGTGGACACCCAGGCTGCCTCCAGAAGCAGCATAGCTCGCGTTCATGTGGCAGTGTGAGGGACAGCTGACCTTTTTAGGGCCAAAGCTGGTGCTGCCCACTGCCCTGGGTGGGCCTGCGTGGGTACAGGCATGAGGATCTCTGCAGTGTGCTCCCTTACGCGGTGGTGTTTCTCCAGAGGTCTGCGAGGTGGGCAGTGTGGTGTCTTTCTCTGACCTCTGGCACAGGCTCTGTGTTTCCTTAGTCTAGCTACTTCCATCTGTCTATGTGCAAGGCACCCAGCTACCCTGTGTCTTGTGGGGAGGAAAGAGAAGGGTGGTGGTAAGCTCCTGATGGTTTCCGAGAGGTTTGGGTGTTAGCGATGGGTGACTGAGACGTACCGGAGCTGGGGGCAGATGGCTGTAGCAGAAATGGCTGGGAGGGGTTCAGGTGAGTCTGTCCTGCTGCCACTGGATCTTGTGGAGGGGATAGTGCGAGCTCTGCTCTTTGCTTTGGTACAGAACTGGCAGCTTCCTAGCCAGAGTGGCTGAACAGGAGACCTGCATTTGCTTCAGCAGCTTTAGAAGCAGGTGCTGTTCAGGCCTCTCTGCTGACCTGTGGGAGAAGGGCAGGACAGGCAACTCGATGTGCCACCCAGTTCAGCTGTCTGGTTGCGAGCGGCAAGTCGGAGGCCCTTGTGAAAACAGCTCGGGCTGCTTTCGGTGGCTATCCTGGCTGACTTGGCACCGAAGGGGAAGAGGATGGAGGAGGTGGTGGCATTCCAGCACAGCGTCAGTGACAAACATCTGGGAGCCAGAAGCTCTTCAGTGGCTGCAGCAGTTCCTTGTGGAGTGCCCAGTCTCAGCCCTAGGTCAGGAACAGCCTCTACAGAGGTTGGTTGTCCCGCTAAGCCAAAAGCCACGTTGATTTAACTGTGCCTCTTGTGCTCTCCTGGCCCAAGTCAGTGAGTAACGTAAGTGCAGGTTTAAATTTAAGGGACGCTAATTTGGCTGTGAGGGCTGACTTTGCCTTCTGCTTGTCAAAGCCAGGACAGTCGTTAGAGAGAGTCGGAAAGTCCCAGCCCCTTGCCGGTCAGTGCCGGGCCCTGCCCTCAACACAGATCGGGGAGTGCTGAGAAGGCATCCCAGGTTTCCTGCAGCTGACTTGCTCAATTACAAATGCTCTGAGTGCCTCTGTAGAAACAGTCATTCCCGTATTTGCTGAAGAAAGCTTCATTCCTTCCTGAGGCATCTGCTCCCACGAGAAAAGGCTGAGGAGTATTGCCCCACTGCGGTCAGAGCAGAAACGTTTCAGCCTGTGAAGGAGGCTGTTGCGAAATGCCGGGGGAGGGAAATGGAGTTGATTAGACTCTCCCTTGTAATCCAGCTGTGATTTGCCCCCCAGGTTCTCTGGTCGATACATTGGGGTGCGACCCTAGCAAGTGAAATGTGGTGTAAATTTGGCTCAAAGCAGCCGGTAACCCCATAGAAACCACGGTGCCGCTTCCAGGAATGAAGGGAACCCTGGCTCTCTTCGTCATGTGCCACAAGAGGGAGCCCAAGAAATCCCCATAAATAGCTTCCACCAACAGCGCATAAAGAAAGAAACTTTGCAGAAGGCAAAATACAGCCTTGCTATAGATAGTGCCATATAGTAGAGGTCTCCTTATGCCTGGGCCCAGCATCCTTGCAAGGATCTCGTGCGTGTGGTGGCAACAGATGCGGTCAGTGCTTTCAGATCTGGGTCTTCAGAGTTAATCTGTAACCTTAGAGTTAGGACCCAATCCGCTATATTCAGCAGAAATTTTTTCCACTGAATTCAGTGGACTTTGGATCAGCTGACTGGCACTAATTTGAAGTGTTTTTTGGAGTGGATCTTAAGAGCTACTGTCCTGCTCACAGATCTGAGTAAAACAACGTTCGGGCTTCCATGAAGTCACGGGGAGCCAAAGTCTCTGAGAAACTCCGGTGTGAAGGAATGGGCGTACTGTTAAGCACCAAAAATCTGAAAAGCATGGCCGTGAAACGTGAAATCCTGCCAGGCCAGTTTCTCATCAGGTTTGGTCGTTTAGGGACAGTGTCAGCCCTTATTCTGATGTGGCTGGTGTCAGCGCGGTGACTCAGGGTAGGGACCTGGCCAACAAATTAAACTGCAAGGAATATGGGAATTGCAGTAACTTAAGAGAAATCGGGGAAGGAAGAACATAACCTAGCTCTCCACCAGGCTGAACTCCTTTGAATTCTACAGCTCGGGGAAGATCTTTGGAGTGGTCTGGAAGGCAGAAGCCTTTCCAGGCTCTGATCTTTACCAAAACATTCCTGTGGGTGCTGGAGAATCCCCGTTGCTCACCAAGTGCCGCACACCCGCAGGAATGGGCTGGATGTGCAGGCGTGGTGCTGGGGTGCCGCAGAATCTGGCTCTTCCCAAGTCTTCCTGGGAGGCAGGGGGAGGAAGAAGCTTTGCACTTTAGATATCCAGAGGGTTACACAAGCTCATCATGATGTTTACTGTTCTGGTTTTTATGTTTTCCTAGCACAGGAATCCCCCTTTTTCTGGGATTATTTTGCAAGATCTTAACAGTGACTGAAAATTAGGGACAGAGTAGAGCAAGAAGCTCTACCCTCTCTGCTAGAGGTTAGTGTCCATGGAGCAGAGATGGACGTATGCTGCTCTTTGCTCAGCCTGGCTCACAGTCCAGCGTGGTAGCAGATATTGCCTTGATCTGCTCACCCATGCCT
The DNA here is from genome assembly GCA_020745775.1 of Theristicus caerulescens. NCBI lineage: Eukaryota > Metazoa > Chordata > Aves > Pelecaniformes > Threskiornithidae > Theristicus > Theristicus caerulescens. The sequence goes on along the minus strand of CM036566.1, from coordinate 28,407,278 downwards.
CGGCTCACTGCTGATATAGGTGCCATTCTGCCGTATATATTCTGGGGGCTGTAGGCTCAGGGCGGGGCCTGGGAGTAATTCAGCCCGAGGTGGGCTCTCTTTCTCATCTCTTCTGCCCACTCAGCCACACTTACTCTAGGCAAATGGCCTTTTAAGAGCTTGGGAGGCTGAGCGAAGAGGAGCACCACCTCCAGCGTTGGTCAGCCTGACAACAGGATCTACCCTTGCAGAGTGCACCCCTGGGAAGCGCAGGAAGAGGGGGGGTGAAAATCCCTTAGCGTGGTGGGGAAGCGGGAAAAACGTCAGCCAGCGGCAGTATTGCAGAGTGTGGAAATAGGAGCACAAGAGTTAGGTCCTAAACCTTCAAAGTCCTGAGTGCCCTTAACTGTCATTGATTGCTGGAGAAGTTCTCTCTTGGGAGACATGAAGAATTTATTTTGCATAAGCCAGCTGAAAGAGCTGTAACAGCGTTACGAATCAGGGCTCCTTGGTGTCATGCACTCTGACTAATTACTCTCCAAATGTATGATTTAAAATTACCTTAATCCAGTAAAGTGGCCTTTCCATGCACTGCCTTATTCAGAAACCTGATGGCTTTTCTGCAGAATGGGATCATAGCAACCAGAGGAAAAGTGCTGGTCCATGCCGGCATGAGGCTGAAATTGTTTGCCTTTGACAATTTAAAGCCATCTGGCAGTTGCTGGGCTTGCACTGATCTTCCAGGACAGGAGCTCTGCAGGTTTCTTCTTTCCCTTCCGCTATTTATTGCACTGCTTGAGGAAAAATGATCCAGCTGGTAGTTTTGGCCTGTAAATGGAGAGCGGTGCTGTCGTCTGGCACTCTGTCATCCACCTGCAAAAGCCTCCAGCTCTGGCCTTTCATTCACTCTCTCTCCTTTTTACAGGTTGATGGACTTCTCTTCTATCACAAGCAAACCCACTATACCCCGGGCAGCACCCCGCTGGTGGGCTGGCTCCGGCCCTACATGGTACCCGAAATCCTCGGGCTCACCATGCCCGCCACCGCGCTCACTGCCAAACCAGACTATGCTGGGCGTCAGCTCCAGCAGATCATTGAGAGCAAGAAGAGTAAAAAGCTGGCAGCAGAAGAGGGTCACCCGAGCAGCACGGCGGCTGCGAGGAACGGACATTACGAGCTGGAACACTTGTCTACCCCTCAGCCAGCAAACTCTCCAGAGGGCCGGGATGAAGCAGCAAGCCAGATGGAGAATTAGGCTGCTGGGACAGACAGGTTGGGTATGGAGAAAGCAAAAGGTTCCCTGCTTCTCACTGTCGCTCATGCTCCCTGAGAGGGGGGCAAAGGTAACGATAGGATGGTTTTGTTTAAAGGGCACGGAAGTGGAATATCTTGCTCCAAGTGCCACTGGATTTTGTTTTGTTTTGTTTTTTTCTTTTTGTCAGGGCTTCTGTGAGGCCTTAACAGGATTGTCCGGTTCTTTGCTAAGGCAGTCGTGCGTTGGGAAATGAAACAGTCTGTCCCCACACTGCAGGGTTCCTGGTTCAGCTCCTGACCCTGCTTCTGTTAAAGCCTCTGGCAAAGCTCCAGCGTAGGAACAGTGCTCAGACCTCCGAGGTGCAGCTGCTGCTTGTAACCCCAGCCCTGACGGCAGCCCCAGCCCCAGAAATCGGGCATTTCAGCCTTTGATCCAGCTGTTTACCGAGGCCTTCTCAATGACAGTTTTGTGGTCAGTCCGCTTCTAGTAACAAAAAGTTTGCAGCAGGCTGCTGTAAAGCCAAAGGCTGGGCTTTCCACACCCACATGTTACTGAGAAAAACTAAATTTCCTTGCATCACAGTGGGCCCTGCCTGCGAGCACAGCTTTGTGCGGCGCGAGCGCGGCAGAAGCCTGTACTCGAGGCTTTTCTCAGTAGGGGGAGGAAGGAATGGTTTCACTCTGAAAAACGCTAGCATTGATTGTGCCAAATAAAAGGTTTCTCAGAAGGACAAATTCTTGAGCGTCTTCCTGCTACCTAAGGGTGGATGCGTGCTGTGCCTCCCAAATAGGGACTGAAAAATCGCTTACAGCGCTAACTGGAGCGGAGGAAATGCTTGAAGGGGTTTGATTCTCCTCCGCGTGCTGAGGTGCTTCAGTCCCTCCCCACCGCTGCCCCTGTTACCCAGCCCAATCCCTCTTTGTGAGCACCGGCTGCTGCCTTTCCCCGGTTTGAGCGGGGATGAAACAATTGTACTCACCATCCCCAGGTTGTTTTCCAAAGGGAGATTAAAAGGTCGGAGCGGGACCGCTCTCGCTGTGGAGGGGGGAGATAAAATATCAGGCTAAACACGGCACTACGGAGTCTCCTCCCGGCTGTTGGTGAAAATACCCCCGGAGGAGGGCCTGTATCCAGGAGGAGATACTGAGAGCGGCGATGGCTGCCCACAGATAGCGGGGGCACTTGTATCCTGCCCTCGCACCCCCCATTTTTCCCAGAAAAACGCTTGTTTCTGTGCCAAGCGTGTGGGCTGCGTGCAATCATCTGACTGTGCAGCCGCTATTGATTATACCAGCGGGCAGAGCTGGCTGCGGGAGGGGGCTGGCCTCGGCTCCCCCTCCCTGGGAGAGGAGGAAGCGGCACCCTGGCTCCACAACATTCGGATGGGGCCGAGCGTGCCACAGGCTTGAAAAACAGCTGCTTATTTTATTTTTTTTTTTTAGCATGTGAAGCAAGTGGCCAGGGGGGAAGAGGACAAACACCTGGACTGCCTTGTCCTCCCCGTCCCTCAAAGGCTCCGGGCTGCCCCAGCTGCGGGTTCCCCCTGTGCTTCAGCCTCCCCGGCTGGCAAAGGACCGCAGGGAGAGCCCCGGCCGGGAGACCGCATCCAGCCTCCCATCAGCGTCGTTTTCCTTCCATCAGGCAATTAAACCCGGAGGTGGGCAGCTGGATGTAAGATTTGTGCATCCCTCAGGGCAGAGAAAGCTGCAGCTCAGGTTACCGCCGCCCTGCTGCCCTGCAGCAGCCTTCCGAGGTCCTCCAGCCAAGGGAAGGGAGAGAAAATACAGCTGACGAGGGGCTGCCTTCAGCTGCTCGCTCTGATCGATGGAGGAGAGCAAGAGGGAAGCGACTGTAGCTTTCCACCGGCTCCAGATGATGCCGCATAGTTTCCCTTTTAAAAGCATGAGTTGGGCTGGAGAAATAAATATTTGCGTTACAATTCCTGTTGGAAACGAAAGGCTGTGTTTGGAGAGAGGGTGTTAAACGGAAGTCACCGGGGCCAGCACAGTTTGTTGCTGTGACTGTTTTATTTGCTGGGTGCGATCCTGCTCCCAGCTGGTCCCTGCCCTGCTCCCAACCGGAACAGGCGGCAGCTTCGGCGGTGGCCGAGGAGGGGTCACCCCCCGGGGGCTTAAATTTCATCTGGGGCAGGAGAGCTGAGCAGGCAGCTCAACCTGTCGACGTGGCCTAGGACTCTGGAGGATGGACAGACAGACAGCACTCGAGCCCGCATCCAGCTCGGGGCTCAGCCGCTTCCCTCTGCCCTTTCTTCCATTTTCTCCGAGTTAGGTGCAAAGGCTCCGGCTGCAGGCGCGTTGCCAACGCAGTCCTCCTCGGCTGAACAAAATGTCCCCCTGTCCCAGGGCCTGGCTTTTCGGTGGGGCCGCTGCTTTGGGGCACAGGGCCCTGCTCCCCGGGGTCCCCGCTCCAGAGGAGCACCGGGGCTCTCCGGGTGCCAACACCTGTGCCCGGCCGGGGAATGCCGAGGAGGGATGGCAGAGGAGGGAGAGCAAAGGAACGGCTGGAAATCCCAGCTGCCCATTGGCACAGCGGAAAGCCGCCCGCCTGCCTACCGGGGAAGGCTGCAAGGCAGAGGCTGAAGTATGCGGTGAGGGAGGATGCCGCTGCCGGGAAGGGTCGGCGGGAGAGGAGAGGCTGCGTGCTGCGGTGGCGGGGCTGCTGCGGGGACCCCAGGGCAGGCTGGCTGCTCCCATCCCGGGGTTGCAGCTCACACGGTTTGGGGGTACGGCACACGTCCAGAATTAAAAAAAAAAAAAAAAAAAAAAAAAGACTGATTTTGGGCCCCGGGGAGCTTTGCTTGGCAGTGGGCTCGCACGACCATGCATCACGGCCTTTGGGTTTCCTCCAAGGGCCCCTGTAAGCCTGGGCGCGAAGGCGTCCCAGGCTGGAAGGCAGAGTCCTGGGGGGCTTCAGGCGCCCTTTTCCAGCGCTGCCCCCTCCTCGCCTCCTGGCTCGCCCTTCTCCCCCCCCGCAGCAGATGCCTGCCACCATCTCGGCGGCGGTGGCGGTGGCACCGCCTGCCGAGGCCGCCCCCGAGGCTGGGGGATGCCGGGGAACCGGCAGAGCCGGGCCAGGGAGGGGGAGCGGCGGCAGGGCTCCGCCGGCCCCTCCGTCCCCGCCGCGGCAGCTGCCGGGGCCGCCGCCGCCCCCCCGCCGGGGCGGGCTTCCTGTCCCCCGCCTCCCGCTGGCCGCCCGCCCGCCTCCCTCCCGCCCTCCGCCGCCCGGCGGGGCCGGCCGAGCCCAGCCGAGGGGAGGGGAGGGGGCTGCGGGCGCTTCCTGCCGCCGCCCCCGCCGGGGCAGAGCGGAGCGGAGCGGGGCGGGGAGCTGCGCCCAGCCCGGCCCGGCCCGGCCGCGCTTCCCCGGGGCGAGCGGAACTTCCCGGGGGGCTGCGAGAGCGAGGCAGATATACAGCTACATAATTATTATTATTTTCATTTATTTTACATTTTTCGGCACTTTCGGCGGGGACCCCGGGGCGGAGCCGCCCTCGCCGAGCCTGCGGCGGCCGGGAGGGGCCGGTGCCCGCAGCGCCGCCGGTCCCCGGGGATGGGCTCCGGCGGGGCGCCCGCCGCCTAGCCCGGCTCGGCTCGGCACGGCCCGGCACGGCCCGGCTCGGCACGGCCCGGCTCGGCACGGCCCGCCGGGGGCAGCGGGGCCGCGCCGCGCAGCATGGCCGCGGAGCTCAGCGCCGAGGAGGAGCAGGTAGGTCCCCGCCGGGCTCCGCTTCCCCGCGGCCGGGCCGCGCCGCTCCCCGGGCCGGTCCGGGCCGGGCAGGACCCCCTCCGCTGCCTTCTTCCCCCGCCATTTTTTGACTCCCCCCGCTGCAGCGCCGTTTTTTCCCATCGGGGCGGCGCTCCCCGAGGAGAGCCCCGCCGCAGCCCGCGGGCCTCCGCGGGGCCCGGGCCGGCGGCGGCGCGGGGCCGGGGTCGCGCGGCCCCTCCCGGCGGGCCGCCCCCCGCAGGCTGCCGCGGGGCTGCGTGTGCACGCGCTTCCCACGCCCCGGGCCTCCCGTGACGTCCCGGCTTCCTCCGCCGGCCTTGCGTCACCGCGGGAGGATGTTGCTCGGCCTCGGGAGCGGGGCCGCTGACCCGGCCGGGGCGCGTCGGGCGGCGAGGGCAGCCCCCGGCTCCCCCGCCTTCGCCCTCGTCCGCGGCTCTGCCGCCGCACCCTGAGCCGCGGCCGCCGGGGGACGAGGAAGCGGAGCCCGGGAGCCGGGCACGCTGCCGGAGGCTGCCTCGCAGCCGGGCTCCCCGCGGCGATGCTCGGGCTGGCCGAGGGCACGGTGTCGCATCCGCCACCTCGCTGGCCTCCGGGGCCGCAACGCAAAGGCAAAAGGGACCGGAGGGTCAGTTTTCTGTTTGGTTGTTGCGTTTTCTTTTTTAAAACATCCTTCCTTTCTACAGGAGGGTTTTTAGGAGGGTTGGCACGGAGACCTCGGGTTCCCAAAACCCCTGTGCCCCGCAGGGAGCGCTCGCCTGGCGCTGGAAGAGTCCATCCTGCAGCCCACGCCGGTGCTCGGGAAATGCAGCACTCCCAGGCTTTCTCCTCCACCACACCTCCCTCTTATCAGTGCCGCTCCTGGGAGTGGTGCTGCTGTCTCCAGGGTAATAAAATCTCAAGGAGTGGGGGATGTTCGTGCCCCGTGTCCCCGCAGGTGCCTGCGATTTGTGTTTCCCCTGTGTCACGAAGGGGGCAATCCTTCCAGCAAAAATGGGGTTTTAGAAGCCCCTGCTCTGGCAGGGAGGCTTGGTTTGCAGCGAGAGCCGTGGCTAGGCTCCCCCAGCCGGCATCCTAGGAGAGAGATCCAGGATGTTTGGTTTGTGCAGGAATATTGGATAGAGGAGATGAAGGGATATTTGCAATAACGGCTCCAGGTTTGGATCATCAGACTGGGGTGGGGGAAGGCTGCCCTCGATGGCTTGGAAGCCAAAACAGTGGAAGTTTCTCTCTTTTCATGGGACCATGAGGATTTCCTACGCTTGCTCTGCTCTTCCCCATTACCGACAGCAAGCCGGGCGGGATTCACCCCTCTCCTCTCCCTGCCAGCCCTGGGACACCTCCTGCTCTATAGGATCTCTGCAGTTCCCTCCCCAGCCCATCCCAGAGGGACCAGAGGAGCCAAACCAATTTTCCTCAGGGGTTTTCAGCCCGGCTGCAGTTTTCACAGGATGTGTTTCCCCGCCCCGGGCTGAAGAAGGAGGGTGGATTTGCTGCCTGCACAGCCCGGGGGAGGAGGGACCAGAGGAGCCAAACCAATTTTCCTCAGGGGTTTTCAGCCCGGCTGCAGTTTTCACAGGATGTGTTTCCCCGCCCCGGGCTGAAGAAGGAGGGTGGATTTGCTGCCTGCACAGCCCGGGGGAGGAGGGCTTGAAGAGTCCCCATGTTCCTGCAGTGGTGGCTTTGTCACCACCCTGCCCTGGTGCAGCGAAGCAGGGACTTCGATGACACCAGCGCTCCAAAGACCAGCATTGTTCCAAACGCCTGGCCGCGGACCGTTCTGCTCACAGCGCTGCCGTCGCTTGCAGAAACGGGGCTTCTTGCTGCAGCTCTGGGTCACGGGCTTCCTTTTCAGCACGCATGGTGATCCCTGCCATGCTCGGCTCAACACCTGTGTAAATCCGTATAGGATCGGGGCCGGAAACGATGATGAGACCCAGTGGAGTGTGCAAGGGGGGGCAGAGCTATGGCGGGTATTGATGCTCAGCTCAGGAACTGCTGGCTCGCCGGCTGCTGAATGTTTGGGGTTTTGTTTTGCTCCCAAAGAAAGCAAGGGAAAGCTGGAATTCATGGCTGAGCCGCCCTGCAAAGCCAGCGCTTGTTCTCATGGGTCTTCCCCCTTGCAAAAAAACCCAGCGTCCCTCATGATGGGTGCTGGAAATGGGATCGTGTGAAGTGTAACGGGGTAGATGTTGAGGAAGGAGACCTGAACCACACGTTGCATCCTCTCCCTGCTGCCACCGTGCCCCTCGGGGCGTCCTTCCCATCGTCTCGGGGCATCTTTCCCATCTCAAGTTGCAGTGTCGGCTCTGGTCTCCGTTGGAGGGTAGTGGGGGTGTGCCTGGCGCTCGCCCCCTTCCCCGTGCCATCCTGCACGTGCTGGGGAAGGAGCGGCTCTGCCGTTATTTTGGGTTTGCATCTCCAGCCCAGCCCCAGTGTTTGGGCGGCTGAAGATGGTTTCTGTATTGCCCCATTTATTTTCCTGTCCCTCTTCAATAGAGGAGAAATTGTTCGATATTTGGGCCATGAAAGAGTTGCTTTTGTTTTGGCAAAGTGGAGGCTGTTGGAGATGAAGCCGTGGGGATAAAGGCGTCCCATAAATACAGCTCCCAGGACAAGCTCCCGCTGGCTGCTGGCTGGGAGGTGGGAACGCGAGGCAGGGGGGCGTATAACGCCCTGTCTCCTTTGCTCCCCGCTTTGCCCACTCCCCTCCAGTCCCTGGTCCCCAGCAATTGCAGAGATGGGGGGGGACTGATCCGGCTGCCAAGTCGCAGCCGATTGGCCGTGGCACACCGCTGTGCCAGGAGGGCTCGCGATGCTTAAAGGGGATTTTTGCAAGGGCTTGGAGCTGGGCTATCGAAATCCGCTTTCACATTCCTCCTGGCGCTGTTGGCAGCAGATCCAGCCCAATTCCGCGAGTTCCCTCCCGGCTGGTGCTCGCCCGGCTGCTCTGCGGGACCTCGATACCGAGTGAGGGAGCTTCTGGCTGTGATGTGCTGGGGGTCTGGGCTGGCCCTTAGCAGCTTCCAGCAGCCAGGCGAGCCGGTACCCCTTCCAAAAACGCCTGCTGCGATGCCAGGCGGGCTGTGGAGAGGCCCCTCGGAGGAGCCGGGCTCCTTCGGCTTGTCCCACGAGAGGGGCTCACTGCCCCCGCCAAGCCTCGCGCCGCCGATAAACCCCATCCCTTTGCTTCCTCCCATCGGAAGTCATTAACGCTGACGAGCTTTTCTGGCTGAATAGCTCCCAGTTACTCTGCCGTGACATCCAACACCGCTGCCTTCCTGCACTCCCTGCTCAGGAGCCAGCCTTCAGCGCTTGCTGTCCCTCCTCCTCCTCCTCCTCCTTGTGCTGTCATCATCATCATCCTCCACTCTTGCGAGGATGGAAACTCCTCCGTTTTGGGGTGTGCCCAGGTGGGAGCGGGGTCTTTCAGGGACTCCCTCCCTCCTGCCTGCATCCTTTGAGCGGTATGTGGTGGAAGGCTGGACCGTGCTGCCCCGTCTCCCTCGGGGCTCCTGCATGGGACAGGGGGTCGATATGCAGCAGAAAGCAAAGCTGCTTCCATTAGCACGGGTGTTCAGAAACCCCAAGCCCATCTTGCAAACACAGCTTGTAAAAATAATACATTTTTGGGTTATTTTGCTCACCTTCAGGGCTTTAAGCCTGCTGGGAGGTTGTGGGTTGGGTTTTGCGACTCTGCTCTGTCAGCGCTAAGGTTGGAAAAGTTTTTTTTCTCAGTTTTGGGTGCATGCAGTGCCGGTGCTTTGGGAGAGGAGTGTGCTTGTGTGGAATGTCCCTGCGTGTTATGGGACTGTGGGCTGTGGGGAGCAGTGGGAATGTCCTGGGACCCCCCTGGACTGAACCCTTCTCATCTGGTCATCTTCGGCCATGTGAAACTGGCCTTCCTGGGTGAGCTGGTCCATGTCCTGTAGCATGTCGAAGTGTCAGTCCTCGATGCCAGTCTTGCTTGGTACCCGTGTTTGCACAGCCGGGTTTGCTGCTCTGCGGAGGAGCTGCAGCCCTGGGAGGCCACTGCCGGCTGATGGGTTCCCACTGTGCCCGGGCTGCTGTGTCTGAACGGGAGTTTGCTGTCTGTAAAGTCCTCCTTTGGCTCCCCCTTTCCCTTCCATGAGTCCCCCCAGCCCCAAGGCCATTTTTCCAATGCCAGCCTTCCTACCACTTGCTTCCCTCCCTGCACTGGCGTTGCCTCCATCTCCATCCCTGCTGCCCTTACCCCCTTTCCCAGTACCTGCTGTAGAGCTCCCTGCTTCACCCCGAGGAGCTGCTGGGTTTGCCGAGCCATGCTCAGCCTCTGTCTGTGCACCGAGGACCATGTAGCTCCCACAGTGACCAAGGACGCTGCTTGGGTGCTCTTCCTCCTCCTCCCATCCCATCTTACTGCACACCCCTTGTCTCTCCCGCAGGCGACCAAGCAGTTCCTGGAGGAGATCAACAAGTGGACAGGGCAGTACAATGTGTCCCCGCTCTCCTGGAACGTGGCCGTCAAGTTCCTCATGGCCCGCAAGTTCGACGTCCTGCGGGCCATCGAGCTCTTTCACTCCTACCGGGTAAGTGAGTGGGGCCGGGTCCCCCCCGGCCAAGGGCTTCCTGCTCTGCAAGAGATCTCTGGTCCCAAGGAAGACCCTCCCCTTGCTTTTTTTTCTTTCCCCACCCTCCCTTGTGGGTTTTATCCGGCTGGAAAATCCTTTTTCAGCCAAGGCGAGTCACCATGGAGATCTTGCCGACCCCAGTCTCCTCCCCTCCGCTGACAGCAGTGTGCATGCTCGCAGGGTGCCCTTCCGGAGGGTGTGTGATGCCCGCAGAGCTTCTCCTCATATATAAAGGATATATATGCATATATACCCTTCCCATCCTGGTTTTGCAAAGGTGCTCCTTTCCATGCTGGAAAATGGAGCCGTGGAGCAGAGGTTTCCCTGCTGGGGCTTTCCTCGGAGGGCTGGGTGCCCCACGGGGACATGATGGTGGGTGGAGGGCTGGGGTGCCTGTGCTGGCTATCACACCGGCTCCCTGCCCGCAGGAGACGCGGCTGAAGGAGGGCATCGTGAAGCTGAAGCCGCACGAGGAGCCACTGCGCTCGGAGCTGCTCAGCGGCAAGTTCACCATTCTGGTAGGTGGGGGTGTCATGTCCCCCCCCGAGTTACCCCAGCCGGGCGGCTCGTCCCCGCGCAGGAGTCCTCGGGTGCCGTGGGAGCCTGACCTTGTTTCCTCACCAGAGCGTGCGGGACCCCTCGGGAGCCTCCATCGCCCTCTTCACAGCCAAGCTGCACCACCCCAGCAAGAGTGTGCAGCACGTGGTGCTCCAGGCGCTCTTCTACCTGCTGGACCGAGCGGTGGAGAGGTGAGCCGGGGTACCGTGTCATACGGCGGCAGGTCCCCGGGGAGCCCCTTCCCTCCCAGGGGCGAGGGGAGATGCTGCTGCTTGCTGAGGTTTTGATGAAATCCCTCTGAAAGGCTTCACAGAGAAAAGATGTCCTGTCTCTCATGTGAATGTGAATTCCTCAAGGTGAAATTGTGGCTGAGTGAGTCTGCGTGCCTCTGGGTGCCCCATCTCTAGTTAGGGGAGAGAAGGGCATCACAGCTCCCTGTGGCTTGAAATTCCCTGTCTTCCTCCGGTTTGAGCTCCAGCCAGTCATCCCTATGGAAGCATTCAGCAGGAGAACGAAATCCCCCGAGCGCCGAATCAGGCTCTTCACAGCCTTTCCCTGCCCACATCCAGGTTTCAGTTTAGCAGAGCCCCTGATTCCTGCAGGCTTCGGCCAGGGAGGAGGCAGCCCCACCACCAGTGAGATGTAACGTGAGCCTGGCCAAAAATATAAAGCCGGGACATCCCATTCATACTACTGGGCTCATTCCATTTCTGAACTTGCCCATCATGGGTGGTGCAGCTAATACAGGCTTAAGACATGAGCCAGGCTTAAATAAAGGTTGTAGGAAGAGGTGGAGCAGCTGGGAAAGGCAGAAGCGAGCTTTGGGTCCGTGAGTCCTTCTGGAAGCACAGAAGGGGACTTTTTGGGGTCAGCAAGCTGAAGATGAGGTTAGCGTGGGGCAGATCTGCTCATGCTGGAGCCGAGCAGTTGGATGTTGCAGGGTTGACGTTGCTGTTTCCCCTCTCTCAGCTTTGAAACCCAGAGGAACGGGCTGGTGTTCATCTACGACATGGCGGGCTCACAGTACACCAACTTCGAGCTGGACCTCAGCAAGAAGATCCTCAACCTGCTGAAGGTAACGGCTAGGGGTGACCCAGTGTCCGGGGATGTCACACAGGCCACTCGCTCGCCGAATACGTGGAGTCCTGTGGTTTTGGCATAAATTCTCGTGCCAGACCACGCTGACCATGTCTCAGCCGAGGAGCACCGGCTCCGGCCCCGTAGGACCTCAGGAAGGCGTTGGGAGCCTGCCAGGCCGGACCCGGCTGGGGCTGCGGTGTCCCGCGGGTGGGAGGGGATCAGCTGTCCCCGTGCCGGATTCCTCTCGCAGCTGCTGGCAGCGCTTTTGGGAAAACAGATGCAAATTATTTTTTAATCGTGCTGGCATTTCGTGCCTCCTCCCTTCTCCGGAAAAAAGAAATAACAGTAAATATTGGCCGGGGTGCGTTCTCCGCACAAATCCCAGCTCCCAGGCTTCACCTCTCCCCCGTGGAGCCAAACCCTCTGCCTACCTAATTCCAAGGAAATAATTTGTTTCTGTATCAGAGGATAAAAATAAGCGCAGCCGTGGGCTGTGTGCGAGGCACACTTCAGATGCAGCATTGCCACCTCGGGGTCCCTTTGCTGGTTGTCACCTCTGCTGGGACGTGTCCCCACCCCCGGCAGAGCGTGGAGAGGGGCTGGTTCCTCCCCGGCGGTGTGGATCTGACCCCCTCTTGCCCGCAGGGTGCCTTCCCGGCTCGGCTCAAGAAGGTTTTCATCGTGGGAGCGCCCATGTGGTTTCGTGTGCCCTACTCCATCATCAGCCTGCTGCTGAAGGAGAAGCTGCGGGAGCGGGTGAGTGCGGGTCCCCCCGGCACGGGACCCTCGGTGGGGAGGGCTGAGGCTGTTTTCCCTTTGGGACAGGGTGGTGTAAGCAGCTTGCGCCCCTCAGCCCCGTCTGCTGGAAGCTGCTTGAGCCCAAATCCCTGGGAAATGGAGGCTTTCTCAGCTGTTTCAGTATTTTCAGCAAATATCTTGAACCCCTTTTGAAATCGCCTACGATTTCTTCTGCGGTAAGGCTGCCAGCAGCAGCAATGGAGGCAATGATAAATGATTAAAAGGAAAGGAAACCTGCTGAGCACGGAGGAGAGAAGGGAAACTTAAATACCTGCGCTCAGGCCCTATCTGTCAAAGCCAAAAATACCAAAAACACTATCCTCAGCATCAGCAGTGCTGCTGATAGAGCCTGTTTCCAGCCCAAAGTCTCCCTGGGCTTTTGGGAGGAGCTCAGAGCTGCTTGCCAATTCGGAGCTGGGTGTTGGTGTGGGCTTCCACCCTGGGTACGTGGGGGGCCTGCCCCACGGCCGGTGTTCCCCTGGGTGCCCTCCCGGGGCAGGGGAGGAAGGTGGAAGACCATGATGCTCTTGGGGGAAATCTCTGGGCTGCATCGGGACCACACCAGACCGTTGGCGTCCCTGTCCCCAGGGAACTCTCTCCATCCTTCTGGGAGTCACCCTTGCCCCTCCTCTTCCTCCTGCAGGTGCAGATGGTGAAGATGTCGGAGCTGAAGGAGCACCTGCCCCGGGAGTGCCTCCCTGAGTACCTCGGGGGGTCCCTCAAACTGGACCCTCTGAGCTGGAACTGCCGGTTCCTGCCCCAGCAGAACGGGCACCCCGACCCCCTGGACGAGCTCATCCTGGTGCCGCTGGTGGCCCCCAAAGATAACGGCTCCGTCCACGTCCCCGGGCCCAAGTCCGTCACCCTCCAGGAGCTGCTGGATCACGTCAGCCACAAGCAGAAACGGGGCATCTACGAAGAGTATGAAGATATTCGGCGTAGGAGCCCGGCTGGCACCTTCGTCTGCTCTTTGTGAGTCAGGGGGAAGGAGCTGGGTGCGGGCCAGCATGGGGGTCCCCTCTCTTGCTCCCCCCCTCCCCACACTGCTGCTGCTCAGTGGCAGCCCGGCCACCTCTTTGGGACTCGGTGCTTGGGGTTAGCAATGGAGACCCCCAGCCTAGGGATGCTGTGAGCCCCCTTTGCAGTTCCCGCAGCTCCCGGGGGTAAGACAGAGCTGTGCAGGGGACAGCAGGGACAAGGACCTGGCTGGGACTCTGCTTCCCGAGACTTTGGCCAGGTGATGGCAGCAGAGCCCAGGCTACGGGCGCCGGAGGCTTGTGCAGGGGGATACTGCCTTTCCCTTCCTGCCTGGAAAACGTCTCTGCTTCTCTTTCCCCCTCTCCCCTGCCTCCCAGGGCACCCTACAACCAGGAGAAGAACCGGTACGGGGACGTGCCCTGCCTGGACCAAACCCGCGTCAAGCTGGCGAGGCCGTACAGCCGCCCGGAGGTGAGCAGCCTGGGACAGAAACTTGGGTCCCGCCTGGAGCCGCTGCAGCCACCCCGGCCACAGGGCTCCGGAGGGCTGATGCTGTGCGTGCTTTTCTCCCCCTCAGCTGACCGACTACATCAATGCGAGCTTCATGGATGGCTACAAGCAGAGGAATGCTTACATCGGGACTCAGGGTACAGCCCCGAGCCCCTGTGGGAGCCACCAAGGGGGTTATTTTGCTCCTGATGCATGCATGGGCTTCACCTCCCTGCCCAACATCAGCCACTGGCTGCAGGGGGGATAGCTCGGGAGGAGGGCGCCGCCCAGCAAGTCCCCCTCCGCTCGGGGTGTATTTACTCTGCTCGGGGTGTATTTACTCCCCCTCCTGGTCCCCAGCCAGGAGGGACCAGAGCTTCTCCTGGAAGAGGGTGAGTGGGTCCATCATCCTTCAGCTGCCTCCCACAAATCGGGTCTCGGGCTGAGCAGACCCCTGCTAGCAGTGGTGATGGCAGCCCCCTCCTCCTGCCCCTAAAGCCAGCCCCTGGCTTTGCCCCATCTGCCTGGGGATGAAGCAGCAGGGAGCAGAGAGGGGGGATCGGTGCTGAGCTGTAGGGATTTGGAGCTGGGGGGGCAATCGGTGGCAGGTCCAGGCAGGGCTGGTGGATCCATGCCAGGGTCGGTCCCTGTGGGAAGGAGCTGTGGTCCCCTGGGGACGGCAAGGGGGGCTGGCGGAGGCAGCTGAGCGAAGGCGCTTGCCTAAACCCATCAGGTTTTGGGCTGATGTGTGGGCTGTCCCCGCAGGGCCTCTGGAAAACACCTACGGTGACTTCTGGCGCATGGTGTGGGAGCAAAACGTCCTGGTGATCGTGATGACAACCCGGTGAGTGCCCTGGGCAGCGCACAGCCCTGTTTTCCTTTACAAAATGTCGGATGAGCAGTGCTGTGCTCTCTGCAGCGACTCTGCAGCCGTGGTGCCAGCCAGAGCCCTGCGGGGTGGGGACACCACATCAGGGATGGACCATTTGGTCCCTGCAGGTTCCCCAGGGGACTAAGGCTGGGTGGCATGGGACATGTCCCTAGCAGGGCGAGGAGGACGTCACCACCTTCTCCTTCTTCTGCTCCCAGGCTGGAGGAGGGAGGGAGGAGAAAGTGCGGCCAGTACTGGCCCCTGGAGAAGGATTTCCAGGTGTGCTTCGGGGCCCTGACCATCACCAACGTGGGTGTGGAGAACCTCAACCATTACAAGAAAACCATCCTGGAGATCCACAGCTCGGAGGTGCGTGGCCACAGCTGCCTGGTGGGGGACAGCACGGCGGCACCGGGGGTCCACCATGGCCAGGGGCAGAGGAGGGGAGAGGATCTAACCCCCCTGCTTTTCCCCCAGACCAGGGAGCGGCGGCTGGTGTCCCACTTCCAGTACCTGAGCTGGCCGGATTACGGCGTCCCTTCCTCCGCAGCCACTCTCATTGACTTTTTGGGGGCCGTGAAGCAGCAGCAGAGGGTGGCGGTCAGCGCCCTGGGACCTCGCTTCAAGGGTCACCCCGGGGGACCCCCAGTCGTGGTGCACTGCAGTGCCGGCATCGGCAGGACAGGTAAGGGGGTAACCCCGCTGCTGGGGCGGTGGTCTTGGTGGTGGGGGGCACGTCCAGCCTCCCCCTGGGGCAGTGCCGTCCCCTGGGCCCACTGCATGTTTGCAAGCCGGTTGACCGGGGATGTATGTCCCCAGGGCTTTCTGCAGCCATCGGACCTGGGAGAAGGCTCTGCCCTGCTTCTCCTGGTGCCCGTGGTCTGGTGCGGGAGGTTGGTGAGGGGCCGAGGCCCACCACCGCCCCGCTCCGGTTCTCGCAAGGGACAGCGATGGCTCTTTGGTGGCTGACGCCGTCCCCATCGTTGTCCCCAGGTACGTTCTGCGCGCTGGACATCTGCCTGTCCCAGCTGCAGGACGTGGGCACGCTGAACATCTACCAGACGGTGCTGCGCATGCGGACCCAGCGCGCCTTCAGCATCCAGACCCCCGAGCAGTATTACTTCTGTTACACCGCCATCCTCGAGCACGCCCAGCGCGAGGGCCTGCTGCTCGCCAACCACAGCCGGGCCGGCCAGGAGAAGAGCTCGCCGGGACACTGAGACCCGCCACCTCCCCGCAGAACCCCCCTTCCCATCCTCCCGGGGCTGCCAGAGCCGCCTCCGTGCACGCCGGGACTCGGCAGAGCCGTTGTCGGGGCGGCGGTGCCGGGGCGCAGGGGCGGCTGCCAGTCGGCGGCCGGCGGCTGCCCGTCCTCGACTATTAGCACTGCTGTCCAACTGTGCCTTACTCAAACCAAACGGTGGCTGCCGCTCGCCGGGGGGTGGAGGACGGTGCGGGAGAGGCTCTCCTCCTCTCCGCGGTATTCCTCTGGGGGGTTTGGCTGTTTGGGGAGGTGGTTTTTCTTCTCTTTGAGTTGTTTTTTTATTATTATTATTATTATTTTTTGTTGGGACCATCTGAAATGTATCTGGAGCAGGGGCTTTGCAAAGCCCTAGGAAATGTATTTCCAGTCCCGCCCTGGCCTGGGGCTTAGGAAGAGGCACATACTTCAGTCTTACCTGCCACTACGTCTGTGTGTCTGTATGTATGTCTGTACATAATATATCCTCGCTGTGCCCAGCCCTGGCTGTTACATAGACACATGCATACAAGCACCCGTTTTAGCCGCGCCGGTGGGTCCCCGCTGTCCCGCCACCTCACCGCTGTGATGCCTGGAGCGGTGAGTTTGGTCCTGGCTCTGTCTCGTCTTCCCCACCCTGTCCCACCCTGCTCTTTCTTCCTCTTTCATGCCCCCCTGCTCCTCGCGGGAGCATCGGGACCCCGTCCCCACTCCCGTCCCCATCCCGTGGGAGGCACGGGGATGCTCGGCAGCATCCCCCCCTTCCCTTGTCTCGTCTTCCCCATCCTCGTCTCCTGCTGGGAGAGGGCAGCTCTGCTCCCGGGAGGAGGATCTGGAGGATTTTGGCCGCGGCGGGCGGGGTGGCATCCCCTGCCCCTCGGGGCGCAGCCGCGGGCGTCACTAGGTACGAGGTGGTGGGGACGGATGGCGACCGACCGGCTCTCCGGGTTGCCCGGCTTTCCCAAGCCGGCAGTGGGAACCCGCGGGCCCAGCCCTGCGGTGAGTCATGGGCTGGAGAAGCGCTGAGCAAAAAAAGCCCGAACCCCGGGGAGGCGGCGAGCCGGGTGCGGGGACAGCGCCCACCGGGGACAGCTGCCACCGCCCCGGCCCCTCCGTGCTGCCCGGGGAGCGGGGACTGGCAGCGCCCAGGCCGCAGTAACTTTATACTGTAATAAGCTCTTTGAATGTGTATATTCTTATTTTTTTATAATCTTGGGGAGGTGTTTTGGTTTTTGTTTTGTTTGGGTTTTTTTTTTTTTTTTGTATTTAACTTGATCCAAGCCAGAGCCAGAAGTATTTGTAAATGTTCCTATTTTGCTCTCCTTCAGAGAAACATTTTTGTTGTTGTTACTTTTTGGGGGTTGTTTTGTTTTTATTTGTATCGACATATAAATATATTACCAGTGACCAGTCCTCTTAGCTCTCATGGTGGAGTGGGTCAGGGGCAGGAGAGGAGAGGAAGGGAGTTGAGGGCTTTGCAGACCCCGCGGTCCCCAGAAGCGAGCTGCCCCCGTCCCTGGGGTCGCACTTTGGGGACAGAAGGGCTGCGTTGAGGGCTGTGCTGGGCGGCGCGGGGCAGGACCCGCATGGGGCCGGAGGGCCGAGGGCAGCAGCCGTCGGAGCCGGCCAGCCCGCTGCCGGGTGAGGCCCTGCGAGAGATAACCAGGCTGCAGGCAGCATTCGTGGGCGGGCAGGATAAACCTGCCGTAGGCAGCCCCATTAGCTGCGGCGGGACGCGCTGCCCCCCTCCGAGCTCCTGCCTCTCTTCCCAGGGCCTCGCTGAGCATCGATCTCCTGTCCTGCTCCACGCAACGGGCTCTTCAGAGCCTCCTCTTTGCACAGTCCCTTTCCCCAGCTGGCACCTTCCTCCCATCTATTTTTATTAATAATTATTTAGAAAGAGCCCAGGTGTGCTGGCCACCCTGATGACCAGGCCAGGAAACCAAACCTCTGTCTGCAAGGAGCCTCCGGGTCCTGGCTGGAGAGGCAGGGCCGTGCCCTGGACGGGGAGGCCGAGCCAGCGGGGCTGGCCGCAGGATCTGCCCGCGCCTCAGGAGGCACGGTGATTGCGGGGCGGCTGGGGGGGTTTGCCTCTAACGCAAATGCTGTCAGCAGCACGAGGATGGGCGGCTGCTAATTTGAACGAGACACGCTTGATCCTATTGCTGCTACGTGTAACGCTTAAGGGACGGAAGCGGAGATTAAAGGAATGGCGTTGTTGGGCGCTTCCAGTGTTATTGCCCTGGCAGGTACAGCTGTGGTCTGGGGAGCGTCCGCTGTCTTCCCGTGTTTGGGGGCTTTCTGCAAAACTGGCCCTGTGAAACGATGGGGAAAGGCATTTTGCTGCTGGATTTGGGGGTGAGGGCATCGCTTCTGCGCTGCCGGACCTGCTCTGAGCAGGCGTGTAGGGCACAAAAACACGGGCACGGCTGGGGGAACGTGGCTGGGCTGCCCGTGGGCCCATGGGCTGGCAGCCAGCCCCAGCGCCTTCGGCTGCAAGCGGTGCCGGTCCCGCAGCGGCAGCCGCAGCCTGAGGCTTCGGGGTGAGGGAAGAAAAGAGGCGGCTGGTGCAAATCGAACCCTCGAGCCAGCAGGAGAGCACATGCCCCAGAGCAGCCGTCCCCAGCGAGGCTCCCGGGCGAGAGGAGATGCCAGCGGGTGGGAAGAGCAGCACCTGTGTTTGCTCAGCTGGAGTCCAAAAAAGCCAAGGAGGCCAGCGCCTTTCTGGGACTGCACAGGGGAAGGCTTCCCCCTGCGCTCGGCGTGGGCAGGCTTGGCCACGCCAAATGTGGGCTGGATGGCCGGAAAAGAACCGGAGGCAGCAGAGCAGCCCTCTTCCCGGGACGCCTGCCCCAGCGTCCGCGGCTGTGTGAGAAGGTGGGCGTCCTGAGCAGCCCTGGAGCTGTGCACGTCCTGCCTGTGGAGCCGTTTTGTTCCAGCCGGAGTGTCCCGTTCTCCTAGGTACCGTTTTCTGCCCGGCTGTGCTCCTCGAGCAGCATCAGCCCACGCAGCCTGACCTGCAGAGCGGCTCCTCCGGCTCAGGCTGGCCTCGAGTTTCCCTCCCGGTGCCTGCTGCAGGGTAGCTCCAGGGTCCGAGGGAGCCCCCACCCTTGGGAGGAAGGATCCCAAAGCGGGCATTTGCAGCTGGTTTTCAAGCCCGTGCTGTTGGCAGTGGCTCTCCCTGGCTCAGCAGGGCTTTCGGCAAGGTGTCGGGTCAGGACCCGAAAGCTGTGGGTGGTTCCAAGCGTCTCGCGGGGCCCCACGGGTGTGCCCGGCCCCTGTCTCCCTCCCACAGGCTGCGAAATCCCAGCCAAGCCCGCGCTGTGGGTGTGGGTAAAGGTGGTCGCACCTTTTAGCTTAATGTCATACGATGTGGGCACAGAGAACTGCAATGCGTCCGAGGAGACCCACGTCCTGCGTGTCCGTTGGTGTCACGGTGGGAATCCCAGGCAGCGTGGTACTGGAGCTCCCTTCGAGGAGGGGTGAAGATCCCATCTGTGCCTTGGTGGAGGCAAGGGTTATAAGCATTTTCCATGGGAAAACAACCCAAACGCTCACCCCCCACGACTATTTCCAGGGCTGTGTTTCTTGTCAAAGCCAGTGTTTTCAGTCCTCTTGCACAACACAAGGTTTTGATCCATCCGCTCCTCCTCCCGCTCGGCAGCAGGAATAGGGATTTCTGTGGAAATGCCTGCTTCACACGGAGAGCCAAGCGTTACTGGAAAGTAAAGCTTTGCGTTGCTTGGAGAGCAGTGGGAGCACCAGCAGCAGGTTCGCCTTGCGCTGCCTGCAGCATCGCCCCTTCCCAGGAGCGCCCCAGGGCAGGGGAAGGGCTCGAGGGATGGGGGTCAACCACCACGGGCAAAATTCACAGCGGGGACATCCTAAAACAAAACAAGCCCAAGGACGAAATCCAAAGCGCTGGTCAAGGCTGGAAACAGGATTTAAAGCCATTGCAGGGAAATCCCAAAGTGGTGATGCCATCCCTGTGCCCACCTGTCTCATTTGGCTTTCTGGGTTTCTTGGCTGCGTGCACACCGCCTTGCTAATTACGATTACTTTAGTGCTTATAATTTGCCCAGCGCGTGTTGAGCCCTGGGAATTTGGAAGGAGCCTGGCTCTGGAGCACTTCATGTCTCAGCCCTCCTGCTTCCTTGCCACCAGCTTCCTAGGCTCGGGCTCGATCCCCAGCAGCCTGTGCGGGTTCAAGGCCCCTGGCCAGAGACCTTTTAACAGCTAAACTGAGCTGCAGCTCCAAGCCAAGGAGGTGAGACAGATTCTCCTCTGCTGTGTCTGCATGTCCTGGCCGCCTGCTCCCTGCCCTGGCTAGGGGTTAGAGCTGAGAAAGGGAAAAGCAGCTGGAAAGAAAAAAAACACAAGAGGTTTAGACTTTGTTTGAGTGAAAATGCTCAAAATACGTATTTTAATAGAAGTTTAGAGTAGGTGCGTTTTTATGTTTCCCCCTCCATGATGACCAGATGAGCAGCAGGCCTGGTGACAGCTAATCCGAGGTCAGGCCTGGCTCCTCCAGCCTTGATCTCAGGCAGGCAGGGGGCCGGTGCTTGCAGCAGAGGGGAAGCCAGCAACTCCCTCCACAACTTTGTAAACCCCGGGAGAGAAAAAAAAAAAAATAGTAAAAAAGATTAAAACCCGCAGCCGCTGCCCCACCTCCCGCTCGTGTTTTATCAACGGCAGAGGGGACGGGGCAGCGCTCGCCCACCCCCGCGGGGGCAGGGCTTGCCGCAGGGCCGGGGGTCAGCTCCCTCCCGCCCTCCACGGTGAGGCCTCTCCCCCAGCCCTCACCCGCCGCCCCCCCGCCGGTGGGCGGTCCGGCCGTGACGATCGGCATCGCGGGGCCAATCCGCCCCGGGGGGAGTTCCCCTCCATTCAGGGCTCCTCGCCTGCGCGTTGAGGGTATGTAACAGCTGCTTCCCGCCCCCCCCCCCCCCCCCCCCGTGCCTCACGACAGACCGGGATTTGCTTCCCCGGGGGCGGGAGGGAGACCCGCCGCCGCCGCCACCGCCGGGCTGAGGGAGGGAGCGACCCGCGCGCTCCAACGGCCGCCGGCGGGAAGCGCGCGGCGGGAAGCGCGCGACGCCGTGGGGGGTGGCGGGAGGAGTGAGTGAGTGGGGATGGGGGGGGGGAGCGGCTGCCGCGCCGGCCCCGCCCCCCCGCCCCCATTGGCCGCGGGGCGGCGGGCACGCCCCCGCCGCGCGCGGGCTTCTCCCCCCCCCCCCCGCAATGCGTGCGTGCGTGTGTGTGTCCGTTCCCCCCCCCCCACGTGTAACCGACCCGCCCCACGTGGGGCGCTGCCATCCCGGAAGTGAGGGGGTCGGGGACAAAAGGCAGCGCCGCGCCCCCCCGTCCCGGGCCCCGCCGTCAACCCCCCCGCCGCCGGCGGTAGGCGGCGGGGGGGGGGGGTGTTTGGCGGCGGGGCCCGGTGAGCACGTGCGCGCGCGCGGCCCCCTCCCCCTCACGGCGCGCGCGCGCTCGGGCCGCGGCCGATGTAAACATTCCACAAAAGGGCTCCCCAGAGAGGGGGCGGGGCCTCGGCAACCGGAGGGGGCCGGTCCCGCCGCGTGGGCGGGCTCCCTGCCGTGACGGTGGCGCTGCCCGCTCGCCGGTTGGCTGGCGCTTTTCGGTCTCCGCCAATGGAATAGCGGAGGAGGCGGGACGGGGGCGGGGCGCGGTGCTTATACGGACATTTTTCTTCGGCGGTCGCTCCCCCCCCCCCCCTTCCCTCCCTTCCTCTCTACATCCCCTTCCTGGGGGTCGCGGCCAATAGGGGCGGGCGAGGTGGGCGGAACCAAGGCGGCGATTGGCCGCGGGGCTGACGGGCGTGCGGCGCGCCCAATAGGCAGTCGGGGCTCCCCCCCCTGCGCGGGGAGGGGCGGGATTTCCCGGGGAACAGAGAAGCGGGCAGCGCTCCGCCGCGGCGGCCGAGAGACGGTTACTCCATCTTACCCCCCCCTCCCCGCCGAGCCCCCC
This sequence comes from Theristicus caerulescens, assembly GCA_020745775.1. Classification (NCBI taxonomy): domain Eukaryota; kingdom Metazoa; phylum Chordata; class Aves; order Pelecaniformes; family Threskiornithidae; genus Theristicus; species Theristicus caerulescens. Next base: position 28,385,694 of record CM036566.1, on the reverse strand, counting down.
CCCCCACCCCGCTCGGGGCCCCGGCGCCGCCCCCGCCCGCCCCCCCCCTCCGGGAGGAGGGGCGCGGGGACCCCCCCCACCTCACCGCACCGGGGACAGCCCGCCCCCGCCGCCCGCCCGGGAGGGGCCCGCAGCGGCCCCGCCGCCCCCTGACCCTGAGGGAGACTCGGCCGCTGCCAGGGCCCGCTTCGAGGTAAGGGGGGGGGGGCGGAGGAAAGGGGGGGTCGCCAGGCCCGGTGCCGGCCCCCTCCGGCGATCCGTAGGGGGCGGGGCCTGGCGCCGGTGCCGCGCGCGCTGGCGGGGGGGCGGGCGGGGGGGGCCGGTGCCCGCGGCGCGGCTCCCCGGGGAGCTCCGACCCGCGCGGGCAGCCGCGCGTCCTCCCGCTCCGACCCGCCCCGCCGGGCGCCAGGGGGGTGTCCCGGCCCCGGCATGGCGGGAGCGGCGGGCGGAGCGTGCGGCGGCCGCTGGGCGCGCTGCGAGGCGGGCGCCTCCCTCCGCCCCTCCTCCCGCCCTCCGCCCGGTGCCGCTCCCGGGCTGCGGCGGGACCGCCCCCCCGCCAGCCCTCCCCTGCATTGCACGCCCCCGGTACCGGCCGCATTGCGCGCTGGGTCCTCCGCCGGGGCTCCCCCCCGGGGTGCGCCTCGCCGCGCTGCCCTGCCGGGGGCGGGGGGCGTCCTCCCGAGAGCCGGCTGGGGCCCGGGGGGGCCGCGGGGCTCCCCGCCCCCGGTGTCCCCCCCTCCCCCCCCCGCCCGCCCCTACTTCCCGGAGAAGTTGCCGCTCGGCAGCGTTCAGCCGCCCGGCGGGATCCCGCTCCGCCGCCTCTCCTCCCCCGCGGCGGCTCCCGCCTCGCACCGGCCCGATCCCCGCTCCGGAGCGGCCCCCGCGCCTGCCCCAGAGCCCCCACTGCAGGTTTTCAGCTCGGTGCCGCAGCCATCCGTAAGGACCTGTTGGAGCCATGCACAGATAGATGGAAACCCGAGGGCTCCGCTGGCCCGCATTAATTTTTAAGCGTTTTTAATAGCGAGCTGGCATCCTTTTTTTGCACGTCCTCCCTGCGCGGTGTGGTGCCTTGAACTTGTCGGAGACTTGGACTTGGCATTTCAGCCCCGGTTTTTAATTCTTCAGGATGCTGTAATGCCCATAGAAACTACGTTAGGTTTTTTCCCGGGATTGCGGGAGGCCAGCCGTGGGGTTCAGGTAGCCTTCAAAATACGAGCTAAGTCTACTCAGCTAAATACTGTCTTTTCTGTGTTTTCCTGGCCCAGGTTCAGAATGAGTTTTTATAGTCGTTATTTGTGCAAATAACGTGTATTCAGAGCACTGATGGAAAGGGTATGTTCCAGAAGAAATGCGTTTATTTGCACCGCTAAAAAGATACAAAACTAAAAAATAATTTGTTTAAAATAGCGCTGGAACAAGCAATCAAAGGCATCTTGAGCTGTGTGTGGATTTTTAATCTCCCACGCTGTCCAGAGGAATCAAAACCTGGTTTGTGCGCTAAAGTGTAGCTTCAGAATGACCGAACACCTTACGTTTCTTTTCTAACTTGTTGCTTTTATATTCGTTGGTCGTGCTAAAAGGTGTAGGGTCAGTAAACAGGTGGGAAATGCCCAACTTACTTCTGCATGGCTCTACCTACAGTTCAGTCTTCCAGTCCTAACTCGTAGGTTTGTTTTTTTTTTTTTTAAATACAGTTTCAAAGAGGTATACATTCTAAAATATTGTGCTGTTAATACTATATAATAAAATGGCACCTTATGTTAATATACTAATTTTAACGCACCTGTAAAATTCCCTCATCACATAAAAGAGCCTTGGCAGCCTAGTGTCAGCCTGTGCTCGATCTCCAGGAAGAGAAAACCACTTTTTAGGGTCTTTTCTTCCCTGCTCGGGTGAAGTTAGCAGTTTTTCAGGCCGATGCACTCTTTGCAAAAGGAAGCCGTGCTTTCTCACCCCAAAGCGTCTTGTCCTCGTCCCTCCCACCCACTGCTTCTGGTTAAGGTACACGGTCTCGGCGTGAATTTGTTTGAAAAGCTTCAACGTGGTAGTTCACCCAATAAAATGGCAGTAATTTGCTAAAGTTTTGGGAAACTCCGGGTGATTTAGACTGCTTTTGGAAGCAGGGTGGGAGGGGGGATGCTCTCCCCCCCGTCCCCAGCCCGGATTGCCAGGGGAGCCCTCCGCGCAGGCTCCTGGCACGTGTGGGTCTTGGAGCCGGGAGCATCGCGTTGGAATTGGCAGGCGGATCATTTACGTTTCCAGGATTTATGAATCGTTTTCTGTCCAGATTGCTGTTCTGGTCTTCTCCAACGTTGGAAAGCTTTTATGGCTGTTAAAACTGGAACAGAAAAGAGAGTCCCGTAATAGGTGTCATTTCAGCCTATTAGGTGGGGGGGGTGCTTTTGGGGACGTGCTGCTTTTTTCAAACTCCTGTAGGGTCTTGTCTCTTTTATCAAAAAAAAAAAAAGTATTCTGATAATTCTCTGTGCCTGAGGAAAGTGTACTCAGGAAACTGGGCAAAACGATGCTAACCTCTGTATTGAGTGTAAAGCTCGGTTTGGATCGTCTCTTTGCGGTGGAGTTTAATGCCCAGGCCGTTTGCTGCTTTGGCAAGGCACAGACCAGCGCCATACCAACTTGTGACCCATCTGGACGGAGACGAGTGGGGTTTACTCGCGTCCCGTCTGCCTCATGGTGGGTTCTAGCATGTAGTGCGCAGGCTGTCACTGTGTCACCGTGCACAAAACTCTCCTAACTGCTCTGAAACCTTCGCGTTATGCTTTTCCAGCACCTTTTTCTTTTGGATACTTCTCATTTCATTTTGGAATGACTCCTCCGGTCACGGATGCACCTCTCTGCACAGCACCCCTCTGCAGCGGGGCCGGGGGCTTATTCCCATGTTACAGGTGAGGGATCCGGGCTCTGTGGCACCGTGCAAAAAATATACCAGCGACTGCTGGACAAGCTGGGTCATGTTCTGGAAGTCGTGCCGACTGGGTTAGTGCACAGACAGCGGCGCTGCCGGAACCTGAGCCGGCTGCTTTCTAGCAGGCATTGTGATATACGACGTCACAATCCTATGGGGGACTTGTCCCGCAGGACATGTGCGATGGCTCCAGGGTTGGAGCCGCCCCTCGCGGGTCCGGAGCTGTAGCAGAGACTTAGGTTTGCTGCTCCTGAGTTTTGAATCCTTTCTCCCTTGAAAGGAAACCTTTTAAAAAGCCCACACGCACGTTAAACGTCATCTGCAGCTACGTGATTTCCCTGCCCTTTTTCAGAAGTGTCCTCGGTCTGCGGGGACTGAAATCCTCTCTAGTGGCACTTTCACAACTTGTTGGTGAAGACAGTGTTTATCCACAGGCATGTTGTGGTTCCAACAGGTGCCGAGGCAGCAGACCTTCCCAATTTGCTTTCTTCCTATTCTCTATTTGCCTTTTTCTTTTTGCTTTTGATTCTGACACCTATTTAACAGCTGATCTCTAATGCCAGAAGACCCTGCTTATCTGATCGGAGAACCTAAAATAAAAAAATTTAGATTTTTGAGATCTTACTTAGTAAAAAGCTGGGGAGTGGAGCTGCCACAGGAGAGACACTTTTGCGAGGGAAGAGGAGGGTACCTGGGCTCTCTTGCCTTCATTGCTCCCACGGAGGAGTGAGCAGGCAGGCGGGGAGCCAGGCGTGAGGAGGGAGCCATGCGATGCTCTGCCAGCTGAATCCAGCCTTGTCCCCGCTTTGTTCCTTCTCTTTCTGTGTCAGAGCTGCTGCTCCTCTCCTCTCTGCGATACCAGAGGGGAAGGGATACGCTCCACTTAGGTTTATCAGTCCCGCTGGCTTACGTGAGGCAGATGGTTGGGAAATCCTCTGATGAGGTTGGCAGGGTAGAGTTTCATAATTCTGGTGGTGTTACTGAGATGCAACGTACCTTTCTAAAATTTTTTTTCTTGTTTTACCAGCTGAGGATCCTGGGTACGTTTGTGGTACGTCTGCCTGATGCACCCTACCTGTAGCACTAAGCAAAGCTGTTGAGCTGGGAGGTGGTGCGGGTGGAAAGATCAGAGGCGTGTTCCTGTTTAGTGTCCTTTCCCTGAGAAGGGGAACACTGAAAACCTCAGAAAAGAAAAAAAAATAAATAGAGCATGTAGTTTTCATCCTCCTGTAGGCAGAATGTAGTCTACTCTAACTGAAGTTAAAAGATCATTTGGGTAGAAATGATGCTGGGGAAAGGGCACGCAATTCTCCATGGACTGCACAGAGTGGGACTTGGTCTGTTCAGTTATTGCAAAGCTCTCCTACATGCCTCAGGTTAATGCTTTTAAAGAAGGAAAGTACCTGAAGTTCGTGACTTGCTTTCAGTCTCGTGCAGTCCTTGCTGTATTTTGGGGGCTTTTTTTTTTTTTTCCACCCCCAAATTAAGATTACAGATGATGCAATTTGAATTGGGGCTTTTTAAATCTCAAAGTCTGTAAGGGGATGCCAGAGGTGTGTGCTACATTTCTGAGAAGACAACATACAATAAGCTTTGTACTGTTTGTAGTGTCGTCTCAGTGGAGGGCGGCTAGCTGATACAAGTCTTTGATGCTACTGATTGCAATTGTGTATTTATCCTCGAAACACCTTTCCACGTTAGCTGGGCTTTGCCATCAGCAAGGATGCTGAGAGAAATCAGTTGTCACTGAGGGTGGAAGCGGGTGGAACTGCCCCTTTGAGCAGCAGGCTTCAGCTAAATCAGTTTAAAATGACATATCTAGTCTTGGGTTTCATCACAGCCTTTCTTCCTTATCGGTGCTGTAGGAGGGGTAGGACTTGCTGCACAACACATCTCTCCAGCTTTTGAATGGGGAAGATCCTTGGAAGATGCCAGGTCAAGATCAGCAGGACCTCTGTGAGGAAATGAATGCCCTTTGGGAGCATTCAGCATCGTATTTTCTTCTGCAAGATGCAGACCAGTTTCTGCTCTGGTGCTGGTTTGCTGACCCCTCGGTGCTTTCCCCTCTCTGTAGCGTTTTGGTGGTGGTGGATGCACAGAGTTAACATTGCTAGTTGTGGTTTAACCATGACACTAGTCTTCATCTAGCAGGGTATCGTGATCATCTCTCTGCTAGGATTAAAAAAGCCTGTGAATTAGTAATCTTCGTTCAGTGGTGGTCTGCTGCGAGCTGCTCTTACACAGCGGATGCAGACCCCAAGCAGGAGTTTAGCCAGGTGTTATCTAGGAAGATTGACTAATGCTATTGACTATTGCCTATAATACTGACTCATATATATAGACTCTAATAAGAAATTTTAAAGTTGAAGCAGGTACAGTGCTTGGATAGAAGCAGAGTCCAAGCTCAGTTAGTGAAGGTGAGGGGAATTCAGAGGGAAGAAGAATCCACAGGAGCTTTAATTTTCACTAAACAGGAGCTTTAATGTCGACCATACAGCAAACTAGGTTTCTGGAAGATTGCTCACTTGGTCTGTGAGAATCAGGAGCTTCAAAAACTGATGTTCATGCTGCTGGTGTGTATGTGGTAATTATCCTTGGTGCTACCACGATTCCCACGGCCTCACAGGACTGAGATGTTTAGTGGCTCCAAGGGGAAAAGGCTTCTCAGTCAGCCTAAGGTGGCCTTTTAATCCTCATAAGGGCACATGAGTCTTCCAGCCATCTTCTGGCCTCACATAGCCTCTGCTTTAGAGGTTGGTTAGTCCATCCAAAGCGACGAGTGTGGAGTGTTGCTTTGGGAAGTGAGACACAAGGGTGGGACACTTAGCCGCCACACCACATATACACCATGTATACGTATACACACACACACCCCCCTTATTGCAGACAGCGTGCTAAGCCTGCTGGAACCATTTCACTTCTCTATAGCAAATCACATGTGAATATTTTTTTGAGAATGTTCCTGCTTTGTGGATATTGCATGTACGTGTCTGCAAAGCAGCAGCTCTCGGTTGCTCCTGTAGGGAAGGAAAGCTGTAGCACTGTTGAGAGGGTAAGGGGTGAACCAGCCTGGGAGATCAAAAGAAAGTGGAAGGACTGGCTGGGGTACCAGTGTTTAGAGCAGAAGGGTATCCAAGTTGGTGAGCGGGTTATAAATAGATGCCACCAAAGCTTTGCCCAGACTTTACTCATGCAATCAGCCATTGTCATGCAAAATCCTGGCTAGCTCTGCTCGTGGGATGATGGTGCGTGGCCAGATTTGCCGGCATTGCTCGGTTTAGTCCCAGCCCTATTAGCATAAAACTGTACGTTTTTACAAAGCTAAGCGCGGGCTGTGCTTGAAGGGAGTAGCTCAAAGTTAACCTGCCTAGCTCTTTATTTGTCAGCAGAGACCAGCTGAATGAAAAGACAACCAATGCAGGCACCATTAGCAAAATGGGCTCCTGGAGTGTGCCCCTCTGCTTTCTGAGTGTGTGCTGGAGGTCAGACCTACTTAGGATTTGTAACTTGTAAATAAGACCCAGTTAGCAAACTTTCTCCTTTACTTGGGTTGAGGAGGCCTCCTCTGCCTCTGCCAGCTGTCTTCTGCCTGCCCGGGTGCTTTGGGGACCTGATAAGGGACTCTCTTCTGAGAGGTTAAACTTGAAGAGCAACTCCCAAAAGAAATGAAGTAATCTTCCTTCTTGTCCTACTCTCTCCAAGTGAAAGAAGAGACTAGTAAAGAGGGACACGGAGGGCAAAACACTTTGTCGCACAAAGGCTGTGTTTTCAAGCCCACGTTGATCTATTCTGAACCTCTGTGCTGCTGGTTCACATTTACGTATTTGATGTGCGCTGAGATATTGGTGAATGATCTTTGGGTTCTTTGGTTAATGATGGATTTAGACTGTGAAGAGCTGTCCTGGCCTCGTAGATGAGAATTGGCTTAGTTGGCTGTTGTACCATTATTCTGGGGGCATTTCATTCCCTCTTGTTTATCCGTGTGTCCACGTTAGCAATGAATGTGTTTAACTACACTGCAACAGAAAAGGACTTGCTTTGGAGAGGTGCTGATGAATTAGGGGCCGAAGAGGGTGGATTTCACTCTGTTCTCTGTCCATCAAACACCTTAATAGGCTGCATATGCTTTTGAGCACCCAGCGGTTTGATGAACAGCAGATAACACCTCAAAGATGGCAATAACTATCGATGCATAGAAAACAGCACTGGAATTTGCTTGCAGAAAAGAGTAGGTGAGTAGCTCAGTCAAACAGAGTGAAGAATGCATGGCGCTTTTAGGAGCGGGACAGTGGCAAAATGACCTGTCAGATTTCAAGTGAAATGAAGTTGCATAAAGACAACTTCGACATGCAGGCACGTTCCTGCCCTACTCTGAGAAGAAAAAATACCGGACAGTAAGCGGGAGAGCGGCTGATCAGTGCTCGCCGGCATCCCTGGCCGGTGTGCAGGATGCCAGCCACGGTGCCTGCTAGCACTGCCCCGCTTTGCACTCTTTGGCTTGGCGCTGGTGAGCGGGGCCAGGATGCTGGGAGGACCATGGCTGTGTGGCACATGGTATCCAAAATACTCCTGGTGTAGTGGGTTGCTGGGTTTCACTGAGGTTACACGTCTTATGTGTATTAAATGGAGAACACTTTGCTTTGGGGCTTTGTAAGTGATTTCAAAATCTGAGTACGCATCCTGCTTTTTACCTCCTTCTTCCCTCTTCCTCCCACATCTCTCACAGCTGCCTGTTATCCTGCCTGGACTGTCCAGGAGGCTTTTCTTTCTGCTTTCCATGTAGGCACATTTGTCCAGGCTGTGTGTAGGTAACGCACGCTCCCCCAGTCTGTTCTGTTCAAATACTGCACTCAAGGAGCTTTGCATTGCTCAGGGTCTGCGTGTGCTTAAGATGCCCATGCTAGCAACGTCGTTTAAGTGAGATTGAAGAAATCACTAACTTTTAAGCAGAGTATTTTATTTCCAACAATAAGGCTGTATTTTTTGTGATAAAACACGATGGCTTATTTTATGCAGAAAGCTGAATCTTAATTCCACTTTCCTATCTTGAGATATCAGTAACCTAGACAGAAACTTGCCCTGCCTGCTCTTGGTGAACTTAGCGTCCGTGGCGCTGGCAGGGAGCGATGAATCAATTGCGTTTGTTAATTGGCCTCTTTTTAACAGGTTTTGTAGTGCTTCCCGAGCATGAGTTCAGAATGAAGCGGCGATTGGATGAGCAGGAGTCACCCGTGTATGCGTCGCAGCAGAGACGTATCACCAGCAGCACCGAAGCTTTTCAACACCAGCACCGCGTGCTTGCCCCGGCACCTCCGGTCTATGAGGCGGTTTCGGAGACCATGCAGTCTGCCACGGGGATTCAGTACTCGGTAACTCCCAGCTACCAGGTGCGTGCACTTGTCCCTTAGCTGCATCTCGGGGGATCAGCTGCCGTCCTGCTGCGTGACCAGCCAGCACCGTGTCATTTCACGGTAGAATTCTGTATTTGAGACAAAGTTTATTTTAGTAACCAGGGCTTCCTAAAGAAAAACCAGGATTGGACAATTGGACAAATGTCATACCTCTCATTTTAAGCACTTCTGTAAGACTATCGGCTTCATTCATGTTCAGAGTCACCTGAACAAACGTGGTGTCATTTGGCTTTCAATGATTCTCTCAGATCATGGTCTCTGAATCCTAGAGGCAAATGTGTGCAGGGCTTTTTCTCCATTTTTCTTTTCTTCACCAGGAAAAGGTTTGTTCTTGTGGTTGCTCTGTCACAGGCATATGATATCATGGGTGATCTTAAGCTTAACAGACTGGATCGGATTAGCATTTAGATTGGAGACTTTCAGGAAGATTGAAATGTTTCAGAAGACATCACCCCAGAGTCATTAGGTGGCACTCTTCCCTCTCTTGCCTCCTTTGCAAGCAGCTGTCAGCTGGGGAGAGTAAAAAAAATATACTTTAAGAGTGCACTGGAGATACCTCCCAGTGAAAGACCAGGGAAAAGCTGTTCCTGTGTTACTTGTCTCTGCTGTGTTTTTGGCATGTTGCTGGTGAGCTGCTTTCCCCATCTAGTGCCTAATTTTACACACAGCTTCTTCCTTACTTCTGCAGAAGGGATGTTCACACCGATAGTAGCAGCCGCAGAGCTGAAGAGCCGGCAGGCAGACACTTGCAGGGACTGGAAGAGGGTGTGTTTATGCTGGCAGTCCTTCCTAAAAAGAACTTGGATGGACCAGCAAGCAAATTGTTTCTTGTTCATGAGAAGCATTAAAAAAAGTATACCCCATCTAAAAGAGGCTTGAATGCAAAACTAAGTTTGTGGAAAATGAAAAGTAATGTACTTTTAAAATTTTTTTTAAAGGCTTCCTTAATGGATTTTCCAAATTGAAGCTTTTCTGGTTTAATGTATGAAGGAGACCTGAAAAGTGCATGCCTTTTGTTCCTTTGCCTGTTTTTCTAGGGGAGATACCAAGCTGAGTTTTTCCCTGAGTCTGCTGGTGCCAGAGAGCCACAATTTGACTTCCAGTACCCAAAATGAATGGCAAGAGTGTAGAAGCTTGTAAAGATTCATTCATTCAGATTATTGCTTGTGACACGTTAAGTGTCGTAGAGAAAAGAGAGAACCTTGATTGTCAGACTTAAAAATCCCATTTTAGGCCCCTTTTGCAGGTCTTTATGTTAGTGTTAGTGACTAGACAGCCAGTGAGTCCGCAGGCTGGAGAGAACCTGCATTTGCAATGTGTTTGCAGAGAGGGCTCTCCTGTATTTGGAGTATAGAATGAGAGTCGTCTTGTTTCGTTTTTAGATCTCTCTGGGTCATTGTTGAAGAAAACATTAGATATTTTTTAAGTAAGGTTGTTAGCAGTAACGGTTAAAGGTCAAACTGACTGTGTCCTGCTTCCTTAAAATTTAACTGATACACCTGGGTCTGGGAAGACTGATCTTGCTCTCTGCCCGTGCAGCAAGCAGAGGTGGCCACGAAGCCGTAGCTGTATGTGACATCCTCTTTGCTTTGCCAGGTGTCGGCCGTGCCGCAGAGCTCGGGCAGCCATGGGCCAGCCATCGCAGCCGTCCACAGCGGCCACCACCACACCGCACCGGTGCAGCCTCACGGGAGCCAGGTGGTGCAGAGCCACACGCACCCCACCCCGCCAGCCGTGCCCGTGCAGGGGCAGCAGCAGTTCCAGAGGCTCAAGGTAATGCTGAGCATTCCTGCCTTAAGTAAACCCACCTCTGCCTAAATCCTTGCGCAACCGGGGGCCGCCTTCTATTCAGTCTGTAGGGGAGGCCTCCCTGCAAAGCCAGCTGCTGACCTCCTAAAAGCTTTCTTGACAAGGCTTAGATGCTTCTCCTGTTTGGAAGACTACTGAATGCAGAAAGGGACTTCTCTTTCTGCTGAAACCCTGTTGTTTCAAATACCATAATAAAAAATGGACTTGTTAGGAAAAGATTTGGGGCAGGAAGGAAAAGGAAGAAGTATTGCTCAGAGTATTCATATGAAAGGGTTAAATTACCAAAACACTTGGTGCTTTTCTGAACACATGGCATACGTGGGTGGTTGTGTGGGAGTAATTTGGGAGTAAGGAAGGCTCTATTCTCGGATTATGTGCCATAAAATCCTTAAAAAAGAGAAAACTGCACCAAAAATAATCCCTCTAAGTAGCTACATTTGGTTCAGCTCTAGGGAGAAGGCACACATACATGAACTGATGCCTGTTTCCTAGTCTCTTCCAAATACGGTGCAAGTCTCTTCCAGTTTTGGTGGAACCCACTACCTTGTTGGGTGAGAGGCCCTTTCCTTTTGCTGAATGTAGGACACTTCATTTCTAGAGACCTCTGAAAATGGTTTCAAAATGTGTGATTCTTTCTCCCAGTGAAAAGCGATGGCAAATCCTCTGCTGATGCAAGATTGGGGCTATATGTAATAGTCTTTCTTCCTTTGCTGTTGTTTAATTTCAGACGAAAGAGAAGTCCTGTGTGTAGCCTTTGCAGCTGATGAGCATCTGGTGGCCTGGCTGTTGGAGGTGATAGGGACCCAGAGCTCTCGCTTTAGGCTGTGCCTGTTCTTTCAGTACATCTGAAAATTGGATGTTGGTACACGAACGGTTCATAAACTTCTTGCTGTTTGAGGTGTAAAACAGTTTACCGCCCACAGTTGCCATTTTCAAAATCCTTATATGTCGAACTGAAATGTCTGGCTTTTTGAAAAGTGCAAGTGTGTACCTGGCAGACATCTACTACACTGAATATGTCATTTCCACTTTCTGCTTTTTCTTAGACTTCCATAATAATTTCCACATAGGAATGCAAGAAAAATACTCAGTCTAGTTCTGTTTATCCTAGCAGTCACTTCAGCGATGGTAGATTTGGAGTATTTTTTTTTCTTTGAGTAATTCTGCTGATCTGTGTTGCTTTTTTTCCTTTTTGTGTCTTTTGGTACAGTTTTATCTTGTGAGCCAGGAGTGGGGAGCGAGTATCTCTTCTTCAAATGGTGCTGGTAGTACACTAACCAGGCTCATGATCTTTTACGCCTTAATTCCCTGCCCAGGCTCAGGGCTAACAGCTGTGTTTTCAAATAATGCGTGTTTTGCAGAACAATGGGAGGTGAAATAAAATCTTCTCTGCTGATATAACCTGTCTGTTCTGCCTCCAGGTGGAGGATGCATTGTCTTATCTTGACCAGGTGAAGCTGCAGTTTGGTAGCCAGCCACAGGTCTACAATGACTTCTTGGATATTATGAAGGAATTTAAATCTCAAAGGTAACAAGCTGCATTTTGCTTCTTCCTTCCAGGTTAGAAAGAGTCTATGTGGGCATGGGAGCCCAGAGCAGGAGCTAAATTCTGTCCTTCCACGTGCAGAGTAACACACCTCTAGCACTAGCATAAAAGCAGTTGTGTGCTTTCTTTCCTGAAAGTTAAATGCATCCCTTCGTTTATACTAAATCTCTGCTTAGAGTGGGAGTTCACAAGTTCAGCCTTGATAGCTGATTCATCTGGCTGTCTGCCCATTAATAGTGGTCAGACCTGGGACTAGATCTCATAGATATAAAATGCTGTCTGGGCTATTAAAATAATTCTAATGTCATTCTTAAGTTCAGTAGTGCATTCGTAGGAATCGTTTTTGCATTGTTTCATAGGTTAGAGGTGACAAGGTAAAAATTCTAGTGGAAAATTTTTGTGTGGAGAACTTGGTGTCCCACTGAAAGGGTCTTTGAGGATTGTGACGTTTTGATCTTACTCCTTCTTCAGTATTGACACTCCAGGAGTGATCAGCCGCGTATCACAGCTCTTCAAGGGCCACCCAGACTTGATCATGGGTTTCAACACCTTCTTGCCACCTGGCTACAAGATTGAGGTGCAGACGAATGATATGGTGAATGTGACAACACCAGGGCAGGTTCATCAGATCCCCACTCATGGCTTGCAGCCCCAGCCGCAGCCCCAGCCGCAGCATCAGTCGCAGCCTTCAGCGCAATCAACCCCAACACCAGCACAGCCAGCGCCGCAGCCACCACCTGCCAAAATCAGTAAGGTGAGAGACTTTGAATGACATACATTGATAACACGGGGATCCTGCTGCCTCCAGCCGAAACTGGTATGGAGCTAGAGAGCGAAAAAGGAACTTCCACCCTGCTTTTTCATAGTATTTGTGAACCTGCGCGTGTTGTGCTTCTGCTGCTGGATTAGTTTCTCCTTTCCAAACTTCAAGATGCATCCTAGTTGATTTGACAATAATTCAAATAAGCCACCTTAAGGGTTTGGAAAAGCCTTGTGGCTTTCAGTAGGGAACTGAAAGATGCTCAGAGCATCTGGTGAAATGTACACGCGTTATTCAGGGAGTGATCCAGCAGCCCCAGGAAAAAGGTCCTTGAAATGCATTTGACTTCACAAGAAGGGCTTCCTAGTTAAAGCACTGGGCACATGGTGAACTGCCTGCTTTTGTGTATATTGTTGCAGGACAACTGAAGTCCCAAGAAATTCCCTGTAAGAGAGAGGCTGTGATAAAGGTGTTGCTCTTGGTGTGAAAGTGTGTGGTTTCAAATGCTTGGGGTAATTAAGCCTTTAGAAGAGCTTGATTAGTTATTTGGTAGATTCTTCATTGCTTGAAGTCTTGTTTTCAGATTGGATGTTTTTTGTAAAAGAATCTAGTTCAGCCATCAGCTGGATGGCTACAGGAGTTATTGGCAAAATCTAAAGTGCAAGAGTTCAGGCACAATGACCATGATGTTGCCTTTAGGTATCAGTTTGTGCGCCTGAAACCAAGACCTTTCAATAGCAAAGGGAATTTGACTCTCTGCTTTAGATATAACCCAGATGCTACTGTCCAACAGATGTATTTTATGCGATTGAAAACAGAATAGGATAATATAAGAGGCATTCAGGGAGCTTACTCTAGGTAAAATATTATATATTTCAGCCTCAAAATGAGGAAAGATTTGAGAGCCTTAGGGAGGGAAAGAATCCCCAAAGTTTCAAGGGTTAATCTCTAAACTGTACAATTAGCTAACAATTGGCTGGAGAAGAAAAAAAAAGGAATATGCAGTTAGAAAGCAGCAGGATTTAAAATGTGGCAATAAGATGATCTCTAGACAAACATTGGTGGGACTTGCAACCTCCTGTTGAGAAGTGGCAACGAAAAATGTGCTAAAAGGTTTGCAAAGCTGAAAACTGCAAAGCTAAGGGATTCAGGAATTAACTTACCTGTGCCAGATTTCAAGGCTTTTCTCTGAAGCAGTAGTGCATGTTCTCAGTAAAGAAGTAGCAGTCTCTTTCTCATCACTGTGGGCTAAGTGGTTTTCTCCCTGTGTCATCATCCTGCAAAGAGTTGAACTATTTTTGCTGAAGCTTTAAAGTGAACCTGAGGGACATTGAGGTGAGATTTCCTTACCAGACAGGTAAAGTTGTAGGTAAGCAAGGCAGGATCTTGTAATAGGATGCTTCTGGCCATCCTGAGACGGTTATCTACACTGTCAGTAGTGAAAACTCTGTGTAATACATGTTTTGAAGTTTGGAAGGTGACAGGAATGAGTACTTCCATTTGCATTTAAAATTGCCACCTCAAAACCGCTGCTGAATTTTCCTGTGGTTGTTAGGTGTCTATTAAGAATATTCAAAATAATTACTCTGAGAGCCTTATCTGCCTGCTCTTTGTCTCAATATTGAAAGAAATCCAGTTTTCCCTTGCTGTTGCCTTACTTTATGCATCCCAGAATTCTTCACAAGGGGCAAAATAACTTGCAGTGTTGGAGCAAGCCATGCATGTGCATTTTGGCTCTGTTAAATTTTTGAGTTAGTATGTGTGTCTTGTCAGATTTCAGTCAAAAGCAATTAAGCAACAGCTTAAATGGTCCGGGTGTTTTGTCTTCCTGATGAATTGTAGTCTCTACTGGCCCACTGAATATTTATCTATTTATTTGCTTTGCATGATAGGTTTTTTTCTGCTTAGTCTACCTGTGTTTGTGCTTCTGTTAATCTTTAAAACCCAACCCTGACTGTGAAATGGTACTTCTTAATTTTGACTCTTAACAGTTGTTTCTGCTTACACAGCCACTAGGAAATGTTCAGTTTATGAAAGATATTGTTAAAATTCCCTAGACCTGTGAAGGGAATAATTGTTTAGTAGCAGTTTAAAAAGACCAGTCTTTTAAGGAAGTGCAGCAAAAGTCATCCAGGGCTGGTATATGGGAAGAGGTTGTTTAACTGGATGTGGTAGCAGGAGATGTCATTCAGTTGTGATATTCCAGCTCAGAGGTATCTCTACTGAATCCATGTTGTTCCACCGTTGGCATCAGGTACAGTTATATGCTGGGTTGTTTCCTCTGGATATGGTCCATATGCAGAATAAAAATGCCTTTATTCCAAACATAAAGGAATCTGCTGATTTCTAACATGGCTTCTTTTCTTCTTAGCCATCACAGTTGCAGGCACATACTCCTGCCAGCCAGCAAACTCCCCCGATTCCACCATATGCATCACCACGCTCACCACCGGTCCAACCTCATACGCCTGTGACAATCTCTCTGGGAACCACACCATCCCTGCAGAACAATCAGCCCGTTGAGTTTAATCATGCCATCAACTATGTCAACAAGATCAAGAATCGGTTCCAGGGACAGCCAGACATCTACAAAGCCTTCCTGGAGATCCTCCATACGTATCAGGTGAGTGTTACAGTGCAGATTTGAGTTATATGTACAGTTATTTCTCTTTCTTTGCTATGAGAGCTAACCGTGCCTGTCCAAGACTTGCGTTTGGTTCTTTTGCTGGATTAGCATTGGCCAGCAAGCTAAGCAGAGTTCTTGCAAATTAGAAGATTACGTAGCAGCATGAAATAGTAGATTTCAGTCCATCATCTTTATTTGCAAGTGTCTGAAATACCTTTTTAAAAATCATATTTTGCGTTTTTCTGTGAGTGTGGGTCAGGAAGAGACAACATGGCAGGAGTACTACGTTAAAAGTAAAGAAACTCCTTCCTTGATCAGTGTCCTACTAGTCCAGGGCCAGCTGGCCATTTAATATATACTTATAGTGTATATAAGTATATGTATTTAGTGTGTATATAAGAATCATACTATATTAATAGTATGATTCTTTACATAAGACACCGACACCTTTGCTCTTTTGTTCTTTATATCACTGCGGGTTTTTTTTGTTTTTCTTTGTCACTTAAGTAGTTTGTGCATCCTTTCTGCTGACACTTCTCTTTCCTATGGCAGAAAGAGCAGCGTAATGCCAAGGAGGCAGGAGGTAACTACACGCCGGCTTTGACGGAACAGGAGGTGTACGCGCAGGTGGCTCGCCTCTTCAAGAACCAGGAGGATCTGCTCTCTGAGTTCGGGCAGTTCCTGCCTGATGCCAACAGCTCTGTGGTGAGTCTTCTTGGAGATAGACTGGAACTGAAATACCTAGTGGAAAACCGTCATATATGTAGCCAGAGTTCAGAAAAATGTGCTTTTGCTGTTTGTTTCTTGGGTTTTTTTTGGAGTGATCTTTTACTAAGTGTGGGAATGGGGTCAAGGTGATAGACTGTTTTCTGGCCATAACTTGTCTTTTAAATACAATCCCTTTGCCTAAAAGGGTTGAGACCGCAATAACTGCAGTAAAATACATTGGTCATCTAGAGCTAGGAGGAGCAGGCATATTTTTTTGCCTGGATGCGTGGAACTCAGCTCTAATGGTCTTATGGGTTTGTCTCTAAATAAGCTGTTAAGTAAGACAACTGCAGAGAAAGTGGAATCGGTAAGAAATGATCACGGTGGCACGGTGAAGAAGCCACAGCTCAACAACAAACAGCAAAGACCCAACCAGAATGGCTGTCAGATCCGACGGCACTCGGGAACTGGAGCAACCCCTCCGGTGAAGGTAAGAGTGTGTGCTGCTCGTTCAGCAGCCCTGTTTTTCCCAGGAGGCTGTGACAGAGTGGGATGCATTGTACAAGTCTGTGCGATTTTTGTGGCGCAGGCTGCAGCTTGAGAAAACAGAAACTCATGCGTGCCTTTAAAGAAAACTTTCTGAATTCCTTGTTTCTAAGCGCAAGGCTTTGTCTCTGATTTTCACAAACTGATGGTGTTATCTGTACCTGAGGGTGGTAATAGTTACTTTACTGGCTTGGGAAAAATAGGGCTTTCCCTACTTTATTAGGATGCCGCAAAATGCGTGGGAGTAATTTTATTGGTTAAAGCAGGGTTTGGTAATGAGGGGAAGACGTGGGGTGTGGAGGCAAAAGTCTCAGTAAAGTCACAATATAAGTTTGTCTAAAATTTGTAGCGATGTTTCTAAGGCATGTGGGAAGATAAGCTGAAGGAAGGATAAAGGTGTGCCCGAAAGCTTTATTGTAGTAGAACTTGGAGCAGATGCAGTGGAATTGTGTTTGCTTGTCTTTCCTATGATAAACTTTATAACACAATGATGAATGATTATTCTCCTAGCAGAGTTTGCCCTTTTCAAATGATGTACGTTTTGAGAGAGCAAGGCTTTGTAGAGTAATAAAAATGGTCTCGTGGCCGGGTGGTTTAGTGTTTGTGTGTTAGGGACAAGTTTGCCTGCTTTATTTGAAGGTGGTGTATCTTGCTTTGTGAAAAGCATCAGCACACATAATTGTCTCATTTAAATCCAGTGATTTACTTCCCCTTATGCCCTTTCTCCTCTTCAAATAAAGGGCAGCAAAATAAAACAAATTTTGGAGGCAGCTTTCGGCCTTTCTGAGGATGTGGAGTGCAGTGCTGGTATGGGGAAAATAAAGGATCTTGCAGTGAAATGCAAGAGAGAAAAAAGGAATACGTTAATTTTAGGGAGGTGTAAGACTTAAAGAAATGGGTGAGTGATTGGAAAAAAAAACAGATTTATTTTGGTAATTCTGCAAACTAGTTAGAAAAATGAGATACGCTACAACCAGTGACTGTTTCAATCAACTAGTTACAGAAAAGGATGCAACAGTGTATTAAAAACATTTGGAGTTCTATGGTGCTGATTAACCTTTAATAGATTAACTTGTGACACTTAATGTTTCCTTCCGAAAAAGCCACCTTTCTTTTATTTGAAAGCAAGTGGTGGGGTTGGGAAGCTGAAACCCTTGTGTGATAAATAATCAAAATACAGCAACTTGCTCTGCTGAACAGCCCCTCTTTTTTTTTTTCCTTGCCTTTCTGTTTTTTGTTAACAGAAGAAACCGAAGCTGCTTGGTTTAAAAGACCAGTCTTTGGCAGAAGCCAGCAAACACGGTGTGGGAACAGAATCTCTCTTCTTTGAGAAGGTGAGAAGCAAGATTCAATGATGCGAGATGGTTTTCTGATTTATGTTCTTAGTGTGTATACATCTGGATTTTTATCACAGTGAAGTCTGTGATATATATATATACACACCACCCTGATAACATTTGTCAGCTTGACCTCAGATGTATCGTGCGACCCCTAAGTCAGATCCATTGAGTTTTTTTTAAAAGGCTGGTGATCTTTTTTACATGGATATTTGTGTCTTTTCCCCAAAGGTCATTCTCCAGCTTTTTACCCACTGCTGATGCTGTTTATTTGCAGGAATGGGAATTTTTTCCTTTAACACAGACTCCAAATTTTTTTTCACCTTTGTGAAATCCCCATACAACTGATGATGTGCGTGGTGTGTCTTGCTGTGTTGGCACAGCTTGCTGTACCCATCAGCAACCAGCTGCCTGCAGTGTGGGAGCTCAGTTTACAAAGCAACTGATTCATGTCGACGTTGTTCCCCCCCCCCCCCCCCCCCCCCCCCCGAGATGAATCTAATTAATTGCACAGTTGTTACCTGTTGCTGGTTTACCACACAGAACAAATGAAGGATATGTGGGATGTTTCCAAGTGGTACCTTGGTGTCTTCCCTAAGATGTCCATACATTTCCTTATGGCTCAGAGGGGAGTATATAGTGAATGTAAACAAGCCTTTTAAGTAACATTCATGTGTCGATGAAAGTCTTAGTTGCTCCCTGATGATGGGATGCATTTTGCAGCATGCTGTAGACCAGTTAATGGTAACTGGGAACCAATCTATTGCTCGGAGGATGTGTAGGTGTTAACATGAGTAAACCTAGAAATCCCCGTTGTAGAATTATAACCGTAACGACGAATATCTTAATGATGATAGATCTCTGTCTGATGTGTAGATGCTAACTGTTCTTGAGGGAAAGGTAATGGTGTTGGGATGAATTGTTCGGTTTCCTTGTACTGTGAAGATAAGGGTTACAGAAGCTGGCTTATCTGTGATAATGCAAGCTGTAACGCAGGCAGAGGCTGGAGCAGTATTACCCAGGGCACAGGTCTCTTACCCCTGCTCCCTACTTGCAGTATTCTCTGGTGTTTAAAGGCAGCCTGGGTGGGTTTGTGGTGCTGCAGTTACGACTGACGTTGTCCACGACTCCAGCGTTTTGTAATCCAGCTGTTTGGGGGTTCTTTGCGGGATTTCATTCGTCACTTGGAACTCCTTTCTTCAGAGTAATGCACTGGGTGCTGATGTTGCAAGGCGTACACAGCACGGAGATGGCTCATGTCGGTATCTGTTTGTCTGGCCCTGTGTACGGGGCAAGTTACCCTCTGTTCAACTCACTTAAAGATTTGCGGTTTCATTCCATGTGTAATCTCTGTGCATTGGTGGGAAGCACAGTGTTGAATCCAGGTCTCCTGGACAGCAATAGCATATGCAGCTTGATCTCATCCTGACAGCAACTGTTTTCTTCTCTCTATAAGGTCCGCAAGGCTCTCCGTAGCACAGAAGCATACGAAAACTTCCTTCGCTGCCTGGTTATTTTCAACCAGGAGGTGATCTCCCGGGCTGAGCTTGTGCAGCTTGTTTCTCCATTCCTGGGGTAAGCGGAGCCCATTTCCTTACGTGAGGCGAGAAGTTTAAACCACTTGGTCTATTTCTGTTGCAAAGCCAGGAAAGAAATGCTAACCTTTGTGGCCATGCAGGGGAACCCATCTCGTGTGGCTGTGTGGCACGGAGGAGGAGGAACGCCACTCTGGGAGCTGGGTGGTGGTTTCTTGGGCCAAAGAGTACATCTGAGGTGGAATCCCCCTGCGCTGCCCGCTTCCTCTGCTGTTGGTTGGCTCGACTTTTATCTGGATAGCCTGCCACTGCTTAATTGTCTGTCCGCTAAATGATTGCATGAGGTGCTTCTATGGCAGTGCATTCTCTGATCTCCTTTTCCCTCCAGCTCGGCCTGAGTGTCACAAATGTACGTGGTAAGGTGCCATGTGCCGCTGTATGGGCAGGAAGATACTGGTGGTTCTTGGAAGCCTTTCAGTGGCTAATACTGTGCAGGTGCCATGTGCTTTAGGCTTTCAGACTTTGCCTTTATTGGAGCAGGACAATAAGTGGCCTGCTTTGGTTTTCCTTCCAACTTCATGCTCTTCTGCACTGCCCTTTTCTATTCCTTATCCAAGAGGAGGTGAGAGAGGGATTCCTAGCTATGTCTTGGCAGGCAGGCAGCATTCAAGAGCAGTGCTGGTACTGCTTGCTGTGTTTCTTCCTTTTTCAGAAGAACAAACAGAATTATTTAGCAGCACGTTATTGCAGTCTCTTGCTCTGGAATCATGGATTATCTCACTCAAGAAAAGACTGGCTGCCTAATTACATAGGAAATGCCCCCTGAAAAAAGAGTGCTGATACAAACTCACTAAAATTTCAAAAAAAAGCAAAAAGCAGGTGAATTCTGTTTTGTAGCCAAAAATGATAAGGAGTACTATAGTTTAAATAGAAATCATTACTTCCATAATTGCCAGTAGTGTACAGAACAACTCTGTATTAGTCAGCTAAAACCAGCCGATATCCTCTCATCAACTTTGGGCAGCAAGATTAATGTCCCTTCTTCCTGTGAATTGAGTTCCCGGTTCTGAGGGAGAAGGCAATAGCAACGTAAATTGGGTTCAGGACCCCATTACACTAGCTACTGTGCAAAAAAAAACTGCCCCAAGGAGCTTCGACTCCTTCTGTAGCTCCACTGGAATTAGTCAGCAGGATGCTACCTTTAGCTAGGAAAGGTGAAGTATTCAACCAAAAAATTCTGGTTTTCTTTCATCTACCATCTGTGCTCCTAGCTATAAGGGTGAATATCTGTATTGGGAAAGGTATAATACAGTTTTCTTATTCTGGAGTTGGACATTATCTTCTGTCATGTAATGAAAAAGCAATAAATGAGCAGTGATTCAATTAGCCTCAGTAACAGGTTCAATTCCTCATATTGCTGGAGCTTTGCATGAGATAAGAGGAGTTGAACAGATGCACTATTTTAGACTAATAAATTCTTCAGAAGACTTTTCTCTACAAGCAGACGAACTTGGGCCTTGCAGGCCAAGGCTTCTTCACAATTTGTGCCGGTCTGTGTAGTCTGGGGAGGCAGCACTGGTTGAAGCAATTGCTCAGTGCTGAAACCTTTTGCTGTGTAGTTACAGAACCACTTTTCAATTTCTTCTGGCTGCTTTTGGAAAGGAAAGGTCTTTTTTAAGGTTAAGAACATTGGCAAACAACTAGGGATCTGGCCTGAGTTTACTATCAGGGTAGTTTGGGAGACCTAGATGTGACCCTGCAATGGGTGCTGCCCCTGTAGTGAAGGCTTTGGCTGCTGTTCCTTACTTGTCTTGCGGGGACTGTACCCCCGAGGCACGCGGAGGATGTATTGGTGCTTGTCTGTGTATCCTTGGCAATATGGGGGGATAATACTAAAGCACCTTAGTTGCACTGAGAGAGCAATCCACCACTGTATCAACAAACAGGTACTAGCTTCCCATTTGATCAGGCTCTGTGGAAGTGGGATTGAGCAGAGAGGGTCCTCTCTCACCAGGCTGATAATTCAGAGGGTCGTCTTGGGCACAGTCTGTCTGTAGCAATCAATTGTAGCCTCAGCATCACAACTCAGCGGTGTTTGATTTCTGCTTAGCTAGTTTTTCACTTTGTTCATTTTATTTTTAGGAAATTCCCAGAATTGTTCACTTGGTTTAAAAACTTTCTGGGGTATAAAGAGTCTGTTCACATGGAGACATATCCGAAGGAACGGGCTACCGAGGGGATTGCCATGGAGATAGACTATGCCTCCTGTAAAAGACTGGGCTCCAGCTACCGAGCCTTACCCAAGAGCTACCAGCAACCCAAGTGCACAGGGCGGACTCCGCTGTGTAAAGAGGTAAGATGCTCTTGGATGGAAATTGTGTGACAGAGGAAGGCTATTCCCAGCCTTCTTGGAGGGATGGAATCATAGAATGGATGGAGCAAGGCCGAGCAGAACAGAAGAACAGGACGGGGAATTTATTTTTTTTATATCCCTGTGCTATGCTAAAAAGGTTCCCGCGGATGTCAGGGCACGTCTACTCTTGTGCAGCAGAGTTATGCTGCTGCCTGCGCCCCAGAACTGGTGCTGGGCATGGAGCTGGGGCCAGGCAGCTGCCTGTCATGGTGGATCTGGTTAGCACTGATCCAGCACTGAGCCATGCTGCTCCTGCACCCAGGCATGTGCAGGCATACCATCCTGGCTTGGGATCATTGCGGTACGTGTCAGAGCCCAAGGTGAGCACGCCCTGAAGTGTTCCTGGTGGCGAGTGAGCACTTGGCACTCCTGCAAACATCTGGATCATGTTAAGAAGCTATTGCACAGGGCGAGGCGTCAGTCTAGGAATGGGTTATGCTGGATGCTGGCTGGGAAATGCAATACCCATGTGGCTTTGATGGTTGGCATCAGCTCTTCTCCAGTGGCGCTTATGAAGCGGTGGTGTGAAGCGTTGGGGAGCAGCTGGAAAAAAAAACGTAGCAAATAGTTGTGATGTTTAACTAAATAAAATGTAGGGGCATTAGAGATATATATAATGTTTTACATAGTACAACATGGGTGAAAACAACATTAAAATTACAAACTTAAAAACTCTAGACTAGGAAATGGCAGAACTAGTTTTTTGCACAGTATTAATGTGATCCCAGGGATCTTTTACAAGGTGGTACGTAATTCAGGATTATTGCTACCTTTTTACCCCAATTCCCACTTAGTCTGCTTTCAGAGTTGTCTCTAGTCCAACCTTAAAATTTTTTCACACTTTCTATAGGCAGATTCTCCCACATATCCCTCACATGCTTCTTTCTTTCTACCTTAAATGCTAAGAAGACCTCTTGTCTTCAGAAATGGTGCGTTGCTTTGGGAAATTGGCTCCCTACAGGGAACCAGCCTTCTTGATCAAGGGTCCAAGCTGGTCTCCCAACAAAGTGCTGCAGGATCAGATGTACTCGTTGAATCCTTTAATGTGTTGTAATGACCTTTTGATCAAAGTGGGAATGGTATTGGCTGATCCTGTTCCTTCACTGGTGTTGAAGGTAATGTTTTGGAGGTGAGTGAGCAGGAATCTTGCTGAAAGGCCAGCTAATAAACATGCTGCTTAACAGCATTCACTGGAGGAGGGGAGAGCCCCAGAAATCCCTTCCCTGGGTGACTGCAGTCAGCAGTGGCACCCGCAACAAAGATAGAGGAGATTGCCTTTTGAGAACATCAAGTTTTTTGTGTCCTTACACTCCTTGAGAGATGAGGAGGATGAATGTGTGACCAAGTCACACAGTTAGCAGTGGTGATAGGTGTTCAGCTGAAGTGGTGGCAAGGTAGTGAAAACAACCTGGGCAAGAGACAGTGGTAAATTTTTTGGTTTGGTTTTTGGTGTTTTTTTTTTGTTTTGGTGTTTTTTTTTTTTTTAATCTAAGTCCTGACATGTCTTTCAAAAGTGTCTTGAGTGATGCAGTTACGAACTTTTCTTCCTGTGAGAATCTAATGACTCAGTTGTTCAGGCTTCAGGTTTATGAAAACTGGGCCTGACTTTCAAGACTGCCTGCCAAAATCCTTGTTTCTTTGCCTTTGGCCTCTTTGAGGTTTTTTTGAATGTTCTGTTCCTGTTTTGGAGGTGGTGAAAGCTGCAGGTGCTCAGCTGCTTTGTCAGGAAAGGTGTTGCTGGGGTATGGATTTATATTCCCAATTAGCCTTATTTGGAGGTAGAAACCACGTACTGTCTAACAGTCGTGTCTGATGTGATGACCACCCAGCGTTGTTGATGGTGGATCACACACGTGATGAACCAGCTGGTTGCAGTTGACTAATCCAAAGTAACAGAAAAGCTCCTTTCACCTTTCTTTTTCTCTTCCCTTGCAAGTTTTTTCTTACAGCTCTAGCTAATGAATTTTTCAGACTGCCTGGAGGTTTCAGTTCTGGCTGTTTGGGGTTGCCCCCTGAACGGGGGGCTTTGGAAGGGGCACACAATTTTTACAACTTGGGAATTATATCGTTCTGTCAGAAGACTGGGCTCAACCAGACGAGTGCGACCCCCTTGAAGACTTACCATGACTCTTGTCTCCCCCTGTCTCCCTCAAAGGTTTTGAATGACACCTGGGTCTCCTTCCCGTCCTGGTCCGAAGACTCTACGTTTGTGAGCTCCAAGAAGACGCAATATGAAGAGCACATCTACAGGTGTGAGGATGAGCGTTTCGAGGTAAATTGTTTTTCCTTGATTCATGTCTCTGAAAGCTTGGGGTTCTGTGAACAGTTAATGATCTTGATATCATTATACCTTTAATATTACTGCTTAAAATGTGTTTTTATTGTGAGTCTGTCACCTGTTACTTTGCATAAAAGTTTGTGTTCTCTTAATGCAAGAAGCAGCGGCTGTATAACCACCTCTCGCTCCAAGCTACCCCCCTAGCCCCTCACTTTTTGTGAAGAGTTCTTTGTTCACACCGCTCTAGATGAAATTGTTCAATGGCCAGAATATAATCGATGCATCTTTTCTGTTCTTACTGCCCACGTAGCGCACAAGAACATGCATTCCCCTGTAATAATCTGAAAAGCGATACATTCAGGATGTTAAATGATTGACATCTTGACTTGAAATGGAAGTTAGCTTGGCAATTACCTGAATACGCTCAGGTTCAGCACGTCCTTTTGTAGAGTAACTGTCAATTGTGTTCTATTCCCAGGTGGAAAATGTAATTTCCTAACAGTATCGTTCTGGTAGCCTTTAAATTCTTATGCAGTATTATCTAGGTAGCAGATAAAATATAATTGGATTATTTTAGAGCAGCCGAACATGGAAACCACTGCTTGAGAACATCTTGTTAAACATGCACGGCTTCTTGTTTCATGTCACTTAAATGTTAGCCTCTGTGAAGTATCATGTTTTATCTATTCAACGATGGCTAATGCACCGTTCACTTCAGCTGGATGTTGTCTTGGAGACCAACCTGGCAACGATCCGTGTCCTTGAGGCAATCCAAAAGAAACTCTCGCGCTTGTCTGCCGAGGAGCAGGCCAAATTCCGGCTGGACAACACTCTGGGTGGCACTTCGGAGGTGATCCACCGCAAGGCTCTCCAGAGGATATATGCTGACAAAGCAGCCGACATCATTGATGGACTTCGGAAGAACCCATCTGTGGCTGTTCCCATTGTACTGAAAAGGTATTGACTGCTCCAGCACCCTGCCCCAGGGGCTCTACTGAAGGATAACACACCACACGTGATCCAGATTAATGTAAAAGTAGCTAATTTCTGCCCCTAAGGGGTGTGGCCTCCACAAGGCTGTAATTTAAGAAGTACCTTTTATGTTCTGGTCAGTTGCTGTATTTCATAATAATCACCTAGAAAGAGGGAATTACCCTTCTGAAACAAAAACCTTACCAGCTCAGCTGGAGGGATGTAGAGCTTTTGTTGTCTCCTCTTAAACCGTATTTCTTCCCTGGTGTCATCGTTGTGTGTAAGATGAGGAAACTGTATTGTGTGGATTGATCCAGGGCTAAATTTGATCCCTTTCCAAATCCCTTGGCTGTACGTGACTGTGGGCTCAGATTGCAGTGGCTGTGTTACCCTCAGATTCCCAGTCTGGTTTCTGTTATCAACCTCCCCTTCCTCGGTCAAGAAAAGGGAGTGGATGCTGCAGCTCCTTGGGGAAGCTTGAGGAGATGTGTAAGAAGGAGATGCTCTTCCCCAGACACTTCCCATCCCTGTGGGACTGTCACTCCCGTGTCTCAGGGCTCTGAGAGCTGGGGGTAACAGCCTTACCCAGGATATCTGCAAGGTCACAGCCTCCCCACCCTGCTGCAAGGACACTCTTCCTGTGAGACGGATCTTGAGCTGCATCGGGTGCTTTGCCTGAGATAGTAAATCAAGGTTCAGGAGTCCATTCCCAGGAAGCTCAGGTTGCTGCGATAACTTTGTTAATCATCCAAACGAAGCTACTCCTTTTCAGCAGCTGGAGCTATGTGACTTTCTGGGGATTTCTGAAAGCGCTGGGCCGGCTCTTGTGGCTCTCCCATCCCTTCAGCCCCTCTCCCTGCTGCAGACAGTGGGGCTAGAGGGATGCTAAACCCTCTAGCTGTCCCGGCATGCCGCGGGGGGGAGCACAAGCCTTCGAGCTACTTTGTTCCTGAGCTGTGTTACTTAGACATGAGAGAACTCAGAGGGGTTTATTCAGAAGAGTGTGTGCAGGGTGCCCCTCCTGTAAAGCTCCGTTCTGTGGGACGGCTTTCGTTTATGCCCATTTCATAAGGAGTTCAGCTCTCCTCAGTGCTGAGGAACCACGGGCCTAGGTTTTCCTTTTATGCTCAGAGTGGGACCTTTATGTCTCTCAGCTCACCCTTGTTTTTTTGATCCAAGGTTAAAGATGAAAGAGGAAGAGTGGCGAGAAGCCCAGAGAGGATTTAATAAAGTCTGGCGAGAGCAGAATGAGAAGTATTACCTGAAATCCTTGGACCACCAGGGCATCAACTTCAAGCAGAATGATACCAAGGTCCTGAGGTCAAAGAGTCTCCTCAATGAGATTGAAAGCATCTATGATGAGGTGAGATGGTCACCAATAGTTTCCTTCCCTCAAGCTTATGTAGTTTGCAAATGCTGTTTCAGTTCCTGTTCCTCACCGCTCGATGAGAGAGGAAGTCTGTGCCACTGGCAGAGCTTTCTGAAAGGCTCTTGGGTGGAGAGAGGTGTTTGGGACTAATTGTTGTGCTGTGTTTCTCATTTGTAGAGGCAGGAGCAGGCTTCAGAAGATAATGCTGGAGTCCCCACAGGCCCACACCTATCACTAGCCTATGAAGACAAGCAGATCCTGGAAGACGCTGCCTCTCTCATCATCCACCATGTGAAGCGGCAGACTGGAATCCAGAAAGAGGACAAGTACAAAATCAAGCAGATCATGTATCACTTCATTCCAGACCTGCTGTTTGCTCAGCGAGGTGAACTCTCGGATGTGGAAGAGGAGGAAGAAGAGGAAATGGATGTGGACGAAGCTACTGGAGCTGCAAAAAAGCACAACGGTGTTGGGGGCAGTCCTCCCAAAACCAAGCTGATGTTCAACAACACGACGGCCCAGAAGCTGCGGGGCATGGATGAGGTTTACAATCTCTTCTACGTGAACAGCAACTGGTACATATTCATGCGGCTGCATCAGATCCTGTGCTTGCGGCTGCTGAGGATCTGCACCCAGGCCGAGCGGCAGATCGAAGAGGAGACACGGGAAAGGGAGTGGGAGAGGGAAGTGCTGGGCATAAAGCGAGACAAGAGCGACAGTCCTGCCATCCAGCTGCGACTGAAGGAGCCTAGTGAGTGACTTCTGGTGGGAGGCTGAGGAACAAAGGTGCTTCTATTTGTAGCGTGTTGACAGGGCTTACTTGGTGTCTTCAGGCATATTACAGCGGTGACCCCTTAAACCAGGAGGATCTCTCTTTTATTATCACTGGGTAGCACTGAATTGAGGGAGGAGATGAGAACGTGTGGGGTATGTGGGACTCAAATAGCAGAATGGTAATATGCAGCAGTTATTTCATAAAAGCTTTAATTTTACACTTGTGTATCTAAAGTATCTTTGAGTTCCCTAACTAAAAGCTTTTTAAAAAGTCTTTTAGTAATAAAGACCTCATGGAGGAGGCTAGAGCTAGAAAGCAAGAGATTATGAAAGTACCCATGGCCTTAAAAGGACGCATTTAAATGTCTATCAAAGACCAACTTACGTCTATTCCAGTAACTCTTCAGCTTGACTGGGGAGTCTGAGGACCAAAACTCAAAGCGACCCTTCCTGAGGGTGGTGTGTTCATCTCTCTCATTCTCTCTTGTTGCAGTGGACATCGATGTTGAGGATTATTACCCGGCCTTCCTGGACATGGTGCGCAATCTCCTGGATGGGAACATGGACTCGTCGCAGTACGAGGACTCCTTGCGCGAAATGTTCACCATTCACGCCTACATTGCCTTTACCATGGACAAGCTGATCCAGAGCATTGTTCGACAGGTGACTGCCAGCAAAGGCTGGAGGGTGGATGGTCCAGGGTAGAGAAAGCAGCCGGGTTGTTTGCTGCAGTGAGAGCCCAGGCCCACATTGGAGGGAGAGCGTTGTATGCCTAAATGGGGAATTCAGGGGCAAGCAGGTAAATTCTGGGTGTTCTTAACCCAGCTCTAACACCGATGTAGAGAGACGTGAGAAAAGGTAATTTCTGATGTATTTAAATTATTGAGAATATCCTTTCTCTGCCTATAGAGTTCTCCCTTTGTTTTCCAGGAGTTTTAGGATATAAGTATTCAACTTCAAAGTGTCTCCAAAGCTAATCTTGCTTTAACTTTGAAAAAAAGAATTAAATGGCATTTAAATAATGTCTTTCCTTTTTACCAGTGTTGTAGGAGCAGTGCATGCCTTTTCTAAAAAGCTTTGTCTCTTTTATCTGGCTGTTTGAGTAGCTCATTTTGGCTGTTAAACTCTAGTCCTTTTATTGGGCTGGTAGGAAGAATGTGTGACCAAGGGAAAAATTCTTCATGTGCCTTTTTGTAGCGTAAAGAACAAAAACAGACACAAGGGGCTGGAAGTGGAATGGCTTGAAAGGCCTTTCCTCTTTCAGAAGGGTAGAGCTGCTTTTCAGAAGCCCTGTACTTCAGTCCGGAGATTAACTGAATTCAAAAGACAGTCGAGCGACTTTTGATTTTTAAACTTCTACAAAATAACGATTTGATACTAAATCTCCCACCCCTCTCCTCAGACACAGCAGCAGCGCCTTGCTGTGGAGGGGATATACTATGTCACGGTGCTGTAGCCCTTCCTCCCCTGCTGCTGATCAGGATGTTCCCTGCCCGTAGGTTTTCTCTGAGTAGCCGTACTTTGCCACCTGCTATTTTTTTTAAAGATACTATGGGTTTTTTTACATAACTGCAGAGAACATCTGCAAGTGGAAGAAGCTACTAAAAATGTAGCCTTAAACTCATGCTTTTTCAGCCTTTTTTTTTTTCTTGGACTTAAACCCAGGGTTACATCTTTGTTTCTTTCTGTTCTGTGCTGATGGGCACATAGCAGACTCCCTAATGGACACCTTCCCCACGTTCTTCCTTTTTGCAGCTCCAGCACATAGTGAGCGATGAGATCTGCGTGCAGGTAACAGACCTCTACCTGTCGGAGAACAACAATGGAGCAACAGGAGGTCTTCTCGCTTCCCAGTCTTCTCGTACTCTTCTGGAGGTCGCGTACCAGCGCAAAGCTGAGCAGCTCATGTCAGAGGAGAACTGTTTCAAGGTAAAGCCAGGCTGCGAACCATGGTGTGAAAGCAGCAAGCATTGAGGGGAACGCCTTTTAAGAAGGGAGAGGTGCCAGTCCTTTAAAAAAGGAGCCTTGTTTAGGCACCCAAGAGCCCTGAGGACTTTCTGAAAGTTGAAAGGAAAGTTTTGGTGGCATGTCCCCAGCTTTTGGCACGTAGGTTAATGCTTCTGTAAGGGCCCCTCAGAAACAAGGTTTCAAGGAGAAATATATTTCCTGGAACAGCAATGAATGAATGTCTTTGGGTTGTATCCTATTCACTGCTTTGCTGTCACCAGTTTTAATTTGTTAGGTCAAGCTCTTCCATTTCTCTTGTGTCTCAGCCTTTGTTGACTGTGGGGAGATCTGCTAATACTGACTGGGCATTAAATCATTGCTGACTGCATATGTTGCTAAATAAACCTGGTGCACTGTGCTAATCAAATCCATGCTTCCTTCACCTAAGGTGCAGGAAGTGGTCAGGCCCTTTCTGAGCGATTGAAGTACTTTGGATGAAAGCCTGTGTGTATAATCTCTCTTCCCTTGCCCTCAAACTTATTTGGGGGGCTCAAGGAGGACCCGCACCATTCCAAAAGCAACAACAAAAAAGAAAGATTTTTCACAAAGCTTTACAATTTTTCTGTTCCTCAAAGATTGTGCAATTTGGCTAGTGTTTTCCCTTTGCTGTCAGGCATGTGGGAAGCACAGTTTTTTCCCTTAAAACTTTGACAACTTGCTTCATTCTCCCTTTGCCCCAGTGAGAAGTGGGGGTTGTTTTTTCTATTTGAAACCTCTTACTGAAGTCCCTTCTGTCTTTTCTTTATAGCTGATGTTCATTCAGAGCAGAGGTCAAGTTCAATTAACCATTGAACTGCTGGACACAGAAGAGGAGAACTCTGATGACCCTGTAGAAGCAGAGGTAAGAGCAGCTTGTCCAGAGAGCTGACTGTGATGGTTAAGGGTGCACTGGACGAGGGTGTTCAGTTGACTGTTGTTGTGGTCCATTAGCACAAGATAAAGAAACAGCAAGGACACGCCGTAAAGCTTTCAGTGATGTGAGTAGGCAAATCCTTCTTGGTTTATTTTGGATTAGAAAACCCTTAAAACCATACAGAGAAACGTTGTACCTGCCTTTTGGGGGATAAGATGCACGGAGCCCTCAAAAATGACCTTGTGTTCATACGTATAACTTCCAGCTTAGCCTCCTGAACTGTCCCATGTTGTTTGGTGGGAAGGCAGTGGCTGATCTGTGCTCTGTGCTTGCTTCCAGCGCTGGTCGGACTACGTGGAGCGGTACGTCAACTCTGATTCTACCTCCCCTGAGCTCCGGGAGCACCTGGCCCAGAAACCGGTCTTCCTGCCGAGGTGAGTGGTCAGGCTGTGCTGTGAACCCTACCCAATGGGCTGTGTCTGGCTGTAGAGGGCAGAGCGACTGTGCTCCATCACAGTGCTGGGTGGTCAGTCTCACCTGTATTTTAATGCTACGACAGAAGCCATTACCCTGGCAACGTGGTGTAGAGGTACCGTGCTGCTGTTCATCCTAAAAGCCTGTGGGTCCACCCTAGGCTCCTGCTCTCCAGTGACTGAGAGATGGCATGGTCCACAGGTGGCAGAGAGGGCGAGGGCTGGTGACTTGCCAGATTGGTTTTTTGGCAGTCCTGCCTTGGCTTACAGTAACCCTCTACCTGAAAACAGTGGGTGCCACGTCGGGGCTTTTTGTGAGCAGGGAGTTGATTGCACAATAGCCATAATTTCAGAAATAAGATAAACCTAGTGGGCTGAATTGTTGTAGAGGTCTGAGCCTGAATGACTGCAACGGGCAGTTGTGCTCCAAGCTGTTTGCCAGGCTTTTGAGGGGCCAGCACAGATCCACCAGCTGCGTCCAGCCTCGTACTGCTAGAGGGTGACACTAATTCCAAGAGGGGTTCTCTGGTTTGCAGGAATCTGAGGCGGATCCGTAAGTGTCAGCGTGGTCGGGAGCAGCAGGAGAAGGAAGGGAAAGAGGGAAACAGTAAGAAGTCCATGGAGAACGTGGAGAGCTTGGACAAGCTGGAGTGTAAATTCAAACTGAACTCCTATAAGATGGTGTACGTGATCAAATCGGAGGATTACATGTACAGGAGGACCGCTCTGCTGCGAGCTCAGCAGGTAGGAGTGAGCGGAAGGACTGGGGTGGGCAGCTGGTGTTTCCCGGGACCCCCTGCTCCCAAAGGTCAGGTGGGGAGAGTCAGATGAAACGTCCTTGGGGATCCTGATCGGTGACGTTTAGCAGTCTTTGCGTTGCCAGGAGGATGGCGTGCTATTTTGTCCTCCCAAGGCACTAAAGATTTTCTGAATGTTCCTAAGGTGTAATCTTTTCTTCTTCCACCTCTAACTCTCATCGTCCTCCCACCTCTCCTCTCTTCTTTCCAGAGAGTTTTATTATGGTAGGACAGTGGTTTTCACCATAAGCTCTCAGATTTCTTCCAGGAGGTACTTCCCATGGGTGGTGTTCCCACTGTTTTAGGGAAGACCTGTCTTCTGCATGTTCTTGTGGTGATGTGTGAGAGTGCCTGTTGTTCCAGGGCTTCCCCAAAGAGGAATCAGTCAGAGTGCAGAGCATCAAGGGCCTTCAGTCCCCATGGGTCCCTCTGGGTACCAGCCCCTCGTCGTTTCCTGTCCCCACAGTCATGGAGAGTGGGAGTCCTCAGGTCACTCCCGCATGGCAGAGTGCGGCCAACATGTATGTGGCAGCAACTCTAGAAAAGCTGGTTTTGTGGCAGGGATGGGAGGTGTGAGGTCACCCATACAGAAGAATTCCCGTGGGTATTTTTCCCGGGCTTGGAAGTCCTGGACCCAAGGGTCTGTGACATCTCACCTCTGGCAGTCAACACTTGTGATTGCTGATTTAAATTGGAATTCGACTTTCTGAAGTCACTCAAATTTGCTTTTGGTTCTCTGTGCCAAAAGTAACTGTTGGGGCAAGGGTAGGAGGAGGTGGCTGGGATGGGTGGGGAGGCAGAGGAGTAGAGGTGCAGGAGGGGAAGGAAGTGTCAGCTCTCCGGCTGTTCTTGACTGTGAAGGTTGGGGTTTATTCAGATGAAAACAGCATGTGACTCCAGATCAGCCAAATTCAAAAGGGTTCAGTTGGAGAAAGCTGATTTGGTCTTCTGAACGCTTTGACATTTGGTTACTTTTCTCATGCCATGGGAATATTTCCATCCAGTAGAGAAACCCAGGGAGCTTTAAGAGCAAACTCCAGTTCTAGTCTGGCTATTTAGACTTGAGGTTTGAAATACTTCACTATAATTTTATTATAATCTATTTGAAACACAATATTAAGCAGAATGCCATTGTGTAGAACGTAAAAGAAAGTGAAACCTGCCAGATTCAGGCAAAAGTTACTGACTTAAGCAACTAGAAGCAGAGGTACCCGAGAGGCTCTGTCAGCAGTAGTCTCTTCTGTAGCTGCAGAGATTGTTTTCAGTTTATTTAATTATTTGCTTTTCTGAGCAAACTACTGATCACTGAGCAAATTCACTGGGAGATGAGGGAGTGGGAGAGGTGCGCACTGCTTCCTGCCTAGTAAGTCATCCTTCACAGCTCCTTTTTAGTCATGGGTTTAGAGGTATAAAACAACTACTTACCATCTCTTCCTTGCTGATGAAATACAAACAATGGTTTTATTTCATTAGCTGTGAATACCAGTTTGACAAAATTACTTTACATCAGATGAGTGTTTTATTTCAGTAGTGACTCTTTAAAATGCCGACACTGAGGAATTTGATTGAATTCCATCTATCGCATTCAGCTGGCACAAACCTCAAGGAAAAATTGTGTCATAAACAGGATACTGTGTGCCAGTGTTTGTCACAGAGAATCTGAACATAAGTCAAATTATTGAACTTTTAAGTTTATGGCATGCAGCGTAGCCCCTTGGTTACTGAAGTACACCGAAGGAGCTGCAGAAGCTACATTGAACTAC
This sequence comes from Theristicus caerulescens, assembly GCA_020745775.1. Lineage (NCBI taxonomy): Eukaryota > Metazoa > Chordata > Aves > Pelecaniformes > Threskiornithidae > Theristicus > Theristicus caerulescens. Next base: position 28,352,791 of record CM036566.1, on the reverse strand, counting down.
AAATGTACTGGATTTAACAGTTAACACTGAGAAGCAGTTAGTCTTTGGGAGAAGAACAAAACAAATAATAAAATACGTAAGTTTTAATCTAGAGGCTTAATTGTATTTGCTGTTTTCAATCATGACTGTAGTCATGGTTTTCAAGCCATGGGTTTAAACCATCTGTCCTGGATTTGACATTCCTTAAGCAGATGCTTTTACTCAAGATGTGCACAGTTTTTCCTCTCCTGATGCTTCTGTTAAGGTTCTCAGACCTTTTAGACCTGACCTGGTTCTTAATGTTCCATAGCAGTTGCATCGCCCGACATGTGTAATGTGCGTTGAGCTTGCTCTCTCCTGGGACCGTGCCCCTCTCGGGGGGGCTGGAGGCAGACCCTGAGGGCTGGGGAGAGCAGGCCTTGCCTGGTCTGTGGTCTACCTTGGCTGCTGGAGGAGGAGGCAGCATCTTTTGGGTAATGCAGAAAGGACGCAGTGCTGGGCGTGCAGCTCTCGGGCTCCTGCAGGATGTGTTCTGTGTCCCCAGCCTGAGAGACGCTGTATTAAACAAAGAGCATAAATCTCTTGGTATTCCTGAGTTCGTTTTGCCACTGTAATTGCCTTGGAGAGGAGACCCGGGGGCCTTTATCGGAGCTTTTCCTCTGTTGTTAGCAAGGGCTGGCGTCTGCATTACAAATTCCCCCTGGCTGTTGATCCCCTTGGTTGTGTTGACTGGCAGCTGAGCTTTGCGAAACGCTGCAGTTCGGGGGAACGAAGCCACCTTTTTGTAACACCTCTTCCTATTTCTGTAGTCCCATGAAAGAGTGAGCAAGCGGCTGCACCAGCGGTTCCAGGCCTGGGTGGACAAATGGACCAAGGAGCACGTGTCCCGCGAAATGGCAGCCGAGACAAACAAGTGGCTAATGGGTGAAGGGCTGGAGGGCTTGGTGCCCTGCACCACCACCTGTGACACAGAGACCCTGCACTTTGTGAGCATTAACAAGTACCGCGTCAAATACGGCACAATATTCAAGACACCGTAAAGCTCCTCCGGGGCGAGGGAAGAGCCCAGGAGATGTGTGTGTGTGTGCGCGCATCAAGGAAAGGAGGAAGCTGCCTTTCTCCCCTCACTGTGTATCTCCGTAACATGGCCACTTGACTAGTGCGTGGCTGGTACAACCTGTCACCAGCGGGATTCCCTGTAGGGACGCGGATCTCCGCTGGTTCCCACCGGGACTGCGGGCCACCGGCCCTTGGACTTCAGCACGCGTCCCCAGAGGGCGGGAAGGATCCTTCTCTGAACTGAGCCATCCCAGAGAACACAACGAGCTCATACACACCAGCAGGGTTGAGGCTTTGACTCCCCAGAGGCCCTGAGCAGCGAGGGAAGAGAACCGGAGGCTCTCCACCACCGGACTGCTTGGATGTGTCCCGAAATCCCCAGGCGCCTGTCGCGACCGGATTCTTCTCCCTTTGCGCCGCTGCCAGCCGGCCGGGCTCCTGCGCGGGGCCGTGGGGCAGCCACCGCCGCCTCACGGAGCGGACCCTGGGTTCCTCTCGCCTCCCTCTCCTCCCTCCCAGGCTGGACTCACCCCGTGCAGATCGGTCTGTCCTTTCTAGTGCCAGTGGAACTGTTTATTTTTTTTTGTACCTGCTTGTTTACTAGTCTCTCCTAGTGCCATGCACCAGCTTTTCACACACATGTACGTACACACACACAGCAGAGAACAACACGATTTTAACATGTTCCCCTCTTTTTTTGTAAATAAATGTACAAATTGTCAATTTTTTTGGTTTTTTTTTTTGTTTGGTTTGTTTGGTTTTGGTTTTGGTTTTTTTTTTTTTTCTATTAAAGGAAGTATGCTTGATGTGCTAGCATAACTGTACTAGCTTCTTGTGTACCATAGTACCAGGTGGCTTGAGAAATAGTACCGACAGCAGATGGACAGAGACATTTATTACACTTTTTACCAAAGGGAGTTATCATTGTAGTGCTTTTGTGTGGAAACTTTTTTCTCCTTTTTTTGTAAATAAAAATAATGTCTTTGTTCTTAACTGGAGGAAGACACTCGCTCACCCACAGCCCTGTTCCTGGTCTGAAAGGCACCGTGCAGCATGCAGTTTTTGGGGTGGGGAAGGTGGGGGGGGGGGCACATCCCACCATTTTATATGATAGGCTTCACAATCTGAGAGGAAAAAACAGAGGCAATGTGTGTGTTTTGCGGTTAACACAACCGAGGGATAAGCAGTCTGTTAAGATATAGAAATATATATTATATAATTTTAAATTTTTTTAATTTTTGCTTTTCCTGGTGGGTAATTTTTATCCACCTAGTCTTCCAGCTCCAAGGACCTTCGCTTTTGGGAAGTGTTGCTGAGCTACTTAGCTGGGGTTGATTGTGCTGATGTATTTTTCCCTCTCAGTATTGGAGAAAACATCGATCGGAAGTACTAAACCAGTATTTGACAGAGCTGCTCTGTGTGTGTGTTTGTGTGCGGTGCGTGCGTGCAAGAGAAGGGCGAGGGGGTGGGGTGGGTCTTGGTGCATTTCACTAGTGAAATCCGCATATGGGATATATATTTTTTTAAGTATAGAAGTTTAGTGCTGGCAGATATTTAAAACACGGGGGAAGATTCCGATTTTAAAAAAAGAAGTCTGCACGGACTTCGTAAGCCACGACAGACACAACTGCACTGTCTCTCCTCCTCAAAGGAGGCAGCTTTCCTTGCACAAACCCATGCTGCCAGTCCTAAGCACCTGAAACGGCTTCCGTCGTCCCTGGCTGGGGAGCTGCGAGCAGGGCTTTGCCCCTGCTTAAACCTCTCCCAGGGATTTATTTTTTTCCAAGACAGCAGGTCACCTCCTCCCGGCACGGGTGCTCCCCTGCCTTCCGCGGGGCTGGGGAGCGGGCCGGAGGGGGACATGTGCCTCACCGGCCCTTCTGCAGCCGGGGGAGCCGGGGTGGAAGCGCGGCCCCGAGGGGCCACCACTCATTGGCAGCCAATGCCCAGCAGGCAGATCTCGGACAGGAGCCTCCTATGGAGGAGGGAAGGCGAGGGAAGAGCCCAGCGGGGAATGTTCACGGTTTGCCAGCAATAAGTTACCCGTCTCGTTTCTCCTCCTTTGCTGTAACCGGGCAGGAAGGGGCTCTTGCGCATCCTCTTCCACGTCAAAGGTTTCACGCGTGCCCCCCCGCTCTCTATTTCCCCCTTATTTTTCCTGTCGTATGCTCAAGGTGATCCGGAAGCGAAAAATCTTGGGTGATGTAGACTTTTGACCAGCTCGGAAGTAACAGCCGCTGCTGCTCGGGGGTGTCGTGTCCCAGAGGCCCGTGCCTGCAGGTGGCCGCGCGCGAGGGGGCCGGCGCAGGTCCCCGGGTCGCGCCGGGGGAGCCTGCCTTCGGCGGCCGACGTCCCAGCTCTGCTCCCAGCCTGTACAATAGCAGAGGTTTGGTTTGGTTTGTTTTTTTTTTTTTTTCCTTTTTATTTGAACTTGCTTTTTGTATTCTGTAATGTGATCCTCGGCCCACGATCCATGTGATTTCTATACAAATGTTGTAAACTTGATTGTAGTGCAGTATTTCCATTAAAATATCAGGGCTAATCGTTGTGTCGCAGATTCTTCCTTCCTTCCTGATGATACGCGATGAAATTTTGGGGTGTTCCTGAGGGAAAAAGGGGACAGGGAGGACAAGAACTGGGTGCAGAATTGCTTAGGCCGAGGGACCGAGAGATGGGACTCATGCCCCTGCTCGGGTTCTGCCTCTGGTTTCCAATTAATGTACTAAGTACGCAGCGTTTTGCGGTGGCAGGAGGCAATAATTAGCTGGTTTTTTCCTCCTGAAGCCCGGAGGGAGGGGAGTCGGCCGAGCGAGCGACGCCGACCTCGGGAGCGCCTCTCCCGCCCCGGCGGGGGACGGCGCCCGCAAGGCCGCTCCGCGGGGGCACGGTGAGGGCCTGTCCCCGGGGGCGGCCCGGCCCTTTCCCGGGACAGCCCAGGGAAGCGTCCCAGGCCACCCGGAGGGTGCCACCCGGAGGGTTCCCCGCGGCGGGCGGGAAGGCCCTGCCGCCGGCGGGCACCAACCCCGCCGCTTCCCGCCGGCCGCGGGGGGGGAGGCACCGGGACGGCGCAGGCGCAGAGCGCAGCGGCCCGGCCGCCATGGCTGCCCCGGAGCACCGGCGCACGGCGCTGGAGCGGGTGGAGAAGTTCCTCTCCGACACGTACTTCACCGACTGCAACCTGCGGGGCAGGTGGGCGCCGGGGCCGTCCCCCTCACCTCCCGCCGCGCCGCGCCCGGGCGTGTGTCTTGTCTGTCTGTCTGTGTGGGGAGGTCTGGGGGGGTGGGTGTGTGTGGGGGGTGTCTGTCTGTCTCTCTGGGGGGGGGTCTGTGCGTGTGTGTGCGTGTCTGTGTGTGTGTCTGTCTGTGTGTGTGGGGAGGTCTGGGGGGGGTGGGGGTGTCTCTGTCTGTCGGGGGGGGGGGTCTGTGCGTCTGTGTGTGCGTCTGTGTGTGTGTCTGTCTGTTTGTCTGGGGGGGGTGTCTGTCTGTGTGTCTGTGTCTGGGGGGGGGTGTCTGTGTGTGTGTCTCTGTGTGCGCGTGTCTGTGTGTGTCTCTCTCTGTGTGGCTGGCTCCCATAGCCCCCTTCAACGGGGCAAGTTATTGCTCCGTAGGTCAGTGAATACTGCGAGGGTACCGCAGCAGGGTGATGGAGCCATGCTGGGAAGGCAGGGTGGTCCCCGTCCCCCCGCCCCCGGGCTGCTCCCTGCAGGACTGGCCTTACTAACGGTGCCCCGGCCGCCTCTGACTGCAGGCTCCTTGGGGATCGCTGTCCGCCAGCATCGCTCTCCTGCTTCCAGACCCCGCGGCGCATCCTGTACGCGGAGGCCATCGAGCAGGAATTCAGACCGGCTCAAGTGGGAGACTCCTTCGGGCCCACGTGAGTACCAGGTTTCGGTGGTGCCGTGAGCGCGGTGGGGCTGGAGCTCCCGTCTTCAGTGTCACTTGTGTGCCTGGCGAAGAAAGGAGCTGATAATCCTCCTCCCTGCTGCGTGCTTTAAGTAGAAGGTGTCTGCCCAGAAGCCCTTAGGGAGATTTTATGAGGAAACAGACCGAGATGTGTCCAACGATAGTGAAGAGCCCGGTTCATCAGTCCTTTCTGCTGAGATCTCACGCTCATAGGCATGGTTGTGATGCTGATGCTTGCTTCTGCGTGGGATCTGCATGCTTTGTCAGGGCTGGGAGAAGACTGGGGTTTTTTCCTAGCAGTGAGCAAAGGCACAATGCTACCGTCTGTTTCTCTGGGGTCCCTGAAGAGGCTGGGTTGGGGCCAGCACCGTGGGGTTTGTGTGCCGCCTTCTGAGCTTCCTCACCTGCTGGGGCTGCCGTGCCTCCTCGCAGCCTGGGCACGAGCCTGCCCTGGGGGTTAAAGGCCACGACAAGAAGGGTCACAGGTCCGGACGTATTGATAAACTGCCCTGCCCCAGGCATAATTCAAGTCCTAGTACCGTCTGATTTCACTGTCTTCTGGATCGCTGTGGGGGTTGGAGGAACAGTTTTCCAGACCCTGTCAGCTTGAAAGAGCGCTTCACCCCACGCAGCTTGGCTTTTAACTTGCCGTCAGATTTCTAACCCTCAACAACGACTGACAGCAGTGGGTGCCACAAGTTAGAAGTTTCACTTGGTGAAAGAGCGACCGGTCAGGTCAGCAGCTCACAGGGAAGGGAAAGCCCAGTGCGTTTAAATGGCACAGAACAAGGCTGGCATGTGCAGGCACTGAAGATGTGTCATAGCCAGCCAGACAGGGAGCCACCTCCAGACTGCCCCGTGTCTGGGGGTGTAGGTTAAAGCAGGTCTGTACGGACAGGTAGCATTGTTACATTCAGATCGCATTGAACTTGTGTGCCATCCCCACTCTGCTTTTTCCAGGGCGGCTCTGAGGAAGCATGGTTTCCCTTGGGAGAAGGTCTCAGGGTGGGCTGAGGTTGCTGCCTGCTCTCTTCCAGGTGGGAGACGTGCTGGTTTAAGGTAGAGCTGAACATCCCCCCCGAGATGGGCAGGGCGGGAAGTGCACTTCATCTGGGAGAGCGATGGGGAGGGCATGGTGTGGCGAGACGCCCAGCCTGTCCAGGTAAGGAGGTGTGGATCAGGGGTGTGCCAGCTGTGCCAGGCGCTCTGCTATGCGCAGAGTGGTTATCTCCCTTACCCTTCTGCAATGGGGCAGTAGAAGAAACCCTCCCCAGTTTGTTATGCACTCTTCAGAGGAATGCCTACATGTGTTGGGGGGTGTAAAATAACATGTGAGTCAACAGGAGAAACCAGGAACAACTGGAGGTCTAGACAGAGTGGTCACAAAGAAAAACAGAAGGAGGATATGTCGTTGTAGGGTTTTTTAGCCTCAAGTGGTAATCTCTGAGGCAATAGGGGATCTGTTTTTACATGTGAGAAAACCTGCTGTGCAGAGAGGGGCAGTGTTTATGAAGAGCCTGGTACGTGGGGTGGGAGAGAGGGCTATGCTCGTGGTTTGCGTGCTGTGCTGGTGGAGCGCAGAAGGTCTGTGGGCTATTTCCAAAGTTCAACCCAGAAAGGCAAGCCTCCTGGTGGTGGGTTTGACTGTTTTCTAGAAGTTGCCCCCCACCAGGAGTTAAAATTCTGGTCTGCAAACCGGTAACAGCTGAAAATCCCTTACCTAGGCGTTAGCAAATCTGTCTCGGAAGAAGGATAGGTGAGCATTGGGCCTGAGATGTGAATCTTTGCTGTCAAGAACAGTGGGACAGACTCTCGTCACACAGGTCAACTTCAGTCCTGCTTTGAGGAGGTGGAATGGCTCAGGTGACCTTTTGCAGCCCTGTCCTGCTCTGTGGTGGTGTCCGCAGGGTTTGTGTAACTGCAGGGGCAGCAGCAGTTTCCGTGCCAGTTGTTCTTGTGGGAAGCATTGTCTCATGAGATGTGGGACCAAGCCCCTCCATCCAGCTGCATGTGTCTTGTCCTGCCCATCCAGCCTGCTGTCATGGACCTCTGAAGATATGTGTTAAATGTGCTGTCTTCCCCTGCAGGGTTTGACTAAGGAAGGTGAAAAGACCAGCTACATCCTGACAAGCAGCCTGAAGGAGACGGAGCCCCACAGGTGGGTGGTCAGGCTGGCCAGAGCCCCAGGGAGCCCCCCACTGCTGGGGTAGCTTGATGTTGTTTGAAGCCAAAAGGCCAGACTGAGACACCCCTGCCTGCGTCCAGGTGCTCTGGGAAGTACCCAGCATTCAGGGGCTCTGTCTGTTGTTCGGGTCGAGCCGGTCGCACCACAGGGAGGGAAATGGTCTTTCCTGGCCGGTTGCTTATGGTCTGCTCCCTGATGGTTTCCTTTTGCTCTCCAGTCTAACGCTGTATGTGGAGCTGGCCTGCAACGGTCTCTTTGGGGCTGGCAAGGGCAGTATGATCGCCCCTCCCGACCCTGACAGGAGGTTCACCCTGAGCAAGGCTGAGCTGGTTGTCTTCAACAGGAATGTCTATGAACTGCTGGTGGATCTGGAAATACTGCTGGACATGGCCCAGGTCTGTGAGCTCTTTCTCTTCCCTTCTCTCACTCTTTCCACCTCCTTCCACAACTTCCTTTTATCTCCTCCTCCCACCATTCCATGACCTGTCTCCTCCCACCAAGAGGCCCTGGAGGAGCAAATGTTTGCTCCTGCTGCTTTAGCACAATTGATGTTGTCTAGAGTAGGAGAAAACTGAACAGAGAGAAGCCACAGGTGTTTTTTTCACCCACTTTCTGCTCCAAAGCAGGATCTGTTAGACCAGAGCCCCCTGGGAAGGGCGTATGTGTAACCTGGCTTTAGAAGGCACATGAGCAAAGACATATGGCTGTGTCTGTGAAGTAGGGACACGGTGTTTACCTGGCACCACTGGCAGAGTCAGATGTTGGAAAGAGGTAGCGGGTTCTCCCTGGGGCAGGTGACATCCGAGCTGGTACAGAGAGCTGCTCTGAGCCAGAGGATGTGCCGAGCTCCAAGTCAAGCTGTTACCACTCCCATCCCCAGCTCCTTGGGGAGGAAAACCAGAGGAGTTTCCAGGCACTGTACACTGCCAACCAGATGGTCAACGTGTGTGACGTTATGGACCCCTCCACCTTCCCCGCTGCCCGTGACCTGGCTGCGGCGATCTTCAGCCAGAGGAACGGCGAGAGCCAGCACACCATCCATGCTGTGGGTCACTGCCACATTGACTCTGGTGAGAGCAGCACAGCGTTCCCTCTCTGCTGACCTGGAGGCCAGGGCATGCTCCCCAAGGGGAGAGCTGGCTGCCCTTAGGCTCCAGGCACTGGGTGCTGTGCCCCGAGGGAAGGGAAAGGGACCTCTGTGCTGCCATACAGCTGGTCTGTCACTGAGGCAGGGGAACGTGTGTCTGGCTAGCTGTGCCGTTTGGAGCACTGATGGGGCTGCTGATGAGGAATGAATTACAGACCACTACCTTCCACCTGTTGGACTTCACCCCTCAATTTCCAGTCCCTGGAGGGGTTTCAGTCTCAACAGAAAGGCAGCAGGAAAAGTGGGAGCTGGAGGCCCCAGGCTGTGTTGCTGTCAGGCACTTAGTCAAAGGACAGCATTTTGTTCTAGCATTTTCCCTGGCTGATCCACGAAAGGCAGCACAGCCCTGTTTCCAAAGAAGCTTGTGCTGACTAATAACCGCGATGGGGCCGCTTGTCTGTCCTCACAGCCTGGCTGTGGCCGTATGAGGAGACCATCCGTAAGTGCGCTCGGAGCTGGGTCACGGTGGTCCGTCTGATGGAGCGCAACCCGGAGCTCACCTTCGCCTGCTCCCAGGTGAGCGATCTCCCTTCTGGGGAGCTTTCCTTCTGCTCATGGCATATTGCTTCTCCAACATGACTCAAAACAAGATGGGAGAGGTGAGTGGGAGCATCCTGTGCAGTTGCAGAGAGGAGGGACATCGGTGTGGAGTAGTGGTGGGAGCTGAGGCTGATCTCTGTGCTCTGGCAGGCGCAGCAGTTCGAGTGGGTGCGGAGCTGGTACCCTGGGCTCTATGTGCAGATTCAGGACTTTGTGGCGAAGGGGCAGTTCATTCCTGTCGGAGGCACCTGGGTGGAAATGGTGAGAAGCACGCTGAGCCTGGCTCGCTGCACCCTCCCTGCACCATCCCTCTGGGACTGGTCCTGACACTGGATGGGGAGAGCAGAGCCTTTGCTGAGCCAGTCTGGTTGATGATGGTCCCCAGGCCCAGAAAACAGCAGCTGTCTGCAGTGTCTAGCTTCACAAAAATACCATCCCTCTCCCAAATCGTCTCATTCCCTGAGAAAGGAGCTTTGGTCTGGACTGGCTGAGCTCTCTTCCTCCTTTCACCCTCTGCTGAGCTCTGTTCAGATCCTCCCCGTGATCTGCCAGGTCAGGATGACAGTGGGTGGGAATGGGGTGCTCGCAAGACCTCCCCTTCCCCGGCGCCTGGCTTGCCGCATGGACACCCTGTGCTTTCCCCCCAGGACGGGAACCTGCCCAGCGGGGAGTCCATGGTGCGGCAGTTCCTCCAGGGACAGCGGTTCTTCCAGGAACAATTTGGCCGGATGTGCTCAGAGGTACTTGCTCCTTCCACCTCTTGCTATGCGTGAGGGTTTCTCTCTGGTTCTCCAGATACGGTGTTCAGGTGCCTCACGTTGGCCTGCTTTTTGCAGCTAAAGCCATGATGAGTAAATATCTACTCCCCCATGTATCATGGCAGTTAGCACAGTGCCAGGCCTTGGTGATGTTGCTTGTAGGTCCCTGGCAGGTCTCTAGAATTGCTCCTTGTCTAGCACACCTTTTGTCTCCTCTGCAAGAAGGGCTGAGAACCTGACTACCAAGAAGCCCTCCATGAGCTCAGGCTGTGATGCGTGGCCAGCATGACTCACATGTGTCTCTCTCTCCCTCTGCTGCTGTCACATCTGCTCCCAGTTCTGGCTGCCGGACACGTTTGGATACTCAGCCCAGCTGCCCCAGCTGATGCGTGGCTGTGGGATCAGGCGGTTCCTCACGCAGAAGCTCAGCTGGAACCTGGTGAACACCTTCCCGGTGAGCTGTGCTTCCCTTCTTGCCAGGGGATGGACTTGCGGTTGCTGGAGTCTGTCTGCAGCGGTTGCTGGAGTCTGTCTGCAGGGCTGGACCTGGTGGTTCCACAGGTCGAGCCAGTCCTTCAGCTCAGCTGACACATGCTCTTCTTCCAGAAGCCACGAGTTTATGGTGGTAGCAATGTCCTGTCAGGCTTTGGGGGAGAGGAAGGGCATGGTTAGAGATCCCAGTGGGGCCCCTGGCCTACAAATTCCTTCTGCTTCCAGATGCGAAGCTGTGACCTGCATGCAGGTCTAGCAGACAGCAAACCCAGCCGCTCCTCTGCTGTCCCCTGCCCTTGTGGCATTCCCTATCCTTGTGCAACCATCTCCTTGCACTGATCTGTCAGGGCATTCTGCAACCCCATGGAGAGAAAGTGAAGGCCCAGTTTGAATCCTCAAGAGGCTCTGAAGTGCCTGTCCCCTGTGTGCTTCCCTGGTGACAAAGATGCTGGACTTCATGTGTTTGACAGGGCTTGCGAGGAAGCTTGGGCTTTTAGTGCGCAAGGTCTGTGCTGATGTGGTTGAAGTGTGCCCTCCACGCACACGTTTGTGTGGGAGATGAGTTCGGGAGCCTTGAAATGCTGAGCTAAGGGTGAATTTGTCTTTCTGGTACCGGCATGACCAGAGATGTCCTTTTGGGAGCTCCTAGGAACAGTGGGGCTGTGCTTTGGCATTTTGGCACTGTGTGGTACGGGGGGGCTGTATGAGACACTGTGCTTTCCTTTGGCTCCCCTCCAGCATCACACCTTTTTCTGGGAAGGCATTGATGGTTCCCAAGTCCTGACCCATTTCCCCCCTGGTGACTCCTATGGGATGCACGGGCGAGTGGAGGAGGTGAGTGAGGTTGCCATACCTGCATGTGAAGTGCAGTGCCAGCCCCTCGGGGCCAGATCTGAGGCCCCTAAGAGAGGGCTCTGCCTGGGAAGGGAGCGGGATAGCCGGCAGCATTGCTGGACAAAGGGTGTTTAGGTGCCTGGCAATCAATTGCCTGCCTCTGAGATATGTCCATGCCTGATTTTGGCAGTTTGGGCTGGGGAAGAGGGGCAGGACTGGGCTTTGCACCCTAAAGGCTGACCTGGCTTTCTTGTGTGGAGCTGTGGGAGCTGAGGCTGGGCACCAGGGGATTGCAGCTGTCCAAAAATCCGTCTAGATGCTAAAAACAGTGAAGAACAACAAGGACAAAGGACGTGTGAACCACAGCGCTCTCCTCTTTGGCTTTGGAGATGGAGGAGGGGGCCCCACGCAGAAGATGCTGGACAGGATGAAGAGAATGAGTGACACAGACGGGCTGCCAAGGTGAGAGGAGAGCTGCCTTCCTCTCTCCTTGCAGGAGCACTTGTTTTGAGCCAGGCCCAGCCTTCAGCAGTGCCAAAAGAAAGGGTGTGCGAAGGAGGGCAGGGAGCAAGCGGGGCGAGCAGAGGGCTAGGAAGGATTGTCAGGGAGACAGAGTCTCTCCATCATAGAGAGCTGTAAGAACAGGTACATGGGGCAGCCTTGGGCTGCTTGCGAGCCCTCAGTAGAGCCGTGGGGTGAGTGGCCAGCGCGGCAGTGGTGCCTGGCAGTCAGTCCCTGCCTGGGGGATGTCCAGATCTCCGTGGCAGGCAGCGAGAGCAGCATGGAGTGGGGAGAGGGGTAGGAGGAGGTTGAGGGGAACACTGTGTGTGGTTGTGTTGGGGTTTCTGAGGCCTTGGTTCCGGGGCTGTCACCTTTCTGGTCGGGATGCACCATTAGCCATGTCACAGGCTTCTCCCCTGGCTCATGGCTCTTTGCCTGTCTCTCCCACAGGGTTCAGATCTCCACTCCTGACCGACTCTTTTCTGTCCTGGAGAAGGAGTCATCGCAGCTGTGCACCTGGGTGGGAGAGCTCTTCCTCGAGCTGCACAATGGCACGTACACCACCCAGGCCCAGGTGACTGCATGCACGGGACAGGGGCAGCAGTCTCCCTCACCCCCTGGCAAAGTGGCCATTCTCAGTTCTCTTGGCTACTGCTCAGGCGGCTCAAGAGTTTGGACAGTGCTCTTCAGGTCTCATCAGTGGGAGCCACCTTGTAGCCAGGACTTCAAAAGGCAGATCTGTTGTCAGACTTTTCTTCAAGGGGTGAGAAGGGAACACACAGCAGGGCCCTGGACACAGCAGGGCCCCCTTAGTCAACAGCCGCCACGTCCTTCACTTTAGCAGATAGTTGCAGAGCTTGGGTGAAGAGTCAGAAGAAGGGGAGGAAGGTGAGAACAGAGACAGGGAAGCTATGTCCTGTGCTGGGAGTTTGTTTGATCTGTGGCAAAAAATAACTCGCTGGTAATGGCAAACTCATGGCACCTACAAATAACCAACCTCCCTGCACTGGAGCTGGGCTTTTGCTGCTGGTGTGAGAGATCCACTCCCAGCTACCAATTTCCTAAGTGTCTTCCTTCTCTCCTTGCTTTGACACCAGATAAAGAAGGGGAATCGGGAGTGCGAGCGGATACTCCATGACGTCGAAGTACTCAGCACCTTGGCTGTGGCGCGGGGTGGCGTGTTCCAGTATCCTGCCAGCCAGCTGCAGCGGCTCTGGAGGTGAGGGTGTACGGGAGCACTGATGGTACCAGGGGAGGATGTGGTGAGGGCTGGGGACTTCGGTGTGAGAGCTGGCTGCTCTTGGGGTACCACTCCCCATCCCCTACAGCTCCTTGTCCCTGCCTGAGTCTGGGTAGAAATCCTTGCTATCAGTGCACCAAAATTAGCCAGGACTAGTCAGATCGCACTGGTGTGGGCAGTTAATGGGCAGCTCAGTGGGCTGATGGTGGGAGATGGTCACTTATCTGTCAGTCCTGTTCAGCTGCAGCCAGAAGGGTGACTGACCGCAGCCTGTCTTCATTTGAACTGCCTCTTGAGTGTGTGTGAGAGCGGTGCGTAGTTAGGATGTAGGGACCTTTGTGGATTCAGTACTTCAGCGCTATGTGTACGTAACTCCTTCCATAAACTGATCAGGGCTCCGCCTGAGAAGTGTTTCAGTGCTTTGCTTCATTCTCCTGTTGGAAAATAGCTCCAAAGCCTCACTACTCTGCTGGCTGGAAGCTTCATTTCCGACCTAACCTTATTCCTCGCCAGTTTTGACTTGTCCCAACTTGTGCAATAATATATCTGGTAGCCCTGAGGGATAAAAAAAAAAATAGCTCTTACTCCCCATGGTTGTGGCTTACTAAGATGACAGCTGACAGGTCCTAGCATAAAGGGATTTAAAGGATGCTACAGAAAAAATCCTTTTCTCTCAAGTGTTTGCTAACGGGGGGGATAAGGAACAATTATTAAGTTTGTCTGCCTTGCAAACAGGACTCGGTAAGCCCGAAGAAATCCGGTGCTCTCCCCTGCTTCCTCGCCTGGTTTCTGTTCTATGTTTTAGGTTATTGCTGCTCAACCAATTCCATGATGTTTTGCCAGGCAGTTGCATCCAGCTCGTGGTTGAGGATGCCCTGCAATACTACACAGGTGGGCAGGGAGTTTGGCTAGGAGGGCACTTGTCCATTGGAGCACACTGGTGGGGCTGCAGAGGTTTCAGTCCTGGACTGCCAGGGGCTATGGGTCGAACCTGTGCAGGCATTTTTCTGTAATAGTGCTAACTCAACAGGGAATTAGCAGGGGAGCCAAAGGATTAAAAAACATCCCGAGTTACTGACTTCTCTGCTTGCTGGTGGCACGCCAGGATAGACCCCAGCAAAGGTTTGCTCCTGCCAGCCCACAGGCACTTGCAGTAGTTTTACTTTATTATAGCACCACAAGTTTCCAGTTGCGCTGGCATAGTTCATTGTAATCTTGTAATAATAAAGTTAAGAATAATTATAAACTTTAATTACTTACTAATAGATAATAATAATTAATATTAATGATAATTAGTCATTGTAGCTTGGAAGTAGCTAAAGTGTGTGTACGTTGCACGGGAGTGCCAGAAGATCTCAGATGTGAGAAACGGCCTGGCCGGATCCAACTCAGGCCTTTTTGTTGCTCAGAGATCCGCAGTGCTGGTGCTCAGCTGCAGGAGGAAGCTGTGCAGTCCTTATGCAGGGAACTGCTGCAGCCCACGGCAGGGAGCGCCGAGAGCACTCTCGTGTTGAACACTTTGCCCTGGGAACGGACCGAGGTGATCTCCTGGACTGGGCCAGCCAGAACAAAGACTTTAGGTATGTCTAACTCAGGTGTAACTCATGTATCAGAATTTCATACAGGGGTAGAGGCAACTAACAAAGAAATACTCTGCCTCTCCCTGCCCTGGGGAGGGTTTACTGACTTGTCAAATTGCTCCTTGGGACTTTATCCCACTTCAAGTTGTCTCTGAACTATGAATGAAGAAGAGGAGGGTATGAAAAGAGGTGGTAGGTCTGATGTGGGAGCAGCAGGGCAGCAGTGTGACTTAGGGTTAGGTCTGGGGCAGATGTTGGAACAGAACCTCTTTGCTTTCCAGCTCTGGTGACAGTCCCCAGCATGGGCTATGCTATTGTGAGGGAGCCGTCGCTGCCCCCTCAGCCTGTGGCAGTGAGGAAACAGGTAAGCACAATGGCAGTTGTCCTCAGATCGGTGTACCATGCATCAAAGGTTGATTGGGGAGAAATCTAGGGAATCCAGCACGCAGCAAGTCCGCACGCTAGATTTGCAACTGGGGCGCTCGACTGCCGCAGGTGTAGGTCTGTGAAATCTGTTTCTGTCCTTTCCCCCAAGGAGGATGGCTCCATTGCTATGGAGAATGGGGTGATTGCAGTCTCCCTGGACATGATGGGGCGCCTGACCTCGCTTCGGCTGGTGACTCTGAGAGGTATGTCTGTCACCCAGTTGCTGGAACCAGGCTCCTCAAACCTCTCTCGGGTCTTCTCACTGTATGCCCTTCTCCACTGCTAGTTCTTCTTACTCTGCTGTTTCTCTGTCCACTCTGTTCCAGAGAGTCAGTCCCAGATGGCTGCTATGCCAACCAGTTTGCACTCTTTGATGATGTTCCCCTGTACTGGGATGCCTGGGACGTGATGGATTATCACTTGCAAACCAGGTAGAGGAGCAGTGCATGCAGCACTTAGATTTTGACTTTGCTTTGAGGTTCTTGCCTCCCTGTCAGTCCTAGCTGTAACAAAAGCTCTAACAGAGCATTTACTCTGGAGAAGTGAGTGCCTGCTGTGTGGGAGGCTGGACTGGGACTTGGGAACCTGGATCTGCCAGGCTGAGACCAGCCCTGCCTTTATCCCTTTCTCTAGGAAGCCAGTGACAACGCTGCTGAAGCCTCTGGAAATCACCCTGGATGGGGGCCTGCGGGGAAGCGCAAGCTTCTCTCTGCAGATCGGAGAAGGCAGCACCTTAACCCAGGAGATCATCCTGGACGCCATGTGCCCGTACCTCCGCTTCCTGACCCAGGTTTGGCCAGTGGATGCCGTGCAATACGAACATTTGTGCTGTGCAGGCAGGGCCCTGGGGAGCTGAGCCTCGTGTCTCAATTACGTTCCCCACCCTGTTTCCTTCCCTGGAGCCCCCCACTGCCTGTCCTCCTCTGCCTTAGGGGAAGGCAGCCCGAGGGTGGCGGTCCTGAGGGACAAGGGTGGAAGAGAGACCTGCCAGTTCATCAGTGTTCAGACTCTAGTGCGGTTTTATGGTACCTGGTCTGGCCTGGGTACGGGATGGCTGCTGCGCACCAGGGAAGGATAAGTGCAGCCTCTGCCTGCTGGCCCCCCATGGTGATGTCCTTCTGCTACCACATTTAGGTTGAGTGGAAGGAGGCTCACAAGTTCCTGAAGGTGGAGTTCCCTGTGCAGGTCCGGAGCACAAACGCCACCTACGAGATCCAGTTTGGACACCTGCAGCGGCCAACGCACTGGAACACGTCCTGGGACTGGGCTCGATTCGAGGTGAGAGGAAGGGTGGTCTGGTCCCAGGGCCGAGCTGCTCCTCCCGCGGTGGGGGGCTGCTCTTGCTCCCAGGCAGTAGCTCTGTGTGGGGAGTATGTCCTTTGGTACCTCCTGCAGGTGTGGGCTCACAAGTGGCTGGATCTCTCCGAGCATGGCTTCGGGGTGGCACTGCTGAATGACTGCAAATACGGGGCATCGGCCCACGGGAACGTCCTCAGCCTCTCGCTGTGAGTAGGGTTGGGGTGAGGGTGGAGCTGCAGCGGTCACTTTGCCTTCTGAGGGGTCTCGTGGAAGTCAAGGCAGCACCTGGTCCTAAATGATCGTAGTTGATAAGGAAGTAGTCTGGCATTACTCTAAGTGGCTGGCTGTCGTCTGAGAACTTTTGGCTGACTTAATTACAATTGACTAAGATAAAGTAATTCCTATGAGTTATGCTCACAGATAATTCAGGAGAGATCAGATCCACATTTGTACCGAGTGATTTTTCTGTTGCTGGCCAAAACATACCCCAGGAGGGGAGGCTTAAGGAGAGGGAAGGAACAGAAATGTTACGGATGCATACAAAGCTAAGAGCAACTCTGCATGTTTCAGTTTGACTCCATCAGCCACAAGTTTCACAGGAAAACACCCTTCAAATTGTTTAGCTTCTGGGACTGTCCAGGGTCTGTTTGCTGTTGCCAGAAGCCAGCAGTGTGTTGGCTTCCACCTCAGGGCCCAGCCTCAAGGTAGCAGGGGGAGGCAGTTGTCACAGTGCTCCTCTGGCCCTGCACTGGGTGACAGAGGGTGCTGCCGTGACACCAGTCTCGCCTACCTCTTGTTGCCGTAGGCTGAGAGCACCCAAGTCCCCTGATGCCACGGCAGACATCGCGCACCACCAGTTCACCTACGCCGTGATGCCTCACCTGGGTGAGTGAGGGGCAGAGCTGGGCCCTGTGGGGACACGCAGGGCGGAGGATGCTCCAGCGAGCCTTGGGGTGAGCACGTCTCTGGCTGTGCATGCGTAGAAGCTGGCTAGAGGTTCTTGTGTTGCAGGTTCCTTCCAGGACGCCGGTGTGATCCAGCATGCTTACAATTTGAATTTCCCCCTCCACACGGTCCTGGCCACCTCTGCCCAGTGCCTGGCCTGGAGCGCCTTTTCTGTCAGCTCACCTGCGGTCGTGCTGGAGACTGTCAAGCAGGCAAGTCCCCGGGGCAAAAGTGGGGAGGGCAGACAGGTTAAGCTGTTGTTGTTGTTAAGCCTGGCTTGCTCTTTCCCCCGCGCTGGGTGGTGGGCAGGCTCAGCTGAGTGGCAACAGTGATCCCTCTGGTTTGCATGCCTGCTAGGTGAGGACAAGGGGGGTTAGCACCCCTCTCTGCCAGCCCGGGCAGGCACTCGCACCAGGGATCACAGCCTCAATCATTAGCGCTGCACTGTGGCAGGTCAGGAATGCATGTGCACACCGGCAGAGCCGCTCAGCCACGATCGCTTGCGTCAGGCTGTACCCCGAGGTGTAGGGTAGGATGCGCCTGTCTCATTTGTCTGAAATCCTGTCGGCGCTGTCCCCCAAAGGCTGAGGACAGACCTGAAGCCGTGGTGGTTCGGCTGTACGAGGCACATGGCAGCACTGTCGTCGCCTGGCTCCAGACCTCCCTCCCTGTTAAGGAGGCAATGGTGTAAGTCCGTGCTGGAGGGCTGGGCACGTGTGGGGATGGAGATCAGTCGTTTCAGCCCCACCTGCTGCTTTCTTCCCCAGCTGCGACCTCCTGGAGCGGCCGGCTGCACGGGGCCACCTGCCGCTGGAGCAGCAGGGCGTGAGGCTTTCCTTCACACCCTTCCGTGTCCTCTCCGTCCTCTTGGTCTTGAGGCAGTGACACCATCAGTCGCCCTTGCTGATGCCACGGCAACCTGCATCAACACTGTGAGCTCAGATCACGGCCTGAGGCTTCCCTGATCCCAAGAGCTGTGCAAGGAGGCGGTGGTTCCAGGGAAGGGCAGAGTCTCCCCCTCGCCTCCCACCCAGCCATCGGAGAGCAGCACTCAAGAACAACCAGGTTCTTCAGGAAAGGACAGTTGCCCCCTGCCTCACCAGGGAAGGAGGGCCCGAGCGAGTTACCAGCTAGCTGAAGCATGGGTAAGGTTGTGGGACAGACTGGCTGGCCCCGCACGGGCTCTGCTCCAGCCCCGGGGGGGTTTGGGAGCAGCAGCTTCCACAGTGGCTCCTGTGTCTCAGCCTTCATTTTGTCCAGACCCCAGCAGCAAGTGTAAAGACACACTATGGTCATTCTGCTCTCCCTTCGCCTGCCTCTTGCACTGCCCTTGCAGAAGGGGAACAGAAGTAAAGAGAAGAATTACATGAAAACAAACTCCAGCACTTATTTCCAGATAACTGCACTGATCTGCCTCTTCCCAGGGGTTCTGTTGTAGCTGCTGCTCTCTTAGTGTCCTCCTCAGCAGGATCTCACTCCTGGGACTGGGGAGACAAAGGTTACCTTTATTTTTAGGGGGGCGAGGTGGAGGGGAAGCCTGCTCTAGCCCATCTGGGGAAGAGGCTGGGCACAGGGGGGTTATCCTTAGCACAAAAAAGGCATGCACGGTGATTTCTACACAAAATACTTTATTACTCAGCTAAAAACAGTGATCTAGGCAGCAGCCATAAAGGGAAGAGGGAATCCACTTTTAGGCAGAGGGAAGGGTCAGAGTCCAACACAATGTGCAGTCCATGGCCCTTATCCCCCTCAAATGCCTGGGGACAGCAGGAGAACGCCAGATAAATCAGCCCCATCACCAAGCCCAGCTTCTCCTTCCCGCACTGGCAGGATGCAGCAGTAGCAAGCGGGTGTGAGCGCAGGTACAGAGCAGCCCCATTTCTCCCCAGCACGAACCCAGGCCCCGGCCAGACCCTCCCTGAGCTCCTGTGTCTGTTAAAATGCCCCTTGGGAGGAGGGCAGTGTGCGGCACTCACACAGCAGGGGCTGGGCCTGGAAGATGGAGAGCAAAGTGAGAAGTCAGAGGGTGCCTGGTTCTGCCTCACAAAGCCCTGCTGGCTCCTCGCCTGCCCTTTGGCACCCCTGACACGAGGGAGTGCTCCCACAGCTTCCACCTGTGTGTTTGAAAGCCACAGGGCCTGCCAGCCTCACCTCTGCCCCTGCGCGCAGACGTCCGGCGGCTTCTTTTGGCTTTGACCGGCACCTCAGGCTCAGACAAGGTCGGAGCAGCGGTCGCCTTCCTCCTCCCACGAGCACGTCCCTTTTTCGGCCTGTCAGCCACCTCCTCCTCCTCAGCCGATTTCGAGGGTTTCGCTGCAGCCCTGGGACGTCGTTTTGAGGTGCGCGTGGTGGCCTGGGTGGACATCCGAGCTGGAGCTTAGCAGCAGAAGTGTGCTTGGAGCACCAGCTGATGAGAAACTCTAGGTAGGAGCCCCACCGTGAATTCGGGAGCAGCCTGAGCAAGGGATATGGTCAGGACAGCCTCTAGGCTCAGCAGGAGCCACAACCACAAAGCTGCTTACCTTAGGGGTCAGAGCCTCGGGATCTGTCTTCAGCTGAGCGCGCTTCTTGCGGGATGTCTGCCCTGCGGGAGAAGACGTGCCCAGGGTAGGTGGGGTGAGGAGGAGGTGGGGCAGAGAGCGCCCACGCCTTAGGGGACAGGCTGCGGCACAGTGGCACAGTGACCGTGCAGGGACGCTGTCCCGGGTGATGTGTGAGCAGAGCTGAGCCAGCTGAGGGGGGGAAGTGGCAGGAAGGGCTCGAGGGGGCTCCTCTCCCCTCCCACCAGATTCCCTCCCCTACCAAAACATGGCTCAGTTTGGGCTCACAGCCCCAGGGAGAGCACACCCTCCTGCTCCCAGCCTGGCAGGCAAGGAAGGGAACGTAGGCGCTGGCCTGGAAAAGCACCCTGCGGGTGCAAAGGCTGTGCCCAGGCAGGTGGGTGTGCTGGTAGGAAGCCTTGAGCACAGCGGGCTCTGTCCCCCAGTGCCAGTGGCTGTCACAGGCCTGTCAGCACCCCAGGAGAGGGGCTTTGCTCCTGCCTTTGCCCTTGGGCTTCCCAGGCTCCAGTCCTCCTGGAGCAAGAGCGGGTCCCGCAGGGAGGAGAGAGGACACTCACCTTTGGGAGCCATGGGGCCAGGCTCTCCCTGCAAGGAAGGTGACAGAGCATTGACTGGGGCGCAGTCATTCTGCAGGTTGTGGCAGCAGAATCTGTGCCCCTTCACCCCGCAGCCACAACAGTGATAAGGAAACAGCCACGTTTCCCCGGGAAAGCCAGGGAAGTCGGACTTGCTCTGCCTGCCCTCTGCCTCGGGGACTCTCCTGTCAGCCCCTGCTCCTTCTGCAAGGCCCCACCACAGCGCCTCACCCAGACACAGGGCACAGGAGGGAGGAACAGGGCTACCAGACCACCTGAGCCCCCCGTTCCTGCAATCAGCCCCTCTGCTGCGGACTGCCTGCCATCCCTTGGCCAGGTGGCCACCGCACAGACGGTCCTTGTCACCTCCATGTCCAGCGGTCACAGCAGTCTGTTGGAGAGGGAGACCCCCAGCGATACAGCGTAACGCTGGGGGGGTCTCAGGAAGCAGAAAATGGGCTGGTGTTCCCTTGGAGGAGTGGTCAGGGGGGCACCCAGCCCCTGGCAGTGACCCCAGACTCCTACCTGGAACCATATGGTCCTGCCGTTGCGGTCGCGCAGGGAGCTCATGCCAGGCACCAAGTAACACTGCAGCCAGTTCTTGAAAGCAGCGTAGTTATCCGAGTGATCTGGGTCAAAGAGATTTTTCTCTGGGAAGGGAGAGAGGGAAAGCACGGAAGTAGAGAGGAAGCAGTGACCATGGTGTCGGGGTGCCCTCCCAAGCCTCCTGCTGCTGGGAACGCAGAGCCCAGGCCTCCTCGCCAGCCCCGGCCGTCCCTTTTCCCCAGCTCCCTGTCCTGTCGCCTTACCCGCCGCGATGACCTCCATGGGCACGGTGTGGCACAGCTCCAGGAGATCCGGATTCTCCCGCATCAGCTTCAGCTTCTTGCTCAGCGTCAGGGAAGGATTCTGCAGGGGTGGAGAAGGGGAAGGAAGTCACCTGCCAGCCATCCCAGCCTCATCGGGGTCTCTCCTCCCCAACACCAGCCAAACGCCCCATCTCCTCTTGCCCTCCTGACGAGCTGCCACGCTCCCCACCCGGTGCCAGCCCTGAGCTTACCCCATTGTAGGCTTCGAACTGCACATTAGCACATTCCCCACAGCTACAGACATGAAAGAGGGCTAGCACACAGGAACACCAGCGGTTTGTAAAAACAGCCTCAAATCACATTTTTTGTTTTCAGCCTCCTTTAAAATAGCCACCTCCTCTTCCCCGAGGCCACGAGATAGGCCGCGGGCTCTACTGCAGCCTTCCCCAGAGATTTTAAGCTTGCAAGGTGTTTGTTTCCCTCGCCCCTTCCTCTTCACCCACCCCAAATATACCCAGAGGCTTCATGACGGCAGAAGCCGGGCACCAGCACAGCACGCAGGCGTGTGCCGGGGGAGCTGTCACAGCTCGTCAGCCCGGCCACGTGTGAACGACCGCCGCACACATGAGGTTACAGAACTGCTGTGCCCTGTTTGCCGCTCCGTTGGAGGGGCAGACGTGCTCAGACACGGGTGTTTATGGCAAAGGACGCACTTGAGGAGAAAGATCCCATGCAGCAAGTGCTATAGTTGTGAAGGGAAAATGCCTGCTGTTGGGTTGGGAAAGACTCAGAGCAGCAAATACCTCCTGACAGTGGTGTGGGCAGAGGCTGTGCGAGCTCTGCAAGGGCCTCGTGACAATGTTCTGCCCCATCAGAGCGAGGAACCAAACATGAACTGAAACTGGCCTTGAATGCTGGGCTGGAACAAGCCCAGAACAGCAGACCTGAACCAGAGCTTTGTGCCCAGCTAAGCCCGAAGCAGAGCCAGAGCAAGGCAGACGGCTGAGCCCAGACGGGGCTGGAAGCAAACTGAACCATGTCCACCACTGCTGAGCCCAAACCCAAATCGGGAACGCTTCTCAGCTCAGTTTGGCGCCCTGCACGGGAGGCAAGAAGCTCCCGGGACCCCAGGGTGCTGCCGAGACGTCCCGCAGGGCCAGGGGCAAACAAATCCCTGATATGGCCTCTGTCTGGAAACCTGCCCCTTTCTGAGCCTGCGAAAGCACCCAATATTCCCCACCTTCTTCCTCCTTGCCTGCTCCTGATCCTTCAGGGCTTCCAGCACGGTCCGAGCCTTTTCGAAGGGAGGGATCTTCAACCTGAGAGAGCCCATCTGTTACACACAAGCCTGAACTCTCGGTTCTGGCACTTGCCTGCGTCTACCAGGTGAGGAAGCCCAGCCGGCTTTGCCAAGGAGCCGTCAAGCTCTGGCAAACTCTTGGAGACCAAACCTCCCCAGCAGGTCAGCGGGTGCTCAGCCCACCTTACCTGTACAGGATCTCAGCGCGGAGGTAATTCCCAATTCCATTGAAAAACTTCTGGTTTAAGAGGGCCTCGCAGATGGGCTTGTCAAAAGCCTTGTTGTCCAGGTTCTTCAGCACGTTCTCCCTGCAACAGAGCGCGGGGCACTAGGTGGGTTCACCTGGGCATGGCCATGCTACTGCCGCGCAGTAACTGCAGCCAAAACAAAGCAGGGGGGCCCTTCCCTGGGGCCGGGCTGTGGCTGGCAGGGCAGTGGGCCGCTCACCTGAAGGCCTGGTACTCGGAGAGGACGCAGGGCCCGCGGCCGGGCTGCCAGGCATCGCCCAGCCGCCATGATCCGAAGCGGCGGGCGTCGATGAAGCAGAGGGCGCGCGGGGGGCTCTCGCGGGTGAGGAAGCGGAGGTGGGCATGGCGGGGCAGCTGGGCAGCGGGGCACAGCCGGAAGGACCCCGACATGCCGAAGCGGAAGACGAGGTCCAGGGGGGCGGCGGGGCCCAGCGGGGCCAGCGTCAGCCGCAGCTCCTTGCCCCGGGAGGCAGCCGAGATGCGGTAGGCCTCGCTGGAGAAGGGCACCTCCGGGCCCCTGCCCACCGCCGAGCGCTCCACGCCGCCCGAGAACACCACTCCGCCGCACGCCCCGTTGATGTAGCGCCCGGCCAGGTGCAGCTCCGGGCACTCGGGCATCGCCGCGGCCGCAACGGGACCGGACGGCCCGGCCCGCCCCGCCGCCGCACCCGGGCCCCGCCGCCGGCCGCCCCGCAGGCACGCCCCGGCCCCGCCCCGCCCCGCCCGCCTCCCATTGGCTGCGCGGCGGGCGGAGCACGCTGGGAGCTGTAGTCCCGCCGCGTCGCCAAGGCGACGGGGCCCGCCGCGGCCTGCAAGGCCCGCCGCGGCCTCCGCCCCGCCGCGGGCAGGAACAGGCGGGAGACGGTTCGGCTTTGCCACCGTTACCTTTATTGGAGCCTCCCCCGGGGGACGGCCTCACCGCGCGGGAAGGAGGGCAGGGAAAGCTGCCCCCGGCTCCCCCCTCCCCGGCCAGGCGCAGCGGGTCCCGTCCTGCCGTCCCGCCTGGGCGCCTCCCGCCATCGCCCTGGTCCCCAGCCCCTCAGAGGAGGGTGTTCATCAGGGCCTGGGCCTGCTTCAGCTCTGAGGAGAGAGCGAGAGGGTGCTGGGGGAGCCGCCAGCGCCGCGGCATCCCCCCCCGGGGACGGGGGGTCCCCACTGCCGCCCCCGCTCCAGCCTCACCTGCCAGCAGCACCCGGAACTTGTCAGCCGAGAGGACCACGGGGACGGTCTCCCTGCTCCCGCGCTCCCCATCCCGCAGGCCGAAGGTCAGGTGCACGAGGGGCTCGTTGACCTCCTGCAGCTCACTGGAGCTGAGGGTGTAATCCACCCGCCAGCGCACCGAGCCCAGCCGGTTCACTGGGCGGGGGGCGGCGTCAGCACCCTGGCGCGCTCGGGCGGGGCGACCCACCCCGAGCCCCGGGCCTCCCGCCGCCGCACTCACGTCTCAGGCTGCAGGCCCTCAGCCTGTCCTGGAGGGAGCTCTGCTTCTCCTCGTAGGACCGGCACAACCCGCCAGCGTGCTCTGCCCGGGGGGAGAGACAAGACAAGAAAACCGCCAGCTCGGCTGCAGCCAAACCCCGGTGAGGCACCCGGAGGAGCCCCCGGGGACGGATGGCGCAGAGGGGAGGTGACGGGGGAGCGCGGCTGCCGTCCCGCGCTGGATCGGCCCTGGCACGTCCCACCCAAGGGTCCCCCCTACCTTTGGGCAGCCCCAGCTGCTGCAGCTCGCTCGACAGGGACTCGCCATCCACATTGTGCTTGGCGGCGCTGGAGAGGATGAAGCCGAGGACGGCGATGGTCGCCTTCACGTCCCCCGACTCTGCGGGCGGGATGGAGGGTCAGCTCCTGCCAGATGCCTGCCTGTCCCCGGAGCACGGCTGCCGGGGGGACGCCGGTCGGGGGCTGCAGCGCTCACCCAGCTTGGCGTCCGAGGTCAGCTTCAGGATCTTCTCATACTGCGGGAGAGCAGAGCGCGGGGCCGTCAGGGAGAACGCCCCATACTGCGTAACATGCTCGCTACCAACATGAACGCTAATTCCTATCTTAGCATTAACACTACTATTTAACATCAGTATTATCGCTACTAGTGCTGGCTGGTAGCGTTCTGAGTCCCGAGGCTTGCATTAAGAAGACAAAAGTCAGCGATATTGCTCAGTATGCAGCGTTAGCTATGCCCGCAGCGTGGTGACCCGGCAGAGGTCCCCTCACCTCGATGGCCTCCCCCAGCAGGTCCCGCAGCACCTGGGCGCAGATCAGCTTCAGCTTCACGGAGGACTGCGGGGGGAGACGGGGGGTGAGCACCGCGCCCGGCGGGCGGGGGCCGGGCGGGGGGCCGGGGGGTGCGGGCACTTAACGATTTTGGCCAGGGTGCTGATCTCGGCCAGGACCCAGTCGGGGCAGTCCAGGTCCCCGCAGAAGCGGAACCGCTGCGGGGGGAAGGCGCGGTCAGAGCCCGCCGGGGCCCCGCCGCGGCCGCCCCCCCGCCCCGCCGCCGGCCCTCCCCGCGCCCCCCGCCCCACCATCTCGCCGCCGGGCCCCGCTGCCGCCGCAGACCCCGCCCCCGCGACCCGGAACCGCTCCCGGGCAGGCGGGAGCGCTGCGCCCGCTCCGCCCGGCCCCGCCCCGGCAGCGGGGCCCGGCCCCGGGTCCTGGTGGGGGCTGCCCCGGGGGGGTGCTGGGCTCCCCGGCAGGGGGTCCCGGGCCGGGCCCGGCTGCAGCGGGGCTGGGCTGGGCGGGCCGGAGGCGGCGGGGGGCGGCTGCGGGCCGGGCGGGGGCTGCCCGGGCCGAGCCCCTCGGGGAGCTGCGCCCCCGCCCCGGGACAGGGCCCCCCTTCCCGGCGGCGGCTGCGGGGCGCGGGCCGGGCCCCGCCGGGGAGCCCGGGCGCCGGGGGGAGCGGGGGGGCTCGGCCGGGCCGGGCCGGGGCAGCCCGGGAGGGCCGGGGGACCCGGGCGGGGAGAGACGGCGGCGGGGCCGGGCTCCCGCCCGCAGGAGGACGGGGCGGCCCCGGGCTCCGGCCCCGGGCCCCGCCCGGCGCTGCTGCCGTGCAGCCCGGGGCACCCCGGGGCGGCCCCGGCCCGCACACGCTGGGTCGCGGCTCCCGGCCCTAGCCGGGATGGACGCCGCGGCCCGGCAGCGGCCCCGGCCCCAGCCCCGCGGCATCTCGGCCCCAGATGCCGGACGCTGCAGGTAAGAGGTGCTTCTGCTTCTTACAGCTCCGGCTGATGGAAACTCGGGCTTGTTCCCTCTCTCGCTAATGAAGACTCTGGCTTGTTAAGGCTCCAGCTCGTTACAGCTCTGACCGATGCTCCAGCCCTGCATCATTTCAGCTCCAGCCCTGTGTCATTTTGGCTGCAGGCAAGGTGCTGGACACTCCAGGTGAGAGATGCTCCTGCTGCTCACAGCTCTGGCTGACGGAAACTCTGGCTTGTTCCCTCTCTTACTAACAAGAACTCTGGTTGTTGAAGCAACAGCTTGTTGCAGCTCCAGCCGATGGATGCTCCAGCTCTGCAGCGTTTCAGCTCCAGTCCTGTGGTCTATATTTCTGCACCAGCACCGAGGTCTTTATTTCAGCCCCAGCCCCTGCCCTAGAGGCTTTATTTCAGCTCCAGCCCCACAGCCTGTTTCCACCCCCGCCCCCAGGTCTGTATTTCAGCCCCAGCCCCACAGTCTCTATTTGGGCTCCAGCTCTTTGTCATTTCAGCTCCAGCCCTGGAGTGTTTATTCCAGCTCTACGGTCAGTGTTTCAGCCCCAGCCCCTGTCCCACGGTCTTTATTTTGGCTCCAGCCCCACAGCATTTATTTCAGCCCCAGCTCTGCGTTGTTTCAGCCCCAGCCCTACGGTCTGTATTTCTGCCCCTGCCCCACAATCTTTACTTCAGCTCCAGCCCTGATCTGTCTTTCAGCCCCAGGTCTTTATTTCAGTGGCACAGTCATATTCAGCTATTCAGATATTTCAGCTCCAGCCTGCTGCATTTCTTTCATCTTTAGGCCTACAATCTTTACTTCAGCCCCAGCCATTATTTCAGGTCTAGTTCCACCCTTACACATTTTATTTCAGCTCCAGCTCTGCGGTGTTTATCTCAGCTTCAGCTCTACTATTGGAGCTCTCGCTCCGCACCTTGCCCCTGCCCCCGGGTGAAAGCTGCTCCTGGTTCTCAGGGCAGCACTGGGGCTGCTGACAAGGTCTTAAATCAATCACTGTCATCGCTCTGGTACCAACAGGAGCTCTCATCACTCTCCCAATATCGCCTTGATCAGTGCGTCTGGGTACCGAATAAAGCGTTGCCCCCCCCCCAGCCCCGTTTTGCCCAGAGACCCTCTCATGCATTGACCTCGGCCTGGTGCGCACCGGCGCCCCGTGCTTCAGGGGCAAATGCGACCGGACCCCACCGCCGGTGAGGGGCTCATGGCCCTGACCGCCCCCCCCCGAGCCGGCGTCTGGGGGCTGGGAACGGCCCCACCTCCGCCTCCGGTTCCCCGCCCCCCAAGGCGGCCCTGGGGCTGGGGCTGAGCCCCAGAAACCCAGCCCTGAGCCCCAGCCCCCCCCAGCCGGTTCCCAGCCCCGCAGCCCCGGGCTCCCTGGCCCAGCCCCGAACACCGGCGCTCGGCTCCCTCGGGGCTGCTGAGCCCCGCGGCTGAGCCGCGTCCGTCAGCCCCGAACCAGCCCCGGGCTCGGTCCCGGGCTCTGACCTGCAGCCTTCGTCCCGCCTGGGGCTGGAGCCCCCCGGCCGCTGCACGGCGCTCGGTCACGCGTTATGAAGCGACTGTTCCAGGCCGTGCTTACGGTAACGGGGTGAAACGACAACGGGAGGGCCGCCGTCACCTGTAGTTACGGCGTTGTCGCTCCCGGCACGGCCCCCCCCCCGCCCCGGGGAGCCGGGCCCGGGCCCCCCCCCGCCTCAGCTCCGGCCCCGCTCGGGACCCCCCGCCCCCGGGCAGCGGCCGGGGCCCTTCCCCGCCCCCGCGGGCTCCGGCGCCCGCTCGGCGCCGCACCGGCCTCCGGGGCCGCCGCCGCTGCCCGACCCCGGCCGGGAGCTGCCGCCGGGACGGGGCCCCGCTCCCCCGCCCCAGCACACCGCCCGCCCGGCCCGGGCCTCCCCTGCGCCCCCTCCCGCCCGGGGGCCCAGCCGTGCCGCTCCAGCCCCCGGGGCAGAGCGCGGGCCCGCCCGCACCAACGGCGGCTCCGGCCCGCCCAGCGCTGCCCGCCGCCCCGCTCCCGGCGCCCCCGGCCCGGCTCCACCGGCGCCCTCGGCCCGCGGGGCGGCAGCACCAGCACCGCCGCCCGCTCCCCGCCGCGCCCGCGCTCTACGGCCTCTGCCCCGCCCCGCCAATCCCGGCCCGAGGCAGAGCCCAGTCCCGCCAATCCCGGCCCGCTCTGCCCCGCCCGTCTCAGTCCTGCCCAATCCGAATCCGCTCCTTCATTTCGGCCCCGCCCCGCCAGTCCCCGCTCCACCCAATCCCGGCCCGCCCCTTCAATCCGGCCCCGCCCCCGCCCGGCGCGGGGTCCCCGGGAGCTCCCGTGCTTCCCGGCTCTGGGGGCCCGAACGGGGACCGGGGCTGCGGAGCCCACGCCGCCGTTCAGCACCGCCTGACGGGGCTACGGCAGCGGGGCCGGGGGTCGGGGCGCGGCCGGGCTGCGCTGGGGGGCCCGGCTCCCCGGGGCGGGGAGGGGAGCGACGGTGGGGCCGTGCCGGGAGCGACAACGCCGTAACTACAGGTGATGGCGGACCTCCCGTTGTTGTTTCACCCTGTTGCCGTAAGCACTTAATACAGTGGCTGTCGCCGGGTCCCCCGGCCCTCCCGGGCTGCCCCAGCCCCGGCCCGGCCCGGCCGAGCCCCCCCGCTCCCCCCGGCGCCCGGGCTCCCCGGTGGGGCCCGGCCCGCGCCCCGCAGCCGCCGCCGGGAAGGGGGGCCCTGTCCCGGGGCGGGGGCGCAGCTCCCCGAGGGGCTCGGCCCGGGCAGCCCCCGCCCGGCCCGCAGCCGCCCCCCGCCGCCTCCGGCCCGCCCAGCCCCGCTGCAGCCGGGCCCGGCCCGGGACCCCCCGCCGGGCTCCCCGGCCCCTTTCGCCCGGACCGCCCGGGAGGCCCGGGGGAGGTGGCACGGCGGTGGCACCCGAGGTACCGGCACGCAGCAAAATCCCGCGGGTGTCGGCGCCCGGTGTGGGACCAGGCGAGGGGGAGGCTGCTCGGGGGCCTCCGGGCACTGGGGGGTTCCGGGGCGTCAGGCAGGGACCCGGCGGCTGCCGCAGACCTGGCAGAGCAAGGTCGCTCACCCCAGCCACCTCCCGCTGCCAAACAGCCCCACCATGTCATTTCTAGATGGACCAGGGTATTTTTTTTTCCCTGCCTTATTTTTCTGCAGCACGGTTTGTTTTTTTCCAGGCTGACTCTCACAACTCCCTCAGCCCATTTGTTGGGATTCCCCCTTTTTTGGCACACTTGCTTTCATCTGCAGGTTGGGTGGTTCCTGCCTGTGCCTTCGGGTAAGTGTCACTTCTAGAAAACCAGCATTTTAAGAGATTTCTATAGAATCACTTTATTTTTTCCTCATAAGTGCAGCAGAACTGGTCTGGTCAGGCTTTCAGTTACACTTATTACTCTTCACTTGCGTGCTGGGGGTAGGTGACACCCAAGAGAGGAGGTAAGTCAATTCTGAGGAAGTTCTCAGCCTGTGATTTGCAAAGCCAGCCTTACAGATTTGAGTTGGCAAGCAGCAGCTGCTTCGTGCCTTTGTGTGCCCCAGCTCTCTTTTTCTCAAGGTCTGGGGACACAGAAGGTTTTTCCCCCCAAGAAACTTGCTGCTTGTGGGTCATTTCCAGGCAGGAGCTTGCAGAGGAGGGTGGGAACTGAGGAGCACTGAGTGGGTTCCTTGTCTTGCAGAGCACAGGGAAGGGCTGGTTTTAGCCCCTGTGCCCCTTGGGAAGGAGCAGGGGAAGCTCAGCACATCCCTGCCGCCAGCACCCAGCCTCCCTGCTCCCACGGGACCAGCCCTCACAGGGTGCAAATGGGGACAAGCACCCCAAGAGCAGGACAGGGTCAGCCACACCCCTCACTCAGGCTGCAGAGAGGCTCATCCCTGGAAGACCCTGGCACTGGATGACCTTTGCTTATAGATTAGAAAAAAAGCAACTGAAATTCCTTTTTAAAGTAAGCATCTTTACATAGAGCCTGCTTTCTGCCTCTGGGCAGAGCCCAGGACCATGCACTGGGAAAAGCATGCAGCAAGAAGGGATAAACAAACTTTTGGGTGGAAAAAACCCCACAACTTTGCCTTGCAGTTAAGTAGCCAGCAATAATAGCCCCTATCATAGGCTGCTTTGCCCATGGGGGTGAAGGGAAGCACCCAGTGCAGAGTGGGAAAGGCTACTTTACCCAGGGAGCCGCCCAAGGCTTGATTCCCCCAACCCAGCCCAAAGAGGGATGCATTTCCTTGGCCTAGTAAAGAACTGGAGAAGACCAAGCTCAGCTTAGTGATACCAGTTAGACCAGCAGCACACAGCTTGGGCTGCTCAAAGCCAGGTCTGGCTAGGAAGAGCTTACAGCAAGCCTGGGTATAAAGCATAAGCCCCACATTGCACTCCTAGCCCCAGGAGCTATACCTTTGCGGGTGGGAGCCCAGGACAGGAGGGCTCAACATCCCCCAGCCAGCAAAAGCAGAGACCATTCCCAGCTGGGTTCAACACTCTATAAACAGTTTATTAAAGTTCAACATACAAAGTCATTCCTTCATCCATCTGGGCCCCACATCCTTCTCAAGGAGTGTTTGGCAGCTGCAGCCCAATGAGCAGGGATGGCTTCTCAGCTTCTCTCTCTCCCTACAGCCCCTCTTTGGGCTCCCCCCATCAGCTGCATCTTCTCTCATCAGACAGAGTCATTTTGCCAGTGTATATGAGCATCCTCAGTGCCCTGCAGGTGAGAGGGGGAGAAGTCACTGTGCCTACCTCCAGCAAGGGCAGGGTGTGAAATCTCCTTCCCCCTACTCCCCCCCCAAGGGTAGGGGGGGTAGCTGTTCCAACTCCTGGCATTGCCCAGGACCATCACCAGGTACAACAGGGATCTGTCACCTGCAGAAACACCAGCTGTGCTTGAAGGCTCCAGCTCCAAGGCATAGAAACTAATTCCAGGGACTGTAAAGGCCACTTGCCTGTTCAGAGGATGCCCAGAACCCTTGGTTATCCATTTCCAAGGTCTGGGTCCCTGCTTCAGGGTCTCTTCTGTCCCAGAGGACTGCCATGTCCCGCCAGCCAAGCCTCTTGGTCCTCAGACACTAGGGATGAGAGCACAGAGGCTGCAGCCACGCCTGGCCCCACACCAGTCCCTCTGCTCTGTGCTCCCCTTCCCAAGGGGCTATTTTGCCCCAGCTTGTTTCTGTCTGCCCTAGCAGACAGACATCACCCTTACCACCAGCAAAACAATGGGAGCTGTAATGATGCAGAGGCCGCACACAACCATGATGGCCACACCGTGCTCAGGAAAGCCTGGTTCGAGCAGGGGGGGCTCCAGCATGTCCTCTGGAGGAGAGCACGGCAGTTAGCACAGCCTGCAGGACACAGGGGCTCTATCCCGCAAGGCTGCAGCCACCCACTCTCCTTTGGGGCACAGGAGGCAATATATAGGATGCCAATAACATCTATTTGACACCCTCCGTGCCCTTTCCAGATAACCCTTCCCTCCTGTGCTATGCTGGCCTGCAGCAGATGGATCTGTCTCCAATCCCCCCAGGCTGTACAGAGGGATAGGGCATGGTTGTTACTAGAATTGTACTTTCAGATCAACCATCGCAAGCTGGTCGCCTCACCAGCCAAGACATCTCACCCTCCCTTTGCACAAGACCTGGATCTAGTTGGTTGTGGATCTAACTCTGCTCTCACTGCAGGCATGGAGCCACAAGCTGGTGAAGCTTGTACACCCATACCCCAAAGGGAAGCTTACCTCCCACAGCAAGAGAGTATGGGTCCACCTGGAAGTCTGAACCAGCCAAAGCCTTGTCTGACCCAACTGAGAGCACAAGTGCCTCCAAAACTTCCAGGCTGGTTGGAGCAGGGTGCTGGAAGACCACATCCCCGTGGCAGATCAAGGAGCCAGGCCTGCAGACAGGGTTGGGAAGAGCTCCAGCAGCTGCCAGTCCCACCATGACCCCACAGCCACATGCTGGGCTGTGGCCATGGGCACAGCCAGACTGCCAGCTGGTTTTGCTCAGAGGGGCCCCAGGAGGATGTCTCTGCACTCAGGGAAGCATTGGATTTGCATCTGCTCTTTGGGATGGAAGGGACATCACTGGGGGCCTGGCAAGTCACTCCTGAGACAGCAGGTAAATGCTTGACCTCAGCTGCCTGCTGCAGACCCTTCTGTGGCTGAGATGATCCACCTGACAGCCATGACCTGTTGGTTGATATCTGCAGGGAGACCTCCCTGGCTCTGTACACCCCTGCCCCTCCCTCCTGCCCCAGCAGACCCTCTGCTCCCACTCACAGGAATCCTCTTATCACCACTTGCAGGAAGCTCCTGTGGCCTCTCAGGGCTCTCGCCACCTGGAAGAGAGGCTTTGCTCAGCTCCCTACCAGCCTTCAGGGTGTATCACAGCCAGACCACCACTTCCACAGCCACTACAGCAGGGACACAGGGCAGTTGCAGTCCTGCAGCACCTCCACGTCCCTGGCTGCCTTGTGGTAGCCTGAACCACTGAAGCACCATCAGCAGAGAAGACATCCTGCCACTAAAGCCTCAGTGCCTGCCTTCAGCAGGTATCAGCCACGGCACTGGAGTTGAGGGTCTGGTTTGGACAACCCCAAAGCAGTCCCTCTTCCTCCAGTGGTCCTCAGCCTCCTTTTCTCAGCACCCTGGGAGGGCCCCCTCGCACCAGCCATGCCTACCGCATCACCAAGGTCTCTGGTGAGCTCCTGGTGCTCTGTAGCAAGTGGATCCAGAAGGTCCTCGCTGAAGTGTCTGTTGGTGATGAGGAAGGAGACCGGGTAAACCTGCAGGTGAAGCCTGGCTCCTGAAGAGGCAAGACACAAGTGCTAGGTGAGCAGAGCTGACAGTGAGCCCTGCCACACGCAGGGACTGTCCTTACCCTCCACCAAGAGGGAGGTCAGGTCCACAGAGCAGGTTGCGAGAGCTGTCAAGGCTTGCAGGACCTCTGCAACATCAGCATGGACGATCGTGTCAAGGTAGATGTCTCCAGCGATCTCCAGGTTCCCACTGAGGTTTCTAAGGGGAGAGAAGGGCTCTAAGGAAGGCAGGAGAGCTGGGACCAGGCTCACCAAGCACACCCTTGCTGGTCATTTTTCAGCTGCTCATGACTACTCAGCCCAGGGAAGGTGGTCAGTTGCAGTATTTGCAACCAGCTGCACATCACCCTCCTGGGTTTCCTAGCGCACAACTCATCCTCTCCATCTTTGCAGCATGGCTAATTAGCTGCAGAGTGCACAAGAAGGTAATTTAACGAAGAGCTTTGGAGAGGGGTAATTGTGTCTCATACCTGAACTGGGCAATAGTGAAGTTCCTCACATGGTAGAGGGCACTGAGAGACCAAGTCACCTGGATGAAGAGGAGACAACAGCTCACACCCTGCCCCTGCTTTAGTGCACATTATCCCACCACGCAGGCAGTGCAGCAGCCAGCCTGTGCTCATTTTCCCAGCGTCATCTTTTGGAAGAGCCACCAAGGCTTGCCATACCTTGCTGGTCAGCCTCTCCAGGAGGTCTGTCCTGCTCCTCCCAAGTGGGAAGGCAGTGAGAGAGATGGACAGCTTCTCTGGGTCCAGGTTCTCCAGGCTGAAGCCTAAAAGAGTTCAGAAGACAGTTATGCCCATACCTGTTCCTCCACCTTCCTTGGGAGGTATCAGTCAGTCTTGAGTTCATCCTCTGCCACACACCAAAAGCAGAAGCCAGCAGGGCAGCTGAGTGAAGATGAGTACCTTTTGTGGTGGGAAGGGCTTGGGATGTACCACCTCTCAGGACAGGAGAAGCAGGTCAAGGAGGGGAAGCCAGAGAGTTTAGCAGAAGCACTGGACCACACAGGTCCAACTGCTGCAGATGTGATCCCCAGCATCCTTAACACTAAAGGGTTTTGCATGGGTCAGGAGAAGGGATGTTAAGTGAAGGTGAAGCCTGAAGTCCAAACTGGACAGGTTTTGGCTTTGATAGAGGTATAGGGAGGACACTTGACAGCAGCAGCTCTGCTGTGGGAAGATCTCCACGGCTTACCACTGGACCAGAGAGATTGTGGCTCCAGTTGCCAGCTGAAGATGCTCCTTCCCCTGCTTGCCTCCGTGATGACCGTTCGTATGAGGTGGGAGTTGGTGGGAGCAGGAGCATCACCCCGGAACAGAGCCTCCCCTCGTACAACCACCGAGCCATTCCTGGGAGGGAGATGAGATGATGGGCAGCCCACCTCCCCTTTGGGAGCAGCTTTAGAGCCCCATCATCCTCACATTAACACCCCACCCAAAGAGAGGTCTCAGGT
This sequence comes from Theristicus caerulescens, assembly GCA_020745775.1. NCBI lineage: Eukaryota > Metazoa > Chordata > Aves > Pelecaniformes > Threskiornithidae > Theristicus > Theristicus caerulescens. The sequence continues at coordinate 28,318,946 of CM036566.1, read as the reverse complement.
GGCTTTATCTGGAGCTTCAGACACTTTCAGCCAGGGATCCCTTGGGACAATGACCCTGGGGAAGGAGCATAGCCCCTCCCTCACAAGACCTGTCTGGAGCATTTTGTTGGGCAAACCCTTCCCTCCAAGCCAAGTTGACCCCTCTCCATCTGTTGCCCCAGGGCAGAGTTGCATACTCACATGAACTCGAGGACATTTGCCTGCAGGAAGGTCTCATAGGTGGACAGCATTTGGCTTAGCTGGAAGAAAGAAGCACCTGTTAATTGAGAAGCTTTTACAAGCTCCTGGATGTGAAGGGGGCATACACCAGGAGGTGTGCAATAAATACAGAAGGAAGTCAGCTCAATTTGCCCAGGGTAGAGCATGCTGGTACCTCAGGGTATGCCAGGCCTCTGGGGATGGCGGTGGCTGAGCTGGCACACCCAGGGCTCCCATCAGCCTAGATACAGCACCCAGGAGGGAATACCCCAGCACCAACATGGTGTGCAATGGCCTTGTTAGCTACCAGGGTGAGGGGAGTCCAGTCCCTCCTCAAACCAAGCATCCCAGTCCAGCTCTGGTGGAGCAGTGCCAGGGATTTACTTGTCTCCACCATGCCTAGGTGGGTGATAGACCAAGCCAGGGTTGATGCAGCCTGCAGGCTCCTCACCCCAGCAGGGCTTGCTGCAGTTGCTGCAGTAGCTTCTCAGCTGCACTCCCTGCACTCAGAAGTACCAAGACCTCCACCAACCAGCTCCCGCACTCACCATCAGCCTCACTTCTTCCTCCAGCTCCCTGTAGCTCCCTGAAGCTCTGCTGCTCAGAGCTTCAGTGTAAGCAATGCCCAACAGCCGGAACCACAAGGGCAGCACGTGCACAGGCAGAGGCTGTGCAGGAGAGGGGAGCCCAGGGGGGTGGGATGCAGGGGGCTTCACCCCTGGCAAGCTAGGTTTGCCCATTGTTGTCAGCTCAGCTGGGGTGAAGGCCTCTCCTGCAGCTGCAGGGAGATGCTCTCTGGCTGTGGAGGAGTGCTGGGAGGTGACAGAGTGACTGGACATGGACTGAGCATCAAGGGTCGCTCCTGCTGATGCAGCCAGGGTCTGAGCACTGAGCGGGGAGCTGGCTGTGTGCGCAGCTCCAGCGGATGTCAGCAGGTAGGGTGGAGATGGCAGGCTTGTGGTGCCGGTGTGGTGCACAGCCTCAGAGCAATGCCCCAGAGCTGGGTTCTTAGAGCTGGGAAGAGGTGCAGAGCCTGGGCTGGCATGGGTGGGCCCTGGAGGTCCTGCTGGAGCAGCAGTGGCTCCTACCGATGCTGTCCTGGGCTCACTGTGCCCGGCTTCTTCTGTCACAGCCACCTGTCCAGGCAGCAGACTCATCTCTGCCACCTTCGTGGCCTGGCGTTGCCTTGCAGCAGGTCCATCCTCAGATGCTGTTGTGCAGAAGGGATCTGGATGCAGAGATGGCCTCTGGGTAGGTGACCCCAGGGGGGAATCATGTGTCACACCTGCAGCTCTTGGAGAGGGGGAAGCTACCATCGCAGCTCCATCTTTGCAGGGGACTTTGGTCGCTCCAGGCTCTGGGGTGGCATCAGGGGCTGCCAAGCTCACCCCAGTCACAGTGGGACCTGCAGCACTGGGGGCCCTGGTCCGAGCAGGGGAAAAGCAGGCTTTGGTGGATGTCAGCAGAGTCTGCTGCACAGCAGAGGAAGACAGATCACTTAGTTTCCTTGAGGTGACAGCAGGTCCCCCAGACTCCGCTGTAGGAAGGAAGGGAGCCAGCATTTGTGGGTAGCTGACATCATGAGCCGATGCAGAACTGTGAAGCGATGCCAAGACAGTGGCCAGAAGTCCAGACCCATTTCCTGGGACCTTGGCCAAGACGGTGTCCACTAGCAGAGCAGCTTTGCCACGCAGGAAGGTGCCAGCAGGCTGCGTGTCCCAGGGCATCTGGGGTGTCACAGCAGGGGGTACCCACACAGTGCCAGGATGCATTTTGGTCAAGCTGGATGTCCTTTCTGTTGTCAGAGCTGAGGGCACCCCAGGAAGGGGCACCAGGTGAGGAGCAGCAGTGTGGTCCTTGCCCATACCAAGGTCAGGCAGGCCAGGGCTCAGTCTCACCACTTCCTTCTGCCCATTGCGGCTCCTCGTTGTGGCTCCAGCAACGGAAGCTCCATGCTGGACATCAGAGAAGCCACTGGCTGTAGACTGATCAGATGCAGGCACACTGCTGGGATACCACACTGCTGTCACAGCTCTGGCCCGAGGAGGCAAATCGCCGGCTGTGACCACAGCAGGAGGCTTAGAGCTTGCAGCCGGGCTGAGATCTGCTCTGCGGGGCATGGTCCAATGCTCAGGGGATGCCCCAAGGGCCAGCATCTGGTCACCTCTGGGCTGGTCTGCTGTGCTGTGGCTCTGGGAGGGAGCACCCATCAGCATCCATACCGACCCTGCATGTGCTGGGGCATCAGATGGGACACGAGCCCCATCAGCAGCCCCTTCAGGTGAAACCAGCTGGGTGGGCACCACCTCCAGCAAGGCAGCCCCTGCAGAAGGGCCAGAGGCAGCCATGGGCAGGGAGGGAGCCTGCCGCCATGCTGGGGAGGTGGCAGGGACCCAGGCAGCTGGCTCGCCCTGAGCATGGGGGGTGCCTTCAGACCTCCCCCCTGGGCTCTGGGGCTCTGCCGTGCCCACTGGCTGCCCAAGGCCACAGGCTGAGGTTGCTGCAGGCACCTGCGCTGCATCACGCAAGCCCGGTCCTGTGCCATGGAGGTTTCCCAGAGCAAGGTCACGCTGGGAGCCAGAGCTGGGGCCACGGGTGGTCCAGAAGGGCCGAGCCAAGGTAGCAGGCACCCCTGTGCCAAGCCACTGTGCAGGGGACAGCATCACAGCCACTGCTGTGCCCACCCTGAGCCCTTCCCTGTGCCTGAATCCAGGCTGCCACTGTGGTGAGGTCTGAGCTGTCGAGGCAGAGGTGGGTGTCCCCAGGCTCCATCCTTCAGCATCTGTACCACAGGTCGTGTCTCCTTTGGCCCCTGGGAAGCAGCCTGGGGTGCCCACAGAGCCCATCAGCACCCTCCCATGCTCCTGCATCGCTGCGTAGTTGAGCAGGTCCCCACGTGTTGGCACCAGATTGTCACCTGTCCCTCTCTGGGAGGCTGGCAAGCCTGGCTGAGCATGGGAAGGAGGCAGGGAGCCCGGCAGCAGCTGGGAGGGAGCAGCTAGAGACCCCAGGCTGTACAGGAGAGCAGTGGCAGACAGGCAGATGGCCAGCAGCAGGAAGGCTTTGCGCTGCAGCCCACTGGCAGCAGCAGCCACACAGGCAGCAGGACCCAGGGTCATAGCCATGGCCTCTTCCCTCTCACCATGGAAGATCATTTTCGGCTGTAGGGCAGCAACATCCATGGGGTCCGGTGGTCCTACCCCTTGGCTCTGCTTGAGAGAGGCCATGGGGAGAGCCCACCTGTGGAGAGGTACAGCAGGAGCTTTAGGCTAGGTCCCTCCAAGCTCCCCCCACCCCAGCAACAGTGGCTGGCCTGTCCCCAGAGCATCCCACACACCAGAGCCAGAAGCCCCCATGTCAAAACATCTCTCTGGCCTCCAGCAGCATTGAGCAGCTTCTCCAGCTCAGCAAAGTTCATGCCAAGCCTCAGCATCTCCCAGGAGTAGGCAGGGAGGCTCCTGGTGCAGAGCAGGGCTGTAGCCAGCCTCAGACACTACCACATTCCCTGCTCAAAGCATCCACCTTGTCTCAGAGAGCATTACTAGGGACAGCAAGACTTCACCCCACCAGCACCCCTTACCTGACAGCACCCAAGAAAAGAGCACCAAGCCCCCACCCCAGCCCTGCCCTTTTATCTCATTTCCCAGGGGGGTGGCTCCATTCCAGCTGCTCCCAATTAACACTCAAACTAATTTGTGCTCCCCCAGGTGAAGCTCCTTCCCTGCTGGAGGGGTCCCAGCTTCCCTCTGCTCGTCTTTAAGCCCTTGGCAGAGGAAGGAGTGTGTGTGCGCCTGTTTCTCCAGGCAGGTTTTCACCAAGCATCGGCCCCAAACACCACAGGTGCTCCTCAAAAAACCCTGTTTCTGGGGAGTGGGTCACGGCAGTGCTGTTCCCCTACTGGGCAAGACTAATTTGGTCTGAAAAACATGGCTTGGGGTGTTTGGCTCTCGAGACCAGGCAGATTTCGTGCTTCTGATGGGGACTCACAAGGTAGGGTGTCTCAGGGGTCCCCGCTGAATCAGCCTGGGGTGCATCACCAGCAGCAGGCAGAAGAGCACCAGGGGACCGGTATCAGCCCCACTGCACCCCACAGCTCTCCTGCCCTATTTCTGATGCACAGAAACCTCCATCAGCACCCTCCTCCCAGGCTGTCACCCAGGGGGCTCAGGACATACCCCTCATGGGCGCTGGGACGTGCTCCCTTACCAACGGGTGACCCACGGGGCTCCCTGCACCCCTGGGCACCCACGGCGGGTCGGACACTGGATCCAGCCCCCCAATGATGGGATGGAGGGGCTGGGCACATTGCTCACGGCTTGCTGCAAGTGCATCACCACTGGGGTTTGGTCCGCCCAGCCGGCTGGGAGATGCTGGGTGCCGATTTGGGACAGCAGAGACCAAAGCACAGCATGTTTGAAAACAAGCCAAAGCCTTTAATCAGGCGAGGCACCTCTTAAAATTCATATTCTTACAAAATATTAAATAAAGTGAAGGAACTTTCTTCCCTGGAACCCTTTTTATATATATATATATAAAAATTACAATATTATTAACAAATACTGCTTTCTGAATTGCTTTACAACGCTATGCACAGACCCAGCGTGGCAAGGGAGAGTGAGGAGAACAGCAGTGTCCCCCTCTTTCCCTGTCCCCCGCACAGCCAGTACATCCCAGTGGAAAACCAGAAAGGCACCTGCAGCAAACACAGCAGCAGCAGCCGCTGCCTCCCCAGCTGGCAAACACACCTTTCGGCTAAAAAAGAGTCTATGGTACAGTTTGGGTAGGCTTTTTTTTTCCTTTTTTTCTCTGTTTTCTTAGTTTAAATAAATATTTCCTGTAGTGAAATAAAAAAAAAATAATAATCCTCATTTTGTTCCTCCATGCCCTGCATCAGCTGGAAAAACACCCGAGTGTTGAGTTTGTAAGGCCTCTGCTGTGTACCACTGCTGCAGACCAGGCGAGGGGGAGTCTGTCCGTCCCCCCTCCTGGGGCGCCCATCGACCTTTCAGTGCCCGCAGGATGGAAACGATCTCTCCTTCCAAGGTCTTGCAGCATCACTCCCCTCTCCTGCCCCTCTGGTCGTGCCGGGGTTGCCACATCTCCATCAAGGTCGTCCCCCAGTGTGCATCTCCCACGTTCTCCTTTGGGACAGCTGGGATCTGTGTTGCAAAGTGGTTTGGTTTTCTTCCAGAATCTTTAAATCTTTCTTGCAGCCTTTTTCAGCTACGATCGGGACTGAAACTCAGTCCGAACAGCATCGCTCCCGCTGCCTTGGTCCAGCATAGTAAACAGGTGAAGCCGTGAGTTTAAATAAAAAGACAAATATAAATTACTGTATATTTTTTTAAAAAAACCACATAACCTGAAGGCAGCAGCTCCTTATAAAGGTAAATCTGTAACGTTTTTAAAATGTCTTCATTTAAAACAACAAAAAAATCAGTCCTGTAACTACAAATGTTGTGATTCCCTTGACCCTCAATGTTGTGTTAAGTCTCTGTATAAAGATTAAAAACCAGGAGGAAGTTATGTTTATTGGGAACGACGTGTATAAAGCAGGAGGGGCGAGTTAGAGGAGAGAGGAGGGGACATGGTAAATCATCCCTGCAGTAGCCCGCCTTTCTCCAAGGCTGGGGTTGGTGGCCTGGCCATGTCCATGCTCCTTTTGCGGGTCCAAACGCTGCTCCATCCCCCCAGCTCCGCCAGGACTCCAGTCATTCCCTCCCAGTTCACCGGTGGCAGCCTGGCCAGTCGTGGATGGAGGTGCGAATGGGACGCCAGGGGCCAGGGTACCACGCCAGCCTGCTCATGGCCCTGGAGCATCTCAGGGTCATGCATCCCTGCTGCTGTTCTCCACCCTGAGCACTGTCCTCGGAGGGTCCCTGCAGTGCTGCTGATCTCCAGGCACCAGCACCCCAGGAGGGGCTGTCCCCATCCTCGGGCGCAGCCACCCCGCTGGTGGGAGCCAGGCATCTCCCTGCAGGTCTGCTGGTGATCGCCTGCTTCGTTTCGGCATCCGTGTCGCTACCAGGAGGGGACACCGCTCTGGGGACGAGGGGGACCTTCCCTTTCCCGTCCTCGCAGGCGGGCGGCTCGGCTGTTGCCCTTGACACATTCCTTAGTGCCTCCTTTTTCTTTGTGCTACCCGTGGCTATCGCTTTGCCATCAGCTTTCAGTGCCTCCAGGCCAGGGCTACCTGCAAGAGGAAAGAGTGGTTAGGGACAGCAGGGCCTTCACCTCCCCATCCCAAATAATCCCCCCCAGCCACCAATCCCCCCTCCAGCCCAGCCCAGGCAGCAGCGCCACTTGTGTGCTCCTCCCCAGCCAGCCCAAGCTCCCCATCATCATGGCAAATACACATACACCTTCACTTAACTACATATAAATCCTATAAATACATATAAATGCACACACAAGAAGAGTTACTTACTTGGAGAGATGCTGGCCAGCCTGCGAGCTTGAACCTGTAAGAAATAAAGTTGTTGGCAATGGCCTTGAGCAGCAGCAAAAGGGCGTCCAGACAGGGAGGGGTGTTGGGACTGTCACCGGTGGGATGGGACAGCCGTGGCTGGCAGGCCTGGCATGCAGCGTGCATGCTGACCCGCTCCCAGCATGTTCCTGAGCTGCCCAGTCCTGCTGCCCTTGGAAGGGGAGAGGTGGCCTGGAGGTGACAAACACCTCCTTGATATCCCTGGGATGACTTTTCTCACCCAGGCAGGCAGGGACAACCCCTCCGGCTTCACCGTCACCCCCCAGTTCAAGCTTTCTCCCTCCTCAACCCACTGAGAAAAGCTAAATATTCTGCTCTGCAGAACCCTAGGTGGGACAAGGATGCTGAGGGACCACGCAAGCGATGGATGCTCCCACCAAACAGCAGCACCTGGGAGGCAGATGGTCCCAGGGACCCACTGGTTTCACCAGCCCTCCACGGGAGATGCCGGGTGACCTACCGAGCTGCTGCCTGATGGAGTCTTGCCAGTGGAGGTTCAGCAGGTCCGGGTAGATGTCGGGGAGCTGCTTGAGTGCCAGGAGCTTCAGCATGCGTGATGTGCAGCTCTTCAGCTCCAGGTCCCTCAAGTGCCTCTCCTCTGAGAGCGTGGTGGGACGCAGCTCCACCTTGTGCTCCTGCAGCACTTGGTCAACAGCGGCCCCGGGGAGCTTGGGGAAGAGCTTCTCCTTCACCACGTGGATGGGGATGAAGACAGCCCCTGCACGGACTACATGGGGGAAAGGACACTTGCGAGCAAACATGAAGGTCTCCAGTTGAGAGAGCAGGTTGGTGAGGAGAGCGGCCACGTCCTGGAAAGCCAGCCAGATCTCCTTGCCTTTGGTGGGCTTCTGAGGTTCGGGGATCTTGGAGCCGTTCTTGGGCTTGGGGGGGGATTTGGGCATCTCTCCGAGCTCCTCTGCCAGCTCTGCCTTCTTCAACCACTCCTGCAGGAGCTCTGGGGAGGATCTGGACACCGAGCACGAAATAATGTCACAGAGTGAGGTGTGCAGGGTGGTGAAATACTGGCCGGCAGAGGTCTGCGGGGTAGGGGCCTCGCACTGCCCGGGCAGCGAGACGCTCTCCTCTCCCGGTGCGTGGGGGGCTTCAGGCTGTGGGGGCTGCTGCAGGTCCGGGCGAGCCCCCCGCAGAGCGCTGGGCTGGGGGCCAGGCTGCGGGGCTGGGGGGCTGCTGGCCGGCAGGGAGGCGGGGGGGGTCCGCGGCCGCGGTGTGGGGATGCTGCCAGAGGGGGCTGGCGGCGGCGGGCTGGGCTGGGGGGTGCGGGGGCTGCCGGCCTGCCGGGGGGACACGGTGCTGGGCGGGAGGGAGCGCAGGATTTTGTATTTTTTGAACATGAAGGTGGCCGAGCTCTGGAAATTGCTCTTGTCCCCAGAGCCCACCTCGAGAAGCAAGGGCAGCGCCTGGGGCTTGGCCTCCTCTCCCCCCTTCACCTTCCCCCCTGGACCTTCTTTCTTCTCCTCCGCATCCTCCCCGACCGGCATCCCCTCCATGCGTCCGATGGGTCCCCGGGTCTCCCCAGTTTTCACCAGTCTCTTCTTCAAGCTGAGGTCCAGCGCGATGCCCTCGGGGGCCAGCTCCCTGCTCCCCCCCCCGCTGGGGCTGCCCCCCTGAGTCCCCAGGTCTTGGGGCATGAGCTTTGGCTTTTCAGGGACCCTTCCATAACAGCTTTCCCCTTGGCTCTGGACTGCTCCGCTGCCTGTCTTCAGCGCTTGGCTGGCCGCCGTCCCCGTGGGCACCAGGCTGGACATCACCAAGACGTCTCCAAGGGCAGCGGGCTCACGGCTGCTCCCCACGATCCGGGGTGGGTTGTCCCCCTGGAGATGGTCCCTGGAGAAGGGGACCTGAGCTGAGCCCTCGGTCCCCTCCAAGTAGTCTCGGTAAGGTGCCAGGCTGAAGACATTGTTGATCACCGGCATGGGTGGGGAGGAAGGAGAAACCTCACCGTCCCTCGGGACTTTCAGCCCCTCCGGGGGAGAGACAGCCGGAGAAGGGGGGATGAGCTCCTTGGCTAAATCCTTGACCTTGCAGGCATCTCCTTTCCCTACAACAATGGAAGCTGGTGGTTCCCCGCGGGGGGTCTCCTGGGGGGCCGGGCTGGCTCTCCTCCTCCCTGGGCAGGGGGGCTCCTTCTCCCTCTGGCTGGGCTTCACCCAGCCCCCTTCTCCTTTGGGAAATGTCTCTGCGAGCCCACCAGAGCCCCCGGACACCTTCTCCAGAACACAGACGGGTTGAAAAGCGCTGTTGTGCCTCACCGCCGCTTGCTGCCGGGGACTTTCCGCCTGGCGCTGCTGGCAGCCCGGCTCTGTGCCGGCAAAGGAGGTGCCGAATACAGCCGTGTCGACAGGGCTGAAGGCAAAGCCAGGGCTCGGCAAGTAGCCAGCTCGCTGTGGTGGCTCGGCATCCCTTGGCAGCGCCACTGACTTGGCAGGCGGTGATGCCACTGCACCAGCACCAGCTGCCCTTGGCACATAGGTGTCCAAGGGGCCAGAAAAGTAGCTCTTTGGGGCTTGGGGCTTAAGGTAAGCGCTGGGAAAGGGCTCCCCGCTTCCCGCAAAGCTGAAGCCTTTGTAGGCGCTGGGCAGGGAGCTGGGCTGTGCCTCGATGGTGGGAGCCGGCGGGTGGTAGAGGAGGGCAGCCTTGTGGAGGGGCAGCGGGTAGTGGGTTTGTGGGTAGCATGCTGGCGGCCTCTCCCGGTATGCCGGGCTGGCGGCGGGTGGCTGGAGCTTAAGCCAGGGGTCCGGGCTGAGGCTGGGGACCTCGGGCGCCTTCCTCTGGCTGTGGGCAGCAGGGCAGCTGGCTTCCAGGAAAGGGCTACTGGGGGGGCCCCTGTATTTCTCAAAGGCAGCGTAGTAGGGGGAGAAGGCAATGGGGGAGCCCACCTTCTCCTTGGCGGGCAGCGCCAGGCTGGGGTGCAGCGGCGGGAGGCTGGGGTCGGAGTGGGGACCCCTCTTGTGTAGCCCAGTGCCACCACGGGGCTCGCCAGGGTGGAGAGGGTGGCTGGCAGGGGCGGCGGCGGGCAGAGCCCAGTCTGCATCCCCTGGTCTCTGCTGCAGGCTCTCCGCCCGGGGTCCCAGTGGCAGGGCCATCCTGGGGTCCACGAAGCACGCTGGGGCTCTGTACACCGGCTTGGGGACAGCCAGGGGGGCCGCCTTGTTCACCACCACTGGCTTCTTCACTGGGAAGGGGTGTCCTGGAGCTGGTGGCGGGCTAGTCCACTTCTCCCTCGCCATGAGCAGCTCCCGCATCAGGCTCTCCTTGCCCTTTTCGGGGCCCGGGGGCTGCAGCCCAGTCCCCAGGCTCTCGGGTCGGTACAGCAGGCAGCTCACCAGCGGCCCCTCCACCGGCATGGGCTGGCTGCCAGCACTGGTGCCATAGTGCAGGTAGGTGGCCGCCGGGCTCCAGCGTGCCAGGGGCTGCTCGGGGCCATCGGGACTTTGGAGCGGGCAGGCGAAGTAGGAGCCCTTGTAGTTGAAATGGTTTTCGGAGCCGGGGTTGGGCACAGGGCTGGATTTGCAGAGGCCGTTGGGGAAGCTGGTGGTGGACTCTGTCTCCAGCCGAGGTAGCTTGTTGAAAATCACAGGGTCCAGAGACTCCAAGTGCCGTTTTGAGGCCATTTATATGTTGGTGCCGGCTTCCCAACTGGGGTGTGCGATGGGAGAGGTGAGCTGGCCTTCCTGACCAGGAGAGAGAGAGAAAAGAAATCATGAGCAAAGCAAGTTCCCATGGCAAGCACTCAGCCCGCAGCGGAACGGCACCAGCTTTTCCTTATTCCTTTGCGATGCTCAGCATCGCGCTGGAAGGCTGAAGGAGAGGAGGGGAGCCATGGAAAGCCCTGCTCGCCTCGCAGTCAGCCTCTGCCAAGGGCAACGGGGACTTGCTTCCCTTCTCCCATACTCCCAGCACCTGGCAGAGATCCTAAAAAAACAAAACCCACCCCAATTGAGAAGCAATCTTTGATCCTCTGTGTGGAAGCTAGGGATCCGGTCAGGCGCTCGCCTTCCTCGGTGCTGGCCGGGGCAGCCCTGCATGAGCCAGGGTGGGAGCCCAAGGCCGGCGGGGGGGATCCTGGCAGGCTGGCTGAGTGTTTCTCTGTCTGCCTCCTTGGAAAAGCCCTGAAAAGCTCTCACTGCTTTGGTTTCAAAGCCTCAATGAGCGTCTGTTGCAGGCAGCGGGGAGCAAAGCCAGGTCAGCTCAGGTGAAGAGCCAGCAGACTGCAGCGAGGCACAAACACAGCCTGCCCAAAATTCCCCACCAATTACACCTTTCGAGCTAATTTGAGGCTTTTCCCCCAACGCGGCAGCCTGCAGCTCAGGGGGACCCTCTCCCTTATGGTCTCTTCTGATTTTGGGCTGCTGCTGCGGTGGGGCCCGGGTGCTGCCCGCAGTGTCAGGCGGTGCATGCCAGCAGGTGGAGCTGGCAGACCGTCCCAGCATCGCCCGGCCTTCCCAGGCATCGCCCCGCATCCCCTGAGCATCACAAATATCCCCTCAGTATCTCCTGGCATCACTCAGCAACACCTCAGTACTGCCCAGCATCTCCTGAGCATCCCACTGAGACCTGAGCACCGCTTGAGCCCCAAGAGCATCACTGGAGCATCACCCAGTATCCTCCCAGCATCACCTGGCATCACCTGAGCATCGTGTACATCACCCAAGCAAGCCCCCAGACCCGCCTGAGCATCGCTGGACCATGGCCCAGCATCCTCCCAGCATGGCCAAACCTCCCCCAGCATCCCCCAAGCCCACGGATGGACTTACTGCAGTAGGATCTTGTGTCTGTTCTTCACCCCCCCGTTTTTTTCTTTTTGTGGCAAGAGTTAGTGGAGAAGCAAAGAAGGAAACGGAGGAAAAACACGTGGAGATAAGATAAAAGCCTTGTCCACAGAAGGGGAAATGGAGCAGATAACCGGGGAGACTTGCGAGGGTAGATAAGGGACCCGAGCGTGGTGGCTCGGCTCTGCAGCGCAACTGGAGTCCAGAGCCAAGCCGCACACAGCCCGCGCTGGCAAACCACACGCTGCACCCTGCCAGCTCTCCCTGCCGTGCAGGCAGAGCCCTGCCAGACCGCTTACAGGCAGAAACAGGGGTCACAGGTCCACCGGCCACCCAGCCGCAGGCACGGGTGCCCCGGCCCAGCTGCAGCTCTGTCCCCCACATGCCCAGCCCGGCCCATGGGGGACCAGGGGATGGCCCCGCACAGACCTGCCTCTCCCCAGCCCCAGCTCAAACCCAGCGGTTTTCCCCAAAACAGCAGCTCTGGCATGACCGAGCGGGCTGCACCCCTCTGCTGTTCCTTCGGGTTGGGTTTCTTTTCCAAACTTCAACAGTTTCTCACTTTCCAGTGAGGGTGCTGCTTCCCTGGACGCCTCTGAAAACCTCTTTGGAGGGTCGATGCTTCCCTGTGGTCAAGAAGGAAGCTCATCTCCCCGCTTGCACCCTCAGAGAAGCAGCTCCCCAGAGAAAAGGGTCGTGGGGCGACCACATCATTTCCAACAGCTTTATCCTCGGGAGCCTCAGGGTATTTCCAAGACACCCAGTACCAATTAAATTTGCCACCACTTAGATCCAGGGAAAATGCTCCCCTCAAATTGAAAAAGATAGGAGAAAACCCCCAAAAAACCCAAACTCCTGCTTTCCACACGAGGCCCTGGCCCGAGGCAGGAGGCCGACCCGCACAGGTCCCTCCTCGCCCCAGCTGCATTGCTGCAGGCACCTCCATCACCACATGCTGGCTGAGATATTTTGGGGGGCTGTGCCCGGGAGGAAAAGTCGGCTGCACGTTGCCATGTGCCCCCCCCCAAACAAGCCACGGGCTTTCCTTATGCCAGATTGAAAGGATGTGAAGCCGGAGGAGGCTCGGCCGGGTGGGCGGGGGGTCCCAAACTGGGTTATTTTCCTTTCCGGCTGACCGCTCTCCCCACCCACCAGTGGCCCGAGAGGGATCTCTTGGGAGGGTGGTGTTTAAATCCGTCTCCCCGGGAGATGCTGCGTGGGAGGGAGATGCAGGCATGGGATCCCTTCCACGTGGTGACGGTGCTCAGAGTGAACAAGCTGGGACAGACACCCGGGATCTTGTGACTTCCAGCATTTCCCTGCTGCTTTTTCCCCTTTCCCTGAAACACACCAATCTACAGAGCGCGGCGTCGGGGATGTTGTGCAACCGGCCCTGCCGTCACCGCGGGACCGGGTTATGCCGCTGGGCACATCGGCAGCACCGACGCAATCACCCCGTTTCCAAATCGCCTGCGCCCGCAGCAGGAGAGACGCCTCTTTAGGGGGAGAGGAAGGAAAAGGCTTCGTAACCCCATTACAAGGAGACCTTTCCCCTTGGGAATACCCAACCTCTTCCCACCGATTCAGTGGGAAAGCAGGCAGCCAGCTCCGACTTCCAGCCTTGTTGGAGGGATGCAGAACAGAGCAAGTCATCCCACAGCGGCAGCCAGAGCTAGCCATGTGGATTCTCTGACGTCTGATATGGTTGAGCTCACTAAACTCATTAGGACGAGGACACTAATGGGCTCCCTCTTTCCATGAAATACACTGGGGCTTTGCCCTAGCCGGTGCCGTCCCTACACCTGCGCCATTTGAGACCCAAGACAACAGCTCTGCATTTGCTGTCACCATCAGCCCTTCCCCTCCGGGACTATCCCCTTGCAGCCAGCGTGGCCATGTCCTCGTTCCTTCCCCCAGGCCACAGGACAACCACCAGGGCCGGGGGCCGTGGAGAAGGGAGAGGCACTCGTGGATCAGGGCCGCAGGGACGCCTGGCTGAACGCTAACACGTGCAGCCAGCGCTTGCAATACTGAAACTCCACGGCTGGGGAAAGCAGTGGGCGGATTAAACACAACCGATTTATTCCTCTTTTTTATTTTTTAAAATTTTTTTTTCCCCTTCCTCTTCTTTGCAGGGGTTTTTCCCAGAAGGGGCTGTTTGGCCAGGGGGGAGAAAAATAAAACCAAATGCAAAGGAGCATGTGCTGCCCTGCTGCGTGCAGGCAAAACCTCCCCGGTAAGTGCTCATGGGCCACAGCCAGCTTTATCTGCCACTTTTCAGATGATGTCGAAAGATGCTCCTTGGCATGCCGAGGCTGCCGGGGATGGCTCAGACATCTCTTTTTGCTCCGACAGCTCCGAACAAGCGCGGCCGTGTCTGCTATCACCGGGGCAGTCAGGCGCAGCACGCGGCTCCCCGGCATTTCCTCCCCAGGATGCGATGCCCTAACGTGGCTGTGATAAGCGGGAGCCTCTCATCGCAGCCTCCCGCCTCCTCCATTGCCACGTGATGCGAAGAAACAGCCGCCAACTCCCAGCCAGCCCGCAGGAAGCAGCTATCAAGAAATAAAACCCAAAATCTCCTAAGCGCACCAGCATTGGGCATCCCCAGCCGTCCCGCAGCCCAGAGGACCGCTAACAGGGGGGCTTTCCCCATGTCACCCTGAAGCGAGTGGACTTCTCCCCCCGGTAAGAAGGCAGTTTCCCGTCCGGCTGCAATACCAGTTTCACAATCGTGAGGACCTTGGGTCCCTGCCGAGGAGGTCACCTTGCCCATCTCTCCTGTGGGCTTGGATGGGATCGCCAGCATGGCTCCCCCCGCTGAGGTCATTTGGGGGAGCAAACAAGAGGCTTCAGCGGTCCCAGCTCCCTCATTTCATACCTTAGCCCTCTTCAAAAAAGTTTGTGGCTCCCAAGCATCTCCCAGGTAGGCAAAAGCCCAACCGGAACCTTCCCTCGCACCAAGCCAGCTGCTTTTTAAGGCAGTATCCTCACCGAACACACAGCATGCCATTGCTTGTATTGCAAATCAGGTTGTTATTCCTGAAAAAGCCCCAGCAATATTCACTTTCATAAAAAAAACTTCATTAAGCATGTAGCAGCCACCAGAAGGGCAGAGCGACCGCCTCCAGAACGACATCTGAATATTTAGGGGATTAAAACCCCTCCGATACACAGGTACGAGCGCATCGATCCAACTCCGACCCCTGGGTGTCACGTCCCGGGCTGGCCACGGCCGGGCAGGGCCACGGCAGCAGCCCACGCTCCCGCCTGGCCACGAGGCCGGGACCGGCGGGGCCGGACGGCCGCCGTCCGTCCTTCCGTGCCGGCAGGGCTGCGGCGCGCCCCGCACCGCCCGCGGCGGCCGCGCTCCGGCCGGGAGCTGGCGGCGCCGGCGGCCCCGCGGGCGCGGTGCGCATCAGCCGCATGAGCTTAAGTCTCCATAAATGGGTAAAAACCCGGGAAGTGGAGCCTGCAGCCCGTTTTCCCCTGCATCGCCCAACGAGAAACAGATGAGCTGGAGGAAGACGTTAGTACAGGGTACGGGAAAGTGGGGGGAAGCCCTCCTGCAGTGTATATATGCCATACACCCCTGGCCGGCAGCTTCGCAAAGGCAAGCGGGGGACGGGGCGAGGGGCCAGAGGTGCCCGGCGCCCCCCGCCCGGCCGGGCAGGGGCCGGAGCCCCGCTGCCGCCCCGCATCCCTCCGGCTCCGGCACCTCCCCCCGGCCCCCCAAGCCCACCGAGCAGCGGGGGCCGGATCCGGCCCCGCACTCACCTGCGGCGGCGGCGGCGCGGAGCCTCCCCCGGAGCATCTCTACGGGGCCGGGCGGGGGGCTCGGCGGCGGGGGGGGGGGCTGCTGCCGCTGCCCCGCTCGGCCGGCAGCCTGCATTGTGCGGAGGAAGTGGGAGGAGGAGGACGACGACGAGGAGGAGGAGGAGGAGGGCTGGGTATGCGTGTGGGCCGGCCGGAGGAGGGGACGGCACGGGACGGGACAGGACGGGATGGGACAGCCCAGCCCAGCCCAGCCCGCCACATGTGCGCTGAGCTGGTCGGGGCTCTGCCCCGTTCTGCCCGGCGCGCTCGGAGCGGGGACCCCTCGGTACAGGGTAATCCCCCCCGTTACGGGGAACCCCCCGCAGCGGGAAGCCCCTGTTATGGAAGGGTCCCCATTGCAGCAAGCCCCCCGTTATGGAGGAGTAGCCATATGGGGAGCCCACGCTGGGGGAAGCCCCATTAAGGGGACCCCCATTGTACGAAGCCCCCATTAGGGAGGAGCCCCGATTGCAGGCAGTCCCCATTAGGGAGGAACCCCATTAAGGGGAGCCCCCATTGCAGGCAGTCCCTGCATCGTGGGGAGCCCCTGTTAGAGAGTAGCCCCCATTACAGGGGGACCCCCCTTGCAAGAGGAGCCCCAGCACAGGGATGCCCCCCCAGCCTGAGCCCACCAGGACTGGGGGCTGGATGCAGCCCCAGGGTCCGGGTCTGGCTGGACCTGACTCCACCCATCCGCACACGAGTCCATCCATCTGCACACGAGTCCGTCCGTCTGCACACAAGCACTTTCCCATCACGTATGCAGGGACAGAGGGAAGCTGAGGGATCCACTGACAGTCTGGGGTGGGCTGGGGATGGTTTCTTAGCCCCCCTCACCTTCACCCCCCACCCCAAAGAAAAGGCTCTCCTCCTGGATTTAACGTCCCCCTGCACAGGGGACCCCCAGACGGCACAGTGGGTTGAGCCCCAAGTCTGTTTGCTGGCATTAACATTTAGCGTTTATCCAAGGAGTCGCGTCTGAAAAGGTCCATGCAAACATTCCCCAACTAATAATTAACCCTCATAAAAGGCCCGTAAATACGATTAACCCAGTGACACAGATGCTGCGAGATTAAGTGAGTTGCCCAAGGCCACAGAGTGAGGCGGGGAGAGAACTGAAGATTTCTAAGCGAGAAATAAAGATTTCTACTTTTCAAATAGCCTTTTCTTCCAATATAGTCCAAGTTGCTCCTTGTGCAGCATGGAGGTGCCTCAAAACACTCTCATCTGAGCACGGTTTTATTGGAAACCAAAACCTCCAAGCACCTTCGGATGGCAGGTGGCAGGAGAAGGGGGAGGAAAATGGTTCCCTTGGAGGTTTCCCAACAGAATGAGCTTTACGTTTACTAAATGTAAAGGCAATGCAATGAGTATTGATGGGGAGCGGGCTATACGGATTATTTCAGGAAGGGATCTACCCCAGCCCCAGCTCACTGAGGTGTATGAAGCCGCTCACACTCTTTTTGGCCCCAGTTCAGCCCAGGGCTTAGGAATGTGCCTAGTTATTAATACAGGTGATTAAGGACCTTTTTGAACAAAGACCGAGAAGCCAGTGTTTGAATTCTCCTCTCCTTGGCCTCACAACCATTATTTTTCCCTTACGGCTTTACTTAATTTATAGCAGTTTTGTGGCAGCAGCAGTTGATTCTCGCAAAGAAAATAAGTAGCTGGGAGGAGCCGGCTCTGAATTTCCAGTCCCTTAGCTCTGATGTTTGCACATTGATTGCTTTGTCTGGAGTTCATCGATCACGTGCTGCCGTAATATTTTCTTTGGTCAAATTGTAATGCAGCTATATAATAATTATTATATATTAAATTATTAGATGTTATATATTAGTATGTAATATATAATAACTATTATATATTAAAATGAGCAAATGGGAGGATAGTAAAGCTTGTTATTTGGAGTTATGGTCATTAAAAAAATATCAGTGTTAATCTTTACTTCTCTGGACAGAATTGCAATTCACTTGACGTGGCAGATAATCCCTTTAAGCTTGAGCTGGTTCATACATTTGCTTAACTTTATGCCAGAAACACCCTTCCTTATCTGTATTTGGACACATCTCCGCTGCCAGTCATTCAGCTGAACTCTTAAAACTAAATCTCACCAGAATCTTCTCTCCGGTTTTTGGTCTGATGGGGCTTTTTTTTTTAATCTGTAATTTCTGTAATACCCTTTTCCTCCTAAAAAGACTTTTAAACGCTGTGACGTGTGGCACGAGGTTTTCACAGCAGCCTCCTCCGATTTCTAGAGGATGTTTTGCTTTTGTGATGACTGATTTTAAAACACACATTATTTCCCATATAATCTCCCTCTTGAAATAACTCTGAGTCTTACATTTCTCTAGAGCAGAGAGAGGGGTTTCGACCTGTCCTTTAAGCAAATACCTGCTCTGTTTTCTTCTGTTTGCTGTGAATTTCCTTCTCTCTTAACTTCCTGCATGATTCATCTCTTCATTAGCAACTGAAATCGGCTGAGTGGCGACAAACCTGCTCCTTGCTGAGGCATCAAACCTGCCGGCACCATGAGCACAGCAGACACCAGCCTCAAAAGAAACCACTCTTTTTGGGTTTTTTTAAATTTTTTTAATTTTTTTTTTAATTTTTTAAGACATAAGCACTTGGGGAAATGGCCTTCGGGGAAAGGTGGGTGGTGATTCCCAGCTCTGATGCACCCGGGGCATGGCCGAAACTCTTTGCCCCTCCAGCCACCAGCGTCCTCCGTGGTGGGTGAGCACCCGGGGGGCTCGGGGACCCGGCTGATGGGGAGCAGCACAGGCAGCCCTGCGGGGCTGATGTGAGCCTGGGGAGGTGAGGGTTTGACTGAATTAGTCAAACTTTGGCCATGTGGTTTTCAATTTTCTTTTTGAGGCTTCTCAGCCCCAGCAGCGATGGCGTCTATCTTTGGGTTCATCGCTTGGGAGATTTAATCTGTGGTTTGCCGTGCTCGGGCTCCCTCCCAGCGCTCAGGAAACCTGCTGGCTTCAGATTGCCGCTGCCTCCGGCGCGCTGGCTCCCGGGACGGGTCCCCAAATGCCGTGCCCAAGGTGGGGCACCCACTCCAGGGGTTCACCCCTTGCAGGCACAGGGATGAGGGGGCTCAGGGCTCCTCCAGGCAGCGTTTTGAGTTCAAGTCACTGCTGCTCCCCAGCCATGCCAAGTCTCTCATACCCCAAAAAGGGCCGCTTCTTGTCACAGCTTGTGCTCCCCAGTTTGTCCTGGTGCTAATTAAGCCCCTCAGGGGGAGTTAACCCCCTTTAGGCGGGCAGTACCCAGAGTGATGCAGGCCAGAGGGCCAAGTGATGGGGAAGGGTAGGTGGGGGGTGGCTCTGCCACCTGGCTCCTGGACATGACAAAGATATGGCCAGGGGACAGATCCCTGCCCGCCTCCTCTTCCCATGGCAGATTGGTCCAGGAGCATCCTGACTTTATTCCTTTTCCCTCGTCTTTTTCCTCTTCTCTTTGATTTACTTCCCCATAAAGTTGTGCTCTAGCTTCTGAAGAGCTGGTAGGCTTTAGCTGATCTCTTGGTGACAAGGAGAGGTGAGATTTGAAGGTCATCCACCGCCCACAAACACCACAGCTACCAAGTTTTTAAATATAGCATCCTTCCAAAAAGGCCTCGGGTTTGCTACTAGTACCTGGGCAGGCTTTGGAGCGGGACTGACTGCTTATGCAGTGATGAGAAAATCCCCCTCGCCTCCTCAAATCATCTAGCAACCCCCAAATTATCCAAACAAAGCCCAAGCGGAGAACAAGAGATGCCTGCCGGACTGGTGTCCCCGCAGGTGCTTTCATGTGGGATGCCGGGAAGCAGCCGAGGGGTCTGCAGAGGAGCTCGCCACCATTTTAGGGTCTCAGCAGTAGTTGTCCCCGGTTTCCTCAAGAGCCTGAGGAGGTTTCCTGGAAATTTCTTTGATTTCTACTTGGTGTCAACTGAAGTAAGCGTGGGAAGGTGGCGGACGGTTTGCCCTCCATCCGGGCTCTCTCCTACCGGCAGCTGCCTGCCCTGCCCGCGGGCAGCTCCCCCCCTGCCCAGGGACAGCCTGCCTGCCCGGAGCGGGGCTGCGGCAGCTTGGGAGGCTCCGGGGTGACGTTTCGGTTTGTGCAGCTGCACGGCCTCCCCCGCTGCAGGACGTGATGGCTTTTTTGGCTCAGGAGCTGTTTTCAAGGGGAGCGGGTGACGGGGTCCTTTTCTGCATCTGGAGCGTGTCCCGTATGGGATGAAGGCCAATACCCTGGGTGCTGTGGGGAATTTGGGACACCGACACCCATCACTTTATCCAAGCAGACAAGAGGTGGCTTTAACCCAGTCCCACCGCACCCAGGGCTCTGATGGGGGACTTCCCAGCCTTGTTAGCAGCTCTCACCTTGGAGACGTCCTTGGAGGCAACAATGTCCTTGATGAGGCTCTAATTATTGAGCTAATTGGAGTAAGAGAGCTGTACAGGCAATCTTAATTTACACTTTGCCTGTTCCCCACGCTCAGCCCGGCCGCTGGGTCTCGCATCAGGCTGGTGAGAGAAGGAAAACAGGGATGAAGGGATGGAGCAGTGGCAGGGGAGCCGGAGGGAGGAGGATGGAGGGTTATGAGGGAGGGCTCCCAACAGCTTCCAGGGCACTTGAGTTTAAAATACACTTACTGAAAAGACAGAAAGGTCAGGGCTTCCTCCTCCTGCACATTTCTTTCAGTGCCAGGACAGGGTTGAAGGCTTGAGAGCTGCCAGCTCTCTTGAAGGCCCCAGCAAGCGCTGGCTGTGTGGGGAGGAGACCCAAGCATCCTCCGAGGCACTCGCTCCTGCATCTCTCTCAGTTCTGGAAGTCAGACCCCATGCTCTGAGGGCTGGGAGTTTTTGGAAATGCCTGGGGGGGTTGTTTGGTGGTAGGGGACAGCTTTACAGCTTCTCCCACCCCTCCTTGTTGTGGAGCTCCTTCCACCCAGGGTGAGATGACCTTTTAGGATGATTTAAGGAGAAAATAAAGCACGGGCAGGTCCGATTGCTTGCCCAACATCGTGCCAGCTTCATCTTCTTTGAAACTTTGATTTACATCACATCAGGGCCTCCAGTTATTTGTAAATAAAATAAAATGGTCTGCACAACTCACTGCCCCAGGAAAGCAATAAAGATGAGACCCAGTAAACCACAGATGCAGAGATCTCATTATCTCTAGATAATTATCCATAGTAATGAGATATCCAAACCCCAGCAATAGTGGAGTGGGTATAAATTCCGAAGGGACATCACCTTCCCACCCAGAAGATGGGCAACACCTACGTAATGGCAGTGGAATTGCCATTGCTTCTCGGCCCCAGACAGGGTGGGAGCAAACCCGACTGGCCAAGAGGGTTTTTCTCTGCTAAACCATATCCTCAGCAAGCTGCTCTCAAAGGGACTTTGAAAACAAAACGAATCCTGTTCTCCCAGGGGGAGGAAAACAAAAATAACCCTGCGGATGAATGAGCAGCACAAAGCAAACTGCTGAGGCTCGGGTACACTTTGGGAGCTGAAAGCTCTCCAGCTCCATGTCCCTGTTTGAATTATTGCTTCTGCATTCACATGCTGTTCCTCCACTTAAAAAAAAAAAAGCCCTGGTGTTTCTTTTTGCTTTTGTTTCCCAGCACGGGAGGCTTCGCCCTGCAAAACTCTTGGGGAGGACACAGGGAAGGAGAAGCTGAGCAGCCCCTGGGGCACCTGGTCCTGCCGCTGCCACCCTTCCCCGGGTGATGGAGCTTGCAGTGGGATTATTTTATAGTCCTGCAAAACACAGCCTCTCCCCTGCTTTATTCTTTTCTTTCTCGAGTGCAAAAACAAAACCACCATTTGGCGGTTGGGGAGGCGATGAATTAGGGCTCTTGACAGCTCCCTGCACCCTTGGCGGAGGGGAGGCTTCCTGGAGCGGGACTGGCAGGAGCCCGGCTGCATCCATGATGGGTTGAGGCTGCCAGGCGCCCTGCTTCGAGGCCATGCCCAAAATCCTCCCACTGGGATATTCCCAGGTGAGTCCCGGGAGGCAGCTGGAGCAGCTGAGCTGCCGCTTGCCCCTCAGAGCAGCTCACAGGCTGATGAAACCCATCCAAAGCCTCATCAGGAGCCAAGGAAAATCACCCTTGCATCATGCCATGGGCTTGAAAGCCTGTGGCTCCGGTGCTGAGGCCTGGCAGCCGGCTTCAGAATGTTTGGATGCTCCGACCACGGGAAGTCCCGGGGCTGGGGCAGCCTCGGGGATGCTCCAGCCACACTCCCTGCTCTTTCAAGGGCAGGACGCAGGGGCCGGGGTGGCTCACCTGCTCCCTGCCTGCGGGAGGGGAACAACCCCAAACCCAGCGACCCATTGCACATCCAAGGCAACCCCATGGCACAGCTTCTCCCCAGCACCAGGGCATGCACAGGAGCGGAGGAGCCTCCAGGGCTGTGAGAAAAGGGCTTTCGCAGGAATCCCACACCCAGGAGCAGAGATCCCTGAGCCGGGCTTCCCCTGTGAGCTTCCCCTCCTTTCACCGCCTCCTCATCCTGCCCTTCCAGCCCAGAGGCACAGCTCCCCACATGGGTTTGTTCCCTGGGCACCCAGCTCCCATCACCTCCAGGGACACCCCCAGCATTCCCCAAAGGCTGTTTTGGAGGAAGAAGAGGGGAGCAGGCAGGGCAGGGAAACTACCTTGGTCAGTGCTCTGTGGTAAGGAATAGACCTGTGGTCTTGAAAAAGGCTTGGATGTGGCAACAAGTGGGCCCAGGGAACCTGGTGAGCTGCCCTCTGCTCCGGCTAGCAGCAGCTGTGCAGCTCCTGCCCAGGATGAGCACCCACATGTAGAAGCCAGACCCATGCCTGAGCACCCCACACCTGCCTGGGCTCCAAAATCAAGCCAGGTCCCTCTGTGGGATTGCCCCCGCAGAGTCCCTGTGCAGGATGAGCCTCCGCAGAGCTCAGTCCGTCACCCTGCCCCTCCTCTGCTGCACCCTGCAAGTCAATGGAGCCACCTCCCCATCCTCCCCACTGCTGCCCCAGTACCACTCCAGTCTTTTATCCCCCCATTTGGCCCCGATTCCTAACATCATGTGGCTGTGATGGCTGTTCACTTGCAGGAGCCTGCTGAGATCGAGGTGCCATCCCCTCCTGGCCCAGCTGCTGGCCAGGGGGTCCCCATGTCCCTAGGACCATGCTGCCCAGCCCCTTCCCTCTACACCCTGGAGGGCTCTGGGGCCGTAGCTGCCAGGGATGCTGGCAGTGAGCTAAGAAACTGCATCCTTTGAAGGTGCAGACCATCAAAGGCTCTTCCAGCTGCCATCCCTTACCCCACAGCACTCTCCATGTCAGTGGTTTAGGGTCACGGTGACGCTCAGGAGCTGCCCCGGTGCCAGGCTTTCCACCAGTGTGGAGGCCTGCTGCATCCACCCACAGCAACACCCATCCCCAGGGACCTGCTCTCCCCGAGGGGAAGGGGCTCAGTTACCAGTGTACAACAGTGGCCAGGCTGTGTGGGGGCCACGGCGTGCTGTGGGAGGGCTATGGGGTGCTGTGCAGTGGCTACGGGGTGCTGTGCATGCCTCCCTGGGGCAAAGGAGTCAGGGGGGTCTCTCTGTGGGATCCCCAAGGGATCAGGTGAGGACTGGTACCTGTGGGATCCCCTGTGCAAGTCGGCTGCGGCTGCAGCCCACCGGGCAGGGGAAGCGCAAGAGGCAGCAGGGAAAGCACCCCAGGAGGCTGGAGGGGTCCCGGGAGGCGCTGCTGGAGCCGGCTGCCGGCTGGGCTGGGGCCATGGGCTCCTGCTGCCGGCGCCTAATGAGCACCATGATGTAACTCTGGGTAAGCCTTGCAAGAGATCAGCCTGAGGAAGTCGCAGTTTCTTTGTCAGATTTGTTTACCTCTTTTTTTTTTTTCCTTCTTTTTTTTCTGCTCTGATTGAGGTCACTTGGTTTGAACCTCAGCAACACGTGGACCATCGTCCCCTTCTCCTCCCACCCGTGGCCGCAGCGTGCCTGCCTGGCTCGCTCCTGAAGAGAAACCCTTGACCTCTCTGACGCTTTCTGTGCTCTCAAGAGCAACTGGGGGTTGCATTTCTTGCTAAACTTGTGGTTTGGCTGCCTCAGAAATGCTACCTATAGCCACAAATGAACTTGATGCGATGACTAAGGAGGCAGATCTGGCTTGCACGGCCCCTGGGCTTTTTTTGCTGTTGAAGGAGCTGAGAGAGGACAGGTGGACTGAGGGACCAGCCTCTCCATGGACCTGATGGAGCTGAACACCCTCCCTGTCCCTGGACCAGACCCCATAACACGGCACAAAATGTCCTCACTGAGAATGGAGGCTCCTTTGTCCCAGGCAGGACTGCTGCCCAGTGCAAGGAGAAATGGGCTCGCAAGGGTCCAGAGCAAGCAGTCAGTTGCTTTCTCCATGGGCTCTGAGATTGTGGAGGATGGAGGTGGCCTCTGCCAGCTGGGTTGAAGGCTTTTCAGTTCCTCAGCTGCCTTCAAGGCACTGGGGATGGTGATACCTCCTCTGGTAAGGCAGGTGGAGGAGCACAGAGGAGGTGGGAGCATCTCTGGCACTTCCAAACCAGCAGCAGGATCACGGGTGCTTTCTGCACCCCAGAAGCCTGGCTTACACAGCTGGGGCAAACATGGTATGGCACCTCACATGGAGCCACCAAACGGGAACCACGGGACACTGGGATGGAGGCAGAAGTCGATCGGGCAGGATACGGCCCCTGGGAGCTGACCGACAGCCTGGGCATTACGCTCCCCAGCCCAGGAGCTGCTCCCCAGTAGCTCCAGACCATCCCAGACCCATCTGCCCTGTCCCCACCTCCAACCTGCCCTTGCCCATCTGCTTCTGCCCTTCCCTTCCATTGGCAATAATTGGTGAGAATAGGAGGTGAAGATGCACAGGAACTGATCTGGCTGAAAAGGGGCTGATTTCCAACTCCACACAGTTTCCAACTCTGGTGCAGTCTGCAGCCAGCGCAGCAGACCCGTGAGGTGGGACTTGTTCCTTGGGTTTGGTTTGGTTTGGAAGCAGTTTCCAGCAGCAAACACCAAGGATGCCGAGTTGTGTCTGTGCCACGGGGGTGGCACATATGCTGCCATGTATACCTAAAGCCCAGGAGTGGTTTATTGATTTATTTCTATACACTTCCCAGTGCGGGAATGGCTACGAGACTGTAACCCCTGGCCTCTGTTCTCCATCAGTTATCTCTGACATCTGTGTGCTCGAGTGCTCACTGGGGCCAGCCCACAGCTATCAACCCATGAGCTGCGTCCCACCAGTCCAGCCTGCACAGGCCTCCCAGGGATGCACCGAGATGCTCCCAAAGTCTTTAAATCAGTTTTGGTTCCCCCCTGGCTGGGGTCAGAGGTGGGTTCACCTCTCCAGGGTGTTCGCATGGCATTGCTGTGGTGTCTCTGACCCTCCTTTACCCGGTGTGGGAGGACAGGCAGCCGCACGGCTTCATGCTGAGTTCAGTCATTTTATTCTCCCCTTCTGCCTGCAGAAACTGCTGTCTCAAGAGAGCTGGAAACCCTTCAAAGTCTTCTGTAAGGCTTCCCAGCTCTGGGCTGGCTTCGGTCCCGCTCTGGAGGTTGCTCTCTTTCCTTTACAATGGTCCAGGGTGGTTTCTCCTCTTCCACTGGGAATCCTCAGCATGTGGCTCTGATGGGGAAGAGGACACCAAGAGGGATGAAGGTTTTCTAGAGAAGAGCCAAGCTTGGCTGCTGCCAGCAGCACTGAGCCACAGATCTGGAGGCCTCCTGAAAGCTCCTACGGGAACCTCGAGGACAGGGGTGGAAGGTGTCAGGGTGCAGCATCCCACAGGATTCACGGCTGCCGTGGTGGCCACCAAGTGCCTGGAGCTCAGAGGCTTTTTCTGTGCAGGGAGGTCCCTCTCTTGCAAAGATCATCTCTTCTTCTTCCTCCTGGCCGGTGCTGGGTCTCTCATCCAGGGTCTTACCAGTTTGCTCCACCCCCCACCACAGCACAAGTCGTGAGCATCGCTGCTCCTGAGCGACCAAAACTGCGTGTGATACAGGCAATAAAAACTTCAGAGCTGGTGGGAAAGGGCTGCCTTCCTCCCGGTGGGACATCTTCAAAGAGCTCCACGTGGGAGGGGATGTCACAGGAGATTAACTGGAGCTACACGTTTTTCCTCTCCTAGGTGGTTTGGCTTGAGGTGTCACCAGAGGAGAGAGCAAGACCATCCCCTTTATCTGCTGGGATGGATTAGGGCTTGTCCCCTCCAGCCTGCAGAAATGCAGCTTAATTGCCAAGGTGGGACCAGGAAGAGGAGACTTCTCTGTTTACTCACATAGTTTTAAGGTGAATAACACACACACAGCCTGGCTCCGGCTTGACTTCGGTGGGGCTGTCAGAGAGTGAGACCTTCCCCTCCCAGCTCACCCAGCCCTTGGGTTGTCAGGATGGGCAGAAGAAGCTCTTAAGTGGAAGGACATGGAGCTTTCAACCCCGTTCTGCATTGTCGCAGCTGGGGGCTGGTGGCCACAAAACCCTACTCGCCCGGCACAGCAGCTCTTTGTTCTCTTTTCCTCTCCCTCCCCCTTCGTTTTGGCATACAAGGAGCTGCTTTGATGCCCTCACGAGACAGATTTTCCACCGATAACTGATCCTTGTGATTGTTCCTGTGACTGGCTCCTACTGAGTCATTCCTCCTGCTGGGGCAAAATCATGGTGGCTCCAGCTCCCTCTGGCCACCTTGGGAATGGGGAGATCCTCTTTCCCTCATCTCCATCAGCAGCAAATAACCCTCCCCTGCTCCCAACCCAGCTCAGGGCTGCAAGCCCTGACTCAGGGCTTAGCCCACTCTTGGCCAACCTGTCCCCAGGTCTCGGACCACGGTATCAGCATGGGCAAGCAGATGTGCCCCAGCTGAGCCTCAAAACCCACCTCGCTGGTGGGGTTTCTTGCTCCCCAACCATCGGCTGGAGCAGATGGCCAGGAGAAAACATAAGACCTCGGCAAACAGAAGTTACTTCTACACTCCTTGAGGCAGCCAGCAAACTGAGCTGGTGATGCTCATTGTGTCCTGGGTGGCTTTCTCTTCCAGGAATTGCTTTTTGAAGCCATCCTCAGCCTTCTGCATCACACTGCCCTATGGCAAAGGGCTCTGCAGCTTAATCATATGGAGAAGCATCTCCTTTGGGTTGCTTTGAACCTGCCGGCTGCATTTGATGGCCCTAGTTTTTACACAAGAGGCAGTGAGTAATCACTCCCTCATTTATCTTCTCTGGACTCATCTGATATCACAGACCTCGGTCATGTCTGCCCCTGGTGTCTCTTTCCCAGCCTATTTCATCACCCATTGCACAGGAGCCAGAGTTTTCATGGAGGTAGGCAGGGGACTGCCGATCTCCAACGGCATTTGCCATGGGGAGCTACTGGGGGAAGGATGCTCATGGGATTTGGGAAGCCTCCCTTGTTTGCCGGGGCTGTGCAGGGTGTGGGGAGGCTTGCTTGGGAACATTTCGTGCTCTCCAGCTGCTGGCAAGAGGAGGTGGGATGGCTCCCGATCGTTATTGCCGTACGGGTGAGGTAAGCTGGATTAGCGCAGGGAGGTTGGGAAACGGTCTGGACCCTCTTGCCCGGGCTGGGGCCGTATTGCAGCAGGAGCACGAGCAGATCCTCGCAGCACCCTGGGGCCACAGGCAGGTAATTACCACCCCAGCGCGCTGGAACACCTTATTGCCCTCGTACAAACCTCGTTTCCCTCATCGGGCTAATGCGTGAGGCAATTACAGTCTCATAAAGGGACAGCTCGCCACCCCCCTCCCTCTGCCACATCCCCACTGCCCCCAAGCCTTCTGCGTGCTCTGCCCTCACCACGGGCTTTGGTGGGGCTTGGCTGCAAGCAGAGCCAAGTTTTTCCTTCTCCTTCCCAAGGCAGCCTCCAAGCCCATTTGCTCTGCAGTGAGAATGAAGAAAAAAACAAAAAAACCCACAAAAAGGCCATTTTTCCCCCCCTTTTGGTCTCACATCAAACCCACAGGCACAGGGAGCTGTCAGAGCAGGAGCGCTCGGGGTTTTGGCACGGCGGCAGCCCGGCAAAATGGAGCTGGCCCGTCGCATATATAGTGCAGGGGGTGCCGCAGGATCCGGCCCCGGGGAGCCCGCAGCCCACGCGGAGCCGAGGCAGCCCTGCCTGCCAAGCTGCCGGGGAGCTGGAGATGAACCTGAAGCCATTCCTTGACTTGGGAGCCGGCCAAGCTGTGTTAGCCAAGTGTCTTCTTTATTCCCTTCCAGGCTTTTTCCGTGCCTGGGTGTATTTCCACAGCGCAGAGTCGGGTGGAAAATTACTGGCGATGCTCCGGTGCCAGGTCCCTGCCCTGGCAGAGGTGAGCTAAGGCTGCGCATTCAGCTGGGGAACTCCTCGCCACAGGATGCTGCTGGGGCTGAAATGCCTTGGAGAAGCAGCTAAGATCATTTAGGAAAAGAAACAGAAAGCTATTAAAACCAAATAGATCTATTTTTGATTAGAAACACTTCTCTGGAGAAATCTGTATGTCACAGCCCATGCGAGAGGGGTTTATGCAGCCTGGGGCTTGCTCCTTAGAGGTAGCACGAGAAACTACAAATACATCCCAAATGGCACAAAGCAACAGGTGAACCAAGATAAATGGAGATAAATGATGTGCATCAACACCAACAGCCCAAAAACCAAGGGCCTTGCAAACAGCAACAGCAAAGAAATGCGTCAAAGCCGAGGAGCAAACAAGCCGTCAAGTTTCAAGCTACGGTCTCAGGTTTTGCAAGAGGCTTTCCAAGTGAGCACATGGCTGGTGTTGCTATAGGGAAGGGGGTATATACTCTGGGAAATAAAAGCAAATACCCCACCCAGAGTGAAGATGGCAGCATCGGCAGAGAGCTCGGGGTGACGGGGACCACCAGGCTTTGATGCAATGACTTGGGGATGGATGGATGGGTTGTTACAGGAGCACGGAGCAAGCCTTGAAGATCTCCTTTCTGCTAACCAGGGCATGATTCACGGACAGCAAGGCCAGCCAGCTGAGACGCTGCTCCTCCAAAGACGCAGAGGGGAATATTGCAATCCTCCTGTTACGGGAAACCCCTGATTTCAACATGCAAACCGAAGAGCCGAGACCTGGGTGCTGCTCTCAGCTTGGGTGCAGCCTCCCCGCGACCCGGGGGCATCCATCCCAGTGCAGTTCCCCACAGGACTTGCACCCACATCCCTTGATGCCTCCCAACACCTCTCTGCAGGCACGTTCCTCATCAGAAGATGCAGCAGGGAAGGTGTGGGACCCCCTTGGGCTCTTTGAAAGGGCTGAGTGGATGCCTCTGGGCTCAGGGATGCTCATCTGACCTGGTTCCCATGCCACAGGGCTCCGAGGCAGCTGAGCCAGGACCAACGGGAGGAATGGAGCATGCCCTGCTTGTATCCAGGTCACTGGAAAATCCCCTTGGCTGGGACAGAAACAGCACATGGACATCACATACCTCGCCTGGCCTCTCCCCTCCACTCCCCTGGCTCTGCACCTCCAGCCTTCTCAGTTTTCTTCTGAAACTACCAATTTTTGCTGGTATTTGTGAACAGTTTTTGGGAAGTTTGCTCTTCCATCCAGGAAGGGCAAGCCCAGGTGTTTGGTGCCCATAAAAAGAAAACATCTGTTTGGCAAATACGGCAAAGCCATTCATCAACTCCAAATCCCCTTCTTCCCACACAGCAATTTTCAGTGCCTGGAAAGGAAAAAAATAATAATAAACGAGTGAAGTTCTTGGCTGTGCCCACCATGGCATTTCTGGATGCAGGCCTGAAGCTTGGGCTGTGGGACCTTCTCCAGCCCAGTATGGGAGAGGAGGTCCCATAGCCAACTGCTTTGAAGTTCAAGCTCTCCTTCTCCATCTCACTGTTACTGGGATGGGGACTTTAGGGCTCACCTGCTGGTCCCCAGGTTCCCTCAGCAGAGCTTTTCTTCCTAAAACCCCCAGGGAAGATGGCTAGAAAGGAGGTGGGGGGGGGATAAGCCATGCTCCTGGTGCCAGAATGGTTTCACCACCTCAAGTAGTGGAGAGGGATGGCTGCTCAGGGCTTAGGGCTGAAGTGACCCTCTGCCCTGCATCTCCCCCTCCCGGTACCCACGTCCTCATCATCTTACAGGTCATGGAAACCAGTTACAAGGAGGCTTACCCCTGGCTGAGCCCTCCCTCGGGGATACCTGCTGCTGTCTGATTTCCAGCATCTGGATCAGCCCTTCCCACCCAACACCTTCAGGGAACCACAGCTTGGCCCCAGCTCAGCATCTCCCCCCAGGCTGGGGGACGCCTCGACCCCAGCTGGCAGCCAGCCTCGATGTCACTGAAGTCCCCGGGGACTTCCCAGCTGGCCCGGCTGCACCCAGCCCCGCCAGGGTCAGGGTTGAGCAAGAGCAGCCAGCTAAGGCTGGGCAGCCTTTGGAAGGGGTCACGCTGCATCGACCAGGCTTGGAGAAGTTGCCCCAATGATACCCAGGGATCTCCTCCTCCTTCTCTTGCTTCCTTATGAGCTTTTCCTGCTTTGCCTGTTCTCTTTTAGCCCCGTTCAGCACACAGAAACGTGAGGACCATCCCAAACCTATGTCCTCCAAGGTGCAGCTAAGCCAGCCCTGCAGCAGGACAGGCAACATGATTGCACCTGTAAAAGCTGGAGCCCGCCTGGGATGTTCCCCCATCAAGGTGAGATCCACATGTTAAAAGCGCTCAAGAACCCCTGATCTCTAATCACGTTCTCTATTTATTTATTCTCTCTCTTTGCCATAGCAAATCACCTGCAGTTACACAGTTCCTTTGATTTTTGCTGCAATACAAACCCACTTACCAGGTATTTTCTTGGTCAAGTACTTCGATTGCACCATCCCAGTGATCATTGGTATTGAGAAGCTGCTGGAGAGATATAACCACTACTGGAGAGGGTAAGTTTCGACCAGCCCTGGCTTCGCTCTTCGTTTCTGCCATTATATTCCTGACACACTGCTGGCGTGTTCACTATCCCTGTGCACGCACCTGCACAGCGGTCATCCCTTCGTCCCCATCACACCAGGCAGGCAGGAGGTGGTGCACTGGAATTATCTGCAGCCTTGATAAGGAGCTGTGTGCAGGTCCTGGCAAGGTGTCACCTAGGGCCAAACAACATGGGACCATGGCTGCTGTTTTGATGCCCAAGGGTGTTGGGGAATGTTGTGGGCACCCCAGTGAGCACCCAGGCAAAGCTGTAGGAGATTGTGATGATGATGGACATCACATACCTTGCCTGGCCTCTAGCCCCTTGAGCAGACTGGCGGTGGTTTGGTGCAGGCTCTGGAAGAGGTAAAGCCCTGAGCTGTAGCCGGGCCATGAACTCGTCTAGTTTCAATCTGTTCTCTGAAAATGCACAAAGGAGCAGCACAACTCATTTATCAAGGAACAAAGAAAGTTGTGGGTACAAGGAGTCTCCTGCATACCTTTTCTATCGCATGTATTTTGACTACAAGCCAACCACTTTATCCCATAAATATGACAGCCTCAGTGAGCCTTCTTTGAGCTCTCCCTGCTAGGCAGCGTGGCTGCATGGCGGTGATCTCCCCTTGAGCTGGGACACCTCTCAAGGTTGCTCCTCGAAGCAGAGAGACCTTTTACCAACGGCAGATCTTTGGTAAGCAACCAATATCACACATAACTTTGTAGTATGGTAACTTTGATTTTTGTCTTGGTAACTTTGCACACTGAATTGATGCTAATGAAACATTATATAAACTTTACATGTACAGTCCCTTAGACATAAACTGTTGTCCAAGTCTGAGACTAAGATTGAACCTAGCTGCACCTAAGCTCCAGCAGGAGATTAGAAAGCAAAGGGCTCTACTCTGAATCTCGTGACTCAACGGGATGGTCTTCCTTACTCTTTGCATCTCTGGTCTCTCTGTGAATCATTCGAACTCGAGTGTAACTCAGTTTTCCTTTGTATGATTCTTCCATGCAGTAAAGTGAACCTTGCCATCAAACTTTGTCAAGTCGCACTTTTACATCGTATTAAAACCACTTTTGCTAATACGTTTGCCGGTAATTCCTTAAGTGTTCTAAATCACTCATTTGCAACAGACATGCACCAAGCTCTGGCAGCGGAGCAGCAGCCACCTCTGCTCTCACCCACGGCCGATCAACAGCAGCTATCAACACCAGGAGCTTTGTCCCTATCACCCCTGGGGACTGGGTCAGCCTGACTGATGGTTTGAAAGCTGCTGGGCCACATTGATAATATGGCTACAGAGGTGCTTTTGACTTAAGAAATGGAGTCAAAAGCCATGGAGAGATGGTGTACACCCTGCCCCTGGTCTCTGGCTGCTAAAACATGAAGCAGAAACCCTCCCTGCCACCAGAAGGACACCAGGTCTCCCTGGGGCATGCTTGGGTACCATGATGCCACCTGGGATGGGGACCTCCACGGACCAGATTCTAACAAAACCCAAATGCACAAGCTTTGTCCTCAGGCAGGTAATTAGTGGGCTGGGCTTTGATTATGCCAGTTGGAGAAGCCCAGTGGCTCTGCAAGACATGGCAGATCCTGGGTTTTCCAGACCTTTCATCAGCTGGCCAGTGGCATACGTAAATCCCAGCCCAGGGAAATCCTAGGTGAGCTCTCCCTGTTCTTCAGAGTCACAAAACCCAGCACTTTCCCACTGCTCAGCACCAGCAGAAGAGCTACGCTCAGTGCATGGTCCCACCTGCTCTCCAGAAGGTGATTCCCATCTCAGGAGCCCACCTTGGCCTCCACAGGACCTTCTAGCCCCAACAGGACCTCTCAGCCCCAAGGGATGATGTTTTTTTTGGAGAAGGCTCCACTGCCCAGTGTAGCAGTGGCCATCTCACCACCACTTCATGACACATTTTTTCCCCAACACCCTGTAGCAAGAGGGCAAAATTCCCCATAGCCTTTGGTCCTCCCATCCTACCTCAGGGCAGCACCACCTCGGAGGCTTCCTGGATAGCTGGTCTGACCTCCTCACTGCTCCAAACATCTCCTCCACACTTGCCAAGCCAAGTGGGTCAGCAGGTGGCCTGGGACTGGGTCACTGTGCCCTGCTGGCTTTGCCTCTGAGGGATTGGGGACGGGCTGGGGAGGCAGCACAGGATGCCCCATAGCCAACTCCATGGCCATATGGACCAAAGCTTGGAGACACCACCATAGCCTCCATGCTAGGCATGGGACGGTCATAAGATGGTGCCATCCCCAATGTCCCCATCATCTTCCTCCCCTCCAAAAAAGTGTGGGCGGCACCTAGGGAGGTCCTCCTCCATATCCCCTGGAAACACATCTTGGTACCACCTGTGAGAAGCAGTTCAGAAGTCCAGGAGAAAAAAGAAATCCCAGAGGATAAGTCAATAAACCACTTCCAAACACGGTTTTAATTATCATTATTAATGCAGACCTTGATGGGAGGAAGGAGAGAAGAAGAGCTGGCTGTGTGTGGTTGGAGAGGCTGGGGGAGCAGAGGTAGCTCTGATTAAGCAACCTGCATTCATCTGCAGTTGTTTGCAGGGAGCAAAGATTGAGAAATGGATTGATTGCGCAAAACAGATGTTAACACATTTGTAACCCAAAATCCATGAACACTCCCCCCCAAACCCCCACATTCCTGCAATGACACCCATCAGCTCCTCCCAAACACACGTGGCTGCTGTTGACATCGGTTCAATGAACACAGGCAGGAGCTGGCAGAGGAGCAGGCTAGCCGCCCTGCCAGGAAGATGGCCATCAGCCGCAGAAGCTGGGAGGTTTTTTGGAGTGAACCTGCCTGCCTTGGAAACACCCGCCTTTGCCTTCCTAATTTCAGGGGGCTCTTGCCAATGCCAGCTCATCTTGGGCGTGATCCCCCCCTTTATCTGTGGCTTCCCCATCACCCCCAAGGCTGCTGCTTCCAAGCTCGTCCCACTGATCCGGCTGGGTGGCTGCTCCTTATCGGCACAGGCCAGGGAGCATCGCTTCCCTTCTCCCCTCCGGGGAGGCATGCCGAGTGAGATAAGGATCCACTGGCTCCAACACTGGTGTGGGGAGGGAAAGAGACCCCCCCAAACCACAGGAGTGCCCCCAAGGACGTGTTGGAGGAGACCATCTGCCATCAGACACCCGCTCTGCCAGAGAGCCTGAGGGCACCTTGTGCTGCAGCCATCCACCTACGTGGCTGTCGGGCACCCATCGCCCGGGCATGCCTGCGAAGGCAGTCCCATGGCTCATGGAAAGGCGAAAATTAACATAAAATGAGATAAAATCAACAGAGGAGGCGCAAAAGAAGTGTTGCACTTTGCCAGTTGTTTCCAAAGCCCTTTTCTCTAGAGCTGCAGTGGACGAAAACTGATTTTCCTCCAAAGCTTTGTGCAGATTGAGACCAGTGGAGAAGCGAGACCTTACCACGTGCTTGGGAAAAACCAAACCCATAACCATTGTGTTTTGCATCTCATCCTCTGCCGGGGCTGGCAGGATGCTCGGGAGAGGGGGAGCCCCAAAGCCCAGCTGATGGGGGTCCATCTCCACCACCTCCGCAGCCAGGATGAACCCTGCTCCTGTTTTCCATCAGCCTGCCCACAAGGGAAGGGAAGGGGAGGGGAGATGTTGGGGTGGTGGACCCTCATCCAGACCATCCCACCCACACATCTGCGAGGGTGTGATGGGAGAGATGCTAGCTCCGGAGGGATTTGGTGATACCTGTGGAGTGCGGCTGGGAAGGGCTCATGGGGAAGCACCAGGGCTCACCGGGCAAAGCCAAGGAGCCAGAGCCGAAAGGCAGCCTCCCCCAGCACACCGGCCAGGCTGGGACGCGGCCGGCCAGGATTTTCAGCAGCTGAGTGAGCCAGCAAAGCAAACATTAGCAAAGAGCTCCCGAGTTGTGTAAACAAACAACCAATTAAAAGATGAAATAAATCTCCCAGGTACATAACCTTTCTATTTAAACACCGGCCAGGTCTGGAAGAGCTCCAGAGCATCTGACCCAGCGACGCCTGTGATCTATCTGGCGAGCTCCTGCGGGATGAAAGCAGCTGAGTTTCAGGGAGTGGCTTTAACTTTTCTCCCCTAATTATATTATTCTTTCTTTCTTCTGTTGGTTTAATTCAGGGGAAAGCCCCCAGCCCCTTGTCTTCTGCATCCCCTTCCCCGTGCAGAGCAGGACCTGGCAAGTCGCTGCCTCCCTCCCTGTCTCCATTCCTCTGCCTGTGGAATAGGATTGACTGCGTTGACCTGTTAATTATGGAATTTAAGGCTGGTATATAGGAAACACAGGGGCCAAATTAACCCAGCCACGCTGGAAAGAGAAAAGCAAGGCTTTAGATGGAGGGCAGACATCCCTGGCGAGAGCTCAGTACAAGGTTTTGCAGGGATGAGGATGCTCCTTCCACAGCAGGACAGGCCCTGGGCGTTTTAAAGTCAGAAATCCTGAAGCAGGCTAAAAACAATGGGCGTTGTGGGAGGGATGTTGATTTTTTTTTCCCCACCTAAGCCTGTGTTTGGGGAATGCTTATCTTTGCCTTAAAGATTTGTGGTGGTTTGGCCTTCATGCCTTACACTAGCGGGACAGAGCAAGCAAGGAGCCGTTTTCTAAAACAGGAGCCAGGAAAAACACCAAGGCAAAGCAGTATATTTTGCAAAACTGACCTTTAGGCTGGGCAAGCTGAGAGCACATGACTGTGCCATCCTGGAGCATCCTCCCCAGAGCTGCTCATCCCTCACCATCACCGTGTCCCCATCTGTAACAACAGGGCCGGTGTGA
This sequence comes from Theristicus caerulescens, assembly GCA_020745775.1. NCBI lineage: Eukaryota > Metazoa > Chordata > Aves > Pelecaniformes > Threskiornithidae > Theristicus > Theristicus caerulescens. The sequence continues at coordinate 28,283,913 of CM036566.1, read as the reverse complement.
GCAGCCCACAAACAGCTCCCATTGCAGCAGGACCAAATAAGCATCGTTCACTTAGTTGGTAGCCAAGGGCGATGCTCAGTAGCCATGTGCTGGGAGGTGAGGGTTAGGGTCCAGACTCAGGGCTTCTGACCCACTCCAAGGTGCTTGTCCTGATGCCTGCAGGGGTATGTAATAATAAATATATAATAATTCCCCAACACCCAGGAGAGAAAACAAACCTGACCCTCTGGAGGGCTGCATCCTCCATCACCAAGGGCTTGGTCCAGGCCCCTGTGAACAGTGACACCACCCTAAAGATTCACCCTAAAGATTTTACCGTGGTTTCTGTCCCTGGCAGCTCAGCTGATGGATGCAGGAGACCAGCTCATGGCTGGTCCCTGAGCTCTGCAGCCGGCTCCCTCCTTTCAGCATCCAACACCATGCTCCCCATGAGCCGCCAGACCTCTCATCCGCTCTCAGTCTTCCCCATGCAGCTGCTCTGTTGATTCAGGACAGCGGGGGGCTTGCCCCGGCCAGCTTCAGCACAGCCTCTAATCCCAGGCTTAACTTTAAGCCCAGGTTCAGGTCCTGCAGAGGACAGTAGGCTTCACTCTGAGCAGAAAGCAAACACCCCAGCCAAGGTCATGACCAAGTTACACAGACCCTTTCCAGGGATAGTGGTGGTGGGGAATGCACTGTTTTAATTAGGGTTGCTAATTGGGCTTAAATCCATGCACCTGCAGGCTTTCATTGCCCAAAACTAAGCACGGAGGCTGCAGCGATAAGGACGGCTAAGGGCGAGCTGGGGAGTATCGCTGCTTTTCATGGCTGAACACTTACTTTCCACATCAGCCTGATGCCAGAGCCTCTCCACACCTCCAGTGCCTTGGGCTTTGGCCATCCCTCACCTCTTTTTATTTTTGGAGAAAGAAAACACTTGCTCGACACCAGACTGGAAGCTCTTTCAACCCTTAGTGATAGCATTTCATCTTGAATAAAAATGGCTTTTATTGAGGTGCTTGGTGTAAACCGGGGCAGCTACCAAAGCACCCCACTCTGCCCTGCTACCAGCCCTCCAGTCCTGCACAAAACATTTGGAGGCAGGGACCAATGGGAGATGCAGTCTACTTAAAATATTAAAATATCTCCTTATTTAGAGGTCAAACACACAGATGCAGCCCGTGCACCAGGGACCGGTGGCTGTCCCCCTCGGGAGAGGGGATGGAGGAGGGTGATGCAGCTTGGCCATGTTCGCCTCTCTGGCAGGGAGCAGGTGCCCCCCAGACCCCACCATGGCAGGGATGCTTGGGGGCCCCCAGCTTCGGTCCTCTCTGAGCCCCCGTGGCGGATGGGGCACCCACCTCCGGCGGCACCAACCCCACCCGCCTCAGGGAGGAATTTATGAGCAGAGAGCAGGGTAGGGGGAAAAATAGACCGAAGCCAAGAAAACCTGCCCAGACAGGGAAGTGAAAGCCCCAAAGATAGCGCTCCCACTCTTTCACATCGGGGCTTTCAGTAATCACAGCTGCTTTCACTTCTCCTTCACCCCTCAGCCTGTTCCTCCGCTGGTGGGTTTTGGTTCCTCTCCGCTCCCCCCACAAGTTCCCCATTTCGAGGCCGAGCCTCCAAACCGCTTCAGCTTTTATTTCCAGTTTTTAAACCACAGGGGTGCCGCCGGTTCCCATGTCCCGCGCTGGTCTCTGCCAGGCTCCTGAGCTGCGGTCCCCTCTGAGGAGCTGGGGACATGGTGGGGATGGGGGACGATGCTGCAGCCATGCCAGGATCTCTCCCCCTGCGGCGGTCCAGCTTGGATGGATGCTCTGGGGGGCACATGCTGGGTAAGGGGAGGAAGAGAGGAGTGGGAAATAAGAAGCAGAGCAGAAGGTGGAGCTCTGTTTCTCCATGGCTTTTCCCAGGTCTTTGACTTCCAACAAAACCCCAATAAATACAACTATTTTTTTTTTTTTTTTAAAGAGTCAGTGAACAAAGCCAGCCCTGGAGGGAAGCGTGGGGCTTTGTTCTGCTTTTGGTAATTTTAGTGCCGAAGCATGCAAAGGCTGGCGAAGGGTCAATATTGACTTTCTGCTGAAGCAACTGGCAGGGTTCATTGACTGGAGGCATACAGGCACTCCAGCTCCGGGCCGCACCCTGCCTGCACCCTGCCTGCACGGCCGAGCTTTTGCCCAGGCTGTGAAAATCCTTCCATTTAAAAGCAGTTTCATGCCAATGCAAAAATGCTGCCATGCATAATGTCCCCCCCGGGGCAACTGAGAGCCAAACCTGCCCCGGGGATGTGCAGGATGGAGGAGTTCCCCGGGGATGCTGCGAGGGCAGGCTGTGGGCAGGAGCTCCCTGCCCTCCGGCAGGGCCAAGAGGTTATCCCCGAGCGGAGCAAGGGCCAGAGGTCTGCCCGCACCTCGGCAGCCCCATCCCGGAGCTGCAGGTCTCTCTGACATGCAAACCCACTCTGCAAGCCCACAGCTTTATCGGCCGTGATCTCCCCTCACAGTGGTGAGCAGCCAAATTTTGCTGCCTTTATAAAGGGGCTGCGTTTGCACAGGGGTCGATGTTCGCGAGGCCAGCGGGCACCTGCCCGCAAGCGGCCGCCGGGTCAGAGCTTTCCCCGCTGCCCCCACCACCATCCTCAAAGGAAGCCTCGGCACAGCGTCGGCGTCCCCAGCCATGCGTCCGGCAGGCACATGGCACTGCCCAGCAGAGCCAGGGGACACTTCCCTCGCCACTCATGCAAGATTGCTCCCAGACCCCACGCTGGCTCCTTACCCTCGGGGAAGCGGTGCAGTGGTCTGGAGGGTGGCTGCAGCCCCAGGGGGGTCTGCGGAGCACAGTCAGCACCGTGTAAACACAACAGTGGCTCAGGTCATAAATTATTCCCTGTTACAAAGCAGCCCCCCGCTCAACTGACCCATGCCCGTGGCCTCAGGGCTGCAGCAGGTTTGGGGGACGAGAGCCCAGGCAAAGCACGCTGTGCTTTCCTGCAGCAGGGATGGGCAGTTTCCATCTATTTTTTCAGGCACGTTACCATTTTGCCCCTTTTTATGCTTGATCCCCCATCCCAGGGCTTCTGCCAGCCGCAGGCTGGGCTTTCTACCGGTCACATTCCTGTGGGTTGACGTGGCTTTTCTTTCTTCCCTCATCCTTATCATGCTTGAGTTCGTGAATCATATTTCTCCAGAGCTATAAACCACCCAAGCGACCCATGTAAATCAAGCGAGACAGAAAGCAGAGCCGGGCACGGGGGTGCAGGCCGCTCTGGGGGCACGGCTCTCCTGGGGAAAGGCTCTTCCAGCCATGCAAGGAGCCATGCGAAAATCTCTTTAATAAAGCTTTTATCACTGTGCTTGGTCCCCCCAAGGCCACGTATTTTGCTTTCCCTCATTTTGGTGGTGGTGGCAGGGAGATGGGGCGGCACGCTGCCTGCCCCAGCACGCTCGCCCGCCGTGCCAGCGGCGCTGGAGGGAGGATGCGGGAGGATTTTCTGGCTACCTCTGCCATCGGCAGGGCTGGTGCCAGGGGGCTGAGCGGGTCCCTGGGATGTTCAGCCCTCCGCAGCCCCATGCGGGCAGCCCGGAGCTGGCACTTGCCGTTGGTGACTTGCTGGAGGCTGCACGCCATCTGTCCGGGGGCTAGGAGGACACCAGGCTCTCCTGGCTTTCAGACCGGGGTTTCTTTGCAATCACACTTGATGGAGCCTGATTTTATGAGTCTCCACGGCAGAGCCCATCTCTCTGTACTGCCTCCAGAGAGCCCAGGAGCCTGCGGTCAGGAGCAGATGATTGATTTTATCTTAACTGCGATGACTACGTGCCTAAAAGTCACCTTTATTCTTCATCTCCCTGACCAGCATGAAGGCTTTCTGCTGGTTCTGTCCCCTTTATCATGTTTTCTCCCCAGAGAGTTGGAAAAGTGAGGTACAATGCCAAAGCCAGGATTCCCAAAGAAACAAATCCCAGTCTCCATCTGAAGGACAACATGACATCCCAGGAACAAAACCCCAAACAGGGTGAGACCTAGCAGGGAACAACCGCCCCGATCACATTATTTCTCTCCCCGCTCTGTGCATCTCTGAGCATCTTCAGCCCCTGCATGACTCCCGACAAGTACGGAACCACTGAGCAGCACAGCCCTGGGGAATTCAAGCTTCTAATTAAGCTCAATCACTCCTGGAAACAATTTTTGAACTACCCACCAAGGCTGCTGGCCAGGGCAAGAACACTGCACCTGCAAGTTTTAATTGCAAGGTTGTCACCGCCGAAGCCAAGCTATCAGCATAGTTGGTGCCAAGGAGTCTGTGCCGAGCAGTGCCGGGTCCTTCAGCACCATCCTTATCGCAGGCTGGGGCGGCTCGGCTGCTTTCTAACATCTCCCGACTCAGGAGGGCTGGAGAGGCAGAAAAGCTGATGCAGATGGAAAGCAAAACCACGAGGGCAGAGGCCAGGACCACTGCAATCCCTTTGCATCCCTTCGGATCCCTTCCTCCGGCTCTGCTTGCAGCTGAAACACCCGATGCCCAAGGGGAAGCAGAGCAGGAGCCTCGATGAGCCAGCAGAAAGGAGACTGAACCTGAAAACCTCAAACCATTTTCCCGGCAGAGATACAGCGCTGACCCCTCAGAGAGCCCGGGAGATCCTTGGGGCTGCCAATGGCATGCACGGGGCTACGGGACCTGCTGACCATGACCAGAGACTCGCAGGGAGCAGGATTTGCAGCTACCCCGGGTTTAGTCTAGGAAGAGATGTTGGGGAGATGGGGACATCGTTCCCCTGTTCGATGCAAGCAGCCATCCATGCGATACCATCCTGTCGGGGTGAGACAGCGCTGCCGTATGTCTGAATCAAGGGAGGGTTAAGGGGGAAGCAAGACGGTGGCTGACGCTGTGAAAGGCTCTGCAAAGGCCCCGACTCACCGATGGGCGGGTTACAATCAAATATCTATGATTTTATAGTGACCTCTCTCCCACACCCGGTGCTCACCTGCGTCTTTCTCAGCCCCCTGGCCCTGCCACAGGCGTAACGGGGTGGTTTTGAATGGGACCTGCTACGAGCTTGGGGTGGACAGGATAAACCCCAAAGTTGGCTTTCTGTAACACAACAGGTTACAAATAGGTGGATCAGCAGTTCCTTTGCTAACAGCAGTGGTTTGGAGCCTGAGACCTAGGAACCAGCTCCCTTTTCCACTAAAAAAGTACTTGCCCATCACTCAAAGAGAGGCTGCGAGTCAGTAGGCTGAGGACGGGGAGCAGGGCAGGGCTGGGGACCGCAGCCCCAGTGAACCCTGCAGCTCGCCAAGCTCACCACGGTCCAGCTTTCTAAGAGTATAAGAGTAATCCCCCGCTGCTATAGTCTTGTGATCTCTATATGATCAATAACTAGTCTTGCAACCACCGTGTGAACTTTACAGAAGGAAGATTGACTTACCGGGGGTTTATTTGGGTATTTTTAATTCTGCCAGAGCAGGGAAAGCCCACCTGTACGAGCAACCCTACCTTCTCACTTGTCACCACCAATTCATCACCCTCCAGCAGCCACCACCCTCTGCCAGCACCCGGCCCCGCTGCGGTTGGGGAAGAAAAAAACGCTTCCTGCCACCCCGTGCTTTCGAAGATACGAAGCAGGCAGCGTCCCCGCTCGCCAGGCAGGCAGGCTGGCCGGCAGCACCGCCGAGGTGCGAACCCCGCCGCCCGGCTCGCTGCAGGCAGGTGTCAAATCCGGAGCCCCAGGGTGCAAAGCTGCTGCACGCAGGTTCTCGAAACCAGGCGCATCATGGAGACATGACTGCTTGAAGTCTAAAAGCAGGGAGGTTTTGTCACTTTTTTTTTTTTAAATTTGATTTTTTTCTGCAGTCTGTTCACGTGCCTTTCCTCTCGCTGCAGGCTCCCAGGGATGGGACAGGCACGTGGGATGTCGCACCTCCCATCCCAAGTGACAGCGGAGCCAGTGCCCCATGAAGCCAAGCAGCAAAGGGATCACATGGAATTTGGGATGGGGGGGAAGCAGCCGGAGAAACGGATGCTCAGAGTCACGTCCGAGCCCAGGTGAGGCTGGGTCTAAGCGCAGGAAAGGAGGAGGGCGGCTGCCTTAGCTGAGCTTTTGTCCCAGCTGTTTATCGCTCCCAAGCCAGTGCTGAGAGAAACACTTTTAGGCAGCATGAATGAAATTGCAACGCAGCGGGTTTCATGGGGATGCTGCCTCGGTCATCAGAGAGTATCACAGGAAAGCGAAACAAAAAATCAGCCTGCGGCTTAAAAAGAAGAGCCGAAGGAAAAGAAAAAGCACGCAGGCAGCATCTCAGGCCTCCCCTGTGAACCTGAAACACACACAAAACTGCAAAGGATGGAGATGTCAGTCTGCCTGCGTCGAAGAATTCATCACTCAACACCCCTTGGCGACCTCGGTGGCTAAGCGGGGCCCGGCTGTCCCGGTTCAGCGGCGGCGAGGCTGGCAGAGCCTATTTACCAAGCCTGCAGAAAGCCCTGATTTTGAATCAGGTCCTTCGCTCGTCACCCCAAGCCTCGTCCTAGAACGGCATTGCCCCAAAGGCCCCTCCTGAAGCCGAACGACGGCGGGCAGGGCTTGCCCCGGCTTCTCTTTCTGCTGCTTTTCCACAGCACGCAGCCAGCGGAGCGCTCCTGCCCGCAGGCTGCCGGCACCTACCTCGCCGTGGGTGGGGACGCGTGCCTGTGCTCGGGCTGGAAGCTGCTCTTGCTTCAGCCCTCTGCCTCCGAAAAGAAACTTAACTGTTTCTTCTATTTGCCCTGAAGGAAAGGTGGTTTGGGCACGGGTTTATCCCAACCTGTAACGCTATCATGACCTGCCTCCAATTAGAAATCACAGCAATTATGCAGAGCATCGTTTAGCAGCACAAGTAGTATCTGCTTCTGCAGCAGAGGTGAGACAGACTGGGAGCGGTGTCCTCTGCAGAGGAGTTTTCTTTGTGGGATTTTCGGCTGCTGTGAAGTGCTCCCCTCATTCCCTCAGGCTCTGCTCAGCTATACATTTCTACTGCTGCCCTATATATTTGCAGGACAAAGAATTAGCTCCCTTTATTCCAGGATCTGTAAGTTCTTTGCAAGCCTTAATTTAAGCCTCTCAACAAGCCCGAGAGGCAACTCTGTAGTCTTAGCAGTTTCTTTCTGCCTTACGGATCAGCCCAGTAAGACTGGTGTCAGCTCCGCGTGCTGGCAGGCGACCCAGTATAAGTTCTGGATCTAAAAATGCCACGTTACCAGAATTACCTGAATTCTGCTGAATTCCCAGCGCTCGCGCTCTGCAGCACACGCCGTACACCACCTTGCCCGCTCTCCAGTGCCAGGAGAAGCCAGATGATACCTGCCAACGTTTCTGGAGCAGCTTAAGCCAGCAAACCAGACTTGTAACAGATGAACAACTCTTAGCAAGGACATGGTGTTTTGACCTGGTACGAGGAACCTTACTGTCGGATTTTCTGCAGTGCCAAGGCACGGGCTAGGAGGAAGGATAAGCAACTCCAACCACACAAGATATCCACGGCAGAGCCAGAGCAGAGCCCCAAGGTTGAGTTACAGTTGCAACTGCCAGAACATGTATTTCTCTGTAAGTAGGAGAAACAACACCCACTACAAAACTCGTGGAAACCAAGAAGTATCTCTTCTGCTGCCTTCAATAAGCTTAAAGTAAGATCCCCTGATAGGTGGATAGCTTTTACCATGCTAAGAACGTGCGCAAACGATGCAGGTCACACCACAAAGACTTCACTGGCAAAATGCAAAGTTCACAACCACGGTACCACCATGACCCTTCATGTGAGCCACAAGCTCTGCTCACACGGGGATCCTTCTGACTCAATCCTCAGAAGCTCTGAATCCCTGTATCTCTATCAGTGGAAGAGCCAAAAATGGGAAAGTTCAGAGGTTTTTATTTGTGTGGAACAGATAAGGAAAGCAAACATACCCCGATAACCTCTTCCCTCGTGCGCAGCAGTCTGAAGGTTGCCCCCATAGGCAGGATGCACATTCTGTACCAAAGACCTTAAATTTGACTGGGTCTAGTTAAAAATAAACTCTCTGGGTCAGCAGTGCTCTGCTACAGCGACATGTTCGACAGCCCCACTTTGCTCCCATTCCCCCCAGGAGCGGGATCACGTTTCCAAGGAAAGTATGGACTGGGGGAGCCCTGGCTGGTCTGGCCCACTGGGGTCACAGGATTTCCCAATTTTTTCATGCCGGTCTGTTAATTTTCAAGCTGAAAAGGATCGTCATAGGCAAAGTTTGACTTCACTCCCTTGGGAAACACCCACCCTGGCTTTCCACAAGGGCCCAGCCTGTTCATTTCCTGACTGGGACACCCAGATGGGCAGGTGTCATTTTGGTTCACAGTTGACGTCTGCATCCCTATCCAGTCAACAGATACAAAAGGGCAAAGGCTAATTCGGGGACTAGAGAGCTTTCAGTCAATTTTTTTCCCATCTCTGATAAAAATGGCATGCAGATGCAACGATTTAGCAATGCTGTTAGGCACAAACACCCCCCAGAGCAGCTACAAGAGGCAATTATTCAGGGGCAGAATGAAAAGCTCTCTTTTATTAAGTTCCCGGAGGGGAAATGCTTTTTGGACAGTGACTCCTGCTGGAAAGGTGAAGCCAGCACAGCTACGGACCAGGCTTTGGAGAGCAGGGATGTCCCCACACCCACATGCTGGAAGGGGCTGGCATTATCCCCATCACCAGGACTTGCACAGCACTCTCCTCTAGCAGCTCTTGGGGGAACCACTGGACCTAAAATACATTGGCAATTCCTTCTGCAGACTCCTCAGAAAGGAGCGCATGTGAAATACCGGGGGCCGAGTGACCTAGTGGAACGTTACTCCCTCTCTGTGAGGTACGACAGCTTTCCCACAGTAAAGAAGCACGTTCTTGGCTTTGGTTTCTGAAAGTCTGCAGTGATGTACCACATTTCAGTTCAGCACCAGCTGGAAGACAACCGTTTCACTCCTTTGGTTGAAGGGCACGCTATAGGTATGCATGCCATCTCAACTCAGCTTCCTGTTGGTTTTATCTTCCAGTCATCAGGGAGGCACACAAATACAATTTACACGCCAAACCATCAGCTCTGCGTTGGCAAGTCCTGTTCTTCAAGGATCTTTTTCACGCTCTCCACAATGGTCCACACTTCTGCCATGGCACCTCGACCTGCAGGGTAAGAGTAAAACCGCACAGTGAAAGCCAGGTCCCACAGAGTCAGCACGAGGCACGTGCTTCCCCTGCCCACCACCTCTTTTCTCCACGCGCCACACTGCTGCGGAAAATTAGATGCACAATGGTGGCACAGCACAGCAAAGCTCACCAAGTATCCCCGCGTGTTTCCTCACGACTCGCCCAACAGAAAGCAACTGTGGAGGCCAGAGGATCTGCTCAGTCCACCTGGCTCAGCAGGGTTTTTGTGGCCTGGCTGAATGCCATCAGGGGAGGAGAGCGAGAAGAGTATTCATGCTAACTTACTTTGGCTTGGAACTCAGAAGTCTAAGCAGGAGCACAAGCTCCTCGGACAGGCAATGGAGAGAGGTGGGAAACCTCAAAAGGCAACTCATATGAGCTTAATAAGCACCTCATGTTCTGAATCATCTCCAGAGGTGTCTGCATCTAACCCTTGACCTCACAGGGACTTACTATCTTAGCTCACAGTGTCCTGGGGGCAAGTGCACAAACGTGCCCCAGAAAAGTGCGTGGGTAGCAAAATACCCTATTTCACCTCCTTTCTCCAGTGTAAATATTGTGTGCGTTCAGTATCTTTTTGAAATGGCCTTTGCCTGTAGAAAAGGCTTGCCAAATTCATACCATTCCCATGACTCTGCAGTTAGACCCACATTAGAGAAAGCTGTCCTGGATTCGCACCAGCTTGAATCTTGGGAGTAATTCTTGGAGAAGACTGAGTGCTGGACAGAACAAAATGTAAAAGCTTTTCCTTCTGGACTGGTTAGTTGCCAGATGAACATCTAATCTACACTGTGCTGTCGCTTCCCTCTGAAATACTTTTTAAACTCAGGTCCGAATTTTAAGGCCAGAGATCATTAAACCATCTTGTCCAACCTCATGTACTGAATTTGGCACTCAGAACTCAGCCCATTCACTCCTGGAATTTGCTTGGGGCTGAGGAAAGATACTTTTCCCACCAGCATTTGTCTCCATCAGAAGATTGAAAAGATGGAGTCTCTATTGATCTTTTGTCCTGCTGGCTAATTGCTCTACTAATTCAAAATACGTGCTTTATTGGTCATCAGAAATTAGTTCTGGGAGGTTTTGTTCTCCTCTTTTTTTCAGGTCTGCTTCCACAGCTGGGTTAGCCAGTGCACAGATGAACAGGTAAACCAGCAGCTTCCAAAGGATGGTAACAACTTGAGGGCAGGCAAGAGACAGAGGGGTAGGGGAACGGCCGTCCTGACCAGCAGGGAGAGGTGCTCTCTTGTGGGCAGATCACAGCCCTGAATCTACCCAGACCCTCAGTTTTTCAGTACGGATGAGCCACCCCAGCCTTGTCTGGGACAGAAGGTGTAACTGGATATAACGGAGGGTTTGCGATGAAGAATGATATTTTTGGAAGGTCAAGAAAATTGGGTTTCCCTGCAAAGTGAGACGCATTCTCCACTATGCCTTTTTCAGACCTGTAAATCCCAGGAGGTCTGAAGCATCCCATGGACAAGCTGCAGGCAGATTTGGGTCCTTCTGATCTCCTAACCTCAAGGAGAGAAGTTACAGCTGACAGGTCCTGCTAAACAAGAGAAATTCCCTGACTGCCTCTGCACGGTTTGGCAGAGCTACACCATTCAAGAACATTTCCAAGGCCTGCCTTTGTCCTCCACCACCCACTTCCTCAACATCTTTGGCAATTCGCAGCTGGATTTTTAGGTTTAGCAGAGCAAAATCTTGCTAAGCAGCCTGTCTTACAGCACAGCTCATGCCTATGGGTAGAAATCTTCCAGTGTGCCAGGCTCTAGAAACCCAGCCAAGGATGATGAAGATACTAGCAGTTTGGAAATGTTTATAGCAAAGGCAAATTGCTGCAGGCCCATGTGTGGTAAAGCACCTCTCAAAGCTCTCTTTATATCGTGGCACATGGATATCATCAAGGCCATCAGCCGGTAGCTTACATTTAACTATCCAATCAAGGAAACATTTTAATTGTCAACTCGTTATTTTAACTCTCTTTTAGCTGGACCCTATGTCTAAAAACACCCATTTACTAAGGAAGAAAAATTAATCAGGTAAAGCTTGTAATGCAGAAACCCGGTGGCAGTCAGAATCTGGCCCATTTCAGGTGAGATCAGCCACATGAGTTGAGGAAGATAAACCTCTTTTGCAGCAAGACAAACCACAATGTCAACAGACAAACTGGTGCAAACTGAATCTCTTTTCTTCTGCACCAGATGTGTGAGCTTTGCTACCTGCTGCTTGGGTGGAAGCTGGGCAAACCACCTTTGTGGATGAAACCCACAAAACCAAAATGAGTGTGGAAGAAGAGGCCTTGGGGTGAAAGGCCTGAAAAAAAGAAGGGGAGAGAGGAAAAAGTCAGTGGTGGAGACTGTCTTGGGTCTTCGGAGCCATCTGTTACTGCTGTGCTGGTTTTGGCTGGGATAGTTAATTTTCTTCACAGTAGCTCGTATGGGGCTATGTTTTGGATTTGTGCTGAAAACAGTGTTGATAACACAGGGATGTTTTCGTTACTGCTGAGCAGTGCTTACACAGAGTCAAGGCCTTTTCTGCTTCTCACCCCACCCCACCAGCGAGCAGGCTGGGGGTGCACAAGAAGTTGGGAGGAGACATGGCTGGGACAGCTGACCCCAGCTGACCAAAGGGATATCCCACACCATATGACGTCATACTCAGCAATAAAACTAGGGAGGGAGATTGGCGGGGAGGGATGCTGCTCAGGGACTGGCTGGGCATCAGTTGGGTGGTGGTGAGCAATTGTTTTAATTTGCATCACTCGTCCTTCTTGGGTTTTATTTCTCTCTCTTCATTATTTTCCTTATCATTACAATTTATTATTATTTTATTTTATTTCAATTATTAAATTATCTTTTTCTCAACTCACGAGTTTTCTCACTTTTACCCTTCTGATTCTCTCCCCTCATCCCTCTGGGGGGGGAGTGAGCGAGTGGCTGTGTGGTGCTTAGTTGCCTGGGGGTTAAACCATGACAACTGCTTTGCCATAATTTTCCTATATACTGCCAGGAAAATCCTGGCATTTGCCAACAGGAAAATCATGTTATGAATTGACTCACAAACACAAGCGGAGTCGAGTCAGATGTGGCTACTACTGCCCCAGCTGTCTGTACCATCCCTCTCCTACAAGCTCCTTCAAGAGTTTGGTCTCACAGTAGAGACAGCTAAACTGAATATGAAGCAGCTCCCAAATGACTGCTGGTGTAACGAGGTAACTCCTGATCAACGCTGGTTTACTTTGCCATCCTGAGCAACAGACCACAGCAATTCACATGCTGCTTCTCATCTGGCTCACACGTCCCTGTCACAAGGGCGGCAACACCCTGGAAAGGGGCAGGGCAGAGCAGCAGAAGGTGGAAACCGTGTTCACCATCCAACTCTAATCCGTTTGTGCTGGTGAGCCAACTCACGTGGCCCTTTTTGCATCTCAGATCCCCATCTGTGAAACAGGGATGACAACAACACAGCTCTGCCTCAGGTGCAAGAACCTGCAAAAATAAGCACATTACCCATTAGGAGGCACTCGGCTGCTTATTACAGGAATAGAGATCCTATATATGTACTAAAAAAGATGAAGGGCAAAAAATAAAGGACAAAGAAGCTATGCCAGATGGCCTTTCCACTTCTGCCAAAATGTCTGCACAGAATGACCTCTTTTGGGCGTTTTCCCTTAACATTATTACAAGTACGTAAGAAATTTGATGTAATCAGGTCTAAAATCCCAGTGGAAGCATAATTGTCCAGGATATTTCAACTGATGCCTAAGTTACTTGACTACACTTACCTAACTGTAAATATTTCTTAGTCTTCAGCTCCAAAAAAACATTCTCTAGAAGCACTGCACCTACCTAAGAACTCAGAAACTAAGCCAGCCCTAGACTGTAACCATGAAGAACATTTTAACATCCTGTCTTCACTACAGGCAGTTTATTCAACTATCTGACAGAGCAGTTAAAATCCTGCTAGAGTTGGGGTTGTTGAACAAAATATGAGTATACTGCTGTGCAGGTAATAGCACATTTGCTATTATGGCTAGAACTGGGTGACATTTTACAGACAATTCGTCCAAGAAAATTTTGATAAAAAGAAAATCCATTCATCCAAATTGTTTGTATAAAAACCCTTCTCACAACCCCCCAAAAGTCAAAATACCTCCCTTTAAAACAGCTCCTAAAATACAAATCGAGACCATTTTAGTAGTACTGCAAGTTAAGCCTTTTGAAACTGAGCGTGACAATTTTCCCTACCCCCCTCTTTCACTTCACAGATAAGTCTGATGTCAAAACCCCAAATCAAAACTCGATTGGGAAGCTGAAAAGTAACCCAGGCAACAAACAGCAACAAATATTAAATGCACGTCCAGCTACACCCTCAGCCACATCTGCAAAGCGCTTATTCTCTCTGTTTGCTCTCAGGGATAAGATATTATCCCTATGTTAGAGATGAGGAACTGAGGCATGATGAAAACAGCCCACAGTCACAGTAGAGGGCAAGGTCAGGACACCCAAAGCCCAGGCTGATAACGCTCACCGCAAAGCCTTCCTTCTCTTTGATCTACTCTCTTCTTGAATGAGTATTTCTGTTATATCAGGCCTATCTAACGGCTCATTTGAAAGCCTGGCTTGGATGGTCTCTTAAGACTACTTAAAAATTAATGAACAAGAATAACAGATATCAGCTAGCAGAGGGCAAAGCCTCAGTTTGTTTGTATAAACCCTGGCAGTGAGCACCTGCTCCCTGCAGTCCAACATCTTGAAGGCCACACGGCAAAAGAATGCACATCCCTTCACGATAAGAGCAGCACTCCTGCAGGAAACCACTCAGAAGACATGCAAAAGGACTGACCTTCATCTCCACACACTAGTTTCTTCACCACACAGGGGATCTCTGTGTAGCCGAAGCCTTTCAGCTGCTCCACCTGCTGAGCCGTGATGGGATGCTCCCACATGGCCGTGTTCATAGCTGGGCAGAAGAGAAGAGGTTTGCTCAGATCCCAAGCACGGATGACACAAGTCTGCAAGAGAAGCCAAGAGGTTCAGGTCTGAGATGGGTTGTCTTTCCTCCTTCCTTCTCATTGCTTTGCTGCACAGAAGCGCTTTCCCAGCCTGGGTGTCATCAGAGGGCCACAAGCCTCAGTCTGTCAGTGCAGCTGGACTAACCCACAGGCAGATCCACAGGGCTGCTGCTAATTTGTATTACATTCCAGCAAAGATCATCTCTGACAGGCAAGAAAGATGAGGGAGGCTACAAAGAGGATAGATCCCAGACTACTCCGGCTCGGGGCCAAGCAAGCAGCCCAATCGCTGGAGCAAACCAAGCTGGAACATGACGCGTGCAGGCTGCCAGCCCATGTGGGAGACCGAGGGAAGCCGAGGGGTGGCCACAGATCATATCAGCTATAAAGAAATCCCCAGGCAACACTTCAGATAAGCCAGCTGTAGAGCTAAACACAAAAAGTTGGCAAGTGAATCTTTTTTAAATGATACGCCAACTGGATCCGTAACTCCTCACAAGGGAAGCACTGCTGCTTCCAAGATACAAACAGAGGATAACACGAACACATCTGGGCTATTGCAGAAGACGCTGGCAGATTACAAACCATCTAGCAGCTCCTGCGTGCTACAGGGAATCATATCTGACTCCTCAGTAATACAGAACTTCCAGATAACCCAATATCACCTCATCTCCTTAAAAAGGTAAATGCTGATTGCTCTTAATCCAATGTCCATCAGTTTCCCTAGGCCTAGCAGCATTTAAATCATGGAAAGGAAGCTTCCCAGGTAGCAACCGTCCCTGCTGCAGGGTCTCTGCTCAGACTGTAGAGTACTTACAAGAACCTTGCCCATCCTTTTTTATGCCCTGTGATTTGAACCCTTCCCAGCACAGGGAAGTCTGCTAGAATCTGTTCTAACTTGCCAACCAGCAGCTCCAGCACTTGCTTTTGTTTGCTGGAGCTACCTCTTACCTCCACAAGGCTCTCCAAAAAGACTGGCAGGAGTCTGTGAAGCCATGCATCCCCAACATCCTTCCTGAGCTCTTCCCTCTGCTACCACCATCACGTCTATAGTACCAAGGGGACCCAGAAGGACAAGACACTGCCTGTCCCTCCCACAGCTTCTCTCAGATCTCCAGTGATCTGCTCATACAAATGAGAGCTGTTGCTCTGGGTGTACTTTGTTCATTTATATGTACTCTCTCTTGCCTGAACAACTAAGTTGGTCATGCAGGGCTCCCTGGCCAGAGCTGATGCGCTGCCGTCCGTTCCTAGTTCTAGCCTCTTTGCATTACTGAAGGGTGATGCACCACAGCAACATTTGCGGATCTGCGGCTTCCTGGCACATCTTTTGGGTGGTTAATGCTTATGACTTCTCCTAATGAAGAACCTAATGCCTGGACACAAAGCATTCAGCCCTGCTGAAGGTCCCCATCACCCAACAGAGAAGCACACTCTCTTTTAATACACTTTTCTGATCAGCCTTTGAGCCAGAGCACTTTTAATACCAGAAAAAACAAGCCTGAACAAGAAAAAAACCCTGTAGCTGAAAGTGGAAGGTACGTAAGTGTGAGCATGTTTGAATTTCTGTGCTATGCCGTTAGGTGAGGGAGGAGGCGAGGTAGCAGGAAGTAAACAATTTTATCTGATCTCACAGGTGTCTTTCCAGATTGCATCTAAAAAATGCAGAGAGGAACTCAAAAGTGAGTGCAAGTGTGTATGCGCACGCGTGTGTGTGTACATGCATGACAGAGAGGGGGTGGAGGTAGAAAGAGATAAATACTGCCCATCAGAAAAAGCAGGAAAGGCACAAAGCAGGGACTGGGAAATAACGGGAGAGACTGACAGAGCCGAGGAGTGGAAAGGGATGTAGGTCAGGGAAGGAAAGAACAACTGTTTGAGAAGGAATAGGGGAACCATACTGGAGGAAGAGAGAGACAAGCGTACGAAGTGGGAGCAGAACATGCAAATCTCTGTTCTCGATGCTGTAGAAGCACAAGAGTTTCCATGAAAGAAAGGTCAGACAGTCTAACGCTGGGAGGTGAGAGAACTCTCAGGCAGAGCTCCGGTTACTCACCAGCAGGTTGTCACAGATGCCGTTCGCAAGCTTTGCCAGTGTGTTTGCATCAAGAGGTGCCACCAACATGAGGTCAGCCCACCGTCTGAGCTCAATGTGCAGGACTGGGTCTGAACGGCCTTTCCACAGCTGTGAATGAGACAAGATGCAGATTACCGAACCCTCACAATGAATGCTGTGAACAACAGGCACTTTATCAATCCCACATTAGTAACCACCATGTAAACTTAAGGGGAAAGAATTACTCTCACATCAAGCAAGATCTGACAGCGTGGGGAATCAGGGACTGCAGCCACAGTGTTCATGTTTCTGACTTCCCTCCTCCTCCAGCAAAGGCCGTGTTAAGCTATGCTTAGGAAGCACATTTAACAGATGGCACGTATCTGCTTGGTGCTCTACAAACGGGTATCCTTTCCCCACAAAGGCAACAGTTCACATGTCCAACAACCACAGAGTTCAACTCACAGGGAAGAGCCTTCCCCATCCACTTCCCATTCACATCATCCCTCAGCTTCAGAAATGTTCACAAGAGTTTCCTCAACATGTAGCATATCTGAGCGGGGAAAAGAGCTCCATCCTGTCAGCCAAGTGAAGCCAAACCAGGACCAGAACCAGACCAGGGGTCACATTTCCTGAGGAACCCATGTGATTTAGAAGCCTCACATTTCTTTAAAGTGAAGCTGTCCACTGGCTTTTAATGAGGAATAGAACCCCAACAGCACAAGTCACTTTTCAGTTAGGACGCACATCCCTACACATACAGCAGCAAGGTAAACCCTCGTAACTACAGCAGGGAACGGTCCTGTTGGCTTTCTCTAGGATGGACAAGGTTTAGCCAACTGCGCACTTCCCTCCTCTCTTGGCTCTTAAGTGAATATTTCTATTTTCACTAAAGCTCTGAGTTGCTCAAGAGAGTCCTGGTCTTTTCTTAAGAGCGCAGTTAACTGGGAAAGTGTCAAGAGAAGCAGCAAACAGCATCAGGTGCTTAATCCCCAGAGGACACACACAGCCACAGGCCAGCAAGAGGTGCATCAGGGCCACAAACTGTTCCTTCTCTGAGTCACTGGAAACCACAACAAAAAGACAGCATCCGGAAGGCTGGTGCTTCCTGACACCTTTCCCAGCTCCTCCACTCACTTCTATTTTTTCCTAGAAGCACTGAAATTTGTAGTTTTATTTTCAGAACAAAATCTCTCACAAACAGATGCTGAGCAGGCTTATTTCCCACCCTTCTGTCAGAACGGCATGTTATAAGGGCTCCATGCCTGCTTTCCAGTGTGCCAGCAGACCTCAAAGCCTGACCCACTCCTCTTCTATCACCCCACCGAGGGTTCCTCAGAAATAACTTTGCCTGGAGCTGTAGCATCCTGGGATTCAGCAGATCTCCACCAAGCTCCTAGACCTGCCAGAAAGCTTCCTGGCCATTTCCTTTAGCGTGCCTTTCTCCACATAAAAGTGATGCTCGCGTGTGAGTGCATTGGCAAGAGTACTGGTAAAGAATAGATCACCTTGTACTCAGATCAGTATTGCAAAGTAGAGACAAAATGTATAGAAAAACAAATGTTGATGTTTATACAATGAACCTCTCTATACTCGGGGACTCTCAAAGCATGTCAGCAAAACTGTAGTCAAGAGAAAAAGACATTTTACAGGGTCTAGATATGTTCACAGCCCTGATAACTGAGCTGTCCCTTACTGGAATGGCTCTTCTATGTATGCACACGAGCACAGATGCGGACACCTCTGAGATAAACACCACTTGCACCAGGAGAGCCTCTCTAAATTCCAGCCACCAATTACACTGGTGCACGACATCTCCAGGCACTGGCCTTTCTCTGCACGACTACACCAGGGTGGCCCTACCAGTACAAGGTTACCCAGTCAGACACCAGGCTGACTTTTAAAGCAGCGCAGGTAGTTTTGTGAAAGTCAGCGATGTCTGTAGATTCAGAATACGTAGCATTAAGGAGAATCAAGCTGTTGCCTTCATGACAAGTATGACTCATGACAGGCACCAAACACCCTCACCACGACTCTGCAGTGGCTTTCTTGGCATTTCCTGATACTCCTCTCAGAGCTGCGGATAGCAGCTGAGCCCAGGGTGGTGAGAGACCGCTTCTACCCTCATTGTCTGCTGCAAGTCTGCTAGCGAGGTACAAAATCCTCCGGTACAGTCAGGGCAGCCTTTCTTTTCTTCCTCATTTACAGCACAGTCGGAACCACATTCTTTGAAAGCCATATTCCAAAGCATACATTACTAGAACAAAGAAGTGAGTCTTGGCCCAGGATTAAAAAATAATGAAATGTGGTCTCTTGCAAAGAAACTTAGAGGAACACTTCTGTTTTCTGTTCAGCACTTGAACAACTAAGTGACTCGCCCAGGGAGCCTGCTTTTTTTCTGAAGCATGACCCATTGGCCTTCTGGAAGTGGAAGGCACGAGTGCATGACAGAACCACTTGAATTACAAAACACGTGGCTAGTGGGGATAGGACAGAAGCCCTTGCCGTCTCCAAAGGAAGAACAAACTCACCTGCCATTCATCTTCATCACTGTAGAGGGTGACAGGAATCTCCTGGACATTGTAGAAATGCTTTGCTCTCTCAGTAGTGACCACCTTCACTTCGAGCTAATCAGAAAAGGAGGAGAAAGATGGACCAATAGTTAGACCTGAGGACAATCCTGTAAAGCTGGGTAGAGGAGGAGGGCTTGAGCGACTAAGATTTTGAAAGCTGTGTGGATTCTCAGAGGACTTTTCCCTACTGTGCATAACTGCACCTCTTCACAGCTGAAAGACCAAGGCCACTGCAGGTGTTCATGGAAGCCAAAGACTCGTTTCACTGCAGCACTTAAATGGGCAGGTGATTAGTCACCACCCACCAAACATGTTCACATGGCCAGTTCACAGCAGGGACAGCAGAGGGGACAGAGCAGGTCAGAATGAGATGCAGTTCTGCACAGAACTTCAAAGAGCCAGTAAGAAGCAGCAAACCAAAGCTCTGTGAAAGATGCCCAACAAATCTCAAAAGACACCTGCCAAAGAGAGTAAGAGAGCATCTTGCTTCAGTGGATTCCCTTAATCACAGCACAGAGGAGTGCCAAGGGGTGGCATACCTACACAGCACTTGCAGGATCACTCTTCCCACACTTGGAAGCCAAGAGATCACTCTCTTTTGAGTGATCAAAAGTCCTGCTGAGGGACAAGCTGGCTAGCTGGGGCTCAGCACCACCAGCACAAAGCAAGCCCACCTCTGCTGCACAAGGCTTCACAAGAAAGAGTGGCTTTGGAAGACAGAGTACGATTTCTTGGTTGAATGGACCATGTTGTGCACCTCTCTCTGTCTCTTTCTGGCCCTGCCTCTCTCTCTCTCTCTCGATGATGTCCTGGTGACAAAGGTGAGAAGGTAGCTACAGACTACTGGATACTACTTTTTGCAACGGTGTTAATCAGACTTGCTCCAACCAGGGGTAAAAATACCAGAAACAAGTCGGGGTTGTGTCTTCCAGCTATCCTTCCTATCAAGAAAAAGGAAAACGTCTGTGTAGGTATGTGCATAGCACAGGCTTTCTGTGCAGCTAAAACAGTAAACCAGTGGCTTCCACAAAGGAAAGAAAGACTGCGTGAAAGTATACGAAGGTTCTCTCTGAAGTCTTAGATAAATCCGCCTGCTCTGTTGAAAGCCAGTGGAACCTTCAGTTATATGGTAGATACTGGGGAAATCCTATCGTGTCCCTTGGACGTTTATTTGACATGCACACTTATGAGGTGCTAAGACACCCTACAACATGAGATCCTTTCATTTCCTCCTGCAGAAATCTTAACAAGTGGAAAAGGGTTTTTTTTTTTCTTGGTTTCTACACATCGCATGGCCTGCTCAAAGCTGTAGCTCTGACAAATGTCACAAACAGCTGCCCGCCACATGTAGTGAAGCAGAGGTGCTCTGCACATACCGGGATCAGCCGCAAAGCGGAGATGGTGTTGGAGTGGCTCTGCATGCACTGACCACCCGTGCGGCACATGCAACCGTATTTCCGTCTGCAATTCCTCCCAAGGATGTACCTTAAAAACAGCCAATAGATGGGCCAACACATGGAGGGAGTGCTCTGAAAAGACTGTTATTGTGGAAGATGCAGCTCAGGCCACCAATTACAGTGAAAAAGAACCCTTTTCCTCGTTATTGGCCACTTTCGACCACAGTCTGCTCCTTCAAGCAGTTCACAGTGCAACCCGCTGCATGGTTCTGTTAGTGCAACAGAGAGATGGGGAGAAACCAGCCTCACCAACAACTCTTCCCGCTAGAAAACTGCGGCCTGAGGTACAAAACTGATGAAGCACTCGGTCTGTGACTCAGCGGTTGAAGTGACAAAACATGTTAACCTATCTCCCCAACACTATCTATTCGACTGGGAATGGAGCAGTGTTGATTATCTGCACCCTACGTGACTAGAATAACAGCTCAGAGCAGTGGAAAATCCCAGCCTAAGCATACCATGGTCTTTGGTAATTTTTCATGTTTCCTGAAGAAAAAGTAATGGGAAAATATAGCTGCACATAACACCAGTATTTGGTACTACACGTATGGTTCTTTGCCTCTTCTAAATGTCTGCCCTTTTTCAAGTGACCCTAGCTTGGAATCACAGCTGCGCTTCTAGTGCTTTCGAGTGTGAAGATCATATTCACAGCAATCAACCGTATTGTTTCCATATTAACCTCACCTCACAGGAAGCTGTTTGGAGCCAAGCGGCAACACCCACAAAGGTGCTAACGCTGCTCTCTGCTATGCCATGGGCTTCAAGGAGGTGTTAACCTCCTTGCAGTCTGCAAGATACTATTTATTTGGCGATTTTAAACAGCAACATGCAGTTTAAAGGGCACGTCTGCTCTCTAAAATGGTACCAGTAGGCCAGGTCTGCATGAAAAGTTTTCAGCAGTAATGTTTGTTAGTGGTATTCTTATTTTACAGTTAGCCATAATGATACAAGGACTTTTAGGTGATCCAGTTCTATCTACCTGATGACATACTTTGTCACTTGCTATTTCAATTGCATCATTATTCAAAATTTTCTAATCCAGACCAGAAATACCTATCTAAGGCCAAAGGATACACAAAGATCCCCAAAAGACACTCTGCTTTTTTTTTTATTTTTTTAAGATAGTTTCATAACCATCTCCAACCTTAAAAAATACATATTTCTTCAAAGCATAAGCTCAGGAACAGGGAATAGCTGGCTATCGAGTACTGCATCCAACCCACTACAAGCTAGAGCATACCAGAGGGATATGTTCAAGGACTCTGAGTGGTGGTGACTCCACCACTCCCCCAAGAAACTCTATTAGTTAGAACTCTATTAGTTAAATATTCTCCCTAATTAAGGTTTTCTGCTGGGGTGGGCTCCTGGATCCCTTGTTCTGAGCAAGTCCTTCAAGTCCCTCCAGCTATGTTGGAAAGAGATCAGTGTTCTCGAGATCACTTTAGCCTACTTAGTTTTTTCCTTCTATTTACCTGGCACACCCTCTGTTTGCCTGTGGTTATATCTCTGCTTAAACAGTAAAGTCAGTCTAGCCACACTCAAATTCCTTTACTGGAGACAGTTTAGACTAGTTAGAGTTCTTTTACTTGGACCACTTAAGCCTATTCTCCAGAATCAGCTTTACTGCAAAACTGCTCTCCTGTGTTCACGCAATATTGTTGGTCTCTGTTAGGTGATTCTCCTGTCACAGCCATTTCTGCTTGGGGTAAGGGTGTGTGTATGATTTTTTTTTCATAACTTTCTCAGTTTTAACAGCAAAATCTTTACAGAGAGACCAAGCTTTGGTAACAACTGTGGCAGAAGAGAATGAGTAGCTCCTCTGTTAAATGGCACCTACAAGCTGACGTAGAGGCTACCTGGCAGGAGCGCCATGAAATGACAGGACAATGTGATTTAAACCTAGAAGTCCAGATGACATGCTGTAGCTTCAAGAGCAGCACATTTCACCCACAGAAAAGTTTGCCGTTTTCTTTCTTTATGACTAACCAATATCCTGCCAATGTGACTTTTGTCATCATATTCCTGCCAGGCCATCCTAGGAATCGGCTTGAGACAACGTGTGTGAGTCTAGCACAACCACAAGAGTTACCCACAGTGTCCTGACGAGACACTATGCGCTGTCTCCCCACAACACCAGGTGCAAGGGTAATAACCTGAAAGGCGTAAGCTGATGCCATATAAATTTCCTAGATCTTCAAAGACGTTAAACAAAAGGCAGTAAGATGTAGTCACATCCATTACCACCCTCAAGGAGATGCTAAAGTTTAATGAGTGCAAAATCATGCTGCCAAGTTGTTCACCGAGAATCATCTTAGCCAAAACACCAATTTAAACTAACCACTCCAGTTTCAAACCTCTGACCACATCTCCTCTGATATCAAAGCCTTCCTCTGCTCATGCCATGCTTCTGCCGATGGCTTTTTAACGTTCTGTTCCATCAGTAAAGAAATTGATGCAACAGGCTTGTGCAGGACTTAACAAACTCAATGGAAAAGTTACACTGACTCAGCAGGCTTTAGATCAGGTCTTGAAATCACATCAGAAACAAGTGAACAAATACTTTAATTAACAAATTAAGTACCAGAAGCTCCTGGACTGGATACTTCACTTTCACTTTTTATGCAACAAAAGCCCAAAACCAGTGGGTGCAAAGCCTGCAACAGATGACACAAAACCTATGGGCCTTCACAGAGAATTCAGGTCCAGCCATCTGCAGTTTTTAATTATGAATCAAATGCTCAGAGAGAAGGAACGTGTTTGACCCAGATTCCTACAGCAGATCATCTGCATTCTTCCTGTCACCTGCAGAGAAGGATGTTCCAAGCACCAAGAGCAAAGGAAAAGAGACAACAGTGAAGTCCGTCCAAGAAACAGAGGATTAGAAGATGCATATCCTGCATCCCTCACTAACAAGAACACAACTACTGGAGCTGGCCCTGGTCTTGTCACCCCCCTTCCTTGACATCGTTGGTCTCTGGCCCTCTCACTCCAGGCTAGGACCTTTGGCCTCACTACTCATTTCAGGTCAAGTAATAAATTAACTGAGGCCCCTCTTTGCAACCCACAAGGCCAGCCCAACTGGCAGCACAGGTGCCCAACAGCTCGCCACATCTTCTGTACCCTTTCCAGTTTGGATATCAACAGCAACCAGAGACTTCAGAGTTACTCAGGGATTGCACCTCTTCTGACTCTGTGTTAATGTATCCA
The DNA here is from genome assembly GCA_020745775.1 of Theristicus caerulescens. Taxonomy (NCBI): domain Eukaryota; kingdom Metazoa; phylum Chordata; class Aves; order Pelecaniformes; family Threskiornithidae; genus Theristicus; species Theristicus caerulescens. The sequence goes on along the minus strand of CM036566.1, from coordinate 28,260,414 downwards.
CAGGTAAAGTCTCCTAAACCATCCAAAAGGATATTCGTTAAGCAATCTAACAAATGTATCTGGATATGTAAATGCACCCTCTTGCTCCTGCCACTCTTTCATTTCACTGCTCCAAAATATTTGCTTCATTTCTTAAAAGTTAAAGGTTTTCTATGTTTTCCTCTAACTTTATTCTACACCAAAAGTTAGCACGTTTCCCTCCCCGATTCTAGTCACTAGTGGCCTCTGCTGGACACCTCTATTACTCCAGACAATAAACTCTAGTAAAAAAAAAAAAATAAATAAATGCACAGACACATACAGCTGCTTGTATTTTCTATTTCTGTTTTTACAAGATCTGTTTTCGCTTTGTTGGTCAGACAGTAGTGTCCATCTTTGCAAACTCCACACCTCACCTATGGGAAACTGCAAGGTCCTACTTAGAGATTTCAAGTTCCAGAAAGCATCCACCTGTGTCCGTAGCCATATCTGATAATTTGACTGACAAGGACATATTCCAGAAAACAAAACAAAACAAAACAAGGACCTATTCAATCATTTTTGAGAGAATGAAGCAAGCGGAACTGAACAATGCTACTTTCATATTCCAGAATCTAAATGTCTGCCTATGGAAATACCCAGGAACAATTACTGCCCTTAAAACCTGCTTTAAAGCTAACTCTTAAGAAGTATGAAATGATAGGAAAAAGTATTAATCACTTTTTAAAAACAGAAGGATCCCTCCTCCAACAAATTTTCAGACTAAAGGGCTCAAAGCCAGAAGAAACTTTTCATTTTAACAGAAGCCATGTAATCTCTCCTCGAAATGAGAAACAGGGTAACACCAACTTTACAAGACATCTACCAATACATTTACTCACCCCAGGGATTTTCAGCAATTCGGCGATGAGGAGAGGCAGCTTCAGGGCAGCCACACTTCCAGTCACACCCACCAGCACACGGGATTTTTTCTGCGGCACAGATGAGCTCTTTTCTGCAGGAAACCCTGGTTCTGGCGGTGAGAAGGGCTCCATGCTCCAATCAAACTCTACAAGCACAGAAAAACAAGGCCACTTGTCTAATGGTGCCTCCAACCGAGGCTAGCACAGCAGGGCTCCAACGCCAATGTATTCCCAAGGGCACGGATTTAAGCCTGGACTATGCAGGACCCAGAGTAATTCAGTCTGAAGATGAACACTCAGACTCTGATCCACAAAGCCCTCGAGCATCAGCAGAGCTTTAAGCATAGCAGTAGCCTATTCCTCCCGTTTAATTACAATTTCCTCTTGGATACGGGTAAACAAAATGCTAAAACCTGCACAGGGAGGCCACAAATGTGTTCTGGTATAAGCTCACAGCTCCCAAAACATACACTCTCACGTGCTGAACACGGCCCAGAATTTACAATAAATGTACCTTTCACGCTGCCTGCTGGGAAGACACGCAACCCCCAGCTGAGCCCGTCTCCCTTTGCACTCTTTGGTGAGCAATAAATGCAGGGAGACATTTTAATAATTAAAAATTTGGGGGCCCTGAGGCAAGCATTATCATCTTACTTCCTATTGTATCGCTACGTATTTACAGCAGCGCTAGAAATTACTCCCTCGCAGACAGGGAAAAACCCAAAACAGTGAATAAGAAGCAGAACACAACAGCCACCGAGTGAAAACACCTTCTCAGGGATGTGAGAGTCAGAACTGCTGGTTTCCCCAGCAGTGCTGAGCGAAGCAATCTGCTTCTGAAGGCAGGCCGAGCCAGCAGCTTTATCTCAGGTCTCGTGCCTCCACCCAGCTTTCCTGTGCTGCTGCCACACCGATAAATCACAAATGACCGTTCTAGTGAGGAAGAGTGCTCCTCTGCAGAATCGGTGCCAACATCTCTGCTTAATGAGTAATTAGCAAAGAATAAATCCACTTCTTAAAAAATCTGAAAAATGTGTTTCTAGCAAAGATGTTACACTGGGATTCAGTAAAGTTTGTTCCATTTGAGCGACATCCATGTTATTCGGAGGAAGTTACTTGGAAGCATTTTGGGTAGAATGAAGAGACACTTACACTGCCCTTATTTTTGATACCAACTCAGATGTTGGAATGAGGGGGCTGGATGCCTGGGGGGGGGAATTAACCCCTGCAGTCCCTCCCCGGGACGATTCAGCAGCGGGTTTCATTTAGGATCCTCCGCAGGCTGATTCAGATGATGCTTGTGCGGCAGTTCCCTGTCAATCTGCCCTCTGCACTGAGATGCACGAGCCCAAGCGCCCCTTCTACCCTCCTCGCACCCACCAGCTGCAACACAATGGCAATAACATCTTCTTTTTCCACGCTCTGCTTGGAATTAATATCTTTAACTTGGCCTGTGAGGATTCTCAGTGTGTCTGTAAAAATTGTTAGGATAGGAGCACATTATCAGCTTGAGCTTCTATGCACTGATTAGCAAGGGTAATTAGAGGCAAGGAAATCCAGCACACACATTGGCTAGGCGATTTCAATGCTACTGCAACACTTTTCGTGTTTATCTATATCTAACTGAAATTAGGTTAATGCCATCACAGCGAGGAAAACGCCTACTTCCCTTATGATTACTAAATGACAATTAATTCACCGAAGCATCCACATCTTAAAGCCTGGGGAATAAGACATAATTTTTTAATAGGCAGCTTTCAAAAAGGGCTATTAGTGATAAAACAAAAGCGCAATGTTCTGGGCCGCGCATTCCTCTTACCCAAACGCAGCTCTGGGGAATCAGCTACGCAGCCATTAGCAAGCGAGCAGTTTACAGGCCTGCTCAGGTATTTTATTAGCTTTTTAACTCTGCAGTTACGCTGAAAACAGCTTCAAAAGGCCGCTGAGGCAGAGAACCGAACCGAGAAACCCCGGAGATTTCCCAAACGTAGACAAGCGACGTTTATGTACCGGTAGAGGCAGGACGGAGCCCGGCCAGGAGAGCGATAACCGCCCCCCCGAAGCCGAAGCCCCAGCCCCAGCCCCAGCCCCGGCGACCGCAGCGGCCGGGCCACAGCCTGCTCCCGCGGAGGCCCCGCCCCGCCGTCGCCCAGCAACGGGGGCGCCGCGCCCCCGCGCCCCGGAAGGCGAAGGGCACGCTGGGAAGTGCTGGCCCCGGCCCCGCGCTGATTGGCGCCGCTCGCGCATGCGCGCCGCGGCCGGCGGCCCTGAGGTGGCGGCATGGCGGCGGCCCGCCGTGCCCCCGCCCCGGCCCGGCCCCGGGCCCTGCCCCTCAGGCACCACCAGCCCCCGCAGCGCTGGGTTTGGCCGGCTGCGGCTCCGCTGCCGGCGCCTCGAGCGCTGCCAGGCAGCCCGAGAGGGGCTCGCAGGCCGCGCATCGGCGGCGCTTGCTCCCCGCAGCACCCCGGTAACGGCCGCTCCGCAGCGCTGGGGAACTCTGCAAGGGCAGGCAGGTGGTGTCAGGCCCCTCAGAAGCTGTTCAAGGGAGGATCCTAGCTCATGGCACGGATTTAGAGACGTCAGAGGGCAACAGAAAGCTCGCTGCTAGGGGAAAAAAAGCGGGGGGAGACGGGGTTGAGAAAAGCAAGGTGTCGGAGGGGAGCAGGGCCATCGGCTACTCCTGGAGCCCCACAAGAGGCAGCGGGCAGCTCCCACTGACCGATGAGCCCAGGGAGGTGTTACGGACCAGGAGCAAAACGTGTCCTACAGGATTCAGGGCAGCTGCAGAGAGCTGGCCAAGGGAAAGTAGGTTAGAGCAGTGCTTGTTTATTGTCTGAAGCAGAAGCACGACAGAGATGGGGCAGCGCATGGCGGGTGGTCCCCAGCCCTTCCCAGGGTGCTCTGTGGGCATTCCCCAAACGTTGTCATCTACAAATAAGCAGCAAGAAAGGCAAGAGGCAGAGGGCTGTGCCTCACCGACTCTGGGACATGAAAAGCAACAGCAGGACCTCACTAAAGTGGCAGAGGCCATCAGTAAAACCTCAAGCGTGCTCTAAACCGGGGCTGCCTCCTCACCCAGCATTGGCTCTCCCACCCTGTGGATCTGCGGGTTTCACAACCAAGGCAGCCCCCACCTAAAGCAGTTGCAAATCAAAAATAAGCACGGTGAGAACAGGGGTATGGTAACCTGCCTGGCTTCTGCTGGCAGGGCAGGAAGGCTGGAGCCAGAGGGGCACCTTTCAGTGGTCAACACTCACACGTTCAGGAGACACACCGGAGAAGAGGGTTAGATGCTGAAGCAATGTCTGTTAGTTATAGCTTGTTACAGTTATTATTTATGCATCGATTGTAAATGCAAAAGGTGAAGTCACTTAATCCATCATTTGTCAGACATGGATGACAGAGCACGTGATTTGGCATAGTAAGTTTTAGGCTAGCTATAAATGAATTGCACAATATTTAAACCTGATTAAGTACATAATAGGCTCATCAAAGGATTACTTTTCTCCTTACATTTTATACATATATATATATACACACACACACAGACAGGCATTTTATCATTAGCTGCATTTTAGTCTTGTCAAGAGACAACTGCCTACTGCAGAATGACTGAAGTGATACCCTTAAAAAGGAAACTATTCTTGGTGTGCTTTGCTGGAAAAGAGAAGTTCCTCTTGGGGTGATTCTTGTGGGTAGGAGTCACAGACAAGCATCACCGGACAGCTAGAAGGGATGGGGGGCAAGGGCCTGGGGCCCTACACAGCTCTGGCTAGCTGTGGGCAGGAGCGGTGGCATGCTGAGCTCATTGCCTGCAGCGGGCAGGAGATCTTTGAGCTAAGGGATCAGATTCTGTTTGGGCTGCTTTTCTAGGACTTGGAGAAAAATTTGGCATATTTAAAGTGCATTTAGAGTCTGAAAAGCATCTCTGAGAAGGAGCTTTCCCTACTCCTGCCCTGCAGCGTCCATCAGCTCCCATTTATGAGCTGATCTTTTCCAGGGTCTGCCAGTCACCTTCCCCAGCTGCCACTGCCCAAGAGGTCTGAGTTCAGCTGCCTCCCGCTAAGGTGCGAGATCATTATTCAAAGCCCGACCTCCCCTAACTTCCCACCAGTCTGGTGGTTTCCTAAAGAGCCTTAAATTAGTGCACGCCTCAAAAGCTAACGGGGACAAATCTTGGCCTCACTATATGTAAATGTGACCATGTAAGGTCAGTGAGACTGGTTGTATGTGCTTGCATACAGGGTGGCAAGATTTGACCCAGAGCCTTACCCAAGAATAGGTCCTCTGAGAAACGCTCTGCCAATTTTATAGCCGCTTTTCAAAATAGAAGCCTTTAAAAAACAGACTCAGGATGCACCATCTGGAACGGGACGGTTGTATCCCACAGGGAAAACCTGTCCTCGCTCCTCAACACACGCGCACGCACACACACAGTGCGCCGGGGCTCCCACCCACAGTCACGCACGAATACTGGTCTTCCACGTCAAAGTGTGAACTACTCATTTACAACACCACACACTGAGAGAAGTTGTAGATCCTGAGCCAGGGTGATTAGGAATCTCGGCTTCCAGCATATCAACAGCAGGATTTAGGGGTTCTTTCCCCCCCCCCCTTTTCCTCCTTATGTTTTTAAATGCTAAGTCAGCCAGCCACCTGCTAGTTAAAAAGCAAAAGAAAAGGGAGAATTCCCAGGATTGCTTGCCCTTGCTGAGACAGTGGCAAGTGGCTGGATGCTACCAACTGAAAGGGAAAACACACACATCGGAAACCTGTGGTTCAGCGCTTATTCTGAGAGGGGAGATGGGTGCTGGTTGCTATTATCATCTTTCTTTTGGCGGGGGGGGGGGGGGGGCTTTTGGCTGATGTAGTTCTAACGTACACCTATCACTACAGTAATTAAAAAACCACCACCATACACTATTTCACAGGGAAAAAGAAGACACATGAACGTACACTTACTACCACACACAACAAGAGCCCTGCAGGTCAACTCGCGGCCTCTTCAAAATGAAAAATAAAAGAGAAAAGAAGAGCTCAAGACAATAATGGGGGGTGGGGGGGAGGGAGAGAAAAAAAATCCAAAAGGATCTTGTTACAAAGAATGGGAAAAGAAGAACCGTTATGGTACACTCCGACTTTCCGAAATAGCTGCAGAAACTTGGCTCAGCCGTCCTCCTCCTCCCTTCCCCCCCCAGATCTCTCGCCTGAGGACAGTCCTGCTGCTCACATCTCGTTGGAGTAGGTGTAGTTCGGGGTGGCCGAGTATTGCGTCTCGTGCTGCATCATGGCCCCCTGCGCCGCCCCCATTGCCGCGCTCTGTGCTGCCTGCTGGACGTGGGGGTTCTTCCACGCCCCCGTGGTCCACTCCTCCTGGGCTTTGCTGAAGCTCCCCCCCGCTCCCCCGGTAAAACTTATGCACCTGTAGAAGGTTGGAAAGAGAAAATCCAGAGGTGTTGAATGACTGCAGCTCGCGCTGACTCTCCAGGGTAGCGGCAAGGGCTCCCCGAAGCAGCGCGGCACCCCCCTCTCCTGCTGTACCATAGTGAGAGCAATGAAGGAGAAGACTGCCATCCCTGTGAAGAGGACAGTGGGGATCAGCATCACCACAGCCGACCCCACGTTGGTCCCGAAGAAGGAAATCGCTGCAATCCAGCCGCTGCAAAGAGATGAAAACAACCGGTCCGTTCAGCAGCCTGGGGCTTTCCCAGCTGGCTCTGCACACCACAGCCTGCCAGCATCCCTCCCCTACAACCCTCCCAGCTCCTCAAACTGTCTTCCCCAAGGAGAGAAGCTACTGAAGCACCCAGGATATTAAAACACCAAGAGGCCACAGCACCAGCTCCACAGTGACCGTCCTTGCACCCAACACAGAGCAGCATCTTTCTTACCAGACGCCCCAGCCAGGGATTCCCACTGCCTGGATAATGCTGATCACCAGCTGGGCCATGAAGGTGAAGAAGAAGGCCATGAAGCTGAAGGAACTGTCTGTCCTGCAAGAGAAGGCTCAGTCACTCCCTACACCTCCATCCCTGCTGCACTGCAAGGGAAGGGAGATGCTCCCACGTCTCAGACCCTTTCGGGGCAGAAGCAGTGTAGCAAGAGGGTGGTAAGAAGCAGAGCTGCCTGCAGACAGCAGGCACCGGAGCAAAACTATAGGCAAGGGAGAAACTGAGAGAGGCTGAAGGTGGTGAAGGGGCACCTGGGAAAGCCGCGGGGCATCAGACCCTCCCCACAGCTCAGCCAGCTCTGCGCATCAGGCAAGAGGGATCCGTGTTCAGACACGGCTCTTGGCTCACACCACCCCACCATCAGACTCAACCTTCCCACACGGGGAAGAAGTACACCCCCAGTTTTCTAGATTTGGGGATACTGCACTGGGGATTGACCTTGGCAGCACAGATAATCAATATAAGCACCTCGAGGACTCATGGAAAAATATAAAAAGCCTCAAGGATGGGTGGAAGGGGAGGGAAAGTTGGCACCCCAACTGCAGCCTCACCACTCCCCCTGACACTGCGCAGAGGAACCCGTAGGGTGTCTTTATATTGCATGGTTGGGGTTTTGACCCTTGGGAAATCCCAAACACCCTTGCTTTGAAGGTTAGAAAGTAAAGCTAAAGGGCTGGACAGAAAGAGCAGAAATTCCCCCAAATATTCAGGCAATGCCCCAAGCTAAGCGCTAATGATTTAGGAAGGAAAACAAAAAAAAGACCACGAGAAGCTGGGCTCAGGTGTGACCACTTACTTGAAAGCTTTGTAAATAGGTCTAAACCAGCAGACATAGGAGCAGGGCGTAAAGAGAATGAGCCAGAGAATTGCCAGTCCAAAATTAACAGCTCCACCGCCTCCAATCAGCCATGCGAGGCAGCCAACGAGATTCACCGCCAAGGTGATGCTGTTCACTGCAAACACACACACACACACACACACACAGAGGGAGCACAGTAGCGTGTACGCAAGGACATTGGTGCAATACGAGAGACCCCGACCCCAGGGATGCCCATGTGGGGCTGACCTCCAGCGGGTTTGGCCAGCAATGTGTTACTCTAGCTGGATTTCCCTTAATTTAAATTAAGCTGGTTGAGTTGGGGGAGCATCCCCAGGCTGGCTCAGCCAAAGGGAGTCTAACCTCAGCTGAGGAGCAGGAGGGGAAAAAAAAAAAAATAAATACATCGCTTGGAGTTGTAATGTCTTAAGCAGGTCCAGGGCTCACTGGGCTCTGAGAACGGGGATGAGCCGTATCATGCTGCCGGCGAGCCGGGGCACGTTTCCACCAACAGAAGGAAGCTGGAGGAATCGCAGTGAAGCTTTTCCGCTTGCCTCCAGCTACAGTTTTGCTGAAGGAACTTGTGCAAGAGTTCCTCGAGCTAACACACCCTGAGCTGAGAGTTGAAGTCCTGAACTCCTGGCCCCCGCCTCGCCAGTTCAGGGGGGGTGGCGTGTTTGCTTCTCCCACCCCTGCTCGGGGTTAAGCGATACAAGGGCTATTACTATGAAGCCCAGCTTAGCAGACACAGGACAAAGCAGAGAAGGCTCATCTGCATTCTGACGCCTCCAATTTTTGAGAATGATTCATTATTCTGACAAGAATTAAAACCCTCCCACCGCCGCCCGCAAGAGAGCTGCAGCTGGCAAGAAAGGGAGCTCAGTTGGCCGGGCTGACCGGGCGCTCGCTGCTCCCTAAAGCCCCCAAGGACACGGAGGGGACCTTTCAGCCTCTCTGCACTTGTGCCTGGCTGGGTGTTTGTGGGGGAGTTGGGGAGAAAATGATCCAGAAAGGAGCTCCAGAGACAGAAACCAACAGACAGGTGACTGGCTCAGAGAGCTGGTGCTTGTGCTGTGGGAGAAGCTGGAGCAAGAACTGAGCTCTATTAAATTAAGCAGAGCAAGAACAGCCAGATTGACATGGAGAGGGAATTTAACACCCCCAAGACAGCTTCTCCAGGGAAGCACAACTTCTTTTTCCTCCCTCTTCATAGAAAAGCTATGCTGACCCTCCTGACGTGATGGGGGAAGTTACCCTAGGGTCACCTTCCTGATGGGACGTGGTCCCCAAAAGCCGGAGCGAGGCACCGCCCCAGGGGTGCCAGCCTGGCGCTGTACTGGAAGCAGAAACGCCTGACCTCTCCAGTGCCAGCTCAGCGCCTCATAACCTGCCTCCAAAGCACAAGGCACTCCCTGGGCACTGATACTTCCAAAGTTCAGGGAAAACACCTGATTAAGGAACTAAGCTCTTCTAAAAAGAAATACAACGATGGTGCCAGCTTGCCCTGAGCTGCACACTTATGTTTCCACATATGTCAGAGTGCGATCTGTCCCTCCGGCTCTTCTCCCCGCCCGGGGTTGGTAAAGCAAAGAGATCCAGGCTTGTTTTAAGAGTTAGAAGACGGTGACAGCTCTGTTAGCACAGCATGGCACACAGAGGCATGCAAGAGGAACAGGCAAGACCCAGCTTTGAGGGAAGCCCTGAGCTCCACTGTTTTGGGGAGCAGGCATGCTGGCCCTCCAGTCCAAGCGGCATCTCAGCCTCGGGCTGCTGCCAAAGGGCTCACGAGGAGCTTGAGGTGGCAGAGAAAGCCCTTCCCCAGCCCAGCTGCCAAAGAAACCCAGCGGAGCCTTGGCAGCTCTCCAGCAGGGCGAGGGCAGCAGCCAAGTGAGACGAACAGGGGAGTAAATGCTTCGGCAGGAGGACACACGGGTGCTGAGCCGTCTCCTCCTCACAGCGGGCTCCAGCAGGACGTGAAGGTCACCACTGATGGCCCTCAGACACCAAGCCAGCTCCACACCTCCATCCTGGAGGCTGGAAGGGCTGAAACCCATGGGATGCTGCAGCCCCCTTCCCATCCCCAATGGGTTTTAACAGGAGACACCAAGGCCTGGAGGGGCAGAAGGACTTCCCCGATCTTGCTCTGCTCTTTCAACCGGTGCCTTCCAGAGGACCAGCCTTCAGAGAGGCAAACGCAAACCCACCCGAGCCCTTCCCTCCCCAGTGACTCACGCATCCAGAGGTAGTAAAGCCGCTTGGCCATGGTACGGTGTTGCGGCGGGATCTCCGCATCGAAGTCCTGGTAGAAACATGGCTTCAAGGGGATGAACTTTGGCAGGGGAGGGAAGTTGTTCACTTTTTCTGCAATAAAAAGTTTCACCAGCATTGATCACTGCATGGAGCTGAATGTAAATCAAGAGTCTTCCTAATTAGTCTCGTTCACCCAAGAATTGATGAGTTTCACACAGGAATTAAGGATTTCTAAGGATTTCCCCTCATAACCACCAACCCACCCACAAGCATCAAGACAAATTTAGCCCTAGCTGGCCACGTGGATCCTGCAAGCGTGGACACCCACAACCCCACTGGGGACTAACAAGGTGACGTTATGGCCAGTAAAGCCCCAGATGGGCTTCAGAGGCGAGGGGCAGCCCCACCAGAGACCCTCCCCATACCTGCCATGCCGGCACACGCTCAGCCTCTCCGTTCCACAGGAAAAGTAGGGAAAAAAAACCCAAGAGCTTTACCAAAGCTGGAGGAAAACAAGAGAAAAAGTGAAGTGGTCAGGTACCTCCTCAAAGGGCCTTCACCTTCCCACTGCTCCAAAATAGCTCAAGGACAGCACTGTAACAGGACAGGTTGCTTTATTTATGCAGACACTTTACAGTATTCACATGTCCAGGGCTGCCGCCGGCACCTGGCTGGCAGCAGAATAAATCCTGCTTCCTATGGCCTGAGGCTTACGCACCAGTTAAGGCGGAAGATTAAGAGAAGATCCAGCAATGTGGGGCAGGGCGCAGGCTTAACCTCCCACTCCCGACTGACCTACATCCAGCCCCAGGATCCAGCCCCTACATCCAGCCCCAGGAGAGGGCTGGGCTGGATGGGAGGGATGCAGCCCCACCACAGGCAGCTGTGGGCAGTTTGAAATCCTCAAGTTCATTACCTGGCCCAAAACTTTTTTTTTTTTTTTAATTTTTCTTTTTGCAAAGAGTTCCAGCACAGGGAACTATCTGGCTGCCTGCTGACGGCATCATAACTCCCATCTCTGCAAGTCCAAGCCAGAAACCAGGCCGAAAGGGAGCAGGGAGATCAGCTGAAAATATCAGCTGGAAAAAAAAAAAAAAAATCAGTGGTGATTGTCACTAATGAGTCACTTGAGTGCTGGCTTAAAGATTACTCATGTCATCTGGCACCTTGTGCAGTATCTTGCAGGTGGGAGAGGGGGGAGCTCAGCATCCCAGGACGGTCCCAGACCATGCCATGCTCAGCCCTGTCCCAGCAGCGAAAATTAAGCAAAATTAAAGCAAAAATGAAGAGCTGAGGTTTTAAATATGTGTGAAGACGGCCACTCTGTGTATCCCCACCTGCCTGCACAGTTCTGCCGGATGCTGCCTGCAGGTTTTGCCCTCTCCCAGGCTATCTCAGGCAGCAGTGGACACATTTCTCATGACACCGGGTCCCAGCAGTCAGCGCTTTGGGCTCCCCGCAGGACTTGGGGGTCTCTGCCAGGGCAGCCCCCCCCCCCTCCAACCATCACCCAACACCAAAGGCACCGGCCAGGCAAAGCAAACCCCCACGGCTCGCCGGCATGCCGTCTCCCGACATCCGTCGGCCCACGGATGACTCCATCTCCCCAGCGCTATAAATACGAGCTGCCTGCCTGCGCGGCTGACGTCTCCCCAGGCAGCGGCTGGGCGACGCGGCCCCCACGCACGTGTGCCGGGAGCGGGGACAGGCGGCTGGGCGTGCCCCCCGGCCCGACGCCTGCCCTGCTGCTGCCAGAGCTTTTGCAAAAACAAGGGGCTTTTGCAAAATTGGGGGAGGGCTGCACGTTGGGGGGGATTTTGCAAAATACGGTGGGGGTTTGCAATGCACCACACGGGTGATAACACCGAGGAGACACCCCAGCGTCCCCTCCGGGTGCCAGCCCCGCGGTGCGGCGCTCGGGGAGGGCAGCAGGGCTCGGCCCCGGCGGGGACCGCTGCCCCGGGGCTGCCGCGGGCGAAGGGCCGCCTACCCCCCGCACCCCCCCGCCGTGGCCGGGCGCCGGCCTGCCAGCAGCGGCCTGCCTAGGGGAGGGCAGCGGCGTGCCCCACGCTCAGGCCCCGGCAGCGGACTGCACCCACGGGCACCTCCACGCCGCGCCCCCCCGAGTGGGGTGCAGCGGTGGGGGTCGGTGCAGAGGGCGCTCTCCCCCCTCGGGGGGAGCATCCGACCGCTCCCCCCCCGAGGCGGCCCCCCCTCCCCCCCGGCCCCAGGACTCACCGGCGTGGCGTGACCCGACGTGACCCGTCCCGTCCCGTCCCGTCCCGCGGCGGGTGGCGGCGGCCGGCCGCCCGCCTGGCGCTGCTCCTGCCGCAGCGGCCGCGTTCTCGCGAGACTGCGGAGCCGCCGCCGGCCCGGCTATGGGCAGTCCCGAAATCTCGCGAGAGCAGCCGCCGCCGCTGTCCAGGGTCCTGCCGCCGCCGGCGGGGAGGGGCGGGGCCGGCGGAAGGGGGCGGGGCCCTATAGGGTTTGGGGGGGCTCTATGGGGTCCCTACCTGGGGCGTGGCAGCCCCTCCATTGGGCATGGTGGGTAGAAGGCTGCCCTCCATGGGGCAGGGGCTCCGGGGGACAGGCCCCGGCAGGGCGGGCAGGCCACCCGTACCCAGGAGGCTAAGGGCAGCCTGCAGGTCCCACCGGCAGGACCAAATTTCGGGGACCCCATGTCCACACCCTGCTGTGCTCCAGGCCGGGATCCCACAGGGCCAGTGTCTGCCCACACTGCCCTCCTCGCAGCTCTGTGTCACAGCTGTCACACTATCCAGCATTTTGGGACTATAACTGCTTTTTAAGCCACCTTATTCATCCTTTAACCACGCACAAGGGAGCTGCAGCAGCGGGTAGCACACCCACATGCAACTCACACGTGTGCACGCGTGCCCCAGGGCTCTGTAGCGTGCACCCTGCCAAACAGACAGGAGCTGGGCTCGCAGGGTGCAGGCTGTTTGCCATCACCTCCAAGTGAGGTCGGGGAAGTTAGTATTTTAATGAGAAAACAGTCTAAGAAAACCCAGGCACTGCAGCCAGCGTGCTGGTGATACAACAGGAGTTATTTTTCCCCTCTGGGTCGCCACCAGTCCCACTCCCCGGGTTGCTGGAGGAGCTGCCGTGCTGCTGTTTTTCCCATCTCTCAGCTCAGCCATGCAGCTGCAGGGCTGCTCACTGGGACACCAAAACCCCACATCACTTTTTCCAAGAGCAGGAAGCTTCCCGCTGTCCCAGGCAGGTTGGAAGCCACCATCCCCATCAGCCTGCCTGGGTTCCCACTGTGGTCTGCCTCACACCCAGTGCTGCTCTGTGCAGTAATTAATTAATGGCTCACACAAAGGGCAGAGGATATGTTGATTGCTTTTGCCAGTGATGCCGAGGTTGGGAGGTAAAGGGCAGGGGAAGGGACTGGATTGACTCACAGGTGGGCTAGGACAGGGATGAAAAGCTCCTAAATGGGACATAAATCCCAAACCAGCCTGAGGACTGCAAGCAACATGAGGAGGACTCCATAGGCAGTGTCCCTTGTCCTAAGTGGCACCGCAAGGAGCCCTGTGCAGACCACTCGTACCTCCCGCCTCAGTGCTTGTGAGCATGTCAGTCCAGTATCACAAAACTGGCTTTATTTGCAACTAAATCATCCTCCCTTCCCAGGGTCCAGCCTCAAGCATCAGCACACTGCCATGCTTTATTGGGCACAGAGGGTCAGCAAGGACAATGTCCCACCATGGGAAGGTGTGAAGAGCAGGGCAGGGCAGCAGCTGAGTCTCTCTGTACACCAGCGAGCCCTGGTCACCAAACACCCTTGGCGGATGAACAGCATCACTCCATGGGGATGCTAGGAAGGAAACCTGGCAGAAACAGGGAAGACACCTATTTCACAGATGGTAAAATAGAGGGAAGCAGGAAAATAAGCATGCCACAGATGACCCCATATCTGAGGGCCCAGCTGTCCACTCCAAGCACGTTCTGGGTCTTGGACCCTGAGCGGACCCCTGCAGAGAGCAGGACTGCCATGCATCCAGCTCCATCCTCTGCACAACAGCAGGGGAGCAAGGGGCAGGAACACGAACAGCAAGGGGAGAAGGGGACGTGGTTGTGGATCCCCACTCTCACCAAGCACCACTGCTCACCCACGCGTGAGCCCTCATGGGGGTGCTCTGAGACCTGGAGTGCTGTGCTGGCTCTGCCTGCACAGCCCTGCCTGCACTGCCCTGCCTGCAGGCAGCCGTGCACCCCGGCCACAAACCCCAGCCCTACTCCCAGGGGAGGATTTCTCGGCAGACTCAACTCAGTCCCAGTTTTACCATCCTTATTTCTTGTCTCTCAGGCTTTCTCTGATCTGAATTTGCTCCCTACCTGCTTCATTGCCTGCCGCAGGTCCCCCAGCACCCTCCCATCTCACTGAGACTTTGGGGATGGCCAGCTGCAGAGCTGTTCCTTGCCCTCAGCACCACCATATTTCCATCTGCCTGTAGGCTTTACAGGAAGAGATATTCCAAAATCAAATGGATGTGTGCTCCCCTTGATCATGGGGGGATTATAGAATCATAGAATCACTTAGGTTGGAAAAGACCTTTAAGATCATCAGGTCCAACCATTAACCCAGCACTGCCAAGTCCACCACTAAACCATGTCCCTAAGCACCACATCTACCCATCTTTTAAATACCCCCAGGGATGGGGACTCAACCACTTCCCTGGGCAGCCTGTTCCAGTGCTTGACTACCCTTTCAGTGAAGAAATTTTTCCTAATATCCAACCTAAACCTCCCCTGGCACAACTTGAGGCCATTTCTTCTCATCTTATCCCTTGTTACTTGAGAGAAGAGACTGACCCCCACCTCGCCACAACCTCCTTTCAGGTAGTTGCAGAGAGCAATAAGGTCTCCCCTCAGCCTCCTCTTCTCCAAACTAAACAACCCCAGCTCCCTCAACTGCTCCTCATAAGACTTGTGCTCTAGACCCCTCATCAGCTTTGTTGCCCCTCTTTGGACACACTCCAGCACCTTGATGTCCTTCTTGTAGTAAAGGGCCCAAAATGTCTGGGGAGCCAAGGGGATAACACAAGGCCAGGGTAAGAGCGTTGCTGCCCAGTGCCCATGCCACACTACCTGAACAGGGCAGGCTGAGGAGGATGGTCAGGTTCAACCAAGAGTCCAGACCAACCACCAAGTTCACAGCAAGCAGACAGATTCAAAGCCAAGCCATAAAGTCAATCTGCAGATCAGGCCCAGGGTCAGTCTACAGGTTGGGGTCCAGAGCAGCAGGGACTAGGTATGAGGATGGTTGTAGCTGAGCTGGAGATCAGCCACAACATAGCTCAAACTAGGACTAAATGCCCTGGGCTGAGCTTAAATAGAGCTCCTGGGCCACGGGCAGGATGTGGGTGGGGGGTCCCAGGTGGGGCTGGTCAGGACTATTATGGTTTATTAATGCCCTCAGGGCCCTTACAACGTTCCCTCGTGTTGTAGTGCAGCTTTGCAAAGGGACTTGTCCTATAAAAGGTTTTATTCCCTTTTCTTTTACTGCCTGCTCACTCAAAATGAAGATTATCTTGAGCTCTGCTGTTTTCTGTTTATAGTAGGGACAAGTGGTTTCTCTTGCTGGCTCAGTTAGTGGAGAGCTGGTGCCACCCTAGGATGCTTCTAGGGCTCCTCTGGCATCTTGAGACAGCCCCTGCACCCTGGGGAGACTGGGGTCGCATCCTCTGGGGGCTGGTCCCGAGAAGCAGCAGCTCCCAGACGCTGGTTAGGATTAGGGCAGGGGGTCCTTGCAGCTGCAGCATCCCTCTGTGGGGCTGCAATCAGCCCAGGTATCAGCCTGCCGCTGCGTGCAACGTGATGAGTGCCTGAGACCTGAGCTGGGCCGATGTGACGCAGAGATGGATGGCGGCGCCGAGACTTTCCTTGTATCGGATGCTTTGACTTTCCGACCCACTCCCCTGCAGGGCCACCTCAGATGAAAGAAAATAGAGAGAGGGCAGGTGAAGGACAGGGGCTCAGGTTACTGCTCCTCTCCAGCTGCCCTGCTCTCCGTTAGGAATATGTTTCTGGGTTTTTTTCCCCTTCTTTCCCAGGCTTGGCTGGGGCCACTGTCAGCTCTGGCTCTGCGTTGTCCCCTGCAGCCCTCTCCATCCCTGCCACTGCCAGCCCTCCTCTCTCAGCTCCTCTGCCAAACGGCCCTTCCAAGCTCACACCTCCTGTGGGGCTGGGGCCAGGCAAGAGGGTCCTGCAGGGATGGGGAACCCCCCTGAGATGGGACCCCTAGCCCTGTGGGGTGCTTGCAGCCTGTGGCACTGGGATGTGGGATGCTCAGAGAGAAATTGTAATGGGGAAAGGGAGGAAGAAACTGGTCCCTGGGTCCCAGTGTGACCAGATTGGATGCTCAGGGAGGACAGACAGATGATATGCAGGGTGTAATTGCTTTATTCCCATTTTTTTTCTCCATTCCTCCCTTATCAGTTGCCTCTTCTCCATTTTAAATGACTCCCCATCCTCTTTCCCAGTGGTTTTCTCCTAGTCCCACCACGGCTGGGGCTGTCTGTGCCTTTGTCTCCCCATCCCCGCTCTCCTCCCTCTCCCACCCTGCTGTTCCCTGCGGCTGAGCTCATTTCAGCTATTCCTTCGCTTGGAATAACCAATCCACTCTGTTGTCCTCCAACAAATAAGCTGACAGGCTAATGAATGGCTTCAGATGGTAATTAGCAACGGAGTTGCTAATAATGAATTTCATTTACATTTTAAGCACTGCAGAGGAAAAGCAAGACCCCGTCATTAATGCCCCCCTGCTGCAGCCTTTGCCTTGGGGGGAGCGCACCCTCCGCAGCCCTTTGAGGGATGCAGAAAGGCTTGGCCGTGATTGCACCTCGGCTGCCTCCATTTCGGAGGCTGCAATGAGCACTTTGTTAAGCTGCAATTGGGGGGGGGGGGGGGGAGAAGCTGCTGCTGCTTCCATCATCTGATGAGTGGGGAAGGCGCCCCGACGCCATGAAAAATGGGCCATGAGAGGCAGGAGCTGGTCCTGGGCCAGGAAAGAAGGGCTGGATGATGCACCCAGCACCAGGGATTCATCCGGCTACAGCCTTGGCACTGAGCAGCTCTGGCTCGCCTGGAGCCCCGGTACTGCTGGCCCTTGGTGTCCATGTAACCCTCCCGTGCTGCTGGCGGCTGTTTGCACACCTCAATAACGACTCAGAGGGATTTCTCAGCTCCCTTGACTGCACACACTCTGCAAATGGTTGCTAAAATCCTTCCCAATTATTTTCCTAGGGTTTTAGCATCTTTTGAAGGCAGCAATTTCCCTGAGAGGCTTAATCCATCCCTGCTGGCCCAAGAAAGAAGCCAAGCGCCTTCTGCAAGGATGCCACGAATAGTCATCAAGCGGGAAGGGGGAAAAACAACATTTTGTCTTGTATGAGCGAGGGATTCATGGTGGAAGCGCAGCGACTAGGCATGCTCGCTACCGCAGAGTGCCGGGCGGGACTTGGGGGATGCTCAAGGCCTGCAGCCAGTGCTGGGGGTGAGCCTGGGACCGTTGCGTGCCCTGCCTCAGTTTCCCCCACTGTACCAAAGGGGCCTCCTGGGGTATTAGCTGGATCAGGAAAAGATGCTCTCCATCCTCTTGGGTTTTCCAGCGCAGCGGGGCACTGCTCTTAGATTGAGCATCCCATCCCACATGGGTGAGACACTGGTGCTGTCCTCATATCACCTGCAGACCCCAGTCTGGTGGTCGGATCAGGGGGTGTCCCATACCTGCCCCCCATTTAAGGCAGTGGTACCCACAGAAAGCTGCTTTGGGGACCACAGGGATGCAGGGGTTTGGCCCGGCCGGGAGGGGATGGCTGCATCCTGCTTTGCCACAGCCTTCACCACTACGGGCATCGGATCAATTGATTTATTTATGTATTTTTTCAAGCCCTGCTTGGAGTGAAAACAATCCAGGGGCCTCCAGAGGCCGATAAGATTTGACTGCAAGTCAATACTCGGCATGTCTTTCCACTGTGCAATGATCCCCCAGCCAGCAGGGCAGGAGGCTGGGGCTGCCAGGGGCGGGCAGGGGACAGGCAGGTGACAGGGGCAGGCAGAGGGCCAGGCTGGGGCAGGGACATGGCCTCTGCCTGGGGAAGGGATTGGGGGCAGAAAGGTGAGATCTTCTGGCCTGCAATAGGTATCTCTTGGGATGTTTTGCCTGTAAATACGATGGTGACCCCACAGTTGGCAGCTCCATGTTGGGGACGTGGAGATGAGCAAAGGACAGGGTCTGGGAGAGCAGCAGGGAGAGGGAGGGATGGAGAAGGAGGAGGAGGGAGAGAAATCACCCGTGAAAACAAGCTCTGCCATGACATCTGCTCCTCAGGGCTTTGGGGATGGAGAGGTTTTCCTGCGGGCAGAGCCAGGGCTGAGGCTGCGGGGTAGCGAGGGGAGCAGAGCCCCGGCACACTTGGTGCATGTCCCAGCCCCACAACACAGGCACGGCCGTTATGCCATCTGCCAGGATTTCTCCTGGCTGCAGGTCCCAGTAGCTTCTCTGATGGCTAATAAGGGTTGAGCTCAGGCTGCCAGCTTTCCCAAAGTACCTCCTGCATCTCCATGCCATCCCCGGGGCAGCATGGCCAGGACTCCTCATCCCTCTGGGGATGCTGCCGGGTGCAGGGGAGGCAGGCAGGCCGGGTGCCCGCACTCTGCTGACATTCGCAGTTAGCAGTTGGCATCCTTGAGTGGAGCAAGCAGTTGGCATCCTTGAGTGGAGCAAGCACCGAGAGAAGGGACCAGGTTCTCTTTAAGGGGGCAGGACTCCAGGAGCATCATGAAGGCAAGAGTGAGCTTCTCCCTCTGCCTTCCACCTTCCCTTCCCTTCCCTTCCCTGCCTGCATGCTCCTGGCTGGCGACCTGGGCTCCCTGCCCTCCCCTTTGCCTTCCCCGGCTCTCGGCTCTCAGTGCTGGGCAGGGATGAAGGCAGGAGCTGGGTGCTGGGATGGGAGGCTGAGCGAGGGGAGGAGGAGGAGGAGGAGGAGGAAGGGGAGGGAGAGGGGGAGGATCTGCTAATTACACAGAACAGCTCTGGAGGCTGCTGAAGTCCAGAATGAAGCAAAGAGCAGCAGAAGCGAGTGCTGCAGTGGGAGCGGAGGAGCCCAAGCATCACCGAGAACTGAAGCCAGCCGTCGTCCCTGCTGGGAGCAACTGGGGGCACCCAGGGGATCCTGCAGCCCCGTCCCCCCCGGGGGACAGCCTCCGGCACAGCCACCGAGCCCACTGCCGGCTCGTCCGCAGCCAGCCCCGGGTGAGGAGAGGGGAAGGGGCTGGTGGTCCCAGGGACGCAGGGTTAAAATCAGCCCTCCCGCGGGCTGGGCTGGAGGGCAGTGAAGTCAGCCCTGCCATGGTCCCAGGGGGCTAGGAGCCCGAGCAGATCCATCGGGAAGGGGTGAAGGATGGCTGCTGAAAGAGGGGGAGCCAAGCCCGTGATCCAGTCTAGGATGGAGAACTTCCGAAAGGTGAGGACCTCGGAGGAGGAGAGCCCCTTGCCCTTCCCTGACCTGCCCCCAGACGTGGTGGAGATGAAAGTGAAGGAGGGCAGCAAGATCAGGAACCTGATGAACTTCGCCATGGCCCAGATGGAGCTGAAGGGCAGCCGGCAGATCGTCTTCAGCGGTTGCGGCAAGGCAGTCACCAAGACCATCACCTGCGTGGAGATCATGAAGCGGAAGCTGGGAGGTCTGCACCAGGTCACCAAGGTGCACTATAAAACCTTGCTGGAGGTCTGGGAGAACCAGGACCCGCTGCCCGGCGGCCCAGCACAGAACCTGACCGTCCACAAGAATGTCCCCTCCATCTGCATCCTCCTCTCCCGAGACCCCCTGGATCCCAACCAGACGGGCTACCAGCCCCCGGAGCCCTGCCACGGGCTGGGGACACAGCTTGGCGAGGCAGGAGAAGACACATCCAGCTCCTCCACCAAGGGGCTGAAGCGGCCCCTGCCACCTCCCCGCGAGGAGCTGCTGACCAAGAAGTTGCAGGTACAGGTACCCGACAGCCCGAGGGGCTCGGGGTCCATGGACCGCCAGCTGGACCACCACCACTGACCCCACCACCTCCCGCCCCCACCAGCCGTACGCTGGGTATATAGGCAGGGATACGCCCTCTATATAGGCAAGGAGATTGTATGCTGGAGAAACTCCGGGATTTTTAGCCACTTTGCTGTGGATAAAGGCAGTGCCGTGCTTGCTCCAGGGTCACCGGTGTGCTGCAGGCTTCCCCTGACATGCTGCCGCTACTCCAGGTGACCCCCATGCATGGGGGCTTGCTGCTGGGGGGGGTACCATGTCCCCAGATTTGGGGTGAGGGTTAAAGGGTTATGGCCTGAAGCAGGGGGGGGACACACAATGTGTTGGGGGGAGCTGCTGACCCTGCATTCGGCCACCCAGAGGCGATGCCACCACCAGCGACATTTCTGCAGTGACTCCCACGGAGCCAGAGCACCCGTTGCCTTTCACCGAGGGGTGCCCGGACCAGGGGAGGCGGCTGCACATCATCGCTCCCCATTGCAATGTCTCAGCCATCAGGAGAGATGGTTTTGCCCCAAGCCCGTTGGAGTAATACCTTCATTATCAAACTGCTGCAATTACGCCCAGCAAGGAGCTGTCAGGTTTATTAATGCCAGGCTCAGCGCCCCACAGCACCGTGATTCATCCCGAATAAAACACACAAACAAGCAGACGGGTCGCTCCCTCCCCGTGCCCATGGAGCCGAGCGCTGCGCTGCCTGCCTGCGGGACAGCAGAAGAAAATAAAACAACCCCCCTTCTTCTTCCCGCATCAGATATTCAGGTCTTTGCTCTCCTGGAGGTGTTTGTAGGGTCTGGAGCTGGGGTGAAGCCCCGATGTCGGGAGCCAGGGGCAGGGGGTGGGTTGTCGTCGTGGCTGGGTGTGGTGCCTGGTGCAGGATGGGGAGGTTTTGGGGTCGTGGGCTTGGCTGCAGGGACCTTGCGTGGGCTGGCTCCCTGGGAAAGCCCTTCGGAGCAAAATCCTTGCTTCTTTCAGGGGGTAAAAGAGAACAAATGGAAAACAAAAGCTCTTTAGAAATAGTTGAAATATGTCTATGGGAAAATGAGGGAATCATCTTGGCTGCCGACCACGGCACAGCGAGGGTGGGACTGTTGCTGAGCCAGGACAAGGGGATGCCGGCCAAACCCTGTCCCAGGGGGGGACGGGATCAGGACCAGTTTCTCCTATGTGCCCTGGCAGCAGCCTGGCCCCCGCCAGCACGGCACAGCCTGGCAAAGCCCCCGTGCCAGCCCCCCTGGCCGGCACAGCGGGGACTGGGGCAATGCAGGGAGGGCAGGGGACACGTTATGGGAGCCGAGCAAGCCCTGATCCACCTGGTTCCCCTTGCCCCAGCCCAGGCAGCCCCGGGGGCACTGCGGGATGAATTAAATCGCTATTAATGAGTGTCCCCTTCCCGAAAGCCAGCCGGAAGGGATGCTCCAGCTGCAGCTGCGTTATCTCCCTGCCTCGCTCCCGCTCTCTGGGGACGGCGAGCATCCCCGCTTTTGTCAAGGGCTTGCTTGGCAAGCGTTTTGCTTGGCTGGGAGCAGGAATGAAAGGAGACGAGGGGAGCGAGGAGGAGGTGGAACCAGGGGGCTGTTTTGTTTGGCGATGACCTTGTTATCTCCCTCAGCAGGCAGCTGCTCCTCCGGGCCCGAGGCTTGCACTTATCTGCCCTGCCGCAGATTGATTCACTTCACTTATCCACCACCATGTAGTTGAATATTAATTTCCAATTGTTATTTTTTTATGATTATTTTCTGTGAGTTTGGGGCTGGGAAAGCTTTGGGCTCCATCCCACCCAGCGACCACTCTTGCCAGCCTCCTCTCTCCAGTGCAGGCACCAGTCAGGTTCAACGCTCTGCCCCGCAGGCGAGAGGAGCACCGGGTATGGGCTCCTACCCCAAATGTACTAAAAAATCATGCTAATAAATAAAACCCTGTGTAAATGGTCTGATCAGCGCCTAAAGACTGTCACGGCCACGCAACTGAGAACTAACATCCCTTCACCTCTCCAACCCTGCCCTGCTGTTGCCATCTCACATTGCCCCCAGCAAGGAAAAAGAGAAGAAAAAAAGATCAGTCATTTCTCCATATTATTTTGTTAATGTGCAAAATTATTTTTAATTGATTTTCTGTGCAGGCAATTTCCAATCTTGGAAGCAACAGGAGCCTGGGGATTTCGCACTCCTCGCCTTGTTGGCTGCGGACCAAGGATTTCCTGCATAAGAAAATGGTTAAAAAAAAAAAAAAGACTGTAACCCAAAATATGAAGCATTTAAAATAGCATGATGGCATCTGGCTCTACAGGGCCCTAAGGGGACATGGCGAGCAAAATTATCATTATGATCTTGCGCTGCATTGCTGAGGCACAGCCCCAGGTGCCTGCGAAGAACAATTTTCGGGGCGATTAGTGAGCCCAGCGGTGTCCCTCATGGTGGCCAGGTCAGCCCTACCCTCCCGCTGGCACGTGGGGCACCGGCGGCTGAAGACGGCACCCTGCGGCCAGGGTCTACATGGTTTGGGGACAAGGACGTGACGGAGGCTGCCATGGGTGCCAGGTCTGGCACCGGGGCAGAGCCACAGAAAGCCTGGGAGAGCTGCTGGATACTGCGGCCGCAGCCAGGCTGGGTCCCCTTTCCCCCTCACTCACTGGGAAGAAGTCAGGCAATTTTCCCCTGCCGGAGTCGGTGGCAAACAGCGATCACAAGCAGGGACAGGGAAGGGTCCCCCTCGCTTCCCTGTGGCCCCAACCCACGAGCGGGCACGCGTGGGAGCCCGCGCCGGGGCCATGCCCGCATGAGCTCGGTTAACGGTGCTGCCAGGCCGCACGCAGGCGGCAGAGCAGACACCTCAACCCCTAAGACACCTCAAGGGCCGCCGCTACGGCCTTTTACGAGGCGGGAGATGCCGCCAGCCGGCCACCACCCACCCCCCGCCCCGTCCCCGCCACAAAATGGCGGCCGGCACCGCCCCGCGGGCGCCGCGCTAAGCCCCGCCCCTGCAGCCTTCGCGCCGTCAGCGGGCGGCGCGGTCTGTCCCTGCGGCGCCGCCGTAGCCGCCGCCGCCGCCTCCCTCCCTCCCTCCCTTCCTCCCTCCCTCCCCGCCCGCCCGCCTGCCCGCAGCGCGCGCGGTCCGGTGCCAGGAGCGAGCGGCGCGCGCCCCCCGCTGCCCGGTGCTGCCTCCCCGCCGCCATGCTGGCCGCCGCCGCGCTCCTCCGCCGCTGCGCCGTCTCCGGCCTCCGCGCCGCCGTCCGCCGGCCCGCCGGCCCCGCAGGTGAGCGGCCGCCCGCCCCGCCCGCCCGCGTCCTTCCCGCCTGCCCCGCCCGCCCGCCCCGGTTCGGCCCGGCCCGGCCCGGCCCCGAGGGACCCGGCCTCGGCGGGTGGGAGGCGGCGGGGCCCGGCTGGTGGCGCCGTGTCCTTGTAATGACCCGGTGGCGGCACTCGAGGGCAGGCCGCGCCTGCGGCCTAGTGCGCGCCGCCTCCGCCGGGCCCGCCCGCTGCCCCGCTCCCGCCGCCCCCGGTGACTCCCCGCCGCTACCGGCCCCGCCGGCTCCAGGGGGGCGCCGGGCCCCTTCCCGGGGGCTGTAGCGGGGGGGCCGGCGGCGCCCTCCCCGGGCCTCCCTCGAAGGTGACATTGACGGAGGTCGGCGGTGGCCTCCGCAGCCGGGCCCCGGCGCCGGGGGCGATCGGGGCGGGCCAGCCCTGCTCCCGCTCCTGGCCTCCTCTCGCTTTTCTTATTAACACCCTGGTTAATAGGAAGAGGAACAAAAGCAGGCACAGACAGGGCGGCGTGAATGCTGACCGGGGAACCGGCGCTAAAATACCGAGACCGCAGAGAAGACAGTACCTGTGCATCTCAGTTAATAGTTAATTAACAGACAGTGATCATGTTTAAAACGCTTGGAAACCTGTGCTTCTCCTGCAGCACATGTGAATGAAACAGTTGCCGTAGGGAGTGGATTGCTGCTTTTTCAAAAATGCAAAGTAATAAGTGGTGGTCATTCTGTTTGCATGCTGGGATTTCTTGGATACTTTTTAAAAACGTTTTTGTTTTTTTTTTTTTTAAATCCATTAAAATTTCTTGCTCGCAGTGCCTTTTTGCTGAACCCCAGCTGCTTGTGGCCCTTGCTTCTCCACGGCTTTGCTAACGAGCAGCTTCCATGTTCTTCTTTTTCCAAAGTCTTGTATTACAAACACCCCGCTTGACACTTCTGACCCGATTTGCCTTTGCTGGCAGCCTCGGGGGTTTATGTTTCGGTAGATCTAACGCACTGGGTTCATCTCGTGAGCCCGTGCTCTGCTGTTCTCCCTGTGGGTTTAGGTTTACATTATGTAATGCTGCAAAACGTTCTGTGTGTAATGCACGTGCACCCCGGGGCTGTTGTTGCCAGCCTGGCCTTTTTCAGTAAATTAATGCTCCTCTTGATGCATGTTTGTCTTCCGTGCTCATTAACAGGGAAAGCTGACAAATTCTGGCACTCAAGGAAGATTTAACACGTTTTTGTGTAATATTAGATGATTTTTAGTCTTCTCGGGCTCTTGAAACTTGTGAAGTTCTCTTGAAAATGTGCCTCTGCAGACGTACGTGCCCTTTGCCTCTTCCTTGAGTCGGGAATCTCCATGGGGATGCATTGGCGTGGTTTGACTGTCACACGCATGATGTGACAGTGACCTTGATGGACCCCACCCGAAATGCGAGGCACCCAGCTGGCTCCTGCAGTGCTTCTGCTTTGCCAGGGTGGCTCACAGAGTCTGGTCTCCAGTATATGCTTCCAGTCCAGTATATAGATGTAAACGTTAGCATGGAAAGCAAAGGGTGGCAAAGAAACATAGCAGCAATTGAAAAATGCCTCCTGGAAATCCAGAGTTCAAATTCTTATGGTCTTTTTTTATTTTTCTTCAGGATCCTTTTAGTCTAACCAAGTTGTTCCCTTGTTTAAGACTAAAGGAGTGGTTTTGTTGAGCACTCAGTGGAAAGAGACTTTAGTTTTTCAACTTAAAGATGGCATTCGAGAGCTTCAATCTAGGCTTTTCTCAAACCGAGATTTGCTATTTCTCTGTAGGATTTGCTTTGTGTTTAGGAAAAGAGTATTCTCCCCCAAATGGCCATCGTCTGAGGGCTTTTCAGCAGTGTCCTCTCACTCCCTGCCTGGGCACAGGAGCAGTTACAGAGGAGTGCTCTTGCTCTGAGCTCAGCTGTGCATGTGATTTATTGGAGAAAGCAGGGTCAAAGATCTGTTTTGGAGCTGGGGAGAGGATGGGGAATCTTCCTATAGAGTGGCAAAAGAGCATTATAATTCTGGCTTGGCCTGTCATTTGCTCTTCCCTTACCTAATTATGTAGATAAAACAAGGAAAAACATTTTCATGGATTGGGAAGCATTGCATACACCAGAATTGCAGCTGAAATGTTGGACCATGTTAAATTCTAGTAACAATCTAGATTGCATTCTGATCGGGCTGTCATTTAATGAGACTAAAGATATTCCTTGAAATTGTTGTGGTTTGTTCCATTATATTTTACGCAGAATTAGGATGCTGCTTCACAGTATGCTACTCGCTGTGATCTTCAAAGTAGAAAAGTATATCTGGGAAGGATGCAAAAATGCAACCCAGTTTGGGGGTTTCTTCTGTTAAATAAAACTTTGTAGTTGGTCGGCGTGCGTAGTTCATGCTAGGTTAAGAAAGAAAAAGCGACTAGCTATATCTGACTTCCTCTGAAGTGGAGCTTCAGACTGGCAAGGTCATATCTGGTGTATGACCTCTCTGCAAATATTAGTGGAGTGAAATTACCAGCAGGGAAAAGGAAGCAGTCCCTAGCCAGGCTGCGTGCTGCCGGTAAGGTGCTTGCAGAATGCTCGGACTTTGCAGGGAGGACCCAGGACAGCTCTGATGCGGGTGGAGCTGGCTGTACCCTAGGTTTTAGTTCCTTTTGGAAAACTCTTCCAACCTTTGTGGATTGAAAAACAGACCAGCAAAAAAGCAATTTGTGATAGAGTAGTGTTGAGGGAAGAAATGAGTTTGTAATCATATCAGCCTTATTTGCCCCTTGGAGTACAATCCACTTTTGTGCTTTATTAATTACGAAATATTAATGCAATTACAACCTTGAGATCCAGGAGTTTTATCTTGGATAGACACAGAGACAGTAGTAATTTTGTTTTTTCCTTCAACTCTTCAATAGCCTGTAATAGCTCTCGTCCCTTGTGCTCTTGAGAGCCTTTATAATTGGCTCAGGTCATTTTGTGCAGATTCCTAAAACCACTTTGAAACCAGCCTTCATCAGCTCTGAACTCGTGGCGGAATCAAAGACCTGCAGCTTGTTGCTACTGAGTCATCCATCACAGTCAGTCTGTTGGTTGGGAAATCTTTTCCTGGATTACAAAATTGGTTATGGAGCAATTTCAGGAGTTGTCTACAGTGGGAAGTTACTCCAGAATGAACAAGCCTATTCATTTTAAGTGGATAACAGTATAACTAATAGTATATAGGGGTTTATTTCTGGAAGGAATGCCACTGAAAAACTGATTCACATAGCTAAACTCACTGCACAGACAAGTCCTATGGTTTTGAGAAGGGTTGAATGTGGGGAACAGAACAATTGGGCTACTTCAGAGTGTCTGTTAATGAAGTACATGTATGTTACGTTTCTCTGGCTTGCTTGGTCTCGGAAGAGGGAAAATTCCTGTATCTTATGGAAACAGGGCTCACAGAAAAACTTCTCTTAAAGACTGGTTATCCAGAATTGTTTCTCTCTTGCATTTCCCCATCTCTCTTAAATAATCATGCTCTGATCAAAGGATCTAGGAACACTTTGGAATTCTGATGTAAAACAGAAAATAAACACTTTGCCACAAAACAAACAACAGATATTTAATAAGCTGTATTCATCCAGAGCTTATCCAGGCTGAGGACTGATCTGGATTGGCTGTAGTGAGTGAAATACATATTTTATGGCTTTTGGTCTCTTGATCAGGACTAAAGTATGCTTATTTTCTGTTTGCTCAAAGCCTTTTCCTTTCTTTTTGCATTCAGCTGTACTGCCTGCTCGCTGCTACTCTCATGGGTCACAAGAATCAGATGAAGAATTTGATGCTCGCTGGGTGACATATTTCAACAAGCCAGATATTGATGCCTGGGAGCTCAGGAAAGGTATGTTGAATGAAAAGGGAAGATTAACATGGAGTAAATATAACTGCAACGTAATAGTTTTGTGACCAGAAATAACAACTTATTTTTACTTCGCTGTTGGAAAGCAAAAATAGTTCAGTTTATAGATGTGATAGAGGCAAGAACCCACTGTTCTTGCAAACCATGAATACTGGGAGTTTGGTGTAGGAGAGCAATCCTGTAAATACCCAGTCAGGGCAAGGCACTATGTGAGCCTTTCTTTATCTGTTCTGAGTCATCTGGCCATGTGTGCCTGTGGTTGGCATGCTGCTGTTTGCTCAGCTCTGAGCCTGTTGCAGCGGGTGAAGGCACCTCACCAACCAAACAAGCGGGTTGGAAGGAACCATGGCATGCAGAATGAGGGAGAGTGGGGGTACAAGGCGGTGGGAGTCCAGGCTTTGTAAATTTTAGTACCCCAGAATACGCATTTTAACACCTGGGTGGGAAGGAGAGAAATGTTTGCTCTGAGGAAAGTGTATTTGAGCTCAACTGTTGCTTAGTGTATAACCACACACATTTTTCTTTGGACTTTGACTTAATGGCTTGGCCATAACTCACTGTAGACTGTCTGGTTGTCTCCAGTTGTTATTTGCTGCGGAGTTGCCAGCTGCTGTTAAACTACCCCAATTAGGGCTTAAAAATGTGTTTGCATAACAGCCAGAGGGATCATTCCAGCATCACCTGGATGACTAGGTATTGGGCTCTTCCCTTTGAAAGGAGAGGAAGGGAATAGACAGCAGCTCGAGTTCTAGTTTCATTATACCTGTAGGAATGGAGTAATTTGGATTTCTTAATGATTCCATAACTGATATGCTGTGGTACAGGCAATGATTCCTTTTGGGAGCATGGATGAAACTGGCCCACTGGGATTTCATGAAATCCACTTAAAATCTACAGTAGTGAGCAACAGTGAGAGGGAAAAGAGCAAAAGAAAACCCTTGGCCGTGTGTGCGTGTCCCCAAAATAGCAGTGAAAATTGTAATCAGCTTTTAACGGCAACTGGCGTTGTGGTAATAATTCTTTCATGAGGTGGAGCAAAATAATGCCCCGCAGGTTCCTTTTGATAGCGTGATGAGCTGATGCCAAGTTCCTGTTGGTGTTTTCTTATATTCACAGGCATAAACACGCTTGTGGGTTATGACCTGGTTCCGGAACCAAAAATCATCGATGCAGCTCTGAGGGCATGCAGACGGTTAAATGACTTTGCCAGTGCTGTCCGCATCTTAGAAGTTGTAAAGGTGAGTGGAATGGCAGCCTGGGGTGTAACTGCTGTGTTTGCATTGCTGAGAGCCCAGCAGTGGAAGAGTTTTTCTTGGCTTACTCTTAGTGGTACAAAGGGAAACCGCTACTTCCTGCTGCCAGCATCAATAGCTTCATTATGAGCACGTGCTCGGTGGCTTGAAATAATTGTTTTGAGGTAAGAGTACTGAACAGCACAGCTTCACAAGTATAACATTCTTACTTTCATATTTTCCTTTCCTGATGCTGACTCTGGTGGGAAAGACTTTAAGGATTTTTCTTCCTTTTTTTTTAATAAGCATTACTAGAAATATCTCAAGCAAAGGCAGCTTACTGGCCTCTTAAAGTACTGAATACTGAGCTCACTGGGAGCAGTATTTCAGGAAGCTGCATAGGCTTGAAAACCAACAGAAACCAGCACCTTGAAACCTGAGTCCAGCCTTCCCTTAACAGGGAGTTAAAATGGGTGGGGGTGGAGGCAGTTCTTCTATTTCAGTTGTAGAAGCCAGCAGCTATGCTCTTCCAACTGCTTTTTGTCACAACTGAGGAGGACTGGCGTGGAGGTCTTTGCTGCTAGCTGTTAAATCCACTTGCTTCAAACTCTACTCCACAATTAGTTGCTTCTCAGTTTGCTATTTCTGCTTCCTGTGTTCTTCTGTAGAACTGAAACTCTTTCGGTGGTTTTACAGATGTGAGACCAATGGAAGAATCTTTGTATGTTTTCCTTATCTCTTTTTCCCGTCCTTTTGTCCTCACCATCTAGGGGACAATTCAGTTTATCAGAACTTGGGGACAAGCGTGTGCTCTTCCTGGAGCTCCACCTGAATATTACTCAAGGGGTGACGTTTTTCCCTTGATTTCCAAGCAAGTTAAATTTTTTTCCAGGTCTGCCCAAAAGCTGATTTCATTTTTCCTGTTTTACTGATTGGATATTATTTTCATTCCGTTTCCTGAGGTGTAAGTGGTCTTTGGGCTGGTTTGCAAAGCATCCCTTGTTCAAGGAGCTTGGCTTGGCCTTTAGTTTTGTGTGGTGTGACACACATGTCACGGGTCACATCAGCCTTATGTTAAGTGAGGGAAGGGTGTCAAGTGTTAAGAATAATCTGCAAATCCCCCAAAGAGGAGTTCAGCATTATTCTGGGGTGCTTTGCAGCTACGGTTGATTGGCAGGAGGACTTTCCAGTATAGCTGTATGCAAGCCTTGTTTACCTGACACACAGATGAAGCTGGGCTATGCTCTCCTGTGCTCAGGAGCAGTAGGTGGATCAGGCCACAGACCCTTTTGTGAACACGCATCTCGATTGCAAACCTGACCGGTGTACGGTGGACCTTGAGAACAGCTTGCTGTCGAAATAACGCCATTCCTTTTCATCTAGGACAAGGCAGGACCTCACAAGGAAATCTATCCTTACGTTATCCAGGAACTTAGACCAACTTTGAGTGAGCTGGGAATCTCCACTCCAGAAGAGCTGGGCCTGGACAAAGCATAAACCTTATCGGTAAGGGATGCAGTCACCGCCGAGACTTCTGTACCCTAAAACTCTCCTGGCAAGACAGAGTCCTCTTCCTTGCCTTCATGTGTCTGTGAAAGACTGTCAGGTTCAGGCTCGTAACATGACTCTCCAAATATCTCTAGAATTACGGGTCTCCTAGAAAAGGTAGTAACCCTTTTCAAAGAAGACTTAAAAAAGGAGCAGTGCAGGTGCTTGAGAAGGGATAGGGTGGTTGGCAACCATACCCAGCCTCCCAGAAATTTCTAGATAGCAGTTACCGAGAAAACAGGCATTACAGCACTTCGTTGGCAGCGTGTCGACCTTTGCTCCTCATCAGCTTTTCTCCCAGAAGCGTTTTTAGCAAATGGCAGGATCATTTCCTCTGGAAATGCACAAACTTTCATTTTATTGTCACAGCGTAAGCCAATTTAGAAAACTGGGAGACACTAATTACTAGCTTATGCTAGAAAATGAGCCCCACTGATGGTAGTCACCGAACAACACTGAAGTTTCTTCATGTTACACTTAAAATAGCATCTTTTTTCTGTAATTAAACACTAATTTGGGGTTTGGGGCTTGCATACAGAATAAACAGATCAGCTGTAGCATAGCCAGAACTTAACTGCTCTGTGTGCAGGACACTCATGAGCCTCAGTAGGTAATTTCAGGAGCAGTGCAGGTAGTATTTCATCCTGATTGCAGTGGCCTCAAGTCTTGGAAAGCCACTTGTTTTACTGCCTTTTTAGAGCTGAACTTCTGAGTACTTTCTAAACTTGAAAACAACTGTAACAAAGACGTTTAGATGTACATCATAAATACCAGGCTCGTGCATGAACTGCAGCATATGAAGGCGTTGTTACTAAGCAGCAGCTTCTCTGGTTAATGAAGATCTGTCATTAAGTATAGGCAAGACCTAACATGCTATAATCCCAGACTAAAATGAAGCCCTAAATAAAAATCCTTGTGGAAGTGAAGTTGTGTAAAGGCAGCCTCTTAACTCAGTTCCTTCAGGAGATGGGCAGTGTCATATTCCAGCCTTTTTCTTTTTTTAATATTATGCTTAGAATAGAGCTATCAGGTGTCAGGCTGCAAATAGTACTTCATTCTGGATCTTTAAGTCCCTCCCCTTCTTCTTGCCCTGGGATACGAAGTTGGAATGCAGTCATTGCATTTGGAAGCTGTGCATGGTTAAATTGGGCTTGGAGTGTAAAAGCAAGCAATGAAAATAACACGTTTGAGACCCAATGGAAGCTTTGTGGAGATAATGGGCTGCTGCTTTAATGGCTTTTCTGTTCTTTTCTGTTCCAGGTGCATTACTCGAGCATTTTACTGATGCTACCTGATTGTACACAGTCGCCTGGAGACACAAATGTTAAAATATTACCTTATTTGAAATAACTACTTCCTTTATTGAGTCACAATGTATGTGATGTGAAGTTGGACCTAATAAAGGAAAAACTGGTTTGACTGATGTGGCAGCGGTGGCTTGTGTGATTATTTCTTTTTGCTTATATGGGGAAAAGGAAGAAACAAACTGTAAATGTGCTTTCCCAAGAGAGTACGTGCAAGAGCTTGTAAATCGTTCTTTGCTTGGCAGAGCGTGCGTCCTAGCTCCAGCTTCGGGAAGGGCGAGGTAGGACCTGCCTGGAGGGCACGGTGACCCTCTCCTGCGCGCAGCTTTGGGGAGGAGGAGAGCAAGGATTGCAGAACTCGCCCTGCCCTGGGAGGGGTAATTCCCTTCTGGTGAGCTGGGGGGAAGCCTCCGAGGCGGGTGGGAGGCTCCTGTTTGCAGGGGCGTGCTCTCTGGTGGCTAGCAGGGCTGGGAATCTCCTCTCGGATAGACATTGCTCTGAAGAGCCGGTTTTCAGCCAAAAAAAGGGAGGGGAAAGCAAAGCTCCTTTATTAATGCTTTTTTTCCCCCCAGAAAAAGGGAATTTTTCAGGAAAAACATGAATTCGGCAGGGAAGCGGTTCCCCGTTGCACAGCGGGTTCAGGGCAGGGCCGTGTTGGCGGGAGGTCCCGGTGCCGCTGCCGCTGCCCGGGGGGGACGCGCTCCGCATGCGCGGCGGAGGGGCGCGCCACCTCCCTGCCTCCCATTGGCTGAGCCCCGCCGCCGCGCTCTGCCATTGGCGGGCGGCGCGGGGGCGGGGCGGCGGGCGGCCATGGCGACGGGCGGCGGTGGCGGAGCCGGGGCCGGTCCCGGTCCCGGGGCGAGCAGAGCCGGCGGGCGGCGGGGCCCGGGGGTACGTGCGGGGCAGGGCCGTGTGCGTGGGTCAGTGTGGGGTGTGTGCATGGCGGGTGTAGGGCTGGGGTGCGTGCGTGCGGCAGTGGGGGGTATATACATGGGGGGTGGTGTGGGGCAGTGTAGGGCTGGGGCGTGTGTACGGGGCGGCATAGGATCTGTGCATGGGGAG
Organism: Theristicus caerulescens; assembly: GCA_020745775.1. Classification (NCBI taxonomy): domain Eukaryota; kingdom Metazoa; phylum Chordata; class Aves; order Pelecaniformes; family Threskiornithidae; genus Theristicus; species Theristicus caerulescens. Next base: position 28,228,155 of record CM036566.1, on the reverse strand, counting down.
CAGTATGGGGTATGTGCATGGGGGTGGTATAGGGGTGGGGTATGTGCATAGGGGTGATATAGGGCTGGGGTGTATGCATAGGGGCAGTATGGGGTATGTGCATCATGGGTATAGGGCTGGGGTATGCGCATGGGGGTGATATAGGGCTGGGATATATGCAGAGGGGCAGTATGGGGTATGTGCATGGGGGTGATATAGGGCTGGGGTATGTGCATCATGAGTATAGGGCTGGGGTGTATGCATGGGGGCAGTATGGGGTATGTGCGTGGGGCAGTATACAGCTGGGGCATAGGCACAGAGGAGCAACATAGGGCTCGAGCGCGCGCATTTGGCTGTGAGGGGGTATAGGCATGGAGGCACAGCATAGGGTAGGGGCAGTGTAAAAGCAGAGCATGTGCAGGGGGCTGTACAGGGAGGCGTGTAGCACGTACAGAGGGATACGGGGGCGCAGGCAGAAGTTTGCTGCCTGCCCAGTTAATCCCGCTGGCTCGGGCGGCCCCAGCTCCTTGCGCATGGAGTTATTCCCGCGTGTCAGGCCCTGCCCTGCTAATTCCGGTTTAAGACACTGACGCTAATCCTGGTTGTGCTGTCCGATGATCACCACCCCAGGTCCTCTGCATTGTTCCTTCATTAACTGTTTCCTATAATTCCCCGTCCCTCCTGCACCGAGACTGCTCCTTTTCTGACTGTTCCTCTACTGTCTTTATTAGTTATTATATTTGTAGAACTTTTTTCCTACCCGTTGTCATTCAGCAGTGCCGGCTCTCCTTGATGATAAGTGCCTTACAGATGGGGAGGCTTTTCCTTAAAGCCCTGACTCTCAGACCTGATTATATGACACTGCTTTCGTTTTAATGATGTGGTTTTATTATTGCATGGGGAGAAGCTTGAAAGGCTCAAAACCTGCAGAGAAATTAAAATAAAGTATCCTTATATTTTATTTGATGAACCTGCTAGTTAAATCTCCTCCACCGTGTCATCTCCTGACTATTATTGGAGTTAGGCTTGCAAAGAAACTGCCAGTCACCATGTGCACTTTTAATTTAGCATCGCCATTCCCAAATAATCCCTTCATCTGCTAATAGATCTGCTTATTCCTTTTCCTCTCCCTCCTCTGGCTGCAGCACAGGGCTGGGGAGGAGGAGCCGTCCCCTCCCAGCTCTCCCTAGCCAACGTGGTGGCAGATTTCCCCACTGATGCTGAGTTCCCGGGAATGACCAGGTGCTCTGAGATGACTCCGGTTTACTTCATCCCCATAGAGAGATGCTACTAAATTTGCTTCTTTCCCTTTTTTTAGCTGATTTGGGCTGAAAACAAGAGGCTGAACAAGGCGACGGATGCGGTGGAGAAAAGGGGACCGTACATCATGAGCAAGCCTCCCTCCATTCATGCCAAGCTGCGTAAGTGATGCTCGGTGTCACCCCAGGGACTCTGCCGGGATTTGGGGAGTCATCTGCACCTCTCGCCCAGGTCGGGAGTCACCGAAAGCCTTTTTATTCCTTGGTGTGATAAAACCATTAAAAAACCCATAAAAAACCATAGGCACTGCCTATGGAAAACACTGCAATGCCCCCATACTCTCCCTAGGACCCACCTGCAATGCCCCCTCAAAAAAGACCCTTGGGTGTTTTTAGCTCTGCCCCTGTGCTTGGCTTTCAGAGAGGCAGCGCGAGCTGGCGAAGGCAGCGCTGCGAAGGCAGGGGCTGCTGGGGGGACCCGCGCCGCACCAGCCGAAGCCAGCAGCTAAAAGGTCTGATCCCATTTTTCTTTTCCCAAGATGTAGTTTTGACATTCCTTGGGGAGACGGGGAAACTCGGAGGATTGAAAAATGAGTTTGGGACTTGAGTCTGCTGGCTCTGTCGTGGCCAGCAAGCATCCAATATAATAAAAGATAGCACTTTTCCAGAAAAAGTTGCTCTAGCAGGGGCCATGCTCCTTCTCTTTGTTTTGGGAATGGTTTGGTGTTAAGGATTTAATCAGGTAGCCTAGAGCTTAGCTGGAGTTTACTCTTAGCTGGTGGTGGCCCTGGACAATGTCTGGGTGGGAAGGGACATTCAGGACCAGGATTCCTGCCCTGGCTCCTCAGCCCATCAGCTCTGTGGCTGCATTTCCATACCAAAATGTCTTACGGGCTCATTCCTCTGCTTCCTGGCAGGTCAGTGAAGTTTAACAAGGGCTACACGGCGCTTAGCCAGACGGCGGATGAAAACCTGGTATCCCTCGATTCGGACAGGTGGGGACTGGGTGAATATCCCAGGATTTTGGGTGGGGGGTGTTGCAGGCTCAGAGCTGGCTTTTTTTGGGGATTGACTTTCCTTGTCACTTGTAGAGCATCCCCAATTGCACTGGGCACTTCTCAGCGGCCAAACACTCCTGTTGTCCCAAATTTAACAAATCCTTTGGTGTTACGCTGCCGGCTCCCTTTCTCCCCGCACTGAGATTCCCTTCTCTGTATCCCAAGCAAAGACACTGCTTCCCAGCTGGCTCTGACCATTTCCTTCCTCTCTTAGTGACGGGGAGCTGGGATCCAGATGTTCCTCAGGCTACTCCTCCGCCGAGGCAAGTCCAGGGGTTTGACCCTGACGGCGCGGTCCCCGCGGGTTCCCTTGCCCCCGTTACACCTCAGGGTCTGTTTAGGGGCTGAAATGAAGCATCACCCTATGGGGTGTCTCTGTGTGTGTCCATCCAGCAGAGCTCTGCTTTGCAAACTGCTGCCTCTGCTGCCCGATACATTTAAGCCATGCATAAATCTCCCATTTGCAAGCCCCAGCTGGCTGTCACTGCTTCACCCTTTGCACTTAAAGCATCATCTGCCCCCAGACCCTGCAGCAGGGCAGCTGTAGAGCTCTATCATACACGGGTGTCACAGCCCGCCAGGTGTTTTGGGGTGCATGGGGTGTGTGTCGGGGTGCTGCAGCCCAGGAAAAGCTCTTTGGTCTTTTGCTTTCCTCTTCTCTGCTCTGGTTGTGCTGCTTCTCCCCATGCAAGGGCACTGGAGGGAGGACATGATGCCCTTCTTGCTCACAGCCCTCCCCTTTGCAAGCCCTGGGACCTAAATTTTAACTAAACTGGGACTAATTTTAACCAGCTCAGCCTCCTTTGCTCCCCTCCCCAGCAGGTGAACCAGGACCTGAGCCGGCAGCTGCTGCAGGATGGGTACCACCTTGATGAGGTCCCTGATGACGAAGATCTGGATCTCATCCCCCCAAAACCTGTCGCTTCCTCTTCTTGCCCCTGTTGTTTCGGAGAAAATCTTTCCTGTGTGATCCAGTAGACGCCGCTCAGCTGGGGCTGTGCAAGAACAGGTCAAAAGCCAGCACTTTGTCCCGTGGGATGGCTGTTGGTGTCCATGTCCCATGCCAGGACAGTGACACAAAGACTGAACGATGCTGTGATGCTGCTTATGGTGAGCAGCAGCAGCCAACCAACTCCAAAGGACCTTTCCTTACAGTCAGCAATATCAGGGAGGGGTGGCACGGTGACGTTTAGGTGGCCTGATGGGACCTGTCGCCTGGCTGGGGTGGGGAGGGAGGAGAGGCAGAGCCCGGGCACCTCCGTGGGGGTATAAAGGGAAGGAATTGGGAGGTGCAGCAGCAAATGCTCTTCGGTTTGCCTGACCTCCTCTTTTCCTCCTTTAATTGGACACGTCGAGGATTAGGACCTGGCCCCGGACATGGGTTGCCCTCCCCAAGCTCTCCCTAATGAAGCGGTGGTTGATGGCGGGGTCGAACTGCCATGGTGTGGGACCGGGCTGGGAAGCCCTGAGACCCCTTTTCTATTTATTTTCGCTTTAGTCACCCCTCCTCCCTGGCAGGCTGAGGCCAAGCCAGCGAGGTTGGGGTCGGCTGGCAGAGAGCTGCTTCATTTACCTATCTCCTGCTGCTTGTAATTAATTGCTGCCAGGTTTCCTCCTCCCAAAGCCTGGGCTGACCTGAACCAAAGATTGCTGCGCCAGTGGCGAAGATAAGATGGGGAGAAACCCAACGGAGTGGATTGGGGCAGGCTGCTGAGCTTTAAGCATCTCTGTTATATCCACCAGCAGCTGCTGCTCGGGCTGGGACCTCCCTGCTTTCTGCCTCTCGAGGGACCTGTTAAGTCCATTGGCTCTGGGTTTGGAGCTAGTGGCTTGTTCCAGTTCTCCCCAAAGCTGCTCTGATGCAGGCGAGGAGCAGCGCATAACCCCCGTGTCAGCTCTGCACAGGTCCCTCTGGGTGCAGATTTGGGGTGGCTGGGGAGTTTACCTGCTGTGAACCTTAAAAGCTGCCTTAAATCATGGTCCTGCCGTACTACATAGAGGACAATCAGCTTCTTGTAAAGGAACCTTATTTAAATATTTGATGTCTAGAGACCTGAACTGTTTTTTGGGGTTTTTTTTGTATTTTCCTTGTTGAAGGGAGCACTCAATAAACTGGATCTCATTACTTGGAGTGTGTATTGGTGCTGTGGTGGGGGGCTGAGCCCCGCTCCCCACCAGTAGCCCCACTCAGGAGGGTTCCTTCTCTGACCCTGCTGCATTTTCAGAGTGATCTGGTTTCCCTCGTCACATTTTACCCCGTTGTCCTGTTTCCCTGCGGAGCTGCTGTGTCGCCTGGGCTGATGCTGCCGCGGGGTGATGCAGGGGATGCTGGAGCTGGTGCCGGGGGAATGCCGGAGCTGCCGCCAGCCTCCATCTCTGGTCCCCAAGGCCTGCAAACACCACAGCTTCTCCCCATCCTCCTCCTGCTCCCTACACCACACTGCCCTGCGCCGAGGACAAAGTCACCACTTTATTCACAGCACCAGAGGCTCTCCAGCTCCATCACCCTGCCAAGCAGCCCCCTTTTACAGCTGGGGAAGGGGTGACGTGGCTCAGAGGACTGCCTGCCATTGGCCAGGCTCGGGAAGAGCCCAGCAGGCACCCAGGAGCAGCAGAAAGCCTCAGCATCACATTCGCAGGGGAGAGCAGCAGCTCCTAGAAGCCAGGCAGAGATGCTTGAGACCTGGGGTGCAGACCTCAGGCCTCCCTGCTGCTTCTCAGTGAGAAGAAAGGGGGAAAAAATAAGAATCTCCATATGGCATTAGCAGCACCCAGAGGGGATGATGCTACGGGGATGCGGCTAATGAGCTGCAAGGGGAGATGCTTTTCCTCTGCCCACTCTGCTCCATGCCACGTCCAAGGAGTCTAATCGTGGAATTGCTCTCTATACATCAGGTGCGGGCTGTTTTGGGGGTTTAATAGATGGAGGGGAAACTTCCAAGCGAGATGACTTTGCCCAGGCCAGTTTCTATCTACTCAAATGTGGAGTGATGGGGGAAGGTGTCCGGGTCCTGCTCAGAGGAGGCAGCAGGCTCGGAAGAGCAGCATCCCATCTGGCGAGGAGAGGTGGAGGGAGATGCTCTCGTTGGCAGAGATGAAGAGCACAGAGCCACGACGCAGAGTCATTTCAGAGGCTGCAGCTGTGGAGGTGCCCACAGCCGTCCCTTGGATCACCAGCAAGATGCTGGCAGAGTCCACGGCAGAGACGAGGTACAGCTTGATGGACGGGGGGATCTGCAATGGAAAGGGTCACCGCGGCTTGAGTCTCCCACAGATTTTCTTCTTTCCAAAGAGCTGGAATGAGGTCATCCCTGTTCCCACCCTGCAGCCACCTTTGCTGTGCCCAGGACACCCTGCACCTGCAGCAGCCCAAGCCCAGGGACCTCAGCTGAGGACACCCAAGCTGCACCCCTGAGACCTCCTCCTGGTCCTCCCTCTGCCCAGAGCTGCTGGAGAAGGTGAGCAAGCTCTAGGCAGGGGGAACAGGGGAGAGGAGCCTGCAGTGCTGCCCAGGGGTAACACCAGCATCCCTAGCAGCCCCAAGCATCCCTCCATCCTCCGTGGAGCACTACCTACAAGGGCAAGCAAACCCATGCCAAGAAAACCCCAGCCAACACCGAGATGTCCCACCAAGAGCACAGCCAAGATGGGAGAAAGTTGGTGTCCCCACCGCGTCCCCAAAGCGGACCCATCGCCGCTCACCTCTATCCTCATGATGGCAAAGTCTGGCACGGGCGGGTCGTAGAGGTAGACGCTGGGGTCAAGCTGGCTCTGTGTGGCCGGGAAGATCTTGGAGCTGCTGGGTGCTGGCGTGTAGTTGAGCATCTCGCACAAGGTGAGGACGTCGATGAATTTGGGGGTGAGCCCAGCACGCACTGTGTTATCCGAGCACGCCATGCACTCCACACAGTCTGCGGGGATGAGGCAACGCTGTCAGCCCACCCCAGTCCTCCCACATGTCCTGGGGGGGTCCAACCTTGTGCAGGAGACTGTGGCCACCTTAGGGGACAGTCCCTGTGGGGTTCTGGGTGAGGAAAGCCACCGTGATGCTCACCTCCGTGCAGGTAAGCGTGGGGCTCGTTGGCTCCCAGGAACATGGCCTCCCCTGGCTCCAGCCTCACCAGGTTGAGGAAATAAATGGTGAAGCAGCCAATGTCCCCCGGGTACTGGGAGTGCAGCTGCAGCAGCAGGTCCCCGTTGCTCCCTGATGTGTCCTTCCCTTCCGCCGCTGCATGGGCAGAGACCAGGCACAACGCTGGGGAGGGGGCTGGGGGGGGTGCACCATCCCCTCCCCTAAACACAGTCCCCCCAAAACCGTTCTGGGGGGGCTGCGGTGAGCAGAGGACCCACCTTCCTGGGAGATCCTCTTCACCAGCATGTTCAGCTGGTCGACGAAGAACTTCTTCTCGCTCTTCATCAGGCGGGTGAAGCAGACGCGGAGGGCAGCCGAGACGCCGCGGGGGTCGTTGCTCCCGCTGCGCTCCAGCTGCTCTGCTGCCACCTCCCCGATCAGCGCCCGCAGCTCAGGGACGGCTGCCGGGGCGGCCAACCCAAGTCATCCCCGGCAGCCGCCACCACGGGGGAGCCCAGCACCCCCATCCCAAGGTATCACGGCCACCATCCCCACCCCGAACCCACCGCAGGGAGGGAAGGTGGCATCGCGGTCCGACCTCGCGACCGCCCATCCTTACTCTGGAGGAAGGAGACGATCTCCTCCACTGGCCGAAAGCCGCACAAGCCCTCGAAGGGGGTGAGAGCGATGGCCATTTCGGGCTTGTGGTTGGCGTCGGGATAGTGTTCGGGGAACTGGGCATGCAGCTTCGCCGCCAGCTCCTGGAGAGGGGGGCAGAGGAGCTGGGTGACCTCCCCAGGGACACGGGGTCCAGCTGGGGCTGCCCCCCCGGGGTTCTCCCTACCTTGTTGGGGTGCGCCTGGATGGAGAGGGCGGTGTTGACCGACAGCACCTTGAAGAGGAAGGGCAGGTGACCCTGGAAGGCGTCCTTCACCTTCGCCCCCAGGCAGGCAGGGTTGTCGGCGATCCACTGGCCCAGGGTCTTTTGGGGGATGCGGTTATCCCGGATGACGGCATCTCCCCGGGGGTGCGCACCCATCCAGAGCTGCGGGAGACAGACAGACAGATGGACTGACCCCTGAGCCAGGCAGCCAACGGGATGACTTGGGCTTTTCTTGAGGCCTTTTGGCCCCGGACGCGATCGACGCGGCCAAGGCAGCTCCCTCGGGGGCTGAGTCACGCCGGGCTTCTCCTCTCCTCCCCCCCGGGGCTACAGGCAGGAGCGCCGCGGCAGGTTAGGATGGACACACGGATGGGCCAGGACGGACATACGGCCGGGCACTCACCTCTGCGTAGGGCTGGTCGGGCTGGATCTGGACCAGGGGGTCACTGCTGGCCAGCAGCCTGGCCACCTCGCTCTCCAGCCCCACCTTCCCCCAGGAGTAGCTCTGCACGGCGCAGGAGAGGGGGAACACTGCGGGAGGGAAGCCAGACATTGGTGGGGGGGGTGCAGAAATAACCCTCTGCCCCCCAAAACCCTCCCGGGGACCCCGGCGGTGGGGCCGTGAGCCGGGCAGCCCCAGCCCGCCGGTGCGGGGTGAGAGGGGGCCGGGGCAGGGGGGCTTTGGGAGGGAGGGTGTATTGTGGGGGGGGAGGCAATGCTAAACCATCATTTAGGGGGCTCGGGGGGCTGCGGGCAGGGTTCTCGGTGCCGCCGCCCCGGGGGGGTCTCCATCCCCGTGGGGGTCTCCATTCCCGTGGGGGTGACCCTCCCACCCAAGGGTCCCGCCCCCCCCGGGCTGCCGGCCCCGGGCGCTCCCCCGCCCTCCGGGCCCCGCTCACCGCGGATCTCCGCCATGGCTCGGCCGGCACGGCACGGCACGGCAGGGCAGGCCGGGAGCCGTAGTCCCGCGGCGGCAGCTCCGGTTGCGGCACCGCCTCCCCCGGCCGGGCTGGGCGGGGCACGCCGTACGCGCACCCTATAGCGGCCATAGGGGAGCGCAGTGCATGGGGAGCGCCGTATATGGGGCTGCGCGGCCGGCGGCGACCGGCCCGCCCGCCGGCGCTGCCCGCCCGCGTGAGCCTCTGCGGGGCCTATAGGGGATATTCTATAGGGGATATTCTATAGGCGACGTGCTATAGGGGAGGGGCCGTGGGCCCTATGGAGGCACCGCCCCCCCCGCAGAGCTTGCCCCCCCATAGGTCCCTCTATAGGCGCCCCCTCGCAGAGGGCGGCCCCGCCCCTACGGTAACCTCCCCCCCCGCTATGGGCGGTGGCCGCCGCTGTGACGTCAGCGGCTCCGCCCCGCTCCCGTGGGGTCAAGGCGCCTGCGCGGTGGGCGGGTCAGTCACGTGGCTAGCGGGGCAGGCGCCGCGGCTGCCCCGGAAGCGCCTGGTGCGGCGGCGGCGGGAGCGCGGAGCGGAGCAGCGGGAACCGCGCCCATGTCGGGCTTCGACACCAACCCGTTCGCCGACCCGGTGGACATCAACCCCTTCCAGGTGGGCGCCGGGCCCGGGCGGCCCCTTCCTCCCTTCCCCTGCCCGCCGCCGCCGGCGGGACGTGGCACTGACTGAAGCGTCGCTGGCCAATGGCATCGCCGCTTCTCTCCGCCGCGGCCAATCGGGGAGGGGGGGCGGGATTAGGGGGGCCGTGCCGCGGGGCCGGGACCCCCGAGCCCCCCCGGGCCCGTCCTGCCCCCGCCCCGCTTCCCCCCCGCCCGCGGCTGGGGGTCCCCGCTCCATCTCCCCGGTCCCCGCTCCATCTCCCCAGCCCCCGGTGTGATCCCTGCCCGCCGCCCTCGCTGCCTCGAAGCCCGCGTTTCTCCCCTCCTCTCTCCGAGGAGGGGTCTCACGGCCTCCTCCGTTTCGAGCCCCCGCCGCCCCCACCTCTCCGGGCTCTGGGGAGGGTCCGCCCCTGCTTCGGAGGACGCCGAAAGGGTTGCGGATGCCCAGGTTGTGGAGGTATTAAAAATAACCCAACGTGAGACCTCTCTCGGCCGCGCCGCACAGCGGTCTGACCCCCTCTTGGGTCTCTTCGGGGCTGTTCTTAACGTGCTGTAGCGTCGGCTCTTAAAACCGAGCCTGTAAGGCAAAGCGCATCTTTTGGCCGTGGTTTTTCAGGGGCCAAAGCCTTTGAGGTTCTTGGAGGCTTTCTCTGCTTTCACTGGGTTTCTCCTCTATGGGATTAACCTCCGTGCTCTGAAGCGTGGGGACATTTACGCAGGGAGTTGGCTGGGAGCGGCCGCTGGGGCCCGACTGGTGTGGCGGTGGTGTGAAAACGTGTGTCCAGGCTTTGACTCTCATCGGCGAGCGGCTGCAGACGCTGCCTTACCTTTGTTGTTTGGCTGGGATGTAGTCTGCAGGAAGGGGTGATTTCCTGGCCTCTGATTTCGTGGCCAAGCCAAAACGAAACTGTTTGCTGATTGGGCTCATTATTTTGAGGAATCAAAGAGAAATCGGAAGAGAAAAATCCTTTCTCTCCCTCACCTTCGTTTTAAGGTCCTCCCGTGTGTCTCAGGAAGGGTTTGGACGACCGTGTTCCTGTAACATTCCTTCCATGGGGGGGAATGTAGGGTGGCTCGCACGTACAGTCACTGTTCCTGTACGGATTTATTGCTTCGACACTGAGGAAGTAAATATGCTGTTGCTTTACGCACATTAGAGCTGCCCTGGTATCTGACCAAACAGGGCCGTGCTCGCACTTTACTCACTGTTTAAACAAAAAAGATTGGATGGAATTTACAACAGGTAACTCTGATGTCAGGCTTACTTTTTAATGAGGACCAACGTCCATCACACCATGGATGCCCCTGCGGTTGTCTGACGGCTCTTTGCAGCTACAGCTGGTCTTTGTGGCAGGTTTTATATCCTCTTTTCTGGAGTGTGAGGTTTTGTGTTCATCTTTGTCCCTTTTTTTTAAAGAAAAATTTCCCCACTTGTCAGCAGCTGGACACAAGGAATCTCCAACTGCTGCTGCCCGGAGCCTCGAAGCCCTGTCTCTCCGATTTGAAAATGGCATCTTGCGATGTAGGACAGTGCTGCCCCAGTCTAGTAAATGTGATGAAACGAGCCCATTCCCTGCCAGGGTTTGGATCCACGTGCTGGCTCAGTGCTGTGCAGGGCTGGGGGGACGGTTTGCCTGCCCGGCAGGCGCTGACATCCCCTTCCACATGCTCTGGAGATCTTGCTGAAAGACTAGAAGCGTCTTTGCCCTCCCAGCCTTGTCACGCTGATGAATATCTCTTGGGCAGAGCACCGGGGTTGTCTTTCCTTGTTGTGGATCCCAGTACAGCGCTTCGTACTCTGCGAATCCTGACATAACTGGGGATCTTTGCCTTTTAAGGAGACTTTGTTCATGATGTTCAATAAGCTTGGTATAAAATAAGCTGGTTTGGTCCTGTTAAAAATATCTCTGGCTCTTCTTTCTGTTACTTACTGTAACTGCTTAACAAGAGATGATTAACTACCTTGGTTTATTCAGTAACCTGCTATAAGTGGCAGCTACCTCCAAAACTTTGATGCAAGTTTCAGACAGGGCTGGAAGCTTCCATCTTCTTTAGAGAGATTGATAATCAAATCCTTGAGGTTTCTCTCGATGCATCTTCCAGGCAGTGGTGGTGCTCTGAGGTCCCGTGGTGGTGGCTGACTGCTGGACTGGTGATATTTGGGGCAGTTACTGTGATATTTAGAGAACCATGTTAAGTTCCAGGTGATTCTCATTTGTGTTCTCTTGCCTTGATCTCATCTAGAGAGGTATCTCATTTTGTTTTGTTTCTTTAACCTGTGGGAGCAGAAAGAAATGGAAGAATATCCTTTCTTGTACAAGCCTGTTGTAGCAAAATCTTTTAGCAGCTCTGTCAGCTGGCACAGTGCGACAGCAACTTCAGATTCACATTAAACACTGCGTTTGAAAACAGTTTTAATCTTTGTGTCAGTGCAATTTGGTCCAAACACGAAATTATTCTGCGCTGGGGAATTTGAAGTCATGAAAAATGACATCATATATCCCTACTGCTTGTGGAAGCGATGGTAGGAAGGGCGAGAAATGGGGATCTGCTCACTGGCATTCTGCAGATCAATCTAATCATTGACTTGTGAGCGTGAAGTTTGTGGCTGGAGGTAGTTATTAAATGAAAGAGAATAGCTGGAGTGGTAAGAGAGCCTTCAGGTGCTCAGGCTCTTCCTTAGCTCTGAAGCAAGAAAGAAGTTGAGAAGAAATGCTCAAGTTTAACTGAGGATCCTAACAACTAAACCCACCAAAAGGCAAGGCATGTGGCGCCTTTGGAGCAGAGAGGAGAGCGCTGTTACTTCCTCAGAGGAGGGACAGCTGGGTAACATGGCTTCAAGTGGTTCAGTGGCTGAATTAAGTCCTTGTTTCACAGCATAAAGAGCCAGGCTTGTGCTCGTTTCAAGAGGGTCAACTGTTTTTTAGTCTGTAGCTTGCAGAAAATAACTGTAAAACGTGAAGTTTGTGGGCAACTTCTCATTCATCTCCTCTGTGTTTCTCGTGCTTACTCATCCTTCACGCTGTGTAGTCCAGGCGTGTGGAAGCTGGTGCCTTTATATCAGCCTCTGTTTCACAGCTGCTGTTTTCCTTCCTGCCCTATCCAGGGCACAGAGGCACATGTCCAAACACACTTCAGCTTTGTCGCAAATTCCGTGCTCTTTGTATATCTGTTTTAGACACACTTGCACAATAGCAAGGAAGTTAAGCTGAGCTGCCTTGCCTTGGCCGTACTGCCTAGTTAAGTAATTTTTTTTTTAAGCTACGCAATAAGATGAGAGTTGTCTCCTTTTGAAATCAAACTGTTCTGCAGCTGAAAGCAGTGAAACAGTGGTGCTGCTCTCACTGCCCTGCTCAGGCCACTGGCAGCCTGCCCTTTCGATAGCAGTGCTGCACTGGTGAGACTCCACTTAATTTGGGAGCTTTCTTTTTGAATGGAGGTGAGTGATGGGAAGAGAAAAATGTGTTTTGCCTCAGTATTCTAGTGTTTCTCCTTATTTCCGAGCACTTTCCTCCCAGCCTGACCATTCAAGCTCTTAGAGTGGTTATGCAGCCTTTGCTTTCTTCTTCCCATACCTTTAAGGGAGTTGCTCTTCTTTGCGCAGTCGTCTTCTGCTGGACTTCAGTCAGGCTGGGACCTCGCCTGATCTGGATTAAAGGGTATCGTGCTAGCACGCGGTAGCTATCATGCGTTAACTGACTTGTGAGCTTGTGTCGACAGCCTGTGCATCTGCAAAACTGTTTAAGCTAAAGCCTTCAGAGGAATAAGGAGTGAAATAAAACCTGTGCCTCGAGTCCTTGCAGTCCTTATTTCCAGCATGGCAGTTCAGCTGGTGCTCCCCATTTTTTACAGCTCTGCCTGGCTGGGGAGCTGTACCTCATCAAGCAGCATCCGAAACCTCCTCCTCTGAGATCCCTCAGCCGGGGTGATTCATAAACTAGTGCAACCTGTTGCGTAGGGAGTGCCCGCTATCGAGGAGATGTGTGAAGTTACTCATTAACTGTTCTGTACGCATCTTGCTCAGCAGAAGGCTGTGCTAAAACCCCGGGGAATGGCTTCAGCGGGTTGCAGACAAGCCAAATGACTTTTCTGCAGCACACGGACTCGGTCAGCCTCTGCACACCTCGATTGCTCACTCTTGCCTTGTCACAGCCTCAATTGCTTCTCGCCCCATTAACCACGAAATTATAATGACTGATCTTGAGACACGAGTTACTGGGGGAGGGAGGGATAAAAAGCCACTTTTTAATTTTTTTTTTTTACCCACACCCAGCTATCAGGTTGCCAGGCTGTTCTGAGTTCAAAAAGTACCTTGTTTCTCTAATAGCTGGGGTGAGAAACACTCCAGAGGTCCAAGTCTGGCTATTAAAGAGGGATCTTTTATGGCAAGTAGTGAGTATAAAAGAAGAAATAAAAATAGCTAAGTGCATTGCAGGTGAGGGAAGAAAGGTGGTTTTGGCAGAGGTGCTGAGAGCCTTTTTTTAAACAATCGGACTATTTGATGGAGACAAGTAGGAGATGCTGTGAGTACAGGTGAATGCAGCTGTTACGCTGGCAGAATTAAAACCTCCAGCACTAATTGGTATCACACCTCCACCTCAACTTTCCTGGGTGTTTTGCATTTTCAGAGCAATCGTTGGCATTTTTGCTTCCTGGTCCAAATGCCCTGGGCAGTGGCTGACACCTATCAGCCAGGACCAGTTGTACCTGGAAAATCATTTTGCGAGGCTCTGCTGTGCTTTGTGGATCCTCACTCGCTTTGTGGTGTGGGTGTGGTCTGGGAGGTGGTCCCAGCTGTCCAGCAACTCTCTGACCATGGGTGAATGAATCCATGTCTGGCTTCAGGTCTCTGGAAATTAGGAATAACTCACTGTAGGTAAGCCGTAGTAATCTGCAGAAAGGGCTCCTGTGCCAAAAGCTTGTTGTAGTTCTTCAAATATACCTCTTGGCTGAACAGGAGATTACTTCTGCCCACAGGTCTTGCCTTGCTGATAGTCACCACCTTGGTTATTTAAATTCATTGCTAGCCAAGGTCATCTGCCGGTGGTGGGGGTGCGTTTCGCCCCATCCTGTTCCCAGTTAACAAGTGGATGGAAGGCAGGCAGTGTGGATAACAGAAGCTAATGATAACCTGTGTCCGATGCTGATTTTTCTTTGTTCTCTCTCCTTTCAGGATCCCTCAGTGACACAGCTCACAAACACTAGCCAAAGTGGCTTGGATGAATTCAACCCCTTTTCTGAGAGCTCCCAGCTGGTACGTGCCATGTGTTTCTGTGCTAGGTATCTTGGTGGTGGTTTTAGCAGTGTAGAAGGTCCTCTGGTAGGTGCAACTTAAAAGAAAGAGTGAGGTGTTTGCAGCTGATTTCTCCACAGACTACTAGTAGTTCATTGCGTGCTTGGCAAGCTGCAAGCGACTGCTCCTGCACTGGAGCACTAATAAAGTCCCAGCTGGAGCTCTCCACTCGTGTGGAACAGCTTCTCTCAAACTCGCTGCTGGCTCACAGTAAAGCTATATGAAGTGTGAAGGGGAAGATGTTCTGTGGCAGGAGGCATCAGTATTTATTTGGTCTCTGGGTTGGGAGCTGAACTGCTGTGGTGATATCATTGATGGATTGCTGCAAGAACCTCATTCTTATGTCCTGGCTGCTGCCATGTGTGAGATGGGAAAAGGAGAACAGGAAACTTGGGCAAAGCAATATTTGCGGTTTAAACAACTGATCAAAATCCCTTTTTGTTTCTCATTTGCTTAATAGTCATAATCCTCGGGTGCTGCTCCCCCAGTGTGTTAAGGAACTACCAAACTCTTGAAAACGCAGAGTTGCTTCCTGCTAGTGCTTTCTGTTTTAGTAGTGTTAAAACCTGGACTATCCTTTGCTAAAAGAAGCCACATGTAATGTTTTTGCCTTGTTGCTTGTGGCTTATATGCAGACAAATGCAGCACGGACGACGCCAGCCACGCAGCCCTCTGGCCGCTCGCAGCCTGCTGTTCTGCAGACATCTGTGGAACCCACTCCCCAGGTATGGCAACCCCTCGCTGCCGCCTTCCCAAGAGCTGGGCTGGACAGCATGAAGGAGCTCCCGTGGGCCTCTGGAGGCACGTGGGAATAGGAGGGGAAAGGGATTCTCTGGGGTTGGGTGTGGGAAGCTGCAGGTGATCTTTTAAACTTGCATTTGTACCTACCTTGTGAAGCAGATCTGTTGCGAATACAGACACGCAATTCTTCTTATGCCTTTTCCCTGTCCCTCTGGTGGCAGAGCTCACTTTGCCTTGTACCCTGTTTGCTCTGGCTTCCCTCTGCAAACACTGAAATGTATCCTGCTAATGCTTTTAGCCTAGTTCTGATGACTGGTCAGACAAGCTTGGTTCCAGGAGTGTAAATGCAGTCTAGCTATATGTTGCAGCCGCTGCTTGGACTGGCTAGCAAGTACCTGACGGCCAGGAGCACCTCATCCAAAGAACAGAGAAGCCAAGGCTGCTAGGAGAAAGGATCAGTTCTCAGAATAGCAAACAGGTAGAAGAGATGCTTAAGAGGTGTGGTAGATGGCTGTCTTGCCTTTCCTTTGAACCTCCTCTCCTAGCTGGGAAGGGAATTGTCCTGGTAAACTCGGGAGTCCTGCTCACTGCTCTGTTGTAAGGCACTTAGAGAAATGAGGCAAACTAGGAGGTAGAGGAAGCTGCAAGAAAAGCATAGCTTTGCTGAAAGGGAAGGGCATAGAGGATGGGCAACAGACTGGATAGCCTCTTGAGGGCTCTTCCAGCTCTGTCTTCCCATGGGATAAGAGAGGAAAATCTGGATGGAGTTCTGCATTGATTGTGATTTTGTCCTCCAGCAGGTAAGGCAGAAAGCCTCAAGGTGTTTCAGATCAGCCGCGGGTATTCAGCTTTCAAATTGTCCTCAACCCCTGCCTTTGCTTCTGTTCCAGTTTGGCTTCTGGTGTGTTTGCTGGTGGTATTGCCACTGCCTTGGTTAGGGAAGGACTTATCTTTTTCTCCCCCTACTTTAGGCTGTGGCTGCAGCAGCACAGTCTGGGCTTCTTCAACAGCAGGCAGAATTAGAGAGGAAGGCAGCCGAGTTGGAGAAGAAGGAAAGGGAATTGCAGAGTAACTCAGCCAGCATTAATCGTGAGTAGTGCTTCCTGCCCTGCCTGCAGTGAGTATGATGCCCAGGGAAGCCTGGATCGCTCAGTTTGTCAGGATTTGATGAAGGCTCAGTCTGTTCAAGTGTATGCAGCTTTTTACAAGCCGTGTGTCTTTCCTCTAGTCCTTCAGAGCTGTGGCAACCCTCTTGGGACTGTACCTGTCATCCCATAACTTACGAGGTGGGGAACGAGCTCTCAGATGAGATGCTGGAGGCCAGCTCTGGTGGGCCTTTGCCCTTGAGTGTGCTCTCAGCATCTGCACTTGGCCACGTTAAGTTTTTCAAATACCAGTTTCGTATCCCTGTCTGAGCTGTTGTGTGATGCTTCCGCGTTAAGGCTTTTCACTGAGAGCAGTAAAGCATTTTTCCCAGTCTTGAGGCTCTCTTATCCACAGCAAAACAATATCTTCCCCTGACCTTAGTTTTAAATGGCTGAATCTGGACTTGTAGTGCCGAGTGGCAATGGTTGTCATGGCCCTTTGGCCATTGCAGGGGAATTCTGCCTCCCATGGAGGAAAGCCCTCAAACCAGGCTGGTCTGCCTCACTGCTGCCAGCAGAGTTAACGCATCCCTGCTGTGCTGCCTGCTCAAACCTAGTTACTTACCAAGAGCTGGCCTCTTCCAAGGTTTTTAATGTCCATATATGTGAATGGCTAATTGCAAATTATGGTCTGCGAATTAGTCTTTCTGTGAGAGAGGAGCAAGTAAAGAACTGCTCCTTTCTCCTTTCCACAGCGAGGCAGAACAACTGGCCACCTCTTCCCAAGAAGTGTCCGATCAAGCCGTGTTTTTATCAGGATTTTTCTGCAGACATCCCAGCTGACTACCAGCGGATATGCAAGAAGCTGTATTACTTGTGGATGCGTAAGTAATAGCTTGAACTGCAATAAAAACTCTTTCCAAGACAATTCTGTATCAAATGCTGAGCTTTGACCTACAGGAAATTCTGTAGGTGTTGTCTGCAAGGGTAAAATAATGTCTCCCTTTTTTATAAAGGCAAATGTAAAGGACTCCAAGTTTATGCTTTGGGAATAGCTCATTCATGACAGAACTTTGATGGTTGTTTAATGGAGACTTTAACAACTCTCCTGGGACTCTAAAAGGCAGCAGACGGCGCAGTTCAGAGATTGGGTGCAAAACAGTCTCAACTGTATTTGTCAACTTTGGTGCTCTGAAAAGATTTAAGATTTGGTTGTAAGCAGCAGGATCAGATGAGGTTCTTGGATTAAGCTCTATTTTCCTTTCAAGGGAGGCAAGGAAATTAGATGGCCCAAAGTCTCCTTAATTTCTGCAGAGCTCCACGTGTTCAGTGAGAGATTAGGGATGCTGCTGAGTTTTCCAAGAACTTATTGGTTTTTTTTTTTTCTCTCTCCCATCCTGAATAGTGCATTCGATTACTCTGCTCCTAAACCTGCTTGCTTGCCTGGCGTGGTTCACAGTGCAGGTGGACAGAGGAGTAGACTTTGGTCTCTCGATCCTGTGGTTTATTTTATTCACCCCTTGTGCCTTTCTCTGTTGGTACCGACCAATTTACAAGGCTTTCAGGCAAGTACTATTTTCTTCTGTAATGGGGATCTATCTTTTAGTGGGAGGAGCTTTGGTTTTATCTGTTCTGATTGTATATTGCCTGCAGGATTTTTCCAGCTCTTTACATCGTTAAATAGATCAAACCCACTTGTTCATAAACATATGAGAAGTATCTGATGGAAGCTAATTATTATGGTGGTCCTTTTTCATCTTGAAATCCAAGCCTAACCAATCATAGGGTCCTACTTTTAATTTCTGAGAAACTGTTTGGTACGTTAATGTGTTGAGCACACTGCATGCCTTAAGGAAGCTGCCTTCACCCCATCTTGCACTGGGCAGAGCAGTGATTTTGCGATATGCAGTGGACGTCTTGTAAGTTGTGTTGCTGTGTAAGTTCCTCCTGAAATCACCTCCCCTTAGCAGCTTTCCCCTGGAGAAAGGAGTTCACTGAAATTGTTTCCCTCCTCCTAGAGAAGGGAGTCTGTGCAGGGATCATGTCCCTGGGTTTCACTCCTGCTGCCTTCTCTCCTGCAGGTCTGACAGCTCCTTCAGCTTCTTCGTCTTCTTTTTCATCTTCTTCTGCCAAATAGCAATCTACATCATCCAGGCTGTTGGCATTCCTGGCTGGGGAGACAGGTAAGTGCGGCTTCATGGGCTGCCGTGTCACAGCCCTGCACGGATGCTTTTTCTCACCGGGGCTGTGACTGCCAGAAGCTTTGGGGTCCGTTTCTGACAGCTGTCTGTTCTTTCTCCCGTGGTTTCCTCTCTCACCTGATACCCAGCTTTGGCAGGTCCCAGCTGGGCTGCCTCTCTTCCCTGCTCTTCCTGTCCTAGTCCCAGCAAAGGCGCGTACCGTTGCTGCTGCTAAGGGCCAGCGCTGGAAGGAGTACGTGAAATCTTCCACACCTCCTCTGCTGCCTTCCCCCTCACTTAATTCATTTAATACTTACCCCTTCTTGATGCTGAGCCTCTAGTGTTGACTGCATCTGCCTTGTGTTAAAATGGATCCTTCCCCGATGGAGGCTGTAGCAGGGGGGTGAGGGATATCTGACCCAGAGTCTGGGTACGGCTTAACTCGATACTGCTGCTAGCAGCCTGATTCTGTCTGCAAACTCTTCCTGAATTTCTTTTAAGTGTGTTGTTGGTGGGCTGTGCTTCAAAAAAATAGTCAGAGAGGGTTTTATGCTTACCCTTTCTTGATGGCATCGCACAGAAGGGTGAGTCTGGGCTTCTGGAGTGGGTCCAACAGGCTTCTTGTCAGCAGTTGCCCCCTGCAGTGAAAGCACTGGCTTTCTTTTCGCCTTGCTGCGTTGGCCACAGATCAAATTCCCGAGTTACTGTGAACAGTGAAAAGGTTAACAGCTAGCAGTTTTTCTCTGGAGGGGGAGCCTTCAGGTGATGAGCACAGTGAAACTGCTGTTTATTTTTGCCTGCTGCCTGCAGAAGGGCTCAGGGGCAAAGCTGTCCTCGTGCTCCCTCCCCTGCTAGCTGGTGCTGCCTTAGTCATGGGGGACTGGGAGGGGGCAGTCCGTTTTTAGTCTGACTTTGGAGAGCATGCGTTGAGCTTTCGGCTCTGTTTCCTTGAGCCAGACAGCGCATTTATTTTTGGCTGTAGTGCATGGCGTGCCTTTCCGCTTCCTTGTAATAAGCAAAAAGTTGTGCAGCACATCAAATGGGATGGTTTGGTTCACTTGGATCCCTTCTCTCCTGGTGGCACACGGCTTGCTTCATTTAGCAGTTGGAAAGATTCCTTTCTTCAGCGCCCAGGAGGGGGTGTTGAATGAAGCATCTGGGTATTTTTGGCCACAGCCAAGCACTGATAACTCCCAGCATCCTCCCTACCCCTTCCCTTCAACAACTGCCAGTTTCCTCCTTTCTGTAGCTCTTTACGTCATCCCTTCCTTCCTTTTCCTCCCCCTCCCAACATACCTGGCCATGCAGAGCTGTCACGGTGACATGCAGGTCTAGGCTCCAGATCTGCCAGCTGATCTCTTCCAATTTAGATGTACCAGCCTAGCTTTACACTACTTGGCTGAATTTTGACAAGGTGTTTGTGGAAGTGACTTGATTTATGACAGTGCCAAGGGTATTGATTGCTGCCTAAGGGGGGCGGTCCAGGGGCCAGGGCTGTAACGTGGGTGGGGTGAGCACGATTCTCTTGTGTAGAGGTGGATTGCTTCTAAAAATGGTAATGAAAATTCTGGCCTCCAAATGAGTGCCTGGATGAGCTCTGGGTCCCTGTTCCAACAGCTGTTATGTTTGGGTTTGCACTTCCCTGTAACTGTCCCCAAAAGGCTCTTGGGCACCTGTCGGTGCTGCTTCTCCCTCTGCTCCATCTCATCCTGTGAATCGAATGCTCGCCGGGCTCACCCTGCTCTCCTCTCTTGCAGTGGTTGGATAGCGGCACTGTCTGAGGTGCACGGGAACCTGGCCGTGACTATTATCATGATGGTGGTGGCAGGATTCTTCACGCTGTGTGCAGTTCTCTCGCTCTTCCTCCTGAAGCAGGTGGGTGGCTCGGAGGCAAGGCGAGGTCTCGGCTGAATCACAGATCTGCAAGTCAGGCTGCTCCCAGGGTATCCTGGGGTTGCCACCTCCTCTCATCTGTCTGGGGATTAGCTTGCTTTTGAAGATGTAAGACTGCCAGGTCACAAGCTTTTAATGAAAGTATTTTTGCTTGTGCTTCCTGCATTGATGCCAAGTTGCTTGAACACTAAGGGGACTTGCGGGTGGGAAAGGAGCCTTTGGGGAGGGAACAAGAGAGACAGATGTTTCAGTAAGGCATGGAATCATAGAATACCAGGTTGGAAGGGACCTCAAGGATCACCTGGTCCAACCTTTCTAGCACCATCTAGATGAGATGGCCCAGCACCATGTCCAGCTGAGTCTTAAACGTGTTCAGCGTAGCGGAGTCAACCACTTCCCTGGGGAGATTATTCCAATGATTGACTGTTCTCATTGTGAAAAATTTCCCTCTCGTGTCCGATGGGAATCTCCCTGGGAGTAACTTGTACCCATTACCCCTTGTCCTCACCGTGTGACTCCTTGTAAAAAGGGAGTCTCCATCTTCTTTGTAGCTCCCCTTTAAGTACTGGTACATGGTGACGAGATCACCTCTAAGCCTCCTTTTCTCAAGGCTGAACAAGCCCAGCTCTCTCAGCCTCTCCTCATATGGCAGGCTTCCCAGACCCTTGACCATCTTGGTGGCCCTTCTCTGGACCCCCTCCAGCCTGTCCACATCTTTTTTGTATAGCAGGGACCAGAACTGTACACAGTATTCCAGGTGTGGCCTGACAAGCGCTGAGTAGAGCAGGATAATGACTTCTTTATCTCTACTGGTGATGCCCTTTTTGATGCAACCCAGCATCCTATTGGCCTTCTTGGCTGCAGCAGCACCCTGCTCACTCATGTTGAGCTTCCCGTCCATCAGGACCCCCAGGTCCCTTTCCACAGAGCTGCTCTCCAGCCAGGTGGATCCCAGTCTGAGCTGCACTCCTGGATTATGTTTTCCCAGGTGCAAGAATTAACCATGCACATGAAGTGCCTCAAACATGTTAGGCTAAAGGAGGGTGTAGTAAGGCTTGCTGCCTTGGCTGCTGTCCAGAGAAGATGGCCAGTGAGGCCCCAAATGTCATCCTCATCAAACACTGACATCAAATTTCTTGCACCTCTCTTTAGCTCGAGTCTGCCCAGAGTTGGCTGAGCAGAGAAGGCGGTTGCTTTGTTGGGGTATGCAGGGCTTTACAATCACTGCTACCACAATGTTGTGGGACTCTCAAAGCCTGTCGGGATTCAAATGAGTGCCTTCCCGATGGCTCCCAAACACAAGCCCTGCTTCCTCCTTCTGATTGACCACACAAGGGTTGCATTTCTGCAATTAACAGCAGAAATGTAGCTTTGGGGAAGGCAAGGACAGACTGAACTGGTCCTGTTTCTATTGCTTCCTCCTCCTTTTCTCCTAAATTGTATCTTGAAGGAAATACCTGATGCTTGTTGCAGGCACCTTCAGGTACTGCCCTGCAAGTGTCTGTAAATGCAGGGGTTAGGTGTCCATACCATCACAGCGCAGGGAGAGGAGGTTTTGGTCTGATACCCACTGTTTTGCTGAGAGCTCCACGTTTTACCACAAATAAGGGTTTCCTGAAATCTGCAGCAGCATGTACTGGGTGATATGGAGCCAATGGCTCCAGCCCATCCTTTCTAGCTGCCGAGAGAGCTGGTTAGCAACAGGGCCAAGGAGAAGCAAGCAAGGTGTGTGCAGCAACCCGTACCTGCAGGCTGACTCTTTTTTTTTTTTTTCTCTGTTTCCCAGGTGCATTCCCTGTATCGGCGCACAGGAGCCAGTTTCCAAAGGGCCCAGGAGGAGTTTTCCCAAGGCATCCTCACCAACAGGGGCTTCCAGAACGCAGCCGCTGGGGCGGCCTCCTCAGCCGCACAGAGTGCTTTCCGGGGAAACTAGCTCTTCCCAGGGCTGCCTCTCCCTCGCTTCCTCTGCCATCATCACCCCAACCTTCATTTTTTTTTTTTTTAAAGATGCACTTTTCGGGGGTACCATGTTAGCTCTGTGATGCCAACTCCGGATGAGAAGAGGTCTGGTTTTTTAGCTTCAGCTGGCCTACGTTTATGACTATTAGTTTTCCCTGTCTTGTTTTAGGGTTTGGGGAGATAGGGGAGACATTCTCTGAAGCAAATATATTTCTCTATCCAGGACATACCGAGTGTTTGTGTCTCCTCCTCCCCTTGCCCTGTCCGTAGCAGGAAGGAAGGGGGGAAGCAGGTTTTTGATTTTACTTTCTCTCTTCTATTGGCCTTTGCTATGAAGAATTTGATTATCTGCTGTTTTGGGGGGGTTTTGTAACTTGCATGTAGTTTGTTGTTAATTTTAAGAGCAGAAACTGTACTTTTGGTTTATTACACTTACACGATGCTGCATTTTGACCTCTTAACTGCTCGGCTTCCTGAGAGTCAGGGTGACATGGCACAAAGGAGAACCTGGGAGCAGGGGTGGTTAGAGAGGAGGGGAAACGTCTTTCTCCTTGTCCACCCGTGGCAGATCCCCCCTCTGCTTCCACGAGGATCCTGCAGACACAATGGCCCTCGGGGCTCCTGTGCCCTTTCACCACCACCCGTGGCCCCGGGCGTGGAGAGGGGGAGAAGGGAGCAGCGGGGGCTGAGTCTTCACCGTGGCCTTAAACCAGGGGAGGGAGGGGAAAGGGGATATTTGTTCAGGAGCAGTGGCGCTGAAGATGCCAGCTCCAACCCCACACGGTGCCTGTGCTGTCCTTCCGTGAGAGCCTGAATGAGTTTTTCCCCAGGGACAGCTCCTCCCTGCCTTCCTCCTCCCACGTATTATTCTTTTTCAGCTGGGAAAGAACTGGTTGGATGTGCGTTTGGCTTCGAAAGCTGTGCCCTGAGATGGGACGTCCCTTTGGACGTGGGGCAGGGGCTGGCGTGCCGGTGGCAAGGCGTGTGGGGACGGTTCCCCCCCGCCCCCGCCGTGTGGCTGTGGGTCAGGAGGGGGTTTTACTTGCGGACTTGACTTCGTGCTGCCCCGTCTGTCCCCTCCTGCCCCGGAGGCAGAGCCTGTGGCCGCCCAGCCTCCTCGCCCAGAAATCACCATTTTTACACCCCTTCCTCATGTATTTTTTTTTTCCTCCGCGTCTGATCTTTTAATGTAAAAAAAAAAAAAAAAATTAATAATAAAATGTATATGTGCTCAAACTGCTCCTGCCTGCGGGGGGCGGGGCGGGGGCGGGGCCGGGGCCGGGGCGCGCCGGGAAGGCGGAAGCGGGGCCGGGGCGGGCATGGCCGGGGCCGGCTGGGCCCCGCCGCGCCTGGACGAGTTCATCCTCACCGAGCGCCTCGGCGCCGGCACCTACGCCACCGTCTACAAGGCCTACAGGAAGGTAGGGCCGGGCCCGCTGCGGGGACCCCCGCCAGCCCCCCTAAATCTGCGCCCCCCCCCCCTTCCCGTGGGACCCCCCCCTTTTCACAGCCCCCCGCATGGGGCACCGTCGCTATAGCCCCTCTATGGGACCTGCTGCCCCCAGCCTGGGACCTCTCCCCTGTCACCCCCTTGCCAGGGGCTCCTCCCCCCCGGGAGCCCTCTGGCAGGCTGGGGAAGGCCCCCCAGGGTGGCTGTTTGGGGGGGGGGGTACGGCGGGGCTCCAGGGACGGCTCCCCTGGGCAGAGGGACACGCGTGAAGTGGTGGCCATCAAGTGCGTGAGCAAGAGGAGCCTCAACCGGGCGTCGGTGGAGAACCTGCTGACGGAGATCGAGATCCTGAAGACCATCCGCCACCCACACATCGTGGAGCTCAAGGACTTCCAGGTGGGGCTGGGGGCTTCCCGAGGGGGACACTGAGCCAGCGTCTGTCCAGCTCAGGTCCTGGGGTCCAGCCTGGCTTCCCAAGGCTGCATCTGTGGGGCTCGGGGCCAGCAACTGGGCAAACCGGTCCAGGCGGGCCCCGCGTGGGTGAGACGCACGACGGGACTGGCCAGGGCAGCGTGACAGGGTCCTCTTGCCTCACAGTGGGACAGCGACCACATCTACCTGATCATGGAGTTCTGCGCCGGGGGGGACCTCTCCCGCTTCATCCGGATGCGCAGGATCCTCCCCGAGAAGGTGGCACGCATCTTCCTGCAGCAGCTCGGTAAGGGCACCCTGCCTGGCGTCTGCACTGGCTCCATCAGGCACCCTCCCCGGGGATTTTGGGCGGCAGGACTGCGGTGGCGTCCCCCCTGCCACGTGCCCGTCTGCCCGCCCAGCCTGCGCCCTGAAGTTCCTCCATGACCGCAACATCTCCCACCTGGACCTCAAGCCGCAGAACATACTCCTGAGTGCCCCAGAGAACCCCCAGCTGAAGCTGGCAGGTCAGGGCAGGTCCCCAGGGAGGGGCTGGGGGGGGTGATTCATTCTCCCCCTCCACCACGAGCTCTCCTTGCCCCTTCTCCCGCAGATTTTGGGTTTGCGCAGCACATGTCGCCATGGGACGAGAAGCACGTTCTCCGGGGCTCCCCGCTCTACATGGCCCCCGAGATGGTGTGCCGCCAGCAGTACGACGCCCGGGTGGACCTGTGGTCGGTGGGCGTCATCCTTTACGGTAGGCTTTTGCTTTTATCCCCCCTGGAGCTCGGCTCAGGGCCAGTTTCCCCCTCTCCATCTCCCCCTGCCGCTCCCTTTCTCCCCCTGCAGAAGCGCTTTTTGGGAGGCCGCCCTTCGCCTCCCGCTCCTTTGCTGAGCTGGAGGAGAAGATCCGCAGCGACCGGGCTGTTGAGGTAACACAGGATGGGACGGAGCCGGATGCGGTCTCGCAGCCTGTCCCTGTGACGGGGCTGCAGCGGGGCCAGTGGTCTCAGCCCCCTTCCCTCCCCAGCTGCCCAGCCGGCCCCCACTCTCCCCAGAGTGCCGGGATCTCTTAGGACAGCTCTTGGAGAGGGACCCATTGAAACGCATCTCCTTCGAGGGCTTCTTCGCCCACCCTTTCGTGGATATGGAGCATGTCCCCGGCCCCGAGAGCCTCTGCAAGGCGGTGAGCAGGGTGCTGGGGTGCTGCTCCCCGGGGATGTGGGGGGCTGAGCCCTGAGCCCCTGCCTCATCTCCCCCAGACCGACCTGGTGGTGGAGGCAGTGAAGAAGGATCAGGAGGGGGACACCTCTACTGCCCTCTCCCTCTACTGCAAAGCCCTGGAGTATTTTGTGCCGGCTCTGCACTGTAAGTCCACCCTTTTCGGGGGGCTGCATGGGTCCTGGGCAGTGCTGGATGCGTTGGGGGGGGCAGCGCCCTGGGGGAGGCCAGTTTGCAGCCCACCCACCCCAGCATTCGATCGCTCTCCCTCCCAGATGAAAGTGATGCTCGCCGGAAAGAAGCCATCCGCGCCAAGGTGAGCCAAGAATCCCTGGGGAAGTGGGGGACAGCATCCCCCCATCTTCCCTGCCCAGCTTAGCTTGGCCAGATGCCCCCCATGCTCTGTCCCCCGTGGCAGGGGTCCCCTCACCCCCGCGCTGTGGGCAGGTGGGGCAGTACATCTCCCGAGCGGAGGAGCTGAAGGCGTTGGTCACCTCCAGCAGCAAGAACCTCCTGCAGCAAGAGAACCCGGCCAGAGAGCTCCTTAAAGGTAGTGGGTTTTGGGGACCCCCCTGCCATCGGTGGAGCAGGAAGGGGGCACCTGGTGGGGTTTCGGGCTGAAGGGTGCCTCCCAGGCGTGCTCCCCAGTGCAATGTCCCCTCTTGCAGAGATGGCCAAGGACAAGCCTCGGCTCTGCGCTGCACTGGAAATGGCTTCTGCTGCCATCGCTAAGGTGAGTTGTGGATTTGGGGGTCCCCTCTCCCCTCGAGTGGAAGGAGAAAGAGCAAACCCGGGTGGGGAGGGAGCCGGTGTGTTCCCCCGGCTGCAGCCCAACCTGCAGGGTCTCTTGCAGGAGGAGGAAGGCAAAGACGACGGTGACACCCTGGAGCTCTACCAGCAGAGCCTGGGGGAGCTGCTGCTCCTCCTGGCCGGTGAGTTGTGGCCGTGGCGGGTGCTGCAGGGCAGGGATGGATCCTGTGCCTGTGGCTGATCCGACGGCACATCCCTCTTCCCTCTGCAGCGGAGCCTGCGGGGAGGCGACGGGAGCTGCTCCATGTGGAGGTGAGTGCCAGCCGTGGGACAGCAGCATGTCCCCGTTGGCATGGCTTTGAAGGGACTTCCCTCTCTCTCCACCAGATCCAGACCCTGATGGCCCGAGCTGAGTACCTGAAAGAGCAGATGAAGGTACGGCTGCTTGGGGGGGCTTTGGAGCGTGCCTGGGGGGGGCTCTGGAGTGTGCTTGCGGGGGGTTTACAGGCCGGAAACTGCTCCTCTTCCCTGGCAGATGCGGGATGCACAGTCCATGGGCAAGGAGGCGCTGGCGGAGCCGGTCCGGAGCAGTGAGTCCCCATCTTGGTCCCCTCTCGTCCCTTTGGAGGGGGCTTGGTGAAAAGGGCCTGGGGAAGCATCCCTCCTCGTGGCTGCGGTCCTGTGGTGGGGAATATCCCTACAGCTGCCGCAGCCATAGGGATATTCCTGTCCATGGGTAATCCCAACCCCGCACACCCTCCTCTCCCCTCAGCATGGGGTCATCCGTGCCCGGGAGCCCACCCGGGCTGGGTGATGGTGTGTGCAGCCAAGTGAGTGCCCTCCGTGCCCCCCGGCACAGCCTGTACCTTGCAGTGATGCTCAGGAGCCGGCCGGCGGGATGCTGCTCACTGCCCTGGCACTGCCGTGCAAAGAGATGCCGTCGGCTGGGGGAAGGAAAGACGAGGCTTTTCGTCCTAACCACATCAGGATCACCACCTCGGGGGCTCACCCTTGGGCTTCCACCCCCGGAGGGTCCCACGGGTGGGTCCGTGGGGCCGTCTGCCCCTCTGCCCGGGCGCTGGCGTCAACTCATTTCCCAACAGGCAGAGTCCCCTCCCAGCCCTGCCTCGACCGTCTGCTGCCGCAGCCTCCCCGGACCACGGCAGGCAGGTTATTCCACTCTAATTCCCTCTGCTGGCTGTGACGGACTGGGTATTTTTATCCTGACACCAGGCTCTGGCAGAATATCCCCCCTGCCAGTCGCATACGTCTCTTGCCTTTTCGGCTGGATGTTTCTTCCACCTCCCAAATTCTTCTGGGGGAGCCCTGAGCGTATGCACAGCCCAGACTCACAAAACCTCGCCGGTAGCTCCAAGCTGTTGGTGACGGCAGCAGGCAGGGGGTCGGGGCCGCTGCCTGCGCCTGCCCTCCGCTGTGCCTTTCTCACCCAGCAACTACCTCTCTGCACCCACCGCCCAGCCTCGAGCACCCAGTTGCACTGTCCCAGCCCAGCCGTACCTCCCTCTCGCTGCTGGAGCATCGGGGTCGAGGCTTTTGCTTCCTAAACCTGCCTGCACTGGAGTCTGGTGGGCACTGTTCTGCGTTCGTCATTTGTGTCGTGAGGTGTTACCGGTGCTCAGCGGGGACTAATTGATTGTGCATGCACTCCGCGGGTGTAGTCGTCGAATAAAACAGATGAGCAGAAATCAATCACCTTCAGGGACAGAGTCGCATGGCTGCAAACAGCGATACCTCCCCAAAGGCAGAGCCTGGGCGTCCTGCCTGCTCTGCTCCTCAGGGCTCTTGACACCCCCAATATCCAAATTATATCCCCAGGAGCCCCCCCCAGCCCTGCAGAAGTCACTTATCCAGGGGGGTGAGGTCTGCCTGTCCTGCAAGCAAGGGACTTGTCTCAAAATCTACTGTATTTCAAGGGAGTGTAATTTATTGTCTTTAATAAACACTTATTTTGTTTTCTCCAATTACTCCAGTCTCAGGTTTGTGCTTTAAGACCCAAGAGGGGTCTCCAGCCAAGCCCAGGATCAAGAGCCAGCCTGGGGTGCCTGGAGCCATCGGGAAGGGCTGGGAACCGCTCATCCCTGTCCCCCTGCCCAGGACCGGAGCGGGGGGGTCCCCTCCTCTCCTCCCGCCAGCGCTGGCTGGGAGTGCCCTACCTCCCTGTGCTCCCTGGGGACACGAGGCAGCCAAAGCAAGGTTTGACCTTGTTTTCACTTCAGATCATTTTTTGTGTGTGTGCGTGTAAAACATCGAGCAGAACAACATGAAAGATTACATAAAATCACATTTTCTCCAATAGATTTTTATGGCGGGTGAGGAACGGCTGGGCTGGGCAGGGAGGTGTGGGGGAAAGGCAGAGGGGCTGGAGCAAATGATGAGGTGTTTTTTGGGGAACCCCAGGGACGGTCTGAGCCGTGACCCCAGCACAGCTCCTTCTAAGGCTGCCTTCACCCCAGCTGCTGCCCCATAAGATGGTTTCTTTAGTCCTTTGCCGACTGCTCCAAGCCGCTGCTGGAGAGCTTCCCAGTCAGACATGGCAAAGCATTTTTATGTTTTTTTTTTATTATTATTATTATTCTGAGCAGAGATTATATCCTGAGGCTTTAAAGAGCTTTCAAACCCCTTGCCCTCCCCCGGCCCGTGGCTAGCGCAGAGCCGCCAGGGATGGCTGAACCGGCTGGCTGCGGCAGGCGGCGCGGATAATCACATCTGCCTTTACGCTCTGCCGAAGATGCGGCCGAATCCGGAGCCTTTTGAAGCGGGGAGAGGCTCCGACTGCTTCCCCGGGGGTGATGGAGCTCGGGGTGCCCTGGCTTTGTGGCAGGGTGGATGCGAGTCTCTTCTGTGTCAGGGCTCACAAAGTGCTGCCCAAATGTCACTGCCCAGGCTGAAGGGAAGGAGGCACGAAGCGAGCAGTCCCCAGCCTGGCAGTGCGGGGCTGGCTCTGGCGGTGGCCTCTGTCACTCGGTATGGCTTCGGCTGCAGCGGTCCGGCCGCCTTCTCCCATCGGTGTCACGGCAAAGCCCGGTGGGGACGCATGCCGAAGCGGTCCTGCCTCCTTACGCCATCCAGCCCTTGCAAAGGGCTCTTCCAACCCAGAGCCTCCCGTGCGTTGCTCACGGGGCGCCTCTTGGGTCCAGATTGTCACCCAGAGGGGAACACAGGGGTGGCAGATGGGTTTATCAACCTCCTTGTACCAGCCTGTGGGTTACTCGGTGATGTGAGTTCAAACACTTCTAAAGAAAGAGAGGGTTGGGGAAAGCTGGGTCAGTGTGTGGAGCCAATCCTGGGCTCTCCTCCGTGCTCTTTAATCCAAATTAATCCCAATATCAGGACCAGCAATACGGCAGTGCTGCAGTGGGATGGATGGGGCCATCCCTTCCCGCAGCAGCTAGCAGGGAGATTTAATTGCCTGCAAAAAGAAAAACAAAGCGTTCAGCGGAGATCCCCCATCCTTTGATGGCGGTTCATTTGTTTCAGTGCTTTAACAATTGCTCATTTAATGCTTTGTTCATTGGGGAAGCCATTCACATCATCCCGCACTCACCAGCAGAAAGGAGGCCTGATCCTGTGGCTGTATGATGAGGGGTTGCTCCGTGTCTGGTGCAGGAGGGTAGGAGCTCTGCCCGCCTGTGGGGCATTTATTTATAAGCTCCGCTGCTGGCAGAGATCCTCCAGCACCCAGTAAGGGCTTGCTCAGACAAATCCACCCCAAACCTGGCCCGTAGATTAGGGGTTTATAGCATAGAAGAGAAAAAAAACATTTTCTGCTTTAATCCACACTAATTTTTTGCTTTAAGCTTTTTAGACCATGTGTTGATGCCCGGAGCGGTCATATGGCGTGCAGTCAGCCGGGATGCTCGGCTGCAGGGATGCTCGGGGTCCCGGCAGCGGGGAATGCTGGCAAACAGGATGCATCTCTCGATGGGCAGGGGAGAGGCAGGAGGAGGGCTGCCTGCCCCAGCTCCCCCATCCCAAACTCTCCTCCCTGGGACAGGCACCGGGCCAGTGATGGGAGCAGGACTGCAGGCTCGGAGCATCCTCGGAGCTCACGCCGCTTTGCCAGGAACGCTTTGCTGAGGCTTAACACGTTGCGGAGCCAAGCGGGAGAGCGCGTGCTGCTTGCTTTTCACATGCCTGGAGGTCATGGTGCCTCCTAAAATAAACCCGCCATGCTTCACGCGGCCTTTGCGTGGCGGCACGTGGGCCGGCAGCGATCACGGAGCGGAGCCGAAGGTCTGTGGCTGGGGGAGCGGGGAAGGGGGGCAAAATAAGAGGTGGGGGAGAGGGTCCAGGCTGTGTCCTGATGGGGTTACACTGGTTATGGGTGGGGATGAACCAAAGAGCTGCATCCCCCAACCCCATCTCCCTCCCTCTGCTCTTGTGGGGATCCCGCTCACCTGTGGGATGTTTTATTGATCAAGCCTTGTCGGGGATTTAAAAGCCAAGCTGGAGGGCTTGGCTTGGTCAGTGCCTGCTTTCTGCTATCCCTTTCCTGGTGGGGGATTAGATGAGCTTGGGCTGATCCTCATCAGGTATGATCTCCTTTCAAAGCTAAAGCTGCTTCTGCCAATCTTCCCTCTCCTTTCTCACCAGCCTCCGGCACCGTCTGGGGCCGGGTTAGGGCTCTGCCTGGGGCAGATGTCCCCGGAGCTGCTGGCGGGTCCCTGTGGGGCTGGAGAGCAGCCTGGTCCCTGGGGCTGGAGGGCTGTGATGATGTGGGTCCCCGTGAGCAGAGCATCACGCCTGAGCTGCAGCCAGGAGGCTGAGCTGCCACCGTCTGTCTGTCTGTCCTGCCAGCCAAAGCAGTGGCTGATTTCTTCTCAGAGGTGAAACAACCTCTGACTTTGGAGGAGACCAGGAGTTTCTCAGGACTCCCTGGCCCCAGCATGGTATTACCAGGGGGCTGGGGGCAGAAAGCAGTCTCCTGGCCGTACCAGGGAGCTTTGCTCAGCCCAGCAGCCCCATGCATGGCCTGACCCAGCATCCTTGTTGCAATAATAATAATAATAATAATAACAACAACAACAACAACAATAACAATAACAACATCAACAACAACAACAACAATAATAATAATAATAATAATAATAATAATAATAATAATAAAACAACCAGCTTGCCAGCACCCTCCCCTGTGTTTTCCTGGATGACCCACCCCCCCCGCAAAAGTAAATCACAGTTAATCAGCTCCGTTGGGATTTGGAGCAGTAAATTCCCAGCCTGTGCCAGCTCTTTCCAGGAAGCCTCGCTGCAGGAGCCCACCACCCGCTGGGATGCCAGCAGGCCAGAGCTGCTCTGGCCTGAAGTCACACCTGTACTTATCACGGTCTCGTCCCCGCAGAGACGCGTCCTTGCTCGGAGCAGTTCTGCGGACATCCCGCACCGCCCATGAGACTGAGGTGGGTAGCTGGTGAGTGATCTGAAGGCTTTTTACTAAAATAGCCAAAAATCTGTGAAATCTGGGGGTTTTGCTTGCTTTTAAACCCGGCTGCTGACAGAGTCGCTCGTAGCATCCCTTCAGTACGAAACATGGCGAAACACCTGACCACAACCAAGCGCGATGCTTTCTTCTGGATGATGCTGCAAGAGATTTCTCCCTTGAGCTCCCATCACTTCTCCCCCCTGCCCTGTCAAGGGGATGCACTTGACCTCTCTACACCCCCTGTACCTTGGGGGACACCAACACCTTCATCAGGAAAGCACTGCTCAAGGAGAGAAAGAAATGCATAGACATCTCCTGGTATTTATTCCACCGGTTATAACAGTACCATGGCACAGGGACAGCATAGGAGGTGGAGAGACACACAGCTGAGCACAGCATACAACTACAGCACGACAGAGGAGGAGGAGATTTTCCCTTATCACTTTGTTCTTCTCCTGGAAGGAACGAGGACACGAGTGGATCCCACCCCGGGAGAGGGAGGGTGTGCCACCGCCACGCCGGGGAAGGGCTGGAGTGGGTTCAGATGAGCACCAGGGAGGGGTTTTATTCCTCTCTGGCGTTCATTCAGGCTTCAGCCCTCTGGTCCTCAACACCCCCTTCCTGCTGGGCTAAATGGGATCATATAGCAGGTCTTTCCCGGCTGACTCCTTTGATAGGAGCCCTCAAGGACAAAGTGGTTGGTATTTCTTGCACGGACGGGATGTTATTTCTCGTGTGATGGGTATGGGATGCGGGGGGGGGGGAGCATTTCGCATTGTGCCTCGTCCTTGCAAGGCAAATTGGAGCCTCCTTGTAATTTCCAGGAGGCTGGGACGAAATGTGTAGGCAGAGACACGGCGTATGGCCACCTCTCTGCTGGAAAGCCATCACCTTCCCATGCTGACGTGGTTCAATAACAGTCCAAGGTCACTCGGGGCTTTCTTTCCCTGCAAATCCCCCAGCTCTCACTAAGGACATCCACTGCCACGGGCACAGGAGGAGGCGCTGGGGTAGGGGGGGACATGCTGACTCTTTTGCTCTAACCTCAGACCGGAGAACAAAACAAAAACCACACATCAGGGACATCAGGGTCAGGGACTTGAGGCTTCACACAGCTCAGAAGGAGGACCCGACTCACACAAGGCAAGGGTGACAACATCAGTGGGGTCCCCGCTGCAGGCAACAGCCACTGCCAGACCCTTCGCTGCGTCCCCTCCCTTCTCCCCCAGCGTCACGTTGATGGGGAGGGGGGGTCCAGCCAGGTCACATCACGGCGCATTTCTCAGCCGATTGCTTCAGGTCCTCTAGCGTGGCCGAAGCTTTGTCTTTCAAGGAATCAAGGTCCAGGTTCTGGATGTTGCTGAGCTGGCCGATAACCGAGTTCTTCTCTTCCTCCTCCTCGTTGTCCTGCTCGATCATCTTGGCCAGCTCTTTGGGCAGCTCCACGTCGCCTCCCACCAGCTGGATCTGGTTGTCATCCGTTTCGTTCTGAAATGGGCCAGGAGAAGGTCAGGCGTGGGATGCTGCAGGTGGGAAGGGGGGCTTCTGGAGGCACTAAAGGCACGTGCAAGGTTCACGGCAGTGTCTGCATGGGCTTTGGGCTGTCTTCCCATTTTAAGACCCATGTGGGTTGGTCCCTGGGGCTCACAGTCATCCTTGTGCTGTGGGTAGGATGGTGCCCATAAGCTCCATCACTGCTGACCCAGAGGGGACAGGGCTGAGCAGAGCCCGGGCACACACCAACAGACACAGCAAGAGCTGAGGTGATAACCCAAGTGTGCCAGCATCAGTATAAATTGGCTTTAACCTCGCACTGGAGTGGCTGGGGAGGTTCAGGCACCCAATTAAGCTACACATATGCTTAACAACTGTGCCCACCGGAGATCGGGGCCAGATCTGAGCTGGAGAGCCACAGGGAAACTTTGCAAGAGGCAGCCTGGCTGCCAAGCGGGTTCGGTAATGAGCAGAAGAAACTTGTCGAAAGATTAGAAAGGACATCTCAAGCATGAGAAAGCAGCAAAAGGAGTGGGGGGCCAGATCTGAACAAATCCCCATTTCCCCTGGAGGAAAAAAATCTCCAGCTCTTCATTTTCTGTCTTTTCTTGCTTTTGGCAGGGGGAAAATACATTCTCCAGCTGTTTATTTCCTGGCAATAAAAGGGGTGTGAGAAGCAGTGGGGTGTGCATCCCGGCTGGCTGAACAATATCAAACAATCTGAACAATATCACTTGGCTTAGCTGACCTTTCTGAACTAAAATTAGCCCAGCTCCAATTTAGAGTATTCACCGCTGAGAGACTCTTGCTGAATAAAGGGTGGGCTTGGGGGGAGAAGAGCTTGTGGCAATTCCAAGAATGGTTGAATTATCCCTTGATTAAATTGTTTCTAGTGAATCATTCATCGGGCAGAAATTCCAAAATAGGAGTTTAGCTGCAAAACCTTTGCCAAATAATCCGGGGAGAGGAGCTGGCTAATCCAGCCGGGAAGGTGTAACTCTGGCTCCACTCCCGGCTACAGGGCTGGGGGTCCAGGGTGAAGGCGGCTTTCCCTGGTCCGGCTGGGGTTGGGGGGCAAAAGAGAGGAAGGGGGGGATCAAGCAAGGCAGAGGGTGTGTGCCGGGGGTCCCACTGTTTGGGGATGGTGGCTTGCGGTGCTCAGGGCTGACGGGAAGGGGCCAAGATTTGTGTCGAAATTTGGGATTTTAGGGGAACTGATTTGCGCTTGGGCTTTGTAGCTTAAAAACTCACCCGGCAAAGAGGGTCCAGTGCCCCTTCCCCTCCCTGCAGAGCAGGGCTGTTGTCTGTCCCCCCGTGGCCCCATTGCCAAGCCCCCTGTGTGCCCCCCCTGTGCCCGGCATGGCCGTACCTTGGGGAGCCTGTACTTGTCTCGGAAGTGGGACCTGAACGTGGCCCTCTCCGCCTTGCGCTGGGCAAACTGGGCATCTCTCTCCATCCTGCGAACCACACAGGGCAGTTACCAGCAGCTGCTGCCCCCAGTCCCTGGGTCTGAGCATCTCTATCCCCCCCAACCCAGGTACCCCCCATCTCCTCTGCAAAGTCCCGGTTCCCCACAATGTCCTCCCCCCAGCACAGCCTGAAAGGAGAAAACAATCCCATCTCCCGGGCGAGGAAGCGGATTAAAGGATTAAGGGGTTCATTAAACTCCCTCACGGCCCTGCCGTCCCCAGCGCTGTCTCCCCCATGCATGGGATGGGGGGCTGCAGAGGGAGCACCCCGTTCCCCGCCGGGACCCCGGGGGTCCAACCCGCCCCGGTACCCAGTGCTGGTCGCACTCACTTCTCCTCCACCAGCTGCCGCTGATATTCCTCGTACTCCTCGCGGGTCATGCCCTGTGCCTCGGCCGGAGACTTCTCGCTCTCGCTCTTCTCCTCGCCGCCCAGGCCACCCGTCAGGTTCTTCAGCTGCCCCCCCACCATGCTCTTCACCATGAACGCCATGGTCACGGTCCTGCGGGGCTGGGGAGCCCGGGGAGCAGGGAAGCACGGGTGCTGGGGAGTGAGGGTGCGGAGCTACTCTGTGGTGCTGGGAGAACCGGGGTTAATGGGGAGATGGGGTTCTGGGGTACCGAGGAGCGGGGAAGATGGGGATGCTGAGTTACGGGGGAGCCCGGGCTACTGGGCTAAGAGCGAGCCAGAGTGCCGGGGAGCCGAGGTACACTCGCTGCTGGGGTGCCAGGAGTCGGGAGTTACCGGGAAGCTGGGCGCTGCGGGTGCGAGTTCCCGGGGATCCGGAGTACTGGGTTGTCGAGGAGCTGGGGTCAGCAGAACCGAGTTCCCGGGATGCCGGAGTACCGAGTTCCCGGGCAGCCGGGATGCTGTGAAGGTGAGTTCCCGGGGCGCCGGAGCACCGAGTTGCCGGGGTGCAGCGGAGCCGAGTTCCCGGGGTGCCGGAGTACCGGGTCCTCGAGGAGCCGGGATGCTGCAGAGGTGAGTTCCCGGGACGCTGCGGAGCCGAGCTCCCGGGGGCCGGGGTGGCCGGGCTGCCGGGGATCAGCGGGGCCGCGCCTCCCCGCCGCCCATGGCGGGGCCGGGCTGGCCGGGGAGCGGAGCCGGAGCGGCGCGGAGCGGCCGGCGCTGCAGCAGCACCGGGGCGCGGACAGCTCCGGTGTGTGCGGCGGCACCGCCCCCGCCGCCCCGCCGCCCCCGCCGCCCCCCGCCCGGCCCAGAGGCGGAGCCGCCGCCGCCCCAACCGGCTCCGGGGGCACGGAGGGTCCCGCGATCCCCCTCGGGGGAAAACTTCAGCAGGGAAGGAGCCCCCGGAGCCCCCAGCCCCGCACCACCGGCGCAGCGGGGATGGAGGGAGCCGTGGCGGGGGCTGCCCTGAGCCCTGCCCGACCCTCCCGGCCACCGCGCCCTCCTCTCCTCCCGGGCGGGGACAGCTAGCCGTGATCCCCGCCTGTCTTATCCCATCGAGGGGCTGCGGCGGAGCAAACCCACGGAAACATCTTTTTTCCCCACTCTATTCCCCATCCTTTGGGTCTGGCTGGAGGAAAAGCCGGGATTTAGCACTCTCTAAAAGCCATCTGTGCCATCCACGAGTTGCAACTGTTGTTTGCATGTAGATGTAAGGGCTGGCGTGCCCAAAAGCTTGTTCTTCTCTTTCCTAGTGGTATTAATTAAATTAATTAATTGTGCTAAAAGCTGCTATCAGTCCCCATGAGCGCTGCCTCGCTGATGTACCAGAGCCGGCCCAGGGACCCACGTGTTCATCAGTCACCTAAACCAGGAGGCCGAGGACAGAGCAGGCATTGATTTCGTTGCGTAATTCCCTCGGCCCCTCCAGCTCTCCTGGCTCCCATCCTACCCCCGCTCCCACTCCCACTCCTGCGATTTCCTTTGACTGCAGCCGTATCGCTGGCCTCAGGGAGTGAGCAATTAATGGCATCAGAAGTGCACCTCCCTTCCAGATGGCCAGCCTGGCTTTAACATACATTTCTCCCTTTTTTCTTCTCCGCTCATGAAAAATGAGCGCGAATCCAAACTCCAATCCCGGCTTGCGGGAAATCATTTCATTTCTGAAATTTAAAGACAATCTCCACAGATTAAAATGATGGAACAGCTGTGAAGCGATAGAGTAAAGTGAAAGAGGGAGGGGGAATCTTCTCCCTTCCCCCCCTTGCCCAAGGTAGCACCAGGCAAAAATTTGTCTTAAAAGGAAAATTAAAAAAAAAAAAAAAAGTATTTTTCTTGGATAATAATCCAGTCAGCTGTTAGTTAGGCAGTGACCACTGCTGTTACGGATCAGAGCCCGCTTTTGGAAGTGATACAATGGATTGGTCCTGGTGAAGGCTCTCCGGGGCTGTGGCTAAATCCCAGCAGAGCTGGCCCCCTTGAATGATGCTGGCAGTTCCCGTGTTCATCTGAACGTGCAGATTGCCTTTCCACGCAGCCATGAGGCTGAGGGAGACCCATCCAAGGCACCATTTGGGACAATTCAGCATCACGCACAGCATCTCACCACCACTCCGATGCCCCTGTGGCTGCTGCCTGCCCTGAGTCAATGCTGAGCCGGCTGCTCATGACTCCTACCAACTGTTTGTAGCAATGATTTTCACTTTTCACACCGATCTGCAGACCCCCTAAGCATTTTCCCATGGACAGCCCATGGAAAAGGAATTTTAACCCACAATGAGCTTTCACAACCTGCTTAGAAATAGGCTGAGAGCTCCAGGTACTCTGCAGACCTTGCATCACCAACAGTGTGTTCAAGTTTTGGCTGTCAGTCAGAGAAGGACTGGATGAAAAGAGGGGCAGAGAGGAGGAAAAGTATCCCTGCTTGTGTCCCAGAGCCACTTTGCCCTTGGATGCCGGGCAGGTTTGAGCTTTGGGTCATTCAGAGCAGACTTCTGATGTGGCTGGTCCTAGGAGCTTTGCTCAGTCCGGATTTCTATCTAAGCATTCACTAACAGTAAGAGACTTGAAGTCAGGACCGATTTTTTCCGGCTGGGTTAGATGGGTCAGCTACCATGTAGCCTCCTTGTCTGAGAAACTAAGAGAAAACAGCTCTTGATAAGCAGAAATGCTTGGCCAAAGCAACTAGGTGAAAATTAGCATGTGATTACTGGCAGCGGCTGGGACTCAGTCACTCGTGGCAGGGATGCTCACTCACCAGGAGATGGATGTGCCCTGCAGAGCAGGACCATGAGGTTGTTCTTTGCAGCCTCTTGCAGCCCAGGGTGGTTGGGGATGGAGCAAAAGGCAAAGGAAAGGACCTCCAATGAGGTCTCACAGCTGCTGGCAGCTCTCCCATCCCTTTGGCTCTTTGAGCCGTGCTCTTCCCAGAGAGGCCAGTGTCCCATCTGGAGGTGGAAGAGAGATGGAACTCAGAGGGTGCAGAGGGCTGGTGAGCAAGCCCACGGTGATGCTTCAGGGTGGTTGATTTCCCATTTGCTTTTCTTTGGGCAGCTGAACTGTTCCTTATCCCTGAAATATATTCAAGTAAGAATGACTCATCCTTCTTCCCAGGACTCTAACCTGCAGTAATGAGATGTAAATCCTTGCATGACCTATTATATTAGCTTATGCTATATCACACATCTCCATGGATTAGACAGGAGGGAGATGAAATGTCCCCCAGTAGCAGCCAGCCTCAGACAAGCTGGTGGAAGTTAAGAGGATCCTCTCTCAGCATTGACACCTGATTTGAATAGGATGCAAGCAGTTCCATTCCCTTTGCCATGGTGAGAGGGATCATTTCAGCTCTTCCTTCCAGATAATGGGAGAACTGGCTCCAAAGCCACACCTGGAAGCTCTCCCCTCAACCAGGGCTTCATAGGATGCTCCAGAGATGCCTGAAGGGGACCAGAAATGGCCAAGATTTCCTGGAGTGGCTGGTTCTTGGAGTTATCCCCTAGATTGTACAGGGGAAGGGTCTGTGACCTTGACTTGCAATGCAATAGCAGTAAGGCCATCGAAGGACAACGACCTGATCCTTGTCAGCCTGAAATCCAGGGGAACACAAAGGTTTAAACCTTTGAAGACCCTGAGTAGGTGAGTTAATCCTGGAAAGACGTGTGTGTGCGCTGGAGACGCAACAGGGGAGGAAATGAGAAGGCGTTTCTAAATAAAGCAGGCAGCCTCTCTGCCAGGAGAAGTCACGCTCGCACTTGGCGGTTGATTGTCACTTCTTGTGATGGGGACAGGCACTGCAAACACAGGGACCTCCACGCTCAGTCCTGACCCTGGGTGCACAGGAGCAGAGTCACCTCTTCTCTTCCCACCAGTGGATGGGGATGCTCCAACGGGATGGGGACAGGGTTACCCTGCCGTGCCCATTGCTGCCACGCAGCCGGGGCAGCCGCCTGCTCCGGGCATGGGGATAAGGCACAGTGACATCCACACCGTGATGACAGCATCTGGAACAGACCCAGGAGCTGAGCATCCCCTGGGCAGAGAGCTGCTGCCAGTGGTGGGGTGGCTCTTGCCTTGGGGACAGTGGGGGATATCTGCCCCCTTTCTTTGAGGTCTCCACCAGCAAAAAAAGCAATACAGCAGTCACCGATTAAACCTCAATACTAACTAGTCTCTGCTGAAACATCTTTTTTTTTCCATAGACCAGCCGATGAAAGTATGGTGTGTATCATCCTCAGCATTGCAATCGGCTTCTCTGTCTAAACTACTTAGCTGTAAGAAGGTAACTGTTACTCTGGGACAGTTATAAAGAAGTTATTAAGAAAACACTGAGGGGCTGAAGCACTGGGATCTGGGGGGGAAACACAGAGGGACCTCACGGGGGACAGCCTGGCTGGAGGGTCCTGGCGCTGTTATGGACCACCGCAAGCTTCAGCTGCCAAAAGTTCAAGAGAAAATGTCCTGTGGTCTTGAGCTGTAGCATCCCTTCAAAGGGCAGTGAGTTCTCTTCTGCCCAGCACTCACTGGGCTAAAAGTGCCACTGTGTCATTAACATAGGGAATAAGGAAAGTTTAGGGTAAGGATGTTGTAAATTATCAAATAAAATTACTTCCTTTCATGTTACTTGAATGTCATTAAATAAAGCTAAAAGCGTCTGGAGTTTGTCTTGGCCAAGGAAGATGAAATGTGACGCAGCAGTCAGCTTTGTATGGAAATGAAATCAAAGCTGCCTTTTCATGACCTAGGGAAGCCATTTCAATGTAAAGCCCTCCTACTCCTATAGAACCAAGCCTTTAAGTTCCAAAAATCTGTCGTCATCACCTAAGGATGAAGAAATTCCATAGAGGGGGGTTTATTACTGTTCTTGTTTGATATTAAGCCCCAATTATACTCAGGGAGAGCTATATATCACATAGGCTCTATGTCTCATGTTGCATCATGAATTTTAATTTTTTTAAAAAACTTGTGTTTAATTGCATCCTGAGCGCTCATGCATTCGTGTGCCTGCAGAGCATCCCTCAGCGGGGACTGCACTGCCTCTGCTTGTGACAGCACAGGCTGAGCGTGAGAGGGGGCACGAAGGCAGAAGTTGCAAGGTCCTTTACAGGCTCATGCCCATCTCTTCTCTTTCAAAGTAGATAACAAATAAATAGTTTTATATTGCTAGTATTATTTTGATAATGAATACCCTATACTGTTCTGTGCAATGTATCTCCCTTAAACCTCTGTTATGGGTGTGCACCCATGTATATACACACACATGTATGTGCACGACAAATTATTTTCTTCAGATTCCCACAAGCTGAAGACCATCAGAGCCCTCAACGGCCCGGGATGTTTAATGCCAGCCCATGGAAAGGATCAGGCCCTCCCCATTTATTTCTGGGCAGGAGGAGATGCGACAGCCAGGTACCCTGACAAACCCAGCACCTCTGGCTGGCCGTCCCCCTCCTCGCCCTGGGGTGGCCTGGCAGAGCATCCCCTAGGAGCCCCCAAATGGTACCTGGGAAGGGAAGCCGGGAGTGGGGATGCTGCTGAGATGTCCCCTCACTTTCCTCTGAACACCCTCGGGGCTGCCCAGACTTGGAATTAGGATTTTTGAGGGGTTTGGGGTGGGTGGGATGGGAATGATCCTGCCAGAGCTGTGTGGAGAGGGACATACAGACTTTGCCCCAAGGGACAGAGGGATTTGAGGACACCATGGGTGCATTATTAGAAGAGGGTAACCAGGCAGGGGAGCAGGTCACACAGAGCAGGGGTGGTTATAATCCCTGCCGGCACATGTGCTGGGAGGAGAGATTCTGTTGGGAGGTGAGGAAGAAGAGGGAGGTGATTGGGGTCGGGGGGGGGCTCCCATGGCAGAGTCTGCACCCAAGCAGTGACACAAATATACATGGACAGACACACAGAGCATGTAAACAGGCACATGGGGAGACCATGTGCTGCTTTGCTGCCGGTGGTGGAGAGCAAGCCTGGAGCAAAGGCACACGCCAGCCGAAACACACACACGGTCACACACACGCACAGTTTTCCCACGGGGGATCTTTCCAGCCTTGCCTTCATTTCCTGGAGTGCTCAGAAGGAAAAGCCAGAGAGCGGAGCTGGAGAGGTGAACGACACCGAACGGTGATGGGAATGGCTTTGTACATCACGCTAAAAATAGTTCTTGTGATAAAGGCAGTTGTGGAGAGGGAGGAGGTGCAGGCAGTGCACAGATGCTGGCAAGGTCTGCCAGGGGTTCGGAAGCCTGCACATGAAGGATGGAGCAGAAGGAGCCTCGTTGGGCCGTAATTAGAGCTAGTAATTTGCTCCAAGCAGCAGTGAGGGAATTAAGCAGTGGGCAGTTTGGGAGGGGGCCTGCCTGGGCACATTACAGCCCCTCCTCTTGGGAGGGATGGTTTGCAACCCTGGGAAATGGGAAGCAGCGAGTGATTGCTGCAGCTGGAATTGCGCTGGGAACAGATGGACCCTCGGGTTTCCTTCGAAGTGAGTCTCAGTTTTTATTTGTTTAGAAGAAGAAGGCTCTCTGCATCTCTGGGGCTCTCGGGGTAAGGGGGAGAAGGCAGGGAGGGGCTGGGACATAGGGAAGGTGCTCAGAAAGAGGCAAAGCCAAAGGACAGAACCCCAATGGAGAAGGGAGAGGGTATCTGCAGGGAGCAGAGGGCAGCAGGGCAGGGACGGGATGCACCGAGAGGGAGCCAGACCTGGTGCTGAGAGAGATGCTCTGGTCGGGGTGACCCCAGTGAGTCCGTGCAGGGCGGGGAAGGTGGAGGAGCCAGCAACGTGATGGATAGGGAAGGAAAAGCAAAGGACGTGTGACTTCAGAGATCGTCCCTTCACCTCCTGCAGCTTCTGCATACCAAGTCAGCGCCGGTCCCACGCGCTCCCAGCCCGGCTGGTCCCTGGCAGCAGACACCCTGAGCCAGCTGGGGATGCCGAGCTCCAGTCCAAGCTGGGATCCTGACCAGTGGTGCAGAGAGGAGAGGCAAGAGGGCTGCCAGGACTGGAGGCTGAATTTTCAGGAGCTTTTTAAACCAGGACCTCCCGGTGTCTCTGTCCTCCTTGCATGCCACGTGGCAAAGGCGTAGGGACAAGCAAGGTCCATTTGTGCCATGGCATAGGCACCCAGTGTTCGGCAGCGCTGGCCTTGCAGGCAGCAGAAATAACTCCCTGCCTGCTCTTGCCGATGATGATTCACACTGCGAACTTGAGGCAGGATGGGAGCTGACACAACTGGGCCCAGTGCTGATCTCCTCGTTGCCGACGGGAGGAGGAGGAGGGGGACATGTTGTGAGCCAGCACCCGAGAGCCACAATAGCCCCTGGGTGTCACACAGGAGCTGGCAGCTTGTCCCCTCTTCCCACGCGAGCAGCGGGGGGCAGAGCTGGTGCACAGCCTGCTGATGGGTTCGCAGCTGATGGAAACAGCCCCAAAATCCCTGAGGAGAAAGCACCTAGTGGGATACAGGCTGTCCTTGGCTGTGCATCACCAGGCAGCAGCCCAAAGCGGGGGACCCGGAGACAGGAGTCAGGAGCAAACAGCCCTGTGTGGGGGAAACTGAGGCACAGACACTGGCGGCAGGAGGGGCTTGGCAGGGTGAAGCTCCCCTCTTTGCAGCGAAGAACGGGATTTATTACAGCAGTCCTCTCTCAGCATCTTCCAACTACCTCCCGGAGGATGCTGTGGACGTCAGTATGGCACCAAACCCCCCTCCTGCCCATGGGACCAGGCACAGTCCCAGAGATCGGCAGTGTGATGCCATTTAGAGGAAAACCAAAAGTCTAAATGAGTTTCAGGTTAGGTTTTCTCCCCTCTTTTTGATGGCTGGCAGGGGTCCATTGGCCAGCAGTAACCCAGGGCAAAGGGATGTGATGGGGACTGGACCAAACCTCCTCCTTGCTCACTGATGCCTACCATACATGAAGGTGCTGGGCATGTCTCGCCATTTCGAAAGCTGTGTTTCTTGCAGGCTTTGCCTGTAAATGACTTTAATCTTCATAAGCCTGAAAAGTAAAGCTGCTTATATGGCTGGGGCCTGCCAGAGCACTAGGAGGAACGGCGCGGGGGATGTGGACAAGGGGAGGGGAGGTTAGTCCAGGAGAAACGAAACCCTATGGTGGATCAAGCCCCATCACATCCCTGTCCCATCTCCTCCAGACATTCAGACACCCTGAAGTCTCAGGGGAAGGGGGTCAGGAGCACTCAACTTCTGTAACTACCGCCATCTCCCCTCCACACCGGAGGGCTTTTGAAGGCTGCGTCACTCCATCCTCCATCCCACCTGTCCCACCTAGACCTGAGCCATGCTCATTGTCCCAGTGCTCCCTATTTTTTCCTTCAACTCCCCCAAAGAGGAGTCTCGGTCCCAATCCTGGCCCCAAACAGAACGAGAGCTCCTGACTCCGGCTTGCGAACCAGGCAGCCGGTAAAGCCAGTGCCCCGTGCATCGTTTAACACTGAATAATTCTCCCTTGGTTGAAGGAAACTATTTTAAACCTGCTGAGCCTTGTTTGCCAGACGCCACCTCCACCCAACACCCTTTAAGAGAGCAGAGACTCCGTGGGGACACCTCCTTTGGTGTCGGGGGTCCAGGACATGTTGGGTCCTGCCTTTAGCCCCTTGGCTGAGTCAAGCAGGGCAGGGAACAAGG
The DNA here is from genome assembly GCA_020745775.1 of Theristicus caerulescens. NCBI lineage: Eukaryota > Metazoa > Chordata > Aves > Pelecaniformes > Threskiornithidae > Theristicus > Theristicus caerulescens. Next base: position 28,184,899 of record CM036566.1, on the reverse strand, counting down.
TCCACAAGGTCCAGGGACCAGCCCCAAAATGCATCGCCAGATCTTCCCCCGCCTGGCCCAAGCATCTCCAAAGGTCGAAGATAAAGCCTGGCTTAAACAGGAGCATTGCCATCATTTGGCAGCTTCATCACTGTCACAGCCTCGCTAGTTCTCATGGGTGGCATGGTGCCAAGTGATGCCCAGGCTGCTCATCTATGCAGGGACCCCGGGCAGAGATGGGGGGATCGTCCCCACCTTGTACCCTGCCAGGGGATCCTAGGACTCCCAGGGTGCTGTGTCCCCCCCAGGGCTGCATCCCATGGGAGCAGAGCCGGAGACAGAGGGGCAGTGAGGCAGGATGTGCCGCGTCCGTATGGAATGGTTTTTTATTACAGTTTTAATCTCACAGTCGGTAGCATTACATGAGAATAAAGCACTGGACAGGACTGGAAAAAAAGGCCTCTGGAGACAGCATGCAAACATTGCAACGAGTTTAAAGCAAAACAACCCAAAAAAAGCGTCTTGTGGGGATGCGGCCACGCTCTCCCAACCGGGTGGCGAGTCCAGCATTTCCCCTTTAACCATCACTTCTGTCGTTGGGGTTTCCTTTTCGTGTGTCCGTTTCATTGGCTTATTTATTTTATTATTATTCTTCTTTTATTAACCTTCTTCACTTTTTTTCTTTTTTTTTTTCTTCTTTTAATTACATTAAAAAATAAGATTCGTACTTTAGTAAAATGGCCAGCGCTCAGCTGGGCCTTGCTTGAAATAATAAAAAACAACAAAAAAACAACAAAAAACCAACAAAAACCCCCCAAAACAGAGGAAAAAACCAAACCCACCCCAAAATCAAAAAAAAAGAGCCTGGGAGACCAAAAAAACCGCCAAAACCTGACCAAAAAAAAAAAAAAAAAAAAGACTGATTTGGAAGTTTAGAAGCGACTGGGAGAATTGGAGGGGGGGGAAACACCCCCGGGGCTCCCCCCCTTCCAGCCGCTCCTGGTGCCGGGGCCAGGCAGGGGAGCCACCCCCACCCTGGTCCCCCCCCCAGCGTGGGTCCCCTCTGGCTGCTGGGGTGGGTGAGCCCCCCCCTCACAGGTAGAGCTCCTTCTCTTTGATATGCACTAGCTGTTCTCGGAGCTGGTGGAAGGACGGCCGGTGGCCAGGGTCCAGGGTCCAGCACTTCTTCATCACCTCGTAGACAACGGCGGGACAGCCGTCAGGAGCATCCATCTTATAGCCCTTCTCCACACGGGGTACCACGTCCTTCAGGGGCTGGCGGTAGAGGGGATGGGTTTCAGGATGTGGGGGTGTGGGGTTCCCAGCCCAAACAGGGGCTCAGCCCCCTGCAAAAACCAGCTCTGAGGGGAGGGGGATGGTCCTCACTTACGATTCTCGGATAAGGCACTCGCCCGAAGGAGTAGATTTCCCAGAGGAGGATCCCGAAGCTCCACACGTCTGACTTGGTGGAGAATTTCTGCGGGGTGGGAAGGGAGAGGCCCCGTGAGTGGGCTCAGGCAGGGATGGGGGGCAACAGATCTTCCCTGCCCTCAGGGCAGCTGTTTGGGGATCAGACAGTGGGAACTAGGGCTCAAGTACCATCTCTGGGTGGAAAATTTGGTGCGGTGCAGGATGTGCCCCCTTCCTCCAGCCTCTACTAGGTCCCTGCAGCCCAGGACCTCCCCCTCTGCTGACCTACCTTTTCTCTAAGTGCTTCTGGCGCTGTCCACTTCACCGGCAGCTTCCCCGTGTCCTGTGTGGAGGAGGCTTCCTTGGTCAGCCCAAAATCGCTGACCTTCGCGATGTTGTCCTCCGAGACCAGGACGTTCCTCGCCGCCAGGTCTCGGTGGACAAAGTTGTTGGCTTCCAGGTACTCCATGGCTTCACAGACATCTCTGGTTGGGGTGGGAGGGAGAAGGGGGTTAGCGAGGTGGCCCCAAAACGCCAGTGGGTGCAGGTCAGGGTGGTGGGCACGGCCAACCCTTGGTGCCTTGCTGTCATACTTACAAGGAGAACTTCAGTAGGCAGTCTGCACCGAGGACTGACCGGCCACGCGACCGCAAGTAGTCTACTAGGCTGCCCTGGAGGGAGGGAGAGAGATGGTGCCACCAAGGTCAGCATCCCACCCGCCACCCCCTCCCACGTGGGGCAGGACCCGGGGATGATGTCCCTCCCTCAGAGCCAGCGATGCCACCTCTAAACACCACGGTGGCCCCAAGGAGATGTCACCCAAGCTGGGATGACCCAGCTGGGTCTGCCAGGGTGAAGCCCTGGGACCCTGGGGGGATGCTGGGGGGGGCTAAGGGGGCAGAGCAGGAGGGCAGATGCCCGGTGTGGGGGTCTCACCTTGGCCATGTACTCGGTGACGATGTAAAGGCCGCTCTTCTCCTCCACGATCACCCCCAGGAGCTGCACCAGGTTGCTGTGTCGGAGCTGCCTGCGCGGCGCAGGAGGGCTCAGGGCAGGGTTTTGGGGAGAAGGGGGGGCTCCCACGGTCCCTGCAGGGCATCGGGGACCACCCGCCTCTGCTCGTATGGACAGAGGTGCCCCCTCCCTTGTGTTGTGCCGCCCCCCCCCCCCCCCCCCCCCCCCCGCCCAGAAACACTCACGTCATCACGGACGCCTCCGCCAGAAAGGCTTGCGCTGTGGCATCATTTTTAATGCACTTCACGGCGACTTTGTTCCCCCGGTAATCCCCCAGCATCACGTCTGTGGGCCAGGAGAGATGGGCACGGGAGGCACTGGGAAGCATCCTGGCCTCCCGGGGCCCCAGCATCACCCTGGGGGGGGCTGCAGAGGAGCCCCCAACCTTAGGGCCACCGCGGCGTTGGGGACACGGGGCTCACCTCCGAATTCCCCTTTGCCAATGATCTGCAGCAACTTGAGGTCCTTCATGTTGAGGGCCCAGCCGCCTGCGCAGGGGAGAAGGGAGAGTGAGGGGGTGCTGGGGGTGGTCCCAGGAGCCAGGGAAGGGGCACGGCCACTCACTGCGGGAGAACTCGTCCTGTGCTGCCACTGTCCCCTCCATGACCTTCGGTTTGATGAGGCGGGTGCAGAGCCCGTCCGCGTCCGTGGTGTAATGCTGTGGGGGGAGACGCAGGTGAGAGGCAGGCCTGCCGCAGGGGTGTCACGGCCACGGGTGACGGGCGGTGGTGCATGGGTGACACCCTGGGGTGGGGGCGTCCCCGCCAAGGCGATGCTGGGTTCTGGGATCCCACCAGGTGGCAGCACGAGGCCACGGATGGGGCCAGCGGGGCTCGGGGTGGGGGAGTGGGTCCCTGTCCCTCCTCCTGGTCCCTCTGTCCCCTGCGCATCCTGCCTTGCCCATCCAGCCACCCCCTCCATGCTGCCCCCGTCCCCCCCTTGCCCCAGGGCTCTGTCCCCAGCAGCCCCAACCCATGGGGTCGGCAAAGAAGGTCCCACCACCTCCTGGGCTCCAGACCTGCAGCCCCACAAGCCGTCCCCCTATGTCCACCCCAACTTCAAACCTATGGTCCCCAGGCTGGGGACAGGAGCGGTGGCAGCTCCCATTAGCAGGTGAGACCTCACCTCCACCAGTTGCATGAGGTTTTCAAAGTAGACCTCCTCATCGATGCTCAGCTTGCTGGAGGAGTAAATGATGCGGTAGTGCTCCACCTTCCCCTCGCAGCTGACGCACAGGGTGTAGTCCCCGGGGTAGTTGGTGCTCTCCCGCACCAGGAAAAGCCCTGTCTCAGGTGGGTACAGCAGCCGCTCTGCCTGCTCCCGTGTGATCTTCCCGTGAAACCACCTGCAACGGGGCACATAGGGCAGGTCAAGGACTGGGGATGCACTGGCCAGACCCTCGTGGGGCTGTTTTTTGGGTGGGATGGGAACGTGGAGCAGTCTTCATCCCTGCCTGCACAGGCCCAGCTTGCCTGTGCTCCTCCTTGCTGCCCCCATCCACCCCATGACACAGCTCCTTCCACAGCATCCTGCTCCCCTCCTCCTGGTCCCCAACCCGGGACTCAGCCCCTCCGCACACCCCTGGGGGCTTCCTCCCCACGGCAGCCCCGGCTCCTACAGACTAGGGGTCACTGGTGGCTCTGGGATGCAGCAGGGACATCAAAACCACCTATCCATCTGTCTATCTATCTGCCTGCCTATCTCCCATCCCTCCTGTACAGACCCCGTTCCAACCCCCCTTCTTTCTCCCAGCAACAACCACAGCTTTGGGTAAAAGACCCATTTTGAAATGCAATCCAACCATCCATCATCTTCCTGGCTCTGCAGGCAGCTCCAAAGGTGCTCAGAGCTCTCCCCAGCAGCAGCAGGTCCCAAATCAATGTTGCTGGGAAAGCCCAAGCCCCTGCCCCTTCTGCCTTTCAACCTCACTAAGCCCTGCGAGGGATGTTGCTTCTGTTGGGACACGGGGTCCGACACAGTGGGAACACTCCAGACCAAGCCAGCTCCCCCCAAATTCACTTCGGCAGAGCCCCGGTGGATACTCACGGCATGAGGCTGAGCTTGATCCCAGCTTTCACTCCTTCCCGCTTCTGCACGTAGTTCGCGGGGATGATGCCCTCCCGGCCCACCTTGTTCTTTGCCTTGTACCAATTGGGATCCTTCAGGGACAGCAGAGATGTCCCGATGAGCACGTGGCCCCCGGAGATGGCAGCATCCCACCAAAGGAGCCCACAGGGGTGTCAGCGCCGCCCCTCCTTTCCCAGCCAGCTGCCTGTGTGGCCCCAAGCACCCCGGCACCCCTTGCCTGGCTGCAGGCAGGATGGGGTGGGCAGGGGACAGCTGCAAAGGTCGGGGTCGGTGCTAGGGCCAGCAAGCCCCAATGCTGGTGGCCCCATGGAGGCCACTGCGATCCCCCTCCCAGGGTGCCGGGCATCCCGGAGCCCCTTGACCCATGGTTTCCCTCTTTTTCTCCCCCAGCGTTGAGTGCAGCATCGCTCCCCGATTGCAAGCCTCTCCCCTCCCTCCTCCAGCTCCCGGGAGGCACTTGAGAGGCTTACATTTCGGAGAAACCTTAACTAACGAGGCTGTGAATTAATTAACCAACCGCATGGCCCGATTCCTGCCCTGCTGGCTCTGCGGGACTTCCAGCGGGACAAGGGGATCCCACCGGCATGGCAAACGCCGCGTCATGGGATGCAGGGATGCTTCCGGCATCCCATGGAAATGCCGGGAGGGGGGAGGCGGCAGCAGCCCGGGGGGGCCGTGGGGAGGCAATGGCCTTACCTTGGTGACAGCGACAATGGTAAGGACGTCTCCTTTGCTGAAGGGCAGGTCTTGTTCGGCGGTACCATGGAAGTTGTATTTGGCGATACATTCTGTACCGGACGGCCAAACGGCCTGGCCGGGGAGAGGGGGACAGTGTCAGAGCCTGGCTGGGCACGTCTCCCACCCGTGGCCCCTGCCGACCCACGGGGACCCTCCCCACAGGCACGCAGGGCTCCTGTCCCTCTGATGCAAACCCAAACGGGTTTCACTTAAACCAGAGGCAGTTTGGGGAATTCTGGGCAGCCCTGGGAGCTCAGACCATGTTTTTCAGCTGGGACGGGGACAGGGACGGGGGGAACACACAAAACTGCAGGTCCCCATGGTACTGGACTTCTGCAGAGGCACAGGGACAAGGGTCCCCATGTCCCTCCTCAGCCCTGGGGCTATCTCTAAAGCAGATGGAGAGGCTGGAGACCCCGCTCCATCCCTGCCTCTCCTCCCTGCCTGGCACTTACCTGCATCCCTGACATCTTCTCAGGAGGTTGGGGGACGCAAATCTCACAGGGGGGACACGTCACTTGGTACCATGAGACCTGCAGGGGGAAAAGACAACTGAGAACCGGGCACGGCGGGGAGGGCTGTGTAAGGACGATGCACAGGGAGCAGTCCCCCGCAAAGGATGCTCCCCAGACCACAAGAGCATCTCTTCTACTGCCAAGAGGAACAGGTCTTGTCCGAGGCACCACTTCCAAAACATCCCCCAAACTGATGTGAAAACCCATCTGCGGGAGCTCTGGGTCCGCTCAGCCCCACTGCAGCTGGGGACTGGACCAGCACGGAGCTGCTCACCTGGATTACAAGGTATTTGCATGGATACTGCTGCATGGCCACCGCAGCATCTGCATCAACGGACCAAAGAGAAATATGGTACTATACAGAGGGACCGAGATGCCCCGGGATGGGACCTCCAGGAGCAGCTGGAGCCCATTCCCTAGCCCGGGGTGGTTACGGCGGCCGGCTGGGAACCGGCAGCAAGAGAAGCTTCAAACCCTCTGCCCAGCGCGTGTACGACTGCCTCTGCCTTGCAAAATCCCCGCAGCCTCACCCTGCAAAGCCTTTTCCACCCATCTCCAGCGGGCTGCCAGCAAGGCGGTTTGTGGCCCCTGCAGCACCAAGGAGGAAACTGAGGCACGGGGCGGCGAAGGGATCCGGCCAGCGGGGAGCAGCTCCCCCAGGCCCCAGGCTCACACCTTGGTGAGCATCCCAGTCCCTTCCCCAGCAGCACCAGGGGCTGCGCAGCTGGAGCTCCGCTCTCCCACGGCGCCTGATGACCCTCGTGTGGAAACATCCAGCCCTGGGAGCTTCCCAGGCCTGGGATCCAAAGGAAATAAAATAAATCTATTTCCTGCAGAATAAAACCCATCAGCACTCTGGGACACAGGAGTTCCCGCCAGCTCCTAAATCCCAGTGGGATGCACCGACTGGGGGTGCTGTGCTCCCCCCTCTGGCAGCGCCCCGAGGCCCCAGGCTGGGTCGCATCCTGCCCCAGTGCGTGGGAGGGGAACAAACCCGGCTTTATTCTTGCCGCTTTGACCCCCGGGAAGAGATGAAGTCACCGGCCCCGGCATCAAACCCGGCTTTCTTGGGCCAGGGCACTAGGGTCGTGCCGGGCTGGGGGCACAGAGCGGGATGCGTGGGATGCAGGCAGGGCACCCCTGCCTGCGTACCCCAAAACCCACCCAGGTTCATCATATAAATTCAGGGTCATCAGCAGCCACCAATCCCAGCCCTACTGTCAGCAGCTCAAAATATTTTGGGAAGGAGGAACTGAAACAAGGGGCAAGGCCAGCAGAGACGGGAGGAGGAAGAAGATAAGGGGCAGAACCATGGGGAGGAAGAGAGCGGGTGCAAACGCAGCCCCACTTCCACCACAGCCATGCCCGGACCCCTGCGGAAAAGGCATCACACTGCTGCCATCTCCCTCACTTTCCCCCAGAGCGGGGACATGCCACAAGTCACTTTATTTTTGGCATCAGAGAGGAGAAACTAAGGCTCAGCCGCTCACCCTAAGGACAGAGTTTGGGGACCCAAAGCCAAGCACTAGGGTTTTCAGTGAAGCCCATCACCACAGCGTCTGGGCCCCGTGCATTGCATCAGTTTTCTTCCCAGCCACCCTGGGGCTGTTGAAGAAGAAAACCTCTTGAGAGATGGCATCCAAACCCAACTTGATGGCATTTGTGAGCCTGGGGATGCTGCCACGGAGGTGGCTGGGACCCAAGGGAGGGCAGCACTGAATGATGCTGGACCGGAGAGCATCAGCTGGGAATGCAGACCCCCCAAAAGTCCCCAGCTCAAACTCTCTTAGTTTTCAAGCTGATTTTTGGTTAAATTCTGAATTTACACCCAGTGCGGAGCAAAAATTTCAGCAAATGGTCTGGATACCACCAGTCTGAAATACAGCCCAAGAAAAATAGGGAATAAACTACACCACTCCATCAGTCCCTAGAGGGATTCGACTGAAGTCTGGAAGGAGCTAGTTTAAGAGAAAGTGTCCCTGCGTCCCTGCAGAGAGAATTTCCCATTGCCAGGGTTTTCAGCCCCGGCCCCCACCCGGCACCCTGTGGGGATGCCGAGCAGGAGCTGGCCGCGGGTGTTGCTCAAGTAGCCGCTCGTCCCTGAAGTGCTGAGTCAGCGCTTCCCACCGGCCAGGCGCTCTGACGCTGCTGTTTTACAATAACCAGAAGAGAAAAAGCAGGAGGATGCAGGTTTCATCCGAGATGTGACCTCCGTTGGAAAATCCTGGCTAAGCTCTGCCCATGGGAGCCAGGTCGGGATGCCAGGGAGCATCACCTGGAAGGGATGCCCAAGGGTCCATCCCCGGACTGCAGCTCATCTGGAGGCTGGAAAAGCCATTTTCCACCTGACGTGAGAGCTGGATCCTTCCAATCCCGAAGGCAGGTTGTTTGGGCTTTCAGCTCACGAATGTCACCAGCATTTATATTTTATAATTGCAGAGAGGATACAAAATTTATAGCCTGCCTTTGGGCTTTCGAGCCTTTATAAAGAGTATTATTTCTTTCTTTTGAAGAGGAAACTGTCCTAGCAAACCCCGCCAACAGGAACACACTCCAGCCAGTCCCAGCATTTTTACCTTCCCGGACCGTGGACATTCATGGCATCAGACGGTGGCATTGTTATAAATATAGCACAAGAAATTTGCTTATCAGTTTTACAGGGGGAGGCGGTTAACGGCACCGGGAACTGCCCTTTGCAGAGCCCCCGATGGCCTCTTCTATATTTCGGCACAGACCTTCTTCCTCCCAAGGGTGACTTTTAAGTAGCAGCCTGATTTTTTTTTAATCGTTACCTAATTTCTGCCTCAAAGCCGAGGCTTTCCGAAGAGGAGGAAACCACACGTCCCCGAGAGCACTGAGCTCCAGTGCTGCTGCCAACCGGCCCCCCGAAGGCGCTGCTGCCTGCGGTGGCCTCATGTGACAGCCAGCGGTTCCTGCCGAGCACGTCACCCACCGTCACCCAGGCCGGCCCCAACCTTGTGCCCGCGTTTGCTTCCGCTGTCCGGGCTCATCCCTATGGGATGCTGGGTTGGGATAAGGATGCAGCGAGGCCGGCGCAGATCCAGAGCCTAAAGGCAGCACCCCCTGCCTTCCCCGCCAGAGAGCTCCGGGAAAACACCGGCATCGCCCCTTCTCTCTTAAAGCAGAGGTGCTTCCCCAAGGAGGATGTGTGGTAGCAGAAGTCAGCTTGAAAAAAATAAAAAATAATTTAAAAAATAGCCAGGGAGCAGCCCAACCAACTCGGCGGAGCTGAGTGCCAGGTTTGGCTATTTTCAGCCCTGCCAGGTGAGGGTTTCGCTCCCCCTGGGAACTCCCCATCCCCAAAGAGGGGCTCAGGAAAGCAGCTGGGGCGCACAGAGGAACCCACCAGTCTTTTCTCCGCCAAAAAACGCCTCTGTTTCTTCCTCACCCTCTGCCTGAGCATCCTTCGAGGTGCTCTGCCCAGGCACCCTGGTGAGGCACCCCAAGAAGGGTCGGAGTACGTGCTGGTCCTCACTGTCTCCCTCCCAGCCCTGCTCCTGGATTTCCCTCTGGGAAGCCTGGCTCGGCAGCCAAGAGCCGGGGAAGGCGGGCAAGGCAGGTACGGCAGATACCTTTGCCACCCTGATAATCCAAAGGGCACGGGGGAAATGAGCCAGGGGAAACCTTTCCTCTCATTAATCACCAGCATTTCCTCCTCCTGCCAAAATCGTGCTGTGCCAAACCCTAAGGCAGGCTGGGACCGGTGCCCGGGGGGAATTTGGGACCCCCAGACCAAAGACCACCATGGGATGGGTTGGGGGAAAGATGCCGCATTTCCATTTCAAACCCAATTAGCCGGAGGGGAACGGGGAGCAGACCCTGCCCAGCACCAGCGAAGGATGACTCTACTTTAAATAAAGTTTAGCTGTAGATGGTAGGAAAGCTTCATTCCCATCGGAAACAGGCACGCGGGCGCCATCCGCATCCACCCTGCTCCACTCATCCATCCACCCCCACTGAAACATCTCCCAACGCTTAACAACCGAGTTTCTTTAAACTTCAAAAAAAAAACAACCCAAAACCAGACAACATTCTCACTCTCTCCAAAAGATCTTATCTCCTGTTATTACAAGTAACACCTATGATTACTATAATCGAAAGAAAAACGTTCCTCCTTTATCTCATCAGTGAGCTGGCTGCACTCGCAGGGAGGGTTTCGCTGCTGCTCCCCCGACCCAGCCTCGACTGCGTGCCCTGCCGGGGGAAAGGGGATGGGGGGGTGTCTTCCTTTTCTTTTTTTTCCGTTTTTTTTTTTTTTCTTCTTCTTTTAAAAAGAAAAAGAGATGTTGCTGTTCAGACCACAGAAGGCACCTGGGGGATAGTCAGAGGCAGGTGGAGGCCTGGAGAGATGCTCCCGGCCTCCCCATCGTGGACGGGTTTTCCTGGTCCTCCTCTTTCCTACAAAAAACCTCATCAGGGCGATTTTCCTGCCTCGTGACCCCACAAATGGCCCCAGCATCTCCTTCCCAGGTCCCGGAGGGTGTCAGGGCATCCCCGGGGACGGGCACGTGGTGCAGAGAGGAGCGGCTGCCGGTGAAGCCGCCCCAGCGCGGGCTTGGGGCACGTCAGGATGCGGTTGAAAGGTTTTTTTGCAAACACCCACCCAAAACCGAAAAGACGGGGGGGGGAAGGCAGCAGTTGCAGGGTGAAGCGCACCCCAAACTCTCTGGGTTCACGGGGACGGCATCCCAGGGGGGCTTATCCCAGTGCTGCTCCCCGCCACGAGGCTTTGCTTCATCCCCACCATCCCGCTGATGCTCAATGAGGGACGGGAGGATGGGGACCTCCCGGGGATGCTCCCGAAACCTCCTGCATCCCGTTGCCACGCTTCCACGGATCTCTCCGTCCGCTCACCGCCTTGCCAGGATTGGGATGGGCTCCTGCATGGGTCCGGTGGGAACAAACCCCACGGAGCGTGGGGGGCGAGATGCCCTCTGTCCTGGGAGGAAGGCAGCCATCCGCCTCCTCCTGCTCCCCGGCCCTCGCACCTTCGATTTTTTTTTTTTTTTACTTTTTTTTCCACACAATGGCACGGCCCCTTTCACTCTCGATAAACCTACAAGCAACAGCCACGGCTATAAATAACCCGTCACCGCCTTATTGACCAAAAAAAAAAAAAAAAAAAAAATTGCTGCCAGCCCCTTTTGACGCCCGGACCCAGCTCCCTCCTTCCGCCCCAACCGCTCTCAAAAACCCTGCCAGGAGCTCGGGGCTCGGCCTCACGGTCCCGAAACGGTCCCGGCCTTTGTATGGGCTAGGGATGGAGCGGGAGGGAGCCGTGGCATCCCCCTTGCGGGGCAGCGGGCTCGGGGGCGAGGCGCAGCCCCCCCAGGAGAAGGGGATGCTGCTGGGGTCCCTCGCCCTCTCCATCGCTGGAGCTGGGAGGATGCGGCCCCCCGAGCTGGGGGACGATGGGGTCCCCGGGGACAGCGGCTGAGCGGGAGCAGAGGCGGCCCGCGATGGGGTCACCCCTCGGGTCAAGCGGCACGGCGGCGGCCGCAGCCCCCCGCAGCCCCCGGCCCCGGCCCGCCCCGCAGGCCCCATTGTCTGGGCGCCGCCGCGCTCCCGGCCGCCGGCCCCGCTCCCCCCGCCGCGGGGTGCGCGTCCCCCAAAGGCGGGGGGACGCGGGGCGGGGGGGCCGGGCGAGCACCCCCCGATGCCTCCCCCCGCCCCGCCGCGGGCAGCGGGGGTCTCCGGCGCGGTACGGCGCGGGGAGCGGTACTCACCTCCCTCCGGGCAGGGGGCTCAGCCCGCCGCCGGCTGCTCCATGCGGCGCTGCCGGGGGCCTCCGGGCTCGGCTGGGCCGGCGGGGGGGCGCGGGGGGGCGGAAGGGGCGGAGGAAGCCGGAGCCGCCGGAGCAGCCGCCGCCGCCCGGCGGGGCCGAGCCCGGCGCGGCGCGGAGCCGGTGCGGCGGGGCCCGGGGGTGGCGGGGTGCGAGGGGGGCGGCGGCGCGTCCGCCGCCCAGCTGGGGCCGGGCGAGGGGCGCGGGGTCCGCCCGGGGCGGCGGGGCCTGCTGGAAGGAAGCGGCGCCCGGAATCGGAGCGCCCCGAGCAGCGCGCCTGCGCCGGCACGGCTCGGCCCGGCCCGGCCCGGCGGGGCACGGCGCGGCGCGGGGCCGCCACCTGCCGGGGGCCGCCGCACCCGCACCGGCACCCGCACCGGCAACGGGACCCGCACCGGCAACGGGACCCGCACCCGGCACCGGGACCCGCACCCGGCACCGGCACCAGCGCCCGCACCCGCAACAGGACCGGCACCGGCACCCGCACCGAGCCGTGCTGCCCGCCCGCAGCCCCGGCTCTGGGCTGGTGCGTGGGCCGGGGGTGCCTCCTCGGTGCGTGCTCGCATGGGCACAAAATAGTACTAAAATTATATTAAAACAATACTAAAATAGTACTAAAACAATACTAAATTACCAATACTAAACCCAACAATAATACGACAATAACTAATAATAAAACAATGATAAAATGCTAAAATAACAAAATAATAACAAAATAATAAATAATAATCTAATATAATATAACAAACATAATATAACATAATACATAATATAATATAACATCTAGATGATCTTTAAGGTCCCTTCCAACCCAAACCATTCTATGATTCTATGATTCTATAATATAATATCAAAAACAACAACAATAATGATGATGATGGCGATGATGACGATGATGGGGGGTGAGGGTGGTGAGGCCTGGCCGCAGCAAGGCAGACAGAGAGCAGGGGTAGCCCTGGGTCAGACACCTCCCCGCCATCTCCCTCCCCGGCTGGCTGCAGCATCTCGGCATCTTCGGGAGGCCGCGGGGTGTTGGAGGGACGGCAACGCCCCGCTGCAGGCAGCTGCCTGGGCCCTGGGCTCTGCTACCTGCCTGCAAATGTGCCTTTGGTGTCGGGGTCTGTTCCAGCAAGTGACCGAGATGGAAAGAGGGATGGGAGAGAGGGAACAGTGTTTGGACATCCTGGCACGTTTCCTTATCTCCCGCCATGCTGGTCCCTTGGGACGGTCAGGTATCGGCTCCATCCCTGGCACATCCATCCCCCGGGGAAGGGGGCAGGCTCATGGGTGCTGGGAGGGCAGTGCTGGCCCGGCAGCGGCTCCATCAGGGACCAGAGAACCCCCCCATTTCCACTGAGAGGCCACGCTTGCCGCGGGCCGCTGGAACGCCGAAGCGCGATGGTGCCTCGCCGACAGCGAGGTGGTTGTCACTTCCTGCCCCGGGGCTGCCGCCGCCATGTACAGCGAAGCAGGAAGCCCGGGCACCGGCCTCCCTCCGCTTTTTGGCTACCCCTCACTTCTTCCCGCACTTTGGCATCCCCCCGCCAAGGCATGGGTGACCAAAAACCAGCTGTGGGGAGCGATGCCAGCAGCTCCAGCGGTCCAGGGAGGTTCTGAAGGATGTCATCGTGCGGGAAGAGATCGCAGCCGACTTCCCTGCATTGAGTGTGGTACCCCCAAGGACGTTGGTGGGGGGCAGGAACCCTTCTCACCCACCTTCGCCCCTCTCCTCCTAGATAAGGGACTTTGAGAGCTCAGAAAACAAGCCCGAATCCTAGCCCTGCGTGGCTGGGAGGGGAGGATGCTCTCCTTGGGATGAGTGGACCGGGAAGAGGTGATGGAGATGTCTGTGAAGGGGACAAGGGGACCTCAGGGGATGGGAAAATCAGGGGACAGAGCCAGGGAGATCCCAGTGGCCAATGGAGCCAGTTGCAAAGCCCATCTTATTTTTAGGGAGCACCTCCTTGCTCCTACAGCGTGTGGGAAAGAGCCTGGGACCTGCTGCTGGAGTTGGGCACCCCAGGGCCTTCGCAGCCCCAAGCTTCCCCTGGGGCCTGGCAGGTTCGTTCAGCATCGGGGAGGTGGGGAACGGGCTCATCCTTGCACAGCCCCCGAGCAGAGCGGTCCTGGGAGGAAATGAAACCAGCTCATGCATCTGTTTGCACCAGAAATGCACCCACAGATGCAAGCCCAAACGCACCCATGCAGGCATCAGTGCACCCACCCGGGCTTGCACACACATCAACACACCCATGCACGCTCACAAGCACAGACGGGCCTGCAAGCATACGTGCATGGTGTGTGCATGCACACGCCAGCGCCCAGTTGCACACCCAGCACACCCAAACCCAGCATCACTGTTCTCGGGGTAAGGACGCAGCCCACCAGGCTGCCTGCAGCTCAGGGCCAGAGTGCTGCCTGCTCCTGCCTGTGCTCTTCCTGCCAGATCTCACCCGCTGGGACCGTGACGCAGCCCTGCTGGCAGTCCCCCCCACCCCTGCGCAGACCCCCACCCAGGTGGGCTGCACCCAGGGGTGACACAGCCACGGGGACCAGAGACCAAGGAGAAGGGGGGGTGAGACTTGGGTTTTTTCCCTCCTGGTGTTTCCGTCAGTAGGTGGGAATTTCGAGCGGATTTTTTGTGTGACAGTAACTAAAAGTCCAGAAAGACCCTTCCTTGCACTGCCAGATCCGGGAGTCCCCCCTCCCCAGGGCTGGGGAGCAGCATGGGGCTGGTGGGTCTCAGCTCTCGGATGAAAAGACCAGGTATGAACCCAACTTGGTGGGGAATCGTGCCCAGTCCCAGGTTTTCCCAGGCCATGAGACCTAGGAATAGGGAAACACCCCAACAAATGCACAGGCACGAATGCTCAGAGCTGCTGTCGGCGTTTTTTTCTCCCCTCTGAAGGTCCATCCCTGAAGCCCCAAGACCATCAGCATCCCCAGGGACGGCTGGAAGGGTCACACAGGTGATGGTGGCCGAGGCTAGGCCATACAAGAGACCCGAAAGAGAATCCTCTGGTGCAGCTTGCTGCGATGTCCCAGCCAGGATTTTTCCCAGGAAGGGTCTTGGCTTGAGGGTGGGTGGTCCCCTGGCTGGAAGGGAAGGACGGATTTGGCCAAGTCAGGAGGAGACGTGGATGGCCATCTCTTTGCCTTGCACCAGGAGAGGGGGCCCTTCAGCTGGTGGGAATCACCAGGAAAAGGCAAAATAATAGAAAGGAAAAAAAAATGCAGCAGAGCATGTTGTGGCCAAGGAGGAACTGAGAATAAAATCCCAACTGGGCGATATTCCTTTGTTTAAAGGAGCAAAGTATGGGTGATCACCCGGCCTGTCGACCTGCCTCTTCTCTGCATCCCCTGCTGCAGCGGGTTTGGTGCCTCTGAGGGATTCAGGCAGCGCAGGCTGGAGGAGAAGTGGTGGGCAGGGAAAGGGGAGGGTTGCTGCCTTGGATGTACTAGACAGGGGAGAATCCGCAGGTGGTGGCTGGGAACATCAGAGGAAAGCTGGCATAAAAGCTCCCTGCTCATTCAACTCTGGAGAATTCACCTTCGAGCTGAAAAAACCCCAAAGGGAACCAGATTTGGCTGGTTCTGCGGCTCCCAGAGCTACAGGGGTGATGGGGGACATGGGGTGCTCTGCAGTGGGTTTGGTCCCCTATAGATCCCCCACCCCAAATGTGCCTCCCCAAAAAAACTCCGAGCCAGGGGTAAAACCCCTTGCTCCTCTGTGCTCAGCAGTGAGAGGCACTCATGGAGCTGGTGTGACAGAAGCCACGGGAGGGCGTCCATGTCCCAAACCCCAGCGAGAGGGGACAAAAATGCCTCAGAAGCGCCAAAGTGAATTAGGATCCTGCGCACCCCCCCCCCCCCCCCCGCAGTTCTGGCAGCTGGCCCTGGCTCTCGGGGGGCTTCGCACCCCCGTGCCAGCCCCAAAAACCCTCTTGAGTGCAGAGGGCAGCCTCATTTCAGAGCCTCTCGTGGGGATCCCTCGTTTCCAGAATGGTTTTAATTAAAGCAGAAGGGGAGCAGGTTGGGGACGCTGCGTCTCGGCGGGTGGCTTTTCACCTCCATTGTGGGATCAGACTGGCCCCCCCACTCTGCCTGGGGGGCTCAGCACCAGCCCTGCTTTACCTACCTTGATGGGGTTCAGGGAGCTGATTTTAGGGGCACAAGACTGGAGCAGTCAACTGGCACCCTTTATTATGGGGCCAGTTAGTGGGGGGTCTATGGGGGGAGAAGAGAGCCTGTCCCCCTGTGTGACCCCCCCAGATCTACCCTTGCTCTGCGGTAGCTGGTGCTGGGTCTGCCACCGGCAGACCCAGCACCAGCTTTGGGGACATACAGGTGACTTCCAGCCCTGGATGCATGCTGGCTGTCCAGCCCGCATCCTGCTGCCGAGGCTGGGTTTGAAGAGCACCCAAAATCCCACAGGCTTTTGGCTCATGATGTCAGTGCTTGCGGGACCAGGTGTCCCCTGGCTCCGTGAGGATGTGGCTCCGGGGCTACTCCCCATCTTACCCCTCTTTTCCTTCCCCCCCATTGAAAATCATGCCCGTGGCCATGCCAGGGTGGAGGAACAGCCATGTTTGAGGCCATTCCCGGGAGCCTGGAGCTTTTCTCTGGCAGCGCTTTGCGTGCAGGGATCAGTTATCTCTGCATCTCCGTTGTTCCCTTCGTAACCAGGGGACAAACTCCATCCTTACCCGCTTTCATGTTCTCTGATTAACAAGTACCTTGTACCTCTAATGACACGGGGCAATCGATCAGCCCAAACACTGTCTCCTTTCCGGCGGGAAGATGGAGGTAAAGGGTGGGAGGAGGAAGAAAGCTTCGTACTGGTTTGGGAGCCCTCATAAAATAGGGGCAGAGCCACTTACCAGGTTTAACATGTCCAGCTCTGCCATCTTGAGCTCTCCTCCATCCACAGGTTCAGCCTGGGTCAAGCAGAGGACCAACATCTTCTCCAACCTACCGCAGAAGGAAACTTCACCAGAGGAAGGTCCCACCAGCTCCAGCACCCCAGAAGCTGCTCAGTGTTGGAGGCTGAGCAGAGATTTTCTCCCCCAAAAGGCAGAAACCAGCCGTTACCTGTGCTACAAAGCAGCTGCTCCTGGGGTTCAAGGCACGGGGAAGCCCAGCTTTGTCCCAGAAGTGGAGCTGCAAGGAGAAAGATGGTGTTTGGGGGTTTCCTTCTCCATGGGAAGGAGCTCCCAAGGCCTGATGGTGCAGTGGGGCAAGTGGGACACTGAGGCAAAGCCCACCACGCTTAGAGGATCAGCTGCCACCAGCTCGGATGAGGGTGTCCCCAAAACCACTGGCAGAAAGAAAGCACACATGGCTCAGAAATACAGAGTTTAAGGTGTGATTCAGAGCTTTATTTTAAGCTCTAGGGCATCAAGAGATGATATTTTTGTTGTCCAGGGACTGTCACCAGTGTTGGGGACAAGCAGCAAAAGGGAGACACCCAAGAGTTAATCCCCATGGGGAGAGGATTCCTGATAACAGATCTCATGGGAGAATAAACAAACAGCCAAAGGAAAGAAGTTAGAAATACAGGATGCGCTTTTAACGAGGAGGGTCATTAAGTGTTGGAGCAACTCCCTTCTTCCTTCCATCTGGGAGGAAGAGCCACGAGTGGTTCCTCTAGCCCGTGTCAGGGCTGGGCACAGGCTTTCCTGGCGAGGAGATGCCACCACCCCAAATGCCGGCACCAGGCAGGTGTCTCGGCTGGAGGGACAAGGTGTGTGGCTGCCTGGACCTTTCCTGGCGGGAATGAGGGAGCTGGGACTATCCCTCCCTTTGGAAGCAGAGCTGAAGCCCAGCTGCCATGGCTGGTCTGCTGACTCATTTTAAAACCGACAATAAAAGCAATTGGCCGTGGGGTGATAAAAGCTCCCCGACTTATCACCACCCTCGTTGCAGTAACGAAATCACAGCACTTGCAAGCTACCTGGGGAGTAATTGGAGGGTTTAACTGAGGAAGATCGTTAGGGGAAAGATAGGGGAGCTGGAGTCCCGTACCTACTGTGAGCAACTGGGGCTTTCGTGACAATGATCGATGGATATGTTTATCAGGAGGCAACAGGGAAGGGAAGGAAGTGAAGAGCTGAGATCCTGCACCCCCAAAGGGAGCGGGGTGTCCTGGTCCCTTCCTTGCAGAGGGTCCCTGGGTGGGTGGGGGGATCTGGGTGTGCAGCTCCGCTCCAGAGCAAAGAGCAGTGCAGAGCTGGGGTACCTTGTTTGATGCTCATGCCATGCTCGCTGCTCTCCTCCCTGTGTGCTGGGGGCTGCCAAGGCACCCGGCAGAGAAAACATCTGGTGACGGAGCCTGCTCAGCTTTGATGTTCCAACCGTATTGTCCAGGAGCAGGCAGGACACCGGGGCTTGGGATTGGGGTGGCTGGGACTGAAGGGACAGTTTGATTGCAGCATCCCCAGCAAGAAAAATGGGACCTCACCTGGGGTCACTAGGCTGTTGAACGGGCCAGGATGTCCAAGGAGACGTGTGCATGCAGAGACATCAGATGAAGGTCTCGGGGGGGTCCTCCTGCCTGTGCAAGCTGCCCGGGATGTCTGCATTGGCATCAGGGGGAGGGAGAGATGCCAAATGAAGATGGGGCTTTATAGAGTGGGGCATTTTGCCCCTGACACCATGAAGAGAAGGGTTGCGTGGGGAAAGATAACCATCTGCTCATTTCTCTCCCCTCGAGCCTCTTCCCTTCCCCTTCTCCATCCTGACACCTGGGTGACTTTTTCTCCCAGGTCTCTGGTCTCCAGGCTGTACCCAATGGAGACTGGCAGCAGTGTCCTCAGGGGAGGCAATCAGCCCTTGATAAATGTATCTCAGGGAGACCTTCCACCAGCAAGGGGCTGTTTCACCTCAGTAGTGTTAATATTAATCTGCTTATCTGCCCCCCGGCCATAAAACACTCATCTCCAAAGGGAAGAAAAAAAAATTCCCACTGTTCTTTCTTTATATCTGCCTTTGCTTATTGCGGGCCTTATCAGCAAACAAAGCCAGCCTTCAGGGCAAGAGAGTCACGCAATGGCTCCAGCAGACGGGGCCTCTGGTCCTACACCAGCATCAGCATCGCGTGTTCCCACTGCAGCTGGAGTCACCAGGCCAAGTCCATGAGAGCTTCTCCACCCCATGGGGATGGCGTGACACACTGCTGCCAAGTCCCTGGCGGTCTTCGTGCTCTTCTGAATCACCAAGATAGGCACTGAGAGACCCAGATCTACGTCCAGGATGATTCCACCTTCCCCTGCATTAGATGAATGCCAGCTTTGGGATGTCCCTTGTGGAAAGGTGGCTCATGACTCTATTGCCTTGATGTATGGTCCTTGTCATAGGTAGGGGAGATGTTATTTGGCCGATGGACCTCATGGGTTGTCCTAAACCATCCTTCCACTTTTCCTCCAAGGCCTCTGATAGCCTGCAGCTCAAACCACGTTTTGGACCTCCCGGTCCTCACCCTTATTTTTCCTGCAATATTGGGATTATGACACTGAGTGGTGAAGACGAAGCCGGTGTGACATGGAGTGAGGCTGCTCAGGCTGGTTCAGTGAATTCAGGTGCGTCTGAGGCTGTATCATCTCAATGGTTCATCACAAATTGGTGACCAGGCAGGACCTGGACACACAGAGCTACTCCTTTTCATTCAGGCTTGTTTAGCAGGTCTGAACACCTCCCTGCTCTAGCTGGAATCTCCCTGAAGTCTTGGGCAATCGGCTTCCCCATTTTCTTCCCCAACATGCTCTTTCGTTTCTGTCTCTTCTTGGAAGATTTTGTGCAATGCACGATGAGTGATTGGTATTCAGACCTGAAAGGAGCTCTCATTGGTCAGGGTCTGGGGCTATGGCTGAGCAGATGCCACCCATGGGAACAGATTCAAGAGCAGTGCATGTTGCACTGGATGGTTATACTTGTTCCTGTATCGTTGCTTGCTAGGTACTGGGTTGGCTAATATGTCTTTGCATGCAAGTTGAAGAAAAGGAGGCATCTGGCTCTGCTGGTGTGGGGTGACTGGCAGCCAGTGTAAACTCTTGGGTTTCAGTTGGAGAAAGTCCTGTTCTCCTTCTCTGCCTCGTTGTGAAAACACCCTTGCTCCAGCCTGGAATACCAGCAGCTTGACTTTCTCAATAGCAAGGGTCCGGCTGTTGGGCTTGGTGGATCTTCTCACCCCAGGTGGACTGCAAAACTCATGCCAGGTGCACAGTGGGACTGACAGCCATCACAGTCATGGTAAGACACAAACCCTTCACAGCCATCACTGGCCCAGCATAGAAACATCTGGTCGCTACAGTGATGGGAGGGGTAAAGATGTCCTTCCTTGTGCCCTTCAGGGCCAGCAGGGACTATGATGAATTAAGCTTAAGGTGGTGTCCTGGTTTCGGCTGGGATGGAGTTGGTTTTCTTCCTGGTAGCCGGTATGGGGCTGTGTTTTGGGTTTAGGTTGAGAACACTGTCGATGATACACTGATGTTTTGGTTCTTGTTAAGTAGTGCTAAGTACTTGCTAAGTGGTGCTCACACTGGCCAAGGACCTTTCAGCTTCCCATGCTCTGCCAGAGGCATGGGAGGCTGGGAGGGGGCACAGCCGGGGCAGCTGACTCAGACTGGGCGGGGGGCTATTCCATACCACGTGACGTCATGCTCAGTATATAAGCAGGGGAGTTGGCCGGGGAGGGGTTCGGTCGCTGCTTGGGGGACGTGCTGGGCATCGGTCGGCGGGTGGTGAGCAATTGTACAGTGTACCGCTTGCTTTGTATTACCACTGTTCTATTTTTTATTTTACTTTAGTTGTTAAACTGTTTTTATCTCAACCCACGAGTTTTCCCCTTTTGCCCTTCCGATCCTCTTCCCCATCCCGCCGGTGGAGGGGGTGAGCGAGCGGCTGCGTGGTGCTTAGCTGCTGGCTGGGGTTAAACCACGACAGGTGGCTGAAGTCCTCCAACACACTGGTCCCTCCAGGGAGGCTTTCCTCCAGCTCAGTTCATTTGAAGGATCCCTCTCATTTTTCTGAAGAAAGTAATCTGAGCAGGGGGAGGACCCCTGGTACAAGGTTGTCTGATAGATTCTCAAAGAGGCACTGAAGTGCTTTGAGCTCCTCTATGGACAAAGATAAACCTCTCCTGAATGGGATCTTAGAGTGACATGACAAGTCAGCTAGGTAATTAAAAACATAGTGAAACAAGGGAACAGGCTGTCCTTAGAGGACTTGGAAAAGCATTAGCATTTTTCCAAGATTTCCAAGGTTTGTTTCCCTGCAGACCCATCTACAGTGAAGGTAAATTTCAACCAGTGAAAAATTGTCCCCTGACTAGTCTGGAAATAGTGATACTGGCTGGACCTTAATAACATCATCCTCACCTCCACCCAAGCTTTGGGCATCACTTCAGCCAAGATCTTAAACATTGATGGAGGCCACGGGAATATAGCATGAGTTGGCTGTCCTTCAGCTATCAAAGAGTGATTCTAAAAGAATACAGCCCAATGGTATTCAGGCCATCTGGTTTTGGGTACATTCCCTTTCCCTCTAGCAAAAGACAGTTCACACACCCCATGAATGTGCTTTGTGGTACTAAGACTAGATATGATGGAATATCCAACATTTGATGGAATATCCAACACTAGAAATGCTGGAAAATGAAAAAAGCAAGAAATGCTACAAAGTGAACAAGATAAGACAGGAGTTTCAATGGCTTCAGTTTATTATATCATCCCAGAAATTTGTACCAGACCCAGATTTGCTACAAGGACACCGAGGTCTTTGCCCCCTGGTGATGTCTGGGCAATGGATAAGCCCACTGCTCAGTTGATGCTCTTCATGGGGAAGCGCTGCTTGACCTGGAAGTGCTCACATCTTTTGTGCTTCAGGGACAGTCCATAGAGCGGTGTCATGTCCACCTTCTTGCCATCGCAGACACTGAACTCCAGCTGCTGGAGCAAGGTGGACAGGAAAAGGAAGACCTGCCACCTGGCAATGGGTTCCCCAATGCACTTCCTTTTCCCCAGGCCAAAAACCAGCACCTTCTCCCCATCCACTTTTTTCACTTCGGTCCCTTCAGCATTGAGGAAACGCTCCGGGTTGAAGGTCAGTGGATCCTTCCAAAGTTTCCTGTAAGGGAAAACATCATGCTGAGATGGTGTCTCCTGGCCATGGGTGTAGGAGGACACTGGAAGGTGGTAGCTCGGTGGGATCAGGGGGAGCTGTCAGTAAGAATATCCCTGAATATAGTAGATGCATAACCTGCACCTTTTTCTCTTAAAGCAGGTTTGGCCCCACATATGCCCAGGAAGATAACTGTGCAGGAAGGGGCCTGCATGTCTTTGCAGGAGGCTTTCTGCCTCTGAAGGTACTTACTCGTCATGATTCACTTGCCACTGATTGACAAACACGCAGCGGTCCTTTGGGATGTAGTAGCCGTTCAGCACCGTGTCCCTGGTTGTGCTGGAGAGAGAAATGACTGTGAGAGTTTGGGAAGCAAAAAGACTTCTGCATCCTCAAGGGACTATTAGTTTGCTCCTGATGCTGCTGAAGTAACGATGCGGCCCAAAGAGATGGCTTTATGAGGGGCAGTTGCGTTGTCCATGAGCTGGATTGGGCAACCCCTACTTGAGCCAGGTGGAGTATCTTCAGTGAAGTCAGTGGAAGGCAAAGATTGCTCTTTGGGAGCTCCCACATTGCCTTGCACAAGAGCTGTGAGCTCCCTGTGTCCATGATGAAGGCATCATTCTACAAGTTGATAATAATCTCCCTGCTTCTCACCACACCGCTGCCGGCATGGCTGTAACAAGATGCCTCAAGTCCACCTTGTCCCTTCCACCTCCTTTGCAACCTCAGCACTTGCCTGTGCGGGATGGTAAAGGGCAGGAAGGACGAGTGCCTGAACATCTCCAGGATAAAGGCTTCTGTGTAAGGCAGCGTGCCGCGGTCTGACAGCCTCGGTCTCCTCTCCTGGCCGATGGTCTGGTCTGTGGGAGGTCGAAAGGAGGGAGTGGGTTGGGGTCAGCCCTCACCAGAGAGGCTTTGGCCCTGGGAGAAGCAGGTTCATGGACTCACCTAGTTCTTCCTGGATCCTCTTCTGGATGTTGGGGTATGTCACGAGGTACATGAGGCTCCAGGACAGGCCAGTTGTCACAGTGTCAAAGCCTGGTCAAAGAAGAAAGCATGTAGATGAGGTCTGTACAACACACAGGGCACGTGCCTTGGCTTGCTGCCTAACCATCACATGGAGTGGTCTTGGATGGCTAAGAAGGCAGAGGACATCCTGGCCACACAGTAAGACTTGGGTTTCTGTCCTGTCGGAGAAAACTTTGTTAAAATATTCTGCTCTCATTCATCCTGATTCACCCTTGGGTTATGTCAGGTTTGTATAACTTATGTGGAATTGGGGGAGTTTCCACAGAGTAACTCAAAGATGAATCAGTAAATAGACATCTCCCTCAACCAGGAAAAGACACCCTGGCTTGTGAAGCTTGACTGAGCTATAAGCCGTGCCCTTTGCTTTTCCATGAAGCCTCTTTCCAGAGCTAATGTCGCATGCTGGTCTCTAGGGGTGTCCCTGGAAGGTCCAGGAAGACCAGATAGCAGGAGAACAAGTGCTTAGACCCAAACTGGCTGCCTGGTGTTGGACAAAGATGGGTCAGACAGAGCTAAAACACGAGGAGCCTGAGATCTGCAGTAGCTGAGGGACTGGTGGGAAAAGATACCTGCTCCAAAGAGATCATTCACAAGGTTGACGATCTTCTCCTTAGGGATCTGCGTGGCAGTATTTGCTTCCACTTTTTTCTCCAGGCACTGCTCAATGAGGGAGTCAGTGATGTCTCGGATGTTGTTCTGAGAGGAAGAGAAGTCATGGCAGCAGAACCAGCAATGGAACTAGTGTTACTGAGCAACAACCTGATGCTGGGGGAGCCCAGGGTCATACAAGCTCTGGCGAACATCATCTTTCAGCCCCCATGGTCCCTACTGCTTTTGCAACCTATGAAAACAAGGAGATGGTTCTCCAGGGAACCTGTGGCACAGATCAGATGTTCAACCAACAAACTGGCCCTATCACACAGGGCCATGGAGGAGAAGGAGGAGTGCAGTACTGGACTGCACATAGAATCATAGAATCGTTTAGGTTGGAAAAGACCTTGGAGAGACTACAGGTGAGTGAGACTACAGCTGGACTTGCTAAATGCAGCAATACCTGCAAGAACATAGATGTCCATTGATGCTTGGCTGCAAGAAGAAAACGAACTTGCTAACAGAGAGGGGCAGAGAGTGGGGACACATCTCTGGTGCAGGTAAGGGCCCTGCAAGCTCTTACCTTGTCATAGGTCTTGTAGTGCTCTTGGACAATCTTCTGCAGGAAATGGAGGAATCGCTTGTTGAAATCTTTAAATAAACTCATGGTGCGGCTGGGAAGATACTGGAGCACGGGAATGAAGTCAGCGGGGTTGCCAGAAGCAGCCACGTCACTAAACTGGTCACTTACATTCACTATATTGAGCAGCTCTTGGTCATTGTGGTCGTAACGCTTGCCAAAGCACATGGCACAGATGACGTTGGCCACAGAGACCACCACGTACCGGTAAGGGTCAAAGCTCTTCTTCTCATCCATCAGCTGCAGGAACTTGGTGACCAGGTAGTTGGCCTCCTTGGAGACGTGCTCCTCCAGGAGGCAGGTGGAAGAGGAGGTGGGGCTGGGGGCGATGGAGAAGGTCTTCAGGGCATTCTGGGCCAGCTTTCTGCGGGCTTTCCACACCTCCCCTGAGTCAGGGCTGAAGGCCAAGCTCTGGCCATCTGCAACATGGCGGAAGCTGTGGAGGTCAGGGCGCCCCATGAAGTCTTCTCCTTGCTTCACCAATGCTTGCCTGATGGTGTCCAACCCGCTCAGCACCAGGACGGGCCGGGTGCCAATCCTGACCTCCATCACATCCCCATACTTCTGGCTCAGCCTGGTCAGGGCCAGGTGTGTGTCCTTCCTCAGCTCCAGCACGTTGCCGAGGATGGGGTAGCCTCTGGGTCCTGGGGGTCTCTTCAGCCCCTTGGGCACGTGCTGCCGGAGGGACTGGATGAGCAGGAAGACCAGGCAGAAGACGGCAGCCGCGAGGAGGATCTCAGTGGCCGAGACAACGCCTTGGCTTCCCACCAGCGACATTGCAGCCTTCATCACTGCTGGCACATAGGAACCATAAAGGAATTAACCAGAACCATGGCGAAGAGCCAGGAGTAGTGAGAGGTTTAGTCCCACAGATGTTCCTAATGGTGAGAAAGGGCACCAAGTGCCCTTAAACAGTTCAGGGTAATGGAGCTGCCTGTGAAGCCCTTTGGGGCTTTCAAGGGACAAAAGTTGGAGACCTATAAAGACTCCAAACACACCCATCGCTTATGGGGGACCCCAGCCCCTCTGAAGCCTCTGAGGGCACCCCTTCCCCTGCAGAATACCCAGCACCTGCTGGCACAGCCATGGCTCCTGCCCAGGGGAGACGGTCTGTTTGCAACAAGGCACAGAAAACCACAGCTCAAAAAAGTGCAGGGAGGCAGGAGGAGAGGAACAGCAACTCCTCAGTGAAGCTGGCCCCATGTCCACCAAATCTGTGAGGATTTATAGCCAGGAGGCTGGATCTGCTGGGTGACCACCGGTGCGAGGGGGAACGGGGAGTGGGTATGCCACGGGACTGCCCTGCAGGAATGCACGGCTTGCTGGGTGGGCAGGAGAGGGAGGGGAGAGCCTGGTGCATGAATTTTTCCTTCAGACCCAAATATGACCTTCCCAGTCATATATTCATGTTCAAAAACACACACACACACACACATTGTCTCCTACCTGCAGGTCCTTGTGATAGACAGGGCTGGTTTTACTGCCTGTGGCTCCCAGCAAAGATAGGCAGAGGGTGTCTGGCAGCTGCCTGCCCTGGGGAGCAGAGGGGATCCTGTTCTGCCACCTGGACCTTCTTCTCCTGCTGCCTGGACCTTCTTCTCCTGCCACCTGGAAAGCCACGGCTTTATATGTGCTCCCCTCATCGTACGGTCAGGTGTTTATCTCTGGGAGGTCACAGTACGAAAGCCCTGGGGGATAGCTACCCATTAACAAACGGGGCCGAGCCTGGCTGGAGCCAGCCCACGAAGCCAGAGAAGATATTTCCTCAGCTCCCACAGGCTCTGGAGGACGAATGGTGACTTCTCCTCCTGCCCAGGGCATGTGCCTGCCCTAGAGCCCAGGACAGGGAGGAAGGGGGTCCCTAAGCCCTGCACTGGGGAGGATGGAGGACACGCTCTCAGCATCGCTGCCCCATGGGATGTGGGTGCCAGCATTTCCCTCAAAGACCTTTCCTGGGCTGACCAGGCTGTTCCCAGCACACAGAGAGGGCTGTCACCTCCATGGCCACTCGGAAGGTGCTGGGAGCTGCAGGCTCTGGCTGCTTCCAGCAGTTGAGGGGATGTGTTTGCAGCAAAGCATCAGTGGCCACAGCCCTCTCCATCCCCAGGGAATCATCCGGCATGTCCTCATGCCCCAGGACTGGTGGTGGCAGGACCTTCTGGCCCAGCGGCAGAGCCAGGCTCAGGTTAACGATTGCCCAGGTTTGCGTGAGAAGGCGGCTGGCTCACTTCCCCCGGCTCCTCCGTGGCAAATAGGCAGTGAGGGAGAGGAGTGGCGGGGCAGAGGGGAGGAGGTGAGCCGGAGAGATAGTAGGAGAGGTGAAAGGGGCAGCGCGCAGCAAGGCTGGGGTAGTTCATCCCTCCAAAAACACAGTGTGCCACCTGGCAGGAGATGCGGGAGCAAGTGGGGCTGCTGCTCCAACTGGGGCAAAATTCAGGGATTTCAGAAGTGCAGCCAGGATGAGCTGGGAACATTAATTAGCCATAAGGAATGAGCTAGAGCTTTGGGGTTCGGCCCTAAGTTTCATTCAGTCTTTGAAAACTACAGTGGGAATTTGGCCCAGGTAAAAGCTGAGCTAATTTTTAATAAAGGCTTTCAACATCTGGTCTAATCAGGCTCATTAATAGCAATGATGCTATTCATTAATGCTTGGCAAGAACAGTTACAAAACGCCTGCTGTGAATATTCATTCTGATAATTGCCAGGCACCTCGCAGACCTACCAGCCCCGGCTTTGCCAGGCGATGCCTCCCAGTGAGGAAGATGCTTGGGAGCACTTTTGGGGAGGCAGGCTGGGGTTTCACAGGGCAATGTGGAGCTTATCTCACAGGCTGGATCCGGTCGTCGTCTCCCATCCCTGTGGATCTACCCGGCTCCACTGCATGGGGGTGGGCAGATTGGCACCCCCCAGGCAGTAATTCAGACCTCGGTGGCCTTGCACTGACGGAGAGCTCACACCAGCCTCTCCTGATCCATCATATCCCAAAGCGCTGGAGAAGCTGGGGAGGGTCCTGGGGCTGCATCAGGAATGCCAGAGGGGTTTCCCAGGACCTACCTGCCCCTCTTCCACCCTCCCATCCCATCCCCTTCCCTGCCCCCCCCCAGCCTACTCCGTGCTCACTGCCAAGCCCTGCAAGGGCTGGGTGCCTCCTGATGAGAACAGCGTTAAGAGCTGCTGCCTTGCGTGCCAGGCAGCCTCACGCCCCAAACACATCCTCACCCAGCGCTGGGCTCCCACCCCGGCCACCGCCCCTCGCTGAGCCCTCCGCTCCCCAGCGCTGGCCATGGGGGCAGCCGGAGGGCCACTGCCAGTCCCCTGCCCTTGGCAGGGCTCGCACACGCCTGCGAGCGCACGCGGATGCGCCGTGCTTCCCTCCGTGGGTCACTGCTCCGGGGAGGATCCCGGCTGCGTGCCTGTGGGTTTGTTAGTGTATATGGTCGTGCCAGCGGGTTTGTTAGTGTATATGGTCGTGCCAGCATGTGCGTGCAAGCATATACGTGAGCAAGAGGATGATGGTGCCTGCAGGCATGTGCACGTGTGGCAGAGCATGTGTGTACGTGAACACGTGCAAATGCGTACATGCAAGAGCATAAATGTGCTGTGCATTTGCAGGCGAGTTATTTATGTGTACGTAAGAAACATATAGCGTGTTTGTGTGCATTGGACCAGGCGTGTGTTAAAATGCGCATGCATGCACTGCAGGAGCGCACGGGTGCGCGTCAGCTCTGTATGTGCGACCTGTGTGTGCAGTCTGTATGTGCAGCAACACGACCTGTGTGTGCAGTCTGTATGTGCAGCAACACGCCTGTATAGGTGTACATATAGATGGGGTGAATGCACGCACACCAGCCTCATGCACAGCAGGAGGGACGTGGGTTCGCCAGGAGCTGTGGGCGTGGGTGCCTGCGCATGTTTTATGAGGTGCCACGGTGTGTGCGAGTGTGCGTGGAGACATCTCCGCCTGGGGTTTATGGACACGGCGATGTGTCCTGCGTGGTCCATGTGTCCCAGGCAGTCCCTCTCCCGAGCCGTGGGGAAAGGCAGCGTGGGGGGCATTTGCACAGCACGCCCCCCGAGGACGGACAGCCCTGTCTGGGACAGTTGGAGCAGCCAGGGGCACCATTCGGTGTCCCCTGGACCCCAAAGGGGACATTCGCAGTGGCATGACTGAGACCCCCACTTTGCACTGTGGGAAACCACCTTCTTCCCCCTTCCCTGTGGTGGGAGAGGGCTGGGACGCCTGGATCTTGCCAAGGGGAACATGCGTGGCAGGGGGGGGACTGCTGTCCCCTTGCAGGTGATGGCCGCATCCCGTGGCAGAGGGGACCAAGCCGAGGGTGTACCCGGTGCTGGGGACCCCCCCCCGCCCAGCCAGCCGGGGGGGCTGATCCTGAGCTGCTCCGGCGCCGCCTTGACCCCGGGCCAGGCTCCTGGACATGGGGCCACCGCCCTGGTCCTTTAAAAGGCATTTCCCCCCCACACCCACCCATAGCGTGACTGTGAGTGACCGGGTCTGTCCGGAGCCCCTTCGCACGCGATGTCCCCAGTGCCACCTCTGGGACCCCCCGGCGGGGCGGGACCCCCCGGCCCCTCTTCCATCCCGCTGTGGCCGGGCTGGGGACAGGGATGCAGGTGGAGGGGGTGAGATTTGGGGTGCAGGCTGGTCCCCCTTGTCCTCCCTGAAGGGCAGGTCCTGACCTGTCACCCCACGGGGACCAGGGATAAGGGGGCTGCAGTTGCAAACTCTGCCTGAGACCCGCCTTGGTCCGCCGGGCATCCCCCTCGACGTGCCTCCCATCTCCGGCTGCACCCCTTGCCCCGACCCCACGCCCGGGCCGTTCTGTCCCCAGGCGACAGGAGGTGACAGAGGGCACGGCGGCTTCTCACGCGAACCTGGAAAATCTTTAACTGGGCCGGGGCAGCGAGAGCTGTGACCCCCGGGGCTGGCCCGCCGCCCCCTTCCCCTCGGGGACCCGATCCGGGCTGTGGGCCAGCAGAGCGGCCCCGCGGGGAGGGGGAGACACACACGAATCCAGTGAACCCCCCCGGCTCTCCTCCCTCTGCTTTACCGGGGAGCAGCGGCAAGCCCCCCCCGCCGGCCAGTGGGACGCGGAGCGGGCAGTTGCAGTGGGGAGGGTGGTCCACGCTCATCCCCGCGCGTTCGCGGAGCCCCGTGGGGGACTGAATCCCCCCTCCTGCCCGGCACGGCGCGCACCGGGGCTATTTTCCCACGCTCCCGCTCGCCCCGCGGCTCCGGGCACCGGGGACATCCCGGGGCTGCGGGCTCCGGCGGGGGTGGTGGGGCTGGCTGGGGCCGGGTGCCCGCAGCGAGGGCTGCGGGGGGGAAGCAGCGGAACCGGGGCGCTGCCGGACGGGGGGGGGTCCGGGGGGGGGGGGGAACCGGGGCGCGGGACCGGCGCCTTTAAGATCCTGCCCGTAGCGTGACTGGAGTGACCGGGGCGGTGCGGGTTGCCCAAACATCCCGCCCGCTTCGCACGCGATGTCCCCCCCCCGGGTCGGTAACCCAAGGGCGGCACCGGCACCCCCCCGCCCGACCCGTCGGGGCCCCCCCCTCCCTTCGCCCGCCGCCTTGCAGCCTCCCCCCCGGGCCACGCAGGGGAGCGGGGCTCCCGCAGCCCACGCGTGGCCGGGGGGCTGCGCGGCCCCTCTCCTGGCACGGCGGGGAGGGGGGTGCGGGGGGGTCCGGGTTAGTTAGTTAGGAGTTTGGACACACGTCAGCTATGATTAGGCTTCGATCACGTGACGGGAGGTTGCCGGGCCAATCAGAGCGGGCGGCTATGCATATAAAGCAGGAGCGAAGGGCGAGCGGGGTACCTGCCGGGAGGATCGGGCCCCCAGCCGCTCGGCTCCGCAGGTGAGTACCGTCGGGGCTGCTCGCTGCCAGGCACGGCTCTCTGCCCGGAGGATGGAGAGGGGTGGGGGGCACTTGCAGCTCCCCCAGGGGACCCCCGAGGGATGGAAGGCCGGGGGCTGCCCTCCTGCAGGGTGTCCCCCTTCTCTGGCTCCCCAAATCTCCCACAGCATCCTTCCCGGAGCTGTCGGAAGGTGATTTCTGTGGGGTCCTGGAGGTAATCCTTGCCCACGGCGCCTCTTGCCCTGGCGTGGCCACGATCCACAGCCATGGGCTGGGAGGGGTCCCCAGCCAGGCTGCACCCACTGGGGCGCAGGGCTCCCAGCAGCCCCCCAGGCTCCTCACTCCATGGGACCTGGGTGTCCCACAGCGGGGTGTAGCACCTTGCCAAACCCAACGGGAGGTGGGATTTCAGACCCAGCCTCTTCCTACCCCTGGCTTGGGGTTTTCTGAGGGATTTCTGATGGAGCTGGGAGCAGGGTGCCCACAGCCTGCCAGCCCCACGCTACAGCCATGGATAGCTTTCATGGCCATTGATCTTTAGGAAGATTCGTGGCAATGCTGTATTTAGTTTGCTTGTGAGCAGTGGCTCAGTGCAAGCCACCAGGTGACTCAAATCAGGAGGATTCAGTTCTCCTATAGTCAAGCACTCTGAAAAAGACTTTGCAGTATGAAAGAGAGGTCCTGTAGTTAAGAGAGCACATTTCCTACCCTGACATAGAGAGAAAAAGCCATGGGACTTGTTCCTTTCACTCCTGGCTAGCAAAAAGAAACTGGTTTCCCTTAAAAGAAGTTTCCTAAAGTGCGGAAAACCAATGCCGCTCTGGATCAGAAGTTAAGCCCAGCTTTTCTGCCCCCAGTCCTGAGCAGTTGCTACTAAGAGCATCTCAAACTACAGGTGCTCCATGGACCTTCCCTCCTTCATAATGTCCCTTTGGTTTATTACTAAGGTTTCTGCACGATGGCAGTGATGAAGGCTGCGATGTCACTGGTGGGAAGCCAAGGCGTTGTCTCGGCCACTGAGATCCTCCTCGCGGCTGCCGTCTTCTGCCTGGTCTTCCTGCTCATCCAGTCCCTCCGGCAGCACGTGCCCAAGGGGCTGAAGAGACCCCCAGGACCCAGAGGCTACCCCATCCTCGGCAACGTGCTGGAGCTGAGGAAGGACACACACCTGGCCCTGACCAGGCTGAGCCAGAAGTATGGGGATGTGATGGAGGTCAGGATTGGCACCCGGCCCGTCCTGGTGCTGAGCGGGTTGGACACCATCAGGCAAGCATTGGTGAAGCAAGGAGAAGACTTCATGGGGCGCCCTGACCTCCACAGCTTCCAGTACATTTCAAATGGCCAGAGCTTGGCCTTCAGCCCTGACTCAGGGGAGGTGTGGAAAGCCCGCAGAAAGCTGGCCCAGAATGCCCTGAAGACCTTCTCCATCGCCCCCAGCCCCACCTCCTCTTCCACCTGCCTCCTGGAGGAGCATGTCTCCAAGGAGGCCGACTACCTGGTTACCAAGTTCCTGCAGCTGATGGATGAGAAGAAGAGCTTTGACCTTAACCGGTACGTGGTGGTCTCTGTGGCCAACGTCATCTGTGCCATGTGCTTTGGCAAGCGCTATGACCACAATGACCAAGAGCTGCTCAATATAGTGAACCTCAGCCATGAATTTGGGGATGCGGCTGCTTCTGGCAACCCTGCTGACTTCATCCCTGTGCTCCAGTATCTTCCTAGCCGCACCATGCAGCTCTTTAAGGACATCAACAGGCGTTTCAGCTTCTTTGTGCAAAAAATTGTCCAGGAGCATTACACCAGCTTTGATAAGGTAAGAGCTTGGATGCTCTTGGATGTGGGTGGAGATGCCTACAATTGGCTGCCTGCCTGGCAATGGGGGGAAAAGGATACTCCCTTGTCCCTCCACCTCTGCCCAGGAAAGCTCCTTGGAGCTTTCAAA
The DNA here is from genome assembly GCA_020745775.1 of Theristicus caerulescens. Taxonomy (NCBI): domain Eukaryota; kingdom Metazoa; phylum Chordata; class Aves; order Pelecaniformes; family Threskiornithidae; genus Theristicus; species Theristicus caerulescens. The sequence goes on along the minus strand of CM036566.1, from coordinate 28,153,156 downwards.
CCTGCAGTTAATCCCCCCAGGAGCCAGCAATGGCTGGGGGAGGAGATGTTTCCCCAGCCCTGGGTGTCTGATGTCCCTAACCCACTGGCTCTTCCCTAGGAGCACATCCGTGACATCACAGACTCGCTGATCGAGCACTGCCAGGAGAAGAGTGTAGGGGAGGGTGCCCGTGCCCCGCTCTCCAATGAGAAAATAATCAGCATCGTCAATGACCTCTTTGGGGCAGGTGAGAACGTTTCAGAGGGTAAAGCCTCTCTGCTGGGAGGCTGGGTGGGGGAAGGGGGGCTGTTGGGGTGAGACCTTGGCCATGCTTGCGTGTTTGGAGCTGCTGCTGGGCTCATGGGCACTCTCCTGAGTGGTGACCAGAGCAGATGGCTTTTCAGTGACAGCTGATGGGGAACTGCTCCATGGCAAACATCTAGAGTGATGGGGTCTGTAAATACCTGCTCGCCTGTTGTCTTTGGGCCACTAAATGCCTTTTTTATGTCCATCCAGGCTTTGACACTGTGGCAACTGCCTTATCCTGGAGCCTCATGTATGTCGCCTTGTACCCTGACATCCAGAAGAGGATCCAGGAAGAACTAGGTGAGTCCATGAACCTGCTTCCCCCAGGGCCAAAACCTCTCTGGTGAGGGCTGACCCCAACCCACTCCCTCCTCTCGACCTCCCACAGACCAGACCATCGGCCAGGAGAGGAGACCGAGGCTGTCAGACCGAAGCATGCTGCCCTACACAGAAGCCTTTATCCTGGAGATGTTCAGGCACTCATCCTTCCTGCCCTTTACCATCCCGCACAGGTACGGGCTGGAGCAGCTGACATGTTATTTGGGGTTTTTTTTGAGTAGTTTTCTGGGAGGTGCTGTTTAGGCAGATAAACGCCTGGGAATCAATCCCTGACATGGGGAAATATTCCAGTGCGTAGCCTGAATTACTTGTGTTAAAGCTTCCTGCGGCTTTCATGCTCACTGATAGTGCAGCTGCCGCATTGTGTTGGTGCCTGTGGCTGCATCCACTGCCCTCAGGGCCGGCAGATGCCCGGCTTACTGCCCTCCTGGGGTGGAATCCTTCGCTTTGAGGGCAGTTTCACTCCCGAGCCTTTGCTAGTGGAGGGATGGTGGGTGATGGCTAACACCCCTGGGTTTATATTTCCTCCTGCCTTGGGAGAAACCACATCACAACTCATCCAGCTTCCTGAAACTGGACTCTTTCTGCTTGAGGAAAAGTGTTTACTAAGGCTATTTAGTCTCACAAATACAAATTGGGGTATTTCCTAGCCAGTCCTAAGAGTACAAATAGGGCACTGAAAATGAAACACCCCTAGGACTTGCCAAGCTTTGTTTTGCTGCGAAGCTGTGGGTCTCCTCTTAACTTCTCTTCCCCTCCACCCGTATTTCTTTCAGTACGACAAAAGCGACGGCATTGAATGGCTATTACATCCCCAAGAACACCTGTGTGTTTATCAACCAGTGGCAAGTGAATCATGATGAGTGAGTATACCAAATCCCCTGTGCTTATCCAGGCTGCAATGGGTTTGCTTGGCATTAAGATCACTCTGATCCTTTAGAGCAATATGCCAAAAGCCAAATAGGTCGTGAAGGCAGGAAAAAGCAGATTGGACCAAAAATTGTGTGGGTTTTGATGCTAAGCCCAATCTTGACTCTCCTGAGCATGGAGCTGCTCTGGGTTGACTTGGTCACTGGTTCAGCAACTCCGCAACACCAGGGCTTACCCAATTTATGTGCAATAATGTGGTGATGTCCTCAATGCACCGAACTTTCCATGTACGTGCGAGGGTTGGCAGCTTGGGCTGCTGAATAATCAGGAACTGGTAGATCTTCCTGCCAAGCAGCCCTTGTGATCCGGGTTGATGGCTCTGGATGTCCTCAATGGGAACCGCCTGGTTCCCTCTTTCAGGGAGAAAAATGTCCTGATGTGACTCTCGTTAAACTCAATAGGCTTGTGTTGTTATTGCTGATAATCAGCTTTGGTGAATGAAAGTGGATCTGGAAACCAAAGCCCCATCTTACCCCTCCACTGCCCTCCAGTAGAGACCCTCCTGGGGGAGTAAGTTGACTAAAGATTGACACATAAGGTGGTTCCCAGATCAGGTATTTTGGATCAGAAGCTCAAGACCTTTGTATCCAAATAGCCCAGCAGCACAGAAATACTACAATATTCCTTCTGCTCCTGCATACGCTGGTGAGCATTGCAATGGGAGCGCTGTCCTTGGGGCCAGAGAGGATTTCCCATATCCAAGCAGAAATTCTCAGTGAAGGCATTGGAAAATCCCACCTAGCACCTCCCAGCAGCCAGGCTGGGACATGTTGGGAGGTTTTCGTAGGAAGATTCAAGGTGGGAAAACCCTCAGGTCTCCATCCTTCCTTTTTAAGAAGTGCTGACCAATTTTTGTGCACGGATTTTCTTTTCCTCCTTTCAGCTGGCACTGCAGGACCTCTAGATATTACATGCTGAATTAAATCCATCCCCGGTATTTGCACAGGCAAACACAATCTGAGTTTGAAATAGAGGTTTCAGTAGACTGAGTTGATGGGGTCTGACACACAGTTGGCATTTTAGAGCAGGGATAGAGGTTGCCAAAGTTTTTGGACAGTGATATAAGACAGTTTTGCAATGCTTCTCTCCGAGAGGAGTTTTTTGACTGCTGTCCCCATCACGGTGGGTGAAAACAGCTTCCTCAGGTGTCTCCTTTCTGTTCCAGGAAGCTTTGGAAAGACCCCTCAACCTTCAACCCCGAGCGGTTCCTCAATGCTGCAGGGACTGAAATAAGCAGGACGGAGAGCGACAAAGTGATGACTTTTGGTTTGGGGAAGCGCCGATGCATTGGGGAGTCCATCGGCCGGTGGGAGGTCTTCCTCTTCTTGGCCACGATGCTGCAGCAGCTGGAGTTCAGCCTCCGCCCTGGGGAGGAGGTGGACATCACTCCTCAGTACGGACTGACAATGAAATACAAGAAATGCGAGTGCTTCCAGATTAAGAAGCGTTTCCCCATGAAGAGCTCTCCATAAGCTGTGGGAGCAAGCATCGCTTTGCAGAAGAAAGCCAGCCCTTGGAGTTGGACACTCAGCCTGCTTTTGCTAATGCTGTCTAGAAGCTGACACAGCCCCTCACTGTGTTGTTTCACTGGAGGCTTGTTCATCTCAAGTAAATGTGAGCGGGGAGGGATAAAGCCAGCTTTGTTGGGCTCCTTGCAGCCCCCCTAGCCAGCTCCACCGCCCTTGCCTGCCAAAAAGCTCACCAGAGGTCCAGCCTGTTCATCCCTCTTGGGGAGGTCCAGGGGGACTGCAGCCCTGAGGTGGGGAGGAGGATGCTTTGGGCTGGGAGAAGTGGTGTGGGATGTCAGTAGGGCTGTCCTTGCCCTGCCCAGTGCTGCAGGCAGAGCTGGAGCTGCCGTGGGCAACTCCCTTCATCCACCACATAGGAATAAACCTGCAGGTTCCTCCCTGAGAAACCTGGCCAGCCTTTTCCCATGGGGTGAAAGTCTTTCAAGCTCGTTTGGCAGAGCCATTTGCAAAGCCTTCAGCTCCTTGTGCCGGTGGGAATGGGCTCTCCCTGCTCTCCAGCTGCCTGCTGAGGGGCTCTCAAGGCGATGCAGAGGCCAGAGCTACCCCTGCGCCAGCACCCATCTCAAGTGGACCCGTTCTGGGTGCACCCTCACACAGCTAAATTTCCTGAATGTAAATTCATGACATGAATCCCCAAGTGTTTCTACCAATCCTTGGTGACAGCCTACTAGGGAAAAAAAAAAAATATCCATAAGTAGTGTTGTTCACAAATTGAGATATTAGCTAAACTCCTAACAAGAAGCCTCCTGGCAAGTATTGAAGGACTGAGAATAAGGGACAAGAAGCAGTAAGAGGCACAGTAGTACACTTCTGGCTTTCAGACTATGTATTTGCTGCTTTTTTTTTTTTAACTTGTATTTGGGTTTTTTTAGCAAGCAATGGATTTCTATATTCAGACTAGTAAAAGGAGCTAGGGTTTGAGAACTGCAGGAGATGCATTGCCTTATGTTGCAGTCTGCTTTAGCCAGCATGAAGGTGAATTCTCATGGCAAATGGAGCAGCGATTCCTGATTGTTTGTGCCTGTGTGGAATGCGTCCATATGCTGGGATATAAACTGCACGGTATTTCTAACCCAATAAATACTTATATGAAAGTTTCTTAAGTTTCTTGCTGGTTTTATTCCCCTGGGAAAAGATTTGAGGGTGGGGGGGAACCCCACACCTCTTTTTCATCCTTAAAAATCTGACTTGGGTATGTTGCATCTGAATTTTTCCTATGGGGACATGAGCTGGTTGTTCCTTTACTGTTGGGGCTGTGAAACTGGTGGCATTAGGGGGAGTTTTTAGTCTTCATGGGTGTTGGCTCGAGTCCTCTCCCTATGCATATAGAGCAGTTAAAGCCTCGGCTGGGATTTGTGGAGAGGTGATGCCAAGCTCCGGCTCAGTTCAGGATTTCACTAAAAATCGGGACTAGCCCTTCTATCTCTGAAAAAAATGAATCAATAGCTTGAAAACAGCCTTTCACAACCCTCAGGGAGGCAATCCATGGAGGGATGCTTTGGGTCATCACCTGCTCTGTGCTTCCCCGTCTCAGAGCATGATTATTTCCGAGGCTTTGCCTAACTTCCCTTAAAAAAAAGGCAATAAACATTAAATTGCCATACAAATAATAAGGAAGTATATGGAAAATTGGGATCTGTGCGTACCTGAAGTGGCATCCCTGCAGGGACCAGCCTTCTGGGGTTTCCAGCTCAGCAGGGTAGGAAACTGCTCTTGCCCCACAGGCACGTTTTCATGAGGCACAAATGTTTAGCCAAGCCCTGGAATGGGGGTATAATATCAAGAATCTTGGCAAAATTCAGTCTTCTGCTGAAGTGTGCTCCTCCCCAAATCCCTGCCTTGGGATGCTCTGTGGCGTGAGCTACTCTCGTCCCACACAGGGATAAAATCAAAATAAGTGCAGAAAGATTAATATCTGACTCCATCCATCACTGGGACATAAAGGACAGATGAATAATTCAGTGGCCTTTTTAATGATGCCACCTGTTGTACCACAGAGTTATTTTTAATTCTGTGGCTGTGCTGTGGAAAGGCTGCTCTCAAGAAGAGGAGCCTTCCTCCCACCGTGACCTCGCTGACCTTTGCGTTATTGTTACCGACTGCTATCGTAATGATTTTGTTTTTAATTAGCGTCCCTGGCACAGCCTGCTGTTTAGCTTGGGAAGGTCAGCTGGCGCGCGGATCCAGCACCCCACCCGCTCCTTCCTCCGAGTAACGAGCAAAACAGCCTCTGTCTTCGGAGCAGGGAAAAGCTGATTTTAATGGAGCCGAGGAGAAAGCAGGAGGTGAATGCAGCGGTGCCTCCGCCAGTGAGTCGGAGGGAGGTGATGGAGGGGTGACAGAGGTGATGGAGGTGTGATGGAGGTGTGATAGAGGTGTGACGGAGGTGCGATGGAGTTGATGGAGGTGTGACGGAGGTGATGGAGGTGTGATGGAGGTGATGGAGGTGTGACGGTGGTGATGGAGGCGTGAGAAGGTAATGGAGGTGTGATGGAGGTCACAGAGGGGATGGAGGTGTGATGGAGGTGTGATGGGGGTGTGATGAAGGAGATGGGGGTGATAGAGGTGTGACAGAGGTGATGGAGGTGTGATGGAGGAGATGGAGGTGATGGAGGTGTGACAGAGGTGATGGAAGTGTGGGGAAGGTGATGGAGGTGTGATGGAGGTCACAGATGGGATGGAGGCACGATGGAGGTGGGATGGAGGTGTGATGGAGGTGATGAGGGTGGGATGGAGGTGACGCATTCGTGGTGGAGGACGTGTGACGGCGGTGACGGAGGCGTGGCAGCCACCGCAGAGGACAGGAGGCAGGGCGGCGGGAGGCCGCGGTGGGCCCATGGCGGGCCCGTACCGCGCATGCGCGCGGCGGCGCTCGGCGCTGCACACGGGAGGGGGTCCACCGCGCATGCGCAGAGCGTCAACTCCTCCGTGCCTCCTCTATGGTCGCCCGCCGGTGGCTTGAGCGCCGCTGCCAGGCGGGGCGCAGGGCAGGAAGTGACGGAAGCGCTGAGCGTCGCCGAGGCGGAGGGGCCGCGGGTGAGGCGGGCAGCGAGCGGCGGGCGCAGGTGAGGCGGGGGCGGCCCCCTTCCCGTCCCCTCGCCCCGGGGGGGCGCGGCGGGAGCGGGCCGCGGGGAGCTGGGGGCCCTCGGTAGGGGGCTGGGTCTCGCCCGGCCCTCCCGTGAGGCGAGGGTATGCCCTTCCCGGTATGCCCGGGGCCGTCGTGGGGAGGCCGGGCCGGGGGAGCGGCTAGGGCGGGGAAGGCCTGCGCAGGCAGGGCTGAGCGCCTCCCCTCGCTGGGCTCCAGGCCTCAGCAGGACGCCTCTTGCTGGGGTGCACGCAGAGGCGGGCGGCGGGGCCCTGTGTTTCCCGGTGGGGATCAGGCTGGAGGCAGCCCACCCTGATCCAGCCCGCGGAGACGAGCCCTGCTGGGAGCATATATCCCGTGCCCGCTTGTCTCTCAGGTACGGAGTGGGTAGGCTCGGTGGCTGCTTTCCTCCTAAATGAGCGAAGCCACCTCCGTGCTAACTCATCTTTCAGACAGGGAGAACATGCATAGCGGCATCTTTCTTCTCAAGCACCAGTGCCTGGTGTGCAAAGCTATCAACTCATCACATGCTAAGTTATCGCTTATAAACTCTGCTTATTAAGTGCTGCATGTGTGTTTGTGTAAGCTCCATGACTTGAGTTTCTTTTAAAACTAGCAGGAACATAAGTGATGTACACTTGAAATATGAGATGTGAGGGAATATAAGATATCTGCGAGTTGTATGGCAAAAGCTCGGAATATAAGGCAGAATATTAGAGAGGAGGTTTGACTTTCTAGGTGTATGTAAACAAACAAATGTGCTCATTTCTGTCACGTGTGATGTAGTAAATCATTCACTGTATGTGTAGTTCATTCCCTCTTCTAAATGATTTGCACACAAAGCAGTAGAATGAGATCCTTTGAGGAGTTTCCCTTCTGTTGGTTTATGTTTGCATGCAAACATACATTTTATGTTTTGTTTTGCTTTTTTTTTTCCTTGGTAAGAGGAGGCTCTTATTTTTGAAAAGGATCCTTGTAAGATGGTGATGTGTATTGAACTCTCTTCCTTGTTTTCAAAAAGAGGTACAAAAAGCAGGAAAGGGAATGAAATTTTAGTTTTACTGCAGATGCTCGGGGATGTGTTATCTGTGTTTTGAAAGTGCTTTTTATCAGCTGTCATCTTGGAATCCAGACATTGTTATCATGGGTTAATATAAATACACAGAAACAGGAAAGAAAGGAGGCTGTTCCTGAAGAATTTATGGCTTAGTGACCAAATTTAGTGTTTGCTTCTCTTTGAAGCATCACCTGTTTTCAGTCCCCTGAAAGCTGGGGGAAGTGAGTTAGTTCTGGTAGCATGCATGCATCCTAGTTACTTCCAGGGTTTTTTTCCTTGCATCTTTTTCCAAGAAGCTCAGGACAGGAAAGGCTTGAAGAGAATTAAAATGACTCTCACAGAAATGTGGTTAATATATTGATGTTAATCTAATATATTGATGTTAATCTTCCTGGGTTATCTCCTGTGCTTTCTGCCTTTGTGTTCCTTACAGTAAATATCAAGTGTTCTCCCTCTTACTGTTGATTACAGCATGAAAGGCAAATATACATGATAGTCATTTTCATTTATGAGCTTGTCAGCTCTTTTGCGCTACCGTGATGCTAGTGAGCCTGTCATCTTCCTGTGTTCTTTGTCTGGAGGAAGAAGTCTCAGATCAAAAGAAGTGCTTAGCTCCTTCAAAGTGTGTTGATGCAAGTTCAGTCAAGCATCAGAACTGAGGGAATTACGTGGGACTGAACACCTAACTAAACAAAGTGCATTCTTCCCCCTGTATTCAGGTAGAACATGGTGCTGGAAAGGAGTGCAGCTTTCTTTTTCCATTTATCTAATTGTGGCAGTAATAATACTCCTGGCTCTTGAGAGCATGAGGACTTTTGTCCTGGGCTCCAGTGTTGTTTTTTTTTTTCCCCCGCTCTGTATCTGTTCCCTTAAAGGTGTTGGTTTTAATTTGTATGTGCAGAGATCAATCTCACTGCTGAGTATTCACAAAAGCTGTTCTGCCCCAGTGTTCATATGCCAAAATTTTAAAGAAGGGAAGTGAAGATAAATTCCCTGTTTGAAATTACTGGGAGAGTGTCCGCAGACAGAGCTAAATACTAACTATTGCTGTTGGAAGCTGTTAGTCTTGAATTCAGTTACAAAATTATTTATTTAATGATGAAAACAGTGATCTGCGTTGCAAACAATCGTATAGGCAAAGCCCTGTCCAGGGATCTACACGCTCGCTGTGATCCTCGGTGTCTGTATGGATGTTATTTCTACCCCACAAAGGAGAAGCTGACAAAACTGGAGCCTGGGTGGGAGCCAGGGTTCTGGGCCAGGGGATGCCGTTGATGCTGTTTTGGGTTGTAAGTTTCTGCATCTTGTTACAGCCAGGCCTGTGTTTCTTTACAGCAATTGTGTGCCGGAAATATGGCTACGGACTGGCTGGGGAGCATTGTGTCAATTAATTGTGGAGAAAGCTTGGGAGTCTACCAAGGACGAGTGTCTGCTGTGGATCAGGTCAGCCAGACCATTTCCCTGACACGGCCCTTCCATAACGGGGTCAAGTGCCTCGTGCCAGAAGTCACCTTCAGGTTAGTGTCTGTCTTTTTTCCTCCTGTGTTTTTCCAAGCAAGGTCTGTGGTGGTTTGGATGTTTTGTTTTGTTTCTCCCCAGAAATGGGCACTTTGCCTTAAATCTCCCTACTGCTACTGAGTGTCTTTGGATGAGAAGTGCCTCTTGTGTTTCTGTTAGTTTGTGTGCAGGAGATTATTTTCTGGCTCTGCGATCCTAGTGTTAGAAGTGGTGTAGCTCACACTTGGAGGTTATTTGTGGGTAAGGCTCTCTGTATGTGTGTGTGTGTGTGTGTATATATGTATTGTGTGTATATATTCTGTTGTTTGGTTTTCAGGAGGTTGAGGGGGCTGGCATACTCTCTTAAAGTTTGGCCCTCAGCACCTGTCCTATATGTAATTAAAGCGTGACAGAAGAGAAAGCAGAGTGGTAAATAAATTAAAATTATTGCCCCAATACAATTAAATTAAGTGCAGTTATTAAATCCAACTCCATCCCCTCTGTCTCTTGCCATGTTCTTTCCTCTGTTTAGACAGGAGAGAGTTTTGAACCAAAAAGCTGAATTAATGCAGCAGTATTGTAGCTCTCAGGAGTTCTTTCCCACCAGCTCCTGGTAACACTGTACTTAAAAAGAATAAGAGAGAGTCACTTGTCACTGGACATTTTCCTGTTATCGGGCATATTACAATAGTTAAGACTCTGAGTCACTGATTTTTAAATAAGATTGATTCCCTGAAGTTAGTACTCTTCTTTTCTTTCTTGGATTTTGAAGAGAGAGTGAGGAAAGACGATGACCATATTCTTTCAGGAGATGTGTGGAAGCCTGTAGCAAGCTTTTGCTACTTCTATATCCCAGTTGGACAAATACTTATTAAGTTTAAAATAGAAGACGCTAATTTCTGATTTATTTCTTGCAATCAGTGCAAATGGAGGTCTTTGTAACCACTTCTTTGTTTCATTTGGGCTCATGCCCCATGCTGTATTAGTTTTCTTCATCTTTTTTCTGGGGAAACAGGGAGCGCCGTCCTTGTCTGAGCGTGAATTGCACTAATCTAAGAGTAGCTTTCTGTAGAAATGGATTAAAAGTAATAGTAGCCTCAAGGCTGAGATTAATTATATTATCTAGAAGCTGTTAAATTAATGCAGACTTCTGCAAAGGCCTCTGCCAGTTGCTTCCATTTGCTGCTTGACTGATTCCTGTTTCAGCTAGGAACAGAACCTTTCAAACACAATCCAGGTGCAGTATAGAAATACTTGAGTTGTTATTTTGAAGATTCGTACCATTGCAGTTGAATATTTTGATGCCTGTGGAAATATCCTCTTATTAAAATATTTTTTTTCTTGTTTCTATTGATAATGGCATCAGAAAAAACCCACTGTACAATGTTGCATGTTTTTCTTTAGGGGTTCTTTTTTTGTAAAGGTACCTCGGATGCTAAATTCCTCGATGTCTGGTTTTCTTTTCCCGTTTTTAGGGCACGTGACATTACTGAGCTGAAAATTCTGGAGATCCCAGGGCCAGGGGAGAGCAGACAAGGTGGGGACCTGCAGCAGACAGAAATGGGCATCCCTGGTGTTGGATGCCAAGTGGGTCCCAGTCAGAATGGCACAGGGAAAGTGTTAAAGAAGCCCATCTCCAGCAGTGCCCCGCAGAATATCCCAAGGAGAACGGACATGAAGAATCAGGATATTATCATCTCTCCACAGCAGCAGTGCTCCAAGAGCTACATGGATCGACATATGGAAACGTTGACTCAATCCAAAGGCTTCCGTCGTAGACACAATTCCTGTGAGTATATGTGTTGTCATGCAACTTTCGTTTTGCCTACCTGAGTTACTGCTGCAACATCTTCCCTTCTTCAGCAAGAACATTTCAAACAGTGCTGGAAACTTTTGTTTGTTTGCTTTTATACTTGTATTGCCACTTGAAGGTCTGGAGAAGAGGAAGAGAAATGGTGAGGAGAAAAACTTCGCAAGCTGTGCCTGCAAGTATTATAAGTGTAGATCTTCTAAATGTCTGGCACTTATCTTTAAATCTTTTATGACTGGATGATGATGCAATCTCATCCGTAATTTGTTATGAGTGTTCATACAGTTTCATTAAAGCTTGCAGGACTGGGCTTATAAAGATATATGTGTACACTTGCATAAAATGCCCTTATACAGAGATATAAAATGGTTTTATTGGGTAAGAATAGTCAGGTGAAGCAGGTTGTTTGAGCCGGTCTACCACTTCTGTATTAGGTTTTTTGTTTGGTTTTTTGGGTTTTGGGTTTGGGGTTTTTTTTTGTTTAGTTTTGGTTTTTTTTTTTTTTTTTTTTTTTTTTAAGAATACATTCTGTTTCTCTAGGCTTCTGGCTACCTTATAGAAATGTGTTTGGGGTATATTGGACACAGGGTTGCTTCACTGATGTCTCCATTGCCATCACACTGATGCAGACCATAAATTCTAGCTCCTTTTCATCTGTGGAGAGACTTTAAAACTGTCACTAGAGTTCTTCGGAGGCAAATTTCACTCTACTTTGCATTCCTTTTGATTCCCAATGAAATACCTTTCCTTGCTAGAAACAGGCTGGAAAAGTTAATGCAGAGAAGTTGGTGCTGTTCAGCTGAATAACTGGAGAGTAGATTATGGTGAGAACCTTAACCTGTGTGTGCTCTTTGTGCTTCCTCCTGAACCAATGTGGAGGAACAGCAGAAAGCAGCTGGTTCGAGCAGAGGCCAAATCCCTCTTTATCATAGCCCTTTATCAGCTGAAAATCGAGTACATGATTGTTGCCGTGGCTTCTGCAGGGTATTCCACGTGGGGGCCCAAGGCAGTGCTTGAGCACGCCGTTTGCGTGGCGCAGTCCTGTAGCCAACCTGGTTAACAGGTTGGGAAGGTTGTAGCAGAACTGATGATGTCATTATTTGCCCATAAAGGCTGGTGTTACTTAGGTGCCTCACGACCATGTACTTGCTGTTTCAGAGGTCAGCCTGTCCAGAGTAACCTTCAGAATTGTGTGGGTAAGAAGGGGCTGTGTGGATGGTTTTATTTATTAGGTTCAGGACCATTTTTGATGGGATGTTAGTTGTGTTGTGGGAGTTCGGCAAGCTTCCCATGCCAACCCTGATTGGAAGTTGCTTTTCGTTTGTGTTGGTTTTTTTTTTCTCTTGAAGCCCATTAAAGGAAATTAGTCTTTCTGAACTTTAAAATGCTGCAGACTGTCCTCTTATGAACACGGTAGTATCAAGAGGAATGGTCACAAAAGCTGTTCTATTGCTTGTTCAGGACAGAAGCAGGGTGCTGTTATGTACTTCCAAAATGGATTGGCATGCGAACTGCAAATTCACATTCCTGTTGCTGAGATACCAGCTTTTATTTTCAGGGTGCATTACTTCATTTAACAACATTTAAGAAGAAAAACGCTCTCCATCTTCTCCCCCCACCCAACATTGTGATATGATCTCTTACCCCTTTCACTGCTGGCATGAGCTTAGAGGTTGGGTTGACAATAGTAGGGATGGACACTACAGGAATTTGGGGTATAACAGGGAAAAGATGTGTATGAACAGAGGGTGGAGAGGAGCAGCAAAGTGCTGAAGGAAGCAGCTGCCTCTCCTTACAGCCTCTGGCTGTGCGGGCTGGTGTTTGGGAGAGGCACAGATGATATTTGAGAGCTCTTAGGAAGATGCTGTGTTCCGCTGGCTATGGTGGAACTGGAGGGACTGGGGCTGTAGATGGCTGCAAAGACAAATGATATGGTGGGATACGAGCTGTAGTATGAATAGAAAGAGATTCTTTTGTAAGTTGCCCTACAATTGTGCCATACATTTGTCATGTACATCTTTTTGCCCATCCCTGTTTCAGTCTCCCAAAGAACAGCCCTGTTTGAGTTTGCAAAGAGCAATGTACTGGTGTTTTCTTTACTGCAGCATTTCTGAGAAGTGTGGTTGACACCTATTTATGTAAAAAGCAAATAGTTCTTTAACAATTTATTTGTTGAAGTGAATATTGAAATTTAATGAGTGAACTGGAGATCTTCCTTGTCCCACCCTGTGTATTCTGCTTTACCAGCATCAAGTGCTAGAACATGCAGAGCTGAATAATGCCAGTTACAACGATTTCCTCATTCCTGCTATCTTTCCTATTTGAAAATTGCCCAATTGTCAGCCTCCATTTTTCCTCTAAAAGGAACTGGAAACAAACTGCGATATTATAAAGCTTTTCTATTTAAAGCCTGTATAACCATAACCTATTACAACATCACCCTGCAAGTAATTACAAATGTTATGTGCTGTGTTGTTGAAAATACAAATTAACGGGCTCCAATGAGAATGATGTAAAGATACAATCAGTGCATCTCAAAGTCAAGCATGCATTATTCTTATTTCTGTTGATAAAATCTTCAGCCAGCTCTCATGCTGTGCCAAAATTGGGTATGTTCTTTTTTTCTCAAAGCCCCCTGGGCTATGCTCCTTTCCAGATCTTCATCGTGCAATTATTGAAACGTCAGAATACATCCAGCATATTTCCATGACTTAATTGTTGAAGCATCAGTATCTGTCCAGCATATTTCCATGACTTCATTTTTTCCCTTGCTTTTGTGTTCAGAAAAGAAACAAAACCAAGGGGGGCAAGGCCAGTTAAACAAGGAGATCAAAGACTGTATTTAGGTGGAGAAGTTCCTGGACCTCTGGAAGTCTTCCTCCCCCACCAACAGCTGTATTATTTTCTGAAAGGGTTGGAACTCTTTTCATATTCACTTCTTTATTTAAATGATTGCCAAACAGGCTTGATGGGAGGAGGAAGGCCAGAACGGTGTGGAGGGGAAGGCACGCACTCCTTGGTGACCTAACCATCTTCAAGCCTGTCTGGTTTTGAGTGTTTTACTTCTACCCAGGCCTAAACCCTGTGTAGTGCTTGCTGTAGGAAGAGAGCTGTGGTTCTTTTAAGGTTAATTTTTTTTTTAATTCCTTAACTCTTCCTAAATTCCAGTTAGTTGTTCGAGTATGTTACTTTGGTTGGTTTTAGGAAAACTTTCAAACTTCAGTGTCGGCTACCTAAATGTCTAAAGTAACTCCTGCTTTGCTTTATTCTGGCTGGATGGAGTGTGTAGGAGGATCACCTCACGTAACACTGTTTTGCCAGTGTCTGGTCGGTTTGGGGTGAGCAGTGAGTGCTTCAGACCACTTCAACCCACAAATAGCTTGCATCAGTTTTACGTAAGCACAACAGCAGGTCAGCTTTTCTTTTACAGACTTTGTTTGAAACAAGTTGAGCAAGGTGCTAGATGTAGCTTATTGTTAGCTTGGATTCATTTTAGGATAAATGAGGTAGAAAAGTGAACTCACCCTCTAAAATATGTGTGTCTGGAGAGTGGGGCAAATGATGTGTGAATCTGGGGAGGAGGATGGAAGAGGTCCTGGCTCTATGGAGATGGTGGGCGCAGGCATTCAGAGAAGAATGGGCTGAGATTTCATCTAGAACTTAAGTCATACAGGCTTTAGTAGAGCTGAAAGTTGACCTTTTGATGCCCTTTAGCGTGCTAAGTCAGGGACAAAGTTCCCCCTTTGGAGTACTTGTGTGACAGGAATCAATAGACAGCAAATATCAGCACAGGTTTCACAACAATGGCTTCTGTGCCGTGCTGGCACTGGGCTCGTTCATGCCAGGGCTGGCAGCAAAATCTCCCACAGGGATCTCGCAGGAAGGCGGCCAGCTTGCTAGAGACTTTACGTTTGCTTGTGTGGTATACATAAAAGGTTTTTTTCCTAAGAAACAAAAAAAGCCTGGGAAGTATTGTTTATCTTTTGAGGGAGGCGCTTTTCTGTGCAGCGTCAAGCTGCCAACTTGACATGGAGCCATGTGCTGTTCTCCTTAATAAGCTTCGCCCATATACACACACAGGGCAGAGGCACTGGAAGTTGTGATCTGAAAGGAGCTAGACTAGAAGGCCTGGATTTCTGTAGCTGCTTGGCAGAGGACTGGATCAGGCCGTGGAAGCAAGCGCAGCTGGGAATAGCGGCTTTCAGGCAATGGCTTGGTCCGGTGTGTCACACTAGTGCCCTGGAAGGCAGCAGACACTTCTCCTGTTAGCCTTATCTCACATTCTTCTGCCTGAGTTTTCCCTTCCATCCCCCTGCCCTCCTTCTAGGTGTTTCTCTTTTCCCTGAACAGCATCAGCTGCCAGTTGTCTTGCCTGTCTAGATGGCGATGCTTGAAGAGGAACATTGTGTAACTTTGCTTGGAGTTTGCAGGAGGCCTTTGCCACGTTCTGTGCAACTTCTGTCATGGGGTTGTAATTCACTCCATGAAAAAACAGCCGGTTGTGTGGGTCAGCAGTATTTCAGAGTTGGCATCCATTGGTGTGGATTAGAGAGCTGCCCACCACAATGCCGGCACATCTCATTTTGATGAGGTACGGTCTTGGCTCCCATTCATTGTGTCTGCAGGAGAGCCCAGGGAGCTTTCCAGCCATTGTTCTCACAGCTTTTCTAGTGCAGCTTTTTATTCCGTCAGCATTTACACACTGCTCACATCAGCTGCTTCTGTCCCCTGGATCCACTGCACGGCGGTGCATCTATCCCCACATTTTGCTTTTCAGGTCAGCTGAGGGTAGCGTGGAGTTGTTTGCAGAAGAATCTGGCAATGAGTGTAAAAACTCTTGTTGGGTACCAGGAACGAACTGAGTTGCCATAACACTTGACACTGACACGAGAAGCAGGCTTGTTTTGCCATTGTGTTCATTGTAGGGTCCAGCTTATTCATCTGAACTCTGAGAGTCCCTTGGCTACTGCTTCGACCTGGAGTTTGTGAACATTTGGAGAACTCTGCCTGTTGTGTTGGTCTGAGTTTTTATTTCTTATGCGGCTGATAGCAGCAGCATTGGATGCGATTCCCTTGTCGGTAGTCGCAGTTGCTAGCCCCATACCAAGTTGTGTACAACCTTGGAGTGGTTTATATGTCAAATTTGGAAGTCGTGTGTTAGTAAAAAGCTTTCCCTTTCTCTCAAAACTATGGATGTAAATAGCTGGTCATAGCTTGTATACTAGAATTCTCCTTGCCAGAAAGACTTATGCTTTCTCTCTCCTATATCGGGTTTTGTCACCGGCAATTCTTGAATTCTGCTGTCTGTCCTTCAGTGGCTTCTTGGCAAAAGGTGTATTAGAGCAGTCTGTTCTCACCCAGTTGTTTATAAAAACTCCTTGACGTCTCCAGCAGCTTGAAAATCACTGTTGTAGTTGGTACTGCTGTAGTTGGTAGTCATTTCAAATTATTATAAACAGAGACTCTATAAATAGAGAGTATTGTCGAAGTGTGGTGACGCTGACCACACAACTCTGTATAGCTAGTTGCTCTAGTATACGCACAATAAATATTTCATGCTGGCTGTGGTACTGATTCTGCTGTTTTGAAGAGGTGAGTGGCTTTGGGCTGCGGTCAATGTGGAGGTTAGAGTAAATCTAGTAGGCAGGGCAGCTGCTTTGCTGCGAGAGACTTATGCTATTAGCTGTCTAACTTTGTAGATGCCCTTTAAGATATTTTATTTAACATAGCAGTGCTGTAGCTATAATGATACAATGGTGTTGGAGAAGAAAGGGAAAAGCCAACATCTTTCATTAGGCCAGGTGATAAAGCTGGGAAAGTCGATTCTTTCAGTCTCCTCAGTGCTTGCTAGAGATGCTTGGGCAAAACTGTTTTTAAACTGGTATAACTAGAGCACTCAAGCTCATGTTTAAAACACAAACCCCACCAAAAGAACAAATTACTCACATTAGGAAAATGATCATTGTGAGGGGTTTTGCTTGATGATTCCACAAAGCCTTGAAGATTTGGGGTCTTTTCTCCTGCTTTTCAAGGTGGGAAATACTGGACTCTGACTTCTTGCGCACTTTTTTGCCATTGCTGGACTTGTGAATTGTGGTGTAATTTGAGACTGGAGCCGCAGCAACTCTGAGAGGGAGTGCTTTAGGTGTTCTGGTCTGTTTTGTTTAGCTCAAGTACTTAAGACACCAGAGAAGGAGCTGCTGAGCATTTCAAAGAGCTTCCTTGCTGTGGGAGCTGGGAAAGCTTTCAGGTTAGTCACTTAAACAGTTCTCTAGGAAAAAAAAAAGTGACACGCTGTCTAAAATATGGGGAAAAATAAAGGGGGGGAAATCCTTGCTGAGACAAGGCATTCCTAATTGAGAATAAAACCAAGTACATATCCTTAGCAAGTCATCTTTCAGCATGGCATAGGTTAGATGTGGTGTTAGATGAACTCAGTATCACGCTGTAAAACAAATTTCCCAGAGCCTACAAAGTCCTTGATAAGCTCCGAGAACTCCAGGCAAGCCTGCCTCTATCTTCCAGGAAAGCGTGCGCTGTTCCGGTCTGTTCTTGTAGTGTTTTCTATGAAGGCTTTGGGTAATCATAAGGGTGTTCTGGAGTTATTGGCTGCAATTTAAGTTGTGTAATTGAGCTACTGAATAACTTTGCCATAGAGAGACGAGTTCTGTTTGTTAACTTGGCTGAAACAGGCACATTGGTCTTGAATGTGCCAGTTCCCGTCCTGATCCTGAAATGAATGAACGCTCCTGTAGAAACAGCGGACAGGAGGAGGGTCCTTCACTTTCTAGGGGAAGTGCTGTTCCTGTTGATGTAGTAGAGGATTTCACGCTTTGGAAACGTGGGAAATTAGAGCTCAGGTTTGTTAGGCAGCTTGCGGCTGCTCCACCGGTCTGACCCGAGGTTACAAATAAGCCTTTCCAGGCAGGGAGAAGGAGGGATTTGCCAAGATCAAGCTAGACTTGTCTGTATTTATGAAGGTGACAAGTAAGTTTATGGGAGGCCATGAAGGTCATGCCTTTTGCAAATCTTTTTGGGATGTTTTCTAAGTATGCTTAGATGACTTGAAATTCTTCCTGTCTTCTCTCACTGATTGGCAATAATGTGTAAAGACAAAAAAATGCTGCTTTTTCATTTATGGAGGGGGTATATAAAGAGCACGCATCATCATTGTAATTTGGTGGTAATTTGTGTTATCAAATGGATTCTGTCAATAAACTCTTATGATAATCACCTTTGAGAGTAATTTATACAAAAACTATGAGAAATATTTTAATAGAGCAAGCAGTTTTGGTGTGGTAACTCTTACTCCATCTGTTGGACACTCTAGGCGATACCTGTAATTGCTGGAATTGGCCTGAAATATTTTCTAGTAATTGCAAATTTAACAATGGGTGTAACAAACAGATTAATGCTGTCTGGACCTGAGTTTGTATGGGTGACCTGAATAATAATATAAGAAATAAGCAAGTAGAGGGATACATTGACCTCCTAATTGCAAATGGTTTTGTATTAGTCCTTGATCTCCAGCCAGAAGTTGGGAATGAGGAGACTTTCATCACTCTTGTTCCAGAGAAATCAGGCTTTCACAATTACTTGTGATTGGAAAGAAGTGTATTCAAACATGCAAGATGATGAACAAGTAGAATAATGCAAATAGGAATAAGGAAAAGGACTTCATATCGGTACAGAAATGTGTACCTATTGATAGCAAGTGCGAGGAAAAAGAAATGCTTTATATTCAGGTTTTTAAGTTCTCCCTTAAAGATCATTAATAGGTGGCCAGCCTGTTACGGAAGAAAACACCTAAATTAGTCTCTGAAATTTAGGGAAATTCCAAAGAAGGTCTTGGGCCACATGCTTGCGTGAGCATGAGCTCAGTATAGGAGGAAAACTGTCCTAGATCACGGCTAGCTTATTATCTTATCACTAATGTGACACTATCTTGGATTAAATAAAATGTGGAGAAACACTTATTTTGCTACTGTGGTCAAGCTTGTTTTTCTAACCTTGCCAGTGGAAAATCCCTGAAAGTCTCTCTCCTGATGCATGAGTAATGCCAAAGATGAGGTCTGCAGCTTCTTTGGGAAGCGAGTATCCCTTGAGTCCGTGGACTGCAAGCATAAGCTCCCCTCTCTTACAAAATTTGCTGAGAAAGTGTATCAGCAAACGTGGCTTTTTCCATTTATGACACACTTTCAACTTGCTTTATTTTTGTTTAGGGTCATCCAGTAGCCGTCATCCAAACCAAGTGACTCCAAAGAAGAGTGGCCTGAAAAACGGGCAAATGAAGAGCAAAGATGATGAGTGCTTTGGAGATGACATTGATGAAATCCCAGACACGGATTTTGATTTTGAAGGGAACCTGGCCCTTTTTGACAAGGCAGCCGTGTTTGAAGAGATTGAAACTTATGAGAGGAGGAGTGGCACTCGCTCCCGGGGGACCCCAAATGAGAAACCAGCTCGCTATCGGCACGACGAGAACATCTTGGAATCGGAGCCCATAGTCTACAGAAGGATTGTCGTACCCCAGAACGCTAACAAAGAATTCTGCACGGGTATGCCACATCCCTTACTGATAAGGATGCAATTTTTCTGGGGCACGTGTGGTGGATTGTTTTCCCCAAGGGGTGTGTATCAGCTTAGTGTGATACAAGCAAGGGCATTCGTTTACGTAAGATTGGATCTGTGCCTTGTATCTACATGCAACCTTTCTTTGCAATATTTCCAAGATAAAAAAATATTTAGATACAGCAACAAAGTAAGTGTTTTCACAGTGGGGAACAAAACTGATATTTGGATAACAAGAATGGAAACTGAACACAAGCCATTTGAATCCTTGCTTTGATTTCAGTAGCATGACAAACCTGCGTGGACTTGGTTGCTGGCTCTTGAGAGGGAGGGATGGTCTCAGGATTCCGGTACATGGTAGCATGTCATAATTTGTGCTTTCTTGGTGAAAGGCGGGAGATTTCATGTGTTTCTGGTACTCCTTGGGTGGTAGTTATATATTTCCGCATGGTTTTGTGGAACTTTAAATGTCATCAGTGTAAAAAGAAACAGTTCTGGCTCTTCCCATCCACAATTCCAAACATTCATTGTACGAAAGGCTTCTTATGTGAGGGTCGTCCCCCCCTTACTTACTGTCCACTGCCGCTGTGTGAGCAATTGAGCCCCAGAAAGCTGGACAAACACAGTCACGTGTGCGTAAAGAATGTCTTTCTCTCCTTTGCTTTACCTTAGTCTTAATTATAAAAGGAAAGAAAAACTTTTAGGCAAATGTTTGAATTGAAGTATTTGTCAAGTGTATCATGAGGGGAAACTAGCTCAGCATGCTGGTGCCAGCTGCTGTGCAGATGTTCTCCTGCAAGTCTGATTTCTGGTCCTTGCTGCTGCTAAGTAGCCTCTTGGATGGAGGGGAAGGTAGTGGGGTGGATCAGTGAGCTGCCTGGCTGCAGGGAGGCAACGCTCCTAAGATCAAAATGCAGAGAATGATTATTCGGCTCCTAATCCATGGCTCTGGGGAAGGGTAGGATTGATTTGATTTCATGTTCAGTAGGGTTTTTTTGTTTGTTTTGGTTTTTTTTGGCCAAGCACCAGGTAGTGGTGCTTTCACCAGGAGCCAGTTCTTTATGCTGATGGATTTTACTGTAACGAATCTTTTTCTTTCTATCCGTACACATGCTATGAAGTGTAGCATATGTACTTTATGCTACACTTAGGTGCCAATTCCCTGTAACTTTAGCCTACTTGTGGTTCAGTTTGCATGCTTTCTAGGACTTGCAGAATGTAGGAACTTTGGCATTCCAGGGACATTTCTTTTCCACATCAGAATAAAATCAAACTTCAGGTCTTTTTGTAGGGAGACACTAAACAGCTAATATCCCGGTGGTCTGGCCACCAAGCAGAAGCGTGATCAGGTCCTTGATCTGTCATTCTTTCTCTGCCCAGAAACTCCATCTGGGGTGTGAAACACTTCACAGAAGGAAGCTGATTTCATTTGCAATGATTTGCTGCTTTTCAATTCTAAAAAAAGGTCAATTTTTTAATGGTTCTGCTATACATCGATATCATAGTTTTCCATTTGTGTCATCCATCTTCCTATTAATCTGTTCTGCTCTTGAACGAGATAAAAACGTACTGGGTCATATCAGAACTCATCCAGCTCAGTATTGTGTTTCCAAGGATACTTAAGGAAAAGTGAAAGAACAGAGTAAACAGGCAGTGAGACTTTCCCTTGAGTGCTTTGTCTTTCACAATTTTAAGACTTCCTGAAGCAGACGTGATAGTTCAGTATTAATAGCTTTTGATGAGTTTTTTTTTCTTCTGCTTAATTTAACCTATTGCTTTATAAATCTATGCAAGCTTTCAATATCTCTTCAGTGTCTTGTGGCAAGAAGCTCCACCAATTGCCTGTGTGCTGTGTGAATAAGCACTTCTTCATTTTCGTGTGTGATTCACTATTTTTTTTTTTTTTTAAATTTGCTACTTGTAAATTCATCTTCCAGCTGGCTTGTTTGAGAGGAGACGGGGTATCTATGTATGTCTAGTCTGAAACAAAAGCTAACCTACTGTTAGCTGCCAATTTGAGAATTACGGCCAATACGGTGTTCTAGCAGTACAGTTCCCAGGAGGAAAACTCTGACATGCAATAAGCAGCAAGCATCAGTAAGTAAATTCAGGGGATGAAAATGAAATCATGTTTTGCTAAACTCCATCATCCTTTCCTATGGAAACTCTTGGCTCCCCGTTTGCAGCGTGCTGAAGGGAGCAGCACAGTGAAAGGACTGCTGTTTTCTTGTTTTGTTCTTGGCAAGCCTGCACAGGGATGGTGGCAAACGAATCCCCTCTGTAGTTGCAGGGTCTTGCTAGCCTCATTAGCTACTGTTGGGTGATTAGTCTCCCGTATGGAATTCTGGATTTGTTTGGAAGAAAAGCTGTCATGTCACACAACGGGCAGGGTATTGACAGCTACAGTTCCTTGTCGCCTGTGCTGAGCAGGGCACATTCACAGGACTGTGAATGATGATAAAAGTGTCCCAGTGCTGTGTCTCTCTCGATGGTTTTCCCACAGAGAGTGACTTCCTTTGTGTCCGCTGAGGAAGTTTACTTTTGCTTAGGAAATGCTAATGGCTATCCAGCAAAAGCTCTTGTAAACAGTTGTAACTTGCCTACTGTTTCTGGCATTCAGTCTAGTGCTTTTTGTAGCGAATCAGCCCTCCGAGGGACAGAAAGATATTCAGTGTGCTTGGAGTAATGATGGACTGTCACTTGAAAAAAATCCTGATCTCTTTTGTTTAGCAACTGGAGGGAGGATGCTAAGGTGTAGGCAGCCTGCCTCTCTTAGTAGCTCAAAGAGCAGCAGCTGCTGAAGTTAAATGAGAGTGCCAATAGCCCCGAAAGCCATGATTTTGGATGTATCTGTGGCAGGAATTCTCTTTCTGCTGCTGAATTCTCCCTACAGAGTTGTCTTTGGACTCCTAAGGGGAGCTTTACTTGCAAAAAGCACTCCCTAGTCAGGGGAGAAATAAGTACTTCATAATTTTTTTCCCTAGGCCAATCTTGAAGATGATCATCTTTAAAAGAGCTCTGGCTGATAGAATAATTATTGTGTCTGCTATAATAGCACAAACAAAGGGATGCTGGTGATTGACAGTGAGCTAATACCCAGCTCTTGTCACTGTGGGAGAAGTCATCATCTGTGAATCCTTGCATGCTCTTTTATGCCATGTTTCCATGGAGCTAGGAAATAACCAAGATTGTGCAGCGGTAAAACCAGCAAACTGTTGATGTCAGTTCTCCAAAAGACTAATCTGTAGGGCTTCCAGTCTGTGTTTTTATTACTGACTAAAATAAGTCCATCAGTGTAGGATGTAAGCAAAGCTTGATAAACACTTCAGTCCACCAGGATGCTTTTCTGAGAGCTGATTTTATGGAGCCAGGCCGTCATGTAGGTATACTAGCGTGTGTTTTAGAAGTAAGCAGGGAATGAAGATGAGGATCTCTTCCGAACAAAAATAAAAACCTGAAGCTAATAGAACTTACCAGGTCTTTGATCATGACTGAGCTAAGTCCATCCCTGGGGTTCCACATATGAATCTCTCCCAAATATATAATTAGTCTTTACTCTTTTGGGCTGGCTGTTATTGATCTGTCTGTCTACCATTACATGACACTTGAAAGGGGAAGTACAGCTGTTTAACAGAAATCTGCCTCCCTGGAATGGCTGATCCTTTTTACGAGGCGTGAGCTGTCTTTTTCTGCTTCCAGAGCTGTCCAGCTAGAGAACTGAAATGTGTGTTGGCATAGGTCTGTCTCTGTTCCTTCTGTTGGCTGTCAGCATTGAAACGATCTGTGTTTGAACAGCACGGTGTTTTGGGATCAGGTCTTTTAGCAGTAGCTGCAAAGCCAATGTTCTGCAGGTATGTTGGAGCTCAGAGGAGTTTGCAGATCTCCATTCATCATCAGTGACTATATATAATCTCAAGCATACCAGGCTCTCCAAATCATTCTTTTTTTGCAGTTCATCTCTCCTTTCCTCTTAACTTTGTTTCTGCCGAGAAAGTGTCTTTATGAGCACACCTAGATGAGTAAGGAGGAGAGCTGTACGCCACATAGGTAAGATACGTATTTCTTTCCCTGATGTACTCCTAAGGCTTTGCCCAAAGTAGGTTCTCTTCTCGTTAATGCTGTTCGTGTAGAAAATGTGCTGTTTCCATCCCAGTGTCTCTTCTGGAAAAAAAGTGGGATTTTTCAAACTCAGGTGCTATAGAAATTTGAGATAGACACTTGTTGAGTGAAAGCAGGACTGCTTAAAAAATCGGACTAAGTGTTGATATTTATTTCTCTGTGCTTCCCCTAACCAGACTTCAAACCTGTCCTTCAAGAAACTTTTTTTCCCTGCAGTAAGGAGATAGTGAAAGAAGATGCGTGCTTAGGAGTAAAGCAGTGCAGCACGCAGAGCTTATGTGCCAGGGTTGGACTACAAAACTAAGGCTGAGTCTGTTGTGCGAGGATGATGCAGTCAGTATGGCGCTTTTTTTTGTGTGCCATGTCCTTGACTGACTTTTCTACTCTAGCTTTTAGCTCTTCAGTCTATGGATGACTGCCTTACAGCGATTGTGCGTATTGAATGTGTGAAGTGTTTCTGGGATCTTTGAGTCGAGTGCAAATTAAGTTCACTTTATCCAACCGCAGGAGAAAACAAAGTGGTCATGAGGCAAAGTCTCTTTGTCCCTCAGACAGTTTTTTTGCTGGGAGAGGCTGACATTGGAACGTCAGCCAGAACTCCCGCAGAATTTGTCTTAATTAAAAATAATGATGATTAAAAAAAAAATCTAGCCCTTAAGGTTGTGGAGAAAATCATTCATGTTTGTGGGGCAAAGTAACTGTGTTTTGCTGAGTCTGCAGGCAGGTGGCTTCAGCTTTACAACCAGCAAAAGACAGCAAATAACATCCCATCTGCTTAAACTGGACAAGAGCTATACCCGCTTCACATAACTGCATCTTAGACCAGGAGCTGTGCGGCTCTGGAACTGGAGTTATTTACTGCTAAAGGAAAGAGTTAATGACTTTACGTACAGCTTTCAGGAGATCCTAAGTCTAGTTCCATCTCATCCATTCCTGCAGCTTGCCTGTATGTATTTTAGCAGCTAGAGAGCTGCTAAAATAGTTGAGAGAATAGTTGAGAGAAAAGATGGGGCTTACACACTGAGCTGCTCAAGCAGCAACCATCTCTTTTTTTTTTTTTTTTTTTCCCCCTGCAACTGAAAGCATGGGGAGGCGTTTCGGCTTCTGACAGCAACATTGCTCTGGGCTTGTTTGGGGGAAAAAACTCTTGTTTTGTTAACTTGTGGAGAGTTAGCTCAGTCCTTCTGCTGGCATAGGGTGTTTTAATCCAACCACTATGCATGTAACATTGCACAGTGGAGCTTGACAAGATAACTTGTCTGCAGTTGTGTCCAGGACTGAGTGTGCCTCATAAACGGAGAATACTTCATGTTTAATCAGGCTTCAGCAATACTCTGCATGTCACAAAACTGTTTAGTCTATATCTGCCTTTTTTTTTTCCAGGCAGCTGTAAAATACATTTATTTAATATTAAAAGGCCTGAGCTAATTTATTTTATTACCTTCATTACCGAACAATAAAGATGCACTGTCCAACCCAAACATAATTAAAGTTGGCAGGAGTTCAGTCTTGTTGCAGTAGTGTTATTGTTTGTGGGTTTACATGTCGCCTCCTTGGTTGCTTTCTGCCAGAGTTTATTTAACTCCCTCGGCCTGGTTTTGATAAGCCAGTCTGACTGGTTGGACCTTGCGTGAGTGCGAAGAAGGGAAGTTCTCTTGGCATTTAAGCCTGCTCTTGAGAGGGAGCAATTAGGACAAAGTGTAGCGCTGGCGTGCTAAGTGCAAGTTCATCTCATGCTTCTGCTGCCTCCCAGTAACCCCCTTTGCATTAACCCACTGGGCACCAAGTTGCATCTAGCTGATGGCAAATGCGGGTTTACTAAAGCTCGTGGTCTGGGGGAGGTGATTGAGGGGAAGATGTAGATGGTTACAGAGAAGATGTCTGCAACAGTCACACTAAACTGGGTAGGTACAGAGTATAGATCGGCTGTTTCACCCTTCTAGCTTGGGGAGTTTGTGCAAAATTTAAGCAGGGAATGTGTGGTCCCGCAGTTCAGAAGGAGCAAAAGTACAGTTTGGGAGCCCTCTGTTTCAGGTTAGCAGAGGATGCGTCCCGTCAAACTGTTTGGAGAGATCCTGACCGCAGGTCACTCACTCCAAGTCCTCCCTCAAGCTTAAAAAACAAGACCTGATGAAGTAGCAAACATATGAATGGGAAAGAGGCAGAGCCAAGCCTTGCGTGACTCTGGAGGCTAAGAGGGTGTGTGAACGCAGGGCAGGTGCGTGACTAGTGTGACGGGCTTAGGATTATTAGTGGCTTATGATTCCAAGTGTTCAGCGGCTGCTATCAGGAGTCTGAAATGACTTTGATAATGTGCATGCTTGCATGTGTGCTGCATGTAATGAAAGACTATTAGCAGAGGTAGCTTAATCGGTGGTTAGCATGCAAGGTCAAGTGTTTGAACATGTTTGGGCCCTCTGTATCTGCAGAGCACTAGCCGGTGAGTTCAGAAATGAAGGCTAGAAGGATTCAACAGGACCTGCTCCACAACTTTTTACTGTTACCTTGCAGGAATACCTCCGATTTGACTCTGAAAACCTCAAGATGTACAAAACCTGCCATTTCCGCCATAGCTTGACTTAGTGGTTTGTGACTGGGGCGCCCTGGGGGAATATGGCAGTACAAATAATTCCTCACAATTAAAATACACGCTGCTTTTCTCATTTGAATATGGCACTTGCTTGTTACAACGGGTTCTTGTTCTGTTTTTTGTCTGCAAAAGAGCCCAAGCCCACGAGTAACTGTTAGGTTTCCTCTCTGAGCGGATGTGTACGCTGTGGCTGTTCCCCTTTGCGCTTGTATCGCTGCAGAGCGCTTTCACTGGGCCATGTCATGTTCCCACAACTCTTTCCCATTAGCACAGGCGGTCTGAGCCCTGCCGTGCTCCTCGGCGCTGGGCTGCAATGAGCACCCGGGTGGCTGCCATCACCCCGAGTTCAGCGGCGGGGCGGCTGATGGGAGTGCGGGGGTGAGTCAGGGCTGCTGGCTGTTGAACACGGCAGAAGCAGAGCATGCTGATGGAAGGACTGAGTTCACACTTTGGCCTGATGTTTGGCGAGTTCACGCTTTGGCCTGATGTTTGGCATCATGCCTGAGCTGTAGCAGGTGTCGGTCTGAGTCGTGGACCTTTTTGACCCATCGTGTCTGACTCCTGTGCACCTCATCTGCCTGTCCTAGAGTAGGAACTAACAGTAAATTCACAGAGACCTTGCTCAGCCGGACTCTGCTGGGATTGCTTGTTTAGCTCAGAGCAGCGCTTATGAATGATGTGAACAGAAGGAGCTGAGAGCTTTTCTTGCTGGCAGCTATGCTCCAGCTATGTGGCCATCCTGTGTGGGAAGGGAATTAATCTGTGCTGCTCCTTAGCTGGGAGACAGTTAAGGACATCCAGGCCTTGCAGGAGGATGTTTCAAGGGAAGAATAGTGTGTGTTTCTAATTCCACTTAGGTGCCAATCCTCAAACACAGAGCAAAGGGGCTTGGATATCAGAATTATTTTGGAGAAAAGTTAGAAAAGAGAGGCTGACTTCTCTAGCTGAAAATATTCAGGGATGGCTGGCTGGCTGCTGCAGCAGTTTTCTCACCTGTCACTTACGTTTTGTACTTCTCTCTCCATATACCATAAGCAATTATGTTCAGTTTCTTTGTTCTCCACTATTCAACACACCACCAAAAAATTGCTGTGGCTCCCCTCAGAGTGAGCTGCCTTTTGGTGGCAAGGAATCCTCTGTATTTATTTCCAGGAGAGTTTACAGATGTTACTGCAGGGTTTATTTCTGTGAAGTCAGTGCCGGCTTGGCCTGCTTGGAGAAGGAAAGTATAAAGAATCGGCCAGAACAGTTATTCAGGGTTGTGTTTCTCTTACCTGCTGAAACCAGGCAAGTTTGCTGTAGAGGTGAGCGGGAAGGATTGTATTGCTTCCTACTGCAGGCGCTGTTCTCAGCGCTTAACAAAACATCTCTTGCTTATTTTGCCTTGATCTGCATGCTGGAGCATTTCCTGGCTCGCAGACCAGGCTGTCAAAAACATCTGAGAAGTATTTTTCTACAGACTTTACTCTCTCAGCTGCATCATTCCCCTGCTGCCTCAGTGTATCGTGATTCAGCTTTTGTGTCTGAAGCCAGCCCTTCTGGCATGGCACAGCTCAGGTCGTGGGAACACGTACTTAGTAAATGTGGGATGTCTTCTTTTGCTGTGATATGTGAGTTAGGGGCTAGAAGTTTGGGGATGATCACTACTGATATGAGGAAGCATAATGCATCCAAGCTTTTTTTATTGTTTTTGTTTTTCTGGTTCACAGCTGCTCTTCTGACTTTCACGGTGATTAGGAGCACTTATATGTGTTTGGGCATGGGTGTGGGTTAAAGCACTGGTGGCCTGGAAACCATTAAGAAAGAACTGAATATTCAATCTGTAAGTCAAAAAGGTCTTCTCAGTCCACGTGTTGCTAAAATGGCCAGCTGCCTGCTGAATTTTGTGGAAATGTGTATTATTTCAAGTCCAGTGGTTGTGTTTAGCTGTCAGTGCTTCACTCCGGAGTAAGCTGACTCTGATGCACTAGTTCGGATTCATTTGATGGTCTTGGAAGGAACCTGGATTACTGGGTTAAACAGACCCTTGGTAACAGCTAATAAACCTTTTCACTGTCATCATTTCTAAGTGCTGTCCTATAAAACCATACCAGACTGCAGAATTCTGAAAAAGTCTCTGATTATACCCATTTCCGTCTTCCTCCCTCTGTTTTCTTTGAACCCTAGACTCTGGGCTGGTCGTTCCAAGCGTGTCTTACGAGCTTCACAAAAAGCTGCTCTCGGTTGCTGAGAAGCACGGGCTGACTCTGGAGCGGAGGCTGGAGATGACGGGAGTGTGTGCAAGTCAGATGGCCCTGAGCCTCCTTGGGGGGCCCAACAGGTAAAGCTGTTCCCTTTCACTCTGCTGTGGGTTTGCCCCCTCAAGAAGAGCTCAGCTTACCTTGTTCTGCTAAGTGGGGTTGACGTAAAAGAGGCCGAGAGGTTACTTTTGAGGTAAATGTAACCTGGATGCCTGCTGTCGCTTGCGCTAGTCCCTCAGTGGTCCTGCAGCTGGAGCCGGCTGTCACCTCTCTGCCTTCCTTGCCTCTAAAAGAAAAAACTCATCCCAATGCCAGGCAGACCTGTGTTGTAGCTTGTGTATCAGCCTGTTTCCAAATGATCATGAAAACAAGTGTGAGGCTCGGGCTCCTGAAGTGGGAGGAAGTCTTACAGTAGGTTTCCATGTTTGTGCTGCTCTTTTTCCTCTCTAGCCTCTCTAGAAAAGGGCTGGCTGAATATACCATCTTGGATGAATGACTTACTAAGGGCTTCCTTTTGGCTCCTGTGTCCCAGAAGCAGAAGTGTCTCTTCAGTCAAAGACAAAACAGACAGAGTGGAGATTTTTCTCTCCATTTACTGGGAATTTTTCCAGGGAATTCAGTTTTGCACAGGTGTAACCCAGGGCAGATTTAACCACTGCAGAATTTTTGGCGAGCTACTCCTTTTTGCAAATAAGTAAACCTTTCCTTTGTTGTTTTTACATGTTGCAATTTAATGATGTCAATAAACCCAGAAGTCAGCTAATGAAAACAAAGTGCTGCTTAGCTTTTCACAATGCTAAATTAGCTTTCAGGCATCTACACCTAAACTGAGAACATCCTGCTCTTTTGGAGGGCCCTATCTGATAGCAGGTTTGGAGTGCACTTACTGCTCTTTGCATGAATATATGTGCTGACTTTTTTGAAGAGGTCCGCTCTGTGCCTGCATTTACCATAGTTGTTGATGTGAGCAGACAATTGCACGTGTATTTTTGTGGTGTTGATAGATGCTCCAAGTTATTTGCTCTTGAAATGGAAGGTAAGCCTTAAGTCTCCATCTGTTTATTTGATAGTACTTTACCAGGACCTGATGGTTTGATTGAGAGCAGTAAGTGATGACGTACCAAGCAGCACTGACCCTGTCAGCTGGAAATCCTACTGTGAGCCACCCTTGATGGCTTGTAGGCCATCGAAATAAATCAACTTTATTTTGCGGTTACTTGGGGAGTAGAAATTATTTTTCTTCTTTTTTTTAACTGTGGCTCTGCTGATGGAATAAATCACCCCATATGTTTAAGATTGCATAGTTAGCATTCTTTTAAAATCAGAGAGGCAGAGAAAAAAAAGCCTCCTAAAAGTGAAATTGCACTGTATTGAGGCTTGCTACGTAAGCAGTAAAAATGCCCCCTGCTTTGAAAGTACAAGCTGGCTGTGTGATGAACCAGGATAGACTGGGACCTTGTGCTCTCTGCTGCGGGTGCAAGGAAGTCTTGAAGGGAACCTGCAAGCAGAGCAGCTCTCTAGTGTCAGCACTACAAAAGGATGTGGGTTCCTTCTCGGAGGCAACGGAAGATTTGCAAAACACCTGTAAATTTGCATTTTACTGATTTTTTTTTTTTTTTCCTCTTACAGGAAGAAGGTAAGAGATTCTTGGGTTTATTAAGTCCCCTTTTGTCTGCGTTTTAGGCTGAACCCGAAGAATGTGCATCAGCGGCCCACAGTAGCCCTGCTGTGCGGCCCCCACGTGAAGGGGGCCCAGGGGATCAGCTGCGGACGGCACCTCTCCAACCACGACGTCCATGTCATCCTTTTCCTACCCAACTTTGTCAAGATGCTGGAATCCATCACCAACGAGCTGAACCTTTTCAGCAAGACGCAAGGCCAGCAGGTGTCCAGCGTCAAAGGTAAGCGAGCAAGGAGCATATCTGCTCTCATGACGCCTCGCAGAGACCTGTGCGGCTCGGCTCCCCGGTGCCTGCCCGGTCCGGTGGCACCATCTAGTGGCACCGCCATAGGCAGGTGGCTGGCTGGAGGCTGGCGGGACAGCAGAGACTCGAGGGGCTCAACAGTGGAGCAGTTGTGCTGGTACGGATGTTTCCTGCATGAACAAGTATGGAAGAGCTGCCGTATGGATCCGAGTCAGACCAGCCGTTCTCTTAGGATAAGGGCCTGCCTTGTTCAGCATATCGAAACTGCAAGTGAATGAGCATCCAACTGCTGCTTCAAGCCAGACAGCTAGCTTTGCTGAACTACTCCCAGCAGCTGTCAAAGCTCAGATCTCTTAGTTTGCCCTAGAATAAACTGATGCTCTGGCTTCTGTGGGAGAGCTGGCTTCTGTTTGTCATTTCACCAGCAGTATTTTCAAACTTGTTTCATTTAAACTTCTGGGGAGAAACAAACCTGGGAATTAGGGCTCTGCACAATGTTTTGTGTTGTGGCAGGGTGGGGGGCTGCGCTGTGCTGGCTGAACTACTTGCCTGTTATAAAAGATTATAAAAGATTTTGCACCCAGGACTTCATGGTCCGTCAGGTAAGAGGCATGCAGCAGATGCAGCACAGAGCAGGTGAGTGCAGTGAGACCGACGGAGCTCAGTGGGGCCAGCAGCAGTGCAGCACACAAGCTGCCTTGCCATAGCAGAGGTAGTCAGTGCATTCCATAAAAATATGCCATTTTTTCAGTTTGTGGAATATAAAATGGTCCTTTTATAATGGAGAGAGAACACCGCTGTTTCTCTGGGCTGCCTGGACTGGTGAGCCAGCTCAGCGGCAGCAGCTGGGGCTGCTCAAGCACTGGCCACTTGATGAGATTTTGTACCCGAGAGTCTGTGAATGTTCTCCAGAGTGCTAAAGAGCTTTCAAATATCAGTGTCAGTGTCTTTTGCAGAAGGATGGCAATAACAACAGGTAAGGCCAGACTGTATGCAGTGAGACTGTGGGTGCTGGAGGGAAAAATGAAAAACCTGCTGGCAGTACAAGGAGGGAAGGCACTGAGCCTTTGTTCATGGTTTCAGGTTGGTCCTCAGCGCTCAATGGTGTTTGTGTTTCTTTCAGATCTCCCAGATACCCCTGTTGACCTAGTGATCAACTGCCTGGATTGTCATGAAAATGCCTTTTTGAGAGATCAGCCTTGGTACAAAGCAGTTGTGGACTGGGCCAACCAGAACCGGGCACCCGTCCTCAGCATAGACCCTCCGATAAACGAAATGGAGCAGGGCATCGATGCCAAGTGGTCGCTGGCCTTGGGCCTGCCCCTGCCCCTGAGCGAGAGGGCAGGGCGTGTATACCTCTGTGACATTGGCATTCCCCAGAAGGTCTTTCAAGAAGTGGGAATAAACTACCACTCGCCCTTCGGCTGCAAATTTGTCATCCCCCTGCACTCCACTTAGAGCCCATCCAGCCACACAGCTCTGAAGGGAGAGAAGAGAGGAGGAGGTCTGTCAAATAAGCTGTCGAGTGGATCCTGACTAGTAAACTCGTGACGCCTTAAGGATGTGAAGTTCTGGAGAGATTTCCTTCCAGAAGAAACATTGTGTATTTAAAAAAAAAAAAAGAATAATCATAAAATGAAACAAAAAAAGAAGGAAGCGAATGTTCCTGCAAAGCTGTTTTCATTCTCTTGTGCCATTGTACGAAGGAACACGCAGGAAGATGGTGTCTGTCCCCGGCGAAGGCGGCCGCTGTTGCCCAGGCCCGGCCGGGAGGCTGTTTAATGAGGGGGTATACTTGGAGGTGGTACAAGTGATGAGTGGTTTGGAGATTTGAGATGTGTTTCTCTGTCCTTCTGGGCGGATAGACCCAGCAAGGGTGCCCTGGTGGAACAGCACCCCTTGATTGTATAGAAATACCTTCTGTTGCAGCTGTACCGGGAGGGAGGGTTTGGTTTTGTTCTGTTCAACTCCCCTCTCCCCTGTTTTATGTTCCTGAAGGCAGTTGTAGCTCGCTCTCCCTCCTGGACCCTCCAGCCTCTCAAGGAGAGCGTTCCCTCTTCGGAAAGCTTGTGTCAAGAGCCAGAAGCTCTCAGGTTGCACATGCTCTGGGAACACCGATGTCCTCAGCTAGGCCTTACTTGCTTATATACTTTGTTGGCTTTTTGTTTGTTCGCTTAGTGGGTGAAGCCCAGGTCTATGGGAGCGAGGCATGTTTTGGAAAAGAACTTTTCCAGGATAGTTGTTATTTTCTTTTCTTTCTTTCTGGCACGGTGAGTGGCTGAATCAGGGAAAGGATAGTGAAGCAGGGCAGTGTCACTCTTGAGTTTGTTGCATGATGTATGGTGCAGTTGATGTTTGGGTGAGTTCCCCCGGTGCTTCCAGTATCCCTCCTACACTCAGTGTGGTTTGGGAAGTAGGTCATGGATCCGTTCATTCCCTTCGGGCTCGAAGCCTGCACACAGGCTGGGCTTGGGCCTGTGTGCACCCATGTGCTGGGAACCAGCTTGCGGAAGGACTTGGGTCCTCAGCTTAGACGGTCCTGTTTGCCTGCGGGAGACGATGTGGCGAGAGCTGCTGCCCTCCTGGAGGGGTACGGCAGGAGGTTCTCATCTGAATGACTGTAGGGGATCTGCCCCGCGTTGCTCTGCGAACTGCTCCTGTGCTGCACTTGCTTCCCGTGTGCTGCCAGGAAGCGTTGGGATTTCTGTTCCTGCCTTCATTTTGTTGGCCTGATGGAGCCGTGGTGCAGTGCCTAGAGCAGGGACAAGCTGAGAAACCATCAGCTTTGGGAATCCGTCGTGCTGGCTCCGTGCGTGCTCTCTGAAGGCTTTGTGCCCGGTAGCTGACCCGGGAAGCGCTGAACCTGGCATGCTGCAGGAGGTGCCATAAGAGCGAGCTCCTTCAGAGGAGCTGGGCAGATGCAAGGCAGGGGCCCTGTTCTTGCAGAGGTGCTCAGCTCCCTGCTTGCTCCTGATGCCGCGAGCGTGGGCAGTGCTTGAAGCTCTGCTGCTCTTCTGGCACCTCGCCTGTCCCCAGAGCTCCTGCAGGTACCTAAACCTTGCACAGACCCTGTTGTGGCAGCTGGGAGAGCTTCAGAGCTTCAAATGGTGCCTTTTCTCCAGGGGAGCTGGATCCCTTCTGAGGCTGAAGCGCAGGGACGTGTGGAAATGGAAAACAGTCACCTACTGCTGTAGCTGCTCTGTCCCTGTGCTCTGCTGAGCAGGTAGCAAACCTGTTAACCCACCTGTGCTCTGGGTGGTGAGGATTTACAGATCAGGCACTTGGCCTTTTTGCTCTAAGCAGATGAAAGACAAGTGTATCTAAGGAGGAGGGAAGAGACTTCCCCGGTTGAAAAGAAGCAATTGAGAAATTAATATTGCCTGGAAGTGCAGAGCGGCGGGGGAAAGACCCGGCCCCAAAGGACAGGAGGCTGGTGAGCGCTGGGCTCACCCCCACAGCTGCCTGCGGTCACTTCCCCTGCCAAACCGCCCGCACCTTGCCGTATCTACCTCAGCAGGACGAAGGGCTCTGCCCCTCTCTGCGTCTGGACCCCCGGCTCCCTGAGCTTCTTTCCCCGCTGAGGGCTGGAGGACTGAACCACATCGCTGGCTTACGCTGAGTGGCCTTAGCGCTCGCACGGGGAGGCTCGGTGGCTTGCCAGTGCTGTGACGGGGTGCAGCTCTGCCCTCGAGCGGTTCCTCTCCCCTAGGAAGGGCAAAGCCGAAGCGCCTATTCCTCAGGTGAACCACGTTTCAGCTAGAACTGTAGTGGCATTTAACAGGCTGTGGTTCTGACTCGGCCGCACTGGGAAGGGATAGCAATGTGGCTGGTTATTTAAAATACAAATGCGAAGTTTCCCCTCTGCCTTTCTTGTTTCTTTGGCTGTTTCAGCTTCCTCTCATCTTTAGCCAGGCAGAGGAGCAGGGGCTGGGTTAGAAAGGTGGATGACTGTCCCCTGGTCATTGCTATAGCACAGTGTTAGCTTTAGCCCCCTTGTTTTCACTTCCCTTGCTCAAGACAATAAGAGAACCTGCTGTTTCAATTTCTGCTTTCCTTGAACCAGGCTGCAGGCTTTTCTCACCTCTTCTGGGTTTGGCTATTAAACTGTAGATTGTACGCACCGAGCAGCAATGGTGTAAAAATATTCAAGGCTTCATCACAGGGTCCTCTCCTGCCTCTACACTGCTGTGCCACTGGCTGAAGTTACGTGCCCAGAGGGGCACTGAACCAGGTAAAGCTGTTTCTGCAGGGATGGCAGCTGGGATCAGGTCTGCACTTGCTGCTGCACAGCTCCAGGAAGGACTACGGCCCCGTGCATTGCCAGCCGTGCAGCCATAGGGTTCCCCATGTTTAAGCAAAAAAAAAAAAAAAAAAAAAAAAAAGGTGAGCAGTGTTGCACAAGAGGAGGGTACAAACCCTCTCGCAAGGAAAGGGATTCCCAATCCCTGCCTGTGCAGAGTGTTTAGGGCACAGCAGGCAGCTTTGGGCTGCATTTGGCACATTTAAACTCTACAGCGTGCTCACTTTCTGGAGATGAGAATAGATCTGGGTATTTGGCCATACTTTCCCTCGGAGACAAAGGCTTACTTGAGGAGGTACTGGCCTCACCCGCATGAAATGCATCTTCTCTGCAGGTGTGAGCTCTTCTGCAGCGCTCAAGAGACCCAGAAGTGGGTCTGGGTCCCTTCTTCTCCCCCTTGCCCCACGCTGCCAGAGTTAATTCAAAGAATGGAACACTTTTTTTATCTGTGTTTGAGATAGTTTCTACCCATAACCTTAACCACCATCATAGGAACTGCCCGCGAGTGCTGCTCTGGTCACTAACATGTGAAGATCACTGCACTATGTCACTGCTTGGTATTCCATTTGTGACCTAACGTTTGTAACGACTAATTCCTGCCGCTACCGGGGGATGCCCTGAAATAAAGTGCAACTATTCACGTGTGCTATTCGTGTGCAGCTATTTATTTGTCTGCTGTCACTCTAGAGCCTGACACCACAGCCAGAGCAAGCCTTCCTGCTGCTCTGCACTGTTGAGAGGAGCAAGGGCAGAGACCAGGGAGAGTTCAGTCCACTCACCCTCACTTTTTGCCGTTCAGTGAAGCAAAGAAAAAAACTTCCCAGTTAATTTTTTCAACATCTCCATCTTCCTTTGCAGAAAAGGCAAAGCTGGGAGCAAGAGAGCCCTACACCTGCCTACAAGGGAAGTATCAAACAATAAGAAACACTTTATTTTAACTTTACAACATATAAATAGACAAATCTGTGCTTTCCAATGTAGCTTTTCTTCCCCTCCCCTACCCAGGGTCCTTGTCGCAGTGCCCCAGCCCCTCTGAATTCTGAGAGAAGAGAGCAAGTGGGGCTGAACTGCGGAGGCTAGACCGATCCCGTATGTACAAATCCAGCAGGCATCGCACCCTCCCCGGCTGTCATCTGCTCAGGTCCCGGCTGGCGCCTCGACCACACAGCATCCTTTCCTCCGCGGAGAGGCCAGCAAAGAAGGGATGCAGGAGGGCTTCCGAGAACGTGATCCTCCGGGAAGGGTCGAATTCTAACATCCTCCTCATCAAGTCAAAGAGCTGTGCGTGCTCCAGCGAGTCGTGCAGCATGTAGGTCTGAAAGGGAAGGGCAGGGGGGAGAGGGTAGGACTCTGGTAGGGCAGGGACTGAACCCTAGGCCCCAGTTTTGTGATGTACAGTGAGGCAACGGCTGTCTCCCATCCTGAAGTACAGCGTCCCTCCAGCTCCCTAGTACCTGTCCTGCTTCAGCCAGACCAATAAACTTCGGTTACTGCAGATGAGAGTCTGGGGCTCTGTAAAAGCCAGTTACTAAGGGGCAACTCCCATCCCTAAGCCGCGCACCGCTGATCTAGGGAAGGGAACGGCACAGCGGTTCAGCCGTGCAGCGCAGCCAGCCCTCCACCAGCCGCAGAGCAGCACCTACCCGCAGGGGCTTGCAGTTCTCTTGGACGTATCGCCCATCGGACGTGTTCTCATCCCATACCAGGTTCCCATTGTGGAAATATTTTTGCTTCCTGCAAAGGAAAGGTGGTGCTCAGTAAGGCTGCTCATGGGACATCCTTCCAGCACATCTTCCACGGTTATACCCACGCAGCTGAGACGCAGTGTGAGGACAGAGAATTCGCATCCTGAGTAATCAGCCACAGCTGACTGGACTGTCTGAGTTCAGGAAGAGGTTCTTACCGAGTTTTGTGGATCATGTGAGATGGAATTGGCCCGAGGATTTTTTCCATCATGACAAGATGCTCACGATTCTCATGCGTCTGCAAAGGAAAAGAGCAATGGCGCATTAATTCAGAACTCGGAGATCTGATGACAAAAGGTCTGTCCCCTGTCCAGGTGCAGGGGAAGAAGAGACAAGCCTCCGTCAGCAATGATGCAGCTCCTCTCCACCTCTACTTCCTCTCTTGATTTTTCTATTCTTCACAGGCACAGTGAAGAAACCAGAAGTGATCTGAACCTTGTCCTTCCAGCAAGGCACAAGTCCTCAAACCGTGAGTTTTTCTGGGCTTATTTTCAAACTCAGCTTCTGATTTTCAGTGCCTGATCTGCATTTCCCTTCCCTTCACATTAAGGATTCTTAGGGTACAATGCCTCTTGCAAGAATCGTACCTGGAAGAGCGTGAAGCCGCGGTAATACTCAAACAGAATGCAGCCGGTGCTCCAGACATCGCATGGCTGTGCCCAACCCAGCTCTGCAAAGAGAATCGAGTTAACTTTGCGCTCCCAACAAGTCCCACCAGACTTCTTCTAGTTCCTTGTTGAAACTGCAGAGATTACATGAAGACAGACCTAGAAGTTAGCTATCTGTGCACTTCCCAGCACTGCACAGTGGCAAGAGGGCTGTCGCATCCCCCCGGATGGTTCTGTTTCAGCTTGTGCTGACTCTGCCTTCCCCTGGAGCCAGTCTGAGCACTTCCCGAGTCCCACAGGCTTTTCTCAGCTCTCTGCACCCCATGTCAAGGGCCTGCACTATCCGTTGTTACCTTCCACGCAATCAGGACCTTGGGACCACTGAGATGGTGTGGCAGCAATGCATGGAACAGGTTGTCCCCAAGAACTGGAGTGCTCTCGAGTTGGTTTTCCTCTAGACAGCATCATCCTACAGCACCCCTGGGAGAACTGTTCTCCTCCACCCGTCCCAGACTCCCGAAACCCCAGCAGTACTCACCCAGAATCACTTCTGGTGGACGGTAGTGCCGGGTAGCCACGATAGTGGTGTGGTGCTCGTGATCGAAGGTGGCGCTTCCAAAGTCTGCCACACGGATGCTTGTGTTCCGAATGGATTTCTCCTCGCAGCTCTGCAAGCAAACAAGAAGTCCTCAGCGCTCCTAAGAGCTGGTTCAGGATTAAGCTAGGATCCGAGAGGAGCCCTCTGACCCCAGAACTGCCATGTCTGCACTGATCAGAAGGATTACAACTGTGAAGCTCTGAGGCTCTTTACGTCCCAGATCAGTGTTAAGGAAAGCCGCTGAACGCTCCATTTTATGGACTGGAGCCACTGAAGCAGCCTTAACACTTAACACAGGAGAAAGAAGAGGCCTGGCTTCCAGTTTTTTCTCACTAAATAGACTCTTAAGGCCCTGTGGGGCATGTATGGAACAGGGAAGATCCAATTTCTAAAGGGAGGGAAAGGCAGGCTATTCCTGATCTATTCACTTCTCTTTTGGACATAACCCACCTTTTTCTCGTTGTACAGAGTGTCAAAATCAGAGTTGACAAACAAGATGTTTTCTGGCTTGAGGTCAGTGTGAGTCAGCTGGTTGTCGTGTAAAACTGCACAAGTGGAGAGAGGAAAAAAAAACATCTAAGAACCGCACACTGAAGCACCCATACAACTCTGTCCACCAAAGAGCCGAGCCAAGTCCCTCTCAGCTCCCTCCCAACCCATTCTGGTGACACATCCTGACCTAGCTGTGGATGAGGTATTTCTGACACAGAGAGGGCACCTTTTGCATGGCAGAGCTTACAAGTCTCTCTTCCATTCCTTTCAGAAGGAAAAGGAAGCAAGTCTAAAGGCTACTGCTCTATCCTCCATAGAAATCAGCATCTCTTATCTTTGTATAAGTAAGTTTCAGAAAAGGAGGAAAAAATAGCTAGAATATCCAGACACTGTTTTGGGTTAAAAATAAAAAAAAAAAAAAACCAAGAGCAGGTGCTGAAGAACAAACAGCTGCTGGGAAGCCCACAGGCTGGCCCTGGGTGACTTACATCTCAAGGCATGGCAGAGCTGGTAGGCCATGTGCCGGATCTGAGGGAGAGGGTATGGCTGGAAGTTATTCTCCTTCAGGAACTCAAAAGTGTTCTTGCCCAGAAGCTCAAAGGCAATGCACATGTGGCCGTGGAAGTTGAACCAGTCTGACATCAGGACACACAAGCTGTGCAGAGAGAAAGATACGAGGATTAACCACCATTCAGGGACTCGACAGAACAGTCATTCTCCCAGTTGCTGGCTACTTCAGAAGTGGTTGGTGAGCAAAAGCTCTGAGCCAGCTGACTCAGAAGCACAGTAATCCCTCTGGGTACACCAGAGCGACACCCCCTCCCTGCTTTGCTCAACCACCTTTAGACAGAGATCTCCAATTCAAGTGGGACGAGGCAGCAGGTGGCTGTTAGAGAAGAAGTTCTGGCTAATTTTTTCTCACTATGACCTGGCATGTCAGTTGTTAAGAGTTTAAGTAAACAAGTGTTCAGCAGAACGAGAGACAGACTCTCCCAAAACGCAGAGGAATGCGACAGGTTTTCCCCCACACAGGAGGCAAGTAGCAGGTATTCCAGTCCTCGGCCTTGTATGTCTCTGGACGTCACCCAAGCAGACTGCCTGTCTGTAAGGACGTGGTACTGACTACCCGAGAGCCTCGTAGGAACTTACAATTTGTTCTCCTTGTCCTTCTCTTTAATTTTTTTCAGGACGTTAATTTCCAGCCTGGCTGCTTCTCGGTACTTTCCAACATTTTTTATGATTTTCAGCGCCACCTGAGATTTGCCTCTGTAAGGGAAGAGATAAAAGGATGGAGTCAGAGAAGAAGCCTATGTACACACGTCCTCAGTCCACAGAGAGGGTACATCCCAGTTACTCCAGCCATGTTTTCATGTGTTAAGAGGCTTAGTCATTGTTAGGTCCCAACAAAGTTCTCAAGGTCTGCCAAAGATTTATGCTGCTTGACGGGTAGTTAAGTACCCATGTGGAAATTTGAAGCGAAAGGCTATTGCTGGGTAACACTCCAGAGAGAGCTGCAGTCAGCTCTGCAAGCACACCATTTCCTGACACAGCGGTCTGTAAGGTCACTGCGCCTCCAGCAGCCACCTCCCCTCTCCAGCCGTGCCAGAGAGATTTCTGAGGAGGCAGGAGATCCCGGCGGCTCCTATACTAAGCTGACCCCACGGCTCAGAGCCAGACAAAAGGTCAGGAAGAGACAGGGGTCAAGTGTAATCACAGGAGAGGTTAACAAAAAAAAAAAGTAGTACTCTGGCAGATTAAGAGGTCACTTTCCCCAGCTGCCTGGCCCATCCCTCAGCCTGAGTTCGCTGCTTTTGCAGTAAAACAGCCTGTGCCGAAGCCCTCAGCCACTGAATGAACTCCCCTGCTTCCCTTAACACCTCAGTCTGCAAACTCGGGGGGGTGAGGTATGAGCCAGGCCCCTTTCCACTTGCTCTAAGAAACAATTTCTACCATAGTGACAAGTGGAAGGTGACAACAACAGTTTGGTCCAGCAAAGACCAGGCCCACGCAAAACTGGCAGTGTTAACCCTGCCACGCTTGTGAGCATCTGGGCTTGATGCACAAGGGACAGACAGTTATCGGGAAGGGAAAGATGCCCACCTGGCATGGTCCACACACTCCACCACTTTGCCAAAAGTGCCTTCGCCAAGGCTGCCGACAATTTCATCTAGGAGAGAAAACAGGAGCGGATGTGAACTTCAGAGGCTTGGCGAGAGCTGAGGTCCTGCAATTTCACAGCAATAAAATGTCTCTCACTGCTACACTCTTTAAAACTCAAGTGTCTATTGTCTGCTTCAGGCAATTTACTGGTCAGTCCATTTATAAGCAATAAAACACTAGAGACCCCTCCAGTACAATACGAGAGATCTCGTCTAACATGGGGATAGAAAGTAGAGAGGTAAAGTTTTACGAAAGGTGGCTGTACATCGCTCTTGAAGCCAATCGCCGATCCTGCACACCAGGTGGCCTTCCTTGTCATCTTCCACGCTCCTGCTGCGCTTACTGCTCTGTTGGCTTCTCTGTACACACCGCCCCCCCGAAACGGCATACGACCAAGCGCACACAGCGGGCAGTTCCGAGTGGCAGGATTGTGTTGTCATTCAAAGGTGGAGATGACGGTGCGTCGGTGGTTGGATTTTCCAGATCCCAGCATTTCATAAGGCACACAGCATATATAACGATAGGGATATTGCAAGGGACACGTCAAGACACAAACTAACTTCAAAACAGAAAAGTAATCAACAGCTACAGGTATGTAAAGAAAACTCTCTCATTAGCCACGGCCTCTGGTGCCGCCGCCTCTTAGGCAGGAAAATGCCCCCCTCTTCTCTGAAGGGAAGCAGCAGGTGGGAAGCTCCAGTGTTAAGGTGGCTTGGCTTGGCACCACCGTTCCCCACAGAGGAGCAGCTTCCTCCGCAGCACCGGAGGACGCTGCCAGAGGCACAAGAAGAAGGAGGGCTTTGCCAGAAGAACGTCATTTTCTCCGCTGGCAAACGTGATGAAGGGTACACAAGCTGTCAGTTTGGACAGGCTGTCCAGTAGAAGCCAGAGTAGCAGTTCTCCCTCTGTGCAGCCTGCTCTTTTGTACCTTGGTTAATAGATCGCCAGCTACCCCGAGCCGTGTCCTGCCCCGGCTACGAACCAGCCCTTCCCTTCTTGACAGAGCCAGCTACCACACTGATCCTAAATCCATACGCCCGACTGGCTGCAAACAGAGCTGGTGTTGCACATCGGCCTTAGGATGCAATTTTAAGCCTGGGGAGAACTTTAGGAACAGGACAGTTAAATTAATCCCCAGGGAACATTTCACTCCACTTCAGGCACCCACTAAAGGTATGAGGTCACGTTCACCCCTGCTACTGCTAGCTTCTACTGGAAAACCAGCCGAACATTCCTGAAAGGACCCAGGGTCCACAAAGCAAGCTGCCCTAGTCCCTGATCTTTTTCTATTCAGCCTTAAAAATAGTTACAATCTCTACAGCCGAAGAAATTAATACAAAGCTCTATGTTTCCTTGCCCGAGCTTCTATCAGGCTTCTCTTCTGTGCCCCTCACCCCCCAGCTAGTCCAAAACAATGAGCTACAATCAAACCCCAAAAGGTCAGCTGAAACGGAGGAGAAGGTAGAGAGGACAGTTGAGACAGCTGTGAGACTTCGAAGGATTTAGATCACGCCAGCCCAAACTTGCACACCGTTATCACCGCACGCACACACGCAAACCACCCTGGCTCTTTCTAAAACTAAAATGAAAAAGTCAACTGGAAGGAAATAAAAGGAGGAAAGCAACAGACCATCAGAAGTTCCCAGCCATGCAGATATCCACTACAACTGCAGGGATCAGGGCTCGGTCATTTAGTTGCAATTACATTGAAAAGCAACAAACTTGTGAAAGATGGAAATGTTCCTTACAGGAGAGAAGCAGTGAAGCAGAGACATTTGGTCTGATACCTCACAACACTTACAGGGTATTCCCGGCCCTGGGACCAGCCTCCCCACCCAGATCCAAATATGTCCTCGAAAGGAATACTACGTTTCAGGGTGGAAAACGGGGAAGTTTTCAAAGAAGCTGAAATCCAAGGACACTTGTGTGGAAACAGACGAAGAGGACACGTGCATATCCCCAGAAGGTGGAAGCCTTTCTCTAAGTACCGTGGGACAGGGGTTAATAACCACAGGGCTAACAGCTCGGGAGAACCAGGCTGATTGATCCCATCTGGTACAGGATCCTGGCACAAAGTCAGATCGACGTGCCTTCGTGGGAGCGCTCCGTTCCACCACTGCATACCAACCCCCCCAAGGCAGCAGCAGTATGCAGAAGCGAAGCCCTGGCCATGTATAAACCTGAACAATGACCAATCACCAGTGGCCAGGGTGGCCTGCGGCCAAGGCTCACCCTTGTTAGCCTATCACATGTGTGCCATTTGAAGCTTTCCCTGATCCCCTCCCCGACCATAAAGAATACGGCTTAGTTTCCTCACGTATTAAGGCTGCAGGGGCTGGACTAGTGAAAACCAATCGCTACAAACGCTTCCCGCTTAACAAGACACAGATTTTGGACTATACGTTCCACGTAATGAAAACAAACACAAAAATGGGATAAGAGGTACTCACCCAGAGTGTTCAGAGCTGAAAGGAGGTAAGAACAGTTAAAACCCTGAACAATCCTGAACTCGTTCTGGATGCTACTCACCGAGGAGGCACTGCTACAAGACCTGGTCCTGCGTTTCCGGCAGTGATGCTGATGCTTCTTTGGACGGTGCTGCTCTCTGCCTCTGGATCGCCGCCAGTTTCGTGAGCGGGTCGAGTAATAGTCCTCTCCAAAAGACGGGCTTCGGTCTTCAAATCTGTAGGCGTCGCTGTCCCGTCTGTATCTCCTGTGATAAGGCATCCTGTCATGGCTGTAGCACAAACAAGAATGTGTTTACAAGCTTGGAAAAGCATGAAAGACAGAGTCCCGCTGAAACAAAGTGCTCTTGCTCCCACTCCCTGGTGGCAGGGAAACAATGGCAAGCGTCCTAGCTTCAAACCACCCCTCCGCTGTGGGTCAAACACTGACCGCTTCTCAGCCCAGTTTCTCAGATAAGAAAAAGGAGAAAGTTTGCAAGAGAAAATGGTGTGGCACTCCCATGTTTCAAGGAGCCAGGGGGAAACCACCCCCTTAGAGCCCGATCTGAGCTGCCTACCTCATCTGAGCCACCTCTGCCACCATACACAAGTGGTTTTTTAAGATTGTTTCTCCTCCCCCAGGAAGGACTCTCATTAGTTCTTGAACAAACAAGATCTGAAGATGGCAGCGGTGCCCTAGTCACCGCCCCAGCAGGGACTTCAGTCCCCTGAACACCAAGCCTTTGGTGTACGCATGCACGCCAGCTCAACAGATCGTTAGCCAGAAGGAAAATTTGGTCTCTGCAGTATAGTCAAGCTCCCGCGCCTCTAGTGACAACCGAGGGCTGCAAGTATGTAAGGGAAACTTTCAGCCAAGCTCATCTCTGCATTGGGAAGGGCCAGGAGACATCAGACAAGCTCCCCTGTGTGAGTATTTACAAGCTGGTGTCGCACACACAGTTTTAGGTAGCGTGTGTGCACATTAACGATGAGAGCAGCTCTCCCCGCCCTGTGCTCAATTAGAGGGTATCTGCGAGCTGCAAGTGCCTCAAGCTAGAGCCGTGATGCTGAAACTCCTGCCTTTTGCTCTGCGGGTCCCGTGTGCTTCCTTGGCAGCACTGTTACGGTACCTCTTTTAAACTGGCCAGCAAAAATGGTGACACATAGCACTGGTCTGCTTGTACCCCAAAAGCACGACCGTCTTCTCCACCCGAGCCATTGGTCTAATAAAACAGCTTCTGCTACAAGCCTTGCTTCACACGTCACTGTAGTTTGGGCAGACGCCTGGCCAGGTCGATGCTGTGGTAGGTACCTAGCTGACAGCAAGAACAACAGCTTCTCCAACCAAGACCTCGCTGCAGCTGCTTCAGTCCAGAAACAAGAACTTTTGTTGTTTGTGCCTCTCTGCTTTGGCAACAATTAGCTCTTTCGCTGACAGCTTAACGGGATGCAGGTATGTGCGTTCATCTCATCTTGGATCAAGACTAAAATTTCAAAGTGCCTGCCAAGACAGCAGTGGCTCTAGGTCACTGCTGAACTATCCAAAAAACAACCTCCCCCCCCCCAACGGCTCCATTCCAACACCGAAACTCAACTCCAAACACACCTTTGTGAAACTTCAGTGTGTACTTTTAAGATAGAGGATTCAGAAATAACAACCTAAAATACAGAGGAGACCAGCGGACCTGAGAGAGGCTCATGGTCTGAGACTAAAGGGGCAAGAAGGTTTTCACCTAGCAAAACCCTGTTTTCATCCAAACCTGTCCTACCTAACCCATCAGACGAATGAATGGAAAAGCCTATTGTGTGCGTCAGCTGTATTTCACAATCTGCTTCCTTCAAGTAAACAAAAGCCAGGCTTGGAAGAGAAATTAACCTGTAGAACATTTCAGGAATTTAAGGATGAACTCAGCTCCCTTCTGGCTGCACCTGCCCTGTTCAACCAGTGGAACCGCACCAGCTCCGGTACCACCGAGCAGCGAGGACCGCCAGCCTATTTCGGTCGCACACCACGCCGTGTCAGCACACGGCTCCC
Organism: Theristicus caerulescens; assembly: GCA_020745775.1. Lineage (NCBI taxonomy): Eukaryota > Metazoa > Chordata > Aves > Pelecaniformes > Threskiornithidae > Theristicus > Theristicus caerulescens. The sequence continues at coordinate 28,108,797 of CM036566.1, read as the reverse complement.
CGTCAGCGCTCCCGCCTCTGTTCCAGAACCCTCGCCTCAGCTCCTGTTATCAGAGGCCTTATCCACCCCGCTTCCAGTACCTAATTGTCCCTGTGGAAACGCTGAACAAAAAGAGGATCAAAGGTAAAATCCAGAGCCGAAGCAGGAGAGATCAGCTAGCGATGCTCAGATCCTTTCTGACAGCATACGTGAGGGAAAAGTATTGTTACTTCAAATCTGATTTGTAATAATTTCAGAAGGAAAATGGTTGTCAGGAGAGAAAGACTTTAATGCCTCCACAGCATTAGAAGTGGGAAACATGATTCCAAAGCAGGCTGTTCTCCCTCGTTAATATTAAAGACATCACTTTGGGAAGAACTTTTGGCTAGATACAGAAGCAGAAATATATCAGGGAAGGCACACACAATTAAGCCCTTTGCTTCCATTCCTGGGATTTACAAGTTTAAAGCTGATCCGCAGTCAGGAAATGAAAGCTGCCACCACTCAGCTCTGAAACACGATCAGGATCGAGGACGAGCGTCTATGAGATAAGCGTCCCCGCTCGCTCCTCCCTGCCACAGCTCTGCCCAAACCCGCTCTCACCTTCTCGATCGCGATCTCCTGGAGAGATCCCTCCGGGGTGGGTACCGCAGTCTCCCCTCATACTCTCTGCTACGAGACCTCTTCCTCTTCCACCTGTGACCCAGGTAGCTCTCCTGCTCCGGGGACCGGTATCTCTTACAGTGATGCATCTGGGGACAACGAGAGGTTTCTGTCTCTTAAAACCCTCGCCCATTGGTGCTTCGCCCGCTCCCCGAAGGAGGCCGGGGCCCTCCGACCCCCCCCCCCGGCTCCCTAACGCGAAGGGTGTGGGCAGAGACCACCCTAATTTGCACCCCAATGCCGCAGACCTCCGCCGGCCCCGGCAGCATTCAAGATTCGAAGCCGGAGGCCTCCCCTCGGGAAGCGGGGGGTTTATAAGAACGTTACCGGTTACTGCCCCGCTGCCCCCTACAATAACCCGGGTACAAACCGTTTCCGCCGCCCCTGGCCCGCGGTAACCCTTTGGCAGGGGGTGCCTCGGGACCCGATCTCCTCCGGGGATACAAGTACGACACCGGGGCGCCGCGGCTGGGCCCAGGCCCGGCCCGGCCCGATCCCCCTCCGCCCCGCCGGAGGCCGCGCCGGCCGGCCCCGCCGAGCTCTCCCGGCCCCGCTCCGCGCCCCCGGGCCGGCCCCGCTGGCTCACCGCCCCTCCGCGCCCCTCCGCGCCGCGCTCGGCGGCTGCGGCCCGGCCCGGCCCCACCGGCCCAGCAGCCCCGCCGCTCCCGCTACCACTTCCGCTTCCGGCGCCGCCCGCCCCTCCCCGCGCGGCCAGAGCGGCTCCGCCCCGGGACGCTCCCGCCGCCTCTCGGTGCCCCGGAGGTCGCGGTTAACCGTCCTCACCATGGCCTTCCTCGCCATGGCCTTCCTCACTGTGGGCATCCTTACCACGGCCGTTGCCGATGGCCGTCCTCACCCTTCAGCGTGGTCTTCCTCCCTGTGGTCTGCCTCATCATAGCCTACCTCCCTGTGGCTATCCTCACCCTCACCATGGCCATCCTCACCATGGCCTTCCTCACCATGGCATACCTCACCATGGCCATCCTTGCCCTCAGCATGGTCTTCTTCCCTGTGGTCTGCCTTGCCATGGCCTTTCTCACCATGACCTTCCTTACTGTGGCCATGCTTGCCATGGCCATCCTCGCCATGGCCTTCCTCACCACAGCTATCCTCACCACAGCTATCCTCACCGTGGCCATCCTCACCCCAGCCTTCTCCGCCATGGCCTTCCTTGCCATGACGATCCTCACAATGACAATCCTCACTATGGCTATCCTCACCCCAGCCTTCTCCGCCATGGCCTTCCTCACCATGATGATCCTCGCCATGGTCTGCATCACTGTGGCCCACGCACCTCTCCCCGCGGGCTCTGCAGACACTCTCCTTCCGCCAAACGGGGCTGAGGGCTGCTGTTGTCCCCACAGGTACCTGCCCTTGGGGCTGGAGATGGGTCGCAGCCAGAGGGGTGAGGAGCTAGTGGAAGACGTTCAGTGTCCAGTTAATCTGCGTGGAGAGAGGGCCTCAGTTCCATATATTTACTAATTAGTGCCATGCAGAGGTTACGTGAGTGGGGCTTTGCTCCCTCCTGCCCCATGAGTAGGTGACCATCCCCTCCCACCCAGGCCACCGCTCTGGAGGCCAGTGCTTGCTCCTAAAGCCAAACCATGGATGCTGCTGGCCTGTGGCAGAGCCAAGCAAAGAGCACCAGGATAGAAAGAGCTTCAGTTACTCTGCACGTGCAATCATGCTCGACCCCTTTATTTATTTATTGACCACTCATTTGGGCCAGCAATTAATTAAAAGTGCTGATGAACATCTTTAGCACTGGTGCAGGGAGGGTTGGGGTGATATCAGCAAGTCCTTGCAGTTCTTCTCGACGAGGAGCAGAGCAGGATGTGTCCCACCCCATGGAGATGGGGAAGGGTCTGGTGAAGGTCTTGGCTGCTGTGGGACTGGGTGGAAAGGGTGGGCTGGTGATAGTGGGCTAGAAGGGTCAGTAGATACCACCACCGTGGCCATCAGCTGGTGGGCACGGGGCTGGTCTCCCAGTTGGGTGATCTTCCTACCCATCTCCTACCATGACCAAGGTTTCAGGCACTCAGGGCTTGCTCTGGGTGCGGTCACTGAGCGGGCGTCTGGTGGATGTAGCAGAGGAAGGCTCCTGCTTTGCTCTTCTCCTCTCCCCAAAGCTGAAGCCATCTCAGATGGGCTCATTCCCCTCCAGAGCCATTCAGAAAGGGGTTTTGCTGACCACCGCCCATCTCCAGCCCTGGAGATGGAGCCCATGACGACATGCAGGCTGAGACCTCACCTCTCCAAGGCTTGGAGATCCCCCTTCACTCATTCCCATGGGCAGCTGAGTCCTGGGCAAGACCTGCCCATGGGCTGCGGGCAAGATCAGGGTCTGAGGGTGTCGGGCTGGATCTGGTGCCACCGCGCCGACTCCAGCTGGCCCCGGCTGCACATCTCCCTCCAGTGCAGCAGCCCAGTCCCGGGTGCGTGGGGACCCACCTGCACGCGGCCCAGCAGGGAGCTGCGGGTGTAGATGCGAGCCTGTGGCAGGAGAGGGGCAGAAGCAGTGTGGGACATGGTTGACGGCCTTCAAGCAGAGCCCCAAGAAGACCAATCCCACCCCAGCAACCTCCTGCAGGCAGCCAGAAATAGCTCCTCTGGGCTTGCCTGTCCCCCTCCCACAAGCGGGGGCTGAGACCCCCAGTTGCAGGAGAGGATCCTGAGCATGGGTGATCCAAGCCACCTTCTTGGCCATGGTCACCTCCATCCTGCTCACCTGCATGACAGTGAACTCCAAGGACAGCTCTTGCTGCTGGATGTCCCCAGCGGGGAGGTTGAAGAGGAAGGGCATGTTCCAGATGGGGTTGTAGCCAGTGATGGACTTGGTCTCCTTGGTGTCGATGATGTGGCCATTGTGGTAAAGGTGGATGATGACGTAGTGGCCTGGAAATGGAGACAGAGCCTTGGTGAGAGGGACCTGCTCTGGACATGCACCAGGGGGGGAGGCTGGAGGTTTGCTAACCAGGTTCCTGCACGGCATGGGCAGCCAAACTGGGGTGCCCGGGGGTCTACAAGACCTCCACAGGGCTCTGTGGAACTGTGAGGAGAGGACGGAGATGTGCTGTCCTTCTTGGTTGCACCTACCCCTCCCTGCTTGGGAGCAAGGACCTCCAAAGTCCTCAGCTCCCATCCCTGCCCGCATCCCAGGCTTTGCGTGGGTTGGGGGAGCCAGAGATCATAGAATCATAGAATCATAGAATTTTTAAGGTTGGAAAAGACCCTTAAGATCATCAAGTCCAACCGTTAACCTACTGCCGCCAAGTCTGCCACTAAACCACGTCCTCAAGCACCACACCTACCCGTCTTTTAAATACCTCCAGGGATGGGGACTCAACCACTTCCCTGGGCAGCCTGTTCCAGGGCCTGACCACTCTTTCAGTGAAGAAGTTTTTCCTAATATCCAACCTAAACTTTCCCTGGTGCAGCTTGAGGCCGTTTCCTCTCGTCCTATCCCTTGTTACTTGGCAGAAGAGACCAACCCCCACCTCGCTACAACCTCCTTTCAGGTAGTTGTAGAGAGCAATAAGGTCTCCCCTCAGCCTCCTCTTCTCCAAACTAAAAAACCCCAGCTCCCTCAGCCGCTCCTCGTAAGACTTATTCTCTAGACCCTTCACCAACCTCGTTGCCCTTCTCTGGACACGCTCCAGCACCTCGATGTCCTTCTTGAAGTGAGGGGCCCAAAACTGAACACAGGATTTGAGGTGCGGCCTCACCAGTGCTGAGTACAGGGGCACGATCACCTCCCTGGTCCTGCTGGCCACACTATTCCTGATACAAGCCAGGATGCCATTGGCCTTCTTGGCCACCTGGGCACACTGCTGGCTCATGTTTAGGCGGCTGTCAACCAACACCCCCAGGTCCTTTTCAGCCAGGCTGCTTTCCAGCCACTCCTCCCCAAGATGACAACAGCCAGACAGAAAGCCACATGCTATTTTTTTATGATAAATATGTGTATTTTAAGCATTTTGGGGCCATATCAGAGATATCTAGATCCTAGCTGTGCCACCTGCACTCATTTTGCTTAGAAAAGAGCAGTTCAAGAGGAACTAAGACTCTCTGCCAAGCAAAAGGAGGGGAAGCCATTCCCTGTGCCCACCTGGGCATCTCCTTGCCCCTGGTCCATGCCCGGTGCCCTACCTGGCATGCCTGGCATGCGTGAGAGCCGGCCCAGGTGCTCAGCCTTGCGGACCAGCACCTTGATACGGCTGGCCAGAGCTTGGTACTGGAGGAGAAGGAAGAGCTGGCCGAGGGATTTGAGGGGTGAGGAGAGGACGCTGTGGCTCGTGTCGTGGGCGCTGAGGCACTGCAATGAGATGAGAGAGCAGGAGACACTGTGAAACCTTCTCCAACCTCATCCAGCCCCTCCAACTCTGGGATGCTTGTCTCCCACCAATGCGACGGGTAGCTCAAGAATGGGCAAAAATGAGTCAAGAAGGTGAATTTAATGCTTACCGTCACCGTAATGATGGTGCCAGCTCTGCATTTAACCCTTCCACCCCCAGCACCCCCATCTTCAGTGAAGCCCCCGAGCAGAGATGCTGCCAGTTGCTATGGTTGATGGATATTAATTGTGTACAGCTCATGAACCTGCACCAGAAGAGAGGACACTGCAGGGGCAGGGGGCTGCTGCCTCAGCACCTTCAGTCCCTCCCACTGCCTCCCACCAGGTGATGCTTGGAGGAGGCTCTGGCTCTCGCCGTGGAGCTTTAGGACTCTGAGTCCAAGCAGACCTCAGCCAAAACATGAGGACAACCTGCCTTCCTGATCTTTCTGAGCTTGGTTTTGGTGCTTGACAGCTCCCAGCTGTAGCTAGAAGACGCCTGGGGGTCCCAGGTGGCCTGTGCGCAGGGGAAGAGGACCTCTCCCACGAAGGAGTCCTTGAGGTTGTGAAACCTGGTGTAGACGGCAAAGTGCAGGGTGAAGCTCCTCAGCTCCTCCAGGCTGTACCGGCCGAACTGGCACGGCTCTCGGCAGGCAAGGTGGAGGCTCCTGCACTGCAATGCCACGTGCCGGGATGCCAGGAGCTGTGGCAGCAGGTACACCTTGACGTAGGAGTCCTGGCCACCCCACAGCCCCTTGGGCAGGTGGGAGACGCCAAGGACCATCACGGTGAGTGTGGCCTTGGCTGGCGAGTAGAACAAGTCGCAGTGGAGCCGGGGACGCTGCTTGGGGCCGGTGCTGGAGGGCAGCGGGGTGGGGGGTCCTGGGATGGGATGGACCAGCAGGCTCTCCTCTTTGCAGAGGAGGTTGGCTCCAGAGATGGTGCAGCGGCACTGCCACGCTCCTGCTGGCTTTGAGGGGAAGGTGAGGCTGGGCAAGGAGGCTCTGCCATGGAGCAAGCCCCTGCGGGATGCCGGCAACACTGGGGGACCCTCCTCTTCCCGAGCACCCAGCACCTCTCCTGCCAGCTCCTTGTAGTGCTGCTGGATGGGCACTGGCACCGTCCCGGTGGGCAGAGTGGGTCCCAGCTCCACTGTTGCCTGCTCCCAGCCAAGGCAGGGGCCCAGGCACTGGCAGTGCCACCAGTACACGGCGCAGACCAGGAGGATGCTGAGGCAGAGCAGGGCCAGCCCCGTGCCGAGGAAGACCTGGAAATGCACTGGAGAGAGAGATGGGCACTGTTAGCACAGCGGATCTCGCCAGGGCTGCACTGCCATGGCTTTCCAAGGGTGATGGAGCAACGGAGAAGAGCAAGACTTGGGTGCCCACCTCCCCTGCCATGCCTGTGACCCACTTCCCATCTTTGCAAGCGGGGGGTTGAACTGGAGCATCCCAAAGCCAGAAGGTGGGAGTGGAGCCGGCAGGGCCAGGACTGTGCTCAGCATCTGCGGGCGCAGGCAGCCTGACATCAGTCCGGCTCTGGCGAGGCTAAAACAAACCTGGCCTCACCCTGGGGATGATAAGGGCTATGGAAAAAGCGGCAGTTATCAGCCACGCTGCCAGGCTGATGCAGGTTGGGCACGACCGACAATTAGCCACTTGCTTGGCAGGGGCACAAAACGTGTGGGGAGGCACCTGCGCCACTGGAGGGGAGTGGGAGCACCTGCAAGGGGGGGATTTGGGGCTGTCCCAGCTGGATTCAAAGCGGCAGCAGTCCCTAAGGTGTTCTATACCCAAGCCTGGCCCCAAAAGAGAAGGAACCTCCTCCCCGAGCTGTGCCCAAAGGACCGGCATCCTGTGGGCATTGAGCTGGGCTTTATCCCTCCCGGTGGGGACGCCTGTGGGGTTTCAGGCTCCCCAGCAGCTGAGCAGGGTGGCATCTCTGCACATTGGTCATTTAAGGACCAGGGAACCAAACTCCTGGACATCAGGGCTGAAATTTCTTAGGAAACTTGGGTTTCAGAGGTGGACAACAAGCGCCGATGCAAATGTCGCTGTGCCAGTGCAAATCCTCCCCGTGCCCGGAGCTGGCTTCACCTCCAGCCCTGCAGCAAGGGATTATGGAGAACAGGGTCTGGACAAAGCTCTGCCAGAGCCTGAGCCAGGTTTGATAAAGGGATCTTGATGTTTGAAAGAGAAAAGCAAACGGTGTCTCAGCCGTGGGGCTGGGCTCTCCTACCCAGATGCTTTAATCCGCGCTGGGCTCTCTTTAGCCCTTTGTTATTTGTTAGGAAAGCCAGGCTGCGGCTGGGATGAGCGGTGAATGGCGGCATTTAGGGGAGGGATGGGGGCTGGGATGTGAACTTGCCTGGAGGATGATATTCCAGCCCAAACAACGGCTGCCAATGCCCATGACCATCCAGCCCCGGGAAAGTGAGCTGGGAGGGCTGGAGCATGGCCGCCCCAGGTGTACAGACCCACACTGGTCTATAGGGCTGCGGAGGAAGTGGGGAAGGTGCATCGGGTCCCTTTGGGTGCCTGCTTTTGGTTGCTGGGGCAGCCGGGCTGGAGGATGCCGCACAGGGACCTGCTGCACCAAGCAGGTAACGGGGCTGGAGGCTGGGAGGGCTGCAGGGCTGCGGGGCTGTCCTGGACCTGGCGGTGAGGTTGGGGTGGCCACCACGGAGCCCCCCCTCACCTGAGACCAGGTCTCTGAGCACCCCTGGAGCTGGAGGGAGACCCCCCTCCAGCCCAGCACTGGGGCTGGCACCTTCCCACCTCCGATTTTAAGGCTGCCGTGGATAAACCCCACGGCAGCGCACACTGAGGGTGTTTGCTCCCCACCACTGCCAGAAGCCACCTTACCTGCTTCGGGCATCTGGTTTTTAAGGCGAGCGGCGAGGGCAGGTGAGTCTTTGAGCCGTCTCAGCTGAGCTCACATGGGGAAAAGTCGGAGCTGGGAAAAGCCGAACCTGCCGGTGGGCAGGAAGGGAGGAAACACGGGGGGAAAGGCTCTGCCTTCACCTGCTCGCTGGCCAGATAGGCTGGGACCGGAGCCCAGGTGAGGCGAGCGGCTCTGCCAGCCCGCTCTCCTCCGATAACCGGGATCCTCGGGGTGGCGGGGGGGCCGTAAAACACAGGCACGGCTCTTCTTGCACAACGTGGAGTGAAATCAGTGGAGACCTCAACAGGCAGCTGAATTTTGCAGCCCTGGTGATGGGCACCAGCCACATCCCCTGCCTGCAGTGGGGTCATCCAGCAGCCAGGACCGGTGCTGTGAGCTCGGGGACTTGCCTGGCTTGCAAAGAGAGGAGGAAAAAGCGGGTTCTTTGCATCTCCATTTTCATATCAGCTTTTGGGCCACCATGGGCAGCGAGGGGCTTGTCCATCCTCCGCAGAGAGGCAGCGGGGATGCTCGAAGCACTCGCAACTTGCTGGTTTACAGCATCCCGGCCATGGGGCACAGTGAGGAAGCCCAGGGTGGATCCGAGCACGGGGAGGCCATGCCGGCGTGTGCTGCAGCCCCAGCACAGCCGTTACCCTTGGATGGGTGTTTCACAGCCGCACACGGATGTCCCATGCTGACGGAGGGGCCCGCGGGCAGCGTGGGCAAGGTGCAGGCAGGAGGGGAGAAGATTTCCTGCACCGTGACACGGCGAGTTTGGTGGGAAGGTGGGGAAAGTCGCACGCCGGGCCCCATCCCAACACCCTCGGACGGGCCACCAGCCAAAACAAATGCAGACACCGGGGCCTCGGAAACGCTGGTATGAAAAGGGCTGGAAACCAGTTCCTTTCCAACTGCCAAGCTGGTTCAATGACTGGAAAAACAACATCAGGTGCTGTGTAAATAGCAAAACCCTTGGGAAGCATTTAAATGTCCTTTTTTGTGGGAAGGAGGTGGTGACACAGGAGGGATGTGGGAGAGCAGCTCCTGCCCCAGCCCGGCCCCCATGGAAAGGAGATCCAGTGTAACTCATCTCTCCAAGGTCCGTTCTCCCACAGAGCTGTGCGGAGGGGCTTTCCCAGCCACCACCCAACCTGAAAGCCAAACACTTCACCCCGCCGGTACCCAGCTCATTTCTAGCCACCGCTCTAAAACTGCATCACACCAGTTCACCTTTACAGCCCAGTTCTCCCCACGAACAAACTGGGAGCACAAAGACGTGGAAGGACACAGACCTCACCTAGGCTGACCCAGCCTCTGTGAATAGTTTCCCGGGATGAAGAAGGGGCTGGGAAATCTTTAACTCGCACTTTCGCAAAACAGCACGGCCACAAATCAGGCTTGCGGGGTCACCGTGTGAAGAGGTAGAAGTTTATTGGAATATAAACATTCAGATAACATGTAAGATAGAAAAAACCCAACAACAACATATACAGACACTTGTTGGAAGGAGACGTTGAGGTATTTATCCACCGCCTAGGCTATCACATTTCTTTTTTTATTTATTTATTTATTTTTAAATAGGTAAGAAAACGAGTAGCAAGGCTGCTGCAGCTGTTTGGTGAAAACATGTTCTGATCTGAATCCGTTTGGAGCACACACACACACACACACACGTGCAGCGGCCAAAAGGACTTGGTGTGACACGTTCACATTCACTTTGGGAGCCGAGCAGGCGTGCAGCCTCCCCCTCGCTTCTTCCCCCTTCCCAGCTCACATCTTTGTGCCTTCCCAGCATAAACTGGGATCTGCTGGGAGAGGACAAGCACGTTTGGTTTTGGTTGTTTTTTTTTTCATTCCCCCCAGCTGGGCATCAAACCCAGCTGGCAAATCTCCCCCTGAAACAGGAGCATCAAGGCTGTGTGGAAGCAAGCTGGGGGCTTTTTTTTTTTTTTTTTCTTCTTCTTGGCTGCTCACTGCAAAACCTTCGCTGGTCTGGAGTTGAAAGAGAATTAGCCACACTGCAAAGCGGAGCACTTCACACAAGGAACAGTCCTACCCGCAGTATCAAAACCCCTGAGTACTATACAATCGAACACGGTCGAGTGAAATGAAGCGGAGCGGGGGGATCCACCACCCTTGCTCAGCCTTCCCCGGCTCCCGGCTCCTCCGCCCCGTCTCTGCTGCTGGTTTCCATAACCCTGTCCCCAAAGCCTGGCAGCTCAGCAGGAGATCTGGAGCTCAGCGAAACACGCAGTAAGCCGACTGCCAGTATCAAAGCCAGGCTTCGGGAAAGGGTTACTCTTCACAGTCTGAATTGACTGGTCCTTGTCATCGTGTACTGAGAAAGGACCAGTTTATTGTTGCAGCTTATTTTTACTGAGGTATCTGTTACACATCCCAACTTGTTTCTTTCCCTGAATTGGATACAAAACAATCTGTTAGTCCCTGTCTATTTCCAGTCTAGTTGTGTAAAGCTTATAAACATTAATACTCTAGTAGTGTCAAAGCTGTTTAGCAGTTCAGTGATTCGAGTGCCTTTCTGTGCAAGAAAACACAATGTTAGCATGTGATACATAAGCAAAACCACCATTACTAACCTCTGCTCCCCAGGACCAGAGAAGAAAGCATAAGGAAAAGCAAAAAGTCCCCCGGTCCCACTTGTAGGAAACAGCCCCCAAACCCACCCCCAAATAAAAACAAACAAAAGAAAACAAAAAAAGGGAAAAAAAAACAATCTGAATGAGCCCCAGAGTCTGGAAAATCCTCTCCGAGCCTGTGAGGATGAAATGCCGTGGAGGCCTGCAGGGTCTGCCAAGCAAACGCCCTGCGGCCAAAGAGCAGCTCGGCTTCCCCGTGCCCGGCGGCGGTCATTACTCCAGCTAAAAGCAGCTGGAGAGGGAACATCTCGGAGCAGCATCGGTCTCGGGACATGTGCACTCTCAGCCACTTTCCCTCTTCCTCCCACCAAGTCCTCACGGTGTCAGGTAGCGGGATAACTCAAGCCATAGTGTATAAACTAACAGAGAGCATCGCACCTCTCGCAGCTAGGAGGTGCCGCCTGTGGTCTACGCGAGCCTTAGCACAAGACCTCGGAGCTCTCAAGGACAGAGCAGCAGCTGCAGGATTAACAAGGAGGACCTGACATTGGAGAGTTTAAAGGAAGGATTATTCATTTCGTTTTCTATGTACATTTTTAAGCCCGATCCCCGGGCTGCTGATGGGGCTTTTCCTGTGGCAGTATCTGGCCCAGTGTTTTTAAAAGCCATGCTCTCTTCAGTAGTATAAAATAAACAGATTCTGGGAGCAGGACATCCTGGGAGCACAGGGACCACGCCATGGCTAACCACAGGTCTTAGCGGAGGGCATCTCCCCTGGACCCGTGAAGTCTCACAGAGAGGCAAGCAACTTAAGACAGGCTTAAGTTGCTCGCAGCGCATCACAGTAACGGCTGGGCAGGGAAGGGACAGACACTTCTGGGCTGAGCTCGGGCTCAGCGGCGCAGGCAGGCACAGCCTCTAACAGCAACGGCGCCTCAAGCCTCCCGTCCTGCAGAGCTGAATGCTCCCAGCAGCTCTGCTCACCTGCGGGAGCAGATAAAAGGCGACCTTCTCCTCTCATGCTGGTATGACACATGGCAACTCACCCACCACCCTCCAGGAAACTGATTTTTAGCAGGCTGAACCTCTGGAGTCTTAACATGGATTTCACTTAGATCATAATATATCTACCAGCTCGGGTGCTGGTTACACAGGCACCTACGTACAGGTGGAAAAACTAGAATAACTTCTTATTTTGGCACCTCCCGCACAGGCTACCCAACGGAGCTTAGTCTTGCAGTGTAGACAGAATTAGCTGTGTCTGGGATGACGCCAAGTCCCAGCACAGCCGAGGAGGTGGCTGGGTGCAGCACCACAAGACCAAGCTGTGCTTTCAAGATGCCAGAAGCCACTTTCCTGTGGGAGGCCTGGCCAATCTGTAGTGTAAGCAGTGCTGTCATCTCCCAGCTGCACTCAGCAGCTTTGCTAAAGGTAAGCACAGATCCTGGAGCCTGGAGAAATAACAGGGACTTTGGAGACACCCTAGTGTCCAACAGAGGACAGACCTAAGTCAGCAGTCACTCTCGCCCTCTTTTCCTACCTCTGCCTGTCCTCCTGCATCATGCACATGTCCTGGGACAATGCTGTTCAGCTTGTCTCCTGCTGGCCTAAAGGATGGGGAAGCCACTGCTCCTCTGCTCAGCTTTTTTTTTTTTTTCCTGTCTTTGGTGATACAATTAAAAATAACCCCCCCCCCCACAATGTCAGCAAAACCACATATAAAAAACAAGCGATAAGATATGCCAATACTTCCTGAAGAGGTTAAAAAAAAAAAAACAACCCCAAACAAACAAAAAACCCAACAACAAGTACATATCTGAGGTATTTCATCTGCTCAAAAAAACCTGACTTGGGCCTGGAGGATGGGAAGGACGTCACCAGGGCAGGATGGATGGTGCTTGGACCTGATCTCCAGGCTGGGAAAGGCCAGCAGGAGGAGAGAGGACAGAATGAGGCCACCTGAGCAGGAGCTGAGTTCACAGAGTCACTAAGTCAGCCTGGTCGGCTCCAGACACCGGAGAGCCATGGCCAGCCTTTGTTTGCTTTCAGCTGGAGGTTTGAGGGGAAAGGGCAAGGAAGGGCTTGATTTCCTTTTCTCTGCTTCCACCCAGGAGCGCAAAAGGTCTCACTCAATTGAGAGCCGCTTTCTTTTTCCTCACACACAATCTGAAAGGGACTGGGCATCTGTAGGCTTGTTCAGAAACCAGTGAAGATACACGTCACGTTAACCGCAATACCTACGCACGCCCCACAGCCCCACTCCATTAGATTTCAAATATCACCTTCTGTTTTCTCAGCACACGGATGCAGAGCTTCCAGGGGCTATTGAAAGCCACCTTATGAGAAGGAAGTTGCTCCCGGAAGCCTAGATCGACCTAAATGACAGCCCTTTTGTGTCAAGGGGGCAGAGGATTAAAACACCAAGCCAAAATAAGTTCAGGCTGTCAGGGTAAATGTGAGTGGGATGAGTTCCTCAAGGGGAGAGAGACAAGGTCGAGGGAATTTAAAACTTGGCTGAAAGCCTGAAGAAGGCAACAGTAGGGAAGAGGCCAGCACCAGCCAGGAGAACGAAGCAGCTGATAGAGCGGTTTTTAATATGTCTGTGGGTGAAACGTAGCAGTAAGAAAGTCCTTCCCCTCTTGCCAAGACCTCGGAGAGGGGGAAGGAGGCTCACGAGCCAAGAGCACATGTTCTAGGGGAGGACATATGAACACCGGACCACAATAGAGCCTGAAGAAGAAAAGCGAGGAAGCTCGCCCACTCTGCAGCCGCATGGCCTTCTGCAGCACAAGCCACGGGAGGGCAGGGGCAAGGCACCCCACCGGCTCTTAGGATTGTCAATACACGGAGTTGTTTTGGGGGAAGAGTCCTTGTGGCTACTAGTTCGAGGAGAACCAAGTTTCCCTGCCCCAACTCCAGCTCTTTCCACCTGCCTTGGTGACGTCTCAGCCATCTCTCGACCTGCAGCTCCTAGAGACGATCCCTGATTGAAAAACGCCAGGCGTGCCTCCCCCCTCCATGTCCCACCCCCCAACAGGAACACAGCAAACCCTGGGAGGAGGAGGAAGAAAAAAAACAAAAGGGAGGAAGAAAGGGGAGAACAAAGAAAAAGGCTGGACAAACAGACGATGAAGAAAAACTCGCTGGCATGGAAAGGTTTCAGCATCATCATCATCTTGCCATTGGCCAACCACAAAAGCAGGTTCCTTGAGATGAGGTAATCTGTGCGACTCCTTCCCGGCTCGCTCCCTGCCGAGAGCAGAGAGGAAGAGCTGCCGGAGGCCAGTGTGAGAGACAGCAGGCTCGGCCGTCCATCAGAGAGACCAGCTGGTGGAGGGCTCTGCGCTGGGGGTTCCCCGGGATGAGGTAGGGCTGGGAGAGCAGTGGGAGCTGCTGCTGCTGCTGCAGGAACTTTGGGTACTGGAGCCTGCAATGAGATGGACGACTGGCTTCTGGGCAAAGAGCACTCCTGCAAGGCAGAGAGAGGTAAAGAGAAGGGTTATGGGACTATGGGGTGGCACGGCTGAGAAGGATAGGGTACAGAGCAAAGGGCAGGCTATCCAACCCCAGAGATCTCATCCCAACAGAAAGAGGCTCCGTGCAAGACAAGCAGGCTTGGAGGAGGATCAGAGGGTCAATGGCGACCAGGATATAAGAAGGGATTCCCCCAGGACTTGTTCTGGCAGCCTCTGTCACAGGGATGTTGTGCTCACAGAGGACAAAGATCCCAAATGGCTTCAACGCCTTTAGAGGAAAAGCTGAGTAAAGCCACTACTCCTCAGCAGAAGAGGGATAATACTCCTTCCTGCTAACACCTCCATAGAAGCCCCTTCCCTTAGATTTAAAAAATACTAACAACCACCACCACCACAAAAGGAAAAGGCATTAATCTTGACTGCCTAGGACCAAAAAGAAAAAGAGAAAAGAAATCATCTCCTACTGAACTTTCTAAGCCGGACAGGTTGTGTGTGTTGTGCTCTGGCAAAGCCCAGCCCCTGGGAGCATGCCACCCTCTCCACGTCCTGCTCTGCACCACCAGCCTGGCTCTCTACCCATCCCCGGGAGCAGTTCTTTCTCACCAGCATAAATTGTGCCATTAATCTCCACCGACATGTTAATACTCCCAATGCCGTTAGGTGACAAATTCAGTGCTGCTGCTGCTGCCGTCGAGTCTGGTTTATCTTCTTTCAAGAAAGAAAAGATGCAGAGTTAGAGAGTAACTATCCTGTTTCCTGCGCTATCCAGAGATGGTCAAAGGTGTACAGAGCCCTCCTTTTACCTCTTCTTTGGTGAGGAAATCCGCACATGATGTCTGCTTCCAGTCCTACTGTAAGTCTACAAAGGTGTTTAAATGCTGCAGCGTGAACTGAGTATGGGCTGGGATCCCACCGGTATTTGCAAATCTCTCCCCGACTCGCACACTGAAGGGCCAAATTAACACCCCCTCCAAGGAAAAAGCTGCCAGCACATGAGACGACCACATTTCAATTGACTGGACTGTGGCTGCGTTTGCAGCAGACTGGGAGCAGATGCACAGTCCTCTCCCCCTTCGCTGAGAGGCAGCAGTTTCTGGAGGAGCTGGTGTGACTCCCTGGCAGGGCTCGGACTGCAGCAGCTCCAGCGGCCGCTGGAGGGAGGGGACTACCCACAGCGCCAAGGACTCAAGCCCAGGAACACCACGCTTGGCTTGGCTGCCCCTACAGCGCCTGTGAAATCTGCATGTTTCTGTATCCTCAGCCTGAAGAGTCCTTTCTAAGCCCTGATGGGCAGCTCTGAAAGTGCCAACACAGAGCAGGGGTTCAATTTGCACTGACGTTTAAGGGGAGCTGAACATCAAACTCTCCCGGACACTTCTGAACCTCCAACTTAAGCAACCCGTAACTGCGAGCCTGGGTTGCAGGATTGCTTCTCTGCGCTCATGAATGCGTGCTTACAGTTTGCACAGCCGTATCATGGTTACCGGCCCACCCGATGTTGGTTTTGGGGCACTGGGCTATTAAAACAGAGAGAGATTATGCAGACAGTCTGCTCAGGCTCTGACATTGCATGTAAAATGCACATTTTTAGCTCCTTTCAAGTCTCCTAGGACAGCAAGTCCACTGTCCCTGTAAAGAATGCTAAGGACATTGTTAACATTTAACCTAAATGTTGCTATCAAGCTATGATAAGCTCACGCGGTGCTTTTCAAAAGCGCCTCTCAAATCACAATATTATTTTTATTTTGCAGTTGAGAAAATCGGTGCACGGAAGACAGGATAGACTTGTCCACAGTCATTTAACAAAGGTGAAAATAGTATCATTGAATCTTTAGGGCTCAGCCTTCAGCCTGTTACTATTTATAGAGACTAAAATTGTTCCTAGCGTTTTGATTTAGGAATTTCAGGGTGGAAAGAAAAAAATAAAGTGAGATGAGAGGGAATGAACATTACTCAGTAAAATTTGTATTCTCTTTTACTCACTATTTTCGGTTTTGTTTTTATGTAAATGTGAAATTTAGGTGGATGCATAGCTGTCAGGAACTGTGATGTGAAGTCCCAATCCCATTTAACTCCACAGCAAGCTGCTACTGCTTCAAAGGGGAACCTGCTTTGACCCTTTGCCATATATATTTCTGGCACAGCATCTCAATAAAGCATTTACCAGCATTGCTAGCAAAGGCCTCAAGAACAACTCTTCCTTTTCTTCTAAGCCGTGCCAAACTTGCCTGGCCTTGTGCCTACATCCAAATGTACAATTAATAGGGGGTCTGAGACCTTTAATTTTAATGGATCAAAGGTTTGGAGGAAGCAGCTGTTGGGACTGAAATTTTCTAAGGCTCTGCTGTCCAGTGTAGTGCAGCCCCCCGGACAGGTAAGGGAGCCACGGCACTTAATCAGCTTTTGAAGCCACTATATAACAGTATTGATTCTGACAATGTGACCTTTACAGGGTGACTCCCCTTTTACAAAGCATTTCAGGAGTGCATTTCCCAGGCCATGAATGCTGCTTATACGTGACCTTCTAACCCAGCCTTGCCAGGAGTTCTTTGCCTGGAGGCTGTGCGTAGGGTTGCAGCAGATGTTGGTAGACATCACCTGACTTGCTAAAAGCCCTGGGATGCGTAGGGCCCCCTGCAGATCCACAGGGCTTTGTAGCCTCCTCATCACACCTGACAAACGATTCCTAAAAGCTGGGCATCTCTCTCCCCCATCTCCTGCAGCCTGCTACCCATACAGAAAAAGCTGTTACCTCCACGATCAATTAAAAGGGTTCCTGACCAGGAAAGGACAGAAAATCGTTCCCTGCAGCACAATGCTGGCAGGAGGCTCAGATGAGAGCAGGGCAGGGGAAAGCCGAGAATCTGGCACATGAGGGGCTTCCCCTCCAAAAGTCATCTTACTGACTGCATAAACACAGCATACGCCAGGTATTAAACATGAGGGGGTCAGATACATGGCCCAAAGCAATTTCAGCCAACCCGTGCGCTTCCCATGAAGGAAGGAGCATACCTACAGCATGTAACAGAGCACTGCTGCAAGGACAAGTGAGCTAGCATCAGCTGAAACTGGCAATTGCCCACAGTGCAAGTTCTGTGGAGACATAACAGCTTGAGTCCTGAAGCAGTGTCACTGTGATCAACACAGGAGGTCGTAAGCTCAGAGTAAGGGTCTTGTTGTATGGGTCGAGTGGGTTTTGTCAGCTTAGATGCAGAGCTTTCTGAACACAGGTAGGGTGCTTCTGAATCCAGGATGGGTTCAGATGATGCTGGATTACGAATCAACAAGAATAGAATAAAAAGAGCTGCAGTAAGTAAAACCTAACAAAATATTGCTAGTTTAGCTTTGCAGTTATTGTGCTCCATTTTAACAGCTTCTTGACAGTGACCTCTGCCTGGTACCCAGAGAGATAATCGAGCCTGTGCGTAAAGAGGTGTTTGACATCCTAGCTTGGAAGCAGTTTCCTCCCTGCTGCAGTCTGCAAAGACTTTTCATGCATCTGGAGGCGCTGCTTACCCTTGCCATTGATTTTGATCTTCATGGGGATTTGCCGTGCCATGCTGAACAGGTTGCGCTGAAGAGCCTGCTGGACAAGCCGCTGCTCCTCCTCTGTCATCCGCGAGACCTTCTTCTCCGGAGGCTCTCCTGACTCCAGTCTCTCCCTCAGCTGCTCTAGGGTGGCTGTTCTTGCTGCCACAGTTGCCTGCTGGCTAGCCAAGGTCACTGGCACAGCAATACGATTTGGCATAGACACAGTCAAGGGCACACCGTCACCTAGAAAAGGAAAGAGTCACCTAGCTCCCTAAACGAGCACGCAAAGGTTTAAAGTGGACCCAAGTCCCACTGCTCTCAAGTCCAAAATACTCTGGGTGGACAAAAAGGAAAATAACTGTGTTTCAGTGCCTGCACCTCTTAACCCAACCACCCTTTTTGCTGCAAGTAAAAAGTAGCTGACCTTTTCTGACAGCTGCTGCTGGAGACACCCGAGGATTGCTGGTCCCACTGCCTGGCGCGACGCCGATGATGGGGAAGCGGATCTTTGGGGGAGACAGGAGGGAAGGAGGCCCTGTGGTGGTGGGCGAGTAGCTGAACAAAGAGGAGCTGTAGCTGGGCCGCCTGCCTTCCCGCCTGTTGCCATCGATTGCAGCCTGAAGCTCAGCAGGAGAACTGAGGGATTTCTTCTCGCATTCGTAGGCATATAGGTACTTCATATACCTGGGAGAGAGACAAGCACAGGAAAACTCAAGTAGGTTTTCTCAATAGAACATGAAATTATAGGCTAAGCATTGCATTCAGGAAGGCTTTCAGACTGAGGTCCTCTGCAGATCTGGAGTCTCTGCATATCGTGACCACTGCTGCACTTGGTTTGATAAGCATTGAGCAGTTCGGGTGTGAGGCCCAGCTCTCAAAGAAACTTTGTGTTTGCTCAGTGTTTATAGGGAAGCACGTAGTTAAATACTACTACACCCACAAGGGCAGAAAAGAATCATCCAGAATTTCTTTACAACTGAGATACCATCTAAAATTATAAGAATTAAGATCTTGGACCGTAACACTTAATGCAAGGAAAGAAGTTTGAGGAATTACCCTTGTCCAAGTCATTTGCATTGGGCAGCACCAAACCTTACCGCTTTTGCTGAATTCTGGCATGCGCATTTTCAGGACACAGCCTGTCTGTACCAAAGTACGTAGAAATGGCAAGGAGCTTCCCTCTCCGGGACTTGGGCTCTAATAACTTCCAAGAAAACTGAGTCTGCATAGGAGCTGGGTGTGGATTCCCAGAGCCCAGCCTTCCATGCTCGAGTCACTAAAGCACAGCTTTGCCCTGTTGCTTAAATTTTACAGTAGGTTTACTTTCAACATTCTTTTTCCTCTGCTTATTCTACTTTTTCTCCCCCCCCCCCCCCCCCCCCCCTTGCTTGCCCAATCAATGTGAGGTACTGCAGGTCAGAAAAAGCAATCCTCACAGTAAGTAGGTGCTAAATGCAAGTTTCCACAACTTAGTAGTGATAATAAACATTAAATGATCAAGTTCATACTTGATGCCTACAAATCAGGAGGCCTCCCCTCCCTCCTTGCTGTGCCAAGTGCTCTCCAGAGACAGAGCAAGACCCTCCTTGCCCCCAGGAGTTTAAGCTCTAAGAGGCAAGAAAGGCACAGGGTAGAGGGAGGTGCAGAGCACAGAGAACAAGCCGATGGCATGAGTGCTGGGACTGTAGGGATGAAAGGGGAATGAGTTCAGGAAGAATCACTGCTAGGAAAAACAAGAGAAGGAATAGAAAGGGAAAACTGCGAGCCTTGGGTGAGAGGGATTAAGTAAAGCAATTTATCAGCTCCTCCCTGGCCACAGAGTAGAATTTAGTCTTTCAGTTTTTCCACCCCAGTCCCTGCTTTGCATTCCCCAATGCCCACTCTGTGTTCACATCCATGCTGTTCGACCTTCTGGACTTACTGGGTTCGAAGCGTGAATGCGGCACTGGTGATGGAGGTGGGCAGATTAAGGCCTTTGGTGATCTCTCGCCAGATCTTCTTGTTGATGATTTCCACCAGCCCTCCTTTCTCAGTCACCAGCTTGTAGAGCATGTAGAGATCCAGGATCTGCTTTGCCATGATGGGGATCCGATTGATGGGAGTTCCTGCAGGGAAACAGCAGGGAAGGAAACATGGAGTCAGAGAGAAAATGAGGCCAAGAAAACCAGCAGGTTGGGGCTATCGATCTTCTTTCTAATAGGAAATTCAGGCAACTCTATTTGTAGCCTGACTTGAGGCCTCTCGATGGGTGAGTAAATGAGCCAGAGAAGTGTAGCTACATGGCATGTCTTTTTCATGAAAAATCCTTTCCTGTAGGCAAAAAGCAATTATCAGACAAATAACCTGCAGCTAAGAGCAACTTCTAAAATAGAAAGAGGGGAAGTAGGGACTATTCAACCCTAGGGGTGAGGGAGCAACACAGAGGAATCATTTTTTATGAGCTCCCAGGGCAGTCTCAGATAAAAATCTGTATTGCTTGTGCTCAGGAAGGGGCTGAGCAGCCAGGCAACTCGAGCTACTTGTACGTTGGGATTTGGCTTCCTCGCTCCCCAGGATTTGCTATCCTGTATTGCCTGGGAACAGCAAGAGAAAAGGGTGCGTGACACTCGAGAGCATCTCCCTCTCCCACGTACATTTACCTCTGTCCTCCCTCACAAGCACGTGCGTAACGTTTTGCTACAGCTTCTGCCCTCACAAAGCATTTTCACCCTCCCACTCCTTTTCCCTGAACACGCTCCCAAATGACACACCGATGAGGCCACACGTGTACCCTGGTAGCAACTGCAACCCAGCTGCTGGAGCAGTGACTTGTTGCAAGAAAGCTAGAGAAGTCGTGTTGATGGTGGAGGCGAACAAACGAGCGGTGTAACAGAGCATCAGCGTGCCTGATTGCAGACACCAGAAAGCCAGGCATCCTCACAGCTGCTGCGAGAAACATCAGGCATCCAAGCACCGTTTGGAGCCCAAAACAAGGTCCTGCTCTATCCTTGCAAGGATGGACAGGGCAGGCAGGGAAACAGCTCTATCCTCCCTGTCCAGTTTTGTCATCTTGTGGGTTAACAGAGGTAAGAAAAATCTAATTTTTCACCTGATAGTGCCCTTTTAGCAGCACCTTGAAGTGATAAAGCGTGCAGGGTTTGAAAAGGTCAAACTAATGAGATTTAGGCAAGGAGAGGAAGAAGGGGAAAAATGCTGATGTAGCAAACGTTTTATTTCGCATAGGAAATACTGTCCTGGATCAAAGAGCCGTCCGTCTGAGGTCAGTATCCTGTCTACCACAATGGTCAGCACCAGCCTTTACAGGAAAGCCTGCGAAGCGCTGTAATGGACAATTATGGAATACCCAGCCCACAGGGGAGACTTCTGCCACTGCTCATCAGCCAGCGATTCGGTTAATGCCCCGAAGCAGAGCAGTTTATGGCCCTTATAAATGGGTTTTATTCTGTTTAGTGAAAAGGAGTTCAGCTCAGCTCTGCAGATGTCCTCATTATACATGTAAGTGTAATTTTTTTTTTCTCTTTGAAGCCTGTTATGCATTAGCTCATGGTACCAATTCCCACAGGTTAATGAGATGTTGGATAGAAAAAGTAAACTTTTTCAGCTTTAAAAGGGCTGCCTTCAATTTCACCAAGTTACTAACTCTTAAATGGTAAGAAAACAAAGAGCAACCTGACCAGGCTTGGTCTGCATGCTCCATCATTTTATATCTATCATATCCTCTCTTCCTTGCCCTGTCTAAACAACCCCTTCCCTGCCCACAACAGAAAAGTCCACAAAGCAGTAATTTCACAAACTGCATCAGATCCTCTTCCTGCATTTCAGAGACGACAGTTCCCTCAGGGAGCAGAGACAGAGATGTTGCCAAACTGTTTAAAGGCACTGGGGCTCCATCCATCCCAGCCAGCTGCCCCAAGCCAGGAGATGGTCCCTCCCCAAAAGGCCAGCCTGTGTAAATGCAATCCTCAGTCTGCTTCGGTTTTTCCTCAGCCACCATTTTGTCTCAGTGTGTTATTGCAAAGATTAAGAGCACACTAACAGCATCATTTCAGACACACAGAGGGCTGGGAGTGATCATGTTACCAGCCTTAAGTTACATCAGCTGAGCCACAGTAACCAGAGTCACACCCAGCCCGCTCCAAATGAAAAGCAGGGAAATATTCATCTCTGAGGACTCTAGGAAGTTTTTTTTCCACCCCAAAGTGCCCCTTCATTAACAGTTCAGCATTTCCACCCCAGCAGCAAGGAAAGCTGGGCCGTCCTAAGTGGCACCGCACTGCCAGCAAAGCCTTTGCTCCACTGGGGCAGGATCAAGACCCTCTCCCCGCCCCCCGCCCCCCCCCCCCCCCCAACTCCTCCAGCAACCCTCAAAGCCACTCGCTTTCCCCCAATCCAATTTAGGGAATGGCATTAACTTGTCCAGAAGGGACTTTCATCCAGCTCTCCTTGGACAGTGACCAGATGGGGAGTGAAAGGGAAGGGTCATGGGTAAGGCTCCTCAGGCAAACAAGCCACTAATACAGAAGTATAAGGAAATATCTACTTTTTAGTATACTGCATTTATCCTAAACACAGTTTTACTCTTCTCTAGATTCTCCCATCTCAGCATTTGAAAAGGTACACAAGTATATCCAAATGCTCCTGTGAAAGGGACAAACATTATCTACATCAGTAAGAAATAAAGGCTTAAATATATTTCCAGAGAGCTGGCTCATAGCTGGAGTAGAAACGGCAATCAGATCTGACCTCCCCACCTCACGTTACTACCCCTTTGACACCCTCCCTTCCTCAAGTTTGCTTTTAAACCAGACCCACAGACCAAAGTGCCCTGAAATTTAATTAGTAGCTTTATAAACTAAGATAAAACCTATAGCTATTCCCCCCCCCCCAAATTTCTTTATGCAAGCTGAGAAATTTTACAGCAGGGACACAACTACTTCCATCCTTCTACCACTTAAGCATAGAGATGCAATCATTTTCCGCCCATGCTTTCTCATAGTACCACTCAAAGTAGTATCTCCCAGAGCTAGCAAAGAGTGATTTGGGTTTTGGAGCTAGTAAGTTAACTGTACTCTTCACCAGGCGAGCTAGGGCTCTGCATGTTTCATAGGATCTGACTGCAAAAGAGCTGAGCAGCATGGAGAGGCTGCTCTCACAGCCCTCTCCTCCCCCAGCCCCTCTCCGAGGAAAGGCAAGGCGATAAAGTCTTTATTGGAAACCCCCAGCGCTCGAACAGGAAAGGCTGAAAAACGAGTATCATGGGACGATTGGATGCTGAAGCCGAGCGGATCCTTTCACAGGCGGCTGCAAGGCTTGTCAGGGGCCATGATGGATTACTGTCATCTGGCAGCATCAGGATTAATGATCCGGAGGTCAGAGGGGAGAATTCCAGAGGGAAAGGTCAGCAGCCAGGGGCACAGCATAAGACTTGTTGCCTTTTGATGGCAAACTCATTTTACTGTACTTTCAAGCCTCTCTATTCTGCCGGCTCTCAGAAATGCTGTACGTACTGTGCTTGGAAAGAGGCAGAAGCCTTGCCTGACTCAAGAAGGGGGCAAGAAAGATGACTTGCTCCTCTCCTAGTTTTCTTGGTAAATTACCTTTTTGTCCTTTTAGTATAACCCCAGCTACACAAGTATGGGGCATTTCTGCAAGGAATCAGCCAAAGGGCAGGGGGGACGACAAGGAGTCTGTTTCCACTGGAAAAGGGATGATATGTAGTTGATGAGCATGGGAGACATCAGGAAGACAAACTCTAGGGCAGGCAAACTCCTGCTACTGAAGACCCAAGGCGGGGAGTATAGCCTAAGGGTAAGAGGCTGTAAGACTCCAGACAGCCCACCTCCCCCTTTGCTAACTAGAAGGGCTATGAAGAGGCCAAAAAGCCCAAGAATGACACTGGAAGGAGAAGGAGGAATCATCCCATAGCCATGGGCTCCTCATTTTCTGAAGGGAAAGACAGCTGTAACTAAGATTAACTAATTCATACTTCTGGAATAGAGAGTCTCCCTGGAGGAAGCCTCACTGTAGCTATAAACATCTCTGTCCTTCAAGTGAAAGAAGCAGCCCCCTCTGCCAAGCTGTTTCACCCCATTCAAAAGCCTCTTCTGTTTCAGGCAGACATAACAGAAGCCTAAAGGGCTTATAAGGAGAGGCTTGAATGTCCCCTATGTTGGAGATGCAGAAGGAGCAACTGTTTGATTTTCATCCTTCAAGGGCTCTTTAAGAAGGGTCTAAGGAAGCTGTAAACCACAGATAATCTTTGAATGGCTGTTGTTTACATCTATTGGCAATGAACCAGTACCTGGGGGTGCTGGCCGAGCCATCGGCACACACAGGCTGTGCTCCCGCGACAGGCACTCGCTCAGTGCTGGGGCTCAGCCTTCCTGCTCGTTGAAAGGCATTGGACTGTCATCGTCTTCACCCACCCAAGCCCAAGGTGGGCTTCTTCCTGCTCTTCATCCTAGCTTAGCCAGACTTCAGATTTACACCTAATTCTGAAGATGTAGACTGATGTTAAACAAAAAAACTGCCCCTAAGACTGTTCTTAACCAAATCATAGAAAATAAGTCCCCTCTCATTTTGCAGGGAGGGATTTGCTTGGCTTTGCAAGTCCTCCACGATGGGGATCCCCTGCCAAGAGCCACTCTCTCCTCTCCTCATGCTGAGCCATGCCCACTGCAGGGACTTTCCCACCATCAAGCAGCCTAAGCCATGACTTGTCCTGCATGCAAGAGACAAAGAGCAGTTAATTATACCCAGCCTGGAGCACTACTTTTTCAATCACCTCCCATTTTTTCTCTATCCAATTTACTTTCAGAAGTGTCCATTTTTTAGTAAGGAACAAAGGAGGTGAGAATCCAAATATTCATTCTGCAGGGCAACATTCAAAGTGCAATAAAGCATGCTCTGGAATGAAAAATAGGCATAGAGGGGGCATTTTTAAGCCACAACCTGTACAGGTAAGGGAAGAGCTGCTCTTCCCAGCTTCCACTCTAAATATGTTCAGAAGAGAAACAATATCAGACAGCCAAAAGGAAGAGGTTTTCCCCAGGAGACTGGGGAAGTCCACAGTGATTTAAAATAATTTTGAACCAAGCCTTGAAGAGACCTTCATGTTTCTTTGAAGGGAGACAGAGTAATTACTTGGTATGAATGATCTCCCCACTTTCCCAGGCTAAACAAAGGTAAAAATCAGTTCAACAGCAAATCAGCAGTGTAGGGTAGGAGCAAATCAACTTGAACCCTGCACTCAGTTCCTGGCTTGCTTGAATTCCTCTCCCAGGACAAACCCTGGCTGACTTCACAGAAAGCTGCCCCAGCTCCTGGCATGAAAGTAGTAGTTGTTGATTTGGTTTGAGTCTGTCCCAAGCACTCAATGTTAAAATAAAAAGCAAAGGTATACAGAAGGGAAACAACCTCTCCCCTCTTCCTCCCTGCCCGTGCCACTAATCCCTCCCTACGCATGGCACTTACACAGCAGGCATTCTCACCTCCCAACGTGAATGTCACCACCTGATCCGCAAGCCTGCAGACCATTAGACACTCCTATCAAAGCAAGAGCCAGGATAGAGGGTAATTAATCATGCTCTATTTGACAGGAGGCCCGCTTCTTATCTGCACCCCTCGAAACACCATCAGTTTCTGCTTCCCTCCTCAGTAAGTGAGGCTGACAGCAGCCCCTTATCAGATTTCGGCTGCTGAACCGGAGGCAGCCTAACTGGCATCCAGTGCCCCGCTTATATTAGCCAAGGCTCCAGCCACATTAATCTTCCCACACAGTGCCCTCCTCCATCCCTAAAACGGAGATCCCACGAAGATTTGCTCTCTTGTACCCAGCTCAACTACAGTCCAGCTGTTGGGCTGCTACTGACACAGCTGGGTCCAATAGATTTGCTATTACAAATTTCTTCACCAGATGTTGAACCGCCATGCAACTGGTGGTGGGTTTCCATACATATGACCTTTGGACCAAATGGACAAACTTCTTTTCTAGGCAAAGAGAGGTACAAATACAGAAGGCAATGCAGAGAAATGGGGGCAGCTGGGAAAAATAAAGGTCAGTCAGGCAGGCTGCACAAAGTCAAGAACTGGAGCATCTTCATGCCAAACAGTTCCACCTTCTTCCATCCACCTGGATATCTACAGGGTCATCTCTTCAGTGTTGAGCCACCTCCCCTGCTTGAGTGCAGCGGTTCATTAATCGTTTGAAAAACACACTGTTAAAATTTAGGGGGGGGGAAGGCCAAGAACACCCATAGCAAAGAAGAAGTACCAATATAAGAAGAGCTAGAGAAGACCAGGGTTTGAGACACAAACATCCAGTCTTCGAGATGCTGGAAAAACGTGACAATTTAACATCTCAATTTTCAGGAGAAGCAAGGAAAAAAACCCCTTTGACTCCATGACTCAATTCTGTATACCCAGGAAGGAGCACCTGGGATTCAGAGATCCTCAGCTGGCAATCACTAGAGCAGACTGGTATCAGGTGAATAAGCTACAGAAAGGTTCATGCTAAGCAACAACAGCCAATCACTTCCAATTAATTTATTTTGTACCCTGTCCAGTGCCAACTCAGTTCATAACAAAACACTTGAGCTGCTCACATATTCTTCATGCTGGCTAAATTTAAAACAAATCTCCTGTAAGCCAGAACCAAGTAAAGTCCTAATACTATTTTCCCATTAATTACAACTGCAGCTTCTAATATAATTTTTCTTTGGAGCTAAAGCAATATTCACTCTAAACCACCATTTTTCAGCTGCTTAAAGCCATGGGATATTATTTGAACTGTACTGGGTATTTTCCTAGAAAAGATTTTTTTAGATCTTTCCAAAGGGAAACTTCCAGACTTTTTCCAAATTAGAAAAAAAATTCTCATGTCTCTATGTCTGCAATGAATCTTTTGATATATGAAAGACTGAAGGGGGAGAAAGTTTGTTTTTTATGGGAAGGACCTGCTGATAACTACTTCTAAGTTATTGCAATTTGCAAACTTTGCAAACTGGCCCAGGTAAACTTCCCCAAAACATCAACTTATGTATCTGGTGGAGACTTTTAGTCACCTGGCACCTAAGGCTGATGAGCAAGACGTTCCCCACAAGAGTTTTCTGGATGCTACAGAGAACCTTACCTCAGGTACAGGCTATGCATCCCCAGAGGAGCTGGATTCAAGTTGTTCGGCAGTCCCAAGCGCTTTGATTTGCACCTGTTTTTATCCTAGCATCACTTAAGTGTTTAAGTGCGTGGAGTAGTGCATTCTGTTCCCTGTTCTGAAAGGCTCAAACCACTTAAATACAGAGGAATGTAAACCAGAATGCCAGTTCCCCCTACAACTTAAGGAGAAGTCATTCTTTCCATTCTTTCTAACAATATAAAAGTAAAAACCTACAATATTTCACTGATCCCCACTGCTTACTATTTGCAGAAGACATTAGTCACCATTTTTCCTGAGTCTAAGTCAGAACAGTTGACCAAAGAGGTTCTTTACAGGAGGTGGAGATTTAGCTGTGTACAAATCCAAGGGTCTAATGGGGAAGAGGACTTTGCCTGGTTGATTTGGACCATCCAGAAGAGACCTCTGCAGTGCCTCGAGTGAGAATTTTCCACTGCAGAACATCATCTGCTATTTAGGGAAGCATTTGCTCTGGCTCAGCATTAAGCAGGTAGCATGAACAAAGGATGCTGAGAATTTACGTCTATTGATGTCTCATTTAGGGAACTACATTGCTTAATTCAGATTCAAAAATATCTCCAGAGGATCAAAAGAAGAAACCTGCAAAATTGAATCAGTAGAAGAATGAAGCGTATTCCCCGGACAAACATTTCATAAATGCCACTTGGCCTATAGATAAATGAATCCATCAGTAAATGCTTTTGTCAATACCCTGGATTTGTTGTATTTCCACATCTAAAATGTGCAGACAGAGCGTACAACAGCAGGAAAACATTAAAACCACACGGTCAGACTTACAAAGCCCCTTCTATGTATATACACATAAAAAACCAGAATGGTCAAGCCATCTGGGAAAACCAAGGTCACGCAGAAACCTTGAACAAAATTAGTAGAGCTGTACAATTGGAGACGTTTTATGAGGTCTTCAAAAAGGCAGTACTTAAAATGAACAAAACAGCTTCCCCTGAAAGGGAGCCTTTCCTAATACACCATAGCACGCAGTTAGATCTCTTCCCCATCAAACCTTTTCTCAAGAGGAATTGTCTTGCACGAACACTGCTGATCCTTCCAGGGGATGAAACAGTCCCACTGCTCCAGCTCTCTCCTGACCAGCGCTACTGGAATACAATCAGCTCAATTATTGGTGGTGGCTGCCTTAGTGGCTGTAAGAGTCATGCCATTAACAGTCCTTCACTATCTGGGGACAAAAAGTAGTCTAGCTATGCTACCTAGCACATGCTACAGGGCTAACAGCTACATTTTTCTACTACTCATCATACCTATGCCTTCTCTCACACACCAAAAAGATGGAGACAAAATTTAGCTTCAGGGTATGTTCACAGGGTGAGAAAGACCTGAAAAGAAGTGGAAGATGTCATCATCTCTAACACAGAGTCTGATCTGAGTAAATGAACTTGCCCATCTGACTTTCTGTAATAAAATTCTTTTCAGTCATACAAAAGATGGGGGAACACAAGATTACCCTGAGTTCTTGTAATGGATGCAGCTCTAGCCTGGGCACTTGGCAAACTGCTCCCGCCTGCAGTGCCCTCAGTGGCAGGCAGAACAAATCCAGCTTCCTTGCCTCCAATGCAGCCCACTCCGCAGCTCACTAGCAGAGAAGCCTCAGCCTGTGCCCTTAAGAAATGCCCCGAACCACAAACTTGCCCATAGAGTGGCTCCTCATGCAGCAGGAGGTTAAAAATACAGCTTCTGAGAAACCAGACCTCAAGACATCAAGACATCAGATCAGCAATGGAGATGGAGGAAAGCCACTGCTGAAGCTGCTTATCCCTGCTCAGTCCAAGGAAAGACAGCCTTTGGTTTGAGACTGCAGAAAAGCTGAGAAAGTGGAAGGTGGAAGTGGTTATACAGCAAGTTAGCATCATCCCTGCCAAGCTGCATCAGGTCAGTCCTGTTGTAGGCCTGGTTCGAAGCTAGTCCTGCACACTAATTGCTCTCATCGGCTGGTCTCCCCCCCTCTCCCCATCTGCCCCTTCAATCACAGCCATGGTGGGACCCATTCACCTAAACACATACAAGGAATAAAACATCCAACAAAGGAAGAGTTACAGCTTTCCTCTCATCTCCCTCTTCCATCATTATTGCCACTGAAGGGCCATTTTATCACTTGCAGCTGTGGTCATTCAGCGACAACCTGCTGTGCTCAGAGGCAGATGAGACCTGCACATTTGATCTGCATTAAGCCTGTTTCATGGCTTCACATTTCTAGGTACATTCCTAACAGCAGCACCAACCACCAAATCTTTTCATCCCTTCAACTACTCAGTAGCTCCTGTGAAATCTGTCATTTATCTTTCACATCAGGCTTTTTTTTTTTGGTTCAGCATCAGTTAGCAATCTGTGCCCCAAACAAGGGCCAGCACTTCTCTGGCTCCTCCTGGACAACAGCAAAATCCCCATCTTTATACCAGCAATGTTTATTATAGCAGAGCTGCTTTCCATTCCCTTCAGACACGAGGTGCAAATTAACCAGCTCTTCACACATACCAGCTAAGAAACAGAGCACTTTGCTCTCAGGTGCAATGAGCCCTCAGTTGTATCCATCTTTGGGGGACTCTTTCCGAACAAGGCAGCTGTTCAGCCTTGGTTGGTTTAGGATGCTCGTTTGGTACATAAAGCAAGGGGAGGGGAAATGAAAGCCTGAACAGTATCCTATGATAACTTTGCTGTAGAAGCTCCCAGATTTTTGATGATCCCAGAATAGGACACAGTGGGGAAGTCCATCTGCTCACTAGAAAACCAAAGCCCTGCTGTAGATAGCAGTGGGGAGAGCAGGCATGGGAAGAGTGGACAGTACAGCTTCTGAAGAACCGTGCCAAGTCAAAAGATTTCCTTTGCGGTAAGACACAGCAGCTCAGATTAACGACAGAAGAGAAGCTGCCTCCTATACCTCAACATATGCTGTTCAGGTCTCCTATCAACCTGAAGAAACTTAGCTCCCCAGAGTCCTTCTGCCTATTTCTTTTGGGGGTGCCAAAATATAAAGCAAGCCCACAACTGCCTTGTACTCTGCAATCCAGCCAGTTCCCCAGAGCAGGCAGAGGGCTGTCAGTTCACAGCATCTCTCCCCCATGGGTGCTGGGCTCTTGTATTTCATTTTCAGCCTTCTAGCAAGCAAGAAAACAAGGGAGTCTCCAGAAAACAAATACACTTGGAAATGTCCAGATGATTAAAAGCTAAACTCCTACAGCAACCAGCTGGTGACCAGCTCAGCCCCTTCACTGGGAACATGTCAATTATAAATAATTAAAAGGTAATAGGAAGGAGACACTGAAGTATTAAGCCGATTTCTCTCTAGGTATCTGGAGGTTTCTATTGCTGCCAATCACACCCTTCAGATTATTGTCTTGTCTGTCAGTCATCCCAGCCCTTACATTAACATGTGAGCTCAGGTTAACATTTGCAAGTAAACTAATTAAGCCCAGTTATGCCTCTGCACATGAAAGCCAAAAATATCAGCAAAACCTGGCTCTAATTTTTAACCGACTTGGAAGCATAACCTCAAACTGCTGGAGAGTGAAAATCCACACAAGTCAGCTGTCAGCTCTAGCCATGCCAGGAAAGACAGACATGGATATGAAGAGCAATTGCAGTAGCTGCATTTTGGATAGCCTTTCCTCTGCTTCTCATCTAGTCATCCACAGAGCGGAATACATCTGAAGATGCAGGGTTCAAAAGACAACCAGAAATGAGACTCCAGCTCCAACCCAGCAATCAGATAACTTTCAAATAGATGAGACTGAGGTGTGCCATATTTATACTTTATTACAGGGCACAGTACTGCTGGTGATGCTAAGTCAGTCCCCCTTCCAAATAAGCACAACCTGGCTTGTTTGGTCCAGCACACTTTCAGAGAGCATTAAGCCACAAGAAAGCAAAGGGTCCTTTTTATGTCTGTTCTTCACACCTACCTTCAGCAGACTTTTTGGAAACAATGAAAAGCTCTATAGCACAATTTAACACTTTTTGTCAGAAGCATCTTTGCTGGAAGAGTCTGGCCTGGCATGCTTGGAGAAGTAAAGAAAAAGAGCGCCACAAAGGATTTACCACAAATGTTCAGAGACATAAGTTTTATACGATACTACATATACATACACATACATTTTTATTATGAATAGTTTGCAATGAGGAAACTGAACTTTGATAACTAGGGGACAGAAAGACTTTTGTGACATCCCAGCTGAGCCACTTCACACACGCATCACCACTCCTGTAGCAAGGAGAGATGCAAGTTGCTGACACCACAGGGAGGAATGTGAGAACATTTCCAAACTGTGCGCTTCTGCACTCAGTTACACAAAATTGCTAATGGAAAGCTGACACATTGTGAATCTACAGGAAAATGTGGCTCGGCTTCTGTTTTCCCAGTTCCCAGATTGCATGCCACTACTCTATGCAGACTGTGAAGGCATTCACAGTCAGCTTCCACATGCCACTGAAATCAAACATGAGAAAGATGTATGATCATGCCACCTGAAGGGGAGACCAGAGAATCTGCAGTGGTACTCAGCCTTGTTTCAAAAATCCTCGGGGAACTGGGCTTCTTAGGATCTTCAGTGCATGGACAACTTGAGTATTAGGTAGGAGTGAGGGCAGAAAAATAGTGTCTGTGAAATTCAGTTACAGGGCTAATTAAGTTACAGAGTTCTTTCCTACCGAGTTCCTTATCTCCCAAGGTAAATATCTCAAGTCTTACTGCTGCTCTTCCACCAGATCTGCAGGTTCAAGGGCTGGATTTGTTCTTTCAAACTCAGGAGGGAAGAATTCAAACTGCAGCAGCACCTCTCTGCCCCATTTTACCTTATCAAGTTCAAATAAATGCTCACTCACCCCTCTTCTGCATAAAGATGAAGAGGTCATCCAGGAACTCTTTCCGTTCAGGGTCACTATCCAGTTCATAGAGCTGGGGGAAAAAATAAAAATGAAGGCACAATCCACAATGGGACATATAAAAGGTAAAATAATAATATTAGCTTCTTCCAATGGGTGATCTGGTGTTTGTCCTGGGGGGATGAAAGGCAGCTGCAGGCAAAGAGGCAAAATGAGGAAGGATTCCTGAGCAATTTGGTGGACAAGGCTGCAGTGATAGTTTGAGGACCCTCATTATGGCTTGCCTTGCTCAGCCCTCAGTAGCTCATCCAGGCACAGTACAGTCTGGCACCCTGAAGGGAACAGGATTCAACTCAGTTAACAGCATTGCTACAGAGCAGGGTTTGAAACCACCTGAAAGCAAAGGGGAGAGAAACTATTAAGAGAAGCTGGAAAGAAAGATGAGACAACCAAAAGGAAGGTGACAGTGGTCCAGGGTGGATTAGGTACCTTTGAGACACCAGGGATGTAAACTTCTCTGCAGCTTCTCCTAGCGTCATGATTCCCTCCTTCAGGGATTGTCATGTATGTGACAAACTCCATGTCCCTTGAAGGAGGAGATGAAAGGATAGAGCTTTCCTGTAACTACTAATGCCTGGCAGGAAAGGCTCCTCTAAAATAAGCCAAAAAAGCCTTGAAAAAAATATCAGAAACCAGCCTGGAACCAGTTTACGGCAGAAATCATTTTACCAAAAGGCTTAAAAAACCAAGCATTTAAAACACTGTTCCATAGGCAGCTTATTCCAAAGGACAGGCACTGTATGTAGCATTATCTGCTGATTTTTCAGAAGGGACAGGCATGAGTGTCATCTTGCAACTACCTCTTGAACTGAAAAATCTAATTTTCACCTATCAAGAATCCTGTGAGGCCACAAAGTGACAGGCTGAAACGGCTGA
Organism: Theristicus caerulescens; assembly: GCA_020745775.1. Taxonomy (NCBI): domain Eukaryota; kingdom Metazoa; phylum Chordata; class Aves; order Pelecaniformes; family Threskiornithidae; genus Theristicus; species Theristicus caerulescens. The sequence continues at coordinate 28,076,370 of CM036566.1, read as the reverse complement.
AGTCAGTCTCTCGCTGAGATACAGGAGGATATAGAAAAAGACAGAAGACAATGCTGTACACGAAGCAGAATTTAATTCCTTCACTCATTTGCATTGAGAAAGAATCCTGCATAACTCCAGGATTTTTTTCACTGGTTGTAGCTACTCCTGTGGAGCAGCTCAACGGAAAAGCAAAGATTCACTGGGAAATATGTATTTCAGCCTCTCCATAGGTGCTGCTAGCTACTTGGTATTCATCTAGTCCAAAAGAAGAGGGGCTTTTTGGGTTTGTTTCCTGTGAAACTCTGCTTTCTCACACACTGAGCTCTGGGAAGAAAATGCACCAGTGTATTTGCACAGCAATTAGCTGCACCCTTTCAGAAAGAGCCAGCTTAGCTTAAAATGAATTCCTCTGACTGATGTGACACACAGCTGCCACATTCAAATCCACGACCACAGTGCTAATCAGGTTCAAGAAATGAAATACTCTTCTCCCAGCTGGAGAACATATTGGCTAAGATTTTAAATGTCAAAAGTCTGGCTATTAAGTCTTAGTTCAAACCATATTCCAATGACCACAGGCAACAAAATAGCCCAAAATAGCCGGTTCATAGGCAGAGGGCTGCAGGACAAAGCAGTTTTCTTACAAATTCACTACAGAGGAATAGTGAGGGGTCAGTAGTCACCTTCTGTCACAGATCAGGGGAAGAATTCCCCAAAGTTACCCCTTCCCCAAAATCCCCATGATCAGACTGACCTTAGCAAAGTCTCGTGAAATTTCTCTTCCTCGGCATCCATCACCTTCGTCACTCCAGGTCACGTTGCCGTTCTAGGGAGAGAGAAATGAAAGGGTGAAAGGATCACCAGGGAAAGGCTTTGTGGACAATTCCAGAAGGCTTGCAAATGTGCACTTCTGGGCACGAACATGTGCAAAAGCAGCTGCTGGCTTAGACCAAGAAGACTAGAAAGATGGGGGACATTTGTGCATTTGTCACAGCACACTTCCCTGGAATTTCTGACATTCAGCCCAAAATGGCATTTCACCTGGCAACTACTGAAGGTAGGGCAAGTTTTTCAGCTCTAAGATTTTTCTTGCAGAAATGTATCTCAAAAGAGTTGTCTTGACACCAGGGAAAACCATTCTAGAGGAAAGTCCTCCACACCTTCAACAGCCACCTTCCTTCCTCTGCTAAACAGAAGTATCCTAACCACCCTATAGCAGTTGCTTTGCTGTAATGAGGTCCAACACCTAAACAGGGAGGTGCTGCTTTTGCTCTCCATGTCCATCATTTTTACCAAGTGCACATCCTAGAGCCCCTGATGAAAGGTGCAGGTGCTGCCCAGGCATCCTTCCTTTCTCTTCACCAGGTGACGCCCTACTGCTCCCCCTCACACTTGGAAATGCCCTTCTGGTCTCCCCTCACTTGCCTACAAAACCAAAATATGCCAAGGAAAGAGGGAAATAATTCCACTGGAACACTTCTTGCCAACCCAGGACCCTTACTCCTGGAAGCTACTGGATCTGGATTTTCCCCACAGAAATGGAAAGCTCAGCTTTGCTGGATTAAGGTTCATTCTTCTTAGGCATTAAAAGGATTACTCTAGTTAGGCCTATTCTACTTGGTAAATCATCATCCTGAAATGATCACCAGGGTTGGAAACCAGCAGAGGCAGCCTCTGGCTGTACGGCAGGCCTGAGACCAGAAGAATGATTCTGAAAAAACTGTTGAAGCATCTTTAAACCATAAACTTCATAAAGCTCCAGTACAGCAAGCGCTCCAGAGCCACTCAAAGAAAGAGAACAGCCAAATCCACCTGGCAAGGTAGCTTGGACTACCCTGTCCTGATAAACACACAGCATCCTAACATAGATAGAAATGCACTGAAGATAGCAAGAGGTTTCAGCAGAAAAAAAAAGCCTGCGAATTAGAGAGGTGGTCCAATATCTGAAATCTTGGAGTCATCTGGTTGTGACACATACATTGAATTAGAAAGATGAATAGCTCTTGTCAAGGCCAGGCAAAGCTACATTTCCCCCTTTAAAAAACACTGCAGTGAGCTGCCCTAATGCCTGCTGATTTAGTTTGAGCCAGTAATTCCTGCTGGAAAGTCAATTATCCAGTGAGTCCCATCAACTGAAAGATATTTAATGGGGGATTATTGCCACTTCTGTTATGTCAGCTGTTTATTACAGCAGATCAATTCCCAGCCCTCTCTAGGAAGAGATTTGAAGAACGGTTTTGTTCACAGGAGGATTCATCTGGGTGTCCTTTGCTAGCAGGGATTAAAAACACAGGTTTTTTGCTAATTATGGTAACATCCAGCTGCTCCTAAAACCCCATTGATTGTTAACTCAGATCAACAAACCTATGTGCACAGTCAGAATAGGAGACAGTCTCTTCAGAAGGCAGCAGCTATTTCCCATCCTTAACTTTACACACTCCAAGGCAAAATGATCTGTAAAGGGCTGAGCTGATTTCTTCCCTACTTTGTACTTGGTTATAAATCCAGAGAACAAAACCACTTGTGGTATTAAACTGGGTGCTCCAAGAAGCAAAACACTTGCTTTCATAGGGAACTTTGGTCATGCTGAGAGCTTATTCCGCTACATTTGAGGACACGGAGAGGAAAAAGAGGGCTTGAAGGAGACAATTCTTTACTGCCAGTGAGTTTGAACTTGGTAAAATTTCCAGGAACAAAACTTTCCATGGGATTAAAGACTCTTTAGAAGTTATTTCACTCATTCTATTTGAAGAAAAAGGGTAATTAGAAAAGAATGACAAGATTAAGGTTCAATACACATAATAAGCAGAATATATGCGCCCTACTTCCCATACCTACATCCTGAGATGCTCGAGAGCACAGAAGTAATGCTCCCCCCACACCTCGCTAGTGAAAAGGAGCTTAAAGCTAGCTGAAGCCATCAGTGTTTTGCCATATGTCCAGAAAATTGGCAGAGATGGATATCACCTGGTGTGACACAGAGCGATCTGAGGTGAGAGACAGTAGACAGTATTAGCATTTCCTCCTGCAATAGCTGGAAAGGTTTAAAGCCAGTTACCGCTCCCCACATTAAACTATCAGAAGAGATAAGGAGAGTGCTTTTCATCCACCTTGGTGCAAGCAGCAGCCACCACGGTGTAAATCAGCAAGGGTGCACTGAAATGATGCATGGACTGTAGAGACATGAGGACAGAGCACAGGTTTGTTTTGGGTAGCGGAGTTAGCAAAGTCTCATGCTAGCGCGAAATGTCAGCTCAGCAGCCAGGGAATAAAGCCTTATTTATTCAGAGAACAGAGTACTAGCACCGACAGGCACTTTCCCAGGCTTCAGCTTTGGTCTTGAGGGACTATTCTGCTCACCAAAACCTTTGGATCCATGCCAAGGCTACAACCAAAGACACCAAATATTGGCAGCAGTCAGAGCAGCAACCTGAGCACAACCGGAACAGGTAAATCAGTAAAGAGCCCCAGGAAGCTACTGAAGCAAGAGGCGCTCCATATGTAGAATAAACTACATTTTGCACAGCAAGAGAGCTCAGCAGGAGCTTCGGTACCAAGCTTCCTTTCTATTCCTCCTAGGAAAACAAAGTTACCCTATGCTGAGAAGCCCTCCTCCGTATAAACGGCAGGAACCTGAGAAATCAATATATCCTCACAAGTCATTAAAAGACCTTTGTGTAAGTCATGCAATAGCAGCAGGAAGGAAAAAACACTGTTTAGAGAGGCAGGTCATTCTCTGAGGAGAGTCCTGCCTCTCCCTCCACCCGTTTGTATCAAGGGAATTTGCTGATGTTTGACAAACAGCCCTTGCATTACCACACCCAAGAATTTATTCGGTTTCTTGCAGAAAAGCAGCACTGGCTGCGCTTTACCTCCTGACACTGAGCATGAGTGGGAAGGCAGAGGTGTTGGGAAGGCTGGCCACCTTCACGGACTGCTGGCAGAGCCAGGGAGCCTTCCCGTGCTGCAGACACACCTCGGAGGCCATCAGAGCCCCCCCGGACCACCCTCTCCCTGAGAGGCTGCAGGCCTGGCTTCAGAAGCAATTATATCTGAAGCTATTTTAGGATTACTCCCTAACCACCTGGAATATCTTATTAGAGGGAAGCTCAGATGTCCAGAGCAATTCTGGTTTCCAATCCCACATTCAAAAGCCAGAGTTAACCCTGAGTTGCCAAGCAGACAGAAAAGGAGATGACAAATGCTTTCCTGCTTCATCCAGCCCATTCTTTTGAGGACAAAAACCTTACAAACAAGCAGCTTCAAGCCCTCCCTGCAGGACACCTACCTCTCAAATATTACCATCTCACATGTCTGTCCCTCCCAGAGACTAGAGAACTAATCAAAACTCTGTGCTCAATAAAAAGGTGGAGTATTATGACAAACGGAACAGCAGCTCATTGTTTCCTCCTCCAATTTTGCCCACACAAATTGTGGTTAGTGTGCAAACAAGGACATTGATGAGAAACTGGAAATGCTCCTTTTCCAGGTCATTCCCTTCTTCCCCACCCCAGTTTCATACAGCTGTTTGAGAGGGGCTCAGCTAAAGCCCAATGAGGTTTTACCAGACTACAAAGTTATATTCAAATGGCAAACTCCGAACTGGAGAGAACCCACTAAAGCTGTAATATGTAAAAGAAAAGAGAAAGAAAAACTTCTGGCATGAAACTCAATAATCATTCTGCACCTCCTTACTGCAGATCTGCAGTTTTCACATAGATTTTAGGCGAGAAATCTGCTCAAATATCCACTTAGGGACAAGGCTAAACATTGCAGTGAAGAAGAAAGCCCCTCCCCTACCCCATGGGTTAACTGAAAGCACTGAGTCAATGAAAAGGTACAGGGGCAACAATTTCAGGATTATCAGAGAATCCACAGAAATTCCTTTTGTGGGTAGAGTTAAGCCTTAGGAAGTGAAACAGATGCTATTATAAAGAAAACTGTTGTACTACAAAATGCTGATAAGATCAAGACTACTGCCCTGAGCTGCAAGTTCTCAAGCATGGAGAACCAAGTTATAATTACTGCATGCACAAGCTGCCTGGTAAAGCTCTGCTGAAATTGGAATAAACCCTCCCCAGTCTTACTAATAACAGAGCCCAATTCAGTATCTACAAGCTTCAAAGATGGGTTTTGAAAACATTTTAGTGATTTCAGGAATGGCAGGGAGGATGGGGAAGGAAAGAAAAAGAATGGACTGAAGTTAACAGATTAATTACTTTTTTTATTAAGTTTCTTTTATGTGCTCCCATGACCTAGTGACTGCAGCAGCAACACAATTCTTTGCAAAACAGGAATCTGCTTCCTTATCCTTAAGGAAAAGGTGGACTCTTTGTGAATGACTCCTATTCACAAATACTCAGAGGAATTAACTAAAATGTAAGTGACAAGAAGATTTGTTCAGTGCTATACGGCTGTGGGAAGAGAAATTCTCACTGCCACATGAGTGAGTCTCAGATTTACCCTGAAGTGAGAAAAACAGAAGTGTAAGAATACAACACATTCAAGCTCTTTCCACCTACCATTCTCCAGTGTTAGCTAGAATTTCTATAAATTGGCACCAAAGGAGACAAGCTGCAACTATTCCTAAAGATAAATTTAGCGCCCAAACAAATCCTAAAATAAGCTGTATCTTCCCCAGGATATAAATGAGCTCCTCATTCTGCTCCTTTTCTCTGCCTCCAGATATAGCACAGTCGCTGCAATATAGCATAACCTTGATGAAGCCTATGGAATTGCCCCTTGAGATGAAGATCTGGGGGAATGCTATGATGTCTAATACAAGTTGTTTGTAGGCTGCTGCCTACAGTCATTATCACAAATGGTTTCTTGGTTCTCTTCTCCCATACATTATTTGCTATATTAAACAAAAAGGAGACTTTGTTACCACGATCCTGCTCTGCTCCAGCCACTGATGCTGTACTTTAAGTTACATAGCAGCATGAACTCCAAGGTAGGTGCTACAGCAGAAGCAGACTGTCACAGGGATGAAGACTTCATCAAAACAAACCTAAACCATGAATTCAGGAGAAGCAGCAATTGACAATTCAAGAATTAAAATCTGTTTTTATGGAGAACAGCTTTCAGGAGAAGAGAAATCAAATATCTAACATCAGCTATTAATGAAGAATTCTCCTCACACTACATCATAAAAAGAATAATACCCAGTGACCTGCATAAGGAATTAAAAATCCAACCCTTGAATTGGGCCCTGGATATCTGAAATAACTAGGAGGCAAAAAAATGCACCATGTGAAATGCAACTTTTTTATTCTTGGGACCTTCACCCCCTCTGGATTAATGAGTATCTCCTGAGCAATACCTCAATACGCACAACACTTGAGGCACATACTTAAGGTTATGGAATCTCAGCCACTCATTCCTAGACCCTAGAGCAAAAGCAAAGTAATTATTTTAAGCTGACTTATCTTAATAAACACCATGACCTTTGTAAAAGTTTAGGTCAGGATTTTCAGGAGTGACTGGTGATTTCTCACAATCTAACATGAGACATCCCCAAAAACCAGACCACAAACCACTCTCTGAAAGTAAGACAGCTGCTTTATGGAGACTTACCTTGCTGTATTTAAGAAGGCATTAAGTATCAGCTGATGCCTGAAAACCTTGGCTTTATTTTTACATTCCACAAAGGAATGCACGTACTAATGTGCATGCTGTAGTAACAGCCCGACAAAATTGCTCGTGCTAGTGCTGCACACCGGCCTCGAGTGGAAAAGGAACAAGCGGCACCAGCAAGACAGTGGCTGTGGCCCTGCCTTTCCTGGACGGCTCTCCCTGGTAACCGGAGACATCGCCAAGCAATGCAAGAACCCACGGGAGGAGGACCCACACCCAACCATCTGCTAAAAGCAACATTTTCACCCGCAGAATTAAAAGCTCATTTTTCTTCAAAGACAGGCAGCCCACAACGCCCTTTTCGAGGACGGCTGCGGGAGCCTTCTGCTGTCGGAGCCGGATGGATTTGCACGGGATTCGAGCAAGTCCGAGGAGCGAGCAAGCTGAGCACCCCCCCCGCCCCGGCTCTTCTTTCGGGACTGCAACTCCCCGACAAGCAACTCCACTCCCTTGTTGTTTTGTGCTGACAGGATTCCCACCGCCCCTGTGTCATAAGCTGAGCCAGCTCTTTTGTCTGCCAGCTTGTTCTACAATTATTTACTTGGCTGTCCGGGACCGAACAGAACGGGGCTTCGTCTTGCTGGTAGTTTCCATCTTTCTGCCATCTTCATGCCACATGCCTTCCAGGCAATCTTAGCCTTACACTTTCGAGATACATTTTTCTCCAAGGGCATTGCTTTCAGAAGAACAATCCACACTTGAAAGAAGAAATAGAAGTGACTTTTTCCCCCTCTTCCGCAAGCAACAGCCATTACGCATACCACAAATACTCCCAGAGCAGAGCTAGCTGGAAGCAGTGTATACTCACTGGTTATTAGCCTCCATCTCAACAGAGGCTAAAAAAAAAGACAAGTTCAGGAATAATTTAAAAAATAAACTGGAGAACACAGGCACTTCTGCATTTGATCCTGATTTTTCTGCCTAAAAACCATTTTACACAAAGACAAAAGAAAAAGCCCAGTATCTCTAAAGCATGCATTTGAAATGAAAAAATTCAAGCAGGGCTCGCACCAGGGCAGAGTGCTACCATTTATCATACAGAATTATGCAGACAGTCCACAGTTGCACACACATTTCTCCCTCTTTGCTGTCATGCCAGCTAACAGTTCCTGTCTGCCCTCCTGGTTTATTCCTACCTCCACGCAGCCCCCCACTCACCAGCTCTGAACTGGTATACTGCAGTTAAATTTTTACTCCCTGGTATGCAGACTCCAGTGGTGTATGCAAACAAGTTGATCTGCAATATTTACCCTACTCAAGGTGAATATACTGCACCAGCATCACTAATACTGGGCACTTCAATATGGCCTTTTGAGCATGCCATAGCACCTTAATAACATCGTTCACCAGCACGATTACAAATATAAGCCATGCCTCACTGGGGCAAACCGTCTAGCCCAGTACTCTGTCTTCAATGACAGTACCAAAACCCAGTATTTCGGGACAACATGTGAACCTGCACACTTTCTGGCATACTTTCCCACCATCCAGAAGTGTTGCAGCACAGCACATCCCTGATATTCCTTTAGAATCCATTCCTTAACTTGATGTCCATGAATTTCTCTAATTCCATTCTTTATGCTGTACTGTCTGCCTCCCCTGCAGCTAAACAGGTTAACGCAGCAACAAGAGGGTTGTTTTACGCAGCAACAAGAGGGTTGTGGTTTTATTTTTAGTTTTGCTTCCTGGTGAAGCTTTGTGTACTTTGGCTTCCAGAACAAGTTAGTCTGAAATCAGACTAAGCTGCAACCTACTACCAAAATACTTGATTACTGCTGAAATGGGCCAAAGTAACTGGATGAGTATTAGTGCACAGTATGCCAACTGTAAAACAGTTTTTTTTTTTTTTGCTATTCCACATCTGCTAAGACCAGATCTGGCATGCTTCTGGTCATTTGTCTTCCCAGAACAGGGCAAATGACCCAGGAATCAAGCCTATTAATTCAGTAAGATTCACAGGACTCTCACAAGATAAGCAAGTATTGGAAAGAAGCACAATGACATACTTGTTAGCACCAGCCAAGCTAGAAATAAAAACAGCCAAAGACTAATGCTAAGATTGGTTTTTTTGTTGGTTTGTTTTTTTTTTCTTTGAAAGTGATCCCCCTAACAACACCAGAGTCCTGCCTGCTATTCACCACCCAGAGACCTGAAAGAGGAAGTTTTCACCAGTCACTCCAATCCAGTAAATTCTGAAGCAATTTCTCTAGTGACCATCCCCTGACCTACATACCTACCTCATTTCCCTACAACAGCTTGAGTAACTCTTCTTTTCAACTCAACCCCTCCTGAGAAGCAAGTGCAGAGAAAACACAGCAGCGACCGGTTGCCTGCTGCATCCCATGCGCCAGGGCTGCTTTGCCAGCATGCTTCACAGCACCAATAGCCAGGTGAATGGCGTTTGTGGCAACTTAGAGGAGTTCCTGCCACATGCATTGGTGTAGAAACACCAAACTGGTACAGTTTTGCAGGAGCAGCTGGGTAGGAGTCTACAGGCCGCACTAAATGGAATGGGAGAAGCGCTAAAGCTTGCTGAGCTTTAGCAGTTCCTCCTCGAACTCCTCCTCCCATGTTGGCATAAAACAAATCATCTTGTGCACGCAACCAACAGCTAAGGGGAGAGACTGCCCTGAGCGCCCACAGCAAACTTTTCAAACACCTATGGTTCACCAGCCACCACAAAGCAGCTCCAGCTTTTTTACTTCATAGGGTTTGCAGGAGGGAAGGAAAAAATAGCTCTGGTTTTGTCCATACAAGGTTTCTTAGCTCAAAGAACTATCTGAAGCAAAACCTAACCCTCTTCACGCTCAGGCTAACATCTGTAGAAAAGGACAATTAAGTCCAACTTTTTTTCTTTATTTAAACCATGCAGTCCTTCGGCTCAATTTCAATACACATAAATGCTGTAAATGTCTCTGAAGGTCTGCTCAAGTTAGCTCTGTACCAAAACAGCACGCAAGTGCTACATTAACTGAAATACCCACTTACAGAAAAGAAAAGAATTCTTGATTCTCTGGCATTTGTCTACAAGGAGTAGTAATTCCTCATTCAAACATAGAACTAACCTCCTACCAAACCCAAGCAGTAGCTAGTTAGCTCCTTCCTTCCCACACATGAAATATAAAGCGGCTCTGCTTACTCACAGGATCAGTGGCAGGACATGCACTCTTCCCTGCCTGCCCACGGCACCAACCAGAAACACAGCCAGAGTCGCTGCATCCCAGAGGTCTTACACAAAGGGGTTACAGATGTCGTATGTGAAATAACTTGAGTGAGGCATTAGCAGGCAAGTGTCTGCACCAAAAATAAATATAACACCAGCCTGTTCCATTCTGAATGACACAGCAGCAGTGAGATTGAAGATACATGAGCCAAAGATCAAACCTCTACCTCTCCATAAAGGTTCTTACAGATTGGGGTTTCTATATCATTAGCTAGAAATCTGTCTCTGTAAAGCAAATAAGTTCTTGTGAAATCTCTTTATAAAAGAATAAACCTGGAAGAGTACACCAGGGAAGCACCGCGCTGCACATGTCCGGTTCTTGCACTCTTTTCAAAGCACTTGCAAACAGCCAGTGCTTGTAACAGGACACTGGGCTAAAGAAATCCTCGGTCTGACTGAGTATGGTCATTCTTATTCAGAAGGAAGTACTGTTAACACTGACCTGTTTGAGCTGCTCGTCCAACCGCCAGTTCTGGCGTCCAGACGGGGAACCGGAATACGGTTGCTTAGTAGTGTCTTTACCCTGTTCTTCTTTGCCCTGCTGTCCCCGCTGGTGCCCCAAAGCTGGAAGAGGATTAGAGGCAGAGGCCACTCTTTGGTTGTGATGGGCAACTTTGGGAGCATGAAAATATTTCAGAGCAGAGCAGGTTTCTTTTCCAGTCACATCAGCACCATCCTCAAGATCTCCACCTTCCAAACCCCGTTCTTCCTCCTCCTCCTCCTCATCTTCTTCCTCCTCTTCTTCATCCTCCTCTTCCTCTTCTGGCTCCGAATTCATGCTGCTTTGATCAAAAGCCCGCGTAGTTCCGGCTGCAGGTGGGCCTCTGGCCAAGGGACCAACGGCAGAGCCGCCCGAAGCCCTGCCAGATGCGGCAGCTAGGACAGCCTGCTGCACGGCCAGCTGCTGAGTGTAGAGCAGCTGGGCTTCTCTCATCTGCCTCTGCTGTCTCTCCCTGGAATCCATCTGCAGAGGTGTTTGCTGCTTCTGCTGCTGCTTCTGCAGCTGCTCAACCACAGCTTCCAGCTTCATCCCGCAGTTTGCATGGCTGGGAAAAGAGGGGGGCGTTTTTGACTTTATCTGGCAGGGTTCAAGCCCCGACCTTGGGAGACTTGCAGAATCTGAAAGATAGACAAATATTTGTCTGTATGAATATAAAATGCTTTCATCTTTTCCCCAGGAAGAGGATAAATAGAGTGCAAAGCCAATACTCTTTCCTGTGCAGGAGACCGTGAAACAATCAGCTTCATGTTTAACAGCCTCAGGCTCAAACTTGCATTCAATTTTCAGACTGTTTAATTGTATTTTCAAGCTGAACACATTTGCTATAACCTCAGTTTCATATACCCCAAAGACAGCATCTGAAATGCCTTTGTCCACTGTCCCAGCAGTTCATTTTTTTTGTCAGAATCCTTCCACACTTCCTAAATAATTACTCTTGAAATGTTAGGTTTAGCATCTAGGGTTTGGTTCTTCTGAAAACACTACCTTAAAAGGAGATAGCCAGGATGATAAGCTTGACCATATTTCTATTAAAAAATGAGCAGGAATTTATTGCACACCAGTTATCTCTAAATTCTTTTATGCTTTCATTACATTACTAAATTCTTTATTCCTCATATGTCTGTCTTACACACCCTACACCCACACCCCGCCCATATTTAGCCATTATTTTTCCCCAGGAGAGCAAGATGAGAGTAAAGCAAAGACCACTGCAGCCTGAAACAGACTGCTGAGCACCAAGCAACTCCTGCCTCTGGCTCCCAGAGTTGCCAGTGCATCTCAAGCCCCGGCCATGGCCTCCCTTCGATTTTCCCAGCCAAAGGACACGAGAGCTTTCCTAGCTCTCCATTTTGACCTGCAGCAAGCCCATGCTGAGCCAGCACTAGCCTCCTCTTGAGCAAAGACTAACAGAAGAGACCACAGTTGGAAACACAGCTCTGATCTAGAGTAAATCCTAGGAAGACGACTACACCTTTAATCCCCAACCATTAAAATCAGCATGTGTATTTTGGACTTCGTGTCACAAACCGGACCTGCTGACAAAGACTGTCCTCCTCAGTTGTTTTTTTTTTTTTTTTTATGTAAAAAGATGCTTAAACACATCCCACTTGCTGCCCTTCAAGGTTCATTGATATCAAAATACAGTCAGCTTGGAGAAACAAAGGAAAGGCCAACTACAAACAAGCTACGGAGTCTCCCAGCCACCTCCCACCACCCAGTTTACAACCAGCACTGTGCTATTCAAGCCACATACTTGAAAAAAAGAGGCTATTTTGCTAATGCACATTTTCAAATCAGACACAGTTCTGTTCGAAAACAACAAATAACCTACCAGATACCAGTTTTAGAAGTGAAAGACAACTTCCAGCATCCTAGCACAACTCCAAGTCTTCCTCTAAGGTGGTCAGACCAAGTCTCTCATACAAACTGCCCGTGAGCTACGGTGCCCAACTCATTTTTCCTCTGCAAACTCTTCCCCGATGCCCAACTCATTTTTCCTCTGCAAACTCTTCCCTGTGCTAAGTAACAGCCCATCACCAAAATGAAAAGCCTTGCCAGTGCATTTGCATTTTTATCTAGCAGGCAGCGGCATAGCTTTAGCTTGCAAATGAAACAACATAAAGTGGATTAGAGGTTTGAATGTCAGGAGCAATAATGCATTACCTGGCAGCTGAAAAGAGTCTTAGACTCGTTGGGAAGGCACAATACACCATCTGGCCTAGATCCACATACACACTCCTCCAGTAAAGCAACAATGAACTGGTGTGGGTGTTGCAACAGCAACCATAAACCAGGCTAGAGAACCGCCAGCCCACACCTTGCTGTATATTGTTGCACCTGAGGCACGGTGAGGTGTCACCTCTCCTGCCTGGGGGATATTCAGCAGGGCGTGCAGTTAATACACGCCTCGGGTACCTTAGCGATAATAAATGACCCAATACTCAGTTAACATGCCGAGCAAACACATCTCAGGTGCAGCAACACCCTGGTATGCGGCACCCGTGTATTTCCTGGAGTTCAGGTACAATAGCGCGTGACAGGTTATGGCAGGATTTATGCGTGGCTGCTGAGGGTTTTCATCAGAGCCCAGCACAAACCTCACCAGCCTCCAAAGAGATGAATTTTGGCTACAGCAAACACGCCCTCAGCAAGTATTGATGTTATTGTGCAGAAACAGCCAACTTTACAGTGAGTTTTAAGTCAACGAGGAGATGCATTGCTCACAGCAAATAATCAAGTCACAAGATAGAGTTTAAGATAACAACTGCAGCTACACTAATAGCATTAAGCCATTCCAGGTTTTAACATCCATTTTACCCCTCAGCATGGATATTTGCTTACTTTTTGTGCCTCTCCCAATCAAGGCAGTGAAAGGATGCAGTTTAACCTTCAGGTCCTCACGCACCAGCCTTTGTGCGGCTTTCAATCCCTGGGAGAGCAGTTTAATTAAAAAGCCCCCTAATTTGAATTTTTAACTAGCTCTGTTTGCAGCGTAACTAGGAAAGCGCCTGCCTTCGCACCAACCGCGCTTGGAAAGAGGTTTTCCAAGTGGAAACCACCTGAAAGAGTTAAAGCGTGAGATGAGCCAGCCTGCCTCCCAGCCCCGAGGAAGGGAGAGGTCTCCCGAGGTGGTAAACAACTCCATCAACCCCCCCACCGCCCGGCTTTACCGGAGCCCTCCCGTGCCCCAGAACCGCCGCTAAACCACCGACCCACCCCCCCCCCCAGGGGAGCCACCCAGGGAAGGGCGGCTGTACCGGACGGCCAGCCCCGCTCCCCCGGCCCCCAAACCGGCCCCACCCGCCCAAGCAGCCTGTAAGCTCCGGCCCACCCCCTCCCACTTCGGTACCGGCCCCCAGTGAAGGCCTGGCCCCACGACCGCCACCACCCCCCCAGCATTCCCCCGGTAGCGCTCCCTCCCCCCACCCCCCCCCCCCCCGCAGCCGCCCCGCACTCCCCGCCCCCCCGGGCCGTTACCTCCCGCGGGCCCCGGGAGCGGGTCGCTGCCGGCCCGTGCGCGGCCGCCTCGGCTCCGCCCGCAGCACAACCTCTTTCCTTTCCTTCCCTTCCCTTCCCTTCCCTTCCCTTCCCTCCCCTTCCCCCGCCCCTCCTCAGCCCAGCCGGAAACGGGGCGGCGGAGGCGGTGCCCAGCAACGGAAGCGCCCGCCCCGCTTCCGGGTACAGCCCCAGCAACGGAAGGCAAGCGCGACCGCCCCGTACCCGGAAACGGCTTAGGGGGGAAAAAGGAGGCGGGGCTGCCAGTCGGCCGGCAGCCAATTGAATAGCGAAGCGAGAGGCGGCTTCCGGTTCCGGGGGGATAAAAGGGCGGGCGCGGGGCTGGGCCTGGCAGTTGCTGAAGAGGCACCACCGTGGGGCTGAGGGAGTGCGCGCAGGTGAGGGCCGAGGTGGCGGCTCCCCCCGGGCTCCCCCTCCGTCACCTCAGGGCTGGGTTAGGGCTCCCCACTGTCCCTTCGAGCCCCGGGAGGGAAGCGGGGAGAGTGCTTTACGTTGGGGGCTCTTTGTTCCCTCAGGTCTGTGGTAAAGGTGCGTGTGGGGGTCTGTGTTGGGGGATCCCCTCAGGTCCCTGGGGAGGGAGTGGGAAAGGTCTGTACTTGTTTTCTCAGGGGCTGCATATATGTGTATGTGTGTGTATATATATGTGTATGTGCGTGCATGTATATGTTTTGAGGGAATAAATAAATATTATGCCTCCCTGGTGTCTCTTCTCCACTCAGGCCCTGAGGGCTCTGTGGGGCAAACCTTCAAGACTCCTCAATATCTGCTATCACCTTAGATCCCTCAGCACTGCTGTTGGGGCTCCCTAGTGGATTGAATCCTTTCAGGCCTGTAGTGCATGGGGGTGGGTGTTAGGGCTCCTTGATGCTCCTGCTCTGCTCCCTCTGTAGAGGGACTCTGTGACACCTCCGTGTCCCTCCTTGCCTCAGGCCTGGTCAGCATGGCGGATGAGGAGATTGCTGCCCTGGTGGTGGACAATGGCTCCGGCATGTGCAAGGCAGGCTTTGCAGGGGATGATGCCCCCCGCGCTGTGTTTCCCTCCATTGTGGGTCGTCCCCGGCATCAGGGCGTCATGGTGGGCATGGGGCAGAAGGACAGCTATGTGGGGGATGAGGCCCAGAGCAAGAGGGGCATCCTCACCCTGAAGTACCCCATTGAGCATGGCATTGTCACCAACTGGGATGACATGGAGAAGATCTGGCACCACACCTTCTACAATGAGCTGCGTGTTGCCCCAGAAGAGCACCCTGTCCTGCTCACTGAGGCCCCCCTGAACCCCAAGGCCAACCGGGAGAAGATGACCCAGATCATGTTTGAGACCTTCAACACCCCAGCTATGTACGTAGCCATCCAGGCTGTGCTGTCCCTCTACGCCTCTGGGCGCACCACCGGCATCGTCATGGACTCTGGGGATGGTGTCACCCACACCGTGCCCATCTATGAAGGCTACGCGCTGCCCCACGCTATCCTGCGTCTCGACTTGGCTGGCCGCGACCTGACCGACTACCTCATGAAGATCCTCACAGAGCGGGGCTACAGCTTCACCACCACAGCCGAGAGAGAGATTGTGCGGGACATCAAGGAGAAGCTCTGCTATGTCGCTCTGGACTTTGAGCAGGAGATGGCCACAGCTGCCTCATCCTCCTCCCTGGAGAAGAGCTATGAGCTGCCCGATGGGCAGGTGATAACCATTGGGAACGAGCGTTTCCGATGCCCTGAGGCCATCTTCCAACCCTCCTTCCTGGGCATGGAGTCCTGCGGCATCCACGAGACCACCTTCAACTCCATCATGAAGTGCGATGTGGACATCAGGAAGGACCTGTATGCCAACACTGTGCTGTCAGGGGGTACCACCATGTACCCTGGCATCGCTGACAGGATGCAGAAGGAAATCACGGCCCTGGCACCCAGCACCATGAAGATCAAGATTATCGCCCCACCGGAGCGTAAATATTCCGTCTGGATCGGTGGCTCCATCCTGGCTTCTCTCTCCACCTTCCAGCAGATGTGGATCAGCAAGCAGGAGTATGATGAGTCTGGCCCCTCCATTGTCCATCGCAAGTGCTTCTAGAGGGGCTGCTGGCAGTCACCCGAGGGCTGTCCTCGCCAGGACAGCCGCCTCCTCATTCCACCTTAGACCAGAATTGTTCGACTGTTACTTATTTCATGTTTTAACTAATTTGTTGAAGTACTGAGTAATGATGGGTGCATTTTAATGGCCTGTTAGGCTGTAGTTCTCCTGTGGCTGGCTAGCTGCTCCTCCTCCTCGGGGCTCTCTGGGGCTTGGAAGTAGACAGAGGGTTGTTCACTTTTCCGATGTAACACTGGTAGGATGACACTAAAGTTAGACTTGTCACTGTTAGGTTTGTCACAACTGACTCCTTTGTAGGAAAACAAATAAACTTCTTAGGCTTAAAAACTATAAGAGGTTATTTTGCTTTCTTTCAGGGTGGGCTCTCGATCTCCTCACTACAAAGGATTATTGTGCAATTATGTGGTTTTGGACTCAAACCTGGCCTGTAGCTGCCTGCTTAAAACTTAAAAAACAACGTTTGGGGTAAATTGCTACACAAATTGTGTAATGGCACCTTTTAAAGCTGCCTTGCACTGTGCAGACCATTTTAAGAGCTGTTGGGGAGGAAAGCTTGACTGGTATGTGGCTCTTGCAGCCTTTCTGTACTTTCATGGTAACTTGGCTTTTTTTAGAACACAAACAGCTCAGAAAAAAGAAAAAGTTGGCGCCTTGGCGCAGGTTTTGGTGACCGGAGGAGAAGCGGCTTCTCCTTTTTTGGGAGAGGGTGACAAGATGAAGCAGCAGATAGCGCTGAAGCTTGCTCGGCAGGGGGAGCCGGTCCCTCCCGCTGCAGGAGCTCCTTCTCCAGGGGGAAGGGTGGCAGCCCCTTAACTAACCATCATTAACTGTTTTTCCCTCTGTAACCTCTCTTTGGCTTCTGATTTAGTTCTGCCACAGCTCGCTTCCGTGCGGTTTCCCTCCCCGTGCCTCGCTGTGTGGCGGGTGGTCTCCTCCCGGCTGGCGCTGCGGGGAGCCGACGGAGGGGCGGCCCGGGAGCCCCGGTACCGGTGCTCGGAGCGGAGGAAGGGGGGCCGCCGGTGCCGCGGCGCGGACTGTGCGCCTCCCGCCGCGTTCCCGCTTTTAAACCCTCAGCCGGCTGCCTATTGGCTCGCTCCGCTTCGTCACGGTGGGCCCAGCCAATCGGCAGCTTCCCCACCCCGGAGGCGCCTAGCGTCGCACACCGCCTGCCCCGGCGGACTCCATTTCCCAAGGTGCGCTGCGCGGCCGCCCGCACTTCCGCTTCCGGTGCGCGGCGGGGATGCGGGTGGCGCGGGGCTGAGGGGCGGCCGCGGGGGGGCGGCGGGCTGAGCGCCGGGCTGCGGCCTCGCCCGGGGGTCGCTGGGCTGGGGGCTGCGCGGCGGGAGGGGGGATGGCACTGCCTGGCCCCGCGTCCCCCCTCTGCTCACACCGTCTCTGTGAGCGGCCTGGGGCGTGTGCCTGCCCGGAGAACTGGGCCAGGCCCTGCTCTTGGCTTCTCTTCCTCGGCTGAGTGTTGAGGCTGGCAGGGGTGTTTCTGCCTTCCCTGTAGCTTCAGATATGGCTTAAGACTGAGGTAGGAACCTAAAAGCATGCCTGTGTGTTGGTCAGGCTT
Source organism: Theristicus caerulescens (assembly GCA_020745775.1). Taxonomy (NCBI): domain Eukaryota; kingdom Metazoa; phylum Chordata; class Aves; order Pelecaniformes; family Threskiornithidae; genus Theristicus; species Theristicus caerulescens. The sequence continues at coordinate 28,058,846 of CM036566.1, read as the reverse complement.
CCTGTTAGTTTCCTGCGTGCTTCCCAGCAAAGGTTCGCCCCGTGAATTTATAAGGTTTTATTGCCTGGCTGGGGGAGAGTCTCACTTTGGTTTGTTTTCCTCCCTTTCCAGAGCTTTGCGGCTCTTAGGTTGGCTTGGCTCCGTTCAGTGAGAAGGCTGAAATGTCCCTGTCGGAGTGGCACATCGCAGTGAAGCTGGCAGATCAGCCACTGGCTCCCAAATCCATCTTACGTTTGCCGGAGACGGAGCTGGGGGAATGCCCTCTCGGCGGCTGCAGCATCTCATACCTCAAGCAGCTCATCACCGGCAGTCTGCAGGAGTCTGTCCCAGACCCTGAGCTCATCGGTAGGTGCCTGCGTGGGTTGTGTCAGAGTCCTGCCACTTGGGGCCACCTTCTTCCTCTCCTCCCTGCAGCCGGGACATAAACATTCTACTGTTAATGATTTTGGGCTGGTGGGGAGACTTGGCACAACCAGATAGCACGGTGTGGGAGCTCAAAGCTTGCTCCAGAGACTCTGCTACGCTATGGCAGTCTTAGTACCTTGTGATTTTGATAGTTTGTTCTGTGTTTGCTTGGGATCACGGTGCTCCTGCAGCATTGGTGCCCTTGTTAAGAAATCTTTTGACTTCCTCACACCAATGTGTCTTTGTGAGATCTCTTATGAGAACTGTGAGAGAGGTCAGCCCTTCTAAGGGAGGTGGCAAAGTCACATTCTGTGCATCTCAGCACCATGATTTCCTCCCTGAATCTCAGCTCCATGACTTACCGCTGTTACGGAGTCCCTGCGCTGCTGACCAGATGAAGCAGCTACACATGTGGAGGAATAACCCCCAGGAAGTCCTCGCTTAAAGACCCCAGACCCTTTCCGAGTGTGCCATAGATGTTTATCTTTAGATGTTTCTCTCTCCTAGATCTGATCTACTGTGGCCGTAAGCTGAGAGATGACCAGACGCTTGATTTTTATGGCATCCAGTCTGGCTCCACTGTTCATGTCCTGCGCAAGTCCTGGCCTGAGCCTGATCAGAAACCAGGTGAGGAGGAGACAGTGTGAGTTACTGCTTACATCTCCTGGGGATGTGTTTGGTGTGGGTCCCTTGTGACTGAGGAGCAGCTTCTCTTGTGATTTGTTTCTGGGAGGCTGATGTGGGGTTTGCAGGAGGACTTGATCAATATGTACAAATTGATCAGAATTGATCAGTCTGTTTGTGTGGGAGCTCTCCACCTCTAACAGTAGCAAATGGGTGTTACGTTTTCTTGCTGATGGGAGAGTTAAGGAATGAGCTACGTCATGTGGAGAGTGAGTATCCCTTCCTTAATTGACTGTGATCAATTTTAGGGTGTTGCCGGAGAATCGGGAACAAAGCGACTGGTTACTCAGCTCGAGGGATGAGCAAGATTGTGTGTGTTCCTAGTCTGCCTGACTGTAGAATAAGATGGGTTAGTTTAGAGTTGTAACTTTAATACAGCTCCTTTTGTACATGTAGGAGGATATATCTATATATTTTTATATGTCTGGAAGCTGAGAGCGCAGTTCCCTGTTATGCTGTGATAAAGGTACTGAGACATTTGCAATCATTAGTCTGTACCCTTCATCTCTTGGTCAGTCGAATCCGGGGGAATTAAAGAATCACCACCACTATTGCAGTGTGGAAGTCTCAGCGGCATGTAAAATGGCTAGTAAAGCTGACAGAGGGAGAACCATGTTTTGTTCTGTTATTTTTCCTCCCTCAGAGCCTGTGGATAAGGTGGCAGCAGTACGGGAGTTCCGGGTCCTTCACACTGCCCTTCACAGCAGTCCTGCCTACAGAGATGCAGTGAGTGGGGCCTCATACTTTGCCATCTGGGTGTCTTTTGTCTGTCCCCTCACTGTGAAGAGAGTCCTTGAGCAGAGCCTTGTTGTGCGACACTGCTGATCTGCTCTGATTTCTCTCATAGGTCTTCAAAATGCTGGGGAACAAGGAGTCACTGGATCAGATCATTGTAGCTACTCCTGGCCTCAGCAGTGACCCTGTTGCTTTGGGTGAGTCCAGATGTGATCCAGAGGATCTGAGGAAAGCCAGATAAAGATAGTCAGTGTTTAATTCCTGACAAAGGGAAGGGAGAGTTCCCCTTCTCTGGAGAAAGCGTCTTTTTTGGTTCCTTTGTGGAGCATAAGAGTTAGTGTCTGCTCAGATGTCAGAGCTGTGCTCTGTTGGTCATGTTTAGGGATGGATGCTGGCTTCAAAAGGATTAGGGAACACGGAGCCCAAAGGAGAACAGTGGGAATGGATGGTTTTTTCCCTGCTACAAAGTGTTACAAAAATGTTCACTAAATCTAGTGGGCTTTTTCTGGCCTGGGACGTTACAAGCTTTTTTGGGACATCGCTATGAGGCAGGTGGAATATGGGATGCGGTCGCAACCTCTCACAGCAAGCAGCTGGCTGGGGTGAGCTGGGTGCCAGACTTGATCGTGCCCTTAAGGTAGAGCTGTCTGTGCTGGAGCACAGCCCGTGGGATCTGCTGGGAAAGCCCCATCCCTTGGGTGTGTGTGATCAAGAGGCTCTCCAGGAAGACGTAAAAGGCTTCAGAGAGAACAATAATAGAGTATTTATGGTGTCTGCTAGTGACTCAGTTCCTGAAAAACAATTAATTCTTTTGGGTTTTCCCATGGCTCTTGTTTGACTGGCTCCTGTTTCTTGTATCCTGTCTCTTACTCTTCGTATTTCCTGGTCCCTCCCAGGAGTCCTACAGGACAAGGATCTCTTTTCAGTGTTTGCAGACCCCAACATGCTGGACACGTAAGTTCACGTAAGCTGGTGCAGTGACTAAGCAATGCCTTTGTCGCACTGTTGTATAGACTGCTTCTCTCTGGGTGGGAGAGAGAGTTCTGCTACTGCCTGCCCATACAGATACACCAGGCCAGAGACTGAGGATAGAACTCTTCTTCCTGCGCAGCAGAAAGGAGGGAGCTGGTGCTTTGACATGCATCTGCCTCCACTGTTGGATTAAACCAAAGGATGTTTAGTGGGAGACAGGGCCATCATCGCCTCCAAATGGTGGGTTCGCATCTGGATCTGGTTGCTCCCAGCAGAGAGTTGCTCCCATGAGAGCATATGGGAGATGTATGCAATGGGAGGGTCAACATGGGATCAAGAAGGAGCCTCAGCTTCTCTGGCTGTGTGGAGCAAGGTGGGGAGGTGTTTGTTGCTGGATAGCCAAAGGCCCTATCTGAGGTGGTGTTGGCTCAGCCAGTGGGGATGGCTCTGCCATTCCTGGCGTAAGTTCTTTGCTGGTATTGAGCTGCTGATTTCTTAATTTCCCTGAGTATGTGATTTATTCTTCCGCTCTCTCTCCAGGCTAATCCCAGCCCACCCCGCGCTTGTGAATGCCATTGTCCTTGTTCTGCACTCAGTGGCTGGCAGCACCCCGCTCCCAGCCCCAGAGACATCCTCCCGAGGCATGTCCTCTGGTTCCTACCGGGACATGCCAGGTATGTTCATCCACACAGATGAGTGGGGAACCTGCAGGGATGATGGGCTGCAGGATTTGCAGACAAATCTGCGCTGTGCTGACACAGTCATCCTCAGGCTGGAAGGAAGAGGGGTTTGTGTTCCTGAGCTAGGAATGTGCACTGTGGTTTGATAGATTTTGTGCTGTGTGAGACTCATCTGGTCCACATCAGCCTCAGGACCTCTCCCAACCAAGCGATAATGACTGTTGGTAGCAGAGTGCTGTAGCCTCTGTTTTGTGCAAATGACAGGCCTGACCCGCCTTCCACTGACCTGCTGCATGTGAACTTGTTGGTGCTGAGGCCTCTGTCCTAACCCAGTGTATTAGCTGGGACCGAGCCTGGCTGCGTGGCCATAGACTCCACAGGATTCTCATCTGGTGCCTAATTCCTGCCAGCACCCAGTTTTCTTCATCTGTTGATTCTCCTTTCTGTTGCAGGCGGCTTTCTGTTTGAAGGTCTCTCTGATGATGAAGATGACTTCCACCAGGTAAGCAGCTAGGAAGGGTGGAACGGCTGTTTTGGACTTGCAATATGGGTTTAACTTGTAGCCCTTAAAGACTCTTCCTGTCTCATGAACAGCGTGAGCTGCTCTGGCTCCTAGGGTTATTGTGGAGACAAACAGTGATTGTGGCATGCTTGGATGCTGTTCGTGTTAGGATTTTCTTGAGTGCTGAGTCACACAGCAGAAGAATGAAGAAGCATGACTCTCAACAGCACTTGTCCTCAGAGCAAACACCTTCATGATCAAATTGATGCAGAGCCAGAGTTGTGCACAGATGAAGCACGGGAGTTGTTGGTCCCTGCCCTTCTTCTGTAATGTAGGGAGGTTTTCCTCTCCAAAGGACAAAGTATTTTGTAAAGAGAAATTACATGTTTAGGCGAAAAAAGTGCCCGTCAATGGTTAATTGTTTTGTTATAGGCTAATAACACTTTGTTTTTAAGCTGATGGATGATATATTAAAAGGTTTACTGCCAGTTTCCGCAGCTTTGTAAAAGCTGAGTTTGTGGGAAAAAGCACATCTGATTCTATCATGTTTATTTTTTAAAAGTTCCATACTTGAGTTTCAGGTATTGTAGGAAAGGGATCCCCAGGGATGAGCACGTGAGCCAGATTTTAGTGGGACACAGACACCAACATCAGAGGTAGTTTTGGGGTTTTTTTGTTTATTAGTTTGGTTTTTTTTAACTCCATGCAGAGCACAAGATCTACACCATCCAGCAGCACTTCTGGTTCCCGCCCAGCTTCTCTTGGCTACGCTGGGGCTGCTGGACCCCGGCCGATCACCCAGAGCGAGCTGGCGACTGCGCTGGCACTGGCAAGCACCCCAGAGAGCAGCTCCCACACGCCCACCCCTGGCACCCAGGTACAATGACAGCGCAGCAGCTAAGGAGATCCTCCGGGGCCACAAAAATGGTGTTTGACCCAGCGCAAGCCCTGCTCAAGTCTCGAAGTCCTCGCTGTTTTTCTTTTCTTGTGGCTGGGGTCTCCTCCATACGGGCTTGGGGAGGCATGATAGTGGGGCTGCAGCAGGCGTTGCCTGGTGCTGGCTCTGGTTCCTGTGACAAGTGTTCTCCTGATCCGTACACAACTTATTTCCTCCTAGGGTCACTCCTCTGGGACCTCCCCGATGTCATCCAGTGTCCAGTCAGGAACACCCATCACCAATGACCTCTTCAGCCAGGCCTTGCAGCATGCCCTGCAGGCCTCAGGGCAGCCCAGCCTGCAGGTCAGTGTTGCAGCCTCTTCCTTTGGGAGCCCGTGAAAGCCCCATATCGCACTGAGTGTTGCAGGGTGGAGGCTGTTCTTCCAGCCGCCTCCTGTGGCAGGACATGAAGCTGAAAGGGGCATCACTGGAGAAGCGGTGCTTGCAGGAGGCATGATAGACTGATGCAAAAGTACTGGGTGGAAGTAGGAGGGGTGGGCTGGTGGATTTGGGGAGTTTGCAGCAAGACTTTGAGCTTTCAAGATCTGCACTTAGCATTGTATTTATGAGCCAGAGAGAGGGGGAGAATCCAACGTGGAAGAATGAGCTGTGGAGAAGGCTGTTTTGTTTCTGCTTGGACTCTCGCACCTACCCTTAGCTTCTTTTGTTTCCTGTCTGTAGAGCCAGTGGCAACCACAGCTTCAGCAACTGCGAGACATGGGCATACACGATGACGAGCTAAGTCTTCGGGCCCTGCAAGCCACTGGAGGGGACATTCAGGCTGCCCTGGAGCTCATCTTTGCTGGTGGGGCTCCCTAGCTTTTTGGGCAGGAGAGGCTGGACTGGTGAGTTGCACTGAGGCAGCTGTGGCATTCCTCAGTCTGGGACTCGGCCCTGAAACTCTTCTCTGCGCTAGGGTTCCTCTCTGCAGCATGGAGCAGTTGGGGTGGCTGTTCCTTTCCTTGCAGGTGGGCAGTGTGCTCCTGTTTGAGAGCACTGACCATGCTGAGGGCAGCTCCTCCAGCTCCCTCTCTCCAGCCTCCTTCTGGCCACCAGAGGCGAGACCTCAGAACTTTGTCTAGCACGGAGAAAGAGGTGGCTCTGTGCGTTGGAGAGATGTGGCACCTACAGTTCTGCACTCTTAGATCTGTCAACACATTCTCCTGTCTGTTGTTTCATTTCTGCCCACCTGACATGCCTCAGTCTAGCTTGTTTTGCTGTTGTGGTCCTTCTGTGTTTGACTGTATTAAATGGACTGTATTCACTTGCCTGTTGTTTCGGTTGTGATCTGTCCCGGGTTGTGTTCCAGATCTGTGAGGCAATGTGCTCATTGCAGGAAGGTTAACTGGAGAAAATGCCTTGCCTGTTGTAGGAGTGTTGTTATTTCAGCAGAGGGCACTCCTCTTACACAGCAAAGCTGTATCTGTTAGGACAGCAGTGTTTGGGGTGTAGCTGACCTGCGTAGCCATCCTGCCCTGAGTTAGGCCAACACAAAAGAACTATTTGTGCTACAGATATTCTCCAAGAAGGTGCTGCAGAGAAGCGTCATGTCTCCTTCTTAGCAGAAACCTATTCTCAGTTGTGTTGGGTGAGGCTGGTAGAGTCCTGCAAGCTGACAAGAATGAGGGTACAGGTGCAGGAGTTCATGGCCACCACAAGGTGACAGTAAAAAAACTGGCAAGCACAAGTGTTGAGGCAGAGTGCCACAGAGTGTGAGGTGCTGCCAAATGACTTACGGAGAAATGCTTCGTCTCTGAAACAGGTTAGTCTGGCTGCAAACCGTGTTTTCCAAAATGTCTTCTAATCTTGGGTGCCACGTTCGAGGTGCCTAAGACCTGAGCTGCAAAGGCAATTAAAGGCATTTGCCTGTAGTTACAGTCAATGGGAGCTGAGAGAAGCCAGAACCAGAGCTGGGCTTGGCTTCACTCTGATTGTACCATTGAGATTAACAAGGCATGAAAATGGGAGCTGGTTTGCCTGAAATGCCACCATGCATTAGTAGGGAAGCTAAAAACAGAAAATGCTTTCCTACCTTCAGGCTGCCTGTGCTCCCCTCTAATTCCTCTCCAAGCACTAGGATTGCTTGCTGATACGATCTCGGCTATCACCCAGCAAATGCTGGATTGTTCTCTCCAGGGTAGCCTGTTGACTGATAGACTTTAATCCTGTCTAGAGTCTTAAGTCTGTCAGGAGGGAGGGACTGTTTTTATTTTTCAATATGTAGGAGATAAGATGTGATGGACGTAGCTGGCTTTCCTGACTTGATACACCCTTCCGGGTTACTGCCCTCGTTACCTGCTTTGGGAACTCAGTCCAGATGATGGCCGTGATTTTATGTGTATGAAAAATGATTCATTTGTTCCTGTCCCTGGTGCCTTCACTCTTTGCTTTGCTGGGGGAGTGGATAGCATATGCACAGCATCCTCCCTTCCCCACTGTGGAGACAAGCCCTGCTGTCAGCCCTCAATCCTCCCAGACTAACTGAGGATTAGCTGTATCGCAGATACTGCTGCCCGAAGCTGGAAAGCATTTGCAGGCTCTCACAGACCTGCTCAGGGCTAGCAGGGCTTGCTTTGAGACCAGAGCGACTAGTTTGCTTTGCTGTACCGTGTCAATTCTCAGCTTAGGCCAGCTTGGGGTTCTTGGTGTCCCAAAATGGTATTTATTTTCTGTCCTGACCTTGCTCTTACGATTTGATCGCTTTGTTGACCCACGTTTTGTATTAAGTAGTTTCTTCTGTTATAATGGCTATTTCTGCTTTTCCCTGTGTCCCCAGATAATTGAGAATTGCCTGGATGTTTTGTATGGAAATAACTTTTTTTCCAATTTCTCTCATAAATTGTGTTTCTTGGCTTGGAGCACCACATCAGACACATTCTCTGTCTGAACTGGCTATAGCAGAGAAGAACTTGGCACCGATGTTGTTCACGACGCGACTGATGCATGCGCTTCGCTTCCCTCGTCTTGCTTGCCTTTGGCTGCCTAGAATAGATGTGCTCAGCAACCAGGCAAATTTAGAGATGCAGGGATGGGAAGAGAGGCTCTGCCTGGCACCTGCAGGGCTGGTGATGGAGGAGGAGGAGGAAGGGAAACTTTGATGCAGGAGCTCTTGTAGGAGAGCGGAAGCTCAGAGTTCCTCAGAACTGGCTCTGCAGCAGCCAGGTGAGCGCTGCCTTCCTGCCTGCTCTAATGGCCGAGTGCCTCCTGCCTCCCAGCTTTGAGATGAAGGTGATACTGGCAGCCGCCTCTGCGTGCAGAGAAAGCTCAGCCAGCACAGCCTCTGCCAAGGGGAAGAAACTGGCTGGGGGGAGGCTGCAGGAGGCACATGCTCGCTTGGAGAGGCCCTTTGCCTGGGGTTAGCAGCCTAAATGTGGCTTAGGGGGATGTCGTGTGAGGTCTCTTGTCCAAGCCAATTGTCCTGACTTCTACAGTCATTGGAGGAGCCTATATCCCAAGAGAGATATTGAACAAAACTGGAATGACTCTGGGAGATGCTGATATCCATTGCTTGCTGAGAAAGCAGCTGAGTCCAGGCACTAACTTGTCAGTGGCTGAACACAGCAGATTCTGCAATCTGGGAGCAAATTGCAATGTGCTGTCTCCCACTTCCCTCTTCGCTGTGGCCCATCCTTGGTACCACTGCCCTGACACCTTCCCCTCCTCCTCGTTACTTCCATGCTTGGGTTAGAGGTGCATCTATTCTTGTTGAGTCTCGGCTTACCTGTATCCTGCCTGCATGCCCAACCTCCACCATGCTCTGTTTGCCGGCCAAGCATCTGTGGCCTGACCACCTCACCAGCACCACTGCGGGGGCGGACTGGGAGGTGCTTGGCTGACCCTTTGGAAGAGGTGGAGGTCAGACCACGGTTCCCCAACGTAAGCGCTTTCAGTAGGGACTTTCTGGTTCTGACATCAAAGAGAAATTTTTGGTTCAGTTCCTTCTTTGCCTGTAATGGAGCTGACAAGGGAAGCAGTAACAGAGAGTGTTTTTAGTAGTAAGGGTAGCAGCTGTTTGTACTCCTGTGTTTTCGGTAATCTTGTTGTTTGTTCTGGTGCTTGACTGTCAATGCTGGTGCATTGTGGACACCTGCAGGGGCTGGCAGTTTGACTGGGATCTAGGCTCCTCTCCATATGTGCCCTGCTTTTCTATTTCAGCCACTTTGATGTGTTTTTCACAGTTTCCGCCTTGTCTCTTTCTGCTTAAGACAGTCCTGAGCTGACTGTCTCCATGAGGAGCAAAGCGGTGTTGGGGGGAGGGGTAATTTTCCAGCAAAAGGGTGAAATGGAGACAGAGCAGAATCTCCCAGGCGTCACGTCCCTGATGGCTTTTGCAGTACCTTAGCCTGCATGACTGCCCACCTCCATCTTCCTCTGCTTTCGCAATGATGCTGGAGCCTTCCTATGTGTGAAGTGAACGCAACTGGCAAGATCTATCCCAGGAGCAGACGTTGATGTTTGAGGTATTAATTGTTTATGTGCAGACACAGTCTCTCTGGTGTGGGCATGCTGGGGTGGTTTGTTGGATCGGATCGTAAACTGCCAACATTTCAAGCTCTTCGGCCTTGATTTCTGACTTCAAATGACTAGTGTTGCAGAGATTTCCCCTCATCCTCCCACGCATCTCCAGTATTTCAGAATAAATGTTTCTTCCTTGCTTCCCCAGCCAAACAGAGGCTCTGAGTGTTCCCTGCTTGCAGGACCCTGGCACAGGAACCAATTCCCTGTCTGGGCAAGGCAACAGAGCACCTTAAACCAGTGTTGCTGTTTTGCCCAGCTCCATCCACAAACAAATGTGCTGGAGCCAGAGGACTAACCATCGCAATGCCCCTGCTCATCATGGACGTCCGTACTGAGCTGGGGGAACATCATTCTCTTCTCCCTGGCACAATGTGGGGCTACACACCTTGGCCCCCCAGCTCCTCTCTGGCATGTTAATTCAGAAGACTGGTGAAGGTGACTTTCTCCAGTGCTCCAGGATGCAGCGGCTCAGTGTCTCCCTTGGGATTTGCTAGGACAAGAGTAAGCTTGGGCAGCCTGGCAGGATACATCCATGTTGTGAGCAGCAGGAGGGAACTTGTCTGGCAGAGCCCTTGCCCATCAGCTTGCTTTCTTTGCAAAATACTCAGCGGTTTACTGGCCGCCTTCAGCTTTGTCCTTGTGGGGAATGCCAAAGTGTCAGGAAACGCATAATGATTTTTAGTTTTTCTTCTTAAGTTAGCTTTGTGCTGGTTCAGTGAGCTGAACAGTCTCACTGTGGGGGGCAGGCTAGTGCCAGGGCAAAGAGAAGAGGGGGCAGGGGGACCCGGTGGGGTTTCCTTGGCAATAATGAAATCTTGGTCTTACTCTTTCTCAGGCAAACTTTCGAGGAAGGAGGAAAGAGTTTTACTGATGCTGGGACAACTGATCAGGAATAAGGTGAGAGCCCAAAGATCAGGGCAGGTGATACAGGTGAAGCTTCCCAGCAGGCTGTGTCCTGTGGAACTCAGTCCCTTTCCTAGCATGAATCGACATTTTTCTTTAGAAGTGATGAAAGGGAAGCCCTGTGACTTTAGTCATAAAAGCATTGTTTTAAAGAACTGTGCTTTGCACAGCTAAGAGTCCATGTAATGCTAACTGGAGAACAGCACAATAAAACAGTATGGTTTTAAGGCAACTGACTCTATTTTAACATGGTGAAAGCAGAAATATACTGAAAATGTCACACCATGAAAATATTTCTATTTCCTAATATTTTCTTCTACATTTATAGTATTCTAATATTTATAAATCGCAGTGTTTATGAATAATCCTTTGATTTATGGTAGTACATGTAGTTCTAGTTCTACCTCACAAGGATGCATGAGTTTAAGAGTATGGTAAGCAAAAGGAAAGTTCAGAGGGAAGACGATAAATATCCCCTGATATATCCTTTGAAGTCAAGACAATGGCTGAGCCATTGGCTTTGAACATGAAGCTTCCTGGCTCTAGTCCTCTTGAACTGAGCTTGGAAACTTTAAACAAAACAAACAAAAACCCCAGTGCTCTTAGGGTGAGACCAGGGATTTTGGGGAGCATTTCTGACCACACAGTCTCTGTAGCTGACTTCGGGGTGTTCCAGGCTGCCAGCACACAGAATGGTTGTCCCAAAATCACTTTGAGTTTTTTTTCCCTACCACTGAAAAACATACCTTGCTGATTGAAGAGCATGATCGACGTGTTCAGCAGGGTGTGTTAGTTTAGGTGTTGAGTTTGAGGGAGAAGCTGGAGAGCTGTGGAGTACCACTCCAGGGGTGATAAAAGGATCAAATGGGTTACGCAAGATCAGAGCCAGAGTCCCCTGTCTTCCTGCAGTGGCCAATAACAGATGCTGCAGAAAAACCTTAAAAACAAGAGAAAGATCCATCTCTAATAGATTTTTTTTTTCCAGCATCCAGTGATCTGAGGCTTAGGGACTTCTAGAGCTAAAAATGGGGTATTAATAGTTAACAGCCCCCACGGGACTTTTTTCTTTGAACACAGATAAACTTGCAGCTTCTGTGCCATCGCGCAGCAAGGAGTCCTGCAGTTTAGCCATAGGTTCAAAGTCTGTGACCCACAAGAGTGTTCAGCAGCTGGAAAGAGGAGATGAGGTGCAGCTGTGGGACTGTGGCATGGGTAACTTCTGGGATGTCACACTCTAAAGGGGTGGCAGTGGTCCCAGTAAAGCTCTGAGGTTTAATTTTTTGGAGTGCCTGGGACTGCTGTGGCCACTGAAGCAGCAACAGGTGACAAGGATAGCTAGGGGAGTCGGGCAGTCAGGAAGAAAATTATCGCTTAATCTCGCTAAAGCAGAAGGGGTTGCTAATGACAGCAGAGCTCTGTAATCCCTCAGCAATGCTCAGCATGCTGCCCTGACATCCCACAGAACAGACTCCAAACTGTTTACCTTTGTGTTAACTGTGTTTGTGTACGGCCCAGTTCCAGGGAAGGGAAGGAGTGCTGACTGTCCTGTCTCCAGGGGATTCCTTTTCAAAGCATAGCTCCCTGGCATTAAATGCTTTGATCCCAAAGGATCCTCAGTTATGCGTAATTTGATCATCCCGTGGATCCTGCCGGCTGGTGTCTGGTCACACAAGTTCATGTCCATTTATTCTTCCTCCACCTCATTTTTTATTCTTTTTTTCCCTTCCCAAAAGCCTGTGACCTGGTTGCTTATGGCTTCCTGCAGTTGCTTTCCTGAATGAGCCATGTGGGAGCTATCTGGACACATAATAATCAGGAAGCAGGTGACAGGCATGAAGCCTATACAAGGAAGGGCAGATAAGAGGAAGGAAGAAAGAGGAGCTCTTCCCTGCCCAGGCCAGTGTCCCTTTCAAGAGTTTTCACAGGTCACAGGGGAAAATAAGTCAAACAGGTCCAGCACATGGTGAGATCCTGAGCTGTTCCCACTCTTCTGCTGGAAGAGATGGCGGGCTTCCCATGTCTGATGGAAAGAGAAACCAGTGCCGAGCCTTCGTGTCACCAGGTGGGCTCAGAATTTAGAGCCAAGGACAGTGCAGAACTGCAGACACTTATCTTCTGTGTCATTTGGCCCAGGGTTGGTTAGCAGGCGCCAAAATAGGAAGGAGGAGCAGGAGATAGACCACTTCTTAGACGTCTCTCCCTTCCTGGCGAGACAGATATCACTGCTGGAAGTACTTGAACACTACAAGGTCAACGTAATGTCTTTAAAATAGTTTACTTTCCTGAGCAGCCTTCACTTAATCTTATGTGCCTGGCCAGCTTGCGAGAGGTTCTGTTGGCATTTCTCCCAGCAGCAGTTTGAAGTGGTTTCTTGGGGACCAGGTGACTTGCTTTGATTCCCCAGAGAAAAATGTGGACTTAAATTCCAACCCATATTATGGCAGGGGATGGGAGAGCAGATTGCAGAGAATGAACCTTAATTTGTGTACTACCAGGAGGACTTTGTGGGTTTGGAATAAATAAAGCCGATAAAGGGGGCTTATAAGCTTGTGTATGGGATGGTGGGTGCTGGACCCTTCTTAGGACCATTCAAAGAGGCTGGCAGATCTGGGAATCGGTACTGCTGAGGAGGCTGCTTTGCCCACTGCTGAAACATAGCCATTCCTGCAGGAGAGCGTGGTAGCTGCTCTGCAGCATGTGGCAATGGTGCCCTGAAATCCAGGCCCTGCCAGGAAGCAGAGGAGCACAGCGGTCAAGAAAAGAAACACCAGGAGTTTCAGGTAAGCAAAACACAGTCTGGCCTGCTGGGCCCTCGTAGGAAGACAGAGCTGACGTGCTGTGCAGCATTAATATAGCAATGTGCAGCTCTTGTGGTGGGAGTGTGGCAAATTAATCTCAAGAAAGCAAGTTATGTCTGTCCTTTTTGTTTTAACTTTCTTTTAATTGGAAAGGGCTCTCCATTGGGTTTTATTTATTCTGCCTAAAGCCTTTAGCACCCCTGTCTGAGGGGTGTGCATGCTTTTGGCAGCCTGTGTCATAGATGTGCATCTGTTTCACCTCTTTTCCTGCTCTGTCAGTGAGTTCTCACTGAATTGCTATTGACAGTGCTGCTTGTTAGTGTGACAAACATTCAGGTGAAATGCATTTGATAAGCAAATGGGTGTTTGCAATGGAAAGGGTGAGGTGTAGTTTGGCGTCATCTGGATGAGCTGAGTTTGTTTGTGGCTAGTCCTAGTGCAGGACCTCTGCAGGCTACGGGGATCAGTGAATAGTGTCTTGAAGCTTTGGTCTGGGAGGTCCTGCCTGGGGTGAGCCCCAGAGGTTTCCTCAGCAGCAAAGGGGAAAGCACGGAAGAAGGGGAGTCCCAACTAGGGGTTTTGTGCTGCTCTCCAAGGAGCTGAGTGTGAGACGGCTCTAGCACAGGTTTCCTTTGACAAGTCAAAGGGGTTGATCTACTAGAAAAAGATGTCCTGGGGCACATAGTTCCTTCTCCCCTTCCCTGATTCATTTTTAAAACCCTGGGAGTGGCATTTAGGACATGGGGGCTTCTGACCCCTTCAGTGACACTTCTTGAGGCAGTAGATTTACTGTGCTGTCCTTCAGCATCATGGCAGAACTGAGAGGGGGAGGTATAGCAACTGATCCAGCCTCCCCAGGCTCAGTCCAGCTTAAACAGCTGATGGAGATGAGCTCACATAAAAACAGCATGCCTGGAGAGGCTGAAGGGTTGACAGCCATTGCAGGGCTGTGGCTTTAGGAGGGGATGGTTGAGGCTGCAGTAGCTGACTGTGAGGAATATGAGTTGGAGGGGAGGATTTGTGTGTTGAAAGCAGAATGCAGCAGCTTGCTGATAAATGATCCGCTTTGCTTCCTTCCCACATCACTTTGTCATCTGAGGACTAAAAGACGTGTTGGTCAGTGCCAAAAGAAACAGTGAGTGGAATTTCTCTTTTTTTCCTCTCAAAGTCCATGCCTACTCGCTGTATTATTCTTGTGAATAGTGTTCTAACACACCTGCTCTTCTCTAATGGAAAGTTGCCAGCTAAAATGAGAGATCTCATAATAGTTGGACTACCTGGGCCACAAACATTTAAGCAGTCTGTCTCCTCTGCAGTGACGAATAAAACCTTTCCTCTTAAGGAAAATCTGTGCTTTATGATTTTTACAAGATACTTGCAAGAAGCTGCCTTCTGACCCATGTTGGAACTGAGTAGCATGATCCGGAAAAAACTGCACATAGTTTGCACTGTGGAAGTTTTGATACTTGAGTGAAGCAGACGGAAACCTCTGCAGGAGGGCACTGAGTGGGGAGTTCATGCCTGGAATCCGATCTCTTGTGTACGCGTTCCTCGTTGGTAGTGGAGGACATGGTATGTGGCCAAGCCAGTCCTGAGCAAACAAACTGTCTCACAGAAGTGCTTGCCTGCTTTGAAACGGGTGCGTGTGTACTTATTGCACAGCGGGTTTCTGGCTGTATTCAGGACACTGTTCTGTGTTCAGCACCCCCTGCAAACTGGTACAGGGTTGGAGTAACCTTGAAATCAGCTCTGCACTCCTCTGAAGCATGCAAACTGGGCTGCTCCTTGATCAAACGTGTGCAGCATTGCACTGTGCTGCTTTGTATGTCTCTGTGGGACAGCCCTGCCTGTGGGGAGCTCGTGGCGGGGTCATTCTCCTAATGCATTGCACAGTGTGTGTCATGCCACTCCCTTGACCCTCCAGATCTTGCTCATGTGTTGAAGTCACTTTCCCAATGTTGTCCTGTGCAATCATCTGATGTTTCTGCATCTGCGGGGTCAGGCTCACGCCGGCTGATTAGTCACATTGCTGCCCTGAAGGAGCTTGTGGGGAGGAAGAAGGACGCTAAGGGGAGCTGTAGCTTCTGGAGGGAGCAAAACCATTTGGGTGAAAGCTCAGTTTTAATGAAGACCATTCATTCGAAGAGTTGTAACCAGCATTTTGGGCGGGATGCCCCTGTATATTTGCGTGTTCCACCACTGTCACTTTTTTCTCCTCTGCTGCGGGCTCCTTTGCTGGTGAGCTGCATGCAGAGATCTTGCACAGCTTTGTATTTAATTGATACAAGCTGTCTGCTGAGTCTCTTGCTTAGCAAAAGCAAAGGTGCTACAGCATCATTCTGAACCCAGGACCACAATACAGTCATGTTCATGGGGTGGCTCAGCTCCTGGTCTAGGAGATGGAGTGGTATTGTGTGTTGAAGTAGAAGGAGCCCAGAGCTGAACACTTCCAAAGTCTCGAGGGAGTCTGAAGCGGAATTTTATACACAGGAACATTGTATTTAGCTGTAGGTGGAAAAAAACCTAAAAGCTAACCATGCAGAGTCCCCAGCTGTGTTAGTTAGGGGCAAGGAAAAGGGAACAGCAAAGGATTTACTGTTCTAATAAGGCAGAAACTTGCCTCGTTCATCTCTGATCAGAACCCTTCTGTGTTTCCAGTTGGCAACTTTGTCAAGAGTGGGAGCCAGTTTCCCAGCTCACCAGCTGCATCATGTCATAAAAGGCAAAGCAGATAATACTGTATGCGACTCTCATCGTGTAGCCCAAGTTTAGGGAGGATGCAAAATGCTAAGTCCCCATGTTTATTAAGGAACCAGCATGCGTCGTATGGCTTAGGCTGTTGATTTACAAACGACGTTTCTTTTCACTCCTGACTGTGTGAAAGAGCCTTAATGAATTAGATGTTTTTCAGCACGCCTTCTGGGCAAGAAAACAAGTGCTAACAGGGTTTAGCACCTCTGAGAGCAATGGGGCAGGTAGAGAAACACAGCCGCCTCTGGGGGAATCGGCAGTTGTTTCGATGTGAGCAGAAATACAAAATGGTTCAAGACTGGGAATCACCATGTCCAAAAGTGAAAAACCAGAGATGATCTGTATGTTATCACACTGTAATTACCCAAGCAGATATTTGGTTAAAGATGAAACCCCATGCTTAGAGTTGGTGGGAAATTCCTGTGGGTTCTTAAAATTCACCATTAGCTGGCTCATTAATTTTTTTGCTTCCTCCAAAATGCCCCCCTTGCCCTGCTACTGCTCATCTCCTTCAGGAGCAGAGCAGTCCTGGATCTAGCTTCAATAGCAACTTAAAAGAGCGCAGCTGCGTCTCTCATCCTGGTGAGTTCCCCGTGGGGCTCTCCTATTCTGGTCACGTCCGACCTCGCTTTCCTTGCACGTAATGCCCTGCTCTTCTCATTAACAAACCTCACAGCGCTTCACGAAGACCGTCAGCCCTTCCTGGCATCCCAATGGGGAATCGGAAGGATGGGGAGGTTTGACAAAGCAAAGTGACTTTCCAAAGGTTGTGCCACAGCCCTGTGGCAGGCCAGCCCCTGAGTGGGTGTGCTCAGCATCCCGTCTTTTCAGAGAACATTAGCATCACAAAAGTTAGGGCAGGATCTTAGGGAAGGGAGTATTTCTTCACCCCAGCTCCTGGTGGATTTTCCACGTGCACTCGGAGATGCCATTTGCTCCCACACGCACACCCACATGCTCACAAACACCACAAGGCGAGTTTGACTGGTCTGGCGAGGGGGTGTGTGACACAGGATAAAGGACACAGCTGAGTCGTCATCATGTCTCTGGTATTTGTCTCGTAGTCTTCCTGGCTTGTGATGACAAATGAATTTTTGGGCAGTCTTTTATTTTGCTAGGAGTGGTCCTTTGCCGTTTTCTAATAGTAGCACTAGCAGGAAGAGGGCCGGCATATGAGATATGCTGCAGCCTTGCTGCATCCTCCTTATGGTAGAGCGGGGTCTCCTATTAGCCAGCTGTTCCTGCTGCCACGTTAGCCAAGCACGGCTTTCTGGCCTTGACACATCCCTCTATTTGAGCAACTGGGAGCGGCATCCTTTGTTGGCAGTCTCTGCACCCTTGGTCTGCTATTGCTTCCTGTGTGTTCTTACACACAGATATTTTTCATTCTTATTTCATTCATATCAACCTCAATATTCCTCTTACCAGCTTCTGTGATAAGTTGATTGCCAGGCTTGGGTCAGCTGCCTCTTTTCTCAAGAGCCTGAAGGTGAACAAAGCCATCAGACTCCCACCTTCCCCTTACAGGAGGAGGGGAAAAAAAGCAGGAAGGACCAAAAACCCCAGCAAAGCCTGCAGGTACCAACTGCTGAAGATCAGGTGCTAAATGAAAAGAGTCCCTTTGGATATTGTTATTTATAAGGGTTGCTTCCTGCGAAGTTAACCATAGTCCCGCCCTCTGTTTCAGTCATTGGCTGCCCACTCTTTTGTATAAGGCAAGCGATGCAGCTGTCAGCCTCACAAGCTCATGATCTCTGCTCGCTGAATAAGTAGAAATGAGCAGGAGGTCACCCGTTGCCCTCTTCGTGGCCCTGTGGGCCAGCCAGCTGGGTGTGTGGGCAGCGGGGCGCTCCAAGGTGAACCCCAGGATCATCACAGCTCCGCAAGGTAAGTCCCGGGCTGCGGTCGGCTTCAACCTTGAGATGCAGCAGCGTCTGCAGCTGACAGCTACTCCCTGCGCCGTGTATTTTCTAGCTATGTCTTGTCTTTTGAGAAGAGTTGGTCTTTTTTTTATCTTTTGTCTCTTCGGGGAGACTTTTGGCTCTCATTAAAATGAGCTAAAATGCCTGTGGTCTCAGGAAGGGGCTTCTGGCTTCCTTGATTGCTTTTAATTGAACATTAAATCCCTGTTCTTGCCAAGTCCTTTATATATTCTAAAAACATTTCCTACAAGCTGGGTATATTAAAAGCTGTCGAAAAGCCCTGAAACAGACACAGTAACCATTTCCTTTAACTTGCAGGGAGAAATGGAGAAGTGTATTTGCATAATACAGTTAATTTTCACATTCATCTGATGTACTTACCCTGTTAGCTGGAAATGAGTTCTGTAAATATTTGCAGATTTCTATTCCCTGAGAACATAACATATATCTGAAATGGCACGCAAGGACTTATAATCAGATCTGATCTTAGCAGAAACTGAACAAAGAAATGTTTTCAAGGAGCAAGCTTAGAGCACAGCCCAAGCTTCGTGTGTTGAAAAGAGCAGACTAACGTTTACGGGTTTTATCATATGTCTTCCAAGCTTTTTGATTAATACCCTCCAGGGAGGCTTTAACAAAAGACCCCGTCTTGTCCCTGGCGGTTCTGGTGTTTGGCTAAGCCGGCGGGTTCAGCTGAGCTGCGGATCTCATGCTGCTCTGCAGTACAACAGCTCCTCTGTGTTTCCTATTCGCCGACAACTTCAGAGGACACGAATTTCCCGTGGTTTATTCTGCGCCATCTGTTGTTCTTCTGCCGTTATTTATTATGCCCTTCTTCTTCGGGCCCATCACTGCCTGTGGATGAAGGGCCAGGAGCAGAGGGAAGGGCGGTGGGTGCGTGGCTCGGAGGTGGCCTTGCACAAAAGGGAGAGACACCGGCAGGGAGGGCAGCGAAAGGTTGCTCCTTGTACTGCGTCATTTGTTTTATTCACTGGGAAATGAAGTGGTTCAGAAAATGGGATGCAAAAGGGGGAGAAGGTGCAGAGCCCGAGACTGAACAGAGGATGGGGGTCACATATTTCTCCATAGACGTTTCCCCTGTGCTGCTTGGTGGCAGGGGGAATTTGAATTACAGGGGTCTGGTCTGTTTGGAAATGCCTGTCCTGGAGTAAAACTGTGCTGAGGGGGAAGAGCAAGCTTGGGTGGTTGATTTCCACCTGTCTCGGTGGGCTGTGCTTGGCATGCACACGCAGTGTGGTCATTTGGCCCTTCCCTGCATCTGTGTCAGACGGTGGCTTTCCTGGCACTGACAGTAAGGATCTGTGTCACTGAGAAACACCAAAGCCAATTAGTGTTAGGATACTTCCCTGCAAGGGGATCAGCTTATGCTTATCTCTGTTTCTCTCTTTTTTTTTTTTTTTTTTTTTTTTTCTTCCCAGTGAGAGCTTAGCTGGGACACAGGCTGAGAGGGATTTCGGTTGGGGAGGTATCAGAGGTAGCTGTGTGGCACACTCATTAGGAGACACTCATGTGTCCTATTTAATAGATTGCATTTTGCTCGGCATAACCTCTGCTCCTTAGGAAGTGGGTCTGTGGGTGAGGAGGAGGGTGGAGAGGAGGCTCTGGAGGAGGATGAAGAAATGGGACAGGGGCCAAGGGGGTGCAGTGGGTGGCAGGGAGCCCTCTTTAACTTCCCCAATGCTCCAGGCACAGTGAAAGGCAAGCACAGCATCTTTAGTAAAGCCTGCAGGTCAGCACACTGCTGCTGTTTGCATCCACGTATAGAGGCTTGTCCCTCACTGTGGGGGTGACAATGTTGCTGGGCTTGGTTTGTGGCTTGAGTCCTGGTCCTGGAGGCAGGATGAAGAGCAGCAGTCCAGGACATCTGCATGGGTGTTCGTGCCGGGGTTGGGTCTGGTGTGCTGCATTTGCCGTGGTGCAGCGCTGGCCTTGGCCCTGGGCTCTGCAGGAGCTGGCAGCTCTTCACATAATTAAATTTCTTACATGCCACAGCCCATCACTAGTACCAGGTATGGCAGCCTCAGCAAAGACACCTAGAGATGTTACAGCCCTGCAGGTGAAGGGAGATATTCCTGGTGCTGCCAGGAGAGAGCCCAGCCCTCTCCAGGAGGGAATAGTATGTGTGTGGGTTCCTTCTCCAGGCTGCAGTGCTGGGGGAGAGGAGGAAATTGGTGCTGGGCAAAGCTGCAGCTGCCCTTCCGTCTCTCAGCCTTGCTCACCTCGCCAGTACCCCGCCAGACCCGGGGAGAGAGCCCTGGCCTCGTTGCAGGCAGCCTGAACTACTCTGCTGTTTCCCCCTGTGGTCCTTCGTTGTCCGGTTTCGTAGCAAGAAATAGGTGAGGGGATGTTGTGAGCTGAGAAAAAAATGTAGCTGGGCTTAGGTGGCATGATCCTGAGCTCAGATCTGAAGACAAAGGAACTGAGTTGGCCTGTCTCAGTGCTTGGAGCTGCCTGGGTTTAAGTAATTTCACAGTCCTGGGGACTTGGACTTGCGGCAGTGGTTGGCTGAAGCACCATGCTCTGCAGATCTGCTTTCCTATGAATGCAGCGTATATAAAGCTAGCCCCGATGCCTCGGCTGCAGCTCCTGTTCTGCCTTTCTTTTGCCTCCCTGATGCCGCAGCGCAGTGCAGGAGGGGGTAAGGAAGGGGCACACTTTTCCCCAACATCAGCCCTGTTTCAACCTGTGCTTGGGAGTGTTTGCCACCAAAGGCAGGTGGAGGGAGGAGGGAGGGCTCCCTGGAGCCCTCTCAGCAGCCGGCACAGGTGGCTGGCTCTCAGGTCCGGCTGGGTAAGCAGTTATTTGAATACATATCTGACTCTGCAGGATTTCTTCCTCTGAGGGTAAGGACACTCGGAGCAAAGGGCTGAGGTCAGCTCCAAAGCACTGGTCATATCTGAAGTGCTTAAGATCCTTTTTACTGATAAGGACTTTGCCCCTCTTCCCCTTTGCAGCTGACCCAGCACACAGATGGGTCAGGATCTCTTCTGGCTACTACCCTCCCCAGTGTCCTAACGAAGGAAGACTATA